>OW584243.1:30539500-32022000 GCA_939192795.1 Bombylius discolor | reverse complement strand
TTATTTATATATTGTTTTCGCTTTTTATTATCATTTTTTTTTTATGTATACTATAAATAGTTTTTTTTTGTCAGGTTTACAATTTTAAATACAATTAAGTAAGTACCTTGAAATATTCATTACTATAAATACCTTTTCAACTTATCTAAGTGTTAAAAAGTTTTTTTTTAAAAAAGAGAATTAAAAAAAAAATAAACGTTTATATCTATAAAAAAAGTAAAATCATATTAATAATCAGATTATTTCCATCGAATTACCGCAAATATTCAATCATACATACATTATTTTATGGTTTTGTGTTCATATGAATAATAATGTTGGACGTAATAAAAAAAAAATAATAGGGTAAATTTTCTAGATATTCGACGTTGAACATAAAAATGCGGAATTTTTTTCAAAATTTTTTGGCATACAAGTTTCCATATGAGCACAACGAGCATATAAACAGGGCGCTGAAATTCGATAATTAATATGACAACTTATTGTTTTTAATCACTTATAACTAATTTGTGACTAAAGTTAAATGAAAATTATGTTCTAATGAAATGTATAGAAGATCCTAAACTTTATTTTCACCGAATATATTAAAAAACTATGAGCAACGTAAATCAAAGGCAAAACGTGATAAATATTAAGGAACATAAAACTGGGAATCAATTTTAATCCTGATATCTCCCAAAGTACTAAAAACATCAAATATTCGACCTTGAACATAAAAATGAAAAATTTTTTTTAAAAACATTTTGAAACATTTGACATACATACAACTTTATAAAAGACATTTTTTCATAGGTCTAAAGGTTCTCTTCAGAAATAACTTTCATTTAGCTCTCTATATTGGGCGAGCGCTGAAATATGTTACAAAAAGTGGAAATGGCTACTTTTCGAAAAAAAATTGTTTTTGATCTTGACTATCTCGGAACCGTGAAACACCCTGTATAAAAAATAAATTTGAATTCTAGATCAAGGTAGTGTGGATATATCCTTTTAAATAAAATTTCCATTATTTATCTTTAAAAAGCACCTCCAGATTTGTTCCGATTTGTTGTTATCATCATTATTCTTTCTTGAAAAACTTTAATAAAATTGAATCAATTTCTTAAAATATTTTACTCATGACCAAAGTAAATTTTTCTCGTAATTGTTATGTATTTGTTTTTTTTTTCCTTTTTCGTTTCAATTTTAAATTGTATTCAATAACATTCTTAATTGTACAGAAATTTATATATTTTTTTGTATTCATAGCATACAAAAGTAGTAAGAAATTTGTTATTTTTAATTATAAAATTTAAGTCTTTTTTCATTCCTTAAAATAATCACTTTCAATACCTATTTTCGAGAATAATAATTTAAATCCTTTTATCGGTATAGTTTGATGGAAAATTCATGATTCAGTCTACCTAAAAAGTTAAAAATAAAATCTTTAAATGTTGAATAAAATATATATAAAAATATTGAAATTTAGGAAGAAATAAAAAAACACTTTTGCTTATAATACAGATTGCGGATCTTCGAAAACATCAGACGATCAAATTGATGAAATTCATCAAATGACGATCATTTGACGTTTTCGAAGATGCACATTATTTGGAATAATAATTATATATTATTACAAATATTATTATTATTGTTACTAATATTAATTTTATAAATACATATTATATCTGTATTTTAACATTAGGTGAAGTGAATAAGTTTGTTTTTGTATACGTTCACAATTTTAAAATCAAATTATATTAACCAACTGTGTGATTTATTTTTTATAAGTCTTGAAATAAAATTTAAGTTAAACGATATTTGAATGTTTTTATTTCATATAGTGTTTCCTTATTTTTCCAGTTAACCAACAATAAGTTGTGTCAGAAGTTTTCAAACATTTGTTACAGTTTTTCATTTATAGGATCAAATTAAACTAAAAAAAAATTGTTAACAAAATAAAGAATTTAATTGAAAATAAATTTCTTTGTTTACTAACTTTGTTTTTTATAGTTCTATTTATTAAAGTGAAAGACAGGCTCATCTTATGTTTTCTTTCACTCAAACTAATGTTATATTTGGCAATTTACTAGTTTATACGGTAAAAAATAATTCTAATTAAATACGAATTTTGGATTAAATTGGGAGTACGGTATAAACGGGTAAAATTTGGAATTGAGATTAAAATAATACATGCTGAACTGTTTCTAAAATGTCTTTTAATTTAAAATAACATCAGCGTTGTTAAAGTTGAAAATCAAAGCGAAAATAATATTATTAAATCATTATCGTCAGTGATATAAAGTAAGTAACAAGCCATAAATTAATTTATATTATTTCAAACTTTTTTGTGAATTGTTTTCTAAATGTTAGAAGTACTTTAATAATTCTAGAAAATATACACAAAAAGTTTGTAAAGAATAGGCAAAAGATGAAGAATTTGAAAAATGGATTATTGTAACTGACAGCGAAGTAAAGTGTAAATATTGTAATGTTATTTTAAAACCAAAGCATTCTCAACTCAAGGCACATTGTAAAATACAAAAAACATCTTGATTCACAATTTGCATCAGTTAGTATTGCATCTATTCCCTTTAAAAAAAACTAGGACAACAAATGAAGTCACTATAGCGGAAATTCGTAGAGCTATTTATATAGCATTTCATACAACAATAAGATCTGTTGACCATTTAATGCTTGTTAGTAAAAAAAATTTATGCAGACAGTAAAACTATTGCCAACACTACTCTAGGGCGATCAAAATGCAGTGCTATAATAAAAAATGCACTATATCCATATTTCAAAGTAAAATTTAGACATGATTCACCCTGTATATAAATCATTGTGTGAAACTATACTCCTCACATTTATAAATAAATTTTCTAAAATCAAGGGAACCATAGAGATTTGGCATCCTTTGAATTCTAATAAATGGATTTTTGTCAGCAGTGAACCACAACGTATTATCATTGATTGCCAACAATTTGGAATTACCGACAAAGTAATCGAACACACTGGAATACTTACGTTGGAAAAAAACTGTCGTGCATATTCGAGATTATCTCTGATTTTAATATTCTATAAGGTGATTGCTGTTCAAAATCATCATCAAATAGAAGCAAAGCATACTTACATTTATCTCCAATCCATCTCACTAATATCAAATTAGATGAACTAAATCACGCAGCACATCGACTAAACATTGTTAATGAACATATGAATAGAATATTCGAAAACCATGAAATACTACATAGAATGAACATAGGATTATATACTTTAATAAGAAAATGTTTGTTCAAAAACGAAGAGACAAATTCTTCAAATGAATGTCTTGTCACAATTTACAATCAATTTGTTGGTAACAGAGAAACTTTAACAGCCACTCGTCGTCATGAAATGACGTTGTATACACCCTGTGTTCCCAATGCCATCGATCGTCATAGATTAACCATTCGGGTTAATTCAAGGCGATCATTTCATTCTTCTCATGCAGATGTTAACACTGGATTTTCAACCGAATATTAGTTTATGTCACCTACTAATCTTCATTTAAAGGGGGAAGATATGTTATGTACATACTGTACTAATCAGATTTTTCTAACATAAAACTCTTCGTACTTAAAATTCTTACTGAACACACAAATAAATTCTTTGAATACAAATCTCATACAATGTATTATCTATTATTTGTTTATGCTTAATCAGCATAGTATTATATTCAAATATTTTAGAGATAAGAATATTGTAACTTAGATTTAGAGTTAAAAAATTGAACTAAATGCATTAGGAGTCAAGACTTGATTAAGAGTGTTTCAAAATTTATCGGAATCCATTTCACCATATATGGAAATTCTACTTTATACAATACACTTCCAGTCACTTTAAAAATAATTTACTTTTCTACCTGATTTTTTTCTTTACTTATTTTCATTTTATAATCATTATTAATTATTTTCTTTTTACATTGTACTTTTTTAAAATTTTTTCTGAAATGTTCATCCGTAGCTAATTTATGTAACATATTAAATTAAAAATTTAGTTTTTGTTTTATATGACAATATCAACTCTTTAACAATGCCTCTAAAACCAAGTGAAAGTTTTGCGGAATTAATTGTGTTGCTCAGACAACATTTCTCATCTAAAGAGAACAAAAGAGCCGAAAGGTTCAAATTCAATAAAGATGTTCAAGAAAATTGAGAATCCATTAGTGAGTTCATTGTAAGGCTGAAACATACTCCTTTGGGGACATGTTTGACAACCTGAAAGAGACCACAGAGGTAAAACCTGTAGAATATAAAGAATAGAAAAGCTGTACCAACTGGCAGTGCAAAATTTAAAACTGGAAATAGAAATTAAGAAAAAACAATTAAGCCAAATGTAACAAAAAAATTATTTTTTTGAATGTTTTTTTAGAATGTAAGTAAAATATGGAAAAAATACAAGTACTCATATAAAAAGCATTTCTAAATTTTTTATTACAATTTAAATAAGAAACAGTTGAGATTTATGTTCTAAAAAAATTTTCAATTATTCTTCGCCTTGTTGTATCATCTCTTTCCGAAAAATTTAAGTTTGGTTCATTTATTTCCTGATTATTATCCTGTATCACTGTTGAATCCAAAACAGCAGGCTCTTCTTCAATTTGATTTTTGGCAATGTTATATAGCACTCCGGTTGCTATAATGACATCCAAACTTAAAAAAAAAACGTTCGATAACATTCCTAGTCATTATATCGGGTTTTTTCTGGAATCAACACATTTAGGATAGGTGTGAGCAAATATGTTTTAAGTGGATACGCACTATCGCCTAACAAAATACCGTTTCCATATTTTTTATCAACAAATTGTCTTTGTAGTCTACAGTGGGAGAATATTGTTGAATCATGAGCAGAACCTGGCCAGCGAGCAACAATATTACGAGCTCTTAATTCTTCATCACACACTGCTTGAACATTGAGTGAAAAATAACCTTTGCGATTCCGAAAACTTTCAGTATTTTCACCCCCTATGCAAAAAATTACTCTTTAGCATGATTTGCTGTTCGTGTAGTTATGAAAATTACCTGGAGATTAGATCCTCACATGCGTACAGCCAATACACCCTACTACCCTCGGAAATCCATGCATTGTATAAAATTTCAACTGGTTTGCTTGGACTTCTTCTGCGTTTCTTGGCATGTATACTGTTTCACGATATAAAGAGGCTATAATAGCAAAGACTCTTTTCATTAGTCTACAAGATGTTGATATGTTTACTCCTGAAAAATCTCCACAGACTCGATGAAAACTTCCAGTAGCATAGAATCGTAAAGTTAATAATAACTGATTCATTGGAGATAACGACCTTGTCCTACTAAAAATAATGAAAGTTTTAAAGAAAACATGCAAACAAAACTATATATTTTGAAATATTTACTTATTCCAAGAAAAAATTAAATTGGGCTCAACTTTACTTAATAAATTTAAAAAAGTTTGCTTCTTTAAACGAAAACGAACTAAAAAATCAATATCATCCCATAAATCACAATGGTTTATTCTTGCTCTCATTATGTAGGGTCTTCTATGAACTTCATCATTATTATCTTCATCATCAAATGGGAAAAACTCCGTATTGAACAGAATGACATCGGAAAATATCATATCCACTGTTTATAGAACGTACATATATGTATATGTTTTTCTAAATTATTACTTAAAACTTTTAGTTTATATGTATATGTTTACAATTTTTTATTAATTAATTAAAACCACACAAATTTGCTACAAATTAATAATTACTATAGCACAATTATTATTTTAAATTAAACTTATTTTAAGATTAAAAAATATCTGACACATAATAAACAAATATATTTTACGTCAAATTATCTTTTTCCCATACAACAGTGGCGCTGCTACCACTTTAGGCTTCCATTAAGTATTTAGCCAATACTTTTTCTTTGGGCTAAATTTAGCTTCCGGCCAACTCTTTGCCAGAAGTGAAGAAAACGAAATCTATTTGCTATCTTCTGGCTAACGTTAGGCGAAGAAACGAAAAAATCCAGCACAAGTGACAGGTACTTCTTTTCTTGTCAACTTGTCACGACAATTTTGTAAATTTGTCATTTGACGTACGTTTCATAAAAAAATTTAACTTTTTAAATCTTGATTTTTAAAAAAGTTTATTATTAATAATAGCATAGTCTCTGCGGATATGTGACGGTTCAACTTTTTTTATAAATATCATCTAATTTGAAACTTTTGTTTTTTGATATAGCTGAAATCGGGTTTTTGACTTTTTCTTGTGGCGTTAATATTGAATGAATATTATAATTGAATGCTAGAATAGATAGGAATGTTTACATTGAAGTTAAAATATCATGTAATTTAGAGTTAGCGTACGTTTAGCGTTTATATGTACTCTATGTAGGTACATATGTATATTATACTTAATGACAAAAAAAAGTTGAAACATATAAAAATATAAATACGTAAGTGCATATTACCTATAATGATAATGTGAGAAGACTTATGTCCTTAAAGATTAATCTCAATTCTTTTTTTTTTCTTGTATTTTTGTCTTTGTTTTCTTTAAAAATTTTCAGAATGTGTGAGTATAGTGTGTAATGAGGAACTGATGTACATGAAAAAAATTACTTTGGTGTGATACTTTGAGAATGTTGCCTCTAAGTATATGCATATACATATTATTCTTTTATTTTATAATAAAAAAATTTTATAGTTTGTTCTGTACATAAAAAGATCTAGGTATTTTACTGATGATTATACCTATTAACACAAGGTATTTACTAACAATTGTACAAAACTGTTATTTGATTTTCATCATTTCAAATGAGTGCTTTCCATATTTTGTTGTCTCAGATAACATAGCAATTTTCAGCAAAATATAGAGCACTTGAATAAAATAGAAAAAAAAAATAAAAAATGTAGGAATCTTATAAATCCAAATATTTAAAATATTACATCATTTTAAATAGATACCTAATTTACAAAAAAATTTGTAAAAATGAATGCAAACTCATTGTATAGCTTGATTCTATCTTAATATCTTTTTCAATGATTTTACTTGTTTTGTCTTTTTTACATGAGAGAAGATGCTTTTCATTAAAAAAATTACTTGATGAAAAAAAAAGCAAATTCATTATATTCCTCGCTTATAAAAAATACCTTTTCTCATTCTTTATTTGAAAATATCTAATTTTTTTTATAAAAGTAAATATGTACAATTGGGAGTTTATGGTGAAAAATAAGCATGCGCAGAATTAAAACTGAAAATTTTTGCTTTTTTTTTTTTGCTACACTTATTCCAAACGCTGAAAATAAATTTACTCAAAAATAAAAAAAATTATAGAGGAGTAACAAAGAAAAGATAGAAATGAAAAAAAGAAATGTGATTAAATTTTTAGAAAAAAATGATTTATAATAGGTATACCTATGTACCTACATATACCATATGTACTTTTATGTCTACGAATTTAAATAGCTTTTTTTTTTTTGCGTATTTTATTTTAAAAAAGTAAATAAGAAACGAAAATCTATTCAAAAAATATAATCTTATTTTAATTTTATTTTTCATTATTTTTTCTTCCATTATTCGTTTTTTTTTTGTCAAATGTCATAAACCTTGTCCAAATGTCCTAAACCTAATGTCATATAATTTCAAATTTATTGATTTTTACTAAAAGTTTTCGTTCATTTATGAACATTTTCAAATAGGAAAAAATAGTGTACCTATGTAGTTTAATTATAAGGACATTTTTGTACACCTTTTCGTCCCTTTAAAAAAGTATGTTCCCGGAGGAGTAGGAAGTTGAAATTTGGCCATGATTGTTCTTGAAATGTTCTCTTCCAAACAAACTTAGAACTTTGAAAATTGGACTTTAGTAGAGAGAAAAAAATGCAGATTTTTCGAAAAAAGGCGTTTTTGTGAATTTTACCCTATAACTTTTGCCTTAGTCGACGGATTTCTTTTGTTCAAAGTTTGTTTGGAAGAGAACCCTTCAAGAAACATTTTGGCCAAATTTCAACTTTTTAACATTGATGGGCATACATATGTAAAATTTAATATAGATCAGAGTGTTGAGAAACGAAAGTATCACTGCATTATTTTTTTTTTCGACTTATTTGTTTTCTTTGTTAAATTTTTGAAATAAAATAAAAATCAAACCAGATTTTTTTTTCCCTTATAAGAAAGGAAGAAAAAAAAACGAAAATTACACCTAAGAGGAATGCATATTTAAAAATGTCATTGACAAAAAATTGTTTTGAACATGAGAAAGAAATGTGTTGAATGTAACAGAGAAAAAACATGAAATTCAACATATCGTACATTTAATATGAAATAAAAATGGGGGAAAATCAAATTGAATTTATGAAAAAACATGAAAAGAAAAAGAGAAAAGGTAAAATAAATTTACCTATAACTACTAATAGCAATAAAATGTTGAATTAAAAAACTGTAATTCGAGATATAATTCGCCAGGTACAATCAAGAATTCTTTTGAAAGTTTAAAAAATATCAAACTTCGAAAATTGTGAATAAAAATTATTAAGTACATATGTAGGTAGATAAAACAATTGTTTTCTTCAAAATTATTATTTTTAAATGTGAAAAAAATAAACATCTATTTTCAATTTTTTTCTCAAATATGTATATCGCATGGCACCAATGTGATTTATTTAATCGTAGTTTAAAATGATAGATTCTTGAATAGGTTTCATCGAGCGAATCATTTAAACAATAAAAAGTGTTGAAGTTGTTCAAACTTGATTATTAAACGTTTTGCTTTCGCAAACTTTCGCAGAATATAGTTAGATTGATAAAAAAAAGTCCCTGAATCAGATCTAAACTTTCAACATTCTTTTTTCAACCATTTTTTCCCTAATAATCCTAATAGGATGGTAAAGATGCTTTTAGTGATTTCAATTATCTGTTCGAGATTACTTGCCTCAAATTCGCCATATAATGGACTCCAATTACAACAACATGCAATAGATAATTAATAATAATAATTGCAAATGATATGAAATATTGTGAGTTTTCTCAACTGCACCTACTCTCTACGCTCGTTACTATTATATTGCGCCCCACGTTTTTCGTTTTCAATCTTACAAGTATTTTCATATCTGTATGGGGTTAAGAATCTGTATGGGGCTAGGAAAAATTATTTTATACTTTTAAGTCCGTCTTAAAAACGTGGTATATTAAAAAAAAATTTTTATTTAAATAATTATTTTCCGCTTTTTAGTCTTGTATGTAAAATTTTTTAATCGATTTTAAATTATTATTATGGGTGTGTGCGAATACTACCTAAATTGAACATAAATTTCCAAAATCCTGAATTGCTTCCACTATATTTCCAATTTCAAAATTTAGTATGTTTGTGCTGTGCGAATTGTAATGTATCCTAAATATTTGACATTTGATATTTAACAACGGTGAAATATTGTTTAAAAATGTTTGCTTTATTTTTTGAAAAAAATCAAAGTTTATTATTATTAAAAACAATTATTATGGACATTACTAACAACGAAATTGCAGCTAAATAATTTTAAAGATTAATTTTTTTATATAATATGTACCTGCGCAATGAAAAGAAAGAAAAATTTCTGAATCTAGTAGGCTAGATTATTCCTAAATAATTTAGGAACCTTCAAAAAATACTAAATGGAATTGCGCTATCGATATTCCAATAAATTTAGTTTAGGTACAATTTAGGTAGTATTCGCACACGCCCTATAAACAGTTATTATTATTGACATTATTGACAAGGAAGTAATAAATTTCTGAATCTAGTATTCTAGATTTATATAATACCTGCGCAATGAAAAGGAAGAAAAATTTCTGAATCTAGTAGGCTAGAATATTTATATAGCATCCTGATTTAATTTAGAAAAAATACTAAATCGAAATGCACTATCAATATTCCAATAAATAGTTTCCCTACGAAAATATAACAAACGGACAGACAAGAAAGCGAGTTAATATTGCATTGTCATCCATTTTGTGAGCTACATATATAGAGTTTCAAGTCTCTTTCTCATCAAAAAATTGGTTAAAAATCAATTTCTAAATTCCATCCGAACAGACAGACAAGCAAGCGAGTTAATAAAAACGTTTTAAAATAGAAATTTCGTTAGTAATAAAACAATGGAAATTTCCTTATTTTACGTGGCACATACTTGAACATATTTATAAAGTATAAAAGAGGTCATTTTCTTTTTGTCTTACAAAATATTAGAAAAAGGAAGAAATAAATAAAAAAATTTGAAATGTTGTCTTACATTATTTAGGGAAAAACATAATTTGAAAAGATTATTCTCCAAATGAATATAAGAAATCAATTCATTTCAAGTCCATAATCATGGATAAAAACAATTATGTCCCCAATCATGGACATAACGCTTGAGACCATTTGTTCTTGTTTATGGACACAAACTTTGCACGTGAATTAGAAGTCGACAATTTGAAAAAAAATTCAATTGTTATTTTTAATACCTAAAGTTTTTATCAAAATTATAAGCAAAAACTTACCTCAAAAACAATTTTGAATTAATTAAATATTTAAAAAAAAATTTTAGCTTTTCAGATTGTTCATGATCTTGATTCTAATTATTTTAATTTTAACAATAAAACACGGAATTTACCACAGTTATTAATTATTTGATGTATTATAATAAATTACACCGACGAGAGGTAGATCAGATTTGAATTTCTTATTACCCTTGAAAAATTTAATTTTTTAATTCCTGCGTATTAAAACCCGATGTGACACTATACCCGAACAAAAAAAGAGTGTGTCAAAGAAAAAAACCAATTTGAGAATCATGACAGCCCGATAGATAACAAAATGTATAAATGACAAATGATACTTTATTACCGATAAAAAATTCAAATAAAAATTCAACGAACTTCGATTTAAATCTCAAACACTGATTTTTTAAATATATATAGGTACATATTTATCACGAAAAATTATAGATTTTTATATTTTTGTTTATAAATTCATGAAAAATGCACATTTTCTCGATTTTTTTTACTTACTTTTCTATCTAATTATATGGTTTATGATACCAAAAAACATTCATGTCCTTTTCAAGTTTCAGAGATATATCGCCATCAAAAGTAGTTAAAAAGTCGATTTTTAAAAAACACGAAATTTTGAATTTAAGGTCCTATATCTCAATAACCATTAGAAGTTCTCTTTGAAATCTATTATTAACTGTTATTCTGAAATATCCTGAAAAGGAGTAATAATGGTTTTTGTAAAACATGTGAATTTTGTCACAAAATCTTAAATGGTACTTTTCGATTATAAAATACAATTTGCGCCAATAAGAACATATGTATGTCACACGTTAAAGAGGACATTCGAAAGCTTCTATATCAAAAAGTTTATTTCCAATATCTCACGCTCACTAATCGGAAGAATAACGAAAAATACGTTGATGTACTAAAGGCAAAAACAGTAAGAAAAAAACACAAATTAAAGGATAAACTAAATGAATTTTTACTCTTTTTGTTTAAAATTAGTTCCGTATCAATTTCTTGAAAATTATTTACTTCGACGGGGACACCAGGCCTGAATGAGTTAGGACATAGTGTACAGTGTACATTCTTTGAAAAAAAAATTTTTTTTTTCAAATGTTAACTGAAACTACTATGCCCTGTATACAGAGCTGTAACCTACTAAAGAATTATACGTAGGTACGTATATATAAGATTAATACATAATTTTATATGAATTGTAAATCTCAATCTTGTAGATACATACATATTTAACAATAAATTGTTAATTGTTAATTGTTTTTGTTATTAAATTGCAAATTCCAAATATAAATAATACAACAATAAAAGAAAAATATTTAAATAAATAAATAATAATAGAAAGTAATTTAAAAAAAAAAACTTACTTTATAAGAATCCAATTGATGAAAGTGAAGAAATTTATCCACTGTTGCAAATTTTATTATAACCTCCTCATATAAAAATATAGTGTAAATAATTCACTTTTCTAATCCGTTAGAAAAAATAATATTAAATCGAAGTTCAATACAGTATAAAAATATATATACATATATATGTACTTATATTTTTGTTTAAAAAAAGGAAACACCACACACGTATTTCTAATAATTATGAACGTAAAATATTTAAATTTACTTGTTTATTTCGTTTTTTTTTAAATTTAATCAGTTTCTACACTTCGTAACGAAATGAAATAATGGACCTTTCGTTGTATATTTGCATTATATTTAAGCTGCTATTAAAAGAATCAAAAGTAAAATTTTTAATATTTACATTTACTTATGTACCCATATGCATGTAGGTACATATGTAGAATAAATAAGTTGAATATTCATTTCAATCAAAAAAAAATTCAATAAAAAAAAAATAGGTAGGTAAATGAAATTTCAAGTTATCTATTATATTTAATGAAGATACACATTTTTTCATAAGTAATATTAAAATACATAAAGATACGTAAGTATAGGTATACCTACATAAATATGTATGTATATACATATACATATGTATATATATATATATCATATGGTTTACGTTATAATTTGAATACTATGTTGTTTTTTTTTCTCTTTATTGTTCTTTATTTTGATACACAACGTGTAATTATATTATATTTTTTGTTCACTTATAGGTACTTCATTTATGTTTAATACATTATGCACATAAAAAATTAGTTATTGCATATTTGAAAAAAAATTACATTACAACTAAAAGGAAAATGGTAAAAAGAAATGTTTATTTTTTTTCTAAGGAGGTAAAAATACATAATTCTTTGCCTCGTCAATATATGTATGTATGTAGGTACATATTTTATTTGATAGATACCCTTAGAAAAAAAAAATGGTTTAATTAGTAAACATTTTCATATGAAATTTAATAGAATACGCACATGGGCACATACATATGTCCATACAAATTTTCTTGACAACACGGACAGCATTGCCAGATTAACAACTCAACAGGAAAAATAATTGTTATCTATTTTTTTTAAAGCTGATAATTTTACATTTTTTTATCAATTTTTTTGGGTTAAAAATTATTGAGAATTTCAAAAAGTATCTTATTGCGTGTATAAATTTATTTAATATTAACTATATTATAATTAAATTATGCATATACACATGTTTTTTTATGTTCTTTAAAAAAATTACTATAAATTGCAATTTATGTCATTACCATTGTTATGACCCTGTTACAAATAAAACACAGTTTATCGATTTATTTGATTTGTAATTCTTTTATTTAATATTATTTATTACAATTTTCACAATTGATTAAATTTAATATAATCTTTATTTTATTTTCGAATTTATGATTTTATTGCAATTTAAATTTTGTTTAAATGTCTTATAATTCAAAAACCTCACAATAATATTTTCTTAACTTAAATTTTTATTTTATTGAAATTTTGTTAAGATTTTACAATTTATGACTTATAATGAAATTTATAAAATTTCAACTTAGACCCATTTGACCAGATTATGTTAATTTATAGGAAGTAGGTGAAAGCTTAATGAATAATGATCAATTAGGGGTTTCTTAGAAATTGTGTTGAATTTACAGGTGCTAAGTTCTCATGGGAACTAATGTAATTCTTAAAATTTATTGGGTGAGAACAAAATTCTGCAAGAAGTAAATTATTGATATGAATAGAAATATTACATGATGGTGTGTGAATATAAATGTTAATATTATGATTCTTAGAATTTTATTTATAATATTGATTTTGTGTATTAGGCAATTATTAATAATGTAAGTGAAATTTGGAATAATGTAAATTATATGAAAGAGGATAGAAGGTATGCTGGAACATAACACCATAAATGACCAACACCACCCTCTGCTAGCATGTATTTCATTTACCACTTTCTTTCATTCAAATAATGTATGTACTGCACATATTTCATTCAGAATCAGAATACGAAAAACACCGTGAGTTGCTCACGTGCGTTTTATAAAACACAGTAGGTATCATGACTCATGAGTAAAAAGATACATCTCATAGTCATATCGCATAAGCATATTCTATATAACACAGCTCACTCATGTACTTTATAATAAAGCAGATTCAGATGAGACATGAGTGTGCTGTATTCTACTACACTCTGTTCACAAAGTTTTTTCAGTACAGGTCTTATGGACATATTTTGTCTTGTTTCTTCTTTGAGTAATTACATAAATGTGTTTCTGATTTTCGTCACCGACAGTGTTGCCCTTCAGTTTTAATTTTGTATCTAAAATCAGATGAACTTTTTGATAAGTGTTACCAACTAAACCTTTTATCTGAAATTTTATAAAATTTCATTTAAAATTTAGTTATTATTAAAAATTAATAATTTTAATTATTTAAAGGTTCAAGGTAGAGTATCTGAAAAATTTGCCTATTAATCATTTTATTCAGGTATATGTATGTAGAAACAAGGAAATTTTTTTTCTATAGAGTGATTATTTATTACAAAATGTATTTCTATTGCAAAGGAATATGTGTATACATATGTATAAATTTATAATAATATGTAAAAAACATTTTTTCAAATAAAACATAATTTATTGTAGTTACATGTTCTATCTTATCGTTATCACATGTATACATACTTGTAAATGTATAAATAAATGCAGTAAATTATAATATATAAAATTTAATTTTTTATTTTTAAAAATGGTACTACTATTAAGTAATATAATTATTACACAGCAATACTAATTTTCTATTATTTATTATTCATTCTACTTTTTATACACACATCTCGATTATCCAATCAACCAACTTTTAGCTCATCAGCGTGTGTGCGCATGAATTTTTTCATCATTTTTATCTTTCTTCATAATTCATTTTGTTAATTTTTGTTCATCCAGAGAATTGAAATACATATGTATATAAAAATAATCAGTCGCCGTACAACGGTACAACTGTATTACTGGCGACAACAAAAGGATGGCTGCTACTGTTTTTTTCTATTTTCCAGCGTCTCATTGTACATATAAAAGATTGGGGTGAGTAGCTCAGTATACTACTAATAAATGTAACGACACTGGATAAAAATGAACTCTTCCATAAGACCTGTACTGAAAAAACTTTGTGAACAGAGTATAGATACGGAAAAAACGATCACATGACACATACATACATACACATAAAACTCATGAGTAAATGATTAGCACATGAGTTAATCAATTACGACACATGCAAGGTATATAGATAACTATAAGGTATGATCAAGCGCACATAAAAAGAAATTTCTCTCTTTTCAGCTGATTATAGTGCGGCATTTGGTTGAAATTTGTGTGGTTTTTGGTTGAAATTTTGTTGTGTTCTGGTATTTTAGCGTTATTTTGTGATAACTAAAGGAAATTTATATCTTATTTTAAATAAAATTAATTCTTAAAATAATTTGTTGAATGAATCCCAACTTCTTGAACGTTTTTGAGATGACTATACTCTACGGGCTGTAGCTTCTGAAGCTAATTTGTAGAGGAAGAATTGCGCTTCTTATTTATTGTAAAAAAGTGTATGTTATTAGTGTGAATTCACTGGATTTTTCCGAAATCTAGGTAAAAATTGTAAATTTTTGAATTTGATCGCTAATAAATTCTGTGGTAAGGAAGATGAAGAGATGGTGCTTATGTTAGTTGAAAGAGCAAAGGGTTTCCTTTTGTTAGATATGCGTATCATTGCTATACGATAAGTGAGAACGAAAATAAAGGGTTTTTCACAAAAACGTCACAGAAATCTTCAACTCCCCGTACCCCGGAAACCGTTTTTATTAGACGCCCAAACCACTCCCGTCCCACCCATACGATTTTCTTCTTGTCTCGGTGAGACCTATTTGTGTTTTTATTTTGTGAACCCTTAACCGGACACCCTGTATATAAAAAATTTAATCTATCACAATAAAAATATTTTTTAAAAATATAATACCTATAATAAAAATATATGGTAATATATTTCTCATTATAAGTAGTAGAAATATTTTTATATATTTTTATTGTACTAGTTATAATTTAAAATTTTAATAAGTGAAAGTGTTAGGTGCAGTGTTTGTTTTTTTTTTTAAATTTTTTATTTAGGACGACAAATATATATATATATATTTGTTTTTAAATTATAATATGTTATTTAATTATTAAGATAATAAAAATAATAATCATTATCATTTGTAATACTGAAAATAATTTCTTATTATTCGAAAATAATATACGTATCTATTATATTTATATTTCATTCCAATAATTTTAAGTACTATACTTTACCCTAAATTTACAAACATTTCGGCAGTTGCTTTGGGGTAATTACCATACAAACATATGAAATTTCACATCTCGCTTGGTAAACAAGAGTTTATAATTTGGAGTATGTATATCTAGCAATTTTCATAAACAATGTTTATGTATTGAATAAAATAAGACGCAATTTTCACATTTTTTTATGGATCTCTTGTATGAGAAATCGAATATGAAGTACCTATAGTCTGAATTTTAAAAGTTGAGGTTTCGTATTTTACTAGAAAAACATGCGCAGAAAAAAAGATACTTACACACATGCGTTTTTGTTGTTGTAACACGTTTCTTTTTTCGTATATCTACACAAAAAAGATCACTATGCATGTAAAACTTGCGCAAAAAAACCTCAACTTTTAAAATTCAGACTATACGAAGAATTTTTACATTTTGTCCATAAAACTTTTTAAAAAAACCGACGTTAAAATGGAATGGAAGTTTTTTTTAACTAATAGAAATTAATTTTTCGAACATCCAGATTTAAAAGTAGAAATAGACCCTATCCTATGTTGACTCTGTAATCTTACTCCGAGGTATAAATGCGAAAACGATATACTCAGGCGAATAGAAGAAAGAAATGCAGTAAAATCTTCATTTCAATCTGTTATGTAAATTAAGCGTAAATCACATTGTTAAAAAATCGAATCTAATTTTAAAAACCTTTTTTTTTTAGAATATTTCTCAAATTTCCTACTGAGAACCCATATTTTTTTGTTAAATAAATATAGATATTTAGAAAATGAATATATTTTTGACATGTAAAGGAACATATGATATAACGATGCATAACGAAGAGAAGATTCGTTTGTTATTCGTTAATATAATTGATCTTTAAAATTTCGTTCTATTTTAGACCGTTTTCGTTAAAAGTCCGTTTTCAAAGTTAAATATCTCGGGACTTTGTGAAATTAGGAGGGCACCATTGAGGGGGGAAAAGTTGTTTGCCGAAAAAATGACTTTTTGTATTTTACCCTATAACTTTTGCCCTAGTAAACAGACTTTTATATCAAAATTCATATAATATTAAACCCTTCAAAAAATATCCTGGCCACATTTACACTTTCTAGTCCTCTCTCTCTCTCTCTCTCTTTCCATCATATCTAATTATAAATATATAGAATATAATTATCATTATTGAAAAAACAAATGTATAGCTATATCGATATACATATATGTATATGTGTGTAAACAAATTTTCTTGTGAATACACAAAACCTCCGAGAGAGAAGAATATTCAAAGCCGCGAAGTAAGACAACTTTACTCACCATGTAATGCGAAAGTGTGATTATATACGAAAAACGCGAATTTTACTTCAAAAAAATTTTGGAGAAAAACATGATGAAAATGTTTTTTTAAGGAAATGGAAAAAATTATTTAAAAATGAGTAAAGCTACAAAACTAATGATAATAAAATTCATTGTTTATTTAAAAAAGAAACCAAATAGGAAATGAAGAGCTAACATGAACATCTTCATATATGTATTTTTCTTTCGTTTAAAATCAAAAAGTAGTATAATAATAATAAAATAATATAAATTCAATTTTAAGAAACTAAAAATATAACGATTCATGAGTTGTTAAAATTCCAATTTGTAATTTTAATAAAATATAAAAGCTGTATTTCGTCGTTAATAAAATTTTTAATTTAATTTGAAATCTAATACATATTTTATATTAACGAAACATAATTTTTTATCAAATTCACATATTAGACAAAATGTAAAGAATATTGTATTTAGCTTTACATGTTGTTTCACATATAAATTTATTAATAAACATGTTAGAGTTTTTTACTTACCGATTTATTTATCAATTAACAAAATTAAAAAATTAATCAATCAAATTATTCACAAATATCCACTACATATTACATGACTACTTCACGACTTTGAATAGTATTCTCTCTTTCTTTCTCTCGGAGGATTTGGACTATAATATGTACCTATATGCGTATAGTATTCAATATATGTTTCTTTTTATAAGAGAAAAAAAAACGTCCAATGTATTATTTATACGTATTACATACATATATAGATATGTATATGTAGGTATACAAATATATCTGCAGATAATCTGTATATTTTTCATATAGGTATAATAAGTGTAGTTATGTGAAATATATATATACATCTGTATGTTTAATTGCTGTTGATCTTTACCCTTTACGAAGTATAAATATATGTATATAGATATAATATACAATAGTGGGTATGTTGTTAAATTAATCCATTAGTGGGCAAATTCATATTTATTTTTAATAGGCATTAGGCATATTGTTTTTTTTTATTATTTTCTTTTAACATTTTTACTAGTTGTGCTATAGTAGTTACGTTTTTTTTCACATTATTTTTTTGTAATATATATCATGTAATCCAAAATAGATAAGGAAATTACAATAATAAAAAAAAAATATTTAGGTACAAAAAATCTTTATCAAATTTTTGATAGGTTTTCTCGATTTACTCTTTTTTATTATAAATGAATATACATATTATATTATATTAATTTGAATTTAATTATGGCACAAAAATCATTCACATTACAAACGAAATAATAAAAATATGTATTTATCATAGATATTTATGTGTTATTTTATTACAGAAAAAAGGAATAGTATGTAATTAGTTGTAAATAACACACATCAAACATGATCATCGTTATCGTTGTCATTTTCGTCAGTTTTTTTCTATAAACACGAAACATAGCTCACTAAAATTTTTTTTTTACATCAAGTACACTTGAATATAAAATATGTATATGTACATTTTTTTTCCTATCAATTCACAGTATGTATCTCTGTGGTAATTGTTGTAGAATGATTTTTTTTCCAATTTTAAATTACAATTTCCGATACGACAAATAATTTACGTGTAATTTAATTATAATCTGATTATTAGGTATATTTCTATTTTCTGAAATTGAGAAAAAGTCGGTAATTTTTTTAAAATAATTTGAAAACAAAAGAAATGATATATGTATGTACAAATAAAAAAAAAATGTCGTCTCTTGAAGTTAACAGAATTGAAAGAATTTGGAAAAAAATACACTGTGAAAACGACTAACAAAAAAAAATGTTGGCTACATTTTTTAAAACTTTTTTTTCATTTCTCACTATCTACATAATTTAGAAATTCCACAGAAAAAAAAATAATGAAACAAAATACTTTGTGTAAAAAAAAAAGAAAATTAATTTAAAAAAATAGATGAACTTCATGGGAATTTAATAAAAATTTCAAGTTTTTTTTTTTTACTAATTACTTTATGTACAATTTTGTTGTTGTGTTGTTAACGTAGTGTTGTTGTTGTTGCTTTTTTTGTTGTTGCTTCTGAAACACTTTTCTTGTTTCACAATCTTTTTATTACTCACAAACTGTTTTTTTTTTATTTTTTTTCTATCACAAATTAAATAAATTTCATTGAATTATTTTCTATAACTTTAAAGAAATTCTTTGTGTTTTTTATATTTTTCATCAACAATGAAAAAAAACTACAACTTTTATTTCAAATTTCGCCAAGAACCACGCCGACTACTCACAAAACGAATCTCCTGCCGTCCGCAAATACAAAGCGTTCATATCGTTTGTTATACAGTACAATTCACAAATACATTAATACAATAATCAAATCAAATTATTTTCACCAGGAGAAAAAAAAAAGTATTTCTTTTTGTGTATATTCACCACCATTCAATATTACATTACAGATTTACACCCAGATTTAGAAGTACTGAATGTTAGCGTTTGTTCCTAAAGCTGCTCATCACGCTATGCGCAATTCCCCTTCCAAATTACATACTAAATTCAATATACTTTTGACAAGAGCAAAGAAAAGAAAAAAGTAACCAAAGAAAAAAGAAAATAGAAAACCAATCGTTTTGCTTTAAACTTTACAATTTGTTTTTTTGTTGTTTATTATGATTTTTTTATTTTTTTTATGAAAGTAGGTATAGTTGATAATTTTAAAGATAATAATGATTGATAAACATAAATAATTTGTTATAAAGTTATTTTATGAGATATTTGTTTCTCCTTTATTTTAATTACAAAAATCTGCAATTTTATCGTTTTGTCTGTCTACTTTTGATGTAAATTGTAGATATCCGACTCTGATCTCTTTTGACTGAACTCAACTCGTTCAGTTCGGTAATCATTACGTTTCTTACAAACATTACTTTACACTATACAAAATACATATTACATATGTAAGTACATCAAATACTTTTGTTTTTTTTTTATATTTTACATTATCCTTTCAGTACAAATTATAACGAATACCTACTTTTTTTTATTTTCATGTTTTACATACTTTGAAATTTTAACAAAACCAAAAAACACTAAATTTAAAACAAATAATTAAAATTTACTGTCAAATACTTGTATTTTCTTCGTTTATTCAATTAAATAAACTAGATAATTATTGTTATTTTATCTTTTTAACACTTCAAAAAATTTTTGCAGTTTAGAAATACTAAGTACATACAAAAGTTTTCAATTCATCAATCTGATTAAAAAAAAAATACACAATTATCGATTATTTTGTTAAATTAAAAGATTTTAATGCACTCTACATTCTGCATGATAACTGAATTGCTGCTTTTTTCTTTTTTTCTTCAATTCAGCAATTTAATAAAAAACTACATATTTATTTGCCGTTCACCATAATGCGAAAAAGAATAAAAAAAAAATACAAAAACATGTGTTGGTGAAAAACCTCCGAGAGAGAGAATATACTATTTAGAGCCGTAAAGTAGTCATTGAAAATGGTTATGTCGTTATGTGAGTGTTTTGTGACATTTGTTTATTTTTAAAACGTAAACAAATGGTGAATGATCTGATTGACTAATTAAATTTTTGAAATTATTTAATTGGAAAGGTAGCTTAAAAGGATCACATATCTGCATACCTAGGTACCAGGGTCACTGCACGTCATTTAATTTAGATTGCTAATTGAAATAATATTTAAAATTTTATAAATTATGAAATATAATTCTAGATTACAAAATAGTCAGTAAAGCAAAAAAGTAAGTGTTGGTCGAATTAGAGAAGTTGGAAGTGGAATTGGAAAGATGTAGATGAGTATGTACTAACTAATTTTATTAGATTTATGATTGTATTCAATATAACCTTGAACTTTTGCTTTTCATTTACTATATTATTTGTTTTTAATAAAGAATGAATTTTAATAACATATTTTTTGTTGTTTTACTAATATTTAAAAATTATTATTTCCCAATTTTTTATGAACAAGATCAGTTTTATCATATTTTTCCTCAAAATTAAATTATTAAAAGTAAAATTCGCATATTTCGTATAATTACATGGAAGTAGCTGGACTACTTTTGCTTTATACATATGTTGAGTGAAGTAATACTTCACGGCTTTGAATACTATATTCTCTCTCTCGAAGGTTTTGGTTGGTGGCGTTTGTTGAGTCGTTACTTTTAATAATTAGTGAAAACAAATTCGAAGCAATCAATCAAAGAGGAAAAACAACGAATAAAATTTTTTTCATTATAATTCTTTTCTCTTAAAATAGGCAATTTTCTAAAATTTCATTTACATTTTCTAGTTTATAGCGTCAAAAATAATTCGAATTAAAATCGAATTTTAGATTAAATTGGAAGTAATGTATAAACTAGTAAAATTTGATATGAGATTGAAATAATACATGTAAATTTTGATACACATAGACGGGGTTTATACGGTCATTTTTTTACCCTTTGTAGAACGTTAAAAACCGGTTTTACAAGGAAAAGAAGTAGGAAGTATATGGTGGGAAGTCCTACTTTTTCCATATAAAAACGGTTTTTTCACGTTCTACAAAGGGTAAAAAAGTGACCGTATAAACCCGGTCATATAGTATACACGTTTTCCTTCATTCGCTTCTTAACAAAAATAAAAAGAAGAAGAATTTCTTCACTAAACAATACGCACCATAAAAATTAGAATCCGCGATATTGTTTTTTACGCTACACATATGTACGTAATACGTATACAAAAATTTGGATTAAACCAAAATAAATTCGGTTTAATCTGAAATCCAAACTAGCGGGTTTATACGACATGAAACTGGGAGTAAACCAAAAGTCGTATTACAAATGGATTAGCTATAAACCTTGTACTTTGAAATGTAACAAAAACTATACAACAGTAAAAATAATCTTAGTGTTGTAAATTGCCAATTTCAGAAGAAAAGCACTAACTACAAAGAAAATCAACTCCAATGTGTATTTTTACACCATTCAAAAAAAAATTTTTTTGACAATCTTTTGTACATTTGTTAGTATGTTCACCTCGCTAAATAGAAATCAGTTTGGTATAAAATGTGAAGAAAGATGAGGAAACCGCACTAATCCCCTGGCCAATAATGTCAAGAATACGGCCGTGAAGATGAATCGTGTAAAAATACACAATTAAATGAACAAAAGAAAAAAAAACATTCATTTGAAATATGGTGAACATAGTTAGTTAGCTGAGAAATATTATATATCTGCTGAATATGGTGAAATATAATAAAAGATTGAGATGCACTGAATTTAATATAAAAAAAAATATTTCGGCCATGTTGATTGTATGATATAAAGCTATTGCTTTTTTAAATATTTTTTATAATTAAAATTTGTATTATACATATACAGGGTGATTCACAGTTCAAACCAAAC
This sequence comes from Bombylius discolor, assembly GCA_939192795.1. Classification (NCBI taxonomy): domain Eukaryota; kingdom Metazoa; phylum Arthropoda; class Insecta; order Diptera; family Bombyliidae; genus Bombylius; species Bombylius discolor. The sequence continues at coordinate 31,999,056 of OW584243.1, read as the reverse complement.
AACAGGGTGGTAGATCTGATTAGAAATGAAAAAAAAGCGTATGGGACGGGGGAAAATTTTTTTCGAAGACTGAAGAGTAACCAACCACAACCAGTTCTACTTTTCGCAACACATCTCAGCTATCGCGCAATGAAGAGAGCTAACTAAAAATTATTTCTGAAGAGAACCTTCAGACCTTTCAAAAAATGTCTTTTATAAAGTTGGATGTGAATTGGTTTAGAAGTCATTGTATCTCAAAGTCAAAAAATAATTTTTAAAAAATTCCCCATTTTTATGTCTCGAAAATTTACCCTTTTATGTTTTTTGTTTTGTTTTACTCTAATATGGTTTTTGTTTTATTGCATTATCTTCAGAAGTTATGAACCATAATTCATAAATATAAATATAAAACTTTTTTGAAAATTAAATAAAAGTGAAATCAATTAGCAAAATTCGTAAAATTTAAACATGAGTGGAAGACGTAGCCAAAATCGACAAAATATTAACTCGGTGGTGGACTTTGAAATAGACACGCGTAGATCATCATCACGTACTAACACGTTTGAAATTTGAAACAAATGAAAATTCAGTGAAATTTAACTTTTCGGATTTCGAGAACATTTCACGGGAATGGTTCTATGAGTGTACGAAAATGGTTAAGTGAATTCGAACATTATGCCAGCAGTTTCGCTGGAATGATTTGCAAAAATTTATCTTTTGTAAACGATCGCCAATCGGGGCTGCGAAAATTTTTATAGAATGTGATGCCAAATCGATGACGTATCACGATTTAAAGAATGCTTTGCTACAAAAATTTCAACCTTAAAAAAGGAGTACGAAAATCCATAAAAAAATTAAGAGAAAGAAAAAAGAAAATTAATGAAACATTACGCAAATATCTTCATATGATTGATATCGCATCACAAACTGATGTCGACGATCCATCTATTATTGAATACGTTATCGACGGTATTAAGGACTATGGAAGTAATAAAATGATTTTCTATGCCGCGAAAACGATCGACGAATTCAAAGCAAAGCTCGAATTTTACAAAAAAAATTAGAAGTGACAATAATAAATTTTCGAACGGTAAAAGTAGTGAAGTGGATAAATCGACAAAAAAAAAAAGAAGTGGCCAAAAAACACGATAAATCGAAAGTGAAACGATTTTGTTTCAATTGTGGATCTTCAGAACACGAATTTCACGTGTGTCCTCATAAGAAAAAAGGCCCTAAATGTTTCGGTTTCAATCAATATGGACATAAACGGGTAGATGGTGCTGGCGAAGGCTCATCTTCAGAGGTAGAACCAAAATCCACACACCTTATTGTAAAAAATGGTATGTACGTTCCATGTAAAATTAATAATTGCTGGCTAGAAAGTTTAATAAATATAGGAAGCGATATATGCGTTGTAAAAGAATGTCACTTATCCACAATTAATCCAAAGTATCATTTTAGGTATTCTCGATTATCTGTAGCAGGTTTAGGTGCAAACACCATGCCTAAGGGTTCTTGCATCATTTAGATTGGAATCAAAAATCAAATCTTCGAAGAGCATTAGGTTGGCCGCTGCATTACATTTCTATGCCACAGGATCGTTCGAAAGAGATATTGGACAAGAATTTGCTTGCCCCATGAGCATAACAATGATATGCCGAATTGTTCATGAAATTACATATATAAATCAACCATCTTTTTTTTTGCGGCTTACTAACGCGTCCAGTCAAAATTTTTTTCTAAAGCAAAATTCAAAAAATTTCTTTAACATTTTCTAATAACAACTTTAATTCGTACTTACCTCACTTATTCTAAATTATCTTTCAAAAAATTTTTATTATTATTATTATTATTCTTTTTAATTTTATCAACACAATATCAAATAGTTTCTGGAAAACCTTCACTAGCAAAACACCAAACGAGAATAAACTCGATTGAGATATTCGGTTCTCGATTCACCATTGTTTCAGAAACACTAAAATCGAGAATAACGTCGAGTTAAGTAGTCGAGAAAACCAATCGAGAATTGATACAGAAACGAACTACAAAATACGAATTTTTAAGAATCTGCTAACTTTCTTAGCAGAAAAATCTGCTAAATAAAGAATTTGACCAGAATACCTACCATTATTTATTCATAAATTACTCGTATTTATTTCGAATTCGATTTTGTAGATATAGAATATTTGTACCTTTAAATTAATTAATAAATAAAACGTGAATATGAGTACAAAGTCTTACAATTTAATTTTGATTCATTAGTGTTTTTAAAACTCAAAAATTATCTTTCACGTTTTGAATTTTTAATCCTAATGGTTTTTTTAGTTATTTTTTGTTGAAGTTTAAAGTTTTTAACTGGTAGATTTCTTATTTAAAGAAAAAATAATCTATTATTCACTGTGTGCACATTAGGTGGTTAAACCGGTTATTTTGCGCTGGTTGTAACAATAATGGTATATTTTTTTCCAACTTGGTAGAATAAGAGTCATTTAAAATAATTTTAGCTTCGCGGTTAGAATACACTCACACTCTTGTTATAACTGGTCGTACCACCTTCAGATATAATTTGAGTAGTATTAAAAACAGGTTTGCGTCCGTTATTACAACCACCTAATGTGTACGGACTAATTGGGTTGATGTGAATAGAATAAAACTCAAATGACATTTGTTTACTTTATTCATTTATTGTAAAATTTGTAAATAAAATATCCATCTTTTTCTTTTTTACACCCTTGGAACATTTTGTAAACATCGTTGGTTTCTTTTCTTTATTTCTTGTTTTTTATTCTTCATGTTCAGGTTAGTTCAGTGAGTTCAGACGTTAATGGAGGTTTTTTGTTTATTTTGATAATAAATTTTAAAAGAATAATTGTTTTAAAAGCGTGAATAGATAAAAATATGTAAATATTTTGCATTATAAATTAAAATTTAAAAGTTTTGAAAAAAAAAATTGAGCAATATTTGTGAGAATAAAGGTACAAAAAAAAATATCGATTTCCTTTCGAACAAAAAATCTGAAGTGAAATACAGGAAATTTGCGTTCTTTTATTTTTTTTTTCTTAAATTTTTCAAAAGAGGAAAAAAAATATTTTTCATCTACGATCTTTAACTTTTTCAACAGTTTAAAAGCAGTCCAAGTAAAATTTTATAATTTTCATCTGATGAAATATTTTCTTTTATGCTGTTATGATATGTACTTACTTTTTTTCCATCTTAAGTTCACGAATTTAAGCAATGGGTGAATGAGACAGTTGCTTTAGAGTGAGGAGATAAGATATAGACAAGCAACTAATAAACATTGATTTGCTCATTGCTGGCAAAAAAGTTAATATTTCTGTTTTTTCTCATTTTATTTATTTGTTTTTTATTATTATTATTTGGAAATTAAGATGGAAAAAAAGTAAGTATCATAACAGCATAACATTAATTTTTTGTTTATTTTGAGACACTTCCTTTTCAACATAATTCAAAAAAAAAAATTTATAATAATTAGAAAAAATGCCGTGTGAAAGCTGCAATACTCAATTTACAGTTTTTAAAAGGAAACGCTTATGTACGGAATGCAGGTAATAATAATTCTTATCTACTAAATTATATATTCATACATTAAATTATTAATAACTTTTTTAATGAATTCATTTGTATGGTAAGCTTTCTTTTCTTTTGTTTTTAAATATGTTATTATTTCTTGATAAAGAAAAACAAAATAATCAATAGGTATTGTTTAAAGTTATGAAATGTTTTTATCATGTATCAATGCAAAATTCTTATTAATAATATACATTATGGATGTGTGATAAGTACATATCTACACCAATTTTAAAATAAATTTTCAAGCTATTTTTTGTGTTTTTAAAATTCAGGTTTATGTGTTTAGTCACCGGTTCACAAATAAACAAACAAAAAATTATAGTTCATGTAATATGAAGTACGAAATTTAAAAAAAATTCGTTTCTTATAAGAATTTTTTATTTAAAAAGAATTTCCTTTGTTTTTTAATATGAATTTGTTTATTGCCTTCTTATTTTTATGTATTTTCAGACGCTATTTTTGTAGTCATTGTTTAACAAAACGTAATCAAAATATATTATGCGAAAGATGTTTTATTTTCACAAAAAGGCCATTGACTAGAGAGGATTTATTGAATTTAAAACCAAAAGATTTGATATTTTATCTTCATTTAAAGAATATATCAACAACTGGATGTGTTGGTAAGAAGAGTTTTCTTTTAAATTATTATTATTATTGTTATTATTATTATTTATTTATTTATTTTTTTTTAATAATTTACTAAAAAATCTATAATGAGTTTTAGATAACTCTTTTGTTATTACAGAAAAGGATGAACTTATTAATTTGATTTTGGCACATACAGATGATAATTCAATGACATCAGATGATCAACATAATGATAATCAATCAACATCATCATCAACAGCGAATGAAGAAACAAATAATATTAATATTGCAAGTTCCTTTAATGATTGGAGAAATACATGTCAAACTTTTTTTAATAACTTAACAGGTAAATTATCTAATGAAACTGGAAATGATACAAATAATCAAAGGCAAAATCCAGTATCAAGAGAAATTCCAACATATTCAGAAAGTTTACATAATGATATTGCTAGAAAAGAAGTTACTACAACAACATCATATTTATATGGTACTAATAATGTTAATAATGAAATAAGAGAAAGCAGTATTAATGCAAACAAAAAAACATCTCAATTACCTAAATATTTAGTGCCAAATACAATAATATTAGCAAGAATAACACCAACAAATAACACAAATTTTTTAAGCCCGGTTGTTTCAAATGAAGTATTAAGTTCAACTACAAGTAGTGTTTCCAGTCCAATTAATAGTTTAAGTTCAATATCTTCCTGTAGTACTTCATCTCAGGCTATTAATCCTAATAATCTGAATGCTTCCTCTCCAATATCATTATCTTCATTATCACAACGTCAAAATGATTTAGATATACATCATAAAAATATTCCACATGATAAAACATTCAAAAATGTTATATCTGATGGTAATGGTTATGGCTGTGATTGTTCCGATGATGAAATTATTACAAAATATAATACCAGACAACGATCAATTGCAACAAATATTCATAATAATAATCAATCATCATCAACATTGTCTTCTTCATTTTCTTCGTCCAAAAAGGCTAATGTAGGAGTAGAAGAACCGAATGCAGGTGTAATCGATAAAAGTTCACCATTATCTCATCAGAGTGATTCGGCATTCGAAGACCAGATTGCTGAATCAAGTGGTTCAATTGCTCAAAGTCGCTCAAATAGTCGAAGTTTACATGACAATAATCAAATAAAAAGTTGTGATGATTCATCAGGTTCATCATTTGAAGAACTTGGAGCTGTTGGTGGTTGTGGAACTGGAACTTGTAGTACATCAAGTGATAATGAAAATTGGCAAATGGTTAATAAAATAGAGATTCCTTCATTTTCTATTTTTACTCGAAAACAAGAAGCCGCACCACCAATAACAACAGGAGCTACTACAAAAATAACAGCAGTGTCCACAACAACAGAAACGGAAAGAAGAGGAGATTATAATGATTGGTATAAAGCTGGCTGTCCTGGACCATCAAGATTATTTTTTGAGAATAATAGAAATGATGCATTCCTCTCACATTCCAATATTTCTAAATTAACAGATAAAGGAACAAACAGTATCAATTGTCCATCAGATGAACCAAAACAATTAATTTGGTGTAAGATTGTAGAAAATAAGCCTGAACGTCGTATAACAAGAAGACGATCTGATAGTTATATATACAAACAAAATTCAAGTCGTTCGGATCAACAAGATTCAAAAATATTTCAACAATTAGATGAAGAATCTGATGAGGGTGAACAAGAAGAAAGAAAATTACGTAAACGTATTAAAAAATGCTGTAAAAAATGTGGTAAAAGTAAAAGAAGCATTGAATGTCAAGTTGACAAATTTAGGCAACAATTAGAATCATCATCATTATCACAATTGTCACCGACTAAAATAAAACGTGAATTGGCTTCATTTGTTGAATATTTGGAGCAAAGAGCAAAATCATTTGATTTATCTGATGATTCTGAAACCAATAATGAACAAGGGATTGAAGATATTATTAGTGTTGATTTTAGTAATTGTAGTCAAAGTCAACAAAGTGGTCGAAGTGAAGAGGAAGCTGATAAATCTCATTTAACATCACAAGAATTACATCATGAAGAGGACTCATACCCTACAATAACTGTAGATAATGATGGTATTCATGTTTATGCACCAGAAGAGGCAACATCATATCAACATCATCGACATTTAAGACACGATCCTCGTTTTATAAATTTAATTGATTACAAATCAAGGTGATTAATAATAAAAAGTATTTAAAAAAATGTATTTTAATGAAATTTGTTATTTTGTTGTCTTTTAAAATAGTTCCCAACTAGATGATCTCTCTGTAAAACAATTAAAAGAAATTTTGATGTTAAATCGAGTTGATTTTAAGGGGTGCTGTGAAAAAAAAGAACTGTTAGATAGAGTTAAACGTTTGTGGAAGGAACTTCAAGCATATCCTGGTAATAAAAATAATGCTGTAATATAATAATGAATTAATGTAAATTTTCTTCATTATTTTTAGAAATTGAAAAAATACCAGCCGATGACTTATGTAAGATATGCATGGATGCTCCAATTGAATGTGTAATATTAGAATGTGGTCATATGGCAACATGCACAAATTGCGGTAAAGTTTTGAGTGAATGTCCGATATGCAGACAATATATTGTTAGGGTAGTACGATTTTTTAAATCATAAAAACTAAAAAACATATATTTCTCAAGTTAGTGCTTTAAACAATTAACAATAATATTTAATCTGAAAATTAAAAGAAAAATTGATAATTTGAAATTTTTAAAATAAAAATAGAAAATTCTTTAAGTAAATTGAAGATTGTTAAAAATTCAATACAATCCGCCTTACTTTTTTTCATTATATTCATTATTATATACCAACAAATTTATGATTGATGGGCCTTACTAATAGCCCCTAATTTTGAATTTAGACTTGAAAATCACAGAACGCTCTGAATTAACACAAAAAAAAAACATAAAAAATAATCAAAGACCAAACTCATAGCGTTCTGTGATTTTCAAATGATAACTAAATAAAAATCGAAATTCAAAATTTTGGCTAATCGTAAGGTCCAAGATGTATTATTTTATTATTTAGAGAGAAAAATAAGTATTGTAATTGTTTTGTTTTAAATTTTTATTTATTTTTTTTTTTAATTATTTTAGAAAAAAATGAAATTTTTTATTGTCGAAATTTACAATGATGTGGTATAAATGTACTAGAAAAATGCCAAATTTCTCGTTGAAAGAAACAAAATTTAATAGTATTTACCAACGGTTTTCTTTTTTTTTTTTAAATATAATAAACGAAGCATTAAAGTCGATTCACACACATCCGATCCGGTTCCTCTCCGTCCGTTCAGGAATTTTAACACGTTTGCCTGTGATTTAAATGTATCTATTCACACACACACACATCCGGCCCGATTCCGGTCACGAACCACATAGGATGGAAGGTAGCCGTATCGGATGTGTGTGAATCGACCTTTATTATGTTTTCAAATTTTAACGTGATATTTATTTAGAATAACTACTCTAAGAGTATATTTTACTTTTGAAAACAAAAACAATAAATTGTATTTGAAAAATTTAAAAAGTAATAAATCAGAAGAAGTTCTAGTTTGTTTATTATAAAATTATTTAAATTTCTTTTTTTCAATTTCATTAGTCTCTACCAAATTGATGAGTCTCTTTCGGCTTATCAACACGTACAATTCTTTCTGCAATATTGAAATATCCTTCATACTCTACAATATCTGGTGTTGTATCATAGTGATAATGACCACCCCAATTGCTTGTTGAGAAACTATGAAAATGTTGTAAACGTAAATCAAGACCCTAAAAAAAAATTGAATGATAAATTTTTTTATGTATTTTGTCTCACAGCTATATGTATTAATTCTTTTTTAAACTTACACAATCACGTGTAATAAGAGTTCCCAATACATTTAAAGTGGCTGGCATTTCGAAAAATTTAAGCCATGAATTTAATTGTTCCTCAGTATAAATTGGTGTCTTTGAGAAATTTCTCATGACATGCTGTTTAACTTTACCTTGTTTTAATAAGAAAATACCACCCAAACCTTTAATATAAAAAAAGAAATACTTATTTTACATTTAGTTTTTGTAAAATTAATACAAGAAGGAAATGCAAAATGCAAATACATATTCATAAGCGCCCACGGGTGCGCTCGAACCACCAATCTTTCGGTTAACAGCCGATTGCTCCACGAAGGCATATGTATGTATATCCGAGGTATTTCAAATTTCAACCAACTTACCTACTGCTTTCTCTTTATAAAATTCAGTTAATCCTAAACGTATACTTTCAATAAAATTTTGATTTCCTGTACGTTTTTTACAATTTACTTTTAAAATTTTTCCTTGTTTTCCTTCACATGCATACAAATTCAATAATAATGCGCATCTTTTTTCATCATTTGGTACTTTCTCTAATACACAATCTTCATTTGAGCCATGAATTTTTGCTGTATAACTCATATTATTTAAATTATCTTTAAAATCAATATTTAAATTAAATATTCCTTCACAATTTGTATTACGTAATGGATATGGTCCAGCACCAGCACCAATTGAAAATATATTACATTTACATCCTTCATAAGATCGTCTTAAAATTTCAGAAATATTATAAATTTTTTTAAAATCAATATTCGGTAAAAGATATGGTGGTCCTCCAACTTCAATTAATGATGGTGATCCACATAAACCTTTAAAAATTTTTTTTGAATTGAGTAAGATATGCATAATGTAGGTCGTAGGTGTTTGTATTGTTTTGTTTTTTGATTTTTTTCTTACATACCAGAATTGGCTAAATGATATGGAGGTAATTTCAAATCAGGACAATCAACGATTTCCACTTGAACTTCATGGAAATTATTTTTCAAATAAATTTGCAAAACTGTAAATAAATTAAATTTAAAATTTTTGATCAATAGAACTATTTTTTTGTTCTTCTTGGTGAGTTCAAAAAATCATATCATGTTTTCTTACTTTTTCTATTTCTATAGCGCTAATATTTTGTAAATAGTGATTTCTTCAATGAACAAAAATATATAAATAGGTGTCGGGAGAATAAAATTAAAACTAACAAAATTGTACATAATTAATTAAAGCTACTTACTCTTTTTCATCTAAATTTAACAATTCTTGAACTACTTTTTTCTGATGTCGTTTCTGCATCTCTATATTTCTTTCATTAGGTTCTTGATTTGACAAAAATAATGTTGGGATAGCATTCTCATTTAGTTTTCTTTATTTCAACGGAGTATTTAAAATTCGATCTTATAAACTAAAACTGACTTCAGCAAAGTGACACGAACACACTTTTGCATATTTGAAATTAATGTTTTTATCCACTCTTTTCTTAGATTATTATCCTCAGGAAATTGAAAATAGTTAATATGCTTATCGCCAGTTTTATATTTTGAATTATTTTTGCAATTTAATACATTACACCAAACCATTTTATAAATTATTATATATTTTTTTTATTATTTATTATTATTATTATTATATTATTATTAGTATTCGAAATATATGTTATAATTTTTAAACACTTTACAGTTTTTTAAAATTATATCAAAACTGGTATTCTTGGTTGATTTAATTACAAATTACATAGTTCAACAAATGGTACATCATACGTCATTTGACATTTAAGATGGCGATTCTAGAAGAAGAAGTCGGCTTACCTTAAAAAGTCCTTCTTTACACCATGCGTATAACAATTAACAACGATACAAATTTTGTTTCTCTCATTACCGATACATAACAAATGCGTAATGAGATTAGCATCGAAAAATGCTATATAAGCCAGGTCAAATCTAGCGCTTCTTTCTATTTTTATTTTGTTATTCTTGTTGATTTTTACTGTTGGTTCTTACAGCAGTCAGTCAGCAGTCTTATCTGTTCAGTTCAGTAAAGCGGGTCAATTTTTTTTTTTATTGTGATTGAGTTTCATATATTCGGCTTGGGATTAAATTGTGTCATAAAATTTAGTTTTGAATCTAAATTATTAAATAATATTGTATTTAAAGTATAAAACTAGAGTGTAACTTTCATCTTGTGAATTAATTATATTTTAAATATGCCGAAAAAGAACGAAAAGAAAAGACTAAAAGAGGAGGAAGTGACAGGAAATTTATTTTAAACTTTTTTTTTGAAACTCATCTACAAATCACCTCGATAAAAAAAAGGGAAAATGAAGAAATGAAAAGTGATAGGTATAAGTAAACTCGTTAATAGACGTATTTTAGGGATAAATTTTTTGTGCTAAATTTATTCAAAGTTATAGATTCATTAATAAAAGAAAAGAGGAAAAAAAAATTAAATTGCATAATGTTTAGAAATTATTATTATTATAATTGCAAACTATTTGGAGGATAAACAAAAAAGAAAAAAAATATAATTATATAAATAAATAAATGAAAACAACATGTACGTAAACAAGTTTAATTATCAAACAATTATTGAATGATAAGAATTACAATGGGTGAAGAAACGTTTGATTTTTTTTTTTGTGAAATCAGAGCTAATTAAATTAGTCAAACTAAAAATTAAAAAAAATAAAAAAGGATAGAAAAGCGTTCAACAAGAGAGACGAACCGTATATCGCCTGGCAGTGGAACAATAGTAAGGTGGTCAACGGACACGTGTCCATCGAACGCCTTTTCAACGTCATCATAAGTTAAGTACGAATTAAAATTTCTTTTTGCAGTTTTTTGTAAGATGAAAGATAGTAGAAAAGAAGAAAACTTAGTTTAGTTATACTGATACTTTAGGGAAATAAATAACATGATATAATAGCTATGTATATACGAATATAACATATGTAATACATATTTAACTAGAAAAAAAAAAGAACGTTCTAGTAGGTGAATTTTGTAAAGTTGTTATATTTCCTAATTTTATGTTCTTGTACAGTATTTTAAAAGTTGGGATGGTAATAACAAAAACAACAAAAAATAATATTGAATTTCGGTAAATTAAACGGGTTTAGCAAATCGTTCTGCGTATATGAAAATTTTTTATTGGTTTACATTTTGAGTAATGGAATTGTAAGAAATTAGGTGAGGATTATGGAGTTAGGAAATAAAACAAAGTAATATTGCTGCAGTATGATTTTTTATAATTGATAATATAACTAAGTAAATGAACAAATAAATAAAAATAATTAAAGAAAAGAAAAAAAAAAACAAAAAAGTAGGATTATTATTTTTTGTCATTTTTTTAATTTTTATTCTTAGAACAAAATATTTAACTTAGATACATATATTTTTTTTTTTGTTGGTTATAGTACATATTGTTAAGGACGTCGTGGTTTAGAGGCTATCAGCGATGGGTGGACGAGGTCCTCTTCCTTTTCTTTTTGATTGTGATTTAGAGGTTCCCTCTATTGCAAACCCCTCCTTGGTACAGGGTTTTGTTTTTCTTTGTTCTTTTGATGATGAAATTTTCTTTCTCATTTATTTTTTTTCTTATTTTTTTGGATTCCCAGTCCTCATTCTTCTATGTTAGTATACGGAGCAATTTCCGACAGTGTGATCCCAAAAAGAGCACCCACCATGCTGAAGCAGCTGAAACCTCGACCGGCTGGGGTCACTCGGAAGTTCATCAAGAAGAGGATGTATATTGGTTTATAATGACTTGTGGGAGTTTGCTAATGGAGAAAATGTGCAACCTACTACAGATTAAAATAAAAACAAAAAAGAAAAAACAAAGATGGAAAAGCTTTGGCTTTAATTTCATTAAGTTTGAGTAGCACACAAATTGGATATATCAAATTGGAAGGCTGTAACCTCAAAAGATGCATGGAAAATTTAACACTCATCTAAAGAAGATCATGCTGTATAAAAAATTGTTCATGATCAAAAAACAACATGAAAACCCGATGATGTAACATGGAAGAGACAGGTGTAAATATTCCTAAGGAAATGTTGCTTAATACCTTGCCGGAGGATTTTAAGAATTTTTGTATCGCATTAGAAGCACGTGATGATCTGTTGGAAATGGACATCTTGAAGGTTAAATTGGAAGAAAAAGAATCACGTAGAAACAACCAGAAAGGAACATCTCAAGAAAATATGCACATGCAAAATATTTTAGTATCTAGCACAGACAATAGTAAGAAAGAGACCAAACCATTTTCTCATTGGAAGAAAAACCAATATTATCATCAGAATATATATGATCATATGCAAATTAGCTACTTGTATATTTTTTCTTCTTAAAATATACCCTCAAATTCTATATCTTCAATTTGTCATACATCTGAATATATACAGTAAAGGGAATGCTGTTTCCATATGATTCTGTATATTCTATCGCTTGAAGCCTTAAACGCCTTGAACCATGAGAATGATAAATGATTGTGTTATTCTGATTTTCTACATATGTACTGTATGGAGAATAGATAGAAAAGAGAATATACTCGTATTTTTAAAAAGAGAGAAATTAAGAAAAACTCCTGAAAATGAAAAAGAGCTTGAAACAGCTTTTAGATTGGAGATCAAGCTTCGAGATTGAAGACCACCTCGCTGTTACCATTTTAATATATTGGAATAACAAATCTGTTATAGAACTACATTGCATATAAAGTTTACCTTTTAAGCCCAATTCCAAACTGAGAACTCAGGGCTCAAAACGCATAAGCTCAAATGTCAAAATTATTCTAACATGAGAGAATACATTGAAGTAAACCAAATGATTGCCTCATACCTCAAGACGCAAATGAGTCTGAGTCCGAAGTTCTAAATGTTTTGGTTTTTGAGTCTGACGTATTAGTAATGCCAACTCTATAGTTGAAAATATATTGTTAGATGCTTGTCATATTTTCCCTTTTTTTTCAAATTTTAAAAACTGGAAAACAAATTTGTAACGTTTATGTTTTATTTTTCTTTATTATAAATAATTATAATTATAAAAATAATAAATAATAAAATTAAATAAAGTAAATAGAAAAATAATAAATAAACTTGTGAAAAGTGTGTTTTACCTTCTAGCGTTATTGAGTTATAAAAGATAAAAAAAAAAATAAATAAGGTAAATAGACTGCTATTAAAAATAAAAAAGAAAGTGGACTAGAAAATAATTGAATATGTAAGGGATTCCGTTAAAATGTTAGATGTTAGTTAATTTATTTTAACTAGTTATGTGTGTAAATATTTCAAATTATTTAATTTTATCAGCAAAAATGTTTCAACTTTTCAAATTTAAAAAAGAGTTGATTTCAGTTAGATATAAAAAATTTGAATTCGAAAAATCTTTTTTTTTTAAATGTTAGTAGCATTGTAAAGTTAAGCTATTATATGTATATGGTAGACTCGTGAGCTTTTGCATCCTGAGTCCCCAATTTGGAATTGGGCTTTATCCATCAATATTTTGTGTAAGAAAATAAAAAGAGAAATAAAACAAATATACCAACCTGCGGTTACATAATATCCGTCTGTATGCAGTATGTATACAAGTGTATTAAAAAATAAAATTACCTGATTGAACTTCATCTAATGGTGGAACGTGCAAGTTAACTTCTTCAAAAAGTAAACTGCTGGTATCCAATGTACTCATTTTGATAAAACAAAAACACTCAACCTTTATTTAATTTTATTTTTTAATAAATATGTATCGTGTATACTCAAAAAGAAGCACAAATTATTTCTTGTTTTAATTTTATAAAACTAAATAAAAAAACCAAAACAAAGAATGAGCACGGAATGACTGTTATATGATCCGCTTTTCAATTATCAACTAAACCAACTCAAAAGCGACTAAATTATGTATTATAAATGGTGATTTTTTAAATTAAATTCTGACTTATTAAATCAACCAAATGAATAAAGAAGAATATAAATTATATCTGGTATGCAATATAAAAAGAGATAGAAGCTAAAACTTACCTACATATATGAAAAAATTTCTTTTTTGATTTATAAAACCTCAATTTTAATGCTTTGTTTGATTGTGGCTTATAAAAATGATAAATAAAAAAAGTAAATGTTTTGTAGTTGTTTTATTTGTAAATATGCTTGTATAATACGTCGTATTTATACAATCTGATAATTTATGTTTAAAAAAAGCTATACATAGATATGTACATAAGAAATTCTGATAAATAAGAAATTTTCAACTAAAACTTTGTTGTCATATTTATCATAAAAATTAAAAAAATAATTTTAAAAAATGTGTGTGCGCACATATTAATTTGATTTTTGTTTGTAAGTTACATTTGATTGCGTTCCATTGCATTGGAAAAAAATTCACTGAAAGTACGATTAAATAATTCAAAATAACGATAAAAACGCATGGATACTAATTTTTTATGAATAAGTTTATTGATTGAGTACATTATTTTGAAAATATCTACAATAAAGTACACTATTGAAAAAAAAATTTTAAAAATTTCAAGGTTATTATCAACACAGCATGTTATTGTTACCCTGTTTCACCTTTTTAAAGGAAAAAAATTAAAGAGGAATATCGTTCACTATACATGTTTAGTAAATATGTTTGTGTGTACCGTAAGTTCTATGTAACAAATCAGAACGAAAGGGTTGAAGGGTTCCTCACAAAAAAAAAAGTCACATGAAATAGACACTTATTGGCCCCTTTCAAGTTATTACAGTTTCATAACGTATGTAAAAAATTTTGAACAAATATCCCAATAGGAAAAATGGAAAGCCTTCCAGAGGAAGGCATTTAGAAGTTTTAAAAAATATGAATGATATTGAGTAAAATTCTTAGGAAGGTGTAAATGATGTATATAGAAGTTTAAAATATTGTGTTTTATGAAAAATGTGTTATGCACGTGCAAGGTCAATTAAGTCTTGAAAAAAATATTACGAAGTTTGATTACCTTCGTTCAATTACTTATAACAAGTGTATTTTTCAAAGTGAAAACATATTAGTAAGTAAATTTTCAAGTTAAATTCTTAAAATATTTAATAATTAAAAAGTGAATTAGTTTTTAGTATGTTTCTCATATAATTATTACAATTTTATTTTAATTTTTTAAAATAATACATTTTTCTTTTGTTACAGAGGCTGTCAAAACAGAAGAAACATATAAATTGAAATTTAATAAATAGTTTTACAGAAAAATTAATATTAATTAATGTACATACATATTTTCAATTTCGTTTTATAATTTACAGGGTAGTTGTTTTTCAAATTCCCTTTTCCTTTGATATTTTCACTAATAAATAATAAAATATATAATTCTTGAGAATGTATCCAGAATGCTTCTTGTTACCTTCTTAGGAATGCCTTCATGCCAATAACATGCCCATGTAAATAAGATATTATATGGGATAGAGAAAAGAAGGCTTCCATCAATGATTAAAACTTCCAAAGAAGGCTTCCGATTGCATGTAGAATGCTTCCATTTCCTACTGGGATTTCACTATAAGAAAATGTTTACTGATGTTTACAATAATAAAATTTACATATACATATATCTTATCTTATGCGGATTAAAAAAAGAATAAATAGATAAAAAGAACAAAAATGAAAAATTATAATTTAATTTCACATAATAAAATGACTTTAAATTCAAGATAAGAAGTGTTGTTCGTAACGACTTTTGTTTCACTCAGTTAACTGATAATAATAAATAAATTATTATTTTTTTCTGATAATCAGTAAAATTTATTATATCACGCTTCTTAATGACTCGTTGACACTTATGCTAGTACTATCTCGCTAGTACAATATCGGCTGATACGTTGACGACATTCCATTTGTCTAAAATATCTGATAATTCTCAGTTTCTCAGTGAGATGTACGTTCCATTCCATTTGCGATTCTATTCGTCGACACCGACAGTCGACAAATGTCAAGTTTGTTAAACTGAGAATGAATTGAACCAACTGAGAAAATTAATCTTTACAAATACTTTGTTTTCGTATGTAAAATTTAAAATATAACGAAGCGTTTCGAAAAAAACTAACATGTACCTTTTTACTATTCGATCGATTCTCGAATTCACTCGTAACTTTACGTATACGTATCTTCACGACTACTTTGTTTTCAATGGTTTATGTCAGACGTATTCTTGAAATCATTCGAATACTTTTTCACCATTCGAATAGAATTACGAGTGTGGTGAAAGCTTTAAAGTTCAAAACTGGTTTTTTATCAGACGATTTAGATGAGTGAGATGAGAATTAATGAATAATGAAAGAAATATATTATTTACTAATTATTTTGAGATTTCCGAAGAGAAGCTTGAAAAATTATTCAAATTAAAAAAATTTATGGTGGATGAAATTATTAAAAAATTATGCAAATGAAATTTTATGAAATTTACTTACATAATTATTTTTTTTAAGACTTTTATATTTTTTAACTCAAAAAAATAATAATCATAGTAAAACATAATTTAGAAAATATTTCTTCATAAAATATTCTAATAATTCTCTATTTACCTAGTTGTGCTTCTTCTAATAATTGTTATTTTTATAATTAATATTTTTAATTTTATAGTTTTTTATTATAATATACATATATTATATATATAGTATGAGTAAATAGTACTCGTAATAGTTACGTTACGAGTGCAAATAGGCTCTTGTATCTTTTCGAATGGTTTTCATTCGAATATTTACGTATGCGAATCTCGAGAATAAACTATATATCAAAACCACTCGTAAATGGTGAGTTTACGTATACGTAAAGTTACGAGTGGTTTCGAGAATAAGGTCCCTGGATTTTTGAAAGAGCTTGAGATTAAAAACCTCTATTGTATAATTTATGCTTTTTGAGTCATTTTACCATGACTATAGGTACATACATATGTATATCCACGAGATGTTCAACTTGATGTGTATTTTATTATTGTAATAGTCGATTACGATCTTGTTGAGTGTCAACCGTTAGATCTGAAAAGTCTAATATAATAATAAAAAATGAACAAACGAGAGTATTATAATATCATACAAGTTACAAGATTTTTTTCTTCATTTTTTTTTTAAATAATAATTTCCTAATATTTTCTGTACTTTTATATATATTTTTTTATAAATCTGGAAAAAAAAACATAACCAAAAGAAAGTAATTCATTTTTTTTTTATATGAAACAAGATGAAAAAAAAAACCGTCAATTGAAAGAACGCGGGAATAAGTCAACGAATAATATTTAAATAGACAAAAATATGTAAATAAAAAAAAGAAGCTTGTTTTGATTATTAAAGTATAAAATATAATTGTGGTGATATGTTAATGCGTTTACGCATTTAGAATTTTTTTGTTGGTTTGTTTACATCTGTGTATGTAATTACTAGATTTATAACAAGTTTTCTGTATCTTGTTGAACGGATGATAAATTAAAAAAAAAATTAAGTGCATATTAAAAAAAAGTACAATTATGTGAAGTTGAAAAAATATAGTTAATATTAATATGTATTCTTTTTAAATTTTATTTTTCTTGTAAGTGTGTAAAATAAAAATTTGAATAATTAAAAAATAAAAATTTAAATAAAGAATGAAAATTTTTATTTTTATTACTTATAAAAATTTGAAAGTTTCAACCCTTTTCTCATGAAAAAAAAATATTTTTATTTTTTATCAGTATATTTCACAAACAACATTCAAAATTTGAAAAACTGTTTTGTTTTTTAAAATTTTTTTTGTTTATTGATTTTGTACTTCTAAAACGTACAAAACAAACGCATTTAATGCGTTGAATTGAAGTTTTAATCAAGAAAAAAAAATACAAAACAAAAAAACAAAAACAAAATAGAAGTACCATTAATAAATAAATACGAGTATATATACATATATTAATTTAAAAATTATTGGAGAATATACCATATGGTGAGTATAAGAAATGAAACACTTTTAAAAGATACTTTATATAATTACATATGTATGTATGTATGTCAAGATATGTACATAAAAATATATACATAAATAGTTTTTCACTATAAATACATTATATTTAGGAAATACATGAAACAAGAAGATACTATAAAAACAATAATATTGCTTCTAATTTTAATTGATTGATTTAAGAGACATGTATGTACAAAAAAATTAAACTAAAATATTTTAAAGCTATGTTTTAGATAATTAGAATTTTTGTTTGATTTCAATTTACAATGTAAGATCGTTTCTTAGTGGAACTGATGTATGGAAAGAGGGTGGTTATAAAACAAGGTTGTATTTCCCGAAAATATTTCAGATTTGTGCTACAAATTCAAAAGAAATAACACAATGTACTAAATTATTTATTTATCCTTTACTGTCCCTGTATAAAAAAATAAGAAAAACTTCTGCGAATTCAATGTAAGCACATAAAAGGAAAAACAAAATTTTTGTACCGTTATATGTGTTTCCTTATTTTCCGTGATATTGTATTTTACTATTTTCATCTTCAGTCATGATTTCCAATATCTTTCTTTATATTTCATGATAATTTTATGATTTGGCTTGTTCAATGAGTGATCGCATTTCACTTTGAAACAATAATTTTAAAAATCTGAGAACTAAACATTCAACGTACATTACATAAGTAGGTATGTATGTATATTATTTTGTGCTAAAAGAGTAGAATATTATCATTTCTATTTTTTAGCATTAATTTATGTGCACATTTAAAATTGCACATGCCACAGACATGTCACATACATACACTCAAAGAATTACCTTCTTTTTTTTTTTTTTTTTTTTTAAATTTAATTGTGCACGATACAATATAATTTCTTATTTTGTGTTTTTTTTTTTTTTATTTCGCTTCAAATAAAACTGCATCATTTCTTTGATTACAAATTGAATATCATGATAACAAAAATGGAACTTTTAAATCACACACACCTATACAAAAACAAAAATCACTTAATATTATTTTCATTTATTTTATTATATGAACTTTTTTTTATTTTGAAGGAAAAAAGGTATAAAAGAAGGAAAAATAGTATAACGCTTTTTTTTTTATTTTTAAATCTTAAAATAATTTTGATAAACGACCATTAAATATAATATTTACTTATTTTATATTTTTACAATAATCATTGTCATAATTGCTCAACAAAAAAAAAAAAATTATTAAAAATCAACTAAATAAGATTTAAAATAAAGGCTGATGTGGTATTTTATCAGTTGTTAAAGTAATAAAAGAATTAATTTTTTATTATAACTTACTTTATAAAAGGATATGATATATGTATGTATGTATGTTTATATGTTATAAAACAATAATACAAAGCTCATATTTTTTTCATGTAAAAGAAAAACATATTTAATTTAGTTTGTTATCTTTATGTTTGCTATACAATTTATTTTATGAATATATATGAGTTTGAATTTTTTTTATTTCTAAAAAATATCTTCAACAGATGTCTGTTTACATATGTACATATTTCTTTTTAAGACAATGAAAATATTTCTTGGAAAAAAAACTGCTGTGTTTTATAGAATAAATATTTTATTCCAAATATAGAAATGACATTATCTTTTTTTTTTTTGTTTTATTTGAATTTTTATCTTATCTATAGAGAAAGTATTAAAATACCTTTATAAAAAAAAGAATAAATTTGAATTGTTAATATCTAAGAAAAAACAATTAAGTCCCGAAATACATTACACTTTATTTGCCCTGAAAATACAATTTAAGAAGAAACTAAAAACAAAAAAATGAAAAATCTAAAAAGATTGTGTGTATCTTTTAATAGCGGGAATACCCTGATGCATTTTTGAAAAACAAATTAAAAAAAAGTTATGTAAATTTAATTAGAGTTGGCATAATCTATTAAATATAAATTTAAAAAAAAAAATATTTTTAAATTGAAAATATTTAGATACTTTTAAAAAATGCAACCAGCTTTTGTATCTGTTTTGCAGAAAACTTTTATTGTTTTTCGTTTCATTTTAAATAACTGTATGCTAAAAAACAGATAAATGAGTTATATTTTTTAAATTATTCTTAATCAACATTTTTTTTCATTTTCAGAATGTCAATGTTTAAATCAGGTTTTTTTTTTTTTTTGTAAAATTGATCTTTGGAATATGACTAATACACCTCTTTCATTCTTAAGAAATTGGAAATTTTTTTTCAAACAAACAAAAACAAAAAATTAAAACTACCTAGTATACGGTTTTTTGCTGCTTCTTTTAAAAATTTGAATGAAATACATACATACATGTTTGGCATAATAGATCGGTTCAAAATTTTGTTTTTATTTCATTTTTTTGTTCAACATATTTTTCGTTGCCTTAACAATAAAACTTTTATTCAATGATTCATATTAAAGACGAATTAAAAATGTTTAAGCTTTTATGAATTTTAAAAAAAAAAGCATAGATATAAAATCTCATAAACAAACTCTGATGTCTCTTACCTTTTATTATTCAATAATAAATCAGCAACAATACAAATGAATATTCTATGTATATTGTTCTATAATTTTCAGCCTCATATGCATTTTCTTATTAGTTATTATTTCAATGGAAATAACTTCATAGAGAAAATTATTTATGAATAAAATAAGGATCTTTTAGAATTTACATAAAATTTATTTAATACATATGTATACCTGTAGGGTATCTTTTAAAGGTAATCAAAACAAAAGATAAAATATTTAATATGCAAATACAATATCTGCAAAAGAATTCTTTTCATTTTTCAATTGTTATAAAAATTTGCATTAAAAATTAATAAAAACAGTAATATTTTAAGATGACAAAAGTTTAAAAAACAATTAATTTTTAAATTATAATTCAAATAATGAAATGTATTTTCTTCATAAAGAAGTAAGTTTTTTAAAGTTTTTTGAATTCTGAGACCGCAGACTTCTTTGAAAATTTTTAAAGTAAAAATTAAGCAATGACACATTGCACTTCATTATGAAGTAAAATCTTTGTATATGAATTTATATTTGTTTTCAGTTTACTGTTTACGGGATGCTGAGATGCAGATCTCAAAAAGTAAAAATAGTACACAAAAAGAGGGGAAAAAAGTTTTGTCGAAAAAATGACTTTTGTTGTATTTTACCCTATAACTTCTGCCTTAGTAAACAGAATTTGCCGTTTGAAGTTCATAGATTATAAGACCCTTTAAGGAATGTCCTAGCCATATTTCAACTTTCTAGTCCCACGGAAACATACCTACTTTCCTAGGCAGTCAAAAAATGTAACACTTAGTTACTTAAAATTGTACCTTTTTACTATTTTTTGTAATCTTATGGCCAGGGGATCGATTCTCGAATTCATTCGTAACTTTACGTATACGTATCTTCACGACTACTTTGTTTTCAATGGTTTATGTCAGACGTATTCTTGAAATCATTCGAATACTTTTTCACCATTCGAATAGAATTACGAGTGTGGTGAAAGCTTTAAAGTTCAAAACTGGTTTTTTATCAGACGATTTAGATGAGTGAGATGAGAATTAATGAATAATGAAAGAAATATATTATTTAATAATTATTTTGAGATTTCCGAAGAGAAGCTTGTAAAATTATTCAAATTAAAAAAATTTATGGTGTTTGAAATTATTAAAAAATTATGCAAATGAAATTTTATGAAATTTACTTACATAATTATTTTTTTTAAGACTTTTATATTTTTTAACTCAAAAAAATAATAATCATAGTAAAACATAATTTAGAAAATATTTCTTCATAAAATATTCTAATAATTCTCTATTTACCTAGTTGTGCTTCTTCTAATAATTGTTAATTTTATAATTAATATTTTTAATTTTATAGTTTTTTATTATAATATACATATATTATATATATAGTATGAGTAAATAGTACTCGTAATAGTTACGTTACGAGTGCAAATAGGCTCTTGTATCTTTTCGAATGGTTTTCATTCGAATATTTACGTATGCGAATCTCGAGAATAAACTATATATCAAAACCACTCGTAAATGGTGAGTTTACGTATACGTAAAGTTACGAGTGGTTTCGAGAATAAGGTCCCAGATCTTCAATCGTCTAGCAATTAAAGGAATTGCGACTAGCAAATATGGCTGATTTTGAATTGCTAATCGCGATTACAAAAAACCGCATCCTAGATTGAGTTTTTACTTTGTAAGCACTTTCGCAGAATAAGTTTTTTTATAATAACGTATAATTTTCTATTATATTACGTTAAAAATTTGTTTTTATTTTTCAAATTTTTAAGTTTTAAATCATAACCGAAATTATTTTGTCCATGATGAAATTTTTATTTTTCAATTTGAATCTTTTTTAGACACGCACTAACCAATTCTATCTATTATAAGAAAAAAATTTTCAAGTTATAACGCTAACATAAGTATTTAGGTTTGAGTTTCTATTTTTTTATAAGAAATTTGAGGTTATGTGCTCTGTTAACTCAGTTTGCGATACCAACTTTTCGATCGAGAGCAAAAACAATCGAGGATACCTTCCTATCATTTCAGGTAGCAAGTCTGTCTAGATTACTTCCTAGACGATCGAAGATGTCCCCCTTAATGAAATAAAAACAATAATTGAATATGTTGTTAGCTTTAATTTGGAGAAAAATGAAGAAAAAAAAGAAAGCAGAAAACAAAATAAAACAAAAAAAAACATACAAAAAAAAAATTTAATTTAATGAAATTTTAAACATACTTACATACATTATTATTAAAATTTCAAATTACTGTTATCACCAATAAACAACGTTTCATTTTAATTTAAATGTTTTCTCTTATCGTTTTGTCACATAGGTATAATTTGAGAAATTTAAAAACCTCAATTGAAACATTCCATAAAATAAAATATGTTCACACGATATACTATTCCATAAATGTGCTATGTTGTGTACATAATATATGATGCATAGGTATTGTATGTTTTACGTGTTGAACATATTTTTTATTATGACTTTTATATGTATAACTTGTTTTCACTTTTTATTCATGTAGGTATAGGTAGCTTGGTTACATGAAAATTTCATAATTCAATTTTCTGTTGATAGCTATGTATACATATGTACATATATCTAACACTTACATATATTGCAAACATACGCTATTGAACTTCAATTGAAATCTAGATGAGATAGTTTTTTTTTTCTTCATTTAAGCGATATTCCATAATAATTGTGTTGAAACTTTCAACTTGAAAGTTTATAAAATTTAACGAATTGTATTATAGGATGCAACAATTTTTCTTGTCGGTACACCGTACTTTGTATGAAAAACTATTTAAAGAAAAATACATTTGCGTCCAAAACGACTTCAGGGAGATTGGAGATATAATCAAGAATTTAGAAAAAAAGGTAAAATGGTGGGTTAGTTAAAGTTATTGTTACGATATTATAATTGATCATTTCAATGATGAAGGGTTAAATCCTGAGCAAATTAACCCGCAACCTCCGGTTGAGTACAAACCGGTCTACTTGATAATTCCAGCTGCTCTAGCCTGTCGTGGGATCTTGGACTCATCATATCGAGATTGAATTTACTACCGTAACATAGTCGTAGACCAGCTATGTTTTGGTTTTACCCCAAAAGTAGAAGAGGAGACGATTGCTAAAACAAATAATAATACAATTGAGAATAACTCCAATGAAAGAAAGAAAAGAACAAACAAAAAAAAGATTAAGATTAAGACCAACAGATTATTCATACGGTTGGGAAGGGGGAGGGGGAGTCAAACGATATCATATCGAACCTCTCCAACCCTCTCAATAAAAAAAAGCCATTTCAAAATTCTTTGTTTCTTTATTTGATATATCCATTTTCTAAGACCCTTTTTTAAGACCAATTCTAAAATAAAAGGACATACCACTTCTCGAATATTTAAAGGTGTTGAAAAACAGAACAAATCTAAATAAACATTGTGTTAACAAAAAACGATGTTTCAGAGCATTTTTTTCTACAACTTTTGTCCTAAAAAGTGAATTTTCGTAATTAAAAGTTTATTTAGCAGAAATCACAATTCCGTATTTTTAACAAAAACGTGTTAACATCCTTGAAATTTTAATCAGCTCCACTATTTGATTTCCTCACGACCTCACGATCCGCAACTGGTATGTAGGTACATATTACTAGTATATACTATATTTATGTATAAAAAACAATTATTTACATAAATCCATTTGAATTAAATTAAGGAAAAAATAATGGAATTTCCATGTTAAAAATGATTCTATAATGCGCATTATCACGAATAAATTCCTTTTAATGAGTTGTTCTTTTTTAAATCTGAATAAAAAATATTACTCGAATATTGCAAAAAAAAACTATCTATACTTTTATTATACATTTATCTTATTTTCTTTTATAATCAATTAAGATCTTAAAAGAAAAGAGAAAAAAGTATTGTACCTACACTGTGAATATTATTATTGATTATAAAACAATTGCACTTTATAACCATACATACCTACTTTATATATGTATCCATATATGTATGTATATGTAAACATAATCGAATAAAATATGTAATCGTGAATGGATAAATTTTTTAATAGAATCTTCTTATTTTTTTTACCTGGAATTGTAATTAAATGAATTTGATTATTTGCCAATTTCTATAGATATGTACATATACTGCATGTAATAATTAAATTATTGTTAAATGCATAGATTTATATAAAACATTTTACACAATATTCTTGATACGTATTATTTTACAGGTTTGTTTTCCATTTTCTTTGTTAATAAAAAAAATTCTTTGAAATTAATTGAAAATTCATATCGCTTCTTAGAAAATTTACAATAAATTATATCAAAAATAAATTTAAAACATAATCAAAATGTTTTGTATAAATTGTATTGTATACTATTTAGTATTTTCACTTTTCGAAGTCAGTTTGTGCTTATGGAGGCAGTACCTGAAGTGTTTCTGATAACTTCACATATAATTGTTTGCAGGAAATTCTAAAAAATATATTTTCTAAAAATGGAGAATTGTCATCGACTACAGAATTTCCGATTCCCAAAATTGGAAATATATTAAACGAACTTGGGAATGCACAATATTTTACTATTACATATTTCATAAAATTTTGATGAAAGAATCTGATCGGAAGAAAACAGCATTTTCAACCTTATTCAGAAATTATGAGTATTTGAGGATGTCCTTTGGCCTAAAAAATGCTCCATCAACCTTTCAAAGGTTGATGAATGTAGTACTACGAGAATATACTATATAAACAAGTTATGTGTTGTTAATTTAGACGACATACTTGTTTTTAATACATCCTCAGAGAAATACGACAAATCTAAGGAACATATTCGATAAACTAAAACAAGCCGGTCTAAAAATCCAAATAGATAAATGTAATTTTGTAAACAGAGGGACAGAGTTTTTAGGCCATATTTTAACACAGGGGGTATCGAGCCAAATTCCAGTAAAATAAAAGTGATCCAAGACCTCAAATTACCAATTACTCAAAAGCAGATGAAAATTTTTTGGAATTAACAGTATATTACAGAAAGTTTGTAAAATAAATTTAAACTTCTTGATCTAAATTTTGTATTGTTCCTAATATTGTTCTTGTTTGATGAAAATGTTTTGCTGATGATACATAAAGTTTTGCTGATGCTAAACGTAAATGGTGTGAACGTGTTTTTTAAGGAATTAGTTAAAAAACTAATTTATATACTTGAATAAAATTCATAAATTTCATATGATACACTGGAAAAATGAGATTTTTCGTAGTACTAGTAACTTCTATTGTCGACTCAAGAAAATCAGTTTGAAATTAACGCTCTTAATTACCTGTGTTTTACTGAAACTGAAGAACTGATAAATCTGATTTTTTTCACTTCCTCACTGAATAAGTACGTTTTTTGGTACACACTTTTTCTATTTGATAATAAATTCTTGCTTCCTCAGTTCCAATAAAACAAAGGGAATAAAATAAGAAAACTCATTGCAGGGTTTGGACTTAAAAAATAAATTGTATTCATGAAAGTTCAAAATGAATCAATGAAACTACTTAGCCAATAACTCTTTTCTGTCTTGAGTCTTCATCTTTGACTTATTAGCTGTGTTTTATTAAATCTTTGAAATAATTTGTCATGACTTCAGTTTTGATCAGATCACTTATCTTCTTTTTGAGAATAGTTTCACTTCAAGTGCCTAAATGAAATTACATACTTGAACAAATTTCACAAATAAAAATTCAACATTTCAAAACAATTCAAGAAGAAATATAAAATACGAATTACAAATCACGATATATCCTCAAACTTTTATTCCATATGTTACTTTTCTACCAAAAACATTTGGTAGACTGAAACTGAGGAAGTGAACAGGGAAAACTGTTTTTGTAGCGACCTCTATTGTCAAATAGAAAAAATAAATACCAAAAAAACGTGTTTCCTCAGTGAGGAAGTGAAAACTGTCAGAAATATCACTTCCTCAGTTCTAATAAAACACAGCTATTCTATTTACTTTGACTAATGAGTAATGACTACATATGTTCTCTGGAGTCTGGAGAAACATACATTGTTATTTTATCTTTAATTGAATTTAAATAATTTTTCTCATTTTTCGCTAGCTTTTTAGAATGTTTTGTTAATTTTAGAAATTAATTATATACTTTTTATATATATAATTTTAAATTAAATTAAATTAACGTGTTACAAAATGGGTTTCATTTGGATTTTAGTTAATTCGTTATGTCTGTGTGGACGACGGCAACCACTGGATTAGAAACAGCACTTGGTGCTTTAGATACATCAGTAAATAATAATAATAATAGTTTTAAGGCTCAGGCTGGTCAACAGCCTCTTCCATCATCACTTCAACAACAATCACAACAGCAATTACGGCTACAACATCAGCATTTAAATGGAATTATATTAGCAGCAGCAACATCACCTGTGCAACAGCAACATCTGCATAATCATTTTAATCATCAGAATAATCATTCTTTAACCAGTCAAGTATCTTTGACCTGGAATAGGAATAGTGTACAACAATATAATCATAGTCAAAAGGTAAGGAAGTTTGTTAGACATTACAAGTATCAATTTTATAGTTTATTTTCTCGAAGTAAAATTTTTTTCTATTACTTATTTATTTCTATTCTTATTTGGTTTCAATTAACAATTTTCTTAATTAAATTCACATTTATTTTAGAATTCATCTGAGTTAGAAATCACAAAAATTTTTGATCATTTGAGTATGAGTTTAAATAATTAACATTAGTTGTGTTCCATTTGTCTTAAGTATCTGATAATTCTCAGTTCAGCCATATTTGAGAATTATCAGATACTTACGCCAAATGGAACACAGCTATTATTTAATACATTTACATTTATCTATACAATAGCTGTGTTTTATTCGACAGAGATCGCTATGGAAAATTTCGGTTTATCAATGTCCAATGATGAACTGATGAACAATTTTCTTTAATCATTTATCAGTTTCAGTTTACCAGCTGTTTCTAGTGTCAAAGTATCATATAAAATCGAAGTTTGAGGTTGTGACGTGATTTGTAATTTGTATTTTATGTTTCTTCTTGATTTGTTTTATGTTGGATTTTTTCAATAAAATTTGTTCAAGTATGAAGTTAAATTTTTTAACATGTTTTTTTGAACACATAAAGTGAAGCTATTCTTAACAAGAAGATAAGTAATTGAGCAAAACTGAGTGATCATATATCACTTCCTCAGTTCCAATAAAACACAGCTAATATGATTCATTTTACTAGTTTATAGCGTTAAAAATAATTTGAATAAAATTCGAATATTGGACTAAATTGGAAATAACGTATAAACGGGTGCAATTTGGATTTAGGATTAAAATATTACATGCAAACTTTGACACATGTATACGTAGAGAATTAAAATAAAAGTCACTATTTTTTTTTTGGCAAACAACTTTCTGCTCTTTTTCTCACATTTACAAATTCAAACATTAAATTACTAAAGTCTAAATTTGACTTTGAAGGTCTATATATATGTATGTTAGCATCGCGTTTTTTCAAGTGCAATTACTTCGAAAATTTTGCATTTTAAGCAAAAAATTGATTTAAACAAATCGATGCAAAATCAATTGAACTTTCATTTTCTGCAATAAAAAATGAGGGTTAATATCGAGCACTTTTCTAGAAAAATATGGTTAGAGTCAAAAAATGGGAAAAAAAGGACATTTTGGATTTGAGGTTTTATAACTTTTGAACGGTAAGAAGTTCAGAGGCATGTAAGATGTTGTTGGGAAGAAACAAGGGTTCTCTACAATTTTGAAAAAAAAGTATGACCTTAGCATGCCTCTGTAAAAAGTTATACGGTAAAACAAGGAAAAAGTGCCAAAAATCTGTACCACCCCCCCCCCCCCCCCCCCCTCTAACTGCGTAACGGTTAAGGGTTAAGATTGAGAGATTCTGATAAAAAATGGACTTATCCAATTTGCGAATGTGGCCGACGATATGATACTTTCTTACCTAAACAGCTCATAAACTGATATTGAGCAAATAAAATGTTGGCTCATTGGCTCACTGAGTAAGTGAGATTTTTCATACCTACCTCTATTGTCAACTCAAGAAAATCAATACGAAAAAAATGCTCTTATCATGTGAGGAAGTTAGAAATCTCAGAATTCTCAGTTCCAATCCAATAGAACAGCAAATATTTAAAAAAAATAATAATAATAACTATTATCTTGGTTACACGGGCTACCTATAATCTCTATCTATGATCAAAGTATCTGTTTTAACATCCTAAATATCTAATTATCAATGATTTAATCGTTATTTATCAATAAATAATTTCATCATCATTATCATTGTGATTGTGGTCGTCAATGTAATTTTTTTGTAATACATAAAACAATTGTGATGAATTTCTAATTATTAAAATTATTAATTGTGTTGTTTTTTTAAATGTGTGCATATCTTTTAATGTTTGCAACAACAACAACAAAAATTACAAAATAAAAATTTTTTATTTTATCGTTTTACAATCTCACGTGCTATGATTAATAAAAATGTTTAAATTATTTGTTTGTACCTTAAATATACTTTTCAATTAATATATGTATGTACATAAAATGTGAGGTGTAGTACTAGTATCTATAATATTCATACATATGGATATGTATGTAAAACACGTATACCTACTTACTTTAAATTTTTTTTTTCTATGCTCTTTCTTTTTAAATTTAAACATAAAAGAGAATTGCAATTGGCAGTGAATTTTTCTTTCTAGATAATTCTATTTATTTTCCATTTTTTCACATTTTCTACAAATGAACTTTCAAATGTGTACTTAAAACATTTGAAATAAATAGACATAAACTAAATTATAATTTTTGCTACTTAGTGATTCTTGTTTTAAATAAAGATTTTTTTTTATACTCATCAGATTCTCTCATTTTAAATAGTGTATTTATTATATATTATTTTACATATCTCTGTTAAAGATTCTTTTGATATTAATTAAAATGAAATGAAAGAAGAAAAAATACATTATACAAAAAGTGCATAACATATGTAAATATTAACAAACAATAATAAAAATTAATATAAAATAATAAAAGAATTAGAGCACATTAAAAAAACATATGTATATGTACATACATACATACATATTTATGGGTATCAGCTTTGTAATTTTATGAAATACAAAAACAATTCAATTTTTAATCAGTCATAATTTTAATAAGCAAAAATTATAATTTTAAAATAGAAAAACAAAAACAAAAGGTATCAAAAACATTTAAGAAGGAAAAAAAAAGCAAACATTATTTTTAAAAAAAATAGTAAATAAAAAAGAATATGAAAAATGTACACAAGTCTCAGTTGTTCTCGAACTAATTTAAGTTGTAGTAATACACGTAGTATTGTTAAACCACATGATTATAAATTTTGTGATTGCTGTCGTCCATTAAAAATTCATAATACAAAAAATAATAATAATCGTTCAAAAACAACAATAATTAATTCTTGTTTCCAGCCAAGAAGATCTGGTAATAGCAGTATGTCACAATCTGGAGAAGATTTACATTCACCTAGTTATCTATCATGGAGAAAATTACAATTAAGTAGAGCTAAATTGAAAGCATCTAGTAAAACATCAGCTTTATTATCTGGATTTGCAATGGTAAATACAAAAAAAAAAAAAAAAATAATTGAAATAGTTCATTTAAATTATTTTTACTTTGCTTTTTCTCTCATTTTTTTCTATCTTATTTACTACATATCCAAAATGACAAATTCAATTGATCGAATAATTTATTTCTCTTCTACTTTCTCTTGATAGTCATTAAAAATATTTACCAAATAAAAAAAAAGAAACGTATTTAAATTTATTTTCAATTTACAATTTTTTTTTATTGCATGAATAACACCATAAAGCATGAAATAAAGCTTTAAAAGAGCAAACAAATATATTGGAGATTATACAATGAAGTTCGAATGAAAAGTTGAAATTTTATTTAAAAATTTCATTTTTTGGGAGTATAAAAATTTTAAACGAAATCAAATATTTTTTATTTAATTTTTTTTTTTTTTTTTTCAAATTTTTTTCTTTATAATAAATAAAAATTTCTTATTTTCTAATGCTACTATTCAATTATAATTTATTAATAAAAAATACTGACTATAAAAATTAATTTTAATTTCTTATAAATAAATTGAAATTAGATAAAGTTTACATTTATTATGACTTAACTGTATAGGTACAAAATAAATTTTAAAATATCTAGAAAAAAAAAAAAAAAAACAAACCAAAACATCACCTGTACATATGTATGTATTTATACATATTACGTTTTTGCTGTACAAATTTTTCTTATTTTATATTTTCAGTTTTTTTAAATTTCACTGGTTGCATCGTGTAATTACAAATAAACGTGTGTATGAATATAAACACTTAAATACGTACAAATTTACAATATATATTTTCTTCTTAATATGATACTGTTTATTCAAATAATTATTGTTTTTTTCCGGTTTTTTTATTTTTTATTTTTATTTTTTAATTTAATGATGATGATGAATGATATACGAATTATATTCTTTATTTGTTTTTTTATAATTATATAAAAAAAATTTACTGTAACTGTTGTATAAAAAAAATATTGTATTCAAAGATATTTTGTTTTTTGTACATCGTTATCAAACTCACTTGAGACAAAGATTAACAAAAAATACTTTTGATGTTTTTATACTGTTTTTTTTTTTTTAATGTTCAATTCACTTATTTTCAAAATTCTAAATTTAATTTAACTAAAATAGAATCAATAATAAAATTTTTGATTATTATTATGAAATATCAAAATTTTGATTTAAAGAGAAAAAGAAAACAGTTGAATTTGAGGAATCCGATCCGACACCGATCTTGTTCCTCTGATTTGAATGTACACTCTTGGCAAAAATTAAGTTCGAGCTATCACATTTTTACTTAAAAACAAATCAAATATAAATAACGTTTTTAAAAACGTTTTTCATAGGATGTAAAGCCTTTTTTCAAGATAATGTGATGTTTTAGTCTAATTTTCAATTACGTCATTGAACGGATGGAAAATATTTTGTAGTATAAAGAGATAAACATGGGAATTCCTACTTTTTTGTTAAAAATAAGGATCATGACAGGATAGAATTTTAAGTAACTTATCGATATTATATAAAAAACAAGTACTTTTATGACTTACATTGAAAAAATAAAAAATAATATTGTAGGAGATTTAAGTATTCTTCAATTCAATGATTAAAAGTAGTAACTAGGAACAGCGAGCGACATGGTATTGCCCCGGAACGGCAAAGGTTCGTGGTTCGGTTCCCGGTCTGATCGAATGTCGTTTTTCTTTTCTTAGCTACTACACGTTCCTTGAAAACTTGAATATTTGATTTTATTTCTAATTTGACATTCTTTTATTTTTTGTCATACTTAAACTATCACTTTCAATTTTTTTTTTCTAAATAAACTGCACCCTTTAAACTTTAAAGTAATAATGAATTCATTAACAAAAAAGTACAGAATTACAACACCTCTCATCTAGACATAAATTACCAAATCGGTAGGCCAGGTAATAGATAGACAATAAGAGGAAAAACAAAGATTAAAGCAAATTTGAACTTAATTATTTACACACAAACTGGGCCCGGTCCCAGTCACAAACATGGGCGGAAAAAATGGAATCGGTGTCGGATCGGATGTGTGTGAATCGACCTTAAATCGAACTTATAATTCAACAGAAACTTTTTTCAATAATTTAATTTTTAATTTTGAAATTATGATCCACGCTTTCATGTAATTTTTGTTTGTTTGTTTATGAATGCTTTCAAAATATGCAAAATATATATATATATATATATATGTATATATAAATTAAAAGTACCTTTGCTATCACATGCACGTGATTTCTATTTTTTCTATTTCGAATTTCTCTATTCCGTGAAAATATTTAAACAATGTAAGGTACAGTAATTCATTTTTGTTCTTTATTTTTTTCAGGTTGCTATGGTTGAAGTTCAATTAAATAATGATACAAAAGTACCAGATGGTATGCTTGTAGCATTTGCTGTATGTACAACATTATTGGTAGCTGTTCATATGTTAGCATTAATGATAAGTACATGTATATTGCCAAATATTGAAACTGTGTGCAATTTACATAGTATATCATTAGTACATGAATCACCTCATGAAAGACTGCATTGGTATATTGAAACAGCATGGGCATTTTCAACATTATTGGGTTTAATATTATTTTTATTAGAAATAGCAATATTATGCTGGGTTAAATTTTATGATTTAAGTCCATCAGCGGCATGGTCAGCATGTATTGTATTAATACCAGTTTTAATAATATTTTTAGCATTTGCTATACATTTTTATCGTTCATTAATGACACATAAATATGAAGTAACTGTATCTGGTATACGTGAATTGGAAATATTAAAAGAACAAATGGAACAAGATCATATGGATCATCATCGTAATAATGGTTTAAATTTTAGTTCAACTGGTGAAATTGTTTAAAAAACAAAAAAACAATAAAAGTTAGAGGTCCAAATATGTAAAATTCGTTCGACTGACGATTGGTTAAAGATTTTTCATATAAAAACAAGTAACTTCTGTTTAGAATTTCAAGCTGCTATATCAGAAAAAAAAAAATAAAAATAAAGTGCAGTAAAACGAAAAAGTATTTTTTTTTCTTTGTAATCAAAATGGAGAAGTTGCTTCTATATATACCTACTAATCTAAAAAACTAAACTACTTTTTTATGTATGAAAACATATTCGATTGATCCTCGATCGAAAGGATTTTATATAATTTTTTTGTTTATGTGTCGTCTAATGAAAGAATTTGTGAACTTTCTAAAATAAAACAATTTCACAAAAAAATCTAAAGTTTTTAGACATGTATTAATGTAATGTTTTTTCTTCTTATTTTTTAAAATTTTTAATAATTGTGATGATTTAAATTATATTTATTGTTTTTATGTTAATGAAACTAAAAATTAAATGAAGAAAATTCCGAAATTTAGAATGAAAACAAAAATTAATATGAAAATAAAATTCTTAAAGTCATGTTTTTTTTTGTCTTTCTTGAATAAATTCTCCAAGTAAAATTTTTTTTGGTATACTTTACGAAGTTTTTTTTTCGTATTAAAATTAAATAAATAATCACTGTATACATAATAACTTTTTTATAACTATTAAAATTTATTTTAAGAAATTCACTTAAAAAAAAATAAAATAAAATAAAATATTTAAATTTTATTTTATAGTATGTACCTACAAATATATTTGTAAGTTTTTGTTTTAAAAAATGTAAAAAAAATATAAATAAATAAAACTAAAAAAAAAAAATGAATTCGGAGGAAGTTCATTGATTTTTTAATTTAATTTGTAAAACATGATTCTACAAATTTTATGAGAAAAAGAAAAAGTCGAAACTTATTTACACAGTCTATGCGTAATCCACTTTTAATATGGATTTTGGTTTACTCCCAATTTCATGTTGTATAAACCCGCTAATTCGGATTTTAGTTTAAACCCAATTTATTTGGTTTATTTGATAAAAATCTACAAATTTGTAGAACATTATAATTTGATATTTATAGTACTTTGGGAGATATCAGGAAAAATTGATTCTCAGTTTTATGTTACTTAATATTTATCACGTTTTTTATTTGATTTACGTTGCTCATAGATATTTAATATATTCGGTGAAAATAAAGTTTAGAATCTTCTCTACATTTTATTAGAACATAATTTTAATGTAACTTTAATTACATTAAGTTTTCATATTAATTTGGTACGCCCAACACATACACAAAATGAGAATTATGGTTTTGTATTTAAAGTAGTTGTTGCTTTATCTACCAAAATACCAATAAACGCAATTTACAACCAAGGTGGGGCGGGGGGAAGAGCGTATTCAGCATATGGTGTGGTGCTCAATAACAACGTTGAATTCTAAAACGAAAATGAGATTTTCTATACGCTGCCGCATACAAAAACCTTAACTTTTCGAGCTTCACATGAATACATAAAAATTCATAGTTCCACGTTTCAAAAAGAAAATACAAATCAAAAACAAATCAAATTTATATTGTGAATATAAGTTGAAAAATAACTGATAATCTGCATGAGTACATGGCCGTTTAAAAATTTCCTAACTTTTTTTTACCACAAATAGGAAATTTCAGAAACAACTTTTCCACATTCATTTATCAAAAAAAAAGTGCCTTTTTATATGTGAGTTGTAAATTAATTTTATTGTTTATTTAAAATAAACGTTTTTTGTGTAAAAATATAAAACAGAATAAAAAAATTTCATATACATACATAGAACTTAAAAAAAAAACATATATAATAATTCATTTAATATATTTTACAATATTTATATGAAAAATAAAATTAAGAAGAATGAAAAAAAAAACCTAAGTTGATACACGAACTAAGCCGAGAAAATTACAAGTGATGCAGAATGTAAAATCTTGAACAAAGTCTCCAAAAAATGCAATTTTTTTGCCATTTTAGGGACTACGATTAGAAGGTTTTCTTTAAAATTCATAAATTGTACTTGATACTATATAAACTTATTAATAAACGAGCCGTTTATTTTAAAAGTGGCCTAAGTACATTTGGTTTTGT
The DNA here is from genome assembly GCA_939192795.1 of Bombylius discolor. Taxonomy (NCBI): domain Eukaryota; kingdom Metazoa; phylum Arthropoda; class Insecta; order Diptera; family Bombyliidae; genus Bombylius; species Bombylius discolor. The sequence continues at coordinate 31,963,903 of OW584243.1, read as the reverse complement.
TTTTAAATAACTTTAATATTATAAATAACTGAAAGAATGTATTAATCTTCATCTAAAATTTACTTTAACTCGTTTTTCACTAAAAAGTGGACTTGGACCACTGTCAAAATAAACGACTCAAGTATAAAAATAAATGCAGATCTATTTGCTTTTGGTCAGATGTACATTAACTTGATTTTTTCACATCCTATGTAAATACAAATCGTAACAAATAAAAATAAATTAGCTAAAATAAAATTAGAAATTCTATATTAATATAATTTAAGTTGTTTTCAAAACTTCTTTTGTAAAAAATAAAAAATAACAATTTCAATACAAAAAAAAGTATATAAATATTTAAAAAAAATAAAGTGAAAAAAAAAAAAAAAAATTCCAAAACAAATTAATTTCCTTAGTATTCCTTTAATCCTTCAAAAAATAAAACTCAAAGTTCGTAATTTCAAATATCTTTTTTTTTTTATTGTGTTGTGCTTTTAGTTTTCTTCTCTTATTAATAATTTTTTCATGAACTTTTTAATATTCTTTTTTTTTTTTTTAAATGGAATAAGAAAATTAATTATACAAAAGAAAACATTTTTAATCCATAGAATCGATTTAAAATCTAGAGTGGCAGCATGTAAATTGTTTCAATCGACTTGTTAATAGATAAATTGATTTATCCAGTAATTTCTGAGTCGATTGAAACAAAACAACTTACATGCTGCCAGCCCTACTTTATCTAAATTATAATACTATATATTAGTTGGTAATGATATTTTTTTAAGTGTTTTTTTTTTTACTAGAAATTAAACAAAAAAAAAAAAAAAGAATATTTATGTACATTTTGAACTTTAAAACTTAGTTCATTCTTTATTGTTATATTCTTTTTTTTTTTCCTTCTATTTCTTGCTGTTTAAATATTAATTATAATTGTTTATACATAAATTTGTATTCAAAAATATTTATACTATTTGGTATCATTTAAGATTTTAAATATTGTTTTTAGGAAAAATTCCTATCTCTTTATTTATAATTTCCTTTTTATTCTACTCGAATAAATATACATACATACTTATTATTTTCCATTCCAATAGCAAATTTTTCCATTTTCAAATGCTAAATTGATTCTAGGCTGTGGCAATAATCTACCAATTTTAATGATATCATTGTATTCATCTTCAAAATGCTATTTTCAAAGAGAAAAAAAAAAAAAACGAAAGGAAAAAAATAAATTATTTATTTTTAAATTAAATATCTAGCTAACTAATTATACTGCCTACCAAAAAATTAGAAGTGTATGGAATAGAATTCCAGCAAAATTGCTTACCCGATGTGTTTGTATTTAGGAAAATTCAATAAAATAAAATTAATAAAAAATATTCAAGCTCAAATATAATTTTTTTCGAAAAGTAACCAGTTCCACTTTTTGCAACATATTTCAGGGCTTGCCCAATGTAGAGAGCCAAATGAGTTATTTATTAAGTTATTTCTAAAAAGACCTTTAAAATAATCTTTTATAAATAGTGTAACTCAAGGTCAAAAAATTTTGAAAAAAATCATAATTTTTATGTTCAAGGTCGAATATCTCGAAAATTTGCCTTTATATATATATATATTTTTTTTTTGGCTTAAATAAAAGCTTATTTTGTCTACTCTGATATGGTGTTTCTTCAAATCTCATTAATTTTGTACTTGTGCACATGTGCTTTGACGTGAATAAATAAAACATGCCAAAGTGCATGTACACAAGTGCAAATAGTCACTCGTATCTTTTCGAATGGTTTTCATTCGAATATTTACGTATGCGAATCTCGAGAATAAACCATACATCAAAACCACTCGTAAATGGTGACTTTACGTATACGTAAAGTTACGAGTGGTTCGAGAATAGGCTCCCAGATCTTTGACGATTTTTAAAGTATGATCCCTTTTTTTAACTACGTTCTACAAGAATAACCAGTCGGAATCGCGCGAAGCCATTTTCATAAAACGAATTAAACTTTAATAATTTTTTTGAAAAAACGAAAAAATAAAACAAAATTTCTTGTAAATTCATAGATCGTAGCCTCCCGCTTTCAATGTTTTTTCCTTACAGGACTATGATCACAGTTCTTGTCTGCGACATGGTAAAAGGTCCTGTACAATCACCCTCTTCAATGAAATCCCAGTTAAATATTCTATGAAAAATATATGTACATAATACAAAATTGCCGTAAAAAACAAACTTAATAAGAACATATCAACAACAAAAGATTTTGGTTCATTTTAAACGAATTTTCTATTTAAAGATCTATTACTCTTAATAAAATCATATTAAAGAAATAATTTAATTGGTAACTGAAATAATATGTAAAGAAAAATTATTGCTATAATTAAAAACTTACCAAACATTGTTTTACAAATTTTAAAAATTTATCATTCATTGCCATATGCGAGGATAATAATTGTTGTAAACTGTAAAATAATAATTACAAAAATTTTTTGTTTAAAAATTATTTGAAAAATGAAGAAAAAAAGATTTTTTAAAAAAAAAAAAAAAAAACCAATTTGAAACTTTTCAAAAACTATCTATTTTTTTCTTTTGTAAATTTATTATGATAAAATAATGGATATTATCACAGAAAAGATTACAGATGTAACATATGTATCACCCACAATCACTTACAATCAAAGAATGTAGAAGTAGAGAAGAAGTCTTAACATCATTTAAGCACATGCAATATATTCTTTTACATCTACAATTTGTTATGCCTCCCAAGCTTTTTTTAATCAAGCTTCTTCAAGCTTCAAAACTTTGTATTTAAAAATAACGAGATAAATGATAAATGTAATCTTTTCTGTGATATTTTTTCACTTACTTTTCTTCGGAGCTTAAATTTTTCACAATATGTTCACATATTCTTGTATTACAATCAGCATCAAATAATGGTACACCAAAATGTACATCTAATAATGTCCACATTTCACCACCATTACTACAACTATTATTAAAGCTATCATCACATTTATCTAGATTTTTAATTGATTTCGACACATTAATTGTACCTTCGTTATCATTAATTGAATTTATACCATGTTGATCTTGTTGAATTTGTTTATCATCATTATTTTTTATTGTTATATGATTTGCTAAATTATCTAAAACTGTAGCTAAAACTTCATTGCAATCTTCACTACGATAAACATTTGATGGTGATGAATTTTGTGGTGTTATTGCAAAATAATTTTCATCTGGTGTTTTTAAATGATCAATTGTTAATTTTGGTGTTGATGTTATTTCATCGGTTGATGTTGTTGTTAGTTTAGCTGATGGTGCTGCTAGTGCTATTGCTCCTGGCGTAATTGATGATGATGATGATGTTGATATTATCATTGATTTCGCTTTACTTCTGTTAAAACTAGTTACTTCAGAATTATCCATTGGAGAATATAGATCAGAAATTATTGGTGTGGATGGTTGAGTAGAATGCTGTATAAATAAAAAACAAATAAATGCACATTATTTTCTTCAAGAAAAAAAAAATCATTTTTTTAGCGTTTAATTACTTACACTCATTTCGATTTGGACGTTTAAATTATCGTAATCGTTATCATTTAAATAATTTAAATTATTATAATTATGATGATGGTGACTATTTGAATGTTCATTATTATCATTAATAATTAAATTTTTTGGTAAACTTTTTTTTCTTTTTGTTTTTGAACGTGTTAATTTTACATTAAAATCATAATTTTCACATCCAATATCAGGTACTCCAGTATTAAGAAATGTTATATAACCACAGTTAACATTTAAATCTAAATGTTCTTTTAATTTTTCAATAGCTTTATGTTTTAATAATTTTACTTTTGTCGGATCATTTTTATCAAATGGAAATGATTCATATTTTATTTCTCCAATATTTCTAACACCATAACCTTGTACAAGTACACAATCATTTTTTAATTGTTCATTTATGTTATGATAATTTTCAGATGATAATACATATGAATCTGTATGAACGATTGTAACTAATAATTTACCATAACCAAGAAATAAACGTGGTAATGTTTTTAATATTGTTCCTTTACATAAAAATAATGATGGTGAGCCATAACCAGATATATGATAATAAAAAAATTTTGACCATATATTTGATGTATTTGAACTAAGATAAAATTGACCAAAAAATGGTATCGTAAAAGGATATGATAGAAATCCAGTTAATGGTGAAGCTGATATTATGAATCTAAGAAATAGAAAATGAGAATTTTCAAGAAAAAAATTATTTTCTTTTCGTTGTTGTTGTAGAAATATAACTTGTATAACGATTTCTTCATGGTTCTTGACATCTATCTTTCGGATAAAGTAATCCGGCCAATAAGAATACTAAATTGGTTGTATCATTTATCTTATCTAACTTATCTTCTAGACAAAAATATCATACTAATCACAGCCCTAAAAAATAGGAGTAGATATATATGAAGCCCAACTACATGATTAATTTTGAATGATTAGAAAGTTGCAAGTTTGACGATATTATTAAACCGTTTTATTATTTTCTTAATGAAAGAAATTTAAAAAGATTTATGCAAAAAGTGATTAAAAATGGAGAAAAAACATCAGTTAATTTTACACAAAGGTGAAATATGTATAATAGTTATAAATATACATAGATTTCTTCAAAAAATTATTGCTTTATAGTTCTTTGAAATGGAAATGACAACGGTGAAAGATTGGAGGTACAATATTCAAGCATAAGATTATACACAAGTATGCATGGTCCTCACCAAATGGTAAAACTCATAGTCAAATAGACCACATTTGCATAAGTAAAAAGTTCAGAACATCACTCAGACACGTAAGAACCAGAAGGGGTGCGGATATCGATAGCGATCATCAGTTAGTAACAGCAGAAATAAGGGCGCTATGTTCCCATGAGGAATTACAAGCACAACAAAAAAAACAACAAAAAATTCTTTGAAATCATACAATAGCACTGCAGACAAAATATCTTTTACTGTCAAAGATATATGAAACCTTCATCATAAGATAACTTTATCTGACAATGAACTCAAATTCTTGATTTATCATCAGGGTAAGATAATCATCGAAATATCTCGACCTGAAGAAATTGGGCACAAGACATATCGAACTGAAGAAATCGAGCCTACGAGAAAAACACAAATTATGGACTTACTTATACTTTTTTTCTAATAAACGATCTCTTGTTTTATAGTCAAGGCTTTCCAAACATTCCAATCTTAATAAATCTAATCCATTCTCAAATGCACTTCTCAATGCTATAATTGTTGATCGAAGAATTACCTTTTAAAAAATTTTATAAAAATTTTGAATTTATAGAAAAATAAAAACTATTACAATAAAAAAAAAGCATTTCACTCACAGCATGTGCAAAATATCGACTAACTTCACCTTCACCTTCAGCATCTAATAATGAAACCTTTTCTAATTCAGCTAAAAATGTATCCATACTTTCTTCACATAATTTACCAACTTCAAACATTGTTACAGCATGATTTTTAAGACCCGGTGATAAATTACCCATCATTAAAAATGCTGTTAATGTTGAATCGAATAGAAATCCAATTCTTTTACCACTTTTTGGTGATGTTGTTGATTTCATCATTATTGTTGATGGTTTATTTGTAACTGTTAAAACTGGATTTATTGTTGAATTTTTCACTTCATCAGAAATATCTTCAATTTCTGAACTAAAATCATTTTCAGAATTTTCTCCATAATTATTGATTTTCTGATTTAATTCTGGATCAGATGATATGGGTAGGGCAGTAAATGAAAAATCACTTGCATTACCATCTGATGAAATATATTCAATTGAATTATCTAATAATTTTAATTGTAGTTTTAAACTTGTTTGTTGTTGTTGCCTTTTTTGTTTATTTGTTTTTGTTAAACTCCCACCACCACCATTTTCATTTGATGATGATGATGTTGAATTATTTGAATGCATTAATAATGTATTATAATTAAGTGAACATGTTGGTATATCATCATTTGTATGATTTTTCCAACTATCGTGTAAATTAATATTTTTTATAGAATCACATGACATTTTTTTAGCAAAACCTAAACGGCATATTAATGAAACAGCCTGTTGTACAGTTTCTATATCAATTTGTAAAACTTTTGATAATTCACATATTGACATATGTTCATCCGCACTAACAAATATTTTATATAACAAATTTTCAAAATAATCACCACTTAAACGATTCATTACAAAATTACGTAATGGTGGAATGCATATTTTATCTTCACCATTTATTGGTACATCTAAATAAATAAGACCTTTTCTGTAATAGAAAAAAAAAATTAAATTAAATCTAGGAAAAATCTATACTATTTTTATCTTCACCTGTATAAACCAAGAACTATATTATAATCACATTCACCAACTAACTGTGGACCAGAATCAATTAAGTCATCGATTAAATTTTTTTCAAATTCACTTACGTACTGCAAACATAAAAATTGTTGTTTATTATTTAAAAGGCCATAAAACAATTAAAGTATCATTTTCTTGTATTGAATTTTTCTTCCAAACAAAAAGGGCATTTAACCATTCTTTCTTGTAAAACACATAACTCTTTGATTGGGTACTATTATGAATATCATAATTCAATCGATTGAATTTCGATTTAAAATTTCGACGGAAAAATATTTTGGTATTATGTAAGGCAATCAAATCGAAATCGAAAAATAATTGGTTATTGTGAACTAATTGTCATTTTGACGACATTTTTTCATTTAAATTTCAAATTTTTTTAAAAATGAAAGAAAAGTTAACTAACAAAAGCTTTTTTATTTATTTTTTTTTTTTCAAACAAAATAAAAGATACAGAAGAGTTAATAGTGTAAAGAAAATTAAAAAATTAAAAGTTAATTTTTTTTAAAACAAAAATGGCCCATGTTCACAAGTAAAATAAAACTTGCAACTTGAGACAGATGTGGACTTGTCGTAACTTAAAACTCGATTTGAAAATCAATGCTAAACTTTGTTGGTGAAATAAAGTTACAAGTTTAAAATAAATCACCCTTAAATATAATTGAATTTTTTTTTTTTCATTCAATTTTATTAGGTAATTTGCTTCTAAAATATCTATAAAAAAAATTTAATTATTTATTTACTTACCTTAATATCACTTTCTAAAACATATCCAATTTCAACTTTCCACCATGGTTCAATATGAATTTTTACTGGAAATTTTGGTAGTATGTGTTTTGGATTTGGTCTACGAAATATTTTTGATGAATTTGTTTTTAATTGACTAGCCATTGATAAATATTCATTTCGTCCAATTCCTAAAACTCTTAAACCTAAAAAAAAATGTAACCAAAATTAAAATTGTTTAATAAAAAACAAAAGCTTGAATTTTTCTCAACACTTACAATCAGCTGCTGTAAAATTTGGTAATGTATCATAGCTTTTTTCTTTTTTTAAGAAATTACACATTACTTCAATATAATAATTAAATGGTGTTACACGTAAACCTTTTGTTACAATATTAGCTAAATGATAAGGAAATAAACATAAATTATTTATACTTTTTTCAGTAAGTAGTTCATAGTAACGTTCCTCATTTTTAAATATTTTACGAACTAGAATTAGAAAAAGATAAAATACAAAAATTTTAATAAAATATAAATTATTAATATGAAGGTAGTTTCAAAATAAAGATTCACAACTATAATAACTACTTTGAACAAATTATTTGGTTTTCCTTCAAGTTTTCATACAGGTCAAACATTTTCCTAGAATGTATTATACAAATGATCCATTCACAAGCCAAATTGATTACCTCCACTTTTTGAGAATTTTTTTTTAGTTCCAGAACTCGATAATTCTTATTTTCCATATTCAAAATAAGTTCATTTGATGATGTGTTGAAAATACTAAATTAAAAACATTTTTCTGGTCATCGAATCAGAATTAATTTATTATAACAAATCACACAAGAACTAAAGCGTTTTTTTTTTTAAATAATTAAATGTGGAAGCCCAAATTGAATTACCCGTTAGAAGCTACTTTATTACTTTTCTGTCCTCTTTCTTGTGGAGTTAATCAATTTGGCTTGTGAATGGCTCAAATGTTAATTTGACTTGATTGATTTGACTCTAAAATTTAAAAAAAAATCTCATTTATTCACACATTATGTACAAGTTATTATTGCAAATCTGTATTTTAAATTTCTTTAATTTTAAACATATTTTTTTTTTTTACCTAAATTTCCTTTGTGTCTCAATTGATTCCTTAAACTATAATTGTATACATAACGATTATATTCATCTGGGCAATGCTTCAAAACCTGAAATAATCATCAAATACGCAATTTAAAACATATTGTGTTTACTTTTTTTTTATAAATATAAAAAATTATTTAAAAATAACCAATTTACCCATTGTGTATAAAAACTAGACAGTGATTTGAGTAAATTTAGATCTCATTTTTGTGAGTGAATATCATTAAAAACAGCTGAGATATAGTAAAAAAATGTTTGCGATAGGACGCATATGGTACATATGATGAGGTTTACCCTCAGCCACAAATAAAGCATACGGTTTTTAATTAAATATGATAATTATAATTTTCATTCAAATTAAGTAATAACAATCACTGTGTGCACATTAGATGGTTAAACCGGTTATTTTGCGCTGGTTGTAACAATAATGGTATAATTTTTTACAACTTCGTATAACAAGAATCATCCAAAATAATTTTAGCTTCACGGTTACGGTTGTAATACACTCATACTCTCGTTACAACTGGTCGTGCCACCTTCAGATGTAATTTGAGTAGTTGTAAAAACAGATTTTATAACCGGTTTGCATCGTTGTTACAACTACCTAATGTGTACAGGCTCATCCATTGTGATACAATTTTAAAACACGCAAACCCACTTTAAATCTAACCCATAGAACATACATATATTATATTATTTTAAGTGTAATACAAATCAATAGAATAAGACATAAAATATGTAAAATAAGGAATAGCTTAACCTCTTTATATTGAATTAATTTAGTAAATAAATCAATAAAAAACACATATGTACACAGACACACATTCATACATATGTATATGGAAATAAGATAAACAAAATAATAAGAAAAAATTTTTTATAAATTTCAATAACAAAATAAATCTATTACCTATCTAAATAAATAAAATATTATTGTAGATTATATCAATAATCAAGTCAAGAAAAAAAAAACTAATTACATATTAAAATTTAAAAAACTGTAACAAATTGTTGGAATGTCTGCCTCCTACATTCATCAAGATTGTTTGTACATATACATTAATATATGTATGTTCAATTACGTAAAAGTACAAAACAAAGTAAACATACATATATGTATGTAAATAAATTTATAAAATGATAACGAAGTGATAATAATAAATAAATATAATTACATACATTAAGAACGAAAATGTTAAACGTGTACATTTAAATATTTTTTTATCTATCATATGTAAAATTATTTTTAAAAAAACCTAATTCGACAAAAAAAAAGGTTGAGAAAAAACTTCAAAGTACATACATATTTAAAGTGTGAAATTATGGGAAAAATATCAAATTATACTTTTATGAAAAACTAAAAAAAAAAAATACCTACGTAGTTATTTAATTTAACTAAAATAATTTTTTTTTTTATTTTCTTAAATAAAACAAAAATTACGTATATTGGATTTTAATTACCTGTTTTATATAAACTGGTAAATTTGACCACGTTGTATTATTTCTCACATGTCTTTCAATTTCTGCATTAATTTTTTCACTCATTTCTTCAATAAATTTACACTAATTACCTATGTTTTATTTTTATTTTTGTTAAAACAGTCAAAATAAATCAAAGTAAATTTCTTGAAATCTTTCAATTTCTCTACACGGCCAATAAAATCTTACATTCGCTACACTGAATGTGAATACTCGTCACTCACACCACATACCTCTCTCTCTCTCTCAGATAAGAACACACAGTCAGAAGTCAGATGAAATTTCTTATTATCATTCTGCTTGTACACATTAGGTGGTTAAACCGGTTATTTTGCGCTGGTTTTAACAATAACCGTATCATTTTTTTCCAACTTGATATAATAAGAATCATCCAAAATAATTTTAGCTTCACGATTACGGTTGTAATACACTCATACTCTCGTTACAACTGGTCGTGCCACCTTCAGATGTAATTTGAGCAGCTGTAAAAACAGATTTTAAAACCGGTTTGCATCGTTGTTACAACCACCTAATATGTACAGGCTCTTTCTTCTTTTTTTTCTTATTACTATTGTTTTCTTGACAGCTGTAAATTATCTTCCAGTACTGTCGCTTGAATGATATTTTCCTCATGCCATGGTATCGATTCTCAAAATAATTGCTGTGTTGTATTGGAACTGAGAATGTAAGATGTGGTTCCTTTGTAGAACGTAAAAACCGGTTTTACATGGAAAAGAAGTAGGAAGTATATGGTGGGAACTGGGAAGTCAATCACAGGTTCATCAGTCTTTTTCTTCGATCACGGCTGTTCCTTTTTGTGCTATATTTGTTACTTTGAAATTTTTTTTACATTATCGCAATTTCTCTTGATTTTATATTCGTAGTTTGACAGGTTGAAAAGGAATGATATTTATATATTATTGTAATATATTGAATAAAATAAGTATTTTGAATTATATCTTTAATATTACCTTTATTAAAAATTATTAGAAACTTCCTCCTGATTACTTTTAAAAATTCGCTTTTGAAATGTCAAGAAAATCAGTACATAACCTATATTTTCAGTTCACCATATGACCTTATTACCATACCAATTACCAAGCAAGAAATAAGTATAAAAGAAAATTTTAGTTAGGGTAAAAAAGTGACCATGTACGTACGTCATTTTAGTAATTTATCAAAGCGTAATGGATGATAAAGTCGTGCAAAAAACCGTACGTATAAACCGGGACATTAGTTTGCACAGGAATTATAAATTTATAACTTGTGACTGTTAGTCGCTGTTCACATAATTTTAACATCAACAGCAACACTTAAATTTCGCGCCCAAAACGACAAATTTACTTTAAGTTTAAAGTGACAATTATAGTATCCTTATCCATAAGGCATAAACATTAACATTAAACAATTTACCAGTTACCTGTATTTACTTAAATTTGTGATATTCTTTTTTGTTTTTTTGTCAATAAAATAAACATTAACAAAATTTATTATTTTAGTATTTGTTCAACCAAAATATGTCTTCTCCAACATCATCAATAACAATTAATTTTGAAGATTTAAAAAGTTCATCAAGGAGTGAAATTAAAAATAACACGCCATCAACAATTATGCGGAATTTAATTATATCCTTTAAAAAAAAAAATTATAATATTAATTGTTTTATACTTTTATTTTTCCTTAATTAAATATAATTATTATTCATTGTGATGTTTTGGAATAACACATAGTTTTGAAAACCGACAATAATTTATCAATTATTGTTGAAGTTCTTGAATTTTTTTCAAGAAAGATTTTAGAATATTTTCAATTAACTGATTTCAATATAAATGAAATTGAAGAATTTTTTATAGTTTTAAATGATACAACAAAAAAGGTAAAAAGAGGTAAATTTTTATTTTCAATTTAACAGTTCATATCCGTTTTCTTTTTCTTTTTTTTTTTTATAGACATTTGATCATTTTGGAACAACATCATATTCCACTGAATATTGTGAAATAATTATTAATTATATCAAAGAATGGAAATATTTTACAGAATATGTGAAAAATCAAAAAATTAATATTCATTTTGATTACCTGGAAAATTTTATACTTTTCACTTTGTGCGCTTTGGAAAATGTTTATAATTTTTTAAAAAGAGGGTAAAAATTTAGTGTACTCCCGTTAACTTGACCCTTTAAAAATTTAACATTGTCGGATTTATAACTTTAACTTATAAACGCTTTCTAACTTTTACTTTTATTTTTCCATGACTTTGATTTGTTTTTTTATCAATAAAAACTGTCATATACGGCCCATTTGATAACTTGAATAACCATTTGCATGAGTTCGGTCAAGTTAGAGCGAGTGCACTCTGTATTGATTTTTTTAATTCACAAATATATTAGTTATTTATTGAAATACAATTTTCGTATTTTCTTTTTAAAGGGATAATTTTGAGAAACTATCTAACCTTCATGATATGTTTCTAAAATGCCAAGAACTACAACGTGAGATTTTATCCGTTTTTAATGATACTTCAGTTATGGATTTTGATTTCAACGCTTTTATAAAATGTAAGCTCTATGTTATGTGTATAAATCTTTAATTTTTTTTTAAATATGTAATTTTTAGGCATTTCATCATTAAATAATATCGTAGAGTTTGCCACAAATTTAGATATCCGAACAACTGTGGAATTGTGGAAATGTATAACGAAGTTGTTTTTAGAAAATTCGAAAAATATAAAATTCAATAAAAGATGTGATTTATTAAAAACATCAGTTAAACATTTATCCAATGTAATATTATCGAGTATATCATCGATTTATAATCAGGTAAAAAAAAAAGGAAAAAGAAAAATGGATTATTAATTCTGTGGTCATAAGTGGAAACCGCTAATTTTAAATCTTTTTGAATCGACTTAAGCGGTTTTTCCTTATGACCAAAAATTTATATTAATCGAACTATAATTTTAGGAAATGCCAAACTGTAAAGACTGTGAGCCAATGCTAAAAGTTAATTCATTCTATTTGAAAATTTTACTAAAACTTTCACAAGAATTTCAGCATCAAGATTTCCAAAGTATCGCAGAAGTTAATGAAATTGGATTAAAACTACTAACGTAAGATTATAATTTTTGTTTTTTGTAATTTCGAATTAATTTATTTTTTTTTTGTGTAAAATTCGTAAACGAAAATCTTTCAATACGGTTGAATTTTTGCTGTCCTCAAAGAATACAAGCCGTCAGCTGAGTGCAGAAGTATTTTATGTCAAATTTAGAAAATTTTTCAAGAAAGCAGTTTGTGAAGAAATTACAAATTTTTCCGCCTTTAAAAATTTAATTGCTTTCAGAGTTAGGATTTTTCGGTCTGATTTAAATAGAGAAAAAATTCTGCGCTTAAAGCATAACAACCAATAACAACATGATGAACAAGGCACAACAGAGAACTGCATATGCTAAAAAATTCAAATTTTGTAAAGAACTGGACATACAATAGTTCTGCATTCAGGTGATGAAGTACTTTTTTTTAAAATGTAATCTTTAGGTCAAATTATAAATTTTTTTAAGATAAATTAATGCTAAATTACCAAAATTCATAGTCGTAAAGTTAGTTTTGATTAACTGAAATTTAGACCATTCAAGGTCGATTCACACACATCCGATCCGGTTCTCTACCGTCCATTTTTGTATTTGATTTGTTATAAGAACTGGGCCGAATGTATGTGTATAAATACATTTAAATCACATTAAAACATGTACAAATTTCTGAACCTGATAGGACGTAGAAAAACCGTATGGATGTGTGTGAATCGACCTTTATTCATCGATCACTTTATCAATAATTTTACGTTATAGACCACCACAACATATCCAAGGAAATGCTAAAGTGTATGAATTAATAAACAAATATTTAACATTCATTTATTTTAATATAATTGAATTCACATACAAGAATATGGATTTTATAAATGTAAGTATAGTACATATATAAATATATATATATGTACATAATTTTCTGTTTTTGTTTTCAATTAAATTTCTACGATTATTTAATAACATCAATAAGTTTTTAATTTTTATTTTTTTTTTTTTAATAAATATGTATTTTTCTTTTTCTTCAAGATGTTTACAGATTTAAACAGTTACAAATCGGAAAATATTTCATTTACCTTTCAAATGATTTTACAAATTTTTAAAATATTAATTGAAAAAAATGATTATGAACATGAAATCATTGAATTATATTTGAATTCATCAAAATTAAACGTTTTAGAAGAATTTCTTGAATCAGTAGCAGGTAATTAAAAAATACATAATTTTTTTTTTCTTTTTTTTCTTTTCTATTTGTTTTTATTATAGATAATGGAATTTTAACAGAAGAAAACAATTATGTACAGTTATTAATGTCGACAGTTATTCTGATATTAAGATGTGGAACAAATAAAAATTATATTCAATTTGAAAATGTCTTAACAAAAAGTATACTTGATAGCAAAAATGTATTACATGCAAATATAACGTTTGATATGTGGCTTTTATTTGCAAGGTAATTTAATTTCTTTTTGTTGTTTTAATTGGTTTATTTTAATTAAAATGAAAAACAATTCAAGGGATGAACATATCATTTTTTATAGAAATGACAAAAACAACGTATCGAATTTTTTTATAGAATTTTATAGAAAGAAGCTTTTTTTGACTTTTTTTTTAATGATATGTTTTCCCTTTTATTTAAAATGAATATTTTAATTGAAGAACGTATAATTGTTTAAAAAGTCGCATAAATATTGGAGCAAGCGAAACTACAATCAAACTGCAAAAATAAACTTTTCAACTATTCGAATTCAATTATTTTTTTGCTTTACCATTCGTGATTTTTTAGTCTAATTGACTTAATGTTGCTCCAATATTTACAGATTTCTTATTTCTTACAATAAAAAAATGACAAAAAATCCCTGTTTCTCTTGATAACTAGTTAAAATACTTAAATTATTTTTTTAATTTTAATGAATTGTTATTAATTTATTCTTTTTTTTCTTCAAATAATTAATTATTATACAACATTAATAAATACTTTGTATGTTATTTTTAAATACATTTATATTTTTATTTTCAATTCACATAAAATACATGTATAATAATAACTTTTCAATTAATCAATTAAATTTGTTTGTCCAATATTTTGGTCATTCTTTACAATAATAAATATTTTTATTTTTTCAAATTCATCATTAATTTTCATTTTCATTTCATTGTCAATCATTTTTAATTTCTTTTTCTTTTTTCTTTCTTTCAGAGCATCTAATGTTGATATCCGTTATAAATATTTTATATTTTGGTTACAATGTACTTTAAAATTTCCTGTATTTTCGAATCAATTGAATGCAATTTATTCAAAATATTTAACAAAAGTCCTGTATCATTTATTACCAATAGAATATAAAGAGAATTTTTGGAAAAATTATAAAAATTCATATAAAGATGAAATTTTAATAATATTAGGTACAAAAAATATTTTAGATAAACATAAAAAATATTCAATAATTATGAATTCAATGAATCATATACAACGCCAATTTTGCTTATTTAATGTTTATAACAGTAATGATAACAGTAATTGTATGAGCAGTAGCATGACATATTATGATAATTATTATAAAATGGTAAGCATGACATATTTAAATGATTATTTAATTATTTTATTTTTTTTTTTAAAATAAGAATAATTATATAAAATATTATTTCAAAATTTTCCTTCTTTTCCGTCATTTAGCTGATGAATATTGAATTATTAAAAAATATCGAAATATGTGATACAAATATTTTAAAACAATTATCCGAAATAATAAAATATTTAATTGATTCAATAAATTTAAATGAATACTTTTTTTCAGATAAAAAATTCGAATTATCAATTAAAATTTTATTGAAATTTATTTTTGTTTATTATACAGAAATAAAAAATGAAATATTAACAGAAAATGACTGTGAACAATTAAAAGAAATAATTTTAAATTATAATAAAAATTCTAATAATAATTTTACCATAATTAAAATAATAATTATGCAAATTCGTTTTGTATTAATGAAAAATTTTAATTTTTATGAAATGTTTAATAAGAATAATTCAGATACTGATGATTTATTTGAACTTTACAAACATAAATTACAATTATATTATAGAATTAAAAATGAAAATTTCTCAAATAATAATCATAATTCAATTTTATCATTAAATAGTTTACAAATGAAAATTAAAAATTCATATTTTTCAAATAAATTCAATAAAAATTATCATATTTGTTTAATTAATAATAATGATGATGATGATAATTATTTTTTAAATTCAAGAAAAAAATTTAAATATGATGATGATAAAATACAAAAAATGCTAAAAAATATTTATAAGGATGCAAGTAATTTACGTGATAATTTTCAATATGTTAAACCAAATTATAATGAAATGAAATTAATTAATGAAATTCATGATGTATTTATACAAATACAAAATGAATGGCAAAAGAAATAATTGAATTTAAAATATTTATAAATATGTTTTTTTTTTTTTTTTGTAAATAAAATATCTAATAATTTTTAAGTGTGTATTTTAATTTTTTATTATAATTGAAAAAATCACTTGAATAATACACTAAGCCAAACTACCATATAAAGATATAAACAAAACAACGCTGTCAAATAAATAGACGTAAAAATTACGAAAATGGCGTTTGTTTCTCGTTATCTTTATTAATTTTAACGACTTCGTATTTCATAACTGATGGTCACGATAAACAGACTAAGTCTGATGGTAGGTAGAAATGACATAGAAACCCTGTGTTATGAACGAAATCGATTCCCATGGTGAGGCTGCTAAGCTATAAATACTTCTTGCTTTGACGTTATAATTTTTGTTAGGAGAAAATCAAAGATTTTAAAGAAAAATTAATCATTGAAAAGTAAAAAATCAGTGAAAACGTTAAAAAAAACAAAAAAATTTAAAAAAATATATTAATAGAAAAGAATTTTCATTTTTTTTCTTAGTATGCATATAATGTTTGTGTATACAAAAATAAAAGAAATATATGTATTTTTATAAAAAAAAAAACAATTATATGAAAGTACAATTTAACAAGGAAAATTCTTAAAAAATAAATATAAATTTCTTTTAAAAAAAATATTGTTTTTGTTTTTCTGTTTCTTGAAATTTTAAAAACTTACAATAATAAGGACACAATGAAAGGAGAAAAATTGTGAAAACAAAAAAAAAAATTCAATGTTTTTAACTAAACTAAAACTTTAGTATGGTTTTTTTCCATACGCTTTTTCGCATAATTTGGCTTTTATTTTCAATTTACTGCTGGATGAAGTCGATGTTGATGCTGTTTCTGATGATGACGGCGGCTGCGGTGGTGATATCGATTTTAATTGTGATTCTCCAGCATTCCAAATTGTTATCATTCCACCTTCTCCACCAGTAATCACCAAATTTTTCTTGTAAAAAGAATTAAGGAAAAAAATTACAGTTTAATGATAAATTTATAGAAAACTATGTTGGGAATTTTAGCCTTTCAAATAATTTCTCAATTTTTACTTACTTCTTTGCTGAAAATACTTTCTCTCACAATTTGTTTGTTACCTTCGAATTCACTGTATGGAATGAGAGCTTTATTCTGGACTGTCAATGATCGTAAGACCTCTCTAGAAAAATAAATTTGAAATAAATAATAAAAATTATGTTTTTAAAATACAATAAGATGATAATTTATTTACCCTTTTCTGCAGTTTGAACTAGCAAGTACCAAAATTGAATCATCCAATTTGTGACAATTTATAAGATTGCAATCATCAGCAAATTTTCTTTTCATTGCATCTGTTATGTATGAACGATTGAATTCTGATATTATTTCTCCTTCATCATAATTGAATACCATCAAATCATTTGTATGTGTAATGCATGAGATAGCATCTCTGCCGTAGACATTTTTATGCCTATAAAAAATACGAAAATCCATAAATAAAAAATTAATGATGGTAGCTAAAGCTGTTTGCTTATAATAAGCAAGTCCACTCGGAGTCCTAAAGTCCCATTGAGTGAAAAGTAATACAAAAAAAAAGTAATTAAATACAAACCAATTAAGACGATTAACACTGCTTTCAGAATTTATGGTTTTTATCAATGCATCATCTTCAGTTTGTTGTGATATATCAAAAATATTAATTAAACCATCTGTTGAACCAGTTAATAATGTATCTGGTATTGTTGGATGAAATACAACTGATGTTATATCATCAACATGACTATCTAAATAGCCACCAAGTAATTTTTTTTGTCTTATATCAAAAAATAATATATATGCTTCTTTTATAATTTGTTCAGTACCAGCACATATTAGACGATTATTTGCATTTATGTCAAATGATAAAATTGGTTTCCTTTCATTATCTTCATCATCATCATCTGTTAAATTTTTAAAGTAAAAATATAAAAACTTCTATTTAACAAAAATTAATTATTTATTTTTGAGTTTGAAAAAAAAAGTTTCTGCTACGATAAAGTAATGGAAAAACCGTAATAAAAGAAAATTTTGCTTGAATCCAGTTAGTTCAAGGTTAAAAAAAAAAAAAATTAAGTTGTACACCTGTAATTAAAATAATTCTTAAATTAAATTAAAACCGTTCAAATTTTGAAATTTGTCATTGTTCAAAGTTCAACAGTTATAATTTTCTCTTTGTTCTTAAAACAATGTAACCCTTTCCTAAATTTAAATCTAAATTTATTGGGTATGAGTGATTTATTTCTTTCAATTGTGAAATTCATAAAAAATCAATTATGTATTAAATGAAATTTGATATGACAAAAAAAAAAAAAAACTTTAAAAGGAACCTGCGTATTCTGTATAATTTATGTATGGTTAGGGATATCAGGATATTCGAGAACAATTTATACTTAATAGCAACAATCGAGTATATAAGTATGCAAATGTTTAGATATGTATAACATTTACCTTGAAATACGAATTCCAGATTATTTGTTCGTAAATCATAAAGTGACAAACATCCATCTGTACGACCAACAAGTAAATGATTTGGTGATTCATCCAAATATTTTACACCACAAATACAATTTGTTATATTTGATGTTGTTTTTGATTTAAACTCCATTTTATCCGATATTTTAATACCGCCAGATGCAATATCAAATACCTTAACAGTACCATCAGATAAGCCAACAGCAACTAAATTAAGAGATCTATTTAACGGAGGAAAATTATAATAGAAAATATATATTTGTTTATTATATGAAAATAAAAATATATATTTGTTTATTATATAAAAATAAAAATATATATGTACCTATTACTGCACAAACCTAGGACGTAAGCATTTTTGGGTGCAATCGTTTCTTGAGTTATTATTTGATGTTTTATTGTAAACAATTTATTTAATTCACTTTTTGGGCATATATCTTCATCTTGAGGATTATCTTCATCTTCTGATACTGAGCTTCCTTCGCCTACGCAATTTAACACAAAAAATATTGTGAAAAATATTAAATTCAGTAAAAAAAATTGTAAACAAATACATATACATAAAATATTTAATTACTTTCAAAACTTGCTGTCGAAACCATATCTTCTTTAATTTTCTGGGTTTTCTTGCACCACAACTTAACACTTCTAACGTCTAAGATCAACAAAGTACAAACTAAAATTGATTAAAAAGTTCCTAAAAATAAACGAAATACCCTCTTCACTCTTCCAAAATCATTCAGCTGTTCAGCTTTTTTCTAGTGGTGGGAACACTTGGAACCACGGCACACCATGCGATTAACATATTTTAAGTTACGCATTTATTTATTTCAGCTGTCAAAGTGTCAAATCAAACAGAGTAGCCAACAAATATTAAAATTTAAACTTACACACTAAGTAGATGTTTTTCAAAAATGAAAAATTTGACTTTTTTTTGATTTTGCTTAAAATAAAATTAATTGTTTAGAAAATGTTTTGGTCTCTTCGACAAATTTCTTCCACTCGATCCACTTCTTGGATTCTCTTCAAAAATTTTCTTTTTCGGGGTCGTCCAGTACATTTTTTCTATTTTATTGTCTCTTTAAATAGTTTAAGTTGCACTCGATAATCCAGTATTCAAATAAGATATCCTGCGCACAATCCCACTACATTCTCCTTCAATAAGCTGCTTATTTTAATGATTGTATCTAATCCTATATGGTCTACCTAGAAACCCTAAACTTCAATTCCATATGATATTTTGCTACCAAAACAACTGGTAAACTGATGCTGAGCAAATAAAATTTTCGATCACTTGCTCACTGAGAAATTAAGAAATCTCAGAATTATCACTTCTTCTAGTCCAGGAAAACACAGTCAATAAAACACAGCTTTTGCTTCAGCTTGTGACGTGTCAACAAAAATGTCAAGGATGTATAAAATTTTCTAAATTGTTCAGTACCTATAATAGTAAAATTTGTTTTTTTTAAATTATTTTTTATTTTGATGAAAGATTTTTTATCATTTTGCATTAAAAAAAAATTAGAAAAATTTAACAATGGTTGATGAAAATACAAAAAAAATATTAAACACTATCCCGTTATTAAGAACAAGAGCTGGACCAAGAAACAAAAGTGAATGGGTTCAGAGATTGAAGGAAGAATATCAAGTTCTTATTAAAGTAATTTCAAGTTAAAAGATTATTTTTTTCTTTTTTTATGCATGAAATAATTTTTTTTAAAATTATTTTTCAGTACGTGGAAAGTAATAAACAAGCTGGTACAGATTGGTTTAAATTAGAATCAAACAAAGAAGGAACTAAATGGTTTGGCACGTGCTGGTACATGCATAATTTGTTAAAATATGAATTTGATGTTGAATTCGATGTAAAAATGTTGTATGCGTATCTTTTACAAAGTAATACCAATTGGGGTTTTTTTTTTTTAAATATTTCAGTTACCTGCTACGTATCCAGCCACTGCTCCAGAAATTACATTACCAGAATTAGATGGAAAAACTGCAAAAATGTATAGAGGAGGAAAAATATGCTTAACTGATCATTTTAAACCATTATGGGCAAGAAATGTACCTAAACTTGGAATAGCACATGCAATGGCACTTGGGGTAAATTTAATTCTACTTGAAAATTTCATTTTAATTTTTAATTTGATGAATTTGTTTTTATAGCTAGGACCTTGGTTAGCAGTAGAAATACCTGATTTAATAGAAAAAGAAGTTATTGTGTATAAGGATAAATCAAATGATTCTTAAATCAATTTTTGTATATTTTAAAAAAAATTTTATTGATGTGTATATTGTGTTTGATATTATCTAATGAATAAAACAAAGTATCTATGTAAAAGCCTGAGTTTTGTAATTGAATGGCACACGTATTTATTGAATTTTTTAAAATATTTTTTATTTATTTACAATTATAGGTACAATAGATTTTTAAGTTGTTCGTACATCTAGTATATTATACATACATATAGGTATGTACATATATTTTAATATCTTGAAGGAGTTTTTGAGGATTTTGTTTTCTGGGAACTTTTTCATAAGTTTGTAAGCTCTGTCCATTTTTTTCATCATTTTTAGAATTTCATCATTTATCCAGTCTTTTCTTCGTGATTTTAATGTTTTCACAGAAGTGCATTCTTTCTTTACCCTTACGATCATGTTTTATATTTCGTGGAAACAAATATTGTGCTTCATTTTCTTTAATACTTCTTCAATTTTCTGTCTGAACTCTATATCATTAATAATTGTAACCTTTTTGATTTCTCTAGGAAAAGTTGTTAACTTAGATCCTTCAACTTTGACGAAAATGGCTCTAGGATCAGTTATTCATGCCCTGGAATTTTTATTTTAATTTACATGGCCTTTTGTTGTAGGAATAACATGACGAAAATTAAAACGAGAATTGTAAGATGCAAAGCAATTAACAAACTTATTTTACTTGAATTGGCGTTGAAAGTACATTAACATGAGTATGTATTCAGATTTCAGGGTATATGACAACAAAGGGTGAATAAGAAAGATAGGTCATTTTATTCCTATTGGTAATATACAGTGTTTCGTCCTCTTAAATTCTTATGGCTTGTACCGAATCGTAAAACTTGACAATGCTTCGCGATATCTTTTTAGATATATTAGATTATTTTATTTCAGTTTCAGTTATTGTTTATACAATTTATTTGTAATTATGATAATTAAATTTCAAAATAAAATAATAAATCCAATTACAATTTTAAAATTTTTCCCAAAAGGTATACTTGGTTTATAAATCGAAGTCAGTATTATGCTTATGGAGGCAGTACCCGATTAATTTCTGATAACATAAAATATAAATGTCTTTGATAAATTATAATATGAAATTGAGATCTGATCACCCCACACAAGAGACAGATTTATACAAACGCAATGTAAAAGAATGTAAAAAAATATGCTTATGTTGACTGTACTGACTTCGATTATAGTTGTTTTGAAAAGCTGTGTTTTATACGAACTGATGAAGTGATCTCTCATCACTTCAGTTTAGCTCAGATCACTTATCTATTAGAAAATATAGAGTTGTACATAGTTGTAAATTACTCAAATATTTTTGAATCATATATGAATAGTGGATTTCAATAATTAATAAATTGGTATTGTTTTTTCTAGTTTTTCAATATTAATTTACTATTTACTTTTATTTTTCATAAAAAGATTCTGGTAAAAAAACAGATTTCTTTTAGGTCGACACCACTAAGTGAAGATATATAAATCCTACAAAATCACCTCATTACTACCTAAATTCAATTATAATTAAGTAAAATACAACTTAGCAAAGCATTGACATCTTCCATTATATAAAATGGTAAATTTTAAATATGCTTAGTTGCTATAAATTTTTATCAAATTCACTCTACCATACATAAATTTCAAAACAAAATTTAAATGAACTTTCAACACAATCGCAAATGTTACATATATGATGAAATGAACATGTTTTATTGGAAACTTAAAGTGAAGCTATTTTCAAGAAGAAGATAAATGATCTGAGCAAAACTGAAGTGATGACAAATAAATTTATAAGGTCCACGTCCAATCCAATAAAACACAGCTAATGTGTTAACTGTTGACTGAATTTTATAATTATCACAACAATTTTTCATCAAATTTAAACAATATTATTTTATTAGAAAGTAGTTTAAATTAAAATTTTATATAATAAATAATAAAATTTCTTTCTACACAATTTAAATTTTTATTCAAAATCGATTTCTCATCAATTTGCACGTTTTTTAAATTCTGGTTAAATTCTATCCACATATGATTAATCAAATATCGATATATACAACAACAAAAATTGTACCTGGATATGTGCGTGCAAAATGCAAAAATTTCGTGTAAAGGTGTAAAGTAAATCTTAAAAGTCACAAGAAGTAACAGGATTCAGTAATTTATTGAAAAAAAGAATTTTTATTATTTTAAAATTTCAAATATATTAAAAAAATAAATCAAAAGAAAATGTGTATAGTTTAACATAAATAATTTACAATTAGAAAAAATTCAAATTAAGTTTAAAAAATTCAATTTAGCAAAGTATTGAATGAAAGGTTACCTTCGCTTTAGTTATATTTATAATTATAAAAATAATGCTCGCATTTTTGCTTTTAATTATTGTAAAAGTAGCATCAATTGGAGGTCATATATCAAAAGATGAAATTATTAATAACCATAGAATACAACATGATTCAAATAATGCTGGACAAGTAATTGTTGAAAATATTTTATCTGATTCAACAACTGGAACAACATCAACAAGATCATCGTCAAATGAGGATGGTAGTAGTAATATATCATCAGAATTACATCGCAGCTTAACATTTTATCCGCCAAATATTAATTTTGGTGCTTGGCCAATTGGTACAACACGATCTCATATTGTAACACTCATTAATAAAAATTCGAATCGTAGTGTTTATTTAAGTTCAATATCTGGTAAAACACCAGTATTTTATAGTTCATTTTTTGATGATAAAATTGTACCACCACAAGGTAATACAACATTTAATGTTGTTTTTTTACCATCTAATTTGGGTAAAATTGAAACAAATCTTTTTATTCATACATCATTTGGTCAAGCAAAATTATTAGTTAAAGGTGAAGGACTTGAATGCCCATATAAATTACGTTCTTTAATTGGTATTAAAGCACCATTAAATTCAACAATTAAACCAGAAATTCATATGTATAATCCACATGCAAAATCAATTCAAATTTTAGAAGTATGTACCTTTTTTTCTTTTCTGAATTATTTTTACTCTTTAAATTTTAATTATTGTTTATTTATAGATAAATAGCAGTGGGGGGCAATTTCAACTTGAATTACCAAGTGGCAGTCAAGAAGGTCCACAAACATTATGGGAGATACCTCCATATACAAGTAAACCAATTATAAGGATACGGTTTCATGGATTACAACCTGGTAATTATTCAGCATATATTCGAATTAAAATATCTACCGGCAATAAAGGTAGTAGCAGTAGTATAAGTAGCAGTAATATTGGTATTAATATTGGAAATAATGGTATAAATAATACAATGGCATCGATTAACAACGATAAAAATATAATAAATGATGATAATGAAAATATTGAAAATAATAATGCGATTATAATACCAGTTGGTGTTGAAATATTAAAAAATTATGGAATTTATTTATCAAATCCAATTATTGATTTTGGTAGAATAACAACATCATCATCAAACAGTGATGTAGAAAATAAAAATAAATATAAAAATAGCAAAATAATTAAATTAAAATTTATAAATTCATTAACTGGTGATTATAATTTAAATAATGTATCATTAATTGATTATAAATTTAAAAATATTGATAAAAGTTTATTAAAATTACAAAATAATCTTAAAAATAAAGAAAATCATCATGAAAATGATACATCTGTAATGACAATTATTTTAAATTTAAAAAATATTGAGAAAAATACAATTATAAATAGTGAATTTATAATGAAAACAACATCAACAAAATTAAAATTAATGCAAAATGAAAATTTAAATAAATATCATAATGATGATATTGAAATAACTAAAAGAAATAATGAATATTATACAATAAATGAATTATCAATAAAAATCTATGCTGAAATATATATAGGTTCAATAGAATATGAAAAGAATACAACTGTTTTTATAACTGGTTCAAAAAATTATATTAAAAATGATAAACGTAAATTTTACATTAGAAATTTATATGATATACCAGTTGCAATAACAAATATTACAATCGATAATAATAATAATAATACGAAATTATTTAAATTATATGATTATAAATTACCACAAATAATTTTACCAAATAATAATAATAATGATAAAAAATTATGTTTATTTAAAATTCAATCATTAAATGATACAGCAAATATAAAAACATATATTAAATTAGAAACAAATTTAACAAATATTGATATAATATTAATTATATGTACAGGACGTTTAAAACGATATACCTCAATTGATCCAAATAATTTAACAAAATTATCAGATGAAACAATTTTAGATTTTGGTATTGTACCATTTGGTGAT
This sequence comes from Bombylius discolor, assembly GCA_939192795.1. Taxonomy (NCBI): domain Eukaryota; kingdom Metazoa; phylum Arthropoda; class Insecta; order Diptera; family Bombyliidae; genus Bombylius; species Bombylius discolor. The sequence continues at coordinate 31,938,595 of OW584243.1, read as the reverse complement.
TTTTCAAACTTTGGTTATATATTAATAACAAATCCAAATCCAATACCAATACAATTATTAAAATGGAATTTTACAAATCCACGTGGTGTTTATTATCAGTCAATGTTTATGGGATGTGCTAAAAAGACTGATTTCATATATGAAACATCAGAACATCAACAATCAAAAATAACATCAACAACAGCATCAACTGCATCATCATTATCTTTGATTACATTTAATACAAATTCGATGAATTCAGAAGAGGAAAAATATTTTAAACAAAAATTGCCGGAGAAATTCAATTTATGTCTGAATCTTTCTTCGTCAGAAATTGCTGTATTTGAATTATCTGTTCAATCATTTAATATAAAATCATTTACTGGTGTATTTAAAATATGGACAGAAGTTGAAGAACTTGTTACAACTGTTAAATTTGTAACTGTTGTTGGAAGATTGGAAATTGATCAAAGTAAATTACATTTTAATGATTGCTTTCCAGTAAGTATTCAACGTTATTTTTTTCTTTATTAATTTCAAAGAAGGATTTCCGATTAGGGGGTGTGAGCTATTGAAACGGGATTTTTTTTCTAATGTTACTTTGGAATATCTGTTTAAACGTTGCATACATATATCTTTATCGATGGAAATTCCATTTTATGGTTGAAAAATGCCACTATAAAATTTTGTGAAAAAATTGACATGTTTCACGAAAACCGTTATTTCTTCGTTTTACGATCTTGTAGGATAACGGTTCTTCTCACGCCCCCTTTTTGAAAGTTTAGCTAATTTTTAAATTAAAAACTTTTTTTTTATTTCATTTTTACTTAAAAAAAAATAAATAAATAGGGTAAACGTTGCTCTGCAGACATCTCAATTCAATCAACATTTCTAAAAACGATGAGAGTTGCATCAATAACTGTTAGTGTTCCTGGATTAGTATTTGAATATCATACACCGAATGGCTTACCAGAGATAACAGCAAATTCAATAACTGATATTGGACGAATACATTTTGATACAAAATCTGTATGTGGAACAAAATGTTATATACCTCAAGAAGATGATAATGTTTCTGCTGATATATCATCAGCATCAAAAAGGAATCTAGGAGGTGGAAGAGGTGGTGGTGACCATAGTCACAATAATAATTTAGATTTTGACGAATATGAACTTCGTAAAAGAACCGAATTATATCGTCATTTTAAATGGAGCTTGCAAAAAATAACATTTACATTAAATACCAGTGAAATACGTTTATTTGAATTTAATTCAACAGTTGATATTATTTGGCCAAAATTAGTTAAAGGTATACAAATTTTACCACCCGTAGAAATTGGACAAGTTTATAATGGTGTTGTTATAATTAATAATCCATCATCAAAAACAATTCATATACAATTAAGTTTATCAGATCCAAAAAAAGCAAAACAAACAACATTATCATTACCATTAGAAGTTGTTGAAATATGTGTTTATTGTTATTTAACTGATGAAAATGTTTTCGATTTAAATGATCAAACAGAACATTATATACCAGGTAATTCATTTATTGCAATTAAAATACGTTTTTTAAGTAAAACAGTTGGTTTATATTCAACGTTATTACATATTAAAAATAATTTAACATTATATGAAGCTGTTTGGATAACTGGTAAATCAGTTCAACCACAATTTCGTTTTGGTAATCGTAAACCAGGTTCAACAACACCATTATTATTTGAAATACATGCAAAACAATTGAATACAATATGTGATGATTATTATGATAATGATAATGATGAAACTATAAATAATCAAATTAAAAATAAAAAATTGAATAATGGTGCTAATTTAATTAATAATCACAATTATAATAATAACGTTTCACCATTAATTACAATTAAACGTACATTTACAGCACGTAATACTGGTGAAGTGCCAATATTAATTGAAACATTTTTAATTGGTAATGATCGTCAATGTGAAGGTTATGGTTTTAAAATAACTGATTGTTCAAAATTTGAATTAAAATCAAATACATCACGTAAAATTGAAATAAAATTTACACCAGATTTTACAATGTCACGTTATCAAAAATTATTACAATTAAAAACAAATTTATCATATAATGTTAATTATACATTATTAGCAACTGTACCAATATTATATTTAGAACAATGTTCACAATTATTACAACGTCCATTTTGGGAACAACATATGAAACGTATGTTTATTGGAATGTTATGTATTGCATTAATATTTGTTTTAATTGCAGCATTTTTTGATTCAATTAAAATTTTACAAGATCATGTTCAAAATATGTCAAAAGATAAAGGACCAATACAACCACCATTAGATTTAAGACATATTGGTTTAATGATATCTACAACAACAACAACAACAGCATTATCAAATGATGATAGTAATAATTATTGTAATGGTAACACTATATATCATCAAAATGATAAACAACAATTATTAAAAAATCATAATTCAATTATAAATTCAAATATAACATTGAATTTAACAAATAACATTAAAAAACGGAATTCAAGAAGAAATTGTATACAAACAGGAACAACAACATCAACATCACAATATTTTTCTGGTATAAATCGTAATGGTAATGATAATAATAAATCATCACCATCATTATCTTCAACATCATCATCATCATCATCATGGACTGAAGAGTTAGCAAAAAAAATTAATTTAACATCAAGATTTTCTGAAGCTCCAATAAACAATAATAATATTGAACAACAACAACAGAATATAAATCATGACCAGATTACTTCAACAACACCATCGTCATCAGGATATACATACAACAGAAATAATCAACAACAGCAACAGCATAGCTTATCAACAACGATAACAAAAAATTCAAGCAATAATAAAACAATATTTAAAGAAGAAAAGCAATTATCATCATCTCTGATGTCATCTAAAAAATCACCAACATTATTATCATCATCAACAAAAAATAATTCACAATGTGATAATTCAAAATCTTCAAATTCTTTAACTTCTTCAACTACGGAAAAAAATTCAACAGATTTTGATCGTAAAAATGAAATTAAATTGGAAATTGTTCAAACAATTGAAATGAAAAAGCCAAAGTTATCATTTAAGAAAACAAAATCAATTACTGCTACAATTTCTGTTGCTACAACAACAACAACACTATCATCACCAATTAATAATAGTGTTGGTATTGTAAATGTTCAATCTGATCAACAACAACAACAACAGCAACAGTCTCATATTATTGAAAATACAAGCACGACAAATAATAATTCAATTTTTTTTACTGACAAACAGGAACGTACACCACCGTCTTCAAGAATGTCATTATCAAAAGATCAAAAACAAAAAGATAAATTTTTTGAATCATCAATAACAGAAAGGAAAAATACAAATAATAATTTAATAAATTCTACAATTGTAACATCACAACAAAATTATCCTTCTTTTTCTATCTCTCCAATATTATCACAACAACTACAACAACAACATCAAACATTATCATCATCATCAAATTCTCAAAATAATACTTCAATTCAGAATTGTGAAAATCAATCACCTCCAATAACAAAAATGTCATCAAATCAAAATCAACGAAAATATGGTAAGACACCAGGACGTGAAAGAAAGAAAGAACAAAATAATCTTCATCAAAATTCGAATTCATCAAAACGTAATGAAAGAAAACAACATATTATGATGAATAAATTTAAAAGTGGTACAGCATTTCAATTTACTTCACCATTACAACAATTACAACAACAACAAAATTCATTATCAGTAACACAACAACATTATAATCATCATAATCAACTTCATCAATGTGCTGTTTCCTTAGCAGCAACAAGTTGTTTATGGGATCAATCAAATCAAATTAGTTTTAGTCATGTTGTTGCTCAAAATATACCTAATACAGGTATACCTAGTGCAGGTAGTAATACCGTTAATAATAATAGTGGTTGTTATATGAATAATAATAAATTGTCAAATATTTTAAACTCAACATCTAAACATCATTTTGTTTTAGAACAACATAATCATCATCATCTTCATCAACATCAATCACTTACACCAATATCTCAACAACAGCAGCAACAGCAACAGCTAAATTCAATTAATACAACAATAACAGCTTCACCACCATTATCAAATATTACTGATATAACGGGAATGACGACGACAACAACAACTGAGCATGATTGGAATGAAGCCGATTTAAAAAATCATAAAACATTTGGTACTGATGTTGTTACTGATACCAAACGTAATTCAATTGATTTAGGACCAATCGGTACAAGAAAATCACCATCAACAACACCAATTTGGGAACCATTATCACCAATTCTTAATAGCATATTAAAAAATAATCCTTCACCACCACCTCAACCACAACAATCACAATCAACAAATTCTAGTTTCTTTTCAAATAATTTCTCAATTTGCAACAACAATACTAATGGAAATTTTGAATATTCTAATGACAGTCAATACAGTCTTGGTAAGTTACCGTTTTCTTATTCTTTTTTTAAATTTTGCATAGGGACGTCAAAATTTTAAAAATTATCGATACTGGGTATCGGTATCGGATCTATGGTATCAATACCTCGATAGTATCGTTGGTATCGTGACGTCCCTAATTTTGCAACTTTTATCATAACGTCAATTTTGTTTTTATTTATTCAGGTTTGCTTGATCAACTTCTTTTAGAAACTCAAAATCAAATACATTGGGATTCCAATAGTGTACTTTTATCATTACTTCAACAAACAGCAGCAGCACCATCAACAACGGCAACAAATAATAATGTAATGAGACAACAAAATGATTGGCAACAAAGTGAGAATCGTTTATGGACACCAATGGGTTATCAAGATGAACCATCAAATGCATCAACATTAATGTCAGTGCCTGATCGTCAAATAAATGTATGGCAAAGCACACCACCATCATCATCATCATCGTCATCATCATCATCATCATCATCATCATTATCATCGTCGTCATTAACAGTTCGTCCACCACCTGGTTTAAGTCTCCCCAAACAACAACAGCAACAACAACATCCTGATAATGACTCAATGATTAATGAACAGCACATACATACACCAACACTTTTAACAACACAATCTCAACAACAACAGCAGCAGCAACAACAATCACAACAGCAACAACAATCAACAAATTCAAAATCTACATCAGCAGTATCACCAAATTCTGAACGTCAATCTACAACAATAAATGGAATGCAACCATTTGATCCATTTGGTACATTAAGTGCTATTTGGTCATCATCTTGGCATAAAAATGATGCAAATCAACATTAATTGAAATAATTAATCATAATTGATAAAATTTTTTGGTGTTTTCTTAAATCTTTCCTAACAATATTAATTATGAGAATGTGCTCATTCAATGAATGAAATCATTTTAATTTTTTTTTTATTTTAGTTTAATTTTTTGTTTTTTTGTTTTTTAATTTGAATTGTTTAATTCTCTTAATTATTTTTTTTTTCATATTATGTATAAATATTATTTTAATTTTTATTTCATATAAAAAAAATTATTTAGAAATTTGAAAATGTGAACAAGCTCAAATGAATTTATAATGGATTTCTTTAAATTTTTTCTCTTTTAATTCATTGTTGTTTTTTTTTTATTTAATTATTCTAAGCTTAATTTTTTATTTTTATTAAAAAAAAAAGAAATGTCTATATAATTCGGTTGTGATACTTTAAATCGGCCGAGACTGAAAATTATATTTGAATTTCATTGAAACATGAAATATAGGAAGCAAAATGAAGAAACATTAAAAATTTTTAGTTTTATTTTTGAATTAAGAATCCAAAGATTTTCCTGCCTAGTTTAATTATTCAATTATCATCTTTTTCCCTCTATTGACCTAATTTTTGATTTCTTCAACAAGTCTATCTGAAGCCACTCGAGCGTACATTGAAATATGGTCAATGTTGGAATGCTCTTCCATCTAATGTGTTTTCCTCCTCTTTTAACACTTCCTGTTCAACCCCTTAATATTCCCAAACCGATGTTTCTTGCCTTTATATGTCAGCGCTGCACTAATAAAAGTAGTAAAAGGATATCGATAGCGTTTCCAACTGTGTTCGAATTTACATATGTGGACAAATGTTGTCATACTGGAAAATCACTTTATTGTGTCTCTTGCCGTATTTTGATTATTTTTCCTTTGCTCTTCTTCTTCTTCGAGTCATTGGTTCCTGCAATATGTGATTCAGTGTCCAACCTAAATTTTTTTCAACTGCAAATATCTCGAAAATTATGCATTTTTAGAAAAAAAGTGATGAAAACAAATCGATGCAAAATCAATTGAACTTTCATTTTCTGCAATAAAAAATACTTTTCGAAAAAAATAGGGTTAAAGTCAAAAAATGACTTTTTTTACATTAATTTTCGTTTTTCTGTGGACATTTCTACACTTCATTACCCTAATTACTGAGAAATACGTTCTGTTGATGGCTTTTATTCTTTCCTGAACGTCATTAATTTCATTGTTATCGGTGGTTAAAATTGAGCCTAGATATTTGAATTTATCTTGACCTTTATTATTGTTTTTAATCTATTTATTGTTGATGATATCGATCGCCTGTGGTTCTACACTCTTCCGATGCTACCAGTTAAACCAGTTAAAAAGAAAATCACAATTCAGTACAAATTTTAATTTTATTAAATATACAAAATTTATTTATAAATACATTCATAAAAAAGCTTTTAGCTTAAAAATAATGTTATATAATTTTTTTATTACATAATCAAAATTAAACATAAACATAGAAATTTACAACAAATTTTACTTTTTAATTTAAAAAAACTACATAATTAAATTATACAAATAATTTTTTTATTTATTACACAACAATTTTTCATAGCTCAGATTTAATTTATCATTTTTTTAAATTACGTTGCGTCAGGATTTAAAGGTTTTTCAAGTAAATAAAGTATCAGAATTGTTGATAATGCACTAACTAAAAATATCACATCAAACCATCTATGATAGAAATTAAAATGTAAACTACCCAAAACTTTTGTTATTATAACACGATATTCAGCTGGCATATTCATTCTCATTAAAAGTACCGATGAACAGAAATACATGCCCATTATTTGTGCTAATAACAGCACAATTATATTTGATGATTTACTTGATGAAATTTTATAGAAAAACTTTCAAGATTAAAAATAAAAATAATAAGAAATTATTTTAATTCGAAAAAAAAATTTTTTTTTTTGATTATACCTTAGTCAATGTCAATAATAAACCACGAATTGACGTCACAACAATACAACCGACAAGCAAAAATGATATATGCTGATTCCAAAATGCTAAATCAATATTAAAACCACACCAATGTACAGCTATTTCTAGACCTCTAGTAACTGGATCTTTCCGACCGACACGATCAAAAATAATATTGATTATGCACTAAAAAAAAAAAATAAGGAAAAACAGAAAAATTCAGGAGTTATTTTTTTTCTTTCCCTAAAAAATAAAAGTATATACTAACAATTAAAATTTTCCATAAGCAATAAACACTGAAAATATGACCTAAAACATTAAAATATTTTCCTTGAAATGTTGTTGCCCATCTTTCACGTTCTTGCATATTTTTCATTGAATGAATTTCTAAAAATAGTTGTCTAGCTACTTCTTCAAGGCCACATATCTCAATTTTTAATTGACCAATATCTGATGAATAGAAAATTTTACCAAAAAAGAAAGAAAAAAAAAATAAATAAATAAAAATCAGCTTAATTCGAAAAGGTGAGAACATTTTCTGAATAGTTTGCTTGGAAAATCAAAATATGAGATTACGGTCGATTCACACACCACCGACCCGTCCGATTAGACAGGAAATTTTACATGTTTGTATGTGATTTGAACGTACCTACAAATCCGGTCCTATTCCGGTCACAAATCACATATAAACATGGTCGAACGGGAACCGAGTCAAATGTGTATGTGTGTGAATCGACATTAAAACTGTTGAGTAAGAATTTTAAAATAAAAATATTGTAACTTACTTTCAAAATTTGATGTCCTTTGAGCTACTGAAGCAAGTATACTCCATAAACGTGGTGTCTCATTTAATTCTTTATTTTTCCTCATTTCCAATGCAATACGTTTTTTTTTGCATATAATCATATCAACCGTTTGTAAAAGACGTCGTTCTAAATTTATGATGTCAGATTGTGATACAGGTCTAAAAAAATTTGAAAAATTAAAAAAAAACTAAGATTGAAATTAAAACAAAAAATTCCATACCTTATAAAATATGACATACTCGTGTATGGATAACTTACAGCACCAAATCCAGATAGTAAAGCCATAACTGTTACACCAATTACACCAATTCTAGATACAGCCTGTAAAAATTTGGTTCCTTTTCATGTTTTTTTAATCAATCAATTTTAATGCTTAAACGGAGTGTCCAGGACTATTATGTATAATTTTTTTTAAACTACAAAAATAAATCATGACGAATCAAATGAAATCAAAATCATCATTTTACCGTTACAGTTGAACTCTCCTAAATTTCCAATAATTTAAAATGCCTTATTATAATTGTTTTAGCTCTCCAAATTTTTAAGTTTTTTTGTAAAGTTTTAACTTAATTATCATAAAAAACTCCATTCTGCCTAAAAATTTCAAATTATTGCACTTTTTTGATGAAAAAAAACTACAAAACTACATTATTTTTGAAAAGGTTTGCCAATTAATTAATTAAATTAACGATATTTTTTTTCTTTTACTTAGTCCCCGACATCCTGACATATACGTAGTTAAAAATTGAATATTTTATTCACCTGTTCAATTGTAAATATACCATGGGACACACTCAATAGTGGAAATGGATCACCAATACGCCATAAACCGTACAAATATAGAAGCCATGCTGATAATGTTATTGGATTTACCCATCTTTTTGGAACTATAATTAAAATTTTAAATACAAAACGCAAAAATTATCTATGGTAAATGTCTTAAAATCTTCAAAGTACTTCCGAAATATTGATTTAAATATTTTATAGTTTTATTAGATTTAGATGATTCTATGTGATGAAATATTAATTCAATGAATTATTTTACGGCTTTTATTTTAACTTGAGAAAGTATTTCAAAATCACACAATCTAATAAAAGTAAGAAAAGAAAAGTATTTTCTGAACCTAAATCAAAATAGTAAAATTGTGTCTTGTTAAAGAAATTTGTGAAACAAAACATACGAATATTACAAACAGTTAGAAAATTTAATACATATTATGAGAAATGAGTAATAAATAAGGCTTCGTTTCAGAGTTCAACATTGTTGAGTTTTAAACAAAAACGAGCGCTAAGTAATGATAGTGTAAATGTTTCATGAACGTAAGCGTAGTTTTTAAGATTTTAGATTATTAGTTTTCTAAAAATTCAGTGTTAGTAGCAATTTATTTTGATATTTTTCATTTAATTTCGAGTTATACGAATGAAAACTTACGGTATTCCTTCAAATTACACGACACATTTTTTTTTTATTTTGTACCAAATCTGAGTCTTGACTTACAGAAAACCAATTAATCGTGTAACTTGAAGAAGACCTGTATTACAGATGATGACTGCGACATTTTTCTGGAAAAGCATGAGGAAGTTCATAACACGATAACAACTGAATTACGAATTCAAGACCAGCATGGATTCAAATACATAATTTAAATTTTAGAAACACTTTTATGTTTCGAAATAAGTTTCTTATCACAGAATTTTTTTTAATGCCAGTGTAATAAGGTTTTTAACCAAATTATTATTATTAATTTACATTTTTCGAAAGTACCTTCATTTTAAAAATTCAATCAAATTCTATTAATAACTGATCTTACTGAATGATATATTGCTTATAAATGAATATGCAATACAAATTGGTATTACAGCGATAACCATTAATAATAACAATGTCAATTCTAAACGCCAATAAAAATATCTTGATGATGATTCCAAAACTCCAAGTATTTCAAATATAATTAATTCAAACATTGTTAATGATAATGCAAATGTTATTGAAAATATTAATTGCACTGAAACATGTCGTATTTCATAGTTTTTAAATAATTGTTTAACAAAAAAAATCCATCCTCCACAAAAATATATTATCTTGAGAAAAAAGAAAAAAAAAAGAGATTAAGAAAATAAAAAACTTATTATAACGAAAATTTCAAATAAACAGGATGTTCACGTTCACTTACTTGTGATATAAATATTATTGAACAATCAGCTACAAATCCCATATTATTTTCACAGTTTTATTTTCATTGTATTAAAGTATTTAAATGTGAATTCTCACTATATTATTATAATGCAAATGTATGACAAAAAAAATTATTATAAAGCAAAGTTTTCAAAAACAAAAAATTACTGCTTCAAACAACCTTGTCCAAGTATTCATGCCACTAGTCACTACTCACCACCATGGTAAATAGAATAGGGAGGTATGCTGAATAGCAATGCATAACCTAAAAGACAAATTTGATAGCTAAAATGACAATTTAAAGACTATGAATTTTTAAATTTTAAATTCAAAAATATTTTGACTGTTAAAATAATGACCGTTACAAAATTATGTAAAAAATAATTTATTTATTGATTCTATGTACAAAAACATTTTTGTATTAAATATATAATAATTCTTATGATCACTATTATTTTTCTTTATCTATTTTTTATTTACATATATCTAAACAAAGTTGTACATTTGATAATAATAATGATAATAAGACATCCAGGTTGTGTAATATTAAAAGGATAGCTCGAATCGCTACAATAAAATTAGATAATGAATGCAACCAGTAAATCTAATCTTACATGTAACAAAAAAATAATTGTATCTTCCGTACTTAATTTTTTTATATTTGGTAATTGTTTACAAAACTTCAATGAATCATTATCGTCGTCATGCATTTCAATTAATGGAAAACTATTTTAAGCTAAATCAATTGGTGCTAGTTCCAAATCAATAACTTTATTATCACTTGTATCAGTTTAGATGAAAAGGTGAAGAGAGGTGAGGAAACCGCACTACTCCTGTGGCCTAAAAATGTCAAGAATACGGTCGTTAAGAAGAATCGGAAAAGAAATGGGTCTTATTCTGGTCAAATTCTTTAGCTAGCGAATTTTTCTGCTGAAAAAGTTAGCAGATTTTTAAAAATTTGTATACTGGGAATGACATATATAACTGGACGGATCAATTTTCTGTTTCATGTGGGATCGAATCACATCAAAATTTCGTTAAATGCCTAAAAATGAAACATATATGTACATATATGCATTATTTTCGATCATTCAATTAATCCACCTCACTTTTAATCTTTTATTTGACGTGAAAATTGTGCTTCATCTATCGATTAAAAATGTCAAATATTCAATTAATCTTCGTTCACGGATTCCCTAAGAGTTAGACAGAAGTATAAAGTTATAGTTCCATTTTTACAGTATGGTGTTTAATACACATTTTTCGACCAGGCGAGTAGTGCGGTTTCTTTCTTCACTTTTCCAACCAAACTGATTTCTATTAAACGAGGTGAAGATACCAACACATGTACAAAAGACTGTCAACAAATTTTTTTTGCCACATTTAAAATTCAAATACATTGAAAAATTGAAAATTGAAAAAAAAATGAATTGAGAACAAAAAAGGAAAAATGGTGTAAAAGTAAAAATGTCAAGAATAGAAAAAAATTTGTTGTTAAAGGGCTGTTTGAGGATCGCCTAGAATAGAATTTTCTAGAAAAAAATTAAATTCATTAAAATATATAATAAAATATTTTCCAATCATTTTTTAATACTTAATACCTACATAGGTCATTTCAATTGTTTTTTTTTTAAATCCTATTGCACATCAGGATGCACTTCTGTATCTTCTGTATGTAGGTATAAAAGTAGAAAACATCTTACATTTACATTGTTGCAAGTTTTATGAAATGTTATTATGGTTGTGCTTTAAAGTACATGACATAAAACTGTTATTTGGTAACAATAATGTTTTTTATTTCACTTTAAATTTTTTTTAAATATTTTACAAATTTTATGTACGTGAAATAATTTGTATTGAAAATTTGTAATTTAAGGGCTGTTTGAAAAAAGAATTTTTCAGAAAATACCAAAATATTTAATAAATATTTTCCAATCGTATTTTTTAAATAATACATAAGTATTACAGATTTTTTTTAGTAACATCGTATTAAAAGATAAGAAACGGAAATATATTAATAGCCAAGGAAAATCCAGATTACCTTATTTTGTATGAACTATGTATAAATCATCTTAAATAATTACCTGTATAACAACAGGTGTGAAGGTTATAACGGAAAATCCAAAAATATTCCCGAAACTCAAAAAATCTTAAATGATCCTAATTTAGTGAGCAGGTACTGTACTTCTAATTTATTATTCACTTTTATTACATAAGAAATCTTAAAAACGAATTCTGAAATAAACGAGCCTTAATAAAAACAAATAGATAATAATTAAAACATAATTAAAAAAATTATTAAAATAATATGTGAAAGTTGTTGTACTTTTATTGTAAAGTTAATTCAACTAATTATTTTCTCATTAATTAATTAGTTATATTTTAAATCTAAGTAATACCTAAAACTTATTGCATAAAATTAATATTCTCTTTTAAATAAATATAATTTAAAAAAAATTATTCATATGATAAGCAACATTGTCATTTGTCCTCAAACCGAAGTACATACACAACGTGTGATTCGCATTCAAATAGTTTTTTTTTTCTTTCAATTATTAGTTGAGTATCTGTAATTCTTTTGTATTTTTATTTTGCTTATTGTTTTGGTGTTAAAATCGACCATTGCAATTTTTCTTGGTTTTTATCGTGTTGGCCTTTTGTCTGTTGTTGCTGCTGCTACTGAAGATGATGATTGTGATTGTTCACCTACCGAATTTTTTGCAGCTTGTTTACCAACAAATTTTTCATCATTTTTATCATGTTTTTCAATTAAAAATACCTGTTCGAGTCAAAAACAAAAGTAATTAGTAAGTTATTTAAATTGTTAACAAATTTTTACTTTTGTAATGTCACTACAATTTTTTTAAATTAATTTAATTTTTTTCTCTTTGCAGTACATATCTACTTACTTTAAAGACGATAATCGCAATCAAAATAAGACTAGTAATTAAAAATAATAATCCGGGTGGAAGACTTTTTGTTGTATTCAGAGCAACAGTTAAAATTAATAATTGTAAGTAAATGATAATTTCACTTGTGTAAACGAGGACAACTAAAATATAATTCTTTTTTGGATCATTTACTTCATTTAATGATGATGATACTGCATTCTCAGATGGTGTTATTAAATTCAAATTATTATATTCTGTTTTTTGATTATTTAAATTATTTTCTTGTAATTTTATAGAATCAGTATGAAAATAAAAATTTGGTCCTTCATTATTAAAAGATTTATTTCTAAATAAATTTACAAGTCCAGAAGTTGATGATGATGATAAATCTTTAATATTCTTTTCAAATCGTTGTTTATGCTTCTGAAGTTTATGAATTTTTTTAATAAGTCTTTCATGAAATCCCAATACACTTTGTGTCTTCTGTAATTAAAAACAAAATGTAAAAATTCGTTTAGAAGTATTTTAAATATGTATTATAGAATAAATATGATAAATATTTAAAATTAGAGAAACACAAAAATACTGCCAGGAATGCTACATAGATTTTTATTTCAATTTAAAAATAATTATTATTCCACGTTGTATTTGTTACTGTAAATTTTTGTTTATATTTTTTTTTTACTTTTTCAAAATATTGTATAGGTAAAATAATAAAAGTTGAGATTTTTTCGGCCATGTTTTACATGGCGTAGTGGTCTTTTTTGTGTAGATATACGAAAGAAGAAACGTGTTACAACAACAAAAACGCATGTGTGTAAGTATGTTTTTTTTCTGCGCATGTTTTTCTAGTATAATACGAAACCTTAATTTTTATTATTTTACCTATAGTAGTCTTTTCTAAGTCCAGCAAATTTTAAATTGTTTGTTAATTTTAAAGTATTACCGTTTTAAATACTTACTTTTTTTGTATCACAGATTTCTTTAGTTGGTGCACCAACCCACAGTGTCATCAGAACACCAACTAATTTAAATATTGCAATTAGTAAATCAATAAAAGCTTTATGTGATATTATTCTTGCTTTAATAATAAGCGTCTCAAATAGCTGTTTTATAGCATCCCTATTGAATTTTGGACCTGAAAAAAAAAATACAATTTTGTTTGTTAATTTAAAATTTTTGAGTACAGGTATTTTCGTCTTAGCCAAAACTAGAAAACAAAGAAGGTACATACATATTAGTGGAATATATGTATGTATAAGTAGAAGTGATAGGACCTATCACCTAGGTATATTTCTTAAAATCTTTTTCTTAAATAAAATAAATTTGATTTTATACATTGGCATGTACAGAATACAGATACTGTGCGCTAAAGCTTTAACATCAAATATGTTTTTTTCCTGTTTTTCCATCTTGTTTTTTGTAAGGAACTAAAAACGTGATAAGAGTAATTTTGCTTTTTTTTGTAAATAAATTATAAGGTCATCGGAAACAAAAGGTTATCAATCATTTAGATGAAATTGGTTATCACCAGTTTCTACTTATGTACTTTTTTTTTTAAATTTAATCTTAAACTTTTTTATTTTACTTTATTTCGTAAAACTGTTGTTTTTTTAATACATCTTGTACATTGTATAGACATATGTATGTATGCACATAAACATCTATGTGCTGTTTTGAGAATCTACAATTTTTTTAATTTTTTGTAATATATTATGTGCGAATTTAATGATATTATTTCTCATTCTATTATGAAAGTCAATTGAATGTGAAAAAAAATTTATTGGTATATACGCTGCACATCAGTCATGAATTATGATTGACACGAGAGATGTTATTTTTATAAATTTTTATTTACATATTTTTTTTATAATATATTTCTTATATATTGTACACTTTTTAAATAGATAAGCAATTTATTTATTCAACAACAAAAAAACAATGTCTTAAAATTTTTGCTGATGAAGAAATTTCAAATGTAATAAATGGTAAAATAATAATTTGTATTTGCACATTATTTGTACGATAACCCCACATTTTGATCTAATTTTAATTAAAATGAAAAAAATAAATTTTAAAAAATTTGGAACATATAGTATAATTTCCAAATATTGTTTATGATTTAGGACAAAACTTTGTTAATTTTCAATTTTAATAAATGAACAAATAAACTGAAATTTTTAATAGATTATTTTAACCTTTTTACACTTAAATTAAAATGTATGTTAATTTTAAATAATTTTCGAAATATTTTAAATAACTGTGATATTGTCTCCATTCTGGATTTTTAAATTATTGGAAAACATGTTAATTTGCCCTTCATGCTCATTGCAATCGCATGCAAAAATGTTTAATATAAAAGAAATTGTATAATCAAATTTTATTTTCAACAAAAGAAAAAAGTGATTCAATTAGAAAACCACTTCAGAAATCTTGTTAAATATTTTTTTAAAAATAAAATAATTACGTATTCTAAATTTTTTTGAATGATAATTGCTAGATTTGTTTTAAAAACATTCTCTGAAGTTTGTTTTTTCTTTTATTTTATTTTTGACTACTTACTATGTAATGTATCCATTTTTTATACGGAAATAATTTAAAGTACAATCATTATGTAAATATGTACATATGTTTCTAGTTAAAACATAATAAATAATACAAATGGTCAAATTTCAACAACATGACAACCTTCTAGAGAAAATTTGATGACAAAATTTATTATTATTATAATTATTTTTTAAAAATACTTTTAATATACGAGTATATTATAATTAAAGGTACTATATACATACTTACATTATTCTGATTTTTTTTTTCTTTTATATGCTAACAAATCTAGAGAATTTGATAACCTAATTCTTATAATTTTTCGAAAGATAGATGTTTTAAATAATATTAATAATCATTTGATAGAAATGCTTGAGTAGAAAAATTTTATCTTGATTTTTTAAATCTTTACTCTTAGTTTTTTTTAAGCCATATTCAGGCTCCTTTTCTCATATATATAATGATTGATTTTGTCCATAATTTTTCACACCTGGCACAATGTATTTTCAAATTTTTTCAGTTTTTTTTTTTTGATGATAGTTTGGTCCGTGGTACCATATGTGACCAGTATTTTTATTTGTTTATGGGTCACTTTGTGAAATTTTTAAAAATCTTTTCAAGTGCTTAATCATTAATATACTTAGAAAGAATTATGTAAGAGCTTTTTTTTAATTCTGGAAAAAAATGTTTTATCTAATAAACCGGATCTGAGGGACAGAAGATAAATACTAGCTGTGTTTTACTGGTCCTGATGGATCAGGTTTTTTGAGACTCATTTTTTCTATTCGACAATAGAGGTTGCTATGAAAAATTTCGGTTTATCAATGATGAACTGATGAACAATTTTCTTTCATCATTCATCATTTTCAGTTTACCAACTGTTTCTAGTATCAAAGTATCATATGAAATCGAAGTTTGGGGTTGTGAAGTGAATTTGTAATAACTCTAACTCTAATATAAAACAATAAGTAAATATGTAAGTAAGTGACTTAATATTTAATCAGTACCAAAGTATTTTTGACCAAAATGATTTCGTGCAACTGGACGCAATTCTGGTGTTAAATGTTCTTATAGTACATTCACAGCCCTTAAAATTAAAGAAAAATAAAAATAAAATTAACTATTGCCGCATAACTAAATTACCTGAAAAACTTTATTTCCTGTTGACATAATTGGATACATTAAAAGTACCTACTTGTCTTCTAAAATATCTTCAGGAAAACGTGCATAAACAAAATTTTTCTATTCGTATTGATCTACAACAATCTCTTAAACCTTGTTCCACTGCTTCACTAGAACGTACAATTGGTACACCACAATTTACAGAACGATATTTTAAACCTTCATAAACTGCACTTTTGGGTGTTTCAACACAACAATCAGAATTAGATAGTTGATTAAGACTTTCTTCAATTACTAAACGTTGCATTTATTAACGCTAGTGTCTGTTCGTGACTCCATGCACAATCCGGTTCTGGAAACCAACATAATTTGATATAACACAAAACATAAAAACACCACAAACCAATAATTAGCAGGCAATATGACACCTAGTTCTCCCAATTCATCATGTTCATATCAAACATCCAGCAGGATTACAAAACAAATCTAAAAAATAACTCCCATAAAATACTAATAACAAAATCACCTCATAACCATAAACTTGAATGATACTTTGACACCAAAACAGCTAGTAAACTGAAACTGATGAAATAAAATTTTTCATCACTTCTTCACTGAAGAACTGACATTTTTCGTATGAAACATAGCTATTAACATAAAAATTCTCCATACCAAATTTCAAAAGGATCGGAATGCTAAGATAAAATTAATTTTAGATAAGCAGGACTGTACCTATATATATTGTATTTTTATTTATTTAAATGTAAAATAATTAATGTAAAATAAAATTATTTAACTGAAATAAAAAACTAACTTACCAGCTAGCCGAAACGGATATGTTGCAGAACATTTGATTCTTTTTATTGAACTTGTTCTTAAGAAGAAACCGCGTTTTTCAACAGTTGTTGATGTTAATGGTTTGTCGGGTACAGAAGACATTTTTTGTATTTTTTTTTTAAAGTTTTTATTTGAAGAAGCTTCTGTTAAAAAATACTTGGTTTTTTTAAAATTATGTTTTGAAATTGTTTTTCAAATATTTTCCACATTCACTAGTAAAATATTTCGATTAAATTTGAAAATAAAAATATTAAACATTAAGTTAAAATTTTTTTTTATTGAAGTATTCACTGAATTAATACACTTGTTTCACATAGTAATTGAACAAAAATTATTTTTTTTACTATCAAAATTTTAAATATGTAGTTGTATCTAATTATTATGAATTTCCTAATTTTCTAAAATTGTTAATCTAAAACACAAATGGCTCTTAAAAATTTAATAGAAAAACACCGTTCAATTTATTCGGAATGATTAATGAATAATACCATTGCACCAACAAACTGTCGTTAAATTATTAATTTTTTTCACAGTTGTTTTCATTTTATCAGTTTTTTTTATTTTGCTATTTTCAACGTAGGTTTATACGTAATTCACGTTTAATACGGATTTTGGTTTACTCTCAATTTCATGTCGTATACACCCGCTAATTCGCATTTTGGTTTAAACCAAATTTATTCGGGTTTAATCCAAATTTTTGTATGTTTGTGTAGCGTAAAATGCAATATGGCGGATTCTAATTTTTATGGTGCAAAATGCAAATTGTAGAGTGCAAAATAAAGAAGAAAAACATGTATCTAAACGTGTATCAACGTTTGCATGTATTATTTTACTCCCAATTCCAAATTTTAACCGTTTATACTTTACTTACAATTTAATCTAAAAATCGGATTTAATTTAATTCGAATTATTTTTCACGCTATAAACCAGTAATTTGACAGCGACCAAAACAGCTGATAAACTGAAACTGAAGTAGACTACTGAACTCTGAAGACAGAAAATTGTTCTTCAGTTCTTCAGGCTGCCTTTACATCAGGACTTAATTTTATGGCTAAGTCGTAATCAGTGCTGCCGTTTGGTAAATTATAAGAGTAGTAGAATTGACGCTTCAAGAGGAGTAGATTTTCAGAAATAGTAGTAAAGTCGCACAAAACCAGATAAATACTAGAAAGTTGAATTATAGCATGCATGACATGCATGACACATACATATTTGTAATTATAAAAAAACTGTTTCTATAAGAAATGAAAAACTTTATTTCATTTTCAATTCATTCACAAACTTTATTTTTTTTTTTAAATTGAGAAAAGAATAATAACAAAAATAAAAAATAACAAAATTCAACTAGTTATAAATAAAAAAAATAAAAAATTCAAAAAGAAACTCAATAACGAATTTTTTTTCAAAAAATTACAATATGTAGAAGTCCAAATTTTTTAATATAATTTTCAAATAAATTTAAAATTTTAAAGGATCAATGTCTTGCAGATCAAGCAGGAGTAGATTTATCAAAGGAGGAGTAGAGTAGTAAACGTATTTGAAGAGGAGTAAAAATACTACTATAGCAGTAAAAACGGCAGAAGAATTTGAATAAGCTGTATGTTTAAAAATCATATTATGCCATCAAAAAATTTTTTTTACAGTTTGATTTAAAAGAGGAGATTTCAGTATGAAGAATTCAGGTGCAACTGGTAATTTACAACTTTTCAGGTGGTTTAAGCTCAAAAATTACATATGCTACAAAAGATTGTATAAAAATACTCTTTCTGAATACTATAAGAAGTTTTAACATAAAAAATATGGGGTGTGGTAAATTAAAGCTCATGGTTATTAGAATTAAGAAAAAACCTCCATGGCTTTTTTTTGTTGTTAAGGTAAGATTGAGATCATACTTTCAAGTCCTTGTTTTGTGGTACATATTTTTGAGCTTGGTGTTTAGTTTTTGGTTTGCAAGTTTATTTAACACGTTACCGGTATTATAGACGTCCAATGTTAGGCCGTGTGTAGATGCACTATTAGAAAAAGAAAATAGAGATAAGAAAATAAAGAAAATAAAATAATCTGATTCTGGAAATATAAAATCTTGGTCGAAATCACTGAAAACTAAGAGATTTCGAGAGAAAGCAAAGTGTGCTTTTGTCGCTCACCACTGACTGATTGAAAAGTGATCGTCAAAGTGTTAAATGATTTCCAATCTTCATTAATTTAATTAAAAAATAAAAATAAAATAGTTTGAGAAAGAAGTATGGTTTTTCTTTTGCTTATTACTTTTTATTTTCAAAATAGAAAAAAAAATTACAACAGCAGCAATGATAACAATGAAAATATATATGTATATTTATGTGTATATCTAATATATGTACCGTTTTATCTAATTTTAATGTCTTTATTTGAATTAAATTTTTTTTCCATTCATTTTTTTTCTTGTTTTTGTTTTTTTGTCTATTTTATTAATTTTACTTGATGTGAGTATCTTTTTAAAGTTTTTTCATTTCTATTTATTGTGTTTTTTGTTTCTTAAAATAGCATAATATGAAATTTTTTTTATTTTATTTTGTTATTCCCTTTTCTTAATAATATTTTGCCCTTTTTACTATTTATTTATTTTTTGAAATATTTTTTATATATGTATATATGTATATATTTTTTTAATTTTATTGTTGTTGTAATGAGATTACAATATTCATTCCATATAAATCATGATTTAAATTTTTCTTATTAATTACAATTTGTTTTTCTATATTTTATGGTTTTTTTGTTTTTTAAATTTTTTTTAATGTAAATAATTTTTATATTATTTTTTTAAGACTTATACATTTTTTTATTATTTATTTTGAAGTCAATATATAGTATGTATATGTAAACAATTTACAAATAAGCATTCTATGGGTTTTTTTTATTAATATTTTATTTATTATATCATGTGTGAATGCATCTCTCTTTTTAATTTTTTTTTTTTTAATTTTCTCTTTTATGACTTGAAATGTAAATGTAATGGCAGCATTTAAAAAAATAAATCAATTATTTTTTGCGTCAATTTAATAGCAATACATTTTTTTAAAAAATATCTAATTACAATAATAAAAAATGTTTCTTTAATGAATAACAATTAAAATAAACAGATACAACCAAAGTGTTTGCTCTAAAGATAAGAAAAAAAAAAACAGATAAGAAAATGTATTAAAAAAATAATGTAAATTGATTTGAAAATGAAAAAAAAATTCTTTCAATTAAAACGAAGTGATAAATTATGTATTTTTAAATTGAATGCATTGAGTTAGTGATATTTAAAATGTATATATGTATGCTTTTCTCTTTTCATTAAATTTTAAACACATTTTTTTAAAATATCCTTGAAATTTTTATTTTCAAAGGAACAAATAAATTGCTTTATATTATTTTCAGTTTTATTTTAATTTTTTTTTTGTTATCCATTTTTTTTTTCAATTTGTGCTTGTTGACAACAAAATAATTGTTTCTCTTGAAAATATGAAATAAGTATTTTTCATATAATTTTTTATCTTAAAAATCTAGAACATGTCTTAAATTTAATTATTTATTATTTGTTTTTCTGTTTATGTTTTTAAATTGCGTTTTATTTTCGTTTTTTAATATTTTTTCAAATACATTATATTGTATAATTAGTTTTTTTTTGCTTTACTGATTTTTTTTGTTTGTCTTAATTTTCGTAAATGTTTCTGAGCTTAATTTCAATAAATAAAATAATAAAAATGTATTATAGATAATTAGGAAAAAGTAACTCATGGAGAGAGCAAATTTATAGGAAAAATTTTCGAGAATTCAATACAGGTAATAAATATTTGTTTATCAATTTTATTAATTAATCTTGTTTTTACTACATAAAAGCTAGTGTAAATCATGCATATATCAATTAATAGCACCCACTTTTCTGGTGCAATTTGATATAATATATACCTACATACCTACACACAAAAAATCAAAGTTTCAAATTTTATTTTTTTTAAACCACGTTTTTAACTCAAGCAAGTTATTTCCAGTTTTTCAAAAAAGAATGTCTTGCTGAAAAATTCAGTAGGGGTTCCGTGGTATTTTCTTACATTGAATTATAGGTACTCGTGAAAGCTTTTTTTTTTTTTTGTTTTCATAACCTCTATTAAATTAAAAATTTCAATTTCAAAGAGTAATTTGAATAATCCTGTTCATATGTTTTTATTACTTTTGTTTTTGTTTCAAAGAAATCCTATATCTTTGTTTTTTTGTTTTGTTTTTAAACTTAATCATTTGAAATATGAAGTTTACAATTATATTAAACTTTTACTTATTTTCCATCGTGAATATTTCGTGTTAGAGTTTTCGAAAAAAATTCAAAGACTTGAAATTTTTGAAATTTCAACTTAATTTTTTTTTAGTTGAAATTTTTGTGGTATGTATATATTTAAATTGAAAAATTTTTTTTTTAGCTTTTCATGTGTGCATGGTTTTATTTCCATTTATTTATTAACTTTTTTTATAAAGTTTGTTTTTGTGTTCTATTCGATTTAAAATAAACACAAAAAAAACCATAATAAAATTTAATAATTCATTTGAAATTTCTTCTCTTTTAAATACATTAAAACATATAGTACACATTAAACATTTAATTAATCAATTTAGTTAAAAATTGTATTTTTTTCATATTTTTATTTTATTTTTTAAGTAGAATTTTAATAATATTTTGTATACATTTTTTATTTGTTTATTTTTGCATTCATTTTATCATATTATCATCATTGCATATTATGATATGTCGTCGTTATCAATTATTCAATTAAAAAAAAAAAAGGTAAAATAAAAAATTAAAAAAAAAAAAAAAAAAAACACTAAACTAAGTCGAAACAGAAATATTTTATATATATTAACAATATTGAAAATAATAACAAATAATAATAAAAAAAAACAAGAATAATTAAAACTAAAAATAAATTAAATTTTCTACACTTTTTTCTCGCTTTTTTTTTCGTCGTTATAAAAAGTTCAAATTAACAATAATTATAAATTGTTAATTTTTTTTTTAAAATAATTATCTCATAAATATTACAATTCGTTTAAAAAATTTGTTTTGTAGTTTTAAAAAAAAAATAAAAACAAATAAAATTTTGTTATAAATTTTTGAATTAAAACAAGTTTATGTTTTTTTTTGTTTGTTTTTGTTTTACGTATCTTTTCCATTTTTTTTCTAAATTTTAATATCCTTTTTTTTTTCAATTTTTTGTATTTGATTTGCAAATTTTTTTCAATAATTTTCCTGAAATAATTTTTTTTTCGTAATTTCACATTTTTTTTTTAACCTAAAACATTTAATTTTTAATTTTCTTAGTTTTGATTTATTAAATTTATAAAATTCCTGTTAAGAATTATATCTTTTCATAGTTTTGATAAATGAAATTAATTTTAAAATTGTAATATACTCGTATGTTTTTTTTTAAATTTTTTTTTTTTTTTTTCAATAATTATAATTCAGAAATGTTTTACACATATTTCTACATAATTTTACTTTATTTTATATAAAATTTTTTTCATATACATAATTCCTTTTTTTATTCAATTTGAAAATTATCTTTTTTAAAATTAATCTTTTAATTATTTTTGATATCAATTTACACTTTTCTTTTCTTCATCTTGTTTTTTAAATAATTTTTAAAATACATACTAACTTTAATTTTTGTTGTTCTTGCTTTGTTTTGGCTTTTTTCCATATGCTCAAATTTAATAATTTTTTTTTTTGTAGAAATATGTAAGTAATTTATGACACAAATATCATTTTTTCAAACAAACTTAAATATTAAGCGATTTAGTTGAAGATAGATTTAGATTTTCTGATTTTTTTCAAAATTCATATTTTTTATTGTAAAATAGTTTTCTGTTCTTTTTTTTGGCTTATTTTTGTTTTTATAATTATAACGTGGTTAGTTTTATATTGTATGCTCCTTAAATTAAAACAAATCATAGAGAAATTGCTTTACATACATATGTAAGTTTTTTAAAAATAGTTTTTTGATTTTTTTCTCATTATTTCTATTTTTGCGATCGTGCTATTATTAAATTTGTTTTGTCAATTTTTCGGTTATTAAAAATATATTATTTAAAAAAAAATTATTAATGTTTTTTGTTCTCTTTTAAAATTATGTTATTGCATTTGAATAATTAATTAATTTATTGCAAAATTAAATAGACTGTATAATATTATACCTAAAGATATAAATTATTATGTAATATCTTGAGTTTTGGAATGTTTACTTTCCTGAAATAAAAAAAAAAGAAATAGGATGGTTTTTTGTTTGTCCTGGTTTTCTGGTTTTTCTACGAAAAAGTTTAAGTTTTCTAAATAGCATGCAATAAACTTAAAACTAAAGATACAAAAAAATTCAAGAGAAAAAATTTTAGGTGGAAATTAAAAAAAAATATATCTTTGTATTAGCATGACTTTGGTAATTCAAATTTTCGAAAATCTGAATAACGTTCTTTGGAAATTTCTTGTACACCAAGTGGGCTTTTGACCGGGATTTTTCACTAATTCAAATTAATTAATAATTTATTATGATTACCAAAATCACACAAAAATTTTGATTAACTTGAGTGGATTTTATTTATTTTAGCGTATTTACTAAATTTAAATTCTTGATTTTTGATTAATTTCGTAAAATAGGTTTAAAAAAAAATTTATAAAAAAAATGTTAGTATAGAAGCTTTGAAACGTTTTTAAGGATTAATGTATTTATCTAATTTCTAAGAAATAATATGTAATTTCAATCAATTTTATTATTCATTATTAAAATTTTTGATATTGAAAGAAAAAAAAACAAAAAAATTATCTACTGTATTCGAATTTTGAGTTTCAATTAGAATTTTCGAATAATTTTATTTTTCACTATGTCATTTGTTAGTTTTTCTTTTTGCTTTTCTACTCAATAATTTTTGTTTTTGATTTTATTTTTTCAAATATTGCTTTGTTTTTAAAAATAAAATTTTATATAATGATAAATTTATTGATTCCAAAGACAATCACATTGATCATACTTGATCTATCTCATCCAATGATTCTAATTTCGCAATTGGTGCAAATACTGTCCAATTATCTGTATCTTCCATTGTTTGATTGAATGATGAATATTTTGAGCACCTGAAAAAAAAACGATAAAAACAACAAATTATCTCTAGTAATCAGTTTTTTGGAAGAGAAATTTTGGAATTTCATGCGAGGGACAAATACAAAAAAGTCCTAGCAAACATTTTGGAAAGTTTAAGATTCGTGAATCGTGATATCTAATACTCTAAAACTTACAAAAACAAAAAGAAGTGTATTACCTGAACAAGTTTTTATCATTTGACGCAGCGTACTCAGGCTGTGAAGCAGATCTCTGTACATTGGTTCGTTGCGATTGGATTTGTGAAGTTTGAGGTTTATCAGTGATTCCGCATATATCAAATGAGAAATCACTTTCGGACGGTTGGTAGGATGTGGCGATTTGTTTGCCTGCGAGGAGTTGTTGTTGCTGTTGCAACTGATGTTGCTGTTGTAATTGATGCTGTAATTGTTGTTGATGTAATTGAAGTTGCATTTGCTGTTGCTGATGTAAAATATCAAGTATTGTTTGAATATCTTTATGAAGGTTTGTTTCTAATATATTGATACGTTGCGTTAATTCACTTATTTGATTTTTAATTGAGCTAAATTTTTTTAGAAAAATTTAAAAAAAAAAACTTATCAAATATTTGTTTTTTACAATTATAAAAGAAATAATTTACTTTATCTCTGTAGTTTTTATAGAATAAGTAGGATGAATGTAAACATCACTAGCATCTGACAAAAATTTATGCGTAGTGCTACTCAAATCCTTCTTTCCGCAGAAGCGATTATTTATTGTTGTTGCGCTCAATGTAATGGCATCTGTTTCCTTTTGATGATAACCATCAATACTCAGTGCACCAATACCACTAAATGTATCTAATCCTAATGCATCAACACCACTTGCACCTCCGCTTACATTACCAACTCCAACACCCAAATTACTTACAATATTACAACGATTTTTGTGCGTATTCTGCTGATGTTCTGATGGTATAGCTATGAAATATAATAAATTGGAACTAATTAGAAAAACGCATATTTTATTATTTTCTTCTAAAAAGTCAATAAATTTTTTCAAAACATTAAAAGAAACATAAGTATTTGATTTTTGAGATGTTTATTTTCAAAATCCAGCAATTTTACTCAAATTTTGGAATTGTTTCCGATGACTGAAAATTTTTCCGAAGGAATTTATGCAAAATATGAAATTATGTTTTTGTAATTTAACTTTTGAAATTGCAGGTTTTGAAAATAAACCATTCGTTTACAGTTATGTACTTATATTATTTGGAAGAAAACAAAATCAAGCAAATTTGTGAATAAAAAATGTATATTGCAATTTATCATATTAAAAAAAAAATAATACACAATATTATTTCCTCATATGTCATTAAAGAAAAAACAAGTACTGTTATAATTGAAAACAATTGAAAATAAAGAGTACAAATGATTTTTTTATGCAAGAGCATACATATTACATGGATGAATACATTCAAAAATTAATCAACTATGAAAAACAAGTTACCATTTTAACGTTTTTTTTTTTTTTTTTTTTTTTTTTTCTTTAAATTACGGCTTTCTAGAATGATGATGTTTTGAATGTATTCAATATTTTCTGATATTAAGGATATTTTGTGCTTGAAAATGAAATAATTATGTGCAGAAAGTTTACTAATCAAAGCATAAACGTATATTCCAACATTTCATCATAATGCTATTATGGTATACATATGTACATTGTTAAAGAGATTTTCTTAGGAACCGTTAAGTTTTTTTTGAAATTATTCAAATTTACGTAATAAAGTGAATTTATGTAGATTATTTTTTGTTATCTATGACATTTCTCTTTCTTTTTCACCATGCTTTTAGTGGAATTATTAGTGGGACAATTGAAATTTAAAAGTAATTTTTTTTAAAAATAATTAAGAAGTAAATTTAAAAAATGAGGAGTATATCTATATATAAAATATATGTGTGTATTTTTCGAAAGAATTATATTTCATTATTTTGTAATAGAATTGAATGTGAGAATACATAACATTAGACACATATTTTGTTTCTAGAAAATGATGACTTTTTTAATTTGAATTTTGTAAAAATTAGACCGTTTTTGACCTCATCGCCATTCGCCATATTCATTCATTATCAATCGAATAGATTGTAAAAGTATTTACATATTTTCCAACAATAGTGTTTTTACACATCAAAAATTAAACAAAAAAATCAATAAATGAGGAAAAAAAAAGGCACAACAAGCAGGAAAAAATTATTTTCACAATTCTTTTTGTTGACACAAAACATTTAACAAAAATTAATATTGGGAATTTAATTATGAAAATAAATAAATATTTTATAAGCACCGTTTATTTGAAAATGTTGTTTTAATGTTCGTTTGTCATGTTTTAGCCTTTCTGATTGCTTTATTGAAGAAACACGTCCTTTTAATTTTATTATTTGAACTGTATCTTTTATAATTTTGTTTTTTTTGCAATTGTTTTTTTTCCGTTATGTATGTGCACATACAATAAAATTATTTTCATGAGATGATTTTTTTGATGAGTATAATTTTTTTTTGTTTTTTAAATAAATTATTCCAATTTTAATGTGATTTTTTGTAAAATTTTAAAAATTTAAAAATAAATAAATTTAAAATAGTAAATAATTTATTTATTTCTTTTTCAATAGAGGTACACAGGTAAAGTTTTCATGTGTTTGCTATTCAAAATGTGTGAACAGATTTTTGCTAGTGTTGATAAGTTTTTATTAATGAGGTTGGAATCACAAAAAACATACAAATTTTAATTAAATTTTTTAAAATGATTTTTTTTCTACATTTTATCCAGACAATCACTTTGTAAAATTCTAATTAATTTGTATATTTTTCATGTGTGTAATTAAGGTGTAATTGGGTCATCAGTATATTTTGTGATTTTTTCTTCATATGGATTCCGAATGATAAATTATATTACTTCATGGAGAAGAATTGAACTACACAAAAGGAAATTAAATTAAAAAAATACAAAAGATAAATTTTACAAGTGAAAAAAGCTTACCTGTTTTATTTAAATTTGATTTGTGTTCGACAACACTGCTGCCAATATCAGATGCAATAGCAGCAGCACCACCTGCTCTTGCACCACTATCACCACCACCGCCCCCATTTCCGCTACTACATCTTCCGCTCTCACCACCGCCAACACCACCACTTCCTCCTCCTTCTTCTCCACCATCATTATTATTATCCTGATGACTTGTTGTCTGTTCAGGAGATGTTAGCCTCTTGTTGGGATTATCACATATATTACGCGGTCTAATCGTATGGAGACCACTTCTAATACAATTTGTAAGTAATGGGAAATTTAAAATTTTTTTTGTTTGTGTACAATATTTTAAATCACATTTTTAATTTTGTACAGGTATTTAGTACAGATGTATCTACGTATACATATTTATATATATGTACTATATATATTTTTTTATCGAAAAATCTCTTTTATATTTAAAATTTATTTTATAATTTAATAATTACAAAAATAAGCAACAATTATTTTTCTAGACTTTTTTTTTCAATTATTTTTATCATAAATAGAAAAAAAAAACAAACAAAATTCTTTCAAAAACGAAAATTTTTTAATTCAATTTCATAAATTTAAATACATATATCATATATATATGAAAGAACAAGAACAAAAAGAAAACAGTTATTATTAATTTTATTCAATCATTAAATAATTACAATTTAAATATGAATAAATTTGGTATACATAATATTTGAATATGTGGTTTTTTTTTTTTTTAGAAAACAGAAATTTATAAGGAATCATTTTTTTCCAAGTTAAAAAAACCATGATTGAAAAAGATTGAAAAAAAAAAAAAACTAAACCATTTTTATAAATCGAAGTCAATATTGTGATTATGGAGGCAGTACCCGATGTGTTTCTGATAACTTTATATATAGGAAATTCTAAAAAATATAAAAAGGTACTTTTTAACATATGTTAACAGAATGTTTCAAATTGTGTAAAACCCATTTTACCATTTTTTTTACAAAAAATTCTAAAAAGGAAGTTTGTGTATGAATTTCAAATTTCTCTAAATTTATATTTGATAAAAAAGTAACTCAATTTGAAAATATCATGAGAATTTAATGAGATATTTCAATTTTGTTTGCTAGTTCTTTTATTTATAAGAATGAATCATCCTGTACTTTTAATGTTGTTTAATTGAAATTAATTTCCAATTTAAATACTTTGTTACTGGTTTTTTATTGTTATTTTTAATTTGATTAATTTTTGTTTTGCTAAAGTCAAAGAGTGAATTGAAGTGAATTAAGTGCTAATAATATACTTAAGTGAATTAATAATTATATACATTTATTTTTAGGCTTAGAAGAGAAAAACGCGATTTTTTATATCGGTGTGGAAACGAACATATTTCATAAAATTTCCCAAAATTACCTGGTTTTTTTTTAAATCGAAAAAGTTCTAACGATCTCGGTAGTTTAATTAGGTTAAGGTACTTGTAAATATAGTTATTAACCTTATTTTTTAAATAAATAAATAAATAAATAAAGTTTAATCTGGCAGCCTTTTGTAATATTTAGTTTAAAAGTTCCCTTCGATTAAAATTAAGATCTGAACCCCACACACGAGACAGATTATACAAACAATCTGTGAAAGAATACAGAAAAGCATGTTTATCTTGCCTGTACTGACTTCGATTTATAAAAGAAAATTTAAAAAAAAAAATAAATTACATATAGGTACTTACAGCCTAACTGATCTAGTATCACTATTACTTCTGTCTCTATCATTTGAAGTGGCTCGCGTAAATCTATGTCTTATTTCTACACCAGCTTGTTCTTCCTACATATTATATGGTTTTTGTATGTGTTTTGTGTGTGTGTGTGGGTGTTTTTTTTTTCAATTAAATATATTTATTTATTTTGTTTTTCAATTTTAAGATATTCGAAAATAAAAAACAATTAAGAAATAATTTTTAATTAGTGTATTTGTTGTATTTGTAAGAATGTGTGTGTATGTTTGTTCGGTAGAGACAGTTTAGATGATTCGATCCAGAATAAAGTACATTTTACATACATAAAATGAAAAAAGAAAAAAAAAAGAGAACAACAATAATAAATAGAAACTGCTGTTAAATATGTAAAATACTTATTTAAAATTAATTTTACTTATAAATAATTAAAACTATGGAAATAAAACTATTTAGAGAAAAAAAAAATTGAAAACAAAGTGTCTACATTTAGTTACAATTTTGTTTTATTCTCTAGTTTTTTTATATACGAGTATGTAGACATTTCCTTTTTAAGCCTAAAAGAATCACTCAAAATCGTATTTTACATTGTTTTTCTTCTTCAGATATTTCTATGATCCTTCTATACCTTATTAAATTTGAAAATTTTTTTGAATTTGATTTAATAAAAAAATTAAAAAAAACATTTCAGAAGAAAACTCTGTTGTAATTTACCAAAAATTTATTTAACAAGAGAGAGTTTACACTTCAATTTTCGGTTACAGACTAAGTAAATTAAAATCATATAATTTTTACAGTGATCATAATTCAATCACACTAAATTCATATTCATTTGTTCTTATTGCATCAGTAGTATACTACATATTTAAATTCATATTCAATAATAATGACATTCACAGAAATATTCTACCAGTAGGCATCTGTATAGTACAATACATTTATATAGAGAATTATTATTTACATTTGTAATACAAAAAATTATTATATAAATCAATATTAATAAAGTAGGTATTATTATTGATAATTTAACACACTCTCCTAAATGATAATTTTTTATTTCTTGTATACCTAATACTTTTACGCAACGTTAAAGTTTTTGTATAGTTAAAGCCTTTGTCAATAAATCCGCTGGCATCTATGTTGATTCAAGATATTTCAAAATGATTTCCTTGTTATTGATTGCATCTCGTATGAAATTATGACGAATATCAATATGTTTACTTCTGTCGCTAATGAGTGGATTTTCTGCTATCATCTGGGCACTTTTATTGTCATTAAATAATGTGACACGTATATATGATGATCTGATTTTTAGTTCACATAATAAACTTCTGAAGTAAATCGCTTCCTTGACTTCCTCTCATTTAAATTAGATCCCCAATTTGCATCAACGTATCCTTTCAAGTCTTCTACTGTTTTTTTGAAACGTAATCCAAAATTGATTGTACTTTTTAAATATTTCAATATTATTCTTGCTGCGGACCGATGCACTATGCCACAGCAATTGTTGGATTGACTCAAGAAATTTACTACAAAAATAATATCAAGTTGTGTAGTTACCGATATGTACAATAATGATCCAATAGAGCTGTAATATGGAATTTTTGCTATTTCATTTTTCTCAATTTTATTTTTTGGAGACATTTCTTTTGATATTTTTGTATTTGCATCTAATAGTGTTTTGTAAGCTTAGAATTATGCATTCCAAACTTTCGTAATATATTATTAATAAGTTTTTGTTGAGTTAATACAATGGTACATATCATTTTTTAATTTTACAAATCCAATTCTATGAAAATTATTTAACTTAATTCATTTTGAAGTTTATTAAAACCCATTTTAAATGGCGAATTTCCATATAGATAGTTTTTACAAGATTCCTGTTGAGGTACGCTGTGACAACATCGAATTGAAACAATTCCGAATTGAATGGTATTTGGGAACTGGAGCATAAGTTTGGTCAAAATCAATTTCCGCTCCTTGGCTATAACCTTTTGCTACTAGACGCGCTTTCGTTTTAATAATTTTATTCCTTTCATCAACTTTTGTTGTAAATACTCATCTATGATACATACAATTATTTTCTTACCTTCTGGTCTATCAACAATTTTCCAGGTTTCATCTTTTTCGTGAGCATCTAATTCAATTTTTATTGCTTATTCCCATTCTCTTTTATGTGTGCTATTTACTACATCTAAAGTATCTATAGAATCATATTCAAGTGTGAGATAAAGCTCATGATTTGTATCTTCATTTATATATAATTGAACAGACTCTATTTTCACTTATATATAATATGAATATGTATATATATCTCTTTGTTTTGAGTTTAAAAATATTGAACATTTGTAAAGCTTGATTTGTATGCCTCATGAAAAATATTTCGCACTATCTTGTGGCATCATCAATGAAGGTAATTAAGTATTTTGCCCCACCTTGAGAGATAGTCTTCATAGGACCACAAGTGTCGCTATATATAAGCTCAAGAGGTATTTACATACATTTATTATTCATATTTTTTTGAAATGGCAATCGTGTATGTTTTGTTTGTGTGCATACTTCACAGTTCATTTCATAATTTTTTTTCAATATTCCAGTATCTATACCCTCAACTACATATATTATTTTTGACAATCTATTTAATTGTTTGAAAATTTAAGTGACTTTAACTAATATGCCATAGGTTAAAATTATTTTCAACGTTAACTAGATTCATTTCTGGTGCTAATTCTTTATTGATTTCACACAAACCATTAATTTTATTTGCTGTAAATAATTGTTTTTAATTTATCTACAATGTCGAAAAAATTAGATATCTAAATTTCTATTAACATCATCACTTTTAATCTTGGACAGAACCAATGCTTTTAGCAAGGTTGCTTTACGAGCTGGTTCTTAATAGTATACTACATAGTTAAGTTCATATTCAATAATAATGACATTTACAGAAAAATTCTACCTGAAGGAATTTGTTATAGTACAATTCATTTATATACAGAAATATCATTTACATTACAATGCATTTGTAATACAACAAAATATTGTATAAATCAATATAAATAAAGTAAGTATAAAAATGTATTATTCATAGTCTAAATAAAGGAATTATTTATAAGGACCAAAATGTGCTTAAAATTAAAAGAAGGAAACTTTAAAGATCGGTTGACTCACATTGGAGCAGAGAATAATTTTTTTTTAATTTTCTGGTTTCAATTTGATTACAATGTGACTGGGTAGAAAACTACATCGTTTATTTAATTGAAAAAAAAAATATACATACAAAATATGAAATTATAATTTAATTTTCATAAAAAAATAATTGAGAATTTCTCAAAAACAAATAACAAAATAAATTTATATTTTCTAATTTAATATAACTCTTTTTTTAAGCTTTCATGCAGGCTGTAGACTTTTTTATTTTATAAATTTTTTCATTATTTACTTCAATATAACCACTATCTATTGTGTAATAGATACATTTTTAAATTCCCTAATTTATATGAAAACTTATAGCGAATTTTAATTTATTAATAATTTTTCACAGAAACTAGTTTTTAAAAATATAAGAATACTTTTCATTAAACTTTTTTTTAATACATATACTTGAAAAATTATTTTTGAATTTTCTAAAAAATATTGATAAACTTCAGCACGAAAGGAGTTTTTTCACAGTTTTTTCATCAAGTAAAACAAAAAAAAAAATGACTAAAATTACGGCATATCTAAAATTTTAAAATCGTATATATTCAGGTGCATGCAAGCTATTAAAAAAAATTTAAAGCATTTAAAAATATTTCGAAACAGGAATGTGAATCTTAAAACAAAATTTTCAATTATTTATAAATTATTTTTTTTTCAAAAGGTTTCGAAATTCTACAGTCTATGTTTTTGGTCCTATATTTGAACAAAAACTAAATATTATAAAGAAAAAAAAAAATTTCTACCTTTCAATACCTACGAAACCTTACGAAAATAAAATTTGGTATATATTTTGTTTTAGTTTTTACTTTGTTTAGTTTTTCTTCTTTTTTGTTTTTGTTACTCACATCACGCATATTGTATGTTATCACTAAATTATTTACAAAACTGTCATAGAATTCTGGATAAAGATCTAACACATCTAATAAATCATCTCGATGAATTTTATGTAAATCACAATATGTAAGCGCTCTCACATTACTATTTGATTTACCAATGGTCATATATATACATGGATTCTCCCCAAAAATATCGTCTTTTCCTATAAATAAAAGCAAAGAAAAATTGCATTAGACAAAAAAAGTAAAATACGATATTTTTTTTTACCTAAAATTACCATGACTACATCATCTTTAAAAATTTCTATAGAACCGCGTGCTATAAAATATAATGATGTGAGTACATCACCCTTATGAACTAATATATCTCCGGGAGGTGCATGAGTTGTTTTAAATTTTAATGAAAACGCTCTAAAATTTAAAAAAAAAAAGTTAAAGAAAACAAAATTATTTCAAAAAGCAAAGAGAAAAATCAGTAATCACCTTAAACATCCTGGACTTGCACCATCAAAAGCTGAACAATTTGTTAATAAATTACGATTTAAATGTAAACAAATGTCAGCTTGAAGACATTCTGGAAAACCTTTCAATACGGAATTCATATCAATTCCATTTGTATATGTCCAAGCATGTTGAAAATATTCTTCTAAACGTTGCCGAAGCGGATTTGGAATCTTTTAAGAGCAAAAAATTATTGAATAATTATTCAAATTAAAAAAAAAAAAAAGATGTAAAATTTTTTACCTGATGAAAACGAATAAATTCTCTAACTCTAAGCATTTGTGTATGATATCGTGCAGTACCAGAATATAAACGTTGAATTATTGCCGAAACATTACCAAATATGCTAGCATACATTAGAGCTGAAGTATAAAACAAATCAAAAATTATGAGAGTTTTAAATTTTTAATACTTTTTAAACGTAACCCTCAAAATAAGTACAAAAAAAAATTTGGTTGAATATTTCTTTTTAAATTAACGTTATTACGTTTTTATTTATTTGTTTTCTGTTTCAATTAAAATTTGTTTAAATTAAAAAGTAAAAAATATTTTTTTTTTCTTCAAAAGAATATTATGCATAATTATTAATGTAATCATGACAGAAACATAGAATTGATAATGGCTTCATTTTTAATCATCATTACTATTACTATTTTTTTTTTTCAAAATCTAAATAAATCTATCTAAATCTATCTAAATTTTTATTTTTGAACTTACATCCAACCAACATAACGCATATAGTAAAAATTTTTTCAGCATCAGTATTTGGTGCAACATTACCAAATCCAACGGACGTTAATGACGTAAATGTGAAATATAACGCTGTGATGTAACGTGACTGTGTAAATAAAAAAAATAGTAAAAATAAATTATTAGGCACAAAAAAGGAATTAATTAAAATTTCTTTCAATTATTTTTCAACTTGAAAATATCATTACTTTTATCGAAGGTCCTCCTGTATTGTTTGGATGATATTGTTCTTGTATATCATTTGCCAGAGCATCTAACCACCCTACTTTTTTACCACCCAAAATTGGTCTCTCTGCATTACCTATCGCGTACCTTCATTTGTAAAAAAAACACAATTAATTAAGTTTAAAGGATAATAAATTAATAAAAAAAATTTGAGATTACCATATACATGCTAACCAATGGGCAATCAGGGCAAATGTTGCCATTAATAGTACAAGTACCGCAGCACCGTATTCTGAATAGCGATCAATTTTACGTGCTACTCTTACAAGGCGAAGTAAACGGGCGGTTTTCAAAAGTCCAATGAGGGTAGTTGTCTATAAAAAAAATTATGTTTGAAAGAAGCAGAGAAAGAGAGAGAGAGAAAGAGAATAAATAAGAGAGAAAAAAGTGAAGGAAAATGTTGAGCAAATTCGCTAACTACAATTTTATCTGAAAAAAAAAACAACATCTGATTTTTACAGTTAATATTTTAATTTTTTTTTTAAATTTATTAAAATATTGTGATAATTTTAGGAAAAAAAAAACAAATTACAAAAAAAATATTGTAGTAAATATTTATTTACTAATAAAATAATCTGATTTTTTTTTAAATTACATGTAAGCCCATTTATATACATTAATGAATATACATATTTCGAAAAATCAGGTGTATAAAATTCGCATTTACTAAAATTTAAAAAAATATATTTTTTTTAAAAGACGAATAAAATTATTGTTTAATAAAATTTAGAAGCAAACATCAGCAAAATTATTATATTTACCTCGAATTCATAATTTCACTCAGTTTATTTTTAAAATTTCCACTTCACTATAAATATTATTAGAGTATACCTCTTTCTAACAACATTCAATTGAAAATAAATTTTTACATTATAAAATCAATTTAATCACATTACACCGATTCAATATACTTAGTTAAGAATTAAGAAGGGCGCCATATAAGGGAAAAAAAGTTGTTTGTCGAAAAATGACGTGTTTTGTATTTTACCCTATAACTTTTGTCCTAGTGAACGGATTTTCACCTTTCATATAATATTAGACCCTTCAAGAAATATCCTCGCCAAATTTCAGCTCCCTAGTTCCATGGGAACACACTTTTCTAAGGAGTCAAAAAATGTAATCTTTTTTATACCTAAAATTGATTCGAAGGTGTAAAATTTAAAATAGAATGAAGTTTTAAAAAATGTATAGAGGTAAAGTATTATATAAGTATTCAAATTTCTGCTCTATGAATTCTGAATGCCTTGTGCAAAAATGATTTTTAATGCTAGAAAATTAAGAATTTTTAGTCGAATTTAATAATAAAATTATTTTTTAAAAGTAATAATTCGAAATCAGAATTAAAATCGACCTAATAAACGATTAAATTTATATGCAAATAAATAAATTTGATATGTAAATTATCATCAGAATTTATAAATGTGATCGTATGCAAATTAGATACTTGTGTATTTCTTCTTCTTAAAATATACCCTCAAATCCTATATCTTAAAAAAAAAGAAAAAAATTAACTATTCGAATGTTGTATCATAAAATTTGCAGTTTATTGAATTGATGAGAAGCATAAATTGGATGATTTCAATGAAATGACAAAAATTTCTATATAAACGTATAATTTATGATATACCAATGTATAGGTAATGAATAAGTAGTTTATAAAAAAAAAAGATAAAAATGGATATAATAATTTTTTATGGAAAACTATTTTTTTTTGTAGTTCGTCAGTCTTTTTCAAAGAAATACATATTTAATTAATTCAACTATTCAAGATAAGATAAAAAAAAGGTAAAATTTAAAATAATGTAAAAATTTGAATCTAACTAACAAGACTAATATAAAAGTGAATAATAGAAATAAATTGATCAATTATTATTGTTTTTTTTTTTATCAAATATTAATAAAAAATAATTCTAGCTAAAAAATCTGTTGTATTTGAAATTTGTCAATTTAATTGTAATAAAAAGAAAAATCTCCACAACAATCATACAATTAAATGCTTTCTTTGATATTTTTTAATGTTTTATTTTTGGAATTTCAATTATGCATCAAAAATTTTTAAAATCTTAAAATTCAACAAGAAAATTAAAAAAAAAAAAACTATTTTAATAAAATTTAATATACGAGTAGTATAAAAAATTAAAATTATTTCTAAAAATTTAAACGAAAACAAAAAAAAAATAAACGAAAAAAATTCAAGACAAACAAAATGTAAAATTATTGGATATTTCTCGTACTAAAAACAATTAATTAATTAAATTTTATTCATTTGTAAAATCAATATGTAAGAGATAAGTAAAAATAATTAACTTTGTTATTGTTATTGTTATTTAAAAAAAAAAATAAATGTTAAGAATTAAATTTTACTTTAAATTAATAAACAAGTTACATTTCTAATCAAATAATTATATTTAAATTTTTTCCAAAATAATTTATTTTTATTATGTTAAGTTTTAAATACATACGAGGAGACCAACAAAAGTTCTCCGAAAAACTCATTTACTGTAACTGCTTCAAAGTAATTTTCTGAATAAAGCAAGGGCAATTAGTAAATAGTATAAGTGCACAATTTAATTTTAATCGGTCAACATGGAAACGAGAAAAAAGAAAAGTAGTAAAAAAAGTTATGTTCGCAATTTTCTTCAGCAGGAGTAGAATAATTGTATCGGTACCACTTGAAGAAGGCAAAACTGTCAACGCGGCCTGGTATACTTATGTTTGCCTACCTACAGTTTTCAAAAATATTTTAAAAGGACGTTATAAGACAGAACTGCGAAGATACATACTTCCTACATCATGACAACGCACTTGTACATACGGCTGAAAAAACATCAAATTTTATTGCGCTGTCACGTATAAATGAAATATTGCCGCACCCATATTCTCTTGACCTACACTTTATGACTTCTGGTTACTTCCAAAAATTAAAGAATTCTTACGTGGAAAAACCTACGACAGCAGAAATGAAATCATCGAGGCGGTAAATCTTCAATTAGAACAACTGAAAAAAGAGGATTTTGAAGCCTGTTTCGATAGGTGAATTCTTAAACTCAATAAATGTATTGAAAAAAGTGGTAGTTTTGCAGAAAAATGTTGATGTAATAAAATATTACTATTTAAAAACGAAAATTCCATAGCCTTTTTTTTCAACAATTTTCGGAGAACTTTTGTAAGTCCCCTCGTATATGATATAATAATTATTAATATATGTTTTTATAAACAAAAAAAGGAAGACAATTTTCGCAAATTAGTCTTAAAAAACGGTTATTCTAAAATATATTTGACTTTTTTTCTAAATTTCGATCTCTTGCAGATGAACAATGTTGAAAAATTGTACGATCGTATATCACAGGAAAAAGATCAGTTCGTATTAAAAGGTTAAATTTGATCATGCGTTTCAATTTTGGGTAAAGCGATATACGATCGGATCGGACAGATCTGAGTTTTGTTCGTCTGTATGAGGTCTAAAATTTTTTTTTAAAATAAACAAAAAAAAAATTAGTAACATAACTTAGAGAAGAAAAAAAAAACAATAAAAAACACGAAATTAAAAAAAGGAGTAAAATATTTTCTTTAATGTTTTTAAAGGAACATTTATTTATCTTCCTTATTTTATTATTATTTTTTTTTAGTTATTTTGTAAAATTTACGAAATGTATAAAAGGATTAAGAAGAGCCTATACATATGATATTTTGTAAAAATATGTTTTAGCTTTTTTATTTTTACTTTTTTGTTATTTTTGGTTTTGTTTTAAAAAAACGTTTTTTTTTTTTCACTTTACACGACAAACATTACTCACCTCATCAGTATTGCTACCAACTAATAATAAGTCAAATGGTATTGCGGCTACCAAATCAATAAGAAACCATCCACTTAGATAGTGGACTGCTATCCGTCCAGGATGTGATACGACCTCGTCCTGGCCGTTTACGAATGTTGTGCGAAAATTTATTAATATATCTATCACAAATGTTACATCCACTGAAATTAGATAGAAAAAAGAGTAAAGTAAAAAAATAAAAAAAAAATAATAATAAACATAAAATCAAATAATAATTTAAAAAAAAAAAAAAACAAAATTAATTATAAATTTTAAAAAATAAAAGTGGTGTATATGTGTGTGTTTTATGTGTATGTGTTTTTCTTTCAAATAATAAAATTAAAATGTATTTTGAAAAAATAAATAAATAAAAATTTCAAACAAAAAAGGGGGTAAAATAAAAAATCAAATTATAATCATTGTTTTTTATTGTGTTTGAATTTTTCATTAAAAAAAAAAAAAATACATAAATAAAACAATTCCTAATTTTAATTTTCAGTTTTTGTTTTCCTTTTTCTTTGCATTTTTATTATTCATTTGTCTGTTTTTTTGATTATTTTTTCATTTTCGTTCAAAATGAATTTCAAATTTGTAACAAATAGTATTAGATATATAATAACATTTAAGCATAACGTTTTTTTAAAATATTTTTTCTTCTTATAAGATAGGTTCGCCTCAATACACTCGAATTTATTAACAAAGTTATTATTAGTGTGTTCCTCTTTTTTTTTTTTAAAAAAAAAATTGTTGTTTGAATTCCTTTTTGTTTTGTATATGTATATTTATTTATTTTTTATCCTTTTCACTAAAAATATTTTTTTTTAAAATTATAATTGGCGTAATATCTACTTTTGTCAAAGTAATTACTTTAGATTTTGTAGCATTAATCGAATTAAAGAAAAAGCCACATATTTTAGCTTATTTTATATTTGCTTTTATTTTCAAAGGGCCTTTTTTATAAACATTTTTTAGTTTTAAAACTAAAATAGTTTTGACTTTAAAATCAAAGTGTGCTTTGAAACTCTTTACAAAATAAAGAAATAATATTATAATTTATAACTTCACATATTTTGTAAAGAGTTTCAAAGCACACTCGGATTTTTAAGTCGATACTATTTTAGTTTTAAGACTCAAAAATGTTTATAAATAAGACCCAATATTTATTATCAATTTTTAGTGCTCATTATAAATTAAATATATATTATCTTATTCAATTTGATTTTAATGACCATTAAAATTCGAAATTTTCAAAAATGTTTAGCAACGAACACAATAACTGAGGTGGAGATTGTGAAAAAAAAAAATAAAATCAAGGAAGAAAATTTAATAATGAAATATAGGATGTTTTGCAAATTTTTTTATTACTGATGACAATTTACTTCAACTAATAAAATATAAAGTTTTTATTTCAGCTGCTACGAAAGAAAAATATTATAAAGTCGAAACTACCCT
This sequence comes from Bombylius discolor, assembly GCA_939192795.1. Taxonomy (NCBI): domain Eukaryota; kingdom Metazoa; phylum Arthropoda; class Insecta; order Diptera; family Bombyliidae; genus Bombylius; species Bombylius discolor. The sequence continues at coordinate 31,898,312 of OW584243.1, read as the reverse complement.
TTCATATTAGTTAGCTGTGTTTTATTGGACCTGATGAACTGATAATTCTGATATTTTTCACTTCCTCACTGAGTTTTATCACGTATCACGTTTTTTGGATTCAGTTTTTCTACAATAGACAATAGACAAAAATTTCAGTTTTTCAGTGAAGAACTAATGAACAATTTTCTTTCATCAGTTCATCAGTTTCAGTTTATTAGCTGTTTCCAGTGTCAAAGTATCATATGAAATCGAAGTTTGGGATTGTAACGTGAATTTGTAATTCGTATTTTATATTTCGTCTTCAACTGTTTCGTAATGTTGAATTTTTTCAGTAAAATTTGTTCAAGTATGTAATTTAATTTTTTTTACGTGTTTGTGTGGACACTTAAAGTGGGTCTATTTTTAAGAAGAAGATAAGTGAGCTGAGCGAAACTGAAGTGATCACATATTGACTGAAAATGATTTATTTTATGAGTATGTAATGAATACGAATATATATCTAAACATATACGTACATATATATCTATGTATAAATAACTAAATATTAGCTTAAGGTATTAATTGCGATAAAATACAATTTCAAGAGAAATAACTAAATACTACAAATGGTACAAATTAGCCATCTTATACACATATCTTTCAGCATATTGGTTTTTTACAATAAGTTTATTTTCTAGAATATTTCTTCTCTTGGCATTTTCCAAGAAAATAATATTACTATTTTTTCTGATATTTCCAAATTTCCAAATTCTACAAAAAACAGTGGTTATGGTTACAGACGTAGAAAATGTCAGAATTTTCTAGATTAACTAAAAATTCAGTTTCATTAAAAAAAATTATATTGTTTGACCCTTTGTTTTTAAACCTCGGATTTTAAATAAATTGTAAATTTTTATTACTCACTTCACAAATTCTTCATATTAGGTACTTGATGTAGCTACTATAAAAGGACTTCATGTTTTTTTTTTAATTACAAAATAACTACATTCAGAAAACAACGTAAGATTATATAATTAAAAAAATTTCTTTTTATTGTTTACTAAAAATAAAAAAACGAAAAAAAATCAAATATGTACCTATATGAAAAGAATTATCTAAAAATGGAAATTTACTTGTTCGTCATTGAAATTTTCTCTTATTTTTCTTTTCAACATTCCTATATATTCTAAACAAAATAAATTTTCTTGGCAAAAAATCAAACCAAGTAAAGGAAACTAGAAGAAAAAAAACAAATAATGATTTTAATTTTTAATTTTAAGATTGTGTAAATATGTACAAAAAAGAAGAAGAAGAGTAATAAGCCCAATTCCAAATTGCGAACTCAGGACGCAAAACTCAAAAGCTTAAATGTCAAAATTATTCTAGCATATGGGAATACATTGAGGTAAACCAAATGCATACCATACCTAAGTCTCAAGACGCAAATGAGTCTGAGTCCGAAGTTCTAAATGTTTTGATTTTTCGAGTCTGAACGAGGTATCTGTAATGCCAACTTTATAGTTGGAAATATGTTTTTTGACACTTTTCATATTTTCCGTTTTTTGTATTTTTTCAAATTTTAAGAACGTAAACAAATTTGTTACGTTTGTGTTTTTTATTACTATAGAATTTTTTGGAAAATAAACAATAAGTAGAAAAGTAATAAATAATAAAATAAAATAAATAAGATAAATAGATTGCAGTTGAAAATAAAAAAGAAGAAAAAAAAGAAAGTGGAAGAAAAATTAATAACTAACATATGTATTAGATATTAGTTAATCTATTTTACCTACTTAAGTAGGTACATATGTGTGTAAATATTTCAAATTATTTAATTTGATCACCAAAAAATACTTCCACTTTTAAAATTTAAGGAAGAGATGATTTCAGTTAGATTTAAAAAATTTAAATTCAAAATGTCATTTGTTTTTTAAATTACTGGTAGCATTGTGAATTTAAAGCTGTTATTTGGATATGGAAGATTTTGAGTGTTGAAGTCGACTTCAAGAGCTTTTGCATCTTGAAGCCTGAGTCCCCAATTTGAAATTAGCCTATAGATTCTTTTTCAAATATATTTTTTACACCTATGGAAAAAATGGAAACCACTAAAAAACTACTACTAAAAATTAGAAAATTTTATTCAATTACTCACCAATTAAATCGATTATCACAATTGGATCGCTATTTATGTACTTATTATTACGCCGTACATTGTAATCAGGTTCGCCGAGTAAAAAAGCTGCTACATACGGTGTGAAAATTGCTGTATACATAACTAAAATTAATATTATCCAATCCCACACCGCCTTAAATGGTGAATAATGGAGTATTGTCCACTTATATACACTAGGACTTTGTATTTTATATTCAGGTAGGACATCAGCACCAAGGGACAATACCTACAACAGAAAATAAAATATTTAAAAATTCGTATAAAAGTTATTTTTCGGCTATTTTTCAAAAATTTTCTTTTTTCAATTTCAGGTTTTTTTTGTACGATATTAAACAGATAAATACTTACTAATCTAAGTATAATATATCAGTATGTAAATAAACATAACTACAATATAAAATTGTGAATAATTCATTGAATAACGTGTATTTTCTTATATAACATAAATGAGTAATAGATATCATATAATTCATATATACATATATCATAGAATATCTAAGCATGATAAATAGAATAGGGAGGTATGTATGATAAAAGACAAATTTGACAGCTAAAATTACGTCACTGTCGACAATTTAACGGTTATTAATTTTTAACTTTGAAATTCAAAAATATTTTGACTGTTACAATAATGACCGTTACAAAATCATATCAAAAATTTATTGTCATAATTATTACTTATTTGTACATAGAATGTATAAATAAATAAATCAGTTATCAGTTAATCACTAAACAAAAATATAATCAGAACACACGAGTCAGCTTTTACAGTCAACACTGATGAAGAGAATTGTAGGATTATCTGCAAGAAAACATCACAAAAACCGATTTGCAGAGTGTGTATGAATAAAACGTGTGCTACAAGATCCATTTTGTCACTATTCAGTATACCTTTTATTATTCCATTTACCATGATATATATGTATGTATGTATGCATAAATATTTAAAATATTTATTAAAGTGGCCTATAATGGCTTATACCTATAACATATGTATGTACGAGAATATAAAAAAAATTTTGCATGCTTTATAAAAATTTAATTTTATTGATTAGTTGGTAAGACGATAAGTAAAGTACGTTGTATGTACATATGTATGTACATCACATACATATGTATGTACATATATTTTTTTCATCGCTTCTCGGCCTAATGGCTAAGATCAAAGTGTATAGGTAAAATAATAAAAGTTGAGGTTTTTTTGCGCATGGTTTACATGGCGTCGTGATCTTCTTGTGTAAAGGAGGGCATGCATTGCCTTCTACGAATGCAAGAAAACCTTTGGGAAAAGGTGGGGCCTGAAACCACGATGTTACTATGGATGTACACAGCTGTAGTACGTCTAATCCTGACTTATGGGGTACTCGTATGGTTGCCGGCCTTAAGTAGAAAATGTAACCTCTCTTAACTCAGTAGGGTGCAGAGAGCAGCGGTAGGGAATGTCACGGGAGCGTCGAGGTCGTGCCTGACGGATGCACTGAATGTGATCCTGCACCTTCTGCCTCCAGAAAAATATTTTAATTACTAAGGGCTGCCAGATAAAAAATTTTTTCTTTTTCGCTTTTACAAAAAACAAGAGTTTTGGAAATTTCGGGAAAAAATGCGCGTTTTTTTTTCTAAACCAAAAAATAAATATATTTAATTATTAATCCACTTGAGTATATTATTAGCACTAAATTCATTTCACTTCACTCTTTTACACTATCAATTTACTTGAAAAAAAAATTATTTAAATTAAAAATAAAAAAACCAAGAAGAAAATATTTAAATTGTAAATTCATTTAAATTGCACTATATTGTAGGTACTCATAAATTTTGTATGTACTTTACAATTTGAATATCTATTCCAATTGCAATGCAAATAATTTACTTTCTTATTCTAAGAAATAACAAACAAAAAATAACTACATTCATAATATAACGGTAACGTAACGAAATTATAAACAATTATAAATGGAATTGTTAAGAATAAGTATTTTGTATAGAAAATGAGTTGAATGTTTAAGGAAACTACAGGTAAGAATTTGTTATTTTATTATTATTTTTAAACACAATTATGGTTGACTATAATATAATCAGAGAGTAATTATTATAGAGAGGTCTGCTAGTCATACATACGAATATCTGCAAAATTTAAAGAACTTGTAGACCTGAGGGTCTAGTCTGTTTTGTCGAACAAATGAGAAATTCCCAAACTTTTTTCTAATGTTCCGGTTCTATTTCAATGAGAAAATGAGAAAAAATGTCAAATTATTTTCATATGACAAAAAAGTCTCATCATTATTTCAGTTTATGAAAACTGTGAGAAGTGTGCAAGAACATTGTTATTTTTATTAAAATCATTTTGATATGTAAGTAATGTACATAATATAAGTATTTTATATCGTCGTTATTTATTAACTGCATTTTCTTAAAGTATATAATATGTAATTTTTTTTGTATTCAAATATTTTGATATTTTCCTTAGACAATGTATAATGTATCTTCAATTTTTAATATAGTATAACACAAGTATTGATTTTCATAGACATGTTTTTTTCTTCCTTTTTTTTATTCCTTTACAAAGAACAAGCAATAAAAACTTTATGTATGTGTAAATATTTTAATTTTTTTTTTTTTTGTTTTTGCATAATTTTTTTTGTCTTTTCAGTATGTATGTCATTATATACATTACTTACATGTAGAAATAAAAAAAAGGTATAAGATAGATATTTTATGTAGCCAAAAAAAAAAAAGTGTTCATATTGAATAGCTTAAAAAAATATTTAATATGCAATTAATTTCGAAATGTGGGTGCGAGTTTTATAACACTAATTTTCATATTTTATAAATAAATCATAAGAATGTGATTTAAAGCCCCCCCCCATTCAAAAAAAAAAAAGAAAAAAAAAAAGAATGTTTGACTTCAATATTTTTAGTTGCTATTATTCTATATTTATTTTCTTCTATTTTTTTGGCACAAATTTTAATGTACATAATTTTTTTATTATAATGATATTCATATTCGTATCCTGAATATTTGGACTGTATTCTATAATTCATGAATTCTCTGTTCTATCTATGATTTAAGAGATTTTAAGACATTTCATTATGGGATAAACAACATTTGTTTGCGTTTAAAATAAATATTTTAAATTAAAAATTTTAAAGCACGAAAACATTAGCAAACATTGCACAAATTTCTTGAAGAACAATGACGCGGTTTATTTATAAAGGTTCATAGTAATCGATGTGTAGTACCTACTTGTGAATTTCGTAATAATGATGAAAAATTATCTTTTGAAAATTTTCGTATTACACTAAGAAAAGCAAAATAATTGAGATAATATGAAATTTAAAAGACTTTTACAAAAAATTTAAGAAAACTATCAGTAGCCCTATCGTTGAAAACGAAACAAAAACGATTAATCGCAACTAGAGAAAGTGGTAGTGTTGTATTCGAAACGATCCGAAAATTAAGCAATTCGTTTCGTTTTTTTATTCTTTGACATTTTGTTCATAGTTTTGATGCTACATTTGTTTTTTTACTTGTACACATTTTGTTGACAGAGCTAAACAAGTGAAATTTTTTACTTCATTAATTTTTTATGAAAATATGTTTACTTTACTAGGAAGGCTTTATTTTTACTTTCTTTCTCTTTTCTTGTGTCCTATGGGCCGCAGTATGTTTATTTTTTTATTGAAAAATTTTCAAGCTTTAAATATAGTTTAATAAGCATCTCAGTTTTCTCATCGTTAAGCACAGAAGTGCTTTTTTTTTTACCCAAACTATGGTTACCCAAGTTAATACAATTAATACAATATTATTGTCTATACATAAATAAACCATAAACCTGTGGAAATAAAATAACAAAAATATACTTTGTATAGTGAAAATAGTAGTAATAATACCAATATTTTTTAGTGGCAATTTGACTAATACCAACCAATCTTTAAATAACATAGAAAAATCAACATGAGGGTTTATGACGTTTATGACCCTCACAATATAAACAAACCTCTACTTGACAATATCAAAATAAATAATTTAAAATCATTAAAAAATAAATCCGAAAGACTCAAATTCCTATTAGTAAAAGATCTGATCCAGAAAAGTAAGTTGTATATCACAGCTCAAGTAAATATAAAAAAAAAATTTATAGAAAAATATAATAAATAAACGTACAGTTTCAACTGGTTCTGGCAGTTTCTTTTCATGATGAAAACCATCCTTTTTATGTCCTAATAATGCTTCTTTATCAGCAGAATCATAATGATCATGTTCATAATGTGTTCTAGATGATATTTTTCTAGCTAATGTTTGTGGTGAAAATTTTGATCTTAAACTTTCATGTGTTGAATCTTTATCAAATATATCATGGCAGCTACTCTTACAACTTTTTAAATTATCCTTTAAACTTGTTTGACTTGATTTTGTTGATTTATTATCCTTATAACGTCTTAAACAGGATCCATTTGTATTAAAACCACTACCACCACCACCACTAATTAGTGATTTTAAACAAATAACATTACCATTTTTTTCACAATTTTCACATATACATATTGACTGTTGCTTTATTGAAAAACTTCTCAATTTACCACTAAAATTTTCTCCAATACTATTACCTCCGTTACCAATACCTTTACCACCTGCACCACTACCCCCTCCATACTGTGGATCATCACAACTATTGACAACCGAACGATCAAATGAACAATGTTTTTTCATATTTAATAATAAATGATTTTCCGAACCACCAACAAAATTATTTTTTTCACAATTAACACGATCACAATTTTGCCTATCTTTATCTAAACGTTCTTTATCAAGACTAAAATAACGTTTAGATTCAAATTGACGTTTTTTATTAATATCATTATTACTACCATTTAAACTATTACATTTTGATGAATTTTTTATATTCGATTTTGTATCATCACATGAATTATTCCTAATGGAACTATTATATGATTGAATTGCTAAAAAATTTGTTTCCATAGCATCAGATGTATTTATTAAAAATTTATGATTTTGATTATTTACTGTATCGATATTATTTCGATTAAATTTCGTTACAAGAGCTAATTGAAATTGAAAAGTTGATTGATTTTGATTTTCTAAATTTTGTAAATATTGTTGTTGTTGTTGACGATGATGCTGTTGCTGCTGTTGATAATGTTTATTTTTATTTAATAAATTATTACTATTATTTATATAATTAATATCACATCTTGATGTACCTAAACTTTCACAACATTCCATACATATATTCTCACAACTACTTGTTTCACATTGTGTTAATAAATTATCTAATTTTCGTATTTCAGATAATTCAATACATGAATTTGTACGAATGTCTAAATCGGACATTTTATGTGTACATATTTAATCACATAATAAAATATTATATTCATCGTTATACCTTTGTATGTCTTTAATTTTATTTATTTTTTTCTTTTTCATACGTAATTTCTTTTAAATTTACTTATTTTGTTATACTTTGTTTTTTCAAAATTATGTGTTTTTAACATCAAAAATTAAATACAAACAATAACAAAAATTAATAATTTAAATACATTGCTCATACATTTAACTAATATATCATAAAAAATGTTTTTTTATTTTGATTAATTTTTATATTATTTAAAATTAAGTTTTTTGAATAAATGAGATCATTTTTTTATGACACATCGTTTTGAAAACTTATAGAAAAATTTACTTATTTTTTTATTTCAAAAGATTAAAAGTTGTCTAAAAAAAAAGATTTTTTTCCGTAATAAATTTAAATTGGTTACATTGAAAAAGCAATAAATATTCCATGGTTCATGAATGACTTTATACATATGTATGTACAAGTATAGTATATCTTTTTTATATAACGAATATATTTTTTATTATTAAATTTCAAATTCTAATTGAAAAAAAAAAAATCAATAATAATATTTATTTTGAAAAGTAAATGGTTGATATTAAATGAAATTCCCTAAAATTATAAATAAAATAAGAAAAACAAAATTAACGATACAAATATGAAAAAAAATTTTAAATAATTAGAGAAAAGTCGAATGTTGAATTTTAATTTAAAAAGAAGAAAAAATAAACTGTTAAATTTTTATATTGAGATTTTCAGTCTTAAAAAAAAACGTATTTTCTAGCTATTAATAAAGCCAAAATATTATCAAAATTTCAGGTCAGTAAAGGTGCGCTTTTTCCAAATTGAATTAACAATGAAGATTAATTTACCACAAAACAACTACTACACACTCTAACATTAAATATTATCATGAAAAATAATAATTTTTTTTTTTTTGACAAAAAATATGTTGAAAAATCCAATAAGACCACATTACTCGGTTATCTCCTAATTTTCTTCCGGTTTGTTTTTATTTTCGAAATGGAAAAGATGAAAGATATAAGCTTCATAATTTTAATTTCAATTTTGATACACGAAAATCTTAATTAACATTGGAGAATTATTTTATGTATTTGACATTTCATCAATAAAAAATTTGATAGGAATTTTAACTTGTCTTGTTTCATAAAAAAGAAATTTAAATTAAAATAAAGTATGGCTCCTATGGTAGGGCCGGACCTGGTTATACAAGATGTCAAATTGTTAAATCAATTAATTGATTACAAATTACCCAGTACACTCAATTTTTTTCATAATTAATGCTTGATTTCACTGTTATGTAATTTGATGTGAAAACAAACAGAAAAACGAAATCTATTACTTAATATATTACATATATTATACATATATACATGTGTAAGCTATTGATTTTAAAATGGTAAATGTAAGGAATTCTTTGCTTTTTTTTTTTGAATATTCAGTAGAAGATATTGAAAGACACTAATATGGTGATGCATATGTACTTGTACGTGTAATTTAAATTCATATGATTTTCTTCTTCTTTCATTTTTCTTGAAATTTTAATAAGAAGACTAGAAATATTTTTAATTCTACTTACATATGGTGGGTGGTAAATGTATATAACAAACGTACAGTACAGCTACTTAAGAAATAATAAGGTGACTTTTCTACTTTACATATTTCACATGTTTCTTACATTCTTACATTATGACCTCTAAAGGTGTGTGATTCACCTATTATATGAATACATATTGTGTATTTCATTACAAAAGTATATTATGTTGAACATTTTAAAATTCTTTAAGGTTTCATTTCAGTGACGTTCAGTAAATCTGATACTTACATATGTAGGTGCGCAAATATGTGATCCTTTTAAGCAACTTTTCTCCATTTACCAATTTTGTTCATAGAGCGTACAGACAAGAAGGAATCGCTTAGAACATTAGATTTAAAAATCAAAGATAATAGAACCCAATAAATATTCCGCGTTGTACATTAATTGTATTTTCATTCTATTTCAGTAAAAGCTCTTAAACGAAGCCTTCTTGTCTGTCCTATCTGTCAAGCAAAAATAGAACTATCAACTAACGTTTTGAAATTCAATCTTAAAATTTAAAATGATCGAAAGAATTTTTTTGTATCATCCATTCCCGGTTAGAATAAGTGATTTGTGTATAACCAAACCAGTTTCCAGTATAACTTTGTGTATCTATATATAATACATACATATAAGTAATTATATGCACATATTTTTCCATGTACATAAATTAAATGCGCATATAACGTCTGTGCACATTTCATTTAATATTTGTTTTTTTTTTTTAAATTTTTTTATTGATACATTTTGATTTCTTGTATACAAGAATCTATTAAATTTAAAAAATATAACATCTTTCAGGGTGTGCGCAAAAAAAAAATTAGTTACATATTGAATGAACACATGTACTTGTGTGTAATACATATTTTATAAATGAAATTATTCACTGTTCTAAATTAGTTGAAATTTGAAAATTGAAAAATTTTTAGTAATTGAAATTATTTCGGAATCTAAAAGTTTTTAATTAATGGGACTTATTCTGGTCGCACTTAGCAGTTTCTGCTAATTTGACATTCTACTACTAACTTGCATACAAAATTTTGACAGCTCGTTAAAAAACCTCTATCGATTAATCTTTTTAAATCTCAGGAAAACGAATTTTCCACATTCAATTTATTTTGTGTACACATGAACGACATACATATGTACCTACGTTTTATTAACTTTTTTTTTTTTTAAAACAAAAATTTAAAAAATAAGTTTGAACAGAAACATGCATTCAAAAGTCGTGCAACCTGAATAAATTGTTTTTTTTTTCTTTCACGAAAAAAGAACTACACTCGGTTTAAAAATCGAAGTCAGTATTATGCTTATGGAGGCAGTACCCTATTATTTTTTGATAACTTTTTCTTAATTTCTCACTTTTTAAAAATTTATTCTCTTTTCCATACAACATATAGAAAATTTTAACAGAAATTTGAGAAATTTTAATATTTTCTACTCACTAATCACTATACATACAAGTAGAATAACACAATCATTCTGATGATGCTCATTACAATTATATACAGAATCATATGGAAACAGCTTTCCCTTTACTCCATATGATCATAAATATTTTTTTTTTTTAAATATCCTCAAATCCTACATTAAATTTAAAAAAAAAAGAAAAGGAATCATTCACTTTAACTTCTCATATACATAGATTCCCGTGCTACATATACAATATATATACAAAACACTGAATAGCTATATGCAGAGATAAGCAAAAGAATCAGCGTCTGTATGGAAGCAGTATCCGTTGTGTTTCTGATGACTTCACATATAATTATTTGTAGAAAATATGTCTCTATAAAGCCTACAAAAGGTACGTTTCAACATACATACCTATGTATATTAACAGAATGTTTCAAATTGTGCAGAAATCATTTTAGCAAAATAGTAAAAAAGTAACTAGTAATTAACTAAGTAACTAGTTAGTTACTATCAAAGTAACTAGTAACTACTCGTTACTTGAAAGTAACTATTCTCCCCATCACTAACGCATAGTAAAGACAACTGGAACTGATTTATTCAGTTGTCGTCGTCATTTGTTTTTATGAAAAATAAAAAACCCAAGTATAAAATATGAAGTCATTGCGGCTTGCGCAGCCGGTGTCCGCTTAAAACAGTAAATGTTGATTAATTCGTGTCAGAGGGAAGATGAATATAAAATAAAATGATGATAATTCAGGATTGCCGTAGCTATTGGAATTATTACCTTAATAAAATATGAATTTATGATAATATGATATTCAGTATTTTTATTTTATAATTTAAATTTATTATTTTTGATAGTTATACGTAAAGTTTTTATTTGATGTTTGATATATAAAATTATGTTTTCAATATAAATTTGATTTTTAATTTTGATATGATATAAATGTATACATATTATACCTATGTACATACATATATTCATATTTCTTAACTTATCCAGTATTATATATATTTTGTTTCATTTAGTACTTGTTTATAATTTCGTTACATTACCTACTTTAATTTAATTTAATTCTTTAAAATCAAATAATCAAACTTGAATATTTTTCATTATAATTTAAATTTGAATATTTTCGAAATTTTTAATCATTTGTTTATAGAAAACGTAACGCTTTTGGATCTTTACATAAAATTGTGTAAATTGTGAAAAAATAAAAATAAAAAAAATAAGAAAAATAAATGTTATTTTATTTGATAATACAATTGAAATATTGAATATCAAAATAATATCAAAAGACAAAGAAATTATTTATTAGATTATGTTATTGAAATACCAAAAATATAGCAAAAAGCAAAACAGAAAAAAATATAAAATCCACTTCCTAAATTAAATAACTTTTATCGTTTTAAGGTACATACCTACTATTAAACTAAATCTTGTTTTTTTTTTTATTTTTTAAAAACAGAAAGTGAATTAAATTAATAAGGTGTAAAACAAAATAAATATTACAGTTCAATAATTTAGTAATTACAGGACAAAATTAATTTATCGTTAAATGAAAACATAAATATTCTTGATTAAAACTACTTGCCTTAATATCGTAGATATTTTTGATCTGTTATAAAGGAATTTCCATTAATATTATATGAATTTCTAATTTAAATACTTTGTTATTGGTTTTTTATTGTTATTTTCAATTTAATTGATTTTTATTTTACTAAAGTATTTTTATTGTGAATATTGTCAAAGAGGGAAATGAAGTGAATTTAATGCTAATAATATACTCAAGTAAATTAATTTTTTTATATTTATTATTTATTTAATTTTTTTAAATAAAATTTCCCAAAGTTTCTTAAAATTACCTGTTTTTTCTTGTAAAATCTAAAAAGAAAAAAAATTTCAATCTGGCAGCTCTTGGTAATATTTAATTAAAATATTTCCCTCAATTGAAATTAGGATCTGAACACCCCACAGACGAGACAGATTTATATAAACACTGTGTGAAAGAATATAGAAAAACATGCTTATCTGGCCTTGCCTGTACTGACTTCGATTTATAAAAATCTCATTTTATATTTTTAAGATCTATTATAAGTTTTGGAGTATATTCTTATTATACAAATATGTAATGTATTTTATGTGCATGTATTAAATATATGGGAAAAAAATGTATAAAAGAATAAAGTGCATTATTTTTATATACGTATATATTTTTAAAGAAAATAAGAATTATGAAAAAATATATCAAAGAATGAAAAAAGAGAACAAATTTAACAAAAAAGACGAATACGTGTCTTAAATTTTTCTTTTTATTTTATCGTTTATTTTGAAGATTTAAAGAAAATTATTAGGAAAATTGAATTTATATAAAAATAGGATATTTTTTTCTTTTGAAAAAAATTTTAAAAAATCAATTGAATAAGTTAAAATCAAAATCTACTGTACTAATTTTTTTTAACTCTAAAATTTTGACAATAATTATAAAAAAACTTCATATTAAAGGTACGAACCAATCAACAACATAAATTTGCAGGACCAGACCGACTCTGTAAATATTTTCTCAGCACTTGACCTGCTTTTCATAACTTAATTCTTTTATTCATTTTTTTCTTAATTATTTTTTATTTTCAATTTATTATTTCAGTAATATTGTTATTAAAATACACTCATGTTGTACCTAGGGTGTAAAAGTATAAAGAATATTTTATTACGTATACAATTTAAGTTACTTAATAGCTAGAAGAGCAACACGAATAAGCTATCGAAGGGAAGAGATTTTTTTAAAAAATTTATGTTTTTAAGTTTCAGAAAACATTTTTTCTGATCATTTCATTATACTGGAAAGTTTTTTTTTTTAATTAAAAAGAAAATCAAAACATTAAAATTCAAATTTTCATTTTGTGAATATTTAAGCTTTTTCAATGATATTACTTGTTAGATGGTTTTTTTCTTCTTATTAAATTTATTAAAATTTTATTGAAGTATTAATTTAAAAATTCCTCATTTCTTGTGAAATTCAACTAAAAATTACTACAAAAATTTTAATACTATTATTTTTTATTCATAAATAAAAACAAAAAGCGAGGGAAAAAAGACAAAATGTTTAATCACGATCTAAACAAAACTATGTACATAGAGTTAATTGAATTTTGTTTGTATGTTTGTACACATATAGGTTATACCACTTATACCTTGTAAAGTACTTTAACATATGTATACTTAAAAATGTGTTTATTATAATTTTAGATTAATGAGATATTTGTCAAGTGAACCGTGTGAAAACTAGATTTTTTTGTTTTTGTTTTCTTCTTTTCTCTCCTTTTGTTATGTTTTTTTCTTGTTGTTGTTGTTGTTGTGTTTTTATTTCATACAAGTTAAATTACAAATTAAAAACCTAAAAAAACGTGAAAAACAGAAGAACTTTTTAACATACACACGATTAATCATATTTATCTTTTTAAGTTTGAAAAGTTGAAGTACCTATGTTTTTTTTACTAATTTATAGAATTTTTTGAATTAGTTTTTTTTTTTTTTTTTTGTTAACTAAAACAACATTAAGAAAAAATTAAGTAGAAAAAAAAACAACATATCACTTGTTATCATTTGAAAATAATTGTTTATCATTTTTTTTTTGTTTTTTTTTTTTTTGCTAAATTCATTGAATTTAGGTAACTACCTACATAAATATTTTTTTATATTCATATACTATGTATATATGTATAAACTTGTTCAAAAAAAAATATAAAATTTGTATATATGTAGAAAAAGCACTAAAAAAATAAAATTTCGAAAAGAAAATCAGAATAAAAAGTTTTCCTTTGTTAAGGAGTAAATTTATTTTTCTTTTGTTTATTTTATAAGAGAACTTTTACACAAATTGTATGTATATTCTTATGCACTTTTCAAGAAAAAAAAACAACAGAAAAAATTTAAATAAATAGAAAAGCACAATAAATAAAATTACACTAAATTAATTCCAGTTCTGTCATGTAGTCTACTTTGTTTTATTTTTTCCTTTTTTCAATAGAGAAAAACTATTAAATTTTTTTATAATTTTGATAACTTTCTACATACATATGTCTGAGCATATGTACATATTTTTTAATTTTTTCAAAATTTCTTATCCTTTAATTTGTTTTGCATATTTTTTTTTATTTTCCTATTTATTTTCTTTATCAGAAATATTCTTATAGTTATTTTTTATTAGAGAGATGCAATACCGAAAAAAAGGAGTAACTAATAGCGAAGAGAATAAAATAGTCACATTTATTTTCATATCCAAAATCCACCCTAACAAAGTCTGAGTGATAATTGATAAGATAAGGAAAGAAGGCCAGTGCTGCCGTTTGGTAAATTATAAGAGTAGTAAAATTGACGTTTCAAGAGGAGTAGATTTTCAGAAATAGTAGTAAAGTCGCATAAAACCAGATAAATACTAGAAAGTTGAATTATAGCATGCATGACACATACATATTTGTAATTATAAGAAAACTGTTTCTATAAGAAATTAAAAACTTTATTTCATTTTCAATTCATTTAAAAACTTTATTTTTTTTTTAAATTGAGAAAAGAATAATAACAAAAATAAAAAATTACAAAATTCAATTAGTTATAAATAAAAAAAAATAAAAAATTCAAAAAGAAACTTAATAACGAATTCTTTTTTTACAAATTACAATATGTAGAAGTCCAATGTTCTCATTTTTTAATATAATTTTCAAATAAATTTAAAATTTTAAAGGATCAATGTCTTGCAGATCAAACAGGAGTAGATTTGTCAAAGTAGAAGTAGAGTAGTAAACGTATTGGAAGAGGAGTAAAAATACTACTATAGTAGTAAGAACGGCAACACTGAAGGCAACTATGATATGAAGAGTTCAGCGAATTAAGTTGAGTAAAAAAGTAAGTGGTGAAAATTGCAAAAGTTGTTTTTTCTGAAAAAATACCTACTCAAAACTTCCGCGAGAGTAAAAATATACAAGCGGTGAGGCAGTCATTGCAAGTGTATGTTTGTGGTTTCAAGTATGACATTTGTTGACTTTTATAACGTATACAAATATTGAATAATGTGATTTATTATTTAAATTTTAAAATTATTTGATGTTAAAATTTTTATATAAATAACACATTTGTCCGACTTTCATTGTGAGTTTATTTTTTCTACAAATTTAGATTATTGTTGTTTTTTTTTATTTTTTATTTTTAGGAAATAAATTTTGTTGTTGTTTTTAATAAGATTTCATTATAAACAAATAATTTCTAATAATTCTCATTATTCTTTTTAGAAATGTTTTTTATTGCATATGTAAGTATATTGAAATATTTACTGTAAATTCAACACACCAAAATATAAGCATAAAAATATTAACAAAACTTATTCAATTTGTAAATTCATTTTCTCGTTTCTATCAAAGAATTATACCTATTCCTATATTATTTAAATATGTATGTAAAAATAATTTTAAAAATATATTTCTATATTTTCTAAATTACCATATATATTGTATGAAAAAAAAATTAAAGAGAATATATTTTTAAAAAGTGAGAAGTTAAGAAAAAAATCCTGAGAATAAGAAAGAGCTTGAAACAGTTTTTAGGTTGGACGCCAAGCTTTGAGATTGGAGGCCAACTGACTGCTACCATATCAAATTATTGGAATAAAAAGTCTGTTAGAGAATTACGTGGTCATTGATTAAACTATGTACAATGTATACCTACCATGTTTTCTTCATGTATTTAATCTTTCAACTTTCATTCTATTTCAGCAAGCATTTGATAGAATATTGTTTTATAGCAATATCCTATACATATATCAAAGTGACCTCAGAAATTCTATTGCACAAAGATGTGATAATGGCTCAAATATATTTTAGTTTTAGTAAAATAATTTAATTTAACCCAAGTTATTTTCTCTAGAATAGTGTTTGAGGAATTTCACATCACATTTTATAGGGAAAATAGAAGACCAATATTGAGTCAACTAATTGAAATGCCCTTAATAGAAAATGAACCATTTTATAAATCGAAAAAAAAAAAAATTATTAAAAAATTTCATAAGCAACTCATGTGTCAAATCAATTGAATTCAAAACAAAATTAGCGAAAAGTAATAAAGAAGCTTCTACAATAAATTAATTATTATTCGAAGGTCAACAATATGTTTTTGACTTAGTAGTTCAAAACCTAATTCTCTCAGAAATTTATTTCGAATATGAGAAACTAAGAATCAATAGAGTTTTGGCACTATGAATAATAAAAAAAATCCTGAAAAGTGCAACTAATCGACTTGGCTTGTGAATGGCTCACATATGTATATGTACATACATGCATATATATTATACTTACATACATATTTTTCATATGACATAAAAAAATATTTATACATACAGGGTGTCCGGTTCAAGGTGTTATAAAATTTAACCACATTTAAAAACCGTATGGGAAGGAGGGCGAAGTAATCACAATGGTTTTCGGGGTACAGGGCGTTAAAAATGTTTGCGACTTTTTTGTTAAACACCCTGTATCTCCGTTGTCATTTATTGTAGAGCAATGATATGCATACCTCATAAAAGGGAACCTTTTGCCCTTTCAACTAACATGAGCACTATATCTTCTTGAAATCTTTTTATTTTTCACCCAACTTTCCACTCTTATAATTTACATCAAATATTAATAAATTTAATTCATAATCAGTGAACTGTATAATGTTATAATCTAAACAATTTGTATTTTATATTTGAAATGATAATTTTGACATTTATTAGGACACATTTCACACATCACAAAAGAAATCAGTCAAAATATTGTACCCTAGTAATGAACATCATTTTACATCAGGAGATCGTATAAGATTAGAATCAAGTTGACACGTTTGTCACACGTTTTATTATAAAAGCCTTTTTTGTGGTTCATTCTTCAATCAAATTTTTTTTATTTTATTTCATAAAAAGGGATCAGAAAATTTAGAATTTTTATAGATATTTTATAAATATTAAAAAAAAGTTGTTTTTTTTTTGCTACTTTTTCGATGATTTTACTATTCAAAAGCATTGATATATCAGACATATGTACATATATCGGTTAGTAGAATTGCGTTAATATAAATGTATTGTACTCGTTAGTAAAGGATATGAAACATAATGATGTTAAATTGAATTATTGTATTTGATAGTCAGTAAAGAATTGATATAACGACTTATTCAAATCAATAAGTTTACATACATTGTATACTCGTATTATATAAAATTTTATATACACATACATAAGAGCATGTACACACACAATAGTGATGATAATGACCACAGCAGGACTTATAAAGTAGATACGAATTAGAAGACACGAGGCTCACATTAGATGATTATGTCTTATTGTAATATTTTCTTGCATCTTCTTTGATTTTTTGACTGTATTAAATCGCATATTATTTAAATATAAATAATCGTGGCCCGTGTGATACATTTCTAATACATACAGTATAAAAACTTATTCTATTGAAACAAAAAATTTTTTTTCTCAATGTTTTTGCAAAATTTATTCTTTTATCCAAAGTCGCATCATCGGAAAGAATGAAGTACATACATAGATAGTTTAATATGTAATGAAAGTGAGTAGGAGAAAGATAAATACAAATCGAAAAAATTTTAAAAATCAATTTTTCAAATTCTTCTTATTACTGAATTGTGGAAGAGCTTGAAAAATTGACAAAAATTTTAATGAAGGTTCAAATAAGATTTTCTGTTTTAAATTTGTAATTCAGATCGGAGATTGATTAGTTTTTTTTTTTGAATAAAATGAATGAATTGTTATTTTTAGAATTTTTAAATCAAATGTAGGCATATTAACAAAACAATATCAGGTAAACATTTACACAAATTAAAAAACAATTTATAATATTTTTTTCTTTTAAGCACATATTGTTTAAATAAGTTTTCAAATTAAAATATCTCTGAACCCGACAAAAATTTTGACAAAATTCTCTTTTAAACAAAAAAGTTCCCTGCAACAGGGAGCAAGTTACAGGACTAAAAAAAATATTACGCTGATCAATGTTAAGGTTAACCTTTTATATGATATCAAAAAACATATATGTATGTCCTTTATTAAGTTTCAGATATATGTATATCGTCATCAAAAGAAGTTGAAAAATCGATTTTAAAAATAAGTCCGTATATCTCAAGCACTATTAATCCGATCAAAATGAAATAAAGTGTGTTAAAAAGAAGAAAAAATTCTCTTTAAAACCTGTTATTAAATTTTATCCTAGAATATACTGAAACGGAGAAATAACGGTTTTCGTAAAACATTTCAATTTTGTGACAAAATTTTTAACAGTACTTTTCGGCTATAAAATGGAGTTTGCGACAATAAGGACATATGTCACTTTAAAGAAGACACTTCAAGGTTTTAATATCAAAAGTTTTTATCCAGCATAATATCAAACTAATATAATATAAAATAAAAAACTAAAATCCTATACTCGGTTTATAAATCGAAGTCAGTATTGTGGTTATGGAGGCAGTACCCGATTATTTTCTGATAACTTTACATATACATGTTTTTGATAAATTATAAATTTAAATTGAGATCTGATCACCCCACACAAGAGACAAATTTATACAAACGCAATGTAAAAGAATATAGAAAAGTATGCCTATGTTGCCTGTACTGACTTCGATTTATAACTCAAGTATAAATTCAGTTACATACTTAATTAGACTTTAACAATTGTAATTTTAAAAAACAAATGTTATATCCATTTAAACATCATAGAAAAAAGCTAGAGTAATCATTCTAAACTTATAAAATGTTTCATTTGTTTTTGGTTTCGTAATTCAAAATTTTATTATTCACAAGCACACAAAATTTTAAATTTAAAAAAAATTTTTTCCAAAATGTATCGTTAAATGAAGACGATTTAGTTATATAGATTTTTTTTTTTTCATTTAGAAAAAAAAAAAGAAATATAATTTTTACGTATACAGCTGCTATATTTCTATTTTATGTTTAGGAAATTATATTTGTGTATTTTTATGGGAATAGTAATGTTTAAAAAATCAATATTCCATTCATGTATGGTATAAAATTATTGTTTAATTCAAATTGTATAAATTAAATTTGTACATATAGGTACATACATATGTATATAGAAAAGACTTTTGCATAAGTACCTACTAAATGCATTTTAAAGCTTACATATGTATATATGTATGTATGTAGGTATTTGAGTTAGAAAGTTTAATTTATTACATTTTACTGTTATAATAGTATGTATAATTTATATCTATACATATATGTATGTATGTATGAGTATAAATTGACTATACGTATAAATACATAAACACATACATAAATATTTATATATAGAATACAAATATTTGTACAATAAAATAGTAAATTCATGTTGAAATTGTAGCGTGTCATCTAGATTTGAAAGACAGGAAAACTTCTAAGGATTTCCTAGCCACAGTTTAACAATTTTCCTCTTCAATGGCCACCAACCCAGCAAACGAAATGGCAATAGCACACGAAGAAGCAATAAAAAAGCAAGCTTGTACGAGCAGGCAATAATTAAGCAATAAGCTAAAAAATTTGTTCTCTATTGCATGGTATGCGAATGAGCGAGAAAATGGCAATACATTAAAAACTTAAGTTATAATTATTGCATGTTATAAGAATTGTCTAGCAAACGGCAATAGAACTTTAATTTGTTTTTAACAAAGAAATTGTTCTAGGCTTTAGTTTAAATAGCGGATTTATCTCATTTGAAAATTGGTGTTGTGTAGTGCAGAAGTGTATTTTCAAGTGGTTACTTATTGAAAGTTAAAAGAAAATTTGTGTTTTTTTTTTAAATTAAAAATTTTAATGGTAAAACTAAAGGTAAGTACAAACTTTACTATTTCCAAATATTACATTGATAAACTTTTATTTTTTGATAAAGAAAAATGATTTCGCGACAAGCAATTCATAAATCGTCGCATAAAAATGCAAAAAAAACCATGCAATATATCTACTCAAAAGAAGTAGAATATAAAGAACAAGAAAAATTAGTTGAAAATGAGGTTTTAGAACCAAATTTAGAATCTAAATTAAATAATGAGAAATTCGAGGAAGAAAAAAATGATGAGCCTTTCAAAGAAAAAAATAAATTGTATATTAAGGATTTAAAAAGTGAACTTGCTCAATGGTCAACCAAGCACTTAATTTCTGTTAGTGCAATGAATGAACTGTTAGGAATTTTGCACAAACATAAACCTGATTTACCTACCGATGTGCGCAAATTAAAAAACACCCCACAATTTGCGCCATCTATAAAAATGACTTCTGGAGTTTATGTTCATTACGGTGTTAAAGACAGTTTAACAGATTTTCTTTCAAATGAAGAGTATAACAAGGGTGAAATTGTTCTTGACTTCAATATTGATGGCCTTCCGATATCAAAAAGCTCGAAAACACAAGTATGGCCAATTTTAGGTAGTATAGCTGAAACAAATTATGTATTTTTAGTTGGAGTTCATGAAGGGCAATCAAAACCGGGAAATGTAGATGAATATTTAAATACTTTTGTGAAAGAAATGCAAGAAATTCTAGAAAATGGTCTTCACTTTCAAGAAAAATATTTCACAATACGCATTAGAGCCTTTATTTGTGATGCTCCTGCACGTTCGTTCGTTTTAAAAGTAAAATCGCATACAGGATATTACAGTTGCGTGAAATGCACACAGAAAGGTGAATACCATAAAAAGCGTTTGATTTTTCCATTGTGTGAAAATTCTTTGAGAACAAATGAATCTTTTCGTACGAGACTGCAAGAAGCACATCATATCCAAATTCCAGAAACAGAAATTGAAAAACTTAGAATAGACATTCCAAAGCAGTTTATCCTCGATTATATGCATGTTGTATGCTTAGGAGTCGTGAAAACTCTTATTTCAAGGTGGATCAACGATAGAGGTGAATCATATTCACTTACCAACAACAAGATATATTGGCTTTGTAGAAGACTTACAACGCTCAAAAAATGTATACCTAAAGAGTTCGCTCGAAAACCCCGAGATTTGACAGAACTTAGCCGATGGAAAGCTACAGAACTTCGACAATTCCTATTGTACACCGGTCCATTTGTTTTAAAAAACATACTGGATGAATCGCGATACAATCACTTTTTGAAATTGAGTCTTGCAGTAAGAATTTTGTTGCATGAAAAAGATTGTACAATTAATAACGAGTGTGCTAACAAATTGCTTCTAAGTTTTATCAAATCAGTACCCTTATTATATGACAAGTCATTTTTAACATATAACTTTCACTGTTTGCTACACCTTGCCTCAGAGGTTAATAATTATGGTTCGTTGGAAACAATAAGCGCATTCCGTTTTGAAAACTACCTGCAGAAAATTAAAAAGATGGTTAAAAAAGGGAATTTCATTGTATCCCAAATTTATAATCGCTTTGTGGAACGAAGTTTACACCCCATTTCGAAAAAGGATAGCTTTGAACGTGGAAAGTTAGACAAAACAAGAAGTGCAGTATTTAATAAAAATTATATGCTTTCATCTTCTTATCCAAATAATTTTTGTTTGTCTAACAATAAAATTATTATGATTTCTAAAATAAATCAAATAGAGGAAAGTATAAATTTTGAAGGAACAGTTATTGAGAACGTTGAACCTTATTTCAAAAACCCTATAGTGTCAACAAAATTTAATGTAGGATCAACACAAACATTAGATTCTACGCAAAACATTAATTTTAGTCTGGAAGATATTACATGCAAAATGCTTTGTTTGAAAAATAATAATACTAATTTCTTTATTCCCTATATTCATTTAAATGAAAAGAACCTTTCTTAGCTGACAATGGATCCTGAGGCCCAAGAAGGAACTCCAAAAATATATACAGAGCTACGCTCAGCCCCAATTAACGGTAACTTGAATTGAAAATCAAATAATTATTGAAAACTTTGTACTTTTGTTATTATATTTTTTATTTTATTATTTTCAGATATACTTACAGAACCAGATACAGAAGATTTTACTTATAAAGATTTCCTCAAAATACCAACAGGTAAAATCCTTTTTTCAATTAGAAATCAATTTTATTTATAAATTTTTAACATTAAAGGGAAATGGCCTGTAACATCAACGCAAATTAATAATAAAGGAGCATCACATAATGTTGAGGTACAAGAAGAACAAAATCGTCATCGTCATTCCCAGTCCATTTTTCGTCGTCCAACATCATATAAATGTGATAAAAATAAGGAAAATATCGAAGCACAAGGTGTTCCCAACAATTCACAAAATTATAACTCGAGTGAGGAGATTTCTTGTAAAAATTGCATTAATCTTTCAAACCAGTTGAAAGAATTAAAGCATTTATTAATATCATTTAACGAGAAAAATGAAAAGGCTTTGACAAATATCAAAGCTGATGTAAACTCGGTAAAAATTCAAGTGAACAGTGTTGTGAAATCAATTTCCAACAAAATATCATTTGATCTTTTGCCCAGTTTACCTCTAGCAAGTAAAATCTCGTTAATGCAGCTTGATGATCAATTGGCAAAACAAGAGGATTTGAGAGATCAACTTGTAAGTATGATTTCCTTATTTTCTCATTTTTATTTACTGTGTTAGACTTCAAAAATTCAATTTCTTTTATAATTACAGACTCAATTTTTCATCAGAGGTGGAGGGGATTCTCTATTTTCTTTTATTAAAGAAAATTTGAAGAAGCTGATGAAGGATGAAGTAGCTGAAGAGTTTTGCTGGGTAGGGACTCAGAAAAAGCAATCCTTCAGGGTAATGTTCATAACAACAATTATGAAAAGTAAGTATATAATAATGTATGTATTGAAAACAAAAACTTTAATCTTTTCATTCTAAACTACAATTTAGATGCTGCTTACAATAGGTTTCCTTCGGCTGAAGAAAAAAGCATAGAGAGGATTATAAAATCCCATTTTACATACGCACATGATCGCATTAATAAAAGGATCAAGGCACGAAATAAGAATAAGTAGCTATAATTACTTTCTAATTTTGTACTTAATTCAGTTATAATCAATAAAATTTTATATTAGAAAAAGTAAATTGAATGTTTTTATTTTTTTAATATGTACATTTGTATATGTATATCTACCTGAAATAAAAGGTGTTTTTATTTAATCAAAATTACGAACAAAATTGCAAGTATTAGCAATATAATTCATTATATTGAATATTTGCAAGTTTTTTGCAAATTTTGATTAAATAAAAAACCCCTTAAATCTTGGTAAATAAAGCCTAAAATGAAGATAATGCAGTGTACATAATAACTATTGCATTATTCTTGCATTTCTTGCAGAATTCTTGTCATTTGCTCTTATCGCCTTCGTTTAATTCATTCTACTGGAACTCTTATCGCCGTAGCAACACGAATATTATAAGATACAGCGATAAGAGTATCCGTCAACCTTTTTCCAAGTGAAACGTATCGCTTTCTATCAGAGAACGTTTATTGCTGCAATAGTTAATTCTTGCCGTGGCAATAGGAATTCTTATCGTTTTCTTGTCGTTTCGTTTGCTGGGAATGGAACTGTAATTGTTGCAATGTTTGTTTTCCATACATTTTGTGTGTATTACATATATTACTTATGTTACATATATTACGTATTATATATATTTAGGTTTTATTTTCATATGTACTTATAAGTCACCCTTTTTATAATCAAATTTTTGTGTTATATTATATATGTAGGTATACAACCCAATCACGTTTTCTCAACCACTTCTTTTTCTCTTAGAACTATGCACATATACATACATATGTATGTATATACATACACTACATATACATACATACAGTCAATTTCCCCTTAATCAAATCGTCAAGTGCGCTCAAATTTACTTCGAGTTGAGGAAATTTTGGAAAACATTTAAACTTGGAGCCTTATTTAAAACATGATCCTTATGAACTATGACCCTGAATGATTGTTCACAAAATTTTAACTTTTAAATATTTTAACTTGAAGCTATTACACTTTTATTAACGTATGTATTACACTTTTTTCTTCAGTTTATTTTCGAAATTTTTTTAAGCATGTTCTAACATAATGAAAGTGAATTTTACATATCATTTATAAATTAAAAAATTAAAAATTGTGAGTGCAAAAAGATTTCATGGAAAAAATATTTAATTAAAAAATTGTGCAATAAAATTTTAATTTTTGTTGTAATGTTTTTGATTTTATTTGAAAATTAATTTTTTTTATACAAATTTATCCATTTAGGTACTGGACGCAAAGGTGTAGGTATATATAGTAAAATATAAATTAATTAATTAAATAAAATTATACAAAAGGTTATAAAATATGTAATTTCAAAATTAGTTTTTTGTGTTTCAATTAAACAGAAATCACCTTCTTAAATTATCAGGTAGCTTTCAAGTATTTTAACTATGGATGTTGAAAAAAAAAAATTAAATAAGTAAAACACTTTTTGATTTTTTATTCAAAAACTTTATTCAAAACCAGCCTAAGAAATAATAATAAAACATAATACTCATTTATATAATTCATTTCTGATAGAAATCATAAAATGCTGACTTCTCATTTTCTGATAGAATAAATCACAATTAAAATAATCCATAAATTCTTAATTCACGTTAGGGTTAAAGAAAAACATAAACTGCTGATTCCATGTAATTTAGAATTTATTTCCATTCCCACGAGAACTAAAAATTCCATATTACTCGTAGATATGTAAAACATAAAACTGTAATTTGGTATTGAATTATGTATTTCTTAAACTCAAATTAAAACTTAAGTTAATTATTAAAATTAAATTTAGAAAATTAGTCAACATTGAAATTGTAAAGTTATTAACATTAAAATTTTTAAAGTTTATCAACATTAGATATTTTTTAATGTAAAAGAAAATAAAATAACATTACTGTTGATTCTGATCTCCTGATCCATTACAGATAAAATTTTCATATTTCCTAATGAAGATGAACAAACCACTAAAAAATTTTTGAATATGGAAAGTTAAAAAAATTTAAAAATATATTTTTAAAATTAAAAAAAATATTTTTCTGAAATATATATGTACATATTGAAGGATCAGGTATAATTATTATTTTGTTTGAAAACAAAGTTTATCTACTTATATACATATCTATATGTATATATGTATACATATACATATGTACGTACATATTTGTATCTCATCAAGAATTTTTTACTATATTTTACGCTTAAAAGTGCAGTTTATGATGAAAAAATATTTTTTAGAATTCAATTTCAAGTATCTACTACCTATAATCTGACATAAAAATTGTGAAAGTGTTTAATTTAAATTTAATTTAACTACTTAGTTATAAAGAATTCAAAATCTTTTTTCGATATGTAAAAATTATTTGTTTTATTATACTTTTATGAATAATAAAAAAAAAATTTTTGAAAATTGTATTTTTATCCTTTTAAATGGTCTTTTTCTAATAACTAAGTATGATATAATATTTACACTTTTCAAACCAAAAAATATTAGAAAAAAACAACCGACATTTTTAAAATAAAAAACCCCAAAAATATAGATAGTAGTACCTAATAATAATAATAATGTGATATTGTGATGAATCAATCATTAAATAATAATAATAATGAAATTAAGGCACGTGTTTTGCAATTTTATATATGTCGTTAAATTTGATTCTTGTTTTGCTATCTACCTAATTAGAATTGTTTATATATAGTTGAATTAACATTGTACCACCTACCGTTCTTTATTATGTAAATTTTCTGATTAGATTGCATTGATTTTTTCTTCTAATATTAATGTTGTATTCTCTATAATTCTTTTCATTTTTAATTAGAGTATTTCCATTTAGTTTCTTCTCAAATTTCTTTTTAAATTTATTTAAATTGAATTTATTTCATAATTATAAAACATCTAAACAAAAATCTAAACAAAAATTTAGTGATGTATTGACTGTTGTATTATTATGTATTAGGTAGATACTATTACTTTTACAATGTTCATATTTGTGTCATCAAGGCATAACCTCTTATGTCTAAAAATGCATCTTCACGACAAAGAGTTTTGAAGAAGTCATTGTCAACAATTTCTTATCAACTTGACACATGACGCTTGAAAAGGTATATTTTTATTGAATCAAACGAAATATATGGTGAATAACAGAAGCTCAAAAACTAATTTTTGATTTATGTAACTTGACTTGGGCGTTTATGCCTTGACAACACATATGTATGTATGTATGTACATATGTATATACCATTCGAAAAGATACGAGTGCTTACATATTTGTACTCGAAAGTCTAAACCATAGTAAAGTAAATTTATTTTTTCCACTGGAAATATTGAAACAAGAAAATATTGAAATCAATCATACTCGTACTTGTTACAAGATATGTATGTACATATGTATAGAGAATTATTAGAATGTTTGGCGTTTTATCAAAAATTGTATTCCGGAACTTTAAATTTATCTAACCCATAATCCATATCCGGGTGGATTAAGAAAATTCCGTTGTGCACTCTCATCAAAATTTAAACCAATTTTTTTTTATGCAATTTACCAAGTAAAATAATGCGAATCAACAGGTAGTACAGTAAATTAATTTTTTAAAGTAAAATTCATATTTTTAATATATAATCACATGATAGTTGTCTCGCTACTGTCTTCTAAAGCAACAAAAAACAGAAACACATTCTTTTACACATTCGGTGATGGTTCCAAAACTTTCCAATACTACCTACTCGAGTGCGAATAGTATTGATTGACTCGTTGAAACGCATCTAAAAGCTAAATAAAATTTTTTAATATTTATTAATTATAAAAAAAAAATGGGAATTTACAATTTTCGTTAATTTATTTCTACTACAAAAATTAATTAACAAAAAATAAAAAGCTAAAAACTCGAAAATAATAAATGAGTAAAAAAAAGTAAGACGAAAAAGTTTATTATTAAAGAAAACGGCAAAGGGAACACAAAAATCGAATGTAGTAAAATAGAATAAAAAAAGTAAAAAATTAAACTATGATACACAAAAAACTAATAATTATAAAAGTAGAGCAAAGAAAAAAATCCAATGTGGTGAAAAAATTTATACGGCAGTGAAAGATCTAATTGTTTTATATCTCTATGGTTAAATTACGAACAATTTATAGGAAAGCAACCATGGTGAATTTTAAATCAGGTCGTTTTTGTTTAGACTGAAGACTCTGCGACAACACTAGGATTATTGACAGCTGATTAAATTAATTAATGTAAAAGAAAAAAAGTAAACAAGGAAAATGCGGAGAAAAGTTAAGTTCCTTTTTTTTTTACAATAATTTACAATTCGGTCGCGAAGTGAAATTAAATTAAATAAAAAGAAAAAAAAGAAAATGTATGTGAAAAAAGTGGAAAGAAAATGTCTGCAGTGTAGGTTAGAAAAGAAATATGGAAAATCAAGAAATAAAAAACTATGTTAAAATTAATATTAAAAGTGGTGATGAAGAAAAAAGGAAAAAAAGTGTGTGAATTAAAATGAAAAAAATGTGAGATTTAAAAAAAAAAGAAAAAAAGAGAGGTGAAACAAAAAATGAATAAAACAAGAACAAATGAAGAGATGATTTATAAGGAAAAATGTGTACAAAAGAAAAAGGGGTAAGTAAAAGTGCAGAAAAAAAACGAATTTAAAAAAATTTACGTACATGTGTAGTGAAAGTTATGTGAAAAAAATTTTTTAGAGAAATAAGAAAAAGTGAATAAAAAAAGTGTTTTTATTGTCTCTTTTCCCTCTTTCCTTTATTTAAATTTTTCAGGATTCGCTGTACTTTAATAGGGGCTTCTGGTTTGGGCACCGTTTTGTTAAAATTCGGTGTTCAATTGGAAGTTTCTTTTATTTACAGCATTTAGCAACAAATTAAAATTTATTTATTTAGTTTTTTATTTATTTCACTAATTTTCTTCTCTTTTCAGGAGAATAGGAGACAAGGATTGTGTACTGACCCTAAGGAAAAAGGTAATCTCTTTTCAAAGTAATTCTTTAATCACATTTATTAATGAAATCTTTATTTTGTTTATTTTAGGTTTTTCAATATTGCAACAATATATTATTATTTAATTGTTGAATAATTTTTTCCGAAACAAATCAATTTTATTTTCATTTTGAAAAAAAAAAAAAAAAAAAAAAAAAAAAAATTACTTGGGGGTAAAAAAAAATACACACATGTGTAGCCATTTCAGACGAAAATTGGGGGGTTAAACAAATGTGAGTAGATAAGTTTCTGTTTATACTATATATATACCTATACGAAATAGATATAACCTTTTGGAAACCAATTTAGGTATCTACATCATGACTGAAGAAAAAAATTCACGATATATATAGGGCATTCATATACAAACACAATTATATAAAAAATTATTCTCTTGTATTAAAAAAATTATATATTCGCATAATAAGAAAATATTCAACAATTTTTTAATTTAATGAAATAAAAAGAAAACATCATTTTTTTATTTTAATAAACCGTTAAAAAAAAAAAAAAAAACTTTAAACTTGAACTTGAACAAACATCTCAATATGATTATTAATTATTATGAAATTTTATTTATTGTTTATCGGTATTTGTTTACTTATAAGATGTTTACGTTTATGATATGTTGATTATAATTATATTCATAGAACTTTATAGAATATACTATATATGATATCATTTAAATACTAAATTATTATTAACCATTTGTTTCCAAAATATACAAACATGTGTTTGTGTTTGTATAAATCTGTCTCTTGTGTGGGGTGATCAGATCTCAATTTCAATAGAGGAAAATTTTTTAATAAAATTTTAACAAAGGCTGTCTTTCAGATCAAAAAAAAAAATTTCCTATGTGAACACTATAATCAATCTTTTTCCTTTCCCAGAAGGATTTTTAACCCTGTTGATAATCCTTCTTTGAATGCTTGGCTAGTTGAAGCTATCTCAATGTCAACCCACACTTTTGACTTTGTGTGACTCTCATTCACCCAAGTCTCGTCTAAATAATAAATTTTTCTACTCTCTTCTCTAAATCTCTTGAAATTATAAACAAGTTCAAAAATGAAACAAAATACATAAAAAAATAAATAAACAAGTATGAATATATGTATACATTTAATTCATACCAAAATTAAGATTAAGAATACTGAATATCATATTATAATTTCATACTTTTTTATAGACAAGAGCAATACCTAAAATTTCAACATATGTGGCAATCCTAAATTATCAAAATTTTTATTATTATTATTCGCATGCGCATCGAAAAAATATTTTAACAAAACCTCCGAGAGAGTATTTGTATAATCTGCTTGTGCCTGTCAGTAGGTATTGAAAATGTAGATTTGCCGTTTTTTTCATATTTTTCTCCAAAATTAATTTTTTAAAGTAAAATTCACATTTTTAGTATATTTACATGATAGTTGTCTAGCTACTTTGGCTACACATGTGTAAGTAAGACTTTCTTACTTCAACAAAGGTCAATGCTATTTTACTCTTCCGGAGGTTTTGGTAAAATAAGAATTCATTGCACATCGCGCATGTGCATAACGGGAGGATGTATTTCTTTTTTCAACAAAATTTTTTTTATAAAATTTTAGAAGAACAGGATGATTCATTCTTAAAAATAAAAAAAATAGCAAACAAAAATTGAAATATCTTATTATAAATCGAGAATTTTTATGATATTTTTAGATTAAGTTACTTTTTTATCAAATATAAATTTACAGGAGTGTGAAACTCGTACAGAAACACTCTTTTTAGAATTATTTGTGAAAAAAAAATTAAAATGACCCGCACATTTTGAAGCATCCCATTAAAAAATATCTTTTCCACTCATGACGTCAGCCATTTACACATATTTTGTATATTTCCAGATTATGTTCACATATATATTTTTGCATTTTTCTATGTTATTTTCAAAACAAACTTTGCATATATACAGGTTATGTTAACATATTTTTGCATTTTTGTAGGTTATTTTCACAACAAACATTGTATATTTCTAGGTTATGTTCACATATTTTTGTATTTTTCAATGATTTTTCCACATATTTTGCATACTTTTAGGATATGACGTCATTTCTCCTGTTCCGTTCGCCAGAAACCCCATATCCATACTACTAATTCATTAATTATCTGCTTTATTTGCATAATTTAATGTGGCAACGAGAAACAATTTGATTTTTCCTATACTTTCATACAGTGAAACATTAAAATTTGGAATATTTATACTGTTATGTTGTTTTTCTTGTTACAGAAATAATCATATAGAATTATTAAGCATATACTTATACCTACTTTATAATTTGAATGATTCACAAAATAATTTTTAAATGTTTTAAAATGTAAGTTCTTTATAGGTTACATTGCACACTTTCAATTTGTTTGAATGTAGATTGTTTTTGTTGTTGTTTGTGTGATGCAAGCATCCACAAGCACCCAGCCAGGAGAGTCCATTGTACGCAACACCCCAACTCTATGAAGTAAAATCTTCTTGTTCTGCTAATAAACGATAAGATTTTGTCTAGGGGTTGAGAACAGATGTCTTCCATTCTCATTGCAACAAAATTCCATGTATGTATGTAACCTTATCCTAGAGAAGGCCGGGCAATAGAGAGATGGTGCTCTGTTGTTTTCGCCTCCTCCAGGCAGACTTTTCTTGTTAAATCGCTGACCACTTTCATGACCACCAAGTGGTGGTTACATGTGTTATTCCCTGTGATGAGCCCAACAGCCTGACAGTACCTCATATCGTAATAAAATGTTATATACATATAATAAAAAAAACTACTCCTCGTAGAATGTAACTTTTATAAAAAGAATTATTGAGTCTTCAAAAAAAGAAAAAAAAAGTTATATTAAATTAGTACAGAAAATTTACACCATTTTCTTAACATTTTATTAAGTAAACTTTTTGTCATACATTATGAAAATATAATGAAATGTAAAATTCAAGACCCTCTTTTCTTCATAAACTATTTTTACGTATTATGTAGTTACTATTTTTCTTATAAAAATTACTTCGAGATTTCAATATGTCAAAAAAGGACTAAAATATACAATAAGCCCAACTAGCATAATTTTTATATGGCTACGTAACGTAGCTGATACCAAGAACAACTATTACAAAGTGGCAGACACCAAAGATGACAGTCGGCCTCGTGGCAGAAACGTTCCAAAATATTGGAAAACACAGTCCAAATTCGTAACTGGAAACTGTTTTGTTTTTTGCATTTGCAATAATATTATATAAACATTACTTTAATAATACAAATATTAATTGCAGAAATGATGACTTTAAGTCTCATATAATATTTTTAAAAGCATTAATGATACTTTAATAAACAGACTTCAAATAATTTTGCAAATCAAATTTTATTGTGAATATAAGTATTCACCAATGAAAAATAATTTAATTTTGTCACTTTGTAGTGATAAAATGAAATAGCGAAAACATTGCAATCCCAAGAGTGAAATAACTATAAAGTCGTGGAATTTTGTAACGGAATTTTACAATTGAGATGTATGTATGTATACAGTTTCCATATTTATGTTTCAGATACGTTCCAAATGCACTGCACCTATGAAGTGATAATTTATATAATAGTGGTAAAAAGTGCGCCTCACTAAGTTCTAGTGGCAATTAACTAAGTTTAGGTATGTGGAACTTAAATTGCTAGTTGGGCGGTGCCCATATAATATATGTGAATATTCTTTTTCTTTCTGCATATTTAACAGTTTCATAAAAAAATAAATTACATACAAACATACCTATATGTATGTAAAAATTAATAGAAAAAAATTATGACGCCAGGAAATGTCCTTGAAGTCATGCTGAATCTATAGTTTTTGACGTCAAGTTAACTTGAAAAAAAAAATAATAAATAAAAAAAAGTAAATAATGATAATAATAAATATATAAAGGAATAAAAACGTTGTATTACAAAAATATATGTAGAATATGAACAAAAAAATAAAAAAAATAGGTATGAGGTTTTTTTTATTTATTTATTTATTATTATTTTTTTTTAAAACCCTTCTGTCTGACCCCCATTTTGTCCTTTATTTTATATACCATTTAACATGCTGGCGGCTAGTTGGATTTATTTACTGAATATGGTTTGTTTATGATAACTGCCATTATTGTTTGCCTTTCTTTCATGACTTTTTGCATGATTCTTAGCCAAAAGTATATGGAATCCATGCGCTTGAAAACGACCTGGGTTGGCCAGAAAGAATTTCAGATGAAAAGGCTTTATGAGCGATAAAATAAAGATAAAGTTTCGTGACTCTACGTATATATTTTGTATAAATTTATATAGTAACCGATTTTCTTATTCTATTTTCATATATACAAATGTACATACATATAGGTACATATACATACATATATGTATGTATATTACAGGTATATAAAAAACACTATGCGCTATGTTATAAAGTTGAGTTTATATTTAATGAAAATTATGATCATATCTTGATAGCTTTTGGGATTGGAGTGTAATGTAATAATGAACGTGAGGTGAAAATGTTAAATTGAAAAAAAAAAAAAAAAAAAAAAAAAAAAAAAAAAAAAAAAAATATACACACAAGAAATGTTGTCTTCGGATTTCATGCTTCTCATATATGTAGGTACATATGTACATACATATACATAAATTCATACACAACAAATGTTATGAATAAAGGGAGAAAAAATAAAAGTAAAAGTAAAATAACATAATAATAATAACACTGAATAAAAAGTTTACAACTTTAAAGGTGATTTCTTATCATAGGAACGATGAACGTTGATTGGTTGATACAACACTGGAGTATTAATGGATCCATACTTAGTTTATAACTAAAATGTTTTGTTTATATTTCATTTACTTTTTTTTTTAAATTCTTTATATTTTATACAGAGAGTTTAACACTCTAATCAATTTTGGCACATTTTCGTCAAAAATCAGTTTTCAAATTTGAATATCTCTGGACTCTGTGATCCGAATAACTTGAAATTTCTGTACGGTGTTCTTCTCGTCATTCTCTACAACAACAAAATAGGGAGCGAGTTACAGGTCTTTAAAAATTACGCGGATCAATGTTAAGAAAACTTTTGTAGATCTTTTCGTTTCTTTAAAGAAGTATGTTCCTGGAAGAGTAGGAAGTTTAAATTTGGCCAGAATATTCCTTGAAAGGTTCTCTTTCAAACAAAGCACCAAAGTACGACTTTTTATGAATAGGGAGGCTTTTCGAGAATTTTTGTGGATTTTTAAAGCCTCACATGCGGCGATTCTGTTATTCACATACAGAACTATATGAAGATGAAAAGATGATCATTTTGAAAAAATTACAACCATTTGCCTGCATTTGCAACACCCAATCACAAAACGTGTGACTTTGTTATTTATCAGGACTGGGTTCTTGTATGATGGATTGGTGACTGTCACCATTAATATTTGTTCCTGTATGGTGACAATCACCTTTAAAAATCACAAAATCTCATCACTTTAGATGTGACAGCAAAGCAGCTGTCCCTTTTTATGTATTTTTTAAAGGTGATAGCAAAAGAGATGTTCTTTATGTGAACATTTTATTGAAAATACAATTACAAATAAAATGTATGAAATACAAAACAACATTTATACTGCACATAATCTTATAACAGGTGGAATGAATGTCTTTCTGTAGTCGTCGTTCAGTTTCAAAGTATCCAATACGTATTTAACCGCATCTTTTGACATTCTAAACTTCTTAATGAAGCTGTGAAGAAAAAATATTATTGTCTATAAAGTTTGCTACACTTCAAAATATCATCACTTTTTTGGTGATCATCACACAAGAACAATCACTTTTTGGTGATCACTTTTTAACTATCACCATGGTGACAGTCACCAATCACCATACAAGAACCCAGCCCAGGTTTCACATTTACGTGACATCACGATCTGACGTAGGTAAATTTAGCATTTACTTAACAATTTGTTCTCTTTTAATTTTTTTTTAAAACAATAAACAATAACGAAGATACAGGATGTTTCACAAAAAAAATCCCAAAAATCTTTATTTCCTCGTACTCCGGAAACCGTTATGATTAGACCTCCTTATTGTTTCCTATTGAATAAATAAAGTTATTGAAAACACATATGTTCTTTTAATTTTAGAATTACAAAATTAAATAAAAGAAAATTTAAATTTAAATTTTTGTATATTCCTTTTTAAAATTTTGAATAAGATATTAAAAATACACATATCGGAAAATAGAAAGGTACCAGAATGTTTTATTTAAAAAAAAAACTGAATCACAAATTTCAAGCTCTACCCAGCGGCCAGTAGCCACCTCATCGATGACTTTAACATTGCAATGTCATTAGGCGCCAGGAAGGACTATCGCTGATTAAAGCACCAATGCGTTTATGACAAGAATGCATGAGACATTAATGATTTTTTCATTTTTGGTCATTAACGAAAATGTACAAAAAGTAGGTAGAGACATTTCAAACTTTTTTTTTCAAGTATAAAATACAGTTTTAAGAAAAGATACAGTTTTCCACATTTTTTATAAATTTTGCTGAAAATTAAATTTTGAGAAAACATAAAAAAATATTAAATTTATTGGGTTTTCCATAACATATGAAAACAAACTGAAATTTTATCACTAAAATTTATTAATGTAACATGTTCAAAGTTTCAAACATATATTTTTATATATATGTATATACATATTACCAAAGAAATTATAGACAGAAAGAAGTCTTATGTGGTATCGACTAAAACTTTTAATTGTTACATTAGACTATAGAACAGTACGGTAAGAGAAGGATGAAAGTAAAAGCTTTCTTAACAAAATTTCAATAATGGGGTTCCAATGTTGGGACCCTAGAACAAAAATTTTTGTATAAGACATTTTTATACTACATAAGAATTATTTCTGTCTTTCTTTGATATTACTCATTATTCTCTATTTTACGCATTGTTTTTGTTCAAAATACTTTAATCGCTAACATGAATATTTGCATGGTACTTCCATCAATTCCGTTTTTCATACATACGTTCCTTGATGAAAACATTGATATAAACCTCATCAATTCTAAAAGTCGCCGAAGGTAGCTTTGGAAACACCTCACATATAAATGTAAATCTAATCTGAATGTAAGCGTGCAGTGAAATGAATTTATAATTTAGTACGATACATAAATGGATTCCAAAATATTCAGAGAATTTAAAGGAAAATAATAAGAGAAATAAGTATGAAAACTTGTTTTTATGAGTTGTCTTTTCTTATTAATCTACATTTAATTGGTACATGTAACGATAGGTTTTTTTATAGCATTAAAAAAAAAAACTGGAACAAAAAACAAGATTGTATTTTTTACTTTTTTTTTTCAAATTAAAAATTTTATTTCTAAGATTTTTTTAAAAATAATAATACATATCAGAATATCATTTAGATTATTATTTATCTCTTATCTTTTTTAGTTTATAACATTGTGCATAATGCAGTTTAAGTAAATTATTGAAATATAATTAATTTTGAAACTAGATTTCATAGATATGTATAGGTACATACATATATGTATGTATGTATTTGTATTATTTAAAACATTGTATATATTACATAGACATATATTACATATGTATATGAGTGTTACAGTTAAATATATCTTATGTATTTGAATAAAAGTAGATAACAGAAAATAAATGAAATATCTAGAACATATTTGATTTCATAACCCATAATTTGCATAGATAATTGCATTACTAGCATGTACGAGTATGTACATTATGTATAATATGTGATTGTGATTATTGAAAACTTTGACACTTAATAATAACTTTCTGTATTCAAAACTGTGCAGATGAATTACAATAAAATTCTTTGTAAAACTACGATACATTGTAAATGAACAAATTAATATTAAAATTTACATACCTATACTCGGTTTATAAATCGAAGTCAGTATTGTGCTTATGGAGGCAGTACCCGATTAGTTTCTAATAACTTTACATATACATGTTTTTGATAAATTATAACTTGAAATCGAGATCTGATCACCCCAAACAAGAGACAGATTTATACAAATGCAATGTAGAAGAATATAGAAAAGTATGTCTGTTTTGCCTTTACTGACTTCGATTTATAAACCGAGTATACAACAAAATATATAATATTCAAGATATTTAGATTGGCATATGCATATAATTTATTTGAATATAAATTTATATTTGATATTTGTATATACAAATTGTGAAAAGTCAAGTACTGATACATTTCTACTTATGTTTTTTCTTCTTAGCATAGTACTCACCTCGAGCGGAATTCAGTTTCCTATTTTTAATATTTATTTCTACACGGAAAAATTTTGTGTAGAATATGTAGAAACTAAATTAAAAAGCATCCACAAATAATGAAGCAGTTGTTATTTTTAAATTTGTTGTTGATAACAACTGTCAAATTTACACAGAAAAAATGTCTGTACATATTTTATTTTGCTTCAATAGTGACGGAAAATTAGTGGAGACTGATCGTCAGCGCCATCTCTTGAAAAGTTTTAGAAATGTTAGCAATGACAATTTAAATTTATTTTCTGTCTCGAACTCAGTACCACAAAACAAAAAATGTCTTGACGGAATTCCGTAACCTTTTTTTACATGTATTTTAAATAGGAAACTGAATTCCGCTCGAACACAGTACTATGATTAAATAGAAAAAAAAGTTATTAAATTGGAAAACTATCTAAACTTACCCGTATATTGCTCCCCGTATATTTTAAAATAATATTTTTATATTATAAGTTTTTGTAGAATTAAATGCTAAAAAAGTAATTATGTCACATTATATTACTATTTCGTGTACAGTCGTGCACACAAAAAGTGCTACATCTCATTTTTGAAATATTTTTTGTTTATCAAATGTATTTTTCCGTGGTAAAGTTGATTAAGTTATGTAAATAATCTATATACACGTGGTGCACTTTTTATTTTGTTTGGGTATATTTTTCTAAAAAATGAGCTGCAATAATTAAAAAACGCAAAAAATACAGAAATTTAAATTTCAGCCTCTTCTATTAAGAAATATTTATTTTTACATAATGACAAATTAAAACTATGATATCCAATATAATAAAATAATCCTAAAAATCCTATGTAAAATTTTATTTTTACAAATTCTACTTATTCTAATATTTTGTTATCCTCTATATGATTTAAATCGGGCGAATTACCTGTCGAATCCAACCTTACGACCCTTAGTCTTCAAGAACTTCTCGCACCTGAAAAATAATTACAATTAGTGTTATAAAAATGTTGGTGCAGTTTTAAAGGTGGCATATAATAAAGAACTCAAAAACACAACACTTACAATTTAATTTGACTGGTAAATGAAAGGTGCTCTTTAACTAAGCGCACTAAAATTTTTTTTGTGATCTGGACGGTTAGCATGAACCGTGCCATCAATGAAATGGAGACGTCCCAGAAAATAGTAGAAAAAGAATCCTCATGGCATTTGGCTTTGCAAATGCTTAACGGTACTGATCGTACAGTTTTCTGCATACCTCTCTTCCTGTATACGTTGCACGTACATATGTCGATGCCGAACAAATTGAATTTACTCTCGTCAGACCAAATTACTCTTCTCCAATGTACTAGGGCGCAGTTGCTGTACTTTTTAGTCCAGTTATACCTAGGAGCCCTCTTTCCGTCGAACAGTCGAAACTTTTATTGATATTTCTATTTCCTCTTAATTCCTTGCTTTTAAATCAGTCTTAAATATATGAGAATTTTTTGAATAAATCCTACTTTTAATTTTTTGGTTTCGGTTTCACTTTACAGAAAATCGCCCTTTTACTTCTACTTTTTTTAGTAATCATTATCAAGGGTTTTCCAATAAATATTTTCTTATGTAGACATATGGTGTAATAAAACATAAAAGTAGAATTTCAAAATTACTCAACACCTTGCAGAATTTTTAGAAAAATGTTTGTATTGTAATATTAAGGTATCGTGCGATTATTCTCCGCTATTATTTTTTTTATACATACATATGTATTTTAAAAATTAGTTGAAATAATTAGAAACATATGCTATAATTTTTAAGAATTACCTGTTATGTACAAAATATCAGTTATGTACATTTGGAAATTTTTAACAAACATTTTCAATTTTCATGTCGTTTTCGTTACCAGAGAATCGGCTAGAAACAAACACGAACACTCCCTATTAACCAGACATATCCGAAACTTTTCTTCTTCTTCTTCTAAATCTCGGGATTAAGCGAGAATGTGTGAGTATTCAGTATTCACTACTCAAAGAAATCGAAATTTTCTCTCTGCAATTTTTCTTATATACTTACTTTTAAAGTTTATGTAATTAAGTATAATATGTATGTAGGTATATTATATGAAATCAATAAAGTATATAATTTCAAAATTACTTTTTAGTATTTTAATTATACAGTTGGTAAAATTATCAGGTAACTTTGAAGTATTTTTCTAGTTAATATACTGGTTAATTTACCTGAGAAAATACTTGAAAGTTACCAAATAAAAGTAGTGAGAGAGAATGGATACACACCAATTGGAAGCAGATAAGAAGTATGTATATATGTATATAATATAATTTTTTATAGATGGCTTCTACTTTTTAACTAAGAAATTACTGGTATAACATAACTGGTAGTTCACCGATGAATTACCGACTACTGTCTTGTATGGTTATATATATTTATAATGTGCGTGCAATAGTCTTCAAAATTTATACAGCAAAAACATACCAAAATAAAAAATAAAATAACTTTGTCTGTGACAACAAAAAACTTAATGCAATCAAATATTCAGAGCTATTCTGTATTCATTCTTTAGTTAGCGAATTTTTCTGCTAAAAAAGTTAGCAGGTATAGATGGTAGCAGATTCTTAAAAATTCGTATTCTGGTCACAAGTATTTTTCGAAATCTTTAAGAAGCTGTCAACAGAAATTCGAAATCTGCTAACAAATGTCACTTTAAAGAAAGTTTTTGCTTTTCTACACTAGGTAGTTAAACCAGTTCTTTTTTTGTTTGATCGTTTTAAAATATTGGAATATTTTTTTCCCAGCTCGGTATAAGAATCATCTAAAATAACTTTACCAAGAGGATAATACACTCACACTATAGTTACAATTGGTAGAGTCAACTTCCGATGTAATTTTAACCGTTATAAAAATATGTAAATAAACATGTTTACAGAAGTTGTTACAACCACCAATGCTTATACACTATCTGTTGTTTACATTTTGTAATTGAATAAATTTGTAAATAAAAATGAAAAAAAAATGAAAATCAAGTTAATTACTTCATATTTATTTATATAGATTTGTGTAATTAACATTAAAAAAATAATCCATTTTATTATATTTAGTATTTATGTACCAAAACTTAAAAATGGCAGAAGTTAGCAGAAAACTTAAACGATAACGAACTCGAAAATAGCACCTGCTAGTTAGCAGAAAAGTTAGCAGGTTTTTCTGTTAATTTTTTGATACAGAATACCAATTTTTGTCTTAGCAGATTTTTTTAAGAGCTGTCAAAATTTTGTATGAAAGTTAGCAGAATGTCAAATTAGCAGAAACTGCTAAATACACACAGAATAGCTACCATTATGATTGAGTTTTTACTTTATTAATTGTTTTTACTTTTGAACTAACCCTGCAAGACACTAACCGGTAATTCACCAGTGAACTACCAGTTATGGTTATACCATTAGTTTCTCAGTAAAAAAGGATAGGAAGGACATCGGGAAAAAAATACCTTACGTATAACTTAAAGATTAAATAAAATAGGATTTTATAAAATTGTAGGAGTATTTTTTATTAATCTTAGATAATATATGTATGTATATATTATACATACATATGTATATACTTAATATTATAACTAATGACATACATACATACATACATATGTACTTAATTTACACTTTGCTAATTATTTAATTTTCTGTTTTGTTTATTTCTATTGTGTGCCACCTTCACTGCTCTTCATACTTCCTTTTTGCGTCCAATAAACCGATAAATTTCTATAAAAAGCAATAAGTGATCAAATAAAGTCAAAAACATTATAACGAAAATTATAATCCATCTTAGAACATGTTTAATTTAATTTCAGAAATAAACTGAAAAAAAAAGTGTAATAGGTAATTTTACAATACATCAACTCTAAAAGAATATAAGCAAAAATTGAAGAGGTTAATTTTTAAGTAGCTTACCATTAAAAATACCCAATAAATAGAAAATTTTGATTTCTTTGTGTTAGTAAACACTCACACATTCTTGTAGATATTAAAATTTTGAAGAAGAAAAAGAAAAGTTTCGGTTATGTGTGGCTAATAGAGAAGCAAAAGTACATGTACATTGTATATATGTATGTCAGGTATTTATGTAGCACAAATAAAATTTTATAATGGATATGCATGTACATACTCGTATGTAGGTATTTATGTATATATTTGGATTGATGCGGTATAAATTTGCGTGCATCATTCAATACAATATTGAACATTATGTCTTTTGTATGCGGTTAATGTGGTAACACAATTATAATTGGTACTTTTCAATAATTAGGAAATTCAGAAATGTGTAGTAAAAACACTTGGAAACAAAAAATAAAAAAGGATACAAAATTAAAATATACATAATGTATGTATATGTAAATTAAAAAATATTGAATGAAAGAAATGAACAAAAAATTATCATAAAATTTTAATTGAATATTCTCTTAATATTTGGCGATAGTTCAGTTCAACTTTAAACAAGTGGTGAATTTTTTATATTGAAAATTATAATTTAATTGTATGAGTGTATTTTAGAAAAAGAAATAATTTTATGAGTACATCATTGAATCAAATTTACATATGAAAATTTATAGTTATTATGTTAGTTAGTTATATTTAATTTAAACAGATACATTACATTATTATTATTATAGTATTTAAATGCCTTTGTTTTTATTAAATTAGGTATGGTATACACTATACATACTTTTTCTATTTTGAATTTTGTTGATGTCTTATTTAATTCTTTTCTTTTTCAATTTTATTTTATTAAATTGTTTTTCTTTCATTTTACTTACCTTACTTTAACTTTGATTTACATGTCCACGTCTTTTCAACTTAAAGTAAGTACTTTTTGTACCTACATACCTTTCTGTTTAATAATTTCACCAAACAAAACATATAATCTTCGGATATTTCTATGGAAATGCTATAAGATTTCACAAATTTCATCTGCTTATTGTTTTTACATACACATTAACGGGAACATACGCGGTCAAATTTGTTTACGTGTGTGACGTTATTTGCAAATAAATTTTTGTGTTTGCAAATAAATTTGATGAAAATCTAAAATTTTTGGTTTTTTGGGGGCGTGGCTATTTATTTGAATTGAAACAACTACAACAAGCTAAATATTTGAAGACTAGATTGATATTTGAAAGCCTGTTTGATAAAATATTTGATAGTGTATTATCAAAACTTCAAAGTTGTTTGCAAATAAATTTGAATATGGTCCGGGTTAGGCACACTGCGGAGCAAAGGATAGGTACACTCTATTTTTTTTTAAATTCCTTTAGTTAAGGAAGTGTATCAAAATAATTATCACACATGTTTAATAACTAACGATACATATTTTTTTTATTGCATTTCTATTCTGAAATTGTAGGTAAATCGGGTTTCTCCCAAAAATTGCTATGAAAAGGCGGTGCAACAGGATGGGTAGGTACATTTAAAATATCATAAAAAACACATTTTTCAACTTTTAGATTTTCTTTATTACTTTAATAATCTAGGGCTATGTTGTATTAATTTGAGTCAAAAAAGAAGCACTATTTAAGGTGCTGGTTAATTTTTATTTTTTCTAAGACCCTTTTTAAAGCCAATTCTAAAATAAAAGAACACACCGCTTCTGTAATATTTAAAAGTGTTGAAAACCGAGCAGAAATCCAAATAAACCGTCTTCACAAGAACGATGCTTCTAAGCATTTTCTTCTACAACTTTTGGAACCTAAGCATTGATGCGCGTAGTTTTTTCGGTGCTTTATAACTCGCGTCCTATTGAAAAAATCTTTTTCGTGTCAAAGAGAGTTTTGTAAAGAATGATAAGAAAAAAACCTTACAAAAATTTCAAACCAATCGGATTGACAAAAAAGTGTTAACATTGATTCGACTGTTAACATCCTTGAAACTTTAAGCGGCCCCACCATTTGATTTCCCCACGAGCCGCCACTGGATAAGGTAGTTTTTTACCGATGGCCTATCCTTTTTAACTGAGAAAATTCTGGTACAAATAACTGGTAGTTCACCGGTGAATTACCGGTTAGTGTCTTGCAAGGGACATAACTTGATTTTTCTTTATTTTCATAGTGAAGCAATGATGCTTAAAAAATGTAAGGTCTTGTACAGAATGTCAATAATAAGTTAATTAGGACATATGTACATATTAGACAAAAATGGTCGTCATAGAGAGTTGTGAAATTTCCAACATATAGAATTTTTAATGCTCTATTCAATTGAA
Organism: Bombylius discolor; assembly: GCA_939192795.1. Lineage (NCBI taxonomy): Eukaryota > Metazoa > Arthropoda > Insecta > Diptera > Bombyliidae > Bombylius > Bombylius discolor. The sequence continues at coordinate 31,855,254 of OW584243.1, read as the reverse complement.
GCGTAGTGCATACAGGAAAAAAACCACAAACATATTTTGAATTAAACTGTTATTATTTGTTGTCGAAGACTACATATTTTTTTCTCTTAAAGTATCCATACATATGTACATATTTTAAATTGTATTTATATGTATCTCTAAAACTAAAGTTAAAGCATTTATATTTGTTGTTTATATTCAAGATGATGTGAATTTCAGGTAGGTACAATGATTTTTTTTTCAACAGAAAAACAACATTCGCGAAATTTACTAGCATCTAAATGTAAAATAATAACGTGCTAGATTCAAAACATATGCGTGTGACTGCATCATAATACAAATATGTATGTAGGTACATGCACAAAGATGTTTTTTATTTTTTGTGTAACATTTAATAATTAGTCAGGAATAGAATGGTTTATAAACTATACCTATATTATAGTATATATGTACATACATATGTATATGATATGCTCTCTGCAAAGTGTAACCGTTAACCAATATTTGTAAAAAAAATATCAATAATAATAACACACGCAATATTATGTTTTGCTGGTTTTTTTAAAAATTGAAAATGTCGTTTGTATGTTTCAAAATGAATATAAGATGAAAAAAAAATTATGCGGTGAATGTCACATACACATAAGATTTTTTACTTACACAGGAAATTTGTCCATATTAAGAAGAAGTTACAAAATATACTTAAAAAATTTACATGTTTTTGGTTTTTTACATTTTTAGAAAGTTTTTGAATGGTAGTTCATGGTATAAATAAAAATAATAAATTTAGATTTTTTTTTTCACTTTTTATTCAACTGAAAAATGGTAAAATATGTATATGACTCATAAAAAAATATAGAAGAAGGGAGTGAATATAGTTTAGAAAAAAGATTAGTGAGGAAAAATAATTTATTTTAATAAAATAAATATTAATTTAAATTTTCTTTTATTTGAAATTTCTACTTTGAAATTCAAAAATTTCAGAGGGTTTTTCAATAAGAGATTTCATTTTAAATTAATAAAAAAAAAAATTTAATCTCAATTTAAAGTGCAAATTTAAACATTAAATATGAAATACGTACAATAGCTTGGTAAGCGACCACCTTTGCTTTTTTTACAAATGATCATTTTTTCAAGAAATTTTCATCTATAATTCATTATTTTACTAAAGGTGGAATTATAATGGACATGTGTCGGCATAGAAAAAATAACAAGTGTTGACATGGGAAAACGTCAAAATCGCAACATATTATGTTAAAACAAAATAATTTTCATATGTCAGGTGCGATTTGAATCGCACTTGTTATGTTTGACGAATGTTTAACGAAAGTTAAAAAAAAAAGTATTCAGACGTATTTCTATTATAAGCGGTCGCAATTGATATAATTGATTCGAATTCTACACATGTCATTTATGTGTTAATCTATGTCCATTATAACTCCACCTTAAGGCAAAAGTTATAGGGTTAAATGCAAAAGAAGGTCATTTTTCGAAAAACCAGCGTTTTTTCCCTTCTATATCGCCCTACTTTATTCACACCCTAACTAAACCTAAAAGCACAGAGCAGTTATCTATAGAACTTATATTGTTATTGATAAAAGTTTACATTTCAATTTTTGAACTTAACTCGGTGCAACACAGCCCGAGATATACCAGAAATATTCAAAATTCCAAAATATCAAAATATTTTTTTTTTTATGCGGAAGGACGAAAATGGCCTAAAGTAGAACGAACTGTTGAAGAACAAGAAGATTTTTTACTAATTTGAAATTAAATCTCTTATTGGAAAACCCTATATTCGATTTTTTAGATTTTAGGACAAGACATACATACACATATCATAGCAAAAGGATATTTGAAAAAGTTTTCATATTTTAAAATGAACTTTTGCATTTTTTTTTCTTCTAAAAATACATACATAAGTAGGTATTATATTTACATACATATTTATTTCAAATTAGTACATATATGTATATGTATGTCCTACATATTTCAAAAGAGAAAAATTAACTAATGCCTGGCGCATTAAAATAGGATGAAGTTAAAACTTAAAAAAACGTAAAAATTAAAAAAATAATAATTTCTTAAGGTGCACATTAGAGAGTATATTATAGTATTTTCCGTGTGTTTGAAAACGACCGCAGACATATAATTTTGTGTGCCTTTGACTACGTCAACCTTATTATTAGACATCATTAAGTTTGATCTCCTGTGACTTTTTGTCTCCTTTTTTTTTCAAATAAAGGAAAAACAACAACATTGAAGAAAAAATGTTGTTATAACTATAAAATAAAAAAGATATTCGTATACTATTATTATTATTATTATTATATGCATGTTTCTCTGTACAAAAGTCAATGTTGATTATATCATCTTATATCCGTTCGTTCTGTCCGTTTGGTCGCATTAGAAACTGGTTTCCTTTTATGTTTTATGTTTATCCGCAAAATAAAGTTTAAAAAAAGAAAAATAAGAAAAAAAAAATTTAATTAATCTTGTATATAAGTACATATACAGGGTGTTTCACAGTTCGTGTGAAAAACTGAATAGGGTGATAGATCTTGATGACAAATTAAAAAAATCGTATGTGAATTGGGTGGGGGTTTTCTATTCTCAATGTTTACCGAAATTTTTAAGGTCAAAGAAAATTTTTTTTTTAAGAGTTTTCAACATTTCAACGTTCGTGCAATGTAGAGAGCTAAATAACTTCTTTTCTGGACTACAATAAGTCCTTTTCAGGATTACAAAGTATTAACACAGAGAGTAAAATAGAACATGCCAAAAAACATTTGAATAATTCTTTACAAGAACAAATTTAACTGTTTCGAAAAAAACTGCTTCTAAATTATGGTTCATAACTCAAGATAAGATAATGCAATAAAACAAAAACCATATTAGAGTACACAAAATAAGTTTTCATTTAAACTAACAAAATAGAAAAAATAATAGGGAAATTTTCGAGATGTTCGACCTTGAATATAAAAATGACGAATTTTTTAACTTTGAGTTACAATAACTTCTAAACCATTTAACATATAACTTTATAAAACTGAAATAGCACTGAAATATGTTGCAAAAAGTGGAACTGGTTACTCTTCGAAAAAAATTTTCTTTGACCTTTAATATCTCGGTAACCATTGAGAATAGACCCGACAAATGCACACCCACCATTACCCCCTTTCCGATCCATACGATTTTCATTTCTCATCGAGATCTACCATCCTGTTCAGTTTGGCACACGAACTGTGAAATACTCTGTATGGTGCATCATGTAATATCATACATTATGTTACCTAAGAAATGATGAGTAAAGAAAGAATTTTGCAGTGTAAAATTTTACATTTTATGTAAGTTTTTCCAATACGGTAAAATATCTATGATGGAAAGATTAAGGAAATTTTGAAATAAACATTATATGTAGATAAAGGTATACCTATAGTACCTATATTTATATATTTTACTTTATTATATTAGGTACACAATACCTACTAAAAATTGAAATTAGAATATTTACATATTTATTTATTTAAAAGTAAACTATAATATAAGCACTGCAAAAAAATTAATTTGAGAATTAATATAAGAATCTTTTTAAATTTTAAATAGTTTATCATATACGCATATTATGTATTTGTATTTCAAAAAATATGCCGTTTTAAAAAATATAGCCGACGCAGTCCATTGATCTTAACTATAAAGAATTCGCAAATATTTAGTGAAATGTTTATTCAGGCACACCAAAAATTAACTGTCGAACATGAAATATATTTTCGAAATAAATTTGTGGGATTGAATCCACTTCGGTGAAATTTAATTCACTTTAGTGAATTATTGAACACCTAAATTCACTTTTAACTTTCATTCCACTGTAAAATGAAATCTGGAACATGTTTTGGAAATTCAATAAAATCTGTTCCGAAAAATGATATAAAGTGATAGGAGATATTGATACACCTTTTTAACAAAAAAATCAGTACATCTTTATGTAGGATGAAAAAGTTGCTTTAATTTTTTTAAATACATAATTAATAAATTAAGTATATGAAAAATAATCGGTTTCCAATAGAATATAGTTGTGAAATTTCTAAAGAAAATAATTGTTTTATAATATTTTTTGTTACTGGCTTATAATAACGTACATACATATATGTAGATACTATTTACATGTTAAAGGGCGTTGAAATTTTTTTGCACTTTTACAGGGGCACTCTAGGGTCACTTTGTATTGAGAAAAAATGTAGAGGATCCTTCACCCTTTCAATTAACACCCCACTTGTTCCTCTACCGTGAACACTACAAAAATTAGACGCGTTAAAATCAGATTTCAAATATCTTTGGACCCTGTGATCCGAACAATTTGAAATTTCTGCAGGGCATTATTTTCGTCATTCTCTATAAAATTTTCCTTTACACAAAAAAAAATCCTTGCGACAGGGAGCAAACTACAGGGATCCAAAGAAGAAAACTACGCCCATCAATATTAAGCAAATTTTTGAAAACCTTTTCGTTTATTCAAAAAAGTATGTTTCCAGAGAAGTAGAAAGTTGAAATTTGGTTAGGATGATTTTTGAAGGGTTCTCTTCCAAACAAGCTAAACGAAAAAAATTTGTCGACTATGACAAAAGTTATAGGGTAAAATGCACAAAAACGTCGTTATCCTCCTTATTTTTGCACTTATTTTTTGCTATTATGAATATCATAATTCGATCGATCGAATTTCGATTAAAAATTTCGACGAAAAAATATTTTGGTATTATGTAAGGCAATCAAATCGAAATCGAAAAATAATTGGTTATTGTGAACTAATTGTCATTTTGACGACAACAAAAGCTTTTTTTTGATTATTTTTTTTTCAAACAAAATAAAAGATACAGAAGAGTTAATAGTGTAAAGAAAATTAAAAAATTAAAAGTTAATTTTTTTAAAAACAAAAATGGCTCATGTTAACAAGAAAAAATGATTCATTATGAAAAATTATTTAGATACCTATACATATTAATTTTGTTTTAAATTTTTTTTTTATTTTTTATTAATTTATAATAGATAATTTTATTAATACTATGTAATATAGGTAATATTAATACATACATTTTCACAAATAAATCAGCAATCGACTATTAAAAGTCATCGAATTTTAATTCGATCAAATCGAAAAGAATCGAACTTCATAAACTTACATAATACCATTGTCGAAAATCGAATTTCGATCGATCGAATTATGATATTCATAATAGCACCCATTATTTGAATATTATACTAACACACCACAGGCCTGAAAAAAATATTTTCATGGTGAATGCAACATAATGGTAAATATGTTTATTATGCTACTTTTAAATTCAAAATGGCGCTCTTTTTAGATAGAACGGGCGTGGCAAAATTGCAACACGTGAATATTCTGATACAAAACAAAACTCTTCAACTGTCTAAGAAAGAACATATAAGACCGTGAGAACAGAGCTCATGTTATTTTATAGCGAAAAAAACATCTACAAAGCACACATAACATTTTAAACCAATTGAACTAGCAATATTAAAGGTGGTATAGAACTAGACGATTATGATAATAATAATAATAATAATAAAAAGAAACAAAGCCAAAGAAATACTATACTTACGAGTATATGTATATGTATTTAAATGTTTATACAAAGCTTTATATTCGAAATGTACCTATATATAAATGATTTTTCATAAAGTTAAGCAAACACCATATTCAGTCACTTTACATTGATATACCAACAGCAGTGTTGTCGTCCATAGTTGAAATAATCAAACAAACCTTGAACTGAACCAATCATTCACCATCATTTTTCTTGCCGAGTCATCCTTATAACAACTCTGTAAATTTTTATTTTTTGTTGTGTTGTTCCTGTTATTTTTTTTTCTTTTCTGTTCCAACAACTTCTTGTAATTATTACGTCTTTCAATGATTCCAGTATTTTTTTTTTATATTTTTGATTTTAGTACCAACATTTTACTTTACAAGTCAACGTTATGAAACTGTTAAAAGATATATACATACATACATAAATACAATACATAAAATGTGTAATATCCCTGCAAGACACCAACCGGTAATTCAGTGAACCCAGTTAGTTTTATCAGTAGTTTCTCAAGGATAGGACATCGGGAAAAAAATACCTTACATATTTATTATCTACTTCCTTCCTTTCGGTGTATTTACGTGCGAGAGAGAAGCCATCTCTTTCTCACGCGCGTCAAAAAAGATTTTTTCAGCAATTATTTCTCATTACTTTTATTTGATAACTTTCAAGTATTTTATCAGTCAGACTAACCGATACCTAGAACTAGAAACTAGAAAAAACCTGTAGAAGCTGATAATTTTTGTATAATTAAAATACTAAATAAAGTACATAATTCGGAATTATATATACTTTATTGATTTCATACTTAATTTACATTTTACTAATTACTTATTTAATTATTTTCCACCTAAACTTAATTTACTCAATCTTTACAGCTTTTCGTACATCTTGCGCCCAGTACATGGATAAATTTTAAAAAAAGAATTAATGTTCAAAAAAAATCAAAACTATTTCAACAAAAATTAAACTCTGATCAAATTAAATTAAATCAAAAAGTTTTAACTAGATATTTTCGTCAGGAACAATTTTTCATAAATGGTACATATTTAAATTTAACTTTCACTATCTATGCATGTTTAAATAAATTTTGGATATAAACTGAAGAAAAAAGTCTGAAAAGTACATAAACAAAAATTGCAGAGGTTAATATTCAAGTAGCTTACAATAAAAAATACCCATTAAATAGAAAATTTTTATTTCTTTGTGTAAACACACACAATCTCGCCTAATCCTAAAATTTTGAAGAAGATAAAGCAGTTTATGTTAGATTTGGCTAATAGGGATGTATATATATATATATCTACCTGTGATAATATACCTATATATAACTTTTTTTACTTCACCTTTAAATATTTTATGTGCATCAGATAATTTTAAAGCTTTATTGTTATCAAAACCTCCGAGGGAGAAAGAATATCCCAGTAGCGCAAATTGTAATAAGTGAAATTTTCTTCAATGTTTTCAGTGATGTTATGCACAAAAATGTCACTGAAGAAAAGGTAATGCAAACAGTAATGCAATGTGTAAGTGATATCAATTTTTCTATCAAAAAGTAATGAAAGTTTTCTTTTGAAACTGCGTATTTAATTGCGTGATATTCAATTAATACATAATGTACATATAAGAACATACTAGATATAATTATAATACATACCTACATATATGAATTAATTTCAGTTGTAATTTTGTCTTTTGATAAGTTAGGTATAATTTATTACAATTATAATTAAACACTTTTTCCAAATTGTAATAATTATTCTCATTTTTATTAAACCAAAATTATGAAAATGTATTAATTTCAAAATATTCTCTGCACATTCATGTTTTTTATTACAGATTCAAAAATAAAAATTCAGAGTGAATAATGAATAGAAGAAAATATCCATGGAAAAAAGCTCGCTTCGTTGATGTTTTTTTCTGTTCCTTGTAATTGATGAAAACATCGATCTGTGCTAATGCAGAAAGTAAGTATGTAGTTAATATAATTACTACCAGCAATGCCATCATAATGTCAAAGTCATCGATGTTGCAAGCATCGATTCGGTAATCGGTGCTGTTTCTGCTGGGACACTATTCAAGGCCGTGAAGTAGTCATTGTAAATGGAAATGTGTAGTTTGACATTTTTTTGATTATTATAACGTAAACAAATGGTGAATGATCTGATTGATTTTTGGAGTTATGTATTTAATTTTGTAACTTTAAAAAAAAAAAAATCAGTTAGTAAAAAATTTTAAAGTATTTAGGTATTTAATTAATTTATACGTTTAGTGTGAAACAATATTGTACCTAATTTGTTTGTTTTAAATAAAGAAATCGTATTAGATTAGATAAGAAAATATGTAGATATTAGATTGCTAATAAAAATAATATTTAAAATTTCATAAATTATGCAATATACATATGTACATATTTCTAAATTATAAAGCATTAAAATTATGACATATACATATGTATGTACATATTTTTAAATAACTAGGTCGTGCCCGGAAACTAGGAAATTTTCTATGAATTCCTTCAACATGGAATTTATTACGAAATATTTTATTTTATTAAAATTACATACATACGTGAAAATATTTAACTCACGAATCATAATATTTTTAGTTTCTTTTTTTCGTTAAATTGAAATAATAATAGTTTTATTATTATTATTCTATTTTTTGATTTCAAAGGAAATAAAATATATGAAAGTGTTCATGTTAGCTTTTCATTCCCTATTTTGTTTGTTTTTTAAATGAAGAATAAATTTTATAAACATATTTTTTGTGATTTTACCAATATTTGAAAATTATTATTTTCTGTTTCCATAAAAAAAAAAAAGACCACTTTGATCATATTTTTCTCAAAAAATATTTTGTGAACTAAAATTCGCACTTTTGGTATATAATCACATGAAAGTAGACGGACTCTCTTGGCTTTACATGAGTGAGTAAAGTTGGCTTAATTAAGTGCTTCATTCTCTGTCGGAGGTTTTGATTGTTTCCCTCTATCTCTATAATGTAAGGTAGTGAAGTAAAATTTTTTGTTTTATTTTCATTTATATTTTTAGATGTATTACATAGTATATTCACACAAAATTTGTGTTTTCCTTTTTGTGTGTCGTTTTTTAATTTTTTTTATTCTTTTTATAGGTGCCTATTTCACCTCGAATAACCTAGGCAGTTGAAGAACCTTAATAAATAAATAAATATTTCACATACAGGTGACGACTACGACAAATTTTTTTCAAAATCACATTCAAAAGATATTTTGCTTGAAGCTGATTACTGATCAATGGTTTTAACTTTGTTTTTTTTTTTTTTTTTAAATAAAACTTATTTGTTTTTGTTTTATTTTTTTTTCTTTATTCAACAAAAAATAAATAAAAAAGAACTACATTTGAAACTTATACAGTCTTCAGGGAAGTGGGTATTGTGTTTGCTGTGTGTCTAAACTCTAATTTGAAAATAATTGTCAAAATTGTGTTAAAAAAAAAAAAAAAAAAACGTGAGTGAATTTGAAAAGAAAAATATCAATGTCGCTAAACAGATATAACAAAAGTAAAAATGTCATTCAATTCTCGCAGAGTATCTATACTTCATAATAAAATGTTACGTTGATTATTTTCATACAAAATTTCTAATATTCCAATTTTCTGCAAATTTCATTAAATGAATATCAAATGAAAAATAAAAAATATAAACCAAAAGGACTCAAAAAAAAAAAACTTAATGGTTATCAAAAGCGAAGTGAAAAAAAGTACCCCTTCATTCATTTTTCTTGTTTCATATGCAACTATATTGAAAAAAATTCCAATATTATTTTTTCTTCACTAAGATACATATGCATGTACATATGTGTGTAAACTTCCAACAGTTACAGGATTGTCGATAAAGTAGGATGATGTTGACTGGAATTCAAATATGATTTTTACAGCATGAAAAATAATCCTACTGAATAGAGGATTTTATTGAATATGTGTATTTTGCAAAGGAAATCTCTTTTATTAAAATTTTATTTATTATTGTAATTGCAAAGAAAACCACACTTTTGTTTAAAACAAGTTATTTTTCCAGTGTAAAATACATATTTTAAAGGTAATATATTTTTAGTTTTTTCTTATAGTTTACAAAATTTCACAATTTTCGTTTAAAAAAAATACTATAAAATTAGTACCTATTACATTTTTCATGTTAAATTTTAATTAACAATAAAAACTACACAAAATAATAAGTTTTTAAAAATCTATTGTTTGTATTATTGTTCGACTACCTACACTGAAAGAAAAATTTTAGTTATACTGACAAAAATTTTTCCGTTAAATTTTAAATAATACATTTTGTTGTTTTAACTCAATTTCTTTCAAATTTACATTGAATTTTATCAAGTTACCTGTATTTTTAATTAAATTTTAAACAAACTTGCCTTATCAGTACGCAAATCACGAAGGTTTTGTTAATTTAACCATTATTCTGTTGAACTGACTTAGTTTTTATAAATTTAATAATGCAAATTGTAATTTCAAAAAATAATTGATCAATATGACTGATGAACAAAATACCTACAAAAAAAGGACAAATATTTACAATGATATTAACAAAAAATCTTTAACATGTTTAACAAATATTTTGTTAAATCTGCAAAAACCTTTTATCAAAATAATAAAGTTCTATGAATTTTACTAAAAGCGTTTGTAAATTTGATAAAGTAGTTTGTAATTTTGTTAAAATAACAATACTTTTTGTTGATTTTTTTCCAACCTTCTTGTATATCATTCTTAACCAAAGCGTTCATCAGTTCGTTTGTGAATTTTGATCCGTGATTTTCAAAAACATTTGTGAAATTATTATATAAATATACATACATAATATCTAATTTATTTCTTTTTAACAAATGCAGATTGTGATATCGATGAAGAAGTGTTGAAATTCATCACATCTAAGCATCTAGCAAAGTTTTATTCTATAAATATCGTATACCAGTTGGATTTCAGTGCTACTTTGAAAAACAACTTATTTGGCAAAAACTACAAGTATGCAAGTCAATAAAAAAAATTAATATATGTACAGTGGTCTACAAAATTATTCACAATATATGTTCAGTTTTGGTTTTAAAAATTCGTTGTTTGATTTATCAAATTTTTTGTTTTAAAAACTTAAAAGAAAAGTTGAATTAAATAAATTTGTTTTCACTTTATTATTTTTGAAACCAAAATTAAAAAAATTATACATACGAGTGCTTTTGTAAACCACTATATGTAAAATATTTCATTTAAATTGGCGGTAAGAGAAATATAACAGTATATACATATGTATGTGTACTCAAATTTGATAATTCTATATTATTTTCTCAAAAGTTTCTAATATTTTGTCTATAAACTCTGTTATGCCTGTTTCTCATTATGAAATTTCGATTATATTATATGTAGTTAAAAACAAGGATTACATATTTAAATTCGGGTATTTTTTTTTTTGACAATACAGACGCAGAATAAACCTTAATTCATACGTATACATAAATATACACACATATACATACATATACACATTTCTAAATTGATTATTATTAATTATAATTAAAATGATTTGTTTTGTTTGCAAAGCTAAAAATTTTTCTTTAAAATCATTAATATGTAATTTATTTAAAAATTTTTCATGGTTTACGTCCTGAAAGTACTTATCATTGTTCCGAACAATCTTGCTCGCAATCTTTTGGAAATCTTAAAAGTTTCAAAAGACATTTGTTGCGAAAACATATCGTATTTCATACTTCTGATGATATTAATAAGTCAAACGACACGTTTAACTTCAGATTTAACAGGAATTCTTCAGTTTTCTCAAAAGAAAGTAATTCTGTTGTCGTAGATGAAAAGCCAATTATAAGTTTTGATAAGGATATAAAGTTAAAAAAAAACGTTCAATCTTCAACCGCAGAGTTCATGACATATTTGCACAGTTTTAACAATTTTAGTGTAAAAGACGTTGAGAAAATTCAATAACAAATTAAATTTGGTACAAAACTCTCTAATGTCATCATTATTAGAATTTAAGTCAACAATTTAAAACTCTTTTGATTTTTGTTCTACGACTTACCATTTACAAAATTGGCTTTCGGAAAATATTCTTAGAAATGAAATTATCCAATTTTCCATCAATAACGAAATTGATATAACTTCTCATAATGATGAAGCCGTTTATAATGAATGTGTTACTAAGGGTACGTTATTACCTATGAAATTTCAGATTAAGTCTTTTTGAAAAAAACAACTCCCTAGAAAACTATTTAATGAATGACAAAAATTTTTCAAGTACACATATTTCTAGTTTTTTCGATGGAAATCTTTGGAAAGAAAAGAGTTATGCATACGAAAATAAAATTTGTGTACCCTATTTTTTATATGTTAATAATTTTGAAATAAATAACCCACTCGGAAGTCATTGTCAACCCATTACTGCTATGTATTATAATTTTCATTCGTGAAGAATTACTCTAAACTGCAAAATATATTTATTGCTGGCTTCGTTAAAGCTTGTGATTTTAAGAGCTTTGGTAACGATGCCTGTTTGAAATATTTAATCGAAGAAATAAATAGTATGGCCACTGAAGGAATTGTCATTAATACTTCAGAAGGACCTAAAAAGGTATATTTTATTCTTGCTTTAGTTATGAGATAACCTAGGCTTGAACTCAATTTGTGACTTCACTAAATCTTTTTCAAGTAAATTCTTTTGCCGATTTTGTAAATGTGAAAAAAATTTAACAAGAGCACACAAGTTGTGCGTCAATTAGTTCAGAATTTTTTGCAATTCCAAATCAAAAAATTTTGAAAGAAACTCCGTATTTTTATGTTCAACGTCGAATATCTCGAAAATTTGGCCTATTACTAAACAGTAATTTTGTTGTAATTATTTTGTTGGTTTGAATGTAAGTTTTTTTGTCTATTTTAAACTGGTTTTTTACTGCATTATCTTTATCCTTTCAAAAGTTATTAACCATAATTTAAGAGCAGTTTTTTCAAAATCAGTTAAATTTGTACTTGAGCATGTTTTATTCATTCACATCAAAGCACATGTGCTCTGTAGTATTTTTAAGAATCAAAAGATAGGCATGCTTTTCTATATTCTTTCACAAATTGTTTGTATAAATCTGTCTCGTGTGAGGGGTGATCAGATCTCAATTTCAATCGAGGGAAATTCTTTTAATTAAATATTACCAAGGGCTGCCAGATTGAAAAAATTTTTGGAAAATTTTATAAAAAATATTAAAATAAATAAATATAAAAAAATTAATTCAATTGAGTATATTATATTAGTACTTAATTCTCTTAACTTCACTCTTTGATACTCTTAATTTACTTAAAAAACTTGAATTTACACAATAAAAATACTTCAATTAAACAAAAATTAAATAAATTAAAAATAACAATAAAAAACCAAGTATTTAAATTGGAAATTCATATAATATTAACGGAAATTTTTCTATGAGAGGTCAAAAATATCTACGATATAAATTAAAGTAGTTTTAATCAAGGATATTTATTGATTGATTTTGCCTTGTAATTACTGAATTATAGAATTTTAATATTTCTTTGTTTTACACTTTGTAAATTAAATTCATCCTCTGTTTTTGAAAAATAAGAAAAGCGAAATTTAGTTTAATAGTACCCTAAAAGAATAATGGAATTAGCTTCTTAATTTTAGAAATAAATTTTAGATTTTTGTGTGTTTTTTTTTCTCTGCTTTTTGCAATTTTTCTGGTATTTCAATAACATAAAAAAAATATTAATAATTAATTACCGGAAGCAATTTAGTATTCGCACGCACTCATAATCTAGTAGAATATTTTCTTTGTCCTTTGATATTATTTTGATATTCAATATTTCAATTGTAATATCCAATAGAATAAAATTTATTTTTTTTGTATTTTTTTTCACAATATACACAATTTTATGTAAAGTTCTAAAAACGTTACGTTTTTTTTTATAAAAAAATGATTAACGTATTGTTTGATTAAGAATTTCAAAAATATTCAAATTTAAATTATAATGAAAAGTATTCAGGTTTGATTATTTGATTTTAAAGAATTAAATTAAATTAAAGTAACGTAGCAAAATTATAAAGTAGTACATAAATGAAACAAAATAGATAAAAAAGGATAAGTTAACAAATATGAATATACATAGGTACATATAGGTATACATTTAGTGCATATCAAAATTCAAAATCAAATTCATATTGAAAACATAATTTTATATATCAAACATCAAATAAAACTTTTATTAAAAATAAAATATAAAATAACAATTATGAATATTAAAAATAACAAATTTAAATTTTAAAACAAAATTAAAAATACTGAATATCATATTATCATAGATTATTTTTTTATAAATCAAGGCAATACTTCCAATAGCGACGGCAATCCTGAAATTTATCATTTTCTTTTATACTCATCTTCTCGGTGCCGTGACACGAATCAAATCAAACTCAAACAACATTTACGATTTTAAGCGGACATCAGCTGCGCAGCGCAACGACTTTATATTTCATATTTCGGTTTTTTATATTTCATAAAAACAAATGGCGACAAGGCCGACAAAACAACTGAACCGAATAAATCATTTGTCTTCACGAATCACGATCACGATGCGTGATAGAAAACATCGAACGGGGGGATGTATTTATTTTTGTCAAAATAAAAAAATATAAAACAAACAAAAATTGGAATATCTCATTAAAAATAGAAAATTTTTATAATATTTTCAATTTAAGTTACTTTTTTATGAAATATACAGAAATGTGAAATTCGTACAGAAACTTATTTTTTAGAATTTTTTGTGGAAAAAAAAAGCTAGAATGATTTTAGTACAATTTGAAACATCCTGTTAACATTATGTTAAAATTTAAAAAGTATCTTTTTTAGGGTTGAAGATATGTTTTTTAGAATTTCCTACAAACAATTATAGTATATGTGCAGTTATCAGAAACACATCGGGTATTGCCTCCATAAGCACAATACTGACTTCGAATAGTGAAAATAGTATAAAAACAGCTAATTTATAGGTTGAAAAAAAAAAAAAAAAAAAAAAAAAAAACGAAAGTAATTGTAAAACTGCTGGGTTCTCAATTCTCATACAGAATTTGCATCCGGATGCAAAATTTTGATTGGTGGGATATATCTATATGCATTTTATTCTTCACATGCTCTCTCTTTCATGTAATGAAGATGCAAATTATTGATGAGAAAATTTCTCTCGTTGAGGATACGTGTAGCCAACGACTACTTAAGTACAAAGAGCATTATAGTCTGAATTTTAAGAGTTGAGGTTTTTTCGCGCATATTTTACATGGCTTTGTGATCTTTTTTGTGTAGATATACGAAAGAAGAAACGTGTTACAACAACGAAAACGCATGTGTGTAAGTATCTTTCTTTCTGCGCATGTTTTTCTAGTATAATACGAAACCTCAACTTTTATTATTTTGACTATAATGTCAAAGGTAAGTTGTCGTTGATGTAGCTTGGTTATACATATATAAGAATATCAGCTGATCTTTTTTACTGTCATTCTGCTTGTACACACAATTAGTGGTTAAACCGGTTATTTTGCGCTGGGAGTAACGATAATGGTATAATTTTTTACAATTTGGTATAATAAGAATTATCCAAAATAATTTTAGCTTCACGGTTGTAATACACTCATACTCTCGTTACAACTGGTCGTGCCACCTTCAGATGTAGTTTGAGCAGTTGTAAAAACAGGTTTTAAAAAAATATAAAATGTCAATTTTGACAATCGACAAATGACAGTTTCGAGAATCAAAAGAAGATGCACGTGTAAACGTGAAGATGCATGAAAGATGTAAAATAAAACCGAAAACACACGAATATTGACCGAAGACCATCCGATGTCATTTTGCATCCGTATGTATGAGGAGAACCCAGCCTAATGTAATAGAAATCATTAAAAAAAAGGATAAATTTAGAAATAAAAGTTGGATATCTTTCATCATGTATAAAAACATATTATTACTATAAGAAGAAAAAAAAATAAATAAATAAATAAAACACATATTTAGTGGTATTTTCTTTTTCTTCCCTTTTGAAAAGTTCAAGTGTATAAGTTTTATTCAGAGAAAAACAAATTAATAAAGTCGAAAAACAAAAAAGGATAAAATGTATGCATCAACATCATCATGTGATTAACTTCCAATTATAATAATTTAGCTAAAATTTGGAGCAACATAACATAAAATTTTGTTGTATTTTTATACATCGCATATACATATTATATATCATACATATAGCCATTTTACATGTAGCATCATCATCAACAACACCATTATAAAGCATAATACAGATAATCATATGTAACAGTATACATATTTTATTTTAATATACTATACTATATACATATGTACATATATTTATGTATTTATTTTTTATGCTAATTTTTGTTTCTTTTTTTTTGATGACCATATAACCAAATTTTTGTAGACGATAATAATTATGTAGAAATTTCTTGAAAAAAGGAAAAAAATTTTGTTGATTAACAACAATAATAATGCAAAAGGAAAAATACAAATTTTTGTATCCTTAAATGAACATGAAAATATCATATTTTTGTTTTTATTTTTATGAAAATGAATTTGATGTTCTCGAAGATATGTACATATGTATACCTAATAAAATAGTTTGGACTAGACATTTCGAGGAAATTGTTTTTTTCTTTTTTCGATATCATTCAATAAAATAAAATGATTTCTCTTAGAACTTTTTTCATATGCAACCATATTGAAAAAAATTCCAATATTATTTTTTCCCCACTAAGATATGTATGTATGTATGTACTTCCAAC
Organism: Bombylius discolor; assembly: GCA_939192795.1. Classification (NCBI taxonomy): domain Eukaryota; kingdom Metazoa; phylum Arthropoda; class Insecta; order Diptera; family Bombyliidae; genus Bombylius; species Bombylius discolor. The sequence goes on along the minus strand of OW584243.1, from coordinate 31,838,830 downwards.
AGTTACAGAACTGTCGGTAAACTATGATGTGTTGACTGGATAATGGATATCATTTAATAAAAAAATTTTTTTAGGACTTGCAATCTTTTTGTGATTCATGGCTGACGTTTCTATAGAGGATAAACATGATGTTTAAGAAATTACATTGAAAATTTTAATTCGACTCCAATAAGAATCCACAATGAGCGAATTCTAATTAGATGTTTCTGATGACGAGTTATGTATTTCAACTTTTTTAAAGCTTTGGAAAAAAGAAAATATGTGGGTACACGAATATATAATGATTGTATTGTAACAACTGACGGAAATTTTCATTATATTTTTGCAAATTCTAAAATATCGCTTTCTTTTGAAAAGACAAGTGGCATCAACCAACATTAAACATTACCATGAGTAATTACCATTAAAGGATCTTTCAATTTTTGAATTAAAACTAAACGCACGACATACTATATAAAAGAATAATAAAAAAAATTTTTTACTGGGAACAGAAATTTAGTTTGACATTGATTAGGAATTTGAAATACACAATACATATTATGTATAGTTTTAAAGAATACATATACATACATATACATAATATGTATGGTTTGACAAATATGTTACAATAAAATAAATCGTTATTACATTACCTTCCATTCATTTTTTATGACATTATGAACATCATCCTTTCAAATGTTATTGTATATTTTATCTTTATTCTAACAAGAGTTACATATATATAGGTACCTATACTTGTCGAATTCTTTTTTAATCCGTGACTAATTAAGTTATCACCCCTGAAACAATAATTGATTAATCAGCTTTCAAGTTTCTATTTTTATGTACCTATACCTATGTATATATTTTTTTATTTCCTTATTGACCGTAACACATAAAAGAAATGTGACCTGACACGGTCAATGTAGTGGCCGAAATATCCAACATATAAGTATTGTTTCTAATTTATGTACATATACAAAATACATTTCAATTCCATCAACATCATGTTCATGTGCTATTCATGCAGAGTTTATACAATATAATAAAAAAAATTATAAATCGACAGAAAGTTTTTTAAATAAGAAATTCGATACGAGTCAATAGTGAACCATATCTTCCATATCTTGTCTATATTAAAAATATATGTAATATATGTGATGTATCTCTATAAACATAGGTACATACATATATACACATATGTGAAAAAAACTATTAATGGAAGTCTTTTTTTTTCCAGAAATTTAATGAAAGAATAAGATTATGAAATGTTGTAATAATTCATTTTTATTATAACTTTTTTCTTTTTTTTTTAAATTTGTTTATATCTGTTGAAAAAATCGTATAGACTTACACTCAACTTATATAGAACAGTATTATGTATACCTACATACTATTTAGTCATGAGGATGAGGACAATCATGTGTACAAAGTAGACAGAAAGTATATTATAAACAGTTGCCTTTACTATAATTTTCATCAAAAAAGAAATTTAATAAAAAATTACTTTAGAACTGTGGAATATGTACACACAGTCAATTTGATTGAGAAAGAAAAATCAGTGAATTTTATTCTTTTTATTAACACCGCATGTCTTTAGGTGTGAAAATTGATGTTTTTCTTATTATGATTGCCTACAAGTTTTTTTTTGTTTTTTTTATTATTTTGTTTTTGTAACTAACAACAATATCACCACCAATGGTGCCAAATATAAGCGCATTAGAAACAGAAGCACTCTCAGTTGGATGAAAAAAAAAAAAAATCTATAAAATAAAATATTCTTTAATTTTCGAATAAAAGAAGATAAGAAATCAAACAACAAAAAAAAGATAGCCTTTCGTGAAGACAAAACGGTTGTAAAAAAAAATAAAAATAAATAAATTGATTGGTAGTGAAAAATGGATTTGAAGCATCATTGTCAATAAAATCAACTGAAATGAAGTAGTAATAAAGTAGGAGAGTATAAATTCAAAGATAGTTCAGTTGAAATTTCATTATTTTCAAATTTTCAATTTTGTTTTCTTTTAAAAAATTATTTGATGAATAAGTGTAAATTGAAGAAACAAAATTTTTCATACAATTAACTTCCGTTTCTGGTTATAAAGAGTTTTAATACACATATACATATGTATGTACATATGTACATATATTTATATATGTAGAAAATTATAAATCGTAGTCTTTTATAAATCCGACATAAAGATAATGATTAAAGATTGATAGAATATGACGATAATAGTGAAGATTCTTTTATAATGCCGTAGGTACTTCGGAAATATCTGAATGATTTCTAGGTAAAAAAAAGGTTTTTTTTTTATTTTTTGTTTTTTTTTTTAAAGTTAGCTGCTGTTCGGATGCAAAAAATGAAAAATTATACATAGGTATTTTGTTTTAACGGATATATGTTTGTAAGTATATTTTTTTTCAAGATGTTAGATATATAAGATTATTATTGAGACGAATTCAATTATGAACGCTGATAGGTGGTGAATTTTTCATTCATCAAGAGAAAAAAATAAAGAGTTGAAATAAATACATATACAGTTGCGCTCAAAACATTTGCAACTAGTAATAATTATTTGGATATTTTCATATAATTTTGACAATATTGTATTATTTTATTCTTTTATTCTTTTATTGGTGACATATTAGAAAAACAAAAACAAAAACTTTTTAAAATCATTTTTGCAGCAAAAATATAAAGAATAATATTCAAAGGTCTTTTTCTATTGATTCAAAACATTTGCAATTGCATACATTTTCGTTTTTTAACTTTTATTACAGAAAAAATATTCTATTATTATTGTTTCAATTATAATACATATTTTATTGAAGATTCTTTATTTCTTATCAATTCAGAAGATCCTTTCGGCAAGGACTTAATTAATTCTGTAATATTACTATCTGGAATTTTTGCCAATTTTTCTTAATACAATTGTATAGTTTTACTTTTTTTTTTTTTGGAAATTTAGTTTCCAAATTTTCTTCTAACAATCTGCCATAGGTTCTCAAACATACTGAGATCAGAAAATTTTCCAGGCTCCTTTAAATTTTCAATATTTCAATCCTCAAACCAACCCTTCGCTTAACATGAAATATAATTAGGGTCATTATCATGCTAGGAAACCCATGAAATTGCCTTTATTACCAGGATAATCTAACATAGTGTTAGAAGAATAGATTTAAAAAAATTATTCTGCTATTGTGTCCTTTATTTTCTTAATGGGGACTATACGTTATACTTATACCATCATATTGCCTTGATAAAATTCAACTATTGCTTCAATCAAATTTTATTGTATGTATTGTAAAAGTATAGTAAAGTAGCTGTAATATAAATATGCAATTGTGAGTGTACAATTTTTTTTTAAGCAGAAATATGTATTATGATAATAAAAAGACTATTTTTTTAACAAATTTGTCATTTTTTTACACTTTAAATCTAGTTTTTTGAATTTCTCAAATTAAATCAAGATACATTTTCGAAATTAACATTAAAACAGTTTAAAAAAATACGTCTTTATATCCATTTAATTTGCGCGTTTCACACAAAATATATAAGAAAATTTTTTATGAATTTAGCATTAAATACACAACGATCAGTTTTGAATCTGAAATAAAAAATTCATCTGTCTTCAAAAATTTTGTCCTCACAACTAAGTACTCATATAAACATGTGATAATACCCTAATCTTCGTAATCATCCGAAAAAAAACATCACTTTTATATTTCATAAACATACTTCATCTCTAATTTTGATTCTACATACATATGTAGGTACATAATATAATATTAGAAAAATTTTTCTCATACAAAAAAATTAACTCTAACACATCCTAATATTTTCTCTTTTATATTATTCTTGTTATTTTTTTAATTTATTTTGCATTTTTATGTATATGGGCACATATCACGCCCACTAAATAATTACAATATGTATAACATGATAACCAGTCGGATTAAAAAGCAAAAAAAAAGTATTTTACAAAAACGAACTATCTGTTATCATTTACTTTTGTTGACCTAAATGTATTATATTTTATATATTTATATGTACATACTGTCTTTATTCTGTCAGCAGGCTCTGTTATAAACAACAAAAGATTTTTGATTTAAAATATACATATACGAGTAGTATGTACATTAAAACTACGAAAAGGAAAAATTTGAAAAAAATGTTTTTTTCTCTGTCTCATTGTCACTATTGTTGATTATGTCAATGTGTAGATACTTGTATTTATTATCAAAAATATAATGTTAATTATTTGTATTTCTAAATTTTTGAATTGAAAAGAAAAAATATTCTCATGAGATTAGATCCTTGATAGATTCTTTTTTTCATACCACACGAGTATAACACAAATAACAATACAATAAATGTCAATTTAAAAATCAATTCAACGGTATTATAAGTATATATTTGATATGTGAAAATAAAAGGAAATATTCATATTAAATACATAATTTTATATATCAAACATCAAATAAAAACTTTACTAAAAATAAAATATGAAATTAACAATTACGTCTAAATATTAAAAATAATACATTTAAATTTTAAAACAAAAATACTAAATATCATATTATCATCAATTCATATTTTTTTATAAATTTAATCAATACTTTCAATAACTACGGCAATCCTGGATTTTCATAATTTTCTTTTATACTCATCTTCCTGACACGATTCAATTAAAATTCACTACTTTAACCGTAGGATAGCCTGATCGACATTGTCAAACTTTTAGCCGTCCGTATACAAATGTATACCATACATATACATTTTTTGTTGAAAAAGCGATATCTCAGCATTCCGTGGACCAAAAACCGTTACAAAACGAGAAACCAGACAGTGGATCAGAATGAAAGTTTTCACTTGAACAGGTAACAATAGGTTTTTTATAGTTTGTACCCAGGAACAAGAACACCTTGTTTAACTCATTAGGATCAATATCTATATTTTATTCAAATTCTGCCATCATTTTTTGGGAAGAAAGTGAATAATTAACTGTAAAATTTATTTTTAAGAATGCGATAACTTTCTCTATACATTCTAATAATATATAGCATTTCCATCTCATACACGCATTATGTCTTTCTTTTATTATATTTCGTATATATGAGTTAAACCAAGGACAAGTGTGTGAACAGTTTCTTCGAAATTTGATAGAAACATGTCGATGAAATAAAAAATGAATTATTAAATCGAAGTTTTCAACCTGTTCATCTATATTAGTTAACGAATAAATGTATGCCAATGCTTGGGATAGACAATACTTTTATTTCCAACCATTATGTAAATAACACTATAAATGTCAGTATCAGCTATTTTTTTAATTTCAATAATCTATACACTTTACACGTTAAACTACATATTTATAATTCAAGTCCTATGCCAGGTACAAGAAATAATTTAGTAGATAGGGGAAAAACCAAATTACATATATGTCAACTCGAACTTAATTTTTGCCAAGAGTGTACCAGCAGTAATAGAAATATGAACATAATAAAAAAAAAACAACATATGTATATTTATTAACGTATTATGATTTCTTTTTAAGGAAAGTTTTAAAGTTTATAAAAGTATTAATAACGCCTTATACAATAAGTTTTCTCTTATTTGGTTACTATAAAATTTTTTTATTATTATGTAGCTATTTCTATATTTACTTATAGGAGCATTACAAAAAGTAGGTTACACAGAAAAAGATTATATAAGGGACGTAAAAACTGCATTCAAAATACATAAAAACAGATTTTTTTAAAAATCAATGCATCAAAAGAACAAACGTACAATTTAATTTCATTTCAGCTAATATAAAATTATTTTAAAAATGAATTTTTTTTAAGTTATGAAATTTTATATTATTTTTCTTGATAAATATTGAATTTTATTGTTATTATTATTGTAATTTTTTGTTAAGAACTGAATTTTTTTCTGAAATACAAAATTTTTTTGTTTTTAAATATTTGTATTTCTATTACATTTTAATATAATGTGATTTTTAATAGAACATGAGTGATTTGTTAATTACATACTCATTGAGGTAGTAGTTATGACTTATTCTGTCATGATATAATGCATTATATATTTTACTCTAAAATAGAGCGAACCAGAGATACATATAGAGATCTAAATACATACGGATCATTAAAATCTTTAGTCCATCTTATAATGAAATCTAACATACAGTAAGCTCTAGAAACTCTTACATCCATATGTCTATGGAAGTTCAGTTTCGAGTCAAAATATACCCCTAAAGCGTAGTACTCAGATGAAAATAAATTTTAAGTTGGAAAAAGTCTATTTATTTCGGAACGAAATAAAAAATCTACAAAATGAAGATGAAATCTACATAGATGAAAAAAAACTTTAATATATATATTTTTATCTTAATTTTACTATAACTATATCAAAACAACCTAACTTTTCAAATGTCAAAAAATCATTTTATTTTAATTTTCCGTACGAAATAAATGGAACTTTATTTATTTCGGTTGGATATGAAAATAAATGATCTCCAACACAGACAGCCAACACCATATGTGAAAGAATTTTTCAACTCTTTTTTATTTTTAGCTGAGTACCACTTACGAAATCGAAACAGAAAGTTTTTTCTGTTCCATTTATTTTTGGTTTTTTTACATAGGTTTTGTATAGGCAAAATATCTTATTTTCATCTGAATACTACGCTTTAGTCTTTAATATTATCCAATTTATCTAATGTGATACCATTAATATGATAATTATTAGAAATAGGATTTTTAATACGAAAAAATGAGGAATGGATCGATGAAGTAAAACTTCCAAGTCCGACTGGGTTGAAACAATTTTATTATTTTTTTGTTCGTCTATTATCGTAGTTATTGATAACTGCGTTTAGTAAATTTAAGTATCTATAATAAAGATAATGTATAAGATATCCATAATATTTAATTTATTTTTGTATAATATAGTGTGTATATTAGGTAACATCAGAATAAACTTTACAATATGCCCATCATATGACAGTAAGTGCAGTGATTGATTCAAATTGGACTTAATTTCTTCTTCCTCTTAAACAATTAACTTACTTATAGTAATTCGTCCAAATTCACATATCTATATGTATATTTAATAAATATTTTTTTATGGTAAAACTATATAGCTATACATATTATATATGTACCTATATCTTTAGACATAATACATTATTATTATACATATTATAGACGTAGTTACAATATATTTACTTATATCTTATGATTTTATGATACACATACATACATTAGTCTAGCCAAAACCTCCGAGAGAATATACTCTTCAAAACCGTGTGTATACCATTGCAAATGCAGATGTGTAGACTGCCAATTGTTGATTTTTATAATGTAAATAAATGGTAAATGATGTGATTAAGTAATTGGATTGGATAAATATCGGTAAGTAAAAGACTCTAAAAAGTTTATTTAAGAAATAGAACTTGTAATTTGTTTGTTTTAAATAGAAAAATCAAAGTGAAAAGCTACATACATAATATGTGAATTTGATAACAAATTACGTTATGTCAATATAAAATATGTAGATATAATATTGCTAATTAATATATTTAAAATTTTGTAAAATTTTTTTCCCTAAAAAAAGACCACTTTCATCATATTTTCCTCAAAAATTATTTTGTGAACTAAAATTTGCACTTTTGGTATATAATCACATGAAAGTAGACGGACTGATACACATATATGTATAATACTATATATACATATGAAGTACATAATACACTGTGAGTTTTAATCATTTTCATATTTTATGAACCCAGTCGGAATATTAGTAAGTAGTAAGAATGTCATCGATGAGTTCCTCAATGAAAAGCATAGAAAAATGCATGTTTTACAAACACAGTTATGAGTAATTCGAAAAAAAGAAATAGTTCCATATCGGCATTCAAAATTTTACGTCGTTTTTAGAAATGTTGAAAATGATTGATGAACTTTAAAGTTAACATGCACAAGAAATCAATAACATTTTTTACACGCGAGTTACGTCACGTTGTAAAAACATAGCTTTCAACACTCTCCCTGAAAACGTGATTAACCAAAAAAACATATCATGGCAAAAATTATCTGTAAACTCCTAAACAGAACTTTCTCATGAAAATAATTTTTTATTTTTTTATTAATTGTGTCGATGGCTAATTTAATTTCTGAATTTGACAGAATAAGAGAATTTCTAATTTCTAATTTAGTCCAATATTATATAATATTATTAATTCTCTCATTGTACAACTGGTTTATGACAATTTATTTATTTTTATTTTCTAAAACATTATTTATCTTATTTTCTATTATTACTAAATCATCATGGTCTGCCTTTCCAACGATCCATTTCCATGCGCTGCCAATAAAATTTAGTGAGCGTTTACTTTTGTGTGGTCTCAAACTGTCTAGTAAAATGTGTACCTACTTGTTCGAATTTGTATGTCAAATAAGAACGTAAGGGATGATTTTTCGTTACTTGTCCGTTTAAAACTGTATGTATTTTATTTACGAATATTCGATAATTTTCTATTTCTATGACATGTATTAGTTTAAAATTTCAGTCGAAATATCATTTAGAGAATACTGCAATTATAAAAAAGTTGAAGAAATTTAGTTTCTCATGTTACTTTTATGGACCACTTTTCCTGATTCTGTTAGGACTGTATTTGTATTTGATTATTATTTTTCCTTTCTTTTCCCAAAAAAATTTGTTCAAATAATAAAATAATAAAATAAACTTACAATAAAATTAACAAACGTTTGGTTACCGTTTAGAGTTGTAACATAAAACATTACAGATGTTCTATCCTTTATGTGACCATTGTAGTATTTTCTGCAATGAATTGGTCGGTTGCTGAAAAAGTATTACGAAAATCTGGCCTGGTTATCCTGGATTCTTTCTACAGTTCAACTCTGTTTTTCCTAGTGAAGGTTACTCAGGGGCCTTATTTCCCAAATACAATTGCAAAATTTCTAAAAGTTTTTAAATTTTCTACTTGCTACGATTGATTCAATAGTTTTCTAAAGTTTTATTCTATGAAAGTAGAATCATTCTAGTAGAGTAGAATCAGCATCAAATACATATTTGGGAAATAAAAATGTATGGGAACCAAAATTAGTAACTTTGTTGCAACGTGATTTAATGAGCAATATGATCATTGGTACCTCTTGCGTAATCAATGTTTGGGAAATGAATTACTTTTATATTATGATGAATATCTGGGAAACGTGTTAACTAATATATTAAATAAACACTTTGGAGTATCTTACTTACCGATTTTTTATTTACCTAATAATTCCAACATTGAATAACTTCAAAAATTTAATTAATCAATCACATTATTCACTACTTATTTGTTTACGTTATAAAAGTCAATAAATGTCAAACTTGAAACCACACATACACGTACATAATGTACATTTGCAATGACTGCCTCAGACCTCAGTGTATATTCTCTCTCTCTTTGTTTTGACTATATGTATCTTTTGAAACCTAGCTTATCATGTACGTACATTTCATATACACAATAAGTTTTAAGTGTTTATGATAATAATTTTGACGTCAGTTTACATCTGAACTAATTCTGTTTGTACGTATTATTGAATTTGTATTGTAATGTAATACATATTATTTAAAATACAAAGGTCAGGCATAAAAAATTCTCTATAACTATATAATGCCGTATTCATTTTAACCTCTATACATACATACATCAACTTCGTTTAATGTTCTCTTCAACTGAAATTAAAAAAAAAATTCTAGTACACTTTATTATTGTTACTCGCAGTTTGAAGTCTTTTAAAACACTTCTTTATTTCTGTATGTTATTAAAAATATATTATATGTACCTATAACATATGAATACATTCATGCATAAATTAACGTATAATTTTTTTTGTATCTAGGTATGTAATAATTTTTAAACGGTAAATTCTACCATAATTAATTTAAAAAAAAAAAACTTTATATACATATTAAGAAATTTAAACCTTTAAATAATTTTAAAATCTAGGTAAAGATAGATTCTTGAATTTTTGTTTGCATTCGTTAGCTAAATCTGAACGCACCTTACGAAGGCTTTTTTTCTTTCAACTGAAATTTATTGTATGGAACCCTTTCTTTTGTTGGAGGCCGAATGATATTCCTTGTATAAATTTTCTCTATAATATTTGTCTGCACCAAATGTCAAATTTTTAGTTTAATTTTTACAGTTTTTGTTATATTATTATTTATTATAATTCAGCTTACTATCAGGTCAGAATGCTGAATCTAAATTCTGAATTTTTCAGTCACTAAAAATTTGACTTTTGTAGTGAACTGTACTTTAGTAGAAAAATTAGTTTTTCAAGTGAAATTTCCAATTTAACACACAAAGTGAGTACTATTCCAATACAAGGGACATAAAAACTTTTTTGGTCGTACATTATTTATTAAAAATAAATAAGAAATAAAATAAAACACTATAAAAGCAATTTGATACCATCCTCCTTATATTTCAACGAAATCTTTTTGTATTTTATTATTTCGAAACCTTTTTTTTATTTATTATATTTTCCCCAAATGCATTTAAATATCTTTTTTTTTACTTACGTTCACGTCCTTATCATTCTCTCCTTTTTCATTTACAGTTTTTTAGAAGAATTTAAACAAAAATATTTTCTATTAAGTAACCAATATGTGCATATTTCAAAATAATAAAAATAGGGACAATATAAAAACAAAACGTCAAAATTTCATGCAACGGGCATATTTTGGGTGTTGTAATGTAATGCATATCCTAACAACACAATAACTACGAGCACAGTATGAATGATTTTACTCCCAATCCTTCTTTCATTCACTTGAGATACAGTTTGTTGTTCGTTATATCGTAAAAAAAATCTTCATATCCTCCTTACAACCACATTTAAAATTATTTTATAACGCTATTTTTATCATTTGTTGGGTTACACTTTTATTTAATTTTACTCTACCAATTTCAACATACAAATATAACTGCTGCTGTTGTTGTTGTTGTTGTTGCTGTTATTATTATTTTTGTTGTTGTTACCATTTGTTACAAGCGTTAAGAGGTTTATAAAGCAACGTTTCAATTAATTTTAAAGAAAAGGCGGAAATTTTTCAGAAAACCAGGATGGTATATTTTATTATATAGGATATGTATGAAGGTGCGTGCAAATATGATCGTTGAAGGATTCGCTTTTAACACTCCGATCTATGTTAAATTTTACATACGCGGATCAATGTTAACAAAGATTAAACGGTAGAAATATGTTGACAAAATGACAAAAGTTATAGGGTGAAATGCACAAAAACGTCATTTTTCGAAAAATCAACATGCTTTCCCCTCTACTGTGATCCCTCTTGTTTTTGAACTTACTGTGAAAGAAATCAATTGCAAATGAAATTAACGTGTGTTCTATCCGTGCAACAGAAACCGAAAAATAATAGCCTAAAGTTGACAAGTTCCAATTTTCCCAGATAAAATTTTTGAAAAAAAGTGATATGTAAATTTTTGTGAATGAATAAAATGTATGAAAAAAATTATTTTTAATTTTCCATATAATTTTTTGAAAAATTTCAAGTTATTCGACTCACGGGGTCCAGAGATATTAAAATTTGAAAACTGATTTACCACGAAGATGTGCCAAAATTGATTCGAGTGTTAAATAAACAAAAGTACATACTTATTTTTTTTAAAATTTTTTTATTCATAACAATTGTTTTCTGAGCACATAACATCGCCTGAAGATGGTAACATAAGAGGTGCCGGAAATGTTAAAAAACTGCTACCACACCTCTTCAACGATTAAGAATTACAACAAAAGTTTTTTTTTTTCATTGTGTCTCTGCTGAAATAAAATACTTTATTATTTTTTTGTACTTTTGTATTTTATTTATTACAATATTTTCTTTTTTTCTTTTGTTCCTTTACTTCATATTTAAGAATTGTAGAAAAAAGAATTTTTTTTTTTACTTGTTTTGTTCTATGTTCTATATAAAATTATACTTATTTTTATTTATACATACTTACTCTTATTTATACTTATAAATATTAAAAGAAGCTATTGTGAGTTTATTGCAGCGATATACATATACACATATCGTCATCATACATTATTTCTATTATCTCATCGTCATCATGCTCTTAAATAATATTTAAAGAGGCTTCAAATCAAGTAGGTATGTATGTAGTTTGTTGAAAATAAATTTGATTTTTCTTTTTTATTGAATTTTTAATAGAATTTTATTGATACTTCAATTTATTATAAAAAGTTTTTGAAGATTTGTGAAAAAGAGTTTCTTTTATTTGGTTTTATTCGCAAATAATGCCAATGAATAATTAGAAATGTATAACACTTATCTCAAGAGGTAAACATACACGTGGTACGTACTATTAAAAGAGGGAAAACATCAGACAAACAAAATGAATAAAATTTAATTGAATTAAAGCTAATTTATAATTATTATTTTTTCTTCTATATATTCCAATTAATTTTCTAGTAAGTGTAAATGCTTAATTCAATGATATTTTAAAAGTGGGATGTGAGAATTTAAAAAAATACTTATGTATAGGCCTTAATGGTTATTGGTTGATATCTATCTATAAAAATTGTGAATTTATAAAAATACAATGCTATTTCAAAATAATTTTTAACTTTTACTTTATTTTTAGTTTTTATTTATTGTCTAATTTCTTTTGAACATAATTTAAAAACGAATCCGAATGGTCTAGTGGAAGTGGAAACAACATAAGCACTTTAATGGCCCGGGCACAATGAACCAAGAACCAACAATGAACCAACCTAAAACAATTTAGAACTAAGTTTAGAACAATAATATGTATACTCTCTGTCTTTGAAACTGTTCCGTCAAAATTTGTTTATATTTAATAGAAATTAGCTGTACTATTCCGCTCCGTGTATACGTATACCGTATACTCCGTGCAGAAAGTGAAAAATATAATATGAAAACACAACAAAATAAAATTCGACAGGAGAAATGTATTTTAAAAACATATATGAATATTTATTATAATTTGGCCTAGTAATTATTTTTGTATTTTAACGAAGCATTACACATTTATCATACAAGAATATATTTATAGTCTGAATTTTAAGAGTTGAGGTTTTTTTGCGCATGTTTTACATGGCTTTGTGATCTTTTTTGTGTAGATATACGAAAGAAGAAACGTGTTACAACAACAAAAACGCATGTGTGTAAGTATCTTTTTTTCTGCGCATGTTTTTCTAGTATAATACGAAACCTCAACTTTTAAAATTCTGACTATATTTTCATTTCTGCATTAATTCTGAAAAAAAAAACTAAATTGTAAATATACATAAATATGTCATGAGTCATGACGAAAATGAACTTTGATGAATTTTCGTTCATTTTTAGTACTTAAATACTTTTGTCAACCCCGTTTTGATTCGTGGTTGGTATATGGTTTTTTTCAATGTATGTCGACCATCTATAGTTAAATTTACTACATATGAGCCCATTTATTTTCATTGAAAATTTATAACGGTTGTGACGTCATTACCATCAATAATTGGTTCTTATGAAGTTTAATCACAGTATCAACTTATTTCTGTGATTTATTCAATTAGAAAAAAAAAAAAAAAAATAGCATAAGCTATAATTTAATAAGTAAAAATTTTTATATAGTGATAACCTTAATTTTCAGATTGTAATCGAATTAATTAAATCATTTTTATGCTTTTGTTTTTGTTAATTTTTTAAATTTATTTATTTATACGATGTCATTGGAGTGTAAATTGAATGTTCTGATAGTATACTGTGAGGCTAATTAAAAATCAACTTCTGTCAGCAAATCAATATCCTCAACACTTTATTTTGACATATTTATCAAAAACTAGTGAGCGGTAGACTATACAATATATTTTGTACAACGTGAATTCGAATACAATGAACAAATAAATCTTTTTCATTTTATATAGAATTTACTGCATATAATATGTATATTTGTTATACAAACTTAAATATATCTATATACAATTCTTTTTTTTTTTTTTTTTTTTTTTTTCATTTTAATTTTTTGTATTTATTTCTTATTATATGTGTGTGTTTGTTTTTTATCCTGTTGTTTCCACCAAAATATAAAAAGACCGCGAAGTGATGCATAAGTAACAGCAAAATTTCAAATTTGTCGTTTTTGTCTGTCTGCCATCGCATCACATCACATCACATATTATGTTTTGTATCTATATATGATACATATATGTAAATGTATATATTTTATGTATTTTAAATCTACTATATATTAAATATATTCGTTGGACTTATCTACAAAAAATTTTATTATATCTAAAGTGATGTATGATAGTATGATATTTACTTTTTTTTTTTTGCAGATATGCACATGCGTAGATACATATATACATATGTATATTCAATTTGATCCATTGATACAACGATATTCACAAGTTTTCATCATCCTTATTCTAATGATCATCATATACCTAATCAAAAGTCAATAAAATGGATACACATTCATTGAATCGCGTACCAGATGAATTTCAAATGATCTTCACAGCAGATAAAGCAGATGCTCCAATTTGATAAGATCCTTATCATGCGTACGCATTTTTTGAATTGGTTTTCAGTATATATGTATGCATATACAATTATACATACATATATATATGTATGTATTTTGATTACAATCCGTTCAATATAAAAGAGATTGTGATGTAAGATAGTTATATAGTTATATGTATTTGTCTTAAAAAAACATTCAGCATGCGTATGTAAAAATAAATATTAAATATTCAGAAGAACATTCGTTCATTACTACAACAGAAATTTTTGTTTTTAAAACTTTAAAATGAGATAACTTTGATTTTATATCGTTGCGTCGGAATTTTGAACAGTAGCGAATCGTCAATTCGTTTTTATTGGGATTATTTTTATTTTTGTTATTTTATTTCATGATATTATTTTCTTATAACGATAATAATAAACTCTAACTATATATTCCCCCAAAACGGGCAGAAAACCTGAGTAAATGTTAAAAATTTTAGTTTTGAATTTTTCTGTTTAACAAAAGGTCTGGACACTCTAAATGTTTAAACGCTTTGCTTAATCATAAAATCCTTTTTTCTTGTTTTTTTTTATTTATTTATTTTTTTTTTATTAATTCAAGTTTAAATCTATGTGTTGTACATTTGAAAGGTACTTCGATGATGACAATGTGATGGAAATAAAATTTCAAAAAAGAAGAAAAAATTTTCAAAGAGAGAAAAAAAATTACTTTAGTAGTTACCGCATTTAAGCGGTAAAGGACAACAAAGATATAGTAAGAATTTGAAGGAATTCCATCAAAAGAATTGCCCCGAGAATTTCTCTTCTTCCTCATCTTCATCCGCTCACACAATTTTATTAAATATATTTATTTTATACTTTTATATTGAAGAGTTAAGGTATAATAGTACCAATAAACCAAAAACCAACTTAAAAGTTATTAAACCTGATGCCTTGATGCCTGTAAGTACCAAAAATAAAGAAAAAAAAGTGGAAAGAAATGGAAACAAACAAAAAAATAAATAAACTCAGATCAGATTTTCAGATTTTATGGTATAAACTCTTGTTTTATAATGTAGAACTAAATTTAGATATATACGTTTATATATTAGTATATCTTCGGTCATTGTCACCCTGTCCTCCAAAAGACAAATGTTCCATTGTTGTGTGACAAAACGGGATGCAAGTTCGCGGCCTCTTTAAGGTCGCATTCCATATTTGTTGAAATCGATTTGTTTGTTGTTATATACATATTCAATGTTTGGGAAACTCTAAAGATAAAAATCTTGTAAAATAAAAAGATTTTAAACAGTAGCTTTACTTCTAGATATAATGTATTGATGTACTGCTTAAAATACATAAAAATAAGAAAAGAAAAATGATGGAAAAAAAGTTTAAAAAAAGTTATATAAACACAACACAAAGAGAACAAAAAGTTTTAAGCTATTTGATGTGATTCTTTCTATTTAACTTTAGATACTTAAAATGTTTATAATGTTCCTCTACAAAATGCAATCTTAAATGTATAAAAATGTTCCGCTTTACGATTACGACAATTTAACAAGTATACTACATTTTAGCTACTACTGTTTTACTATAATATTGAAGATGATAATGTTGATGATGCTGCCGAAGCTGCTGTTGTTTCAGTTAAAGATATAAATATTTCTTCTGTTTATTGCCTAAAGGATTTCGTTCTAGGACCGTTTATCTTTGTCAACAATTTGGAATTGTTTTATCAAATTGGAAGCATACAGATCTTTTTAATGTTTTGCCATAGTCATCATCATGGTTCCTCTTTTGTTTTGTTTTTACGTTTTTTTTTTTTTTTTGTACTCTAGCATTAAAGTTTCACCTGGCACTCTGATGGCGTATTTGATGTAACGTTTCATTTACTTTTATTTCTAAATAATCACAAGAAAAAAATTATACTTTTTTATCTTTTACTTTCGTGGAATGTACATATATAACACACTTAAATTTATATTTTTCAGTTTCTTCAACTGGTTTTCAGATGTTAAATTAACAATTAAAAATATTTCTTTCTCAAATAATTTACATACATAAATATTTCGCTATATGCAGAATTTTCCTCTTTACTATAGTTCAATCGCATCACAGTACACATATCAGAATCAGCCAGAAGTTTTTCACAGTATGTAGTGAAATGTTCATATGTCATTTTCGAATTTCTTTACGTTTGAGTTTGACTGTATAATTTCAGAAGGATTTCATATAATTTGAATTAATTTTAAATGTTCTTTCATAATGTTCAATATCTTTTATCTATGGAGTACAAGGGATGTTGTTTCGTCCATTTGATAGCCCGATTTAGTATCTCTGCAGTTTGATTTCGCCGTATCTTTTGTCTATTTTTATTTACACTTTTATGTGAATTTCCAAATTTTATGCATTACCACAGTAAGAAACCATTTAAAAAATGTATTTTATTGTTCAAATTGAAAAATTTGAAATGCTTATTAAATCAATTACTTTAGCACTCCATTAAAATAACGAGTTATCTTTATTTTCATTTTGATTTTATATTTTTCTTTAAACTTCCTCTTATCATGTGTTTTTTTAAACTTCAAATTGTGTTTAAAATAACTTTATTTAATTGAAGAAAAAACTATTTACTATTACTTTTTATTCAAAATATCTTAGCTACATTTATAAACAAATTTGTATCTAAATCAAAGTAATGATGATGATGATGATTACGAAATAGTATGCTATATGTACGTACATGTCTCATGTTCTCATAATTTTATCCCATAATTTCATAAAGTTGCTGCGTAAACATTAAATCAATTTATAAAATTAAAGGTCAAATTTGGAAAGACGGGTCAAAAAAATTGCTGAACTACAAAATCATATAATTTACTTAAGTAGAAGAATTTAATATAATCCATGTGTACATGTGTTACTTCATATCATATCGTGATTCGTGAGTTGACTAAAAAAAATAATAAAATTAATTTTTTTTCTTTCTTTTTTTCTGACAAATTTTATAGACATAGTACACCCCGCGACAAAAAGATAAGAAATGCATTAATATTGTGGATTTCTCTAAAATGAGGAATTACCCACACAGGCATGTGCGTCAATTAGCTAAATTAGGATCTGTTATTCTTTTTTCGAGATATTCTGAAAGGGTGAAATTTTGGATGCTACAAAAAGATAAAGAATAAACAGGCTATATAAAATGTAAGGCATAGATTTCTTTTAAGCAGAGTTTGTTTTGAAGCGAATTTAATAAAACAGTTAAGGCATTCTACAACACAAATATATTATATATTTCAAAATTTGATAAAGGGTGCTATTATGATCATTATAATTCGATTGATCGAATTTCGATTTTCGAAAATGGTATTATGTAAGCTTATGAAATTCGATTCTTTTCGATTTGATCGAATTAAAATTTAATGACTTTTAATATGTACGAATTTTAAGATTAATGTTATTTGATGTTTGTTTTCTGATTGTTTGTGAAAATGTATTTATTAATATTATAAATATTATATATCTAGTATTAATAAAATGCTCTTTTATAAATTATTAAAAATTAAAAAAATAAATAAAAAAAATTTTTCATAATGACAGAATCCTTTTTTTAAAAACATGAGCCATTTTAATTTTCTTACACTATAAACTCATCTATATCTTTTATCTTCTTTAAAAAAAAATACCGAAAAGTCTTTTTAGTCAACTTCAAAAATAATAGAACGCAATAGATATTCCACGTAGTACATTTGGTAGTTTCACTCTATTTTCAGTTGAAGGTCCTAAACGAAACATTCTTGTCTAACTAACTTTTTGAAATTTAAACTACTACATATTTTCACTATTGAAAGTTAGTATTGCGTTTATGGAGGCAGTACCCCATGCTTTTTTGATTTTTAATGAGATATTCCAATTTTTGTTTGCTAATTTTTTATTTCTAAGAATGAATCATCCTGTTCTTTTAAAGTTTTTAATTTTTTTTTATTTTGGAAAAAAGAATACATACATTATATCGTTCAATGTTGTCTATCGTAGAGTAGAGCACGATGACAACTGATCTGCATCTGATTTATTCAGTTGTCTTGTCGTCATTTGTTTTTATGAAAAGTAAAAAACCGAAGTATAAAATATAAAGTGGTTGCGCTGCGCAGTTGATGTCCGCTTAAATTAAAGTAGTAAGTAAATGTTGTTTTATTTGATTCGTGTCAGCGGGAAGATGAGTATAAAAGAAAATGATTAAATTTCATGGTTTCCGTAGCTATTACAAGTGTTGCCTTATTTTTTAAAAAGATATGAATTTATTATAAAATGATATTCAGTATTCTTAATTTTATTTTAAAATTTAAATTTATTATGTTTAATATTTGTACATAATTGTTACTTTTATATTTTATTTTTAATAAAATTTTTATTTGATGTTTGATATATAAAATTATGTTTATATGTACCTATGTATATTCATATTTGTTAACTTATCCTTTTTTATCTACTTTGTTTCATTACGTTACTTTAATTTAATTTAATTTAATTTTTTAAAATCAAATAATCAAACCTGAATACTCATTATAATTTAAATTTAAATATTTTTGAAATTTTTAATCAAACAAATTTTTAATCATTTTTTTAAAAAAAAAAAGAAACGCTTTTGGATTTTTACATAAAATTACATATGTATATAAAAAAATAATAAAAATAAATTTAATTTTATTGGATAATACAATTGAAATATTGAATATCAAAATACAAAGAAAATATTTTATTAGAATATGATATTTAAATGAAAAAATTTCCTTCAATTGAAATTAAGATCTGATCACCCCACCCAAGAGACAGATTTATACAAACAATTTGTGAAAGAATATAGAAAAGTAAGTCTATGTTGCTTGTATTGATTTCGAAAAGTGAAAATAGTACTCAATACTCAGTGAATAAGTGATCAAACATTTTATTTGATCACTTTCTCAGTTTCAGTTTACCAATTGTTTTGGTGTCAAAGTATCATATGAAGTCGAAGCTTGGGGTTATGACGTGAATTTGTAATTTGTATTTTATATTTTTTCTTGATTTGTTTCATTTTGTTGGATTTTTTTTAGTGAAATTTGTTCAAGTATGTAATTTAAATTTTTAACATGTTTTTTGGACACTTAAAGTGATTCTATTCTCAAGAAAAGAATAAGTGATCTGAAGTTCCAAAAAAACACAGCTATTAACATCGTTTGTGCATCATTTCATTTAATATTTGTTTTTTCTTCTTTTTAGCATCTTAGGATTCATTAATATCCTAAATGTATAAGAAGCACGGGCATAACAAAAGATCTCCACAGGTCGAAATGCAACGATGCGATAGCTCTTATTTATCTATTTATCTATCTATCTAATATCTATCTACCTGCCTAAATGTCAAAATTTCTTAGTTTTAGTTTTGTTTTCAAATTAGATATACCGTATTTTTCTCAATACAAAATATTTTAGGATAATTCTAGATACATTATAAATGTATCTTTTTCTGTTACTAACAAATACATAATATGTACATAGATACCATTTTAAAATGAATAAAAAAAACTATTATTGCTTGTAAAAGTAACGTACTATTGAAATTCCTTTTATTATATTTATCACGTTTCAAAGATTCAAGAGCAAATTCAAAAGAGTACAGCAAATTCAATTAAATCAAACGAAGAAAAAAAAAAAACATAATTGTGTAATAAGACATTAAAAACAAAGATTTAAATAAATGAACATTAGAAAATCTGCACTATTAAAACTTTTGAACTACAACCGAAGAAATATGAAAAAAAAATCACCCAACTTAATAAAAAGTCAAAAATGAAGAAAAATTAATAAAGAACATAAAATTCTGCAACAACATAAGAAAAAAAAAACAAAATAAAATAAAATGAAGAAATACATACATATTACATATATATATGTGTATGTACCTATGTATATGAGTAACAGAAAATAAGTGACACCCTTAGTATTTATAATAAAAATGGATCACTTGACACCTTTTACATCCTTCACAAATCACAATACGTTATCGAGCTAATATTTAATTCAAGTTCATTTTTTTTTCGTTTATAATATAAAAATTGCATATTAAGAATCCACAATAAATGACTATATGTTTACTAAATTGCAGATACAAGTTTCTGACAATACAAAAGAATAAAAACAGCATGAGACGCTAGTAAATGAGATTTGTTTTTTTACAGAATTTCCTAAAAAGACTAATCTCAATGTATAAGTAAAAGTAGATTTCAGTAACTATTTTAATACGTTTTTCACAACATATGCAATTTTCTTTTAAAGACTTTGTCACCAAATATTAAATTATAACTGCATAAATATTTTCATTATACAGGGTGATTCAGTTTAGGTGTCCGACCCGAAAATTACGGATAGGTTTCGGCACAAAATTTTGTGTACGTTGTTGGAAAGAAACAGGGGTTCTCTACAATTTTGCAAAAAAAAAGGATGACCCTAGCGTGCCCCTATAAAAAGTTATAGGAAAAAGTGCCAAAAATCTTTCCCCCTCTAACTCCGCAACGGCTGAGATTGCCACCCCCGTCCATACAATTTTTTGTTTGTCTCGCCGAGACCTATTCGTAGTTTCCGGGTCGGACACCTAAACTGAAACTCCCTGTATATATTATGTTTTTTTTACAACCATTAAGTATCTAATATTTATTAAAATCCATTAAAACGAAAAGAAAAAAAACTCAGGTATTTCGCATCAAATCAGCGGGAAGTGATCTTCTACTGTACCATTATCTCATAATACATACTACTTTTCCTATTTAAAAATAATAACTAAATTTGAATTTTCTAAATTCAAAAAAAAAAGTTACAAGGATAATTTTTAATGTTTTTTTTTTTTTAAAGAACTTTAACATGCAAAAAACAAAACAACAACAACAAGAACTAATTCATCATCACACTTTTTAAGATTATGTGTCTTCTTCAGTATTTTAATTAAAAATCTTTCGTGTAACAAATATTTCTTTTTAACGTACCTTTTCCGATTTTGTCGTTTTACCAACTTTAATTTCATAAAGTAAACTTACTTTTACATTTATATATTGGTTGTATTTTTTTTCTATGTATACATATACATATGTATCTACGTAGGTATATGATATTTATTATGATAAGTATATATAATACATTATTTTGTCATAAAATAAAAAAATGCTACACATACAAATATATAAAACCTCTAATGTCTAATGCTTTCGTTCATTTCTTGCTGAATCCTAATTATTGCCATATTTACAGGAAGTCTTTATACGATTAATCTATATAGACATGAATAAATTTGTATCACATCTTTTTTTTTTTAAATTGTGTTATATTATTATTATTACTTTTTTTAATACAAAAGAAATTCATTTTGCAATTTTTTTTTTTTTTTTTTTTTTTTTTTTTTTTTTTTTTTTTTTTTTTTTTTTTTTTTTTTTTTTTTTTTTTTTTTGAATATTCAAATATTGTTTTCTATTCTGTTTGCAAAAATTAATTTGGAAAAAAAAATAATGGCAATGTGAACATACATTAAATAAGGATTGTAGAAAAGAAATGTCGTTGCGAAGAAAGATCTGTGTATTATAACTATAATATAATATAAAAAAACATAAAAGATAGCGAAGAAAGAACCTTTTTAGTTAAACATTTAAAGAGAAGAAAACAAAATGATAATAACTACAGAAAACATAAAATACCACAATTACATGAGTCTGTTGTTGCACAAGATACAATTTCTCAGCAAAGGATATATTGTATTATACATATGTATGTACATATCACACGAGCCGCCATTAACATAATGTTTAATGGATTTTCCATCATCTCTTTTTTTAATTTCCATTTCCATACTTTTCCACTTTTATTATTATTTTTTTTTTTCATATATAAATTTGTATTATTTTATAATCAGCAGGAGCTCTAAATAGAATTTCTTTATAAAAGCTACCATAGGAACAACACAGAAAGAGATAAAAAATGTTTTTTAATTGTGAATAAGTCACATTTTTTAACATTTTATAAGATAATCATGATTTACATAAAGGTCGGTTCAGACTTAGCGAACGAATGCAAACAAACGTTCGTTCGCTTGTGCTTACTATTTGGACGGTATTTCAAATCCTAGCAAACGAAAGCGAACGAATGGTAGCAAACGAACGATGTTTGCAAAGTATGTACGGCATAGCAAACGCAAACAAAGCCGTTTGGTACCATTTGATATCGTTTGCAGCTAGCTGCAAATCATAGCACATATGGTCATATTTGTTTGCATTCGTTCGCTAATGTTTTTGATAATCTGTACGTGGTTTCAAACAGTAACTAAAGAATGTTACTTTGATTTCTAGCGTTCGATAGGTAAAGCGAAGGCTAATACATGTGCTTGCTATTAGCGGTGGAAGAGTTTGAAAAATACTTTCATGTTATAGGAATATTGATCTTTAAATATCAAAAGTGAAATAATTATGGTTATTATTGTGAAAGTTATTTTATTAGAATCACCTACGTTTATTTTAATTTTGAAATTCACTTGGTATTCAAAAGTAATTTTCATCAAACAAAACTAAAGCTGATTTATAGAAATTATCTCTGTACTGAGTTTTAGATAAATTAACACATTTATGTTGAAAAACGTGCAATAAATCTGTGATATTTTTTCCTATTTTCAGTTTGTCTTGAAACACATTTATATGCTACTTACTTATGTATACCTACTGCTTCCATTGTTATTAAACTTAATTAAATTATCGGAAAACTAAAAATTTTTTGAGAAAAAAAAATTAAAAATTAAAAAAAATAAAAATAAAATGTAATTATAATAATATTAATACTAGATCAGAGTTACTTACATTTAAATTAAATTTACCTATTTTCTAAATAAATAAGGCAAATTTGGCCCTTTAAACACGATCAATTTTTATAATAATTTAAAACTTAAATTAACTCTACACTGCAATTCGTCGGCGTATACCTTAAAAAAATCGTTCTTAACTTTTAAACAAACAAAATGATAAAAAATTTAAAAAAAATTATATTCATTTGAGAAAATAAAAATAATCAACAATTTCCAAAAAAAAAAAAAAAAAAAAAAAATGAATGTTTTGTTTTATTTATACTTCATTTATTTTCTTTTTATTTTTATTTTTATTACTTTTTAAATTTAGTTTAAAAGATATAATAATGACAATGATGTAATACTTAAAAACTAAAAATTTAAATAATATTATACACTTAAACTTCGAGTTATTTTAATTATTCTAAAAATTATTCACTTTGCTATTTTCTTATTGTATAGTACATACAGCATGTTTAAAAGAAGTTTTTAATAAAAATTGATAATAAAAAAAAAAGTAACTCTTACAAAATACCAATATTTCTCATTTAAAACACATTGTAACGCAAAGTAAACGATTACATCACAAAAAGCCCTTTTCTAGCTTTTTTTTTTATATAGAACCAAAAGTACAATTAATAATTTCCAAAGGTTTAAAATTTAGGCTCCAATTTTTTGCAGTGCATCAAGGTTTTATCTTGCACAATTTTCGAACTGTTGCCAATCACATAATGCCACTGAAAAATTACTACTTTTTGAATTTTTTAAGATGCAGATGACTCTAAAACCATTTTGGTTTTAATCTTGAAACACCATCTGAAAAAGATTTAACGCAATTTTTTATGATGGAAATTGGACGTCTTGTCAAAACCTATCCTCCATATCATTTTTCGTATACTAGGTACTTGTTTTTTCTTGTCATTTTTTTCATTTCACAGAAATAATTTATATTACACAAATAGAAAAATTCATTTTTAAAAGTACTTGTATTGTCTCTATTAATTCTATTACTACTTCATCTCCAATTATACGTTCTATTTTTTTTTTTTTACTTTGTATTACATTTTTTTACGTGTTTTTGTGAATTTTTTTCCCTAAAAAATTATATGTATTTTCAATTATTTATTTATTTGTTTTTCTAATCAATTAGTTCAAATTTACATAATAAAGCTCTCTTTCTTTTACTTACTTTCATAAATTTTTTTTTCTAATTGCCATCTTTCTATAGTATATTCTTGTTTTAATGTTGTTGTTTTCCTTACTTTCTTTTTTATTTTTCTTCATTATTATTAACTTAATTTCCAACTCTTTGTATTATAATATATGTAATAGAAAAAGAGTTTACAAGAAAATAAATCTAAATTTTATTTATTTTTCTTTATTTTTTTTTTATTTTAGTACTTTTTTTCAAATCAATTTTTTTTTATTCACAAAAAATTTTACAATTTTATATTTCGTTATTTCTTTTTTTTTTTTTTAGATTTCAATTTACTATTGGTGTATAGGTATTTTTGTTCTCCTGTTTTACGTTTCTTACATTTTTTCGAGCAATTCAAATAAATCATCGAATTTTCGAAATTTTATGTTTTTCAACTTAATTGAACGACAATTTCAATTTTATTATCAAGTAGTCAATAAAAGTAAAAAAAAATCACTGATTGAAATGATAAGATTTAAAAAAATTACTTCAAGGATTTTTTCAATTATCATCATTCCAATGATATTACATAGATTCAAATATATTGCACACAATCGTTATCTACATAAATAAAATAATCTTTATTTCTCTAGTTTCTTCACATTAAAATTTTTGAAGAGACGTAAAAAATGGTGAATAAACAAAATTTAAAAATTAAAAATTTTGGTTATGTTTATTTTGAATTTTTATTGATTTCACAGAGACTAGAAGGTCCTATTTCAGTATATGCACCATTAATTTTTTCCAAAAAAATATACGTAAAACATGTCGAATATTAAAACTAAAAATTTAAGAAGATTTTGTTTACTAACTTTATTTTTAATTAAGGCTTGAAAGGGATGAAGAGTTTCAAAGATAGTAAAATGACAGTTATTATATTCTAAATTATAATCAAATTGCTAAATTTGTTAGTTATTACGCGTGCATACAAGTAGGTACATTAAAAACATTTAAAAAATACCAAATATAAAAAAACAATCGAAACAGCGAGAAATTATTAATTAAAAAAAAGCAATTTATTTATGAGATCTTTTAAATTCAATATCGAAAACCGAAAACCATATTTTGTGATAATATGTACAAACATATGTATGTATTTTCAAAAATTACAAAAAAATTTTTTTTTCTTAAACAAAAAGTAAGTTAGAAAAATTTAAGAAGCCTATTTTTGAATTGTTTTTTTTTTATTTATTTATTTATTTTAAATAATTTTTGTATTACTTTTGCGTGTGTGTGGTTATTTTTTTCAAATTATTCACTGTAATTTATTATTTTGCCTTTTATTTATTTTATGCTCACTTGTTAAATTTTATGTTTTTGTAATATGTAATCGTTTAATATAGGTACATATTTATTTAATTTACTTATTAGTCAGGTTTTTAAATTTTTTGTAACCATCTTCTAAGCTCTAACTTAAGAAGAGCAAAAATATCACTACATACATACGTACCTAAAGTTTGATTTTTTGTATGTTTTTTTTTTTATTTTTTCTTAATTTTATCATTATTAAATTTGACTTTTATTTAAGTTCTATTTAACCTGTGTGAAATTTATAAATAATATTCTTATATGTATATGTAAATGCTATAGAATTTGTTTTACTTATTTTATTATTTTTTCATAACTTTTTTTGTATTATTTTTTTAATTAAGAATTTTTATTGCCTGAACATTACTTATACATATATTTATACTCTATTTATTTATTTATATTCAATTTTTTACAAAGTATGTAACAACGAAAAATGTTTTCACAGAGCAAGAAAAAAAAACAAATAGAAAAAAAATACTAAAAATAATTATATGTATGTACGATTATCTATAGGATCATTGTGATGTTAAACTTCTAGCCATACCCTGTAAATAGAAAACAAAAAAAAAAAAAAAAAACAAAAAAAAAACAATAAGGATACAAATTTTGAATATTTTCTTCAATAATTAAAAAAAAACATGCATTCTTTCAAATAAAGAGCCGTTGATCTAGTTATAATTTAATTCTACAAACACAGTAAACAAAATGGGTTTAAATTTAAACTTTCTGGTTCATATACTGGGTGATTCAGTTTAGGTGTTCACAACCCGGAAACTACGGATAGGTCTCGGCGAGACAAACAAAAAATTGTATGGAAGGGGGGGCGGGGGGGTGTGGCAATCTCAACCGTTACGGAGTTGGGGGAAAAGATTTTTGGCACTTTTTCCTATAACTTGTTACAGGGGCACGCTAGGGTCATCCTTTTTTTTTTTTGCAAAATTGTAGAGAACCCCTGTTTCTTTCCAACAAAATCTTACATGCCTCTGAACCTCTTACCGTTCAAAAGTTATAAGGCCTCGAATCCAAAATGTTGTCATTTCTTGACTTTAATTCTATTTTTCTCAAAAAGTGGTCGATATTAACCCTCATTTTACATTGTTTCGAATGAAAGTTCACTTGATTTTGCATTGATTTATTATTAGCATTTCTTTTTTCTAAAAATGCATAATTTTTGAAATATTTGTAATTGAAAAAACTGAAAATTTGCATTTCTAGCACCTATTTTTAATTTACACTGTAATAAAAGCACATTGAAACCATGAATTTCAAATACTTGTCTCTTTCAGTTTTTTTAAGTGCAAGTATTTCGAAAATTATGTATTTTGAGAAAAAAAAATAATAAAAACAAATCGATGCAAAATCAAGTAAACTTTCATTTTCTGTAAACGGTTGTGAATCACTTCACAGTATTTGGAAAAAAGAAACTTAAAATGTCTCAACAATTACCACTGTCATCTAAACAATTACATTTACAAGTTCCATAGGTTCCAGCATAAATCATTCACAATAATAGGTTTAACTAAAGATAGTTAGGCTACAAATATAAATTGACTGAGAAACGAAACAAAATTTAAGTGAAGTTTAAGCCATGTTTTAGGTTTAACTTAAACTTAGCTTAAGCTTCGACTGTGAAACTGGGAATCACAGAATTCAAAATACAACAAGAATGTATTTACATTTGTTTTTAAACTGTTTTCGGTTATAAGTCCATGAAAAAATTGTTTTAAAGTAATTCTACACTTTTTATAGTTAGATATAAATAATAAACGTTTCAAAAGTACAATTAATAATTTCCAAAGGTTTAAAATTTAGCCTCCAATTTTTTGCAGTGCATCAAGGTTTTATATTGCACAATTTTCGAACTGTTGCCAATCACATAATGCCACTGAAAAATTACTACTTTTTGAATTTTTTAAGATGCAGATGACTCTAAAACCATTTTGGTTTTAATCTTGAAACACCATCTGAAAAAGATTTAACGCAATTTTTTATGATGGAAATTGGACGTCTTGTCAAAACCTATCCTCCATATCATTTTTCGTATACTAGGTACTTGTTTTTTCTTGTCATTTTTTTCATTTCACAGAAATAATTTATATTACACAAATAGAAAAATTCATTTTTAAAAGTACTTGTATTGTCTCTATTAATTCTATTACTACTTCATCTCCAATTATACGTTCTATTTTTTTTTTTTTACTTTGTATTACATTTTTTTACGTGTTTTTGTGAATTTTTTTCCCTAAAAAATTATATGTATTTTCAATTATTTATTTATTTGTTTTTCTAATCAATTAGTTCAAATTTACATAATAAAGCTCTCTTTCTTTTACTTACTTTCATAAATTTTTTTTTCTAATTGCCATCTTTCTATAGTATATTCTTGTTTTAATGTTGTTGTTTTCCTTACTTTCTTTTTTATTTTTCTTCATTATTATTAACTTAATTTCCAACTCTTTGTATTATAATATATGTAATAGAAAAAGAGTTTACAAGAAAATAAATCTAAATTTTATTTATTTTTCTTTATTTTTTTTTTATTTTAGTACTTTTTTTCAAATCAATTTTTTTTTATTCACAAAAAATTTTACAATTTTATATTTCGTTATTTCTTTTTTTTTTTTTTAGATTTCAATTTACTATTGGTGTATAGGTATTTTTGTTCTCCTGTTTTACGTTTCTTACATTTTTTCGAGCAATTCAAATAAATCATCGAATTTTCGAAATTTTATGTTTTTCAACTTAATTGAACGACAATTTCAATTTTATTATCAAGTAGTCAATAAAAGTAAAAAAAAATCACTGATTGAAATGATAAGATTTAAAAAAATTACTTCAAGGATTTTTTCAATTATCATCATTCCAATGATATTACATAGATTCAAATATATTGCACACAATCGTTATCTACATAAATAAAATAATCTTTATTTCTCTAGTTTCTTCACATTAAAATTTTTGAAGAGACGTAAAAAATGGTGAATAAACAAAATTTAAAAATTAAAAATTTTGGTTATGTTTATTTTGAATTTTTATTGATTTCACAGAGACTAGAAGGTCCTATTTCAGTATATGCACCATTAATTTTTTCCAAAAAAATATACGTAAAACATGTCGAATATTAAAACTAAAAATTTAAGAAGATTTTGTTTACTAAATTTATTTTTAATTAAGGCTTGAAAGGGATGAAGAGTTTCAAAGATAGTAAAATGACAGTTATTATATTCTAAATTATAATCAAATTGCTAAATTTGTTAGTTATTACGCGTGCATACAAGTAGGTACATTGAAAACATTTAAAAAATACCAAATATAAAAAAACAATCGAAACAGCGAGAAATTATTAATTAAAAAAAAGCAATTTATTTATGAGATCTTTTAAATTCAATATCGAAAACCGAAAACCATATTTTGTGATAATATGTACAAACATATGTATGTATTTTCAAAAATTACAAAAAAATTTTTTTTTCTTAAACAAAAAGTAAGTTAGAAAAATTTAAGAAGCCTATTTTTGAATTGTTTTTTTTTTATTTATTTATTTATTTTAAATAATTTTTGTATTACTTTTGCGTGTGTGTGGTTATTTTTTTCAAATTATTCACTGTAATTTATTATTTTGCCTTTTATTTATTTTATGCTCACTTGTTAAATTTTATGTTTTTGTAATATGTAATCGTTTAATATAGGTACATATTTATTTAATTTACTTATTAGTCAGGTTTTTAAATTTTTTGTAACCATCTTCTAAGCTCTAACTTAAGAAGAGCAAAAATATCACTACATACATACGTACCTAAAGTTTGATTTTTTGTATGTTTTTTTTTTTATTTTTTCTTAATTTTATCATTATTAAATTTGACTTTTATTTAAGTTCTATTTAACCTGTGTGAAATTTATAAATAATATTCTTATATGTATATGTAAATGCTATAGAATTTGTTTTACTTATTTTATTATTTTTTCATAACTTTTTTTGTATTATTTTTTTAATTAAGAATTTTTATTGCCTGAACATTACTTATACATATATTTATACTCTATTTATTTATTTATATTCAATTTTTTACAAAGTATGTAACAACGAAAAATGTTTTCACAGAGCAAGAAAAAAAAACAAAAAGAAAAAAAATACTAAAAATAATTATATGTATGTACGATTATCTATAGGATCATTGTGATGTTAAACGGCTGGCCATACCCTGTAAATAGAAAACAAAAACAAAACAAAAAATAAGGATACAAATTTTGAATATTTTCTTCAATAATGAAAAGAAAAAAAATAATTAATAATAATAATAACAATAACAATTTTAATAATAATCATGGCATTTCAGGTTGCAGTTAGAAGTTTCTGATAATTTGACATTCTGCTAATTTTTATTCAAAATTTTGACAGCTCGTAAAAAATATGCTAAGACAAAAATCGATATTTTGGTCTCAAAAATTAACTCAAAAATCTGCTATTTTTGCGTTAACGTATTAGGTGCTATTTTCGAATTCGTAATCGACGTTATCGATTAAGTTCTATACTAACACTTCTATGAAATTTTGAAGTTTTGATACAAACGTAGTAGTGAATTGAATAAAATAAATGATTAATTTGAATGTTAAATAGAACAAATATAAAATACTTACCTTTATTTTCATTCACAAATTTACCCACTTACAAAATGTAAACAATAAATAAATAGTGTATAAACATTGGTAGTTATAACAACTTGCGTAAACAGGTTTAACTACATATTTTTTCAAATGTTCAAATTACATCTAAATTTGATACGACCAATTGTAACTGGAGTGTGAATGTATTACCCTCGTGATAAAATTATGTATTTTAGATGATTTTTATTATACCGAGCTGGAAAAAAATTATAACAATATTGTAAGAACGAGCGCAAAAAAATTTAACTACCTCGTGTAGAAAGGCAAAAAATTTCGTTAAAGTGACATTTGTTAACAGATTTCGAATTTCGGTTGAAAGCTTTATTAAGGTTTAGAAAAAGACTTGTGACCAGAATAAGTATAAATATTTAAGAATCTGTTACCAATTCAACCGGATAACTTTTTTGGCAGAAAAATTCGCTATTTGAGGGTTTTGACCTGAATATATCTCAAATATCATTAATCTATGCTGAAAAAAAGTATCTGAAGTATTTAAACATATATCCTATACTTTTAATATACCACGTTTTTAAGACGGACTAAAAAGTATAAAATAATTTTTCTTAGCCCTATTGTGATTCTTAACCCCGTACAAATAATCCTGAAAAAACGTAGGGCCTATGATAATAGTAAGGAGTCTAGATAGTAGCTACCGTTGAGAAAACTCACACATTCTGAGCTATGTATAAAGTTTCAACTTTCAAATCGCTTTCTTATCAAAAAGTTGGTTTAAAATCAATTTTTAAATTTGTACAGAAACCAAAAAACCAAATGAACCAAAAAAGAAGAGCTGAGGAAACAAAGTTATAAAATAAAGTCAGAAAAATTATAAATTAAACTCCTCCTTAAAGAATAAATATAGTAAATATATCATGTATTTTCATATGTAGATATGTATGTATATGTATATATAACTATGAAGTATGAAATCGCATCTTCTATACTCGGTTTATGAATCGAAGACAGTATTGTGCTTATGGAGGCAGTACCCGATTAGTTTCTGATAACTTTACATACAAATGTTTTTGATAAATTATAAATTGAAATTGAGATCTGATCACCCCACACAAGAGACAGATTTATACAAACGCAATGTAAAAGAATATAGAAAAGTATGCCTATGTTCCTTGTACTGACTTCGATTTATAAACCGAAACCGAGTATAGTTGCTTGTCTATATCTTATCTCCTCACTACAAAGCAACTGTCTCATTCACCCATTGCTTAAGTTTGTGAACTTAAAATTTGGAAATTAACTTGTAATTAATGTAATTTGTAATAATTTATTTTTTTTTTAATTAATTTTTCCGATAGTTTTTGTTTAATAACACCTATTACAGATTTTTCTTTTATATTGTAATTTTCTTCAAAAATTTAATTTCTATTATTTTTTCAAATATCCTAATTCACATCAGCTGACTTTTGTTTATTTTAGAAGAAAAGAACAAAAGTAAGTAAGAATTCAGAAAATGTTAAAAAAGAATAATAAGTACAAATTATAAATGTACATATACATATATCGTCTTTTTAAAGATAGACAAAGACAGAAGTTATCAATGATCAATATTAATATTATTATTAAAATAATTTAAGTTTCTGTAATTTTGTAAAGGGTTTTTGTTTGTGATTTTTACTTTATGAAATAGAATGGAATAAAAACAAATTAAATATGTATGTATGTATAGAGTAAGAAGAAGCGAAAAATTTTCCAGCATCGTCAATTGTATAGGAAATGTATTATAGAATAAAACTTGGTGGGTTTTGGTTTATCATTATTTTTCTTTTATGTGTAGAGTAGATACACAAAAGAATTAATTGAATTTAGATTTGTATGGAAACTCGAAGTTTTTCTTCTTGTTTTCGTTTTATCTTAAAAATCTAAATATTACCAAATTGCTGTAAAGGACAATTTTGAAGAGAATTCTTCAAAAATTGTTTGGATCAAAAAATATCCGTTTTTGATCCACGAGGTCTTGAAATACAGCTCTTTGGAAAAAAAGGTAAATGTAGGAAGGTAGCTAAAAAGGATCACATATTTGGCACTTACGTATCTGGTTCACTGCACGTCACTGAGTAACTATACTAATTTAAGTACACTTAGACGATATTTCTTTTAGAAGCAGTGAAATTTTTCAATTATTTGAATTCGGATTTGGTCGATGGCTGATATTATACCTATTTAACTTGTAAATGCCACTGTAATGAAAATTCAAACAAAGCCAATATTGCCTAAATTATTTTCAAACAACAACAAAGTCTACTCAATAATACCTATGAAATTGAAATCAAAACAAATAAACAGATAAGTTAGAATAATAAAAAATAGAAACAAAAAAAAAATTACCTACGTTAGTAATGACGGATTCGTTTCAGGTTGATACCAATACTGAGGTACATAACCACCCATTTGTGGTGCATGTGTAGGCTGTGGAGGTGGATGAGGTGGTTGTGGTGCCATTTGTGGAGGTTTATGCTCTATCCAATGTGGTTTTTGTTCCCATGGAGCTTGTGTTGGTGGGCTTAAACCTGTTGGTGAAAATTCTTAAAATTTAATAGAATATTTTATAATTCCTATATAAATTATGAATTCTGTATATTATCAATTTTTAGCATGGATGAAATATTTATAAATTACCTGGTGATAACTCAGATACAGGTGTACTTGACGGTGTTGGACTATGACCAGGAGGTAGAAAATGTGAAGGTGATCCACTGTTTGAACCGCCACCATTATTATTATTGTTGCCTATGTACATGAAATTATTAATAAAAAAAAATAATTATAAATTAACATTATAAAGGGTGATTCAGTTTACGGAAACTACGGATAGGTCTCGGAACAAAATTTTGGATTCGAGGCCTTATAACTTTTGAATGGTAAGAGGTTCAGAGGCATGTAAGATTTTGTTGGAAAGAAACAGGGGTTCTCTACAATTTTACAAAAAAAAAGGATGACCCTAGCGTGCCCCTGTAACAAGTTATAGGGTAAAACAAGGAAAAAGTGCCAAAAATCTTTCCCCCCTCTAACTCCGTAACGGTTGAGATTGCCACCCCCCCCCCCCCCTCCCTTCCATACAATTTTTTGTTTGTCTCGCCGAGACCTATCCGTAGTTTCCGGGTTGAACACCTAAACTGAATCACTCTGTATATTTTATTTTTTTTTCTGTAAAAAACAATTTAGGACAAAATAAAATACATATATGTATGTATATAATTTTACTAATTTAAAAAAAAACTTAAAGCCTACCTTGATGCATTGTTTGGCTTGGACTATGTGAACCAGGGTTAGGTCCTCCTAAGGACATACCACTACCTACCCCAGGTCCTTGAGCGGCTTTCATCATTTTTTTGTACTTAGATCGTCTGTTTTGGAACCAAATTTTAACCTAAATTTGAAAAAAATAATCAAAATATCAATGAATACTCAAATGATAAAAAAATTAACAAACATCTATACATATATAGATACATATATACTGTATATTGTGTGAAACTATTAAATATTATGCTTAACATATATTGAAACCTTACATGATGTACGAGCATTTCCAAAATTTAAGACCTTGATAATAAATATGTACATATTATTAAAGATCTCATACTGATTCAATAATTTTAAGATAATTTTATTTTATTAGAACTGTGATAAATACAAAATACTTATAAAGAATATATTAGAATCTTATTGTTCATATCTGATCTACAATAAGTATTATAACTATACGTATATGTAGTATGTATGTATCTAAATTGCACAACAAATTATTATAATACTATATACATATTATCTATGATCTTGATGTTAAAACCGCCAGCTCTCGTGAATTCCCCACGTTAAAAAAAACTATCGACTTAAATTATTACAAGGTCTTATTTGAAAGTATTCATTGTAGAGTGGTGATGCTGGTGATATCATATTAGCAGCAACAACAATAACAACAGGGAATAGAATGAAGGTAAGCTGCTGCTGCGGTAACCAAAAAGAAACTTACATATTATAAACTACGTGTGAAGGAAATCTGGAAATTTGTGTATAATAATTGTAATAAAGAAGAGTGGTGAAGAGAGGTTTGGTTAATTATATCTATTGCTGAGATTATATTATAATTTTATGTAATAGAATTGACGACAGATTTATCTACAGATGTATATACATATGTATGTAATATTACTATTAACGCGTACTATATCATTTTTAAAAATCGAAGTCAGTACAGGCAAGATAGGCATGCTTTACTATATTCTTTCACACATTTATATTAATCTGTCTCGTGTGTGGGGTGATCAGATCAGATCTCAATTTCAATCGAGGGAAATTTTTTAATTAAATATTACTAAAAGCTGCCAGATTGAAATATTTTTTTCCGATTTTACAAAAAAAAAACAGGTAATTCTGGGAAATTTCATATTAAAGTTTAAATAAATAATAAATATAAAAAACATAATTCACTTTAGTATATTATTAGCATTAAATTTACTTCGCTTTACTCTTTGACACTCTTAATTTACTTTAAATATTTCTATTTTCACGATAAAAATACTTTAATTAAACAAAAATTAATTAACATTAAAATAACAATAAAAAAAATTTGTATGTTTTGTATGTACTCTACAAAATCATTAGCTTATTTGAATAATCTGACAGCAATGCAAATAATTTTTTTTTTCTTATTCTAAGAAAAAAAATACATTCAGAATATATCGGTAACGTAATAAAATTATAAAGAAGTTCATAAATGTAACAAAATAGATAGAAAACGATAAGTAAACAAATATGAATATTTGTATCTATACATTTAATTCATATCAAAATTCAATACCAAGTTCATATTAAAAACATAATTTTATATATCAAATAAAAATTTTATTAAAAATAAAATATAAGATTAACAATTACGTATAACTACATATTACAAATAATAAATTAAAATTATAAAATAAAAATACTGAATATCATATTATCATAAATTAATATTTTTTCAGAAATTTAGGCAATACTTTAAATAGTTACGGCAATTCTAAATTATCTTAATTTTCTTTATACTAATCTTCCCGCTGATACGAATCAATCAACATTTAATATTTTAAACGTACATCGGCTGCGCAACAAATTCATATTTAAAACTTCGGATTTTTTATTTTTGATACATATGTATATACCAGTGTTGTTAGGTCCATTTGTTGATAAATCTCACGAAAAGTCCCATTTTCATTCATTATTCCCGCAAACTTGTTCAAAAAATCCCACGGTTTTCCCACACATAAAAAATCTTCAAAAATGATTAAAACTAGTTGTATTTTTTTTAAAGATAAATCCATTTGTATTTTATAAAAATAAAATAAATAAAATTCAACAATTAGTTTTAAAAAAAAAATTGTAAAAAGTGAAAAAAAAAAATTAAAAGTTTAACAAAAAGAACAATAACAAAAGAAAATATATATGTATAAACAAAAAAGTCTTAAATATTCAGTTTCATATAAAGTTTTGCTGCTATGTAATTTACAGTAAATAACTTGGAGATAATTCAAAATTGATACAACTTTATATGGTGGATGGCAGTAATGGAGAAACAATTTTTAAAATCTTCAACATAAAATTTAATAAATATGAACAAAACTAATTTTTTAAAGGTGTGATAATTTTTCACAGTTCGTATTTTGTATGTGGTATAAAATATGTACAAGAAAGTATTTTATAAAATTTTGAGAATTTTTTCCCCTCGTGATTTTTCCCACGATTTTGTTCAAGTAGTCAAAATTTTTTTTCATTTTCCCTTTTTTAAATTGTCGATAGTCGAACTTTTCAAAACAAAAGGGAAAAATCCCACGATCTAACAACACTGGTATATACAAATAAGTTGCCTTTAAGCTGTGTAATAGGCAACATCGAATAGGGGGCTGTATTTCTTTTTACAAAAAACAAATTTAAAGGAACAGGATGATTCATTCTTAGAAATAAAAAAATTAGCAAACAAAAATTGGAAAATTTATGATATTTTCAATTTAAGTTACTTTTTTATAAAATATAAATATACAGGAATGTGAAATTCGTGCAGAAATTCCTTTTTTTAGAATGTTTTTGTGAAAAAAAAGTTAAAATGATTTCTGGACAATTTGAAACATGGTGCTAACATAATATGTTAAAGTTTAAAAAGTATCTCTTTTAGGGTTGACAGAAATATATTTTTTTGAATCTCCTATAAACAATTATATGTGAAGTTATCAGAAACAGACTCCGATTTATAAAACTGGTTTAGGTATAAAGTATTTAAAGATTATTGATTTATTATTTATTATTAAGGTTTTTTTCAGCTTCGGCCTTACGTACGTCCTTTTGGTTTGTTACGGTAGAACCAAAGATCATAGAATAGCAATAGATATTCCAAAACAGAAAAGCTCTTGAAAAATAAATTTTCTAGTTCTAAATCTTTTAACCGTTATCAGAACTATTATTATTTTTCTTACTTATATAATATTATTATTATATTTCCTTTTATCTTTACTCTTATTATTATTGTTAATATAATTGTTTTTATTATTATTATTATTTTTATTATTATTGTTATTATTATTAGTATTATTATTATTATTTATTTATTTATTTTTTTTTTTTAACTTTAACTTATATTATACTTTAACATCAAAACAGCTGGTAAACTGATACTGAGGAAGTGAACAAATAATATTTTTGATCACTTCCTCAAATCCTCACTTCGCAGCGAGCTCTATTGTCAAATAGAGAA
This sequence comes from Bombylius discolor, assembly GCA_939192795.1. Classification (NCBI taxonomy): domain Eukaryota; kingdom Metazoa; phylum Arthropoda; class Insecta; order Diptera; family Bombyliidae; genus Bombylius; species Bombylius discolor. The sequence continues at coordinate 31,801,515 of OW584243.1, read as the reverse complement.
AATGAGTGCCAAAAAAACGCGCTTATCAATAAAACACTGCTTTGATGATGGGAAAACATCACTTTTGTATTTTAATGAAACAGCATTCTAATTAAATTTCTTAGTAAATTACCAAATAAGATAATAATTTTTAATTTCTAAAATGTATATGAAAAGTCGGCTTTTGTATTGAGTCAACTACTTAAGTGATTTCGTAAAATTCGATTCATTCGTTGTTCGTCTTTAAAACTAAGTGTATAATGAAAACTCTGTGAATAAATTTTGTGTATCAAATAAAATATAAAGCCCTACAAAATATTAATGTTATGTATATACATATGTAATATGTAAACTGCCTTTCACATATTTTGAGATTTGTCATTTTTATGTTGTAGTAACTGAAAAACATGAAAAACGACATTCTACTCGGCCGGGAATCGAACCACGGACCTTAACCTTTCCGGGGTAATGCTCAAACCATTGAGCTACCGAATACCATGTCGCTTGCTGTTCTCAGTTACCACCTAATATCACTGATGAAGAATACTCAAAACCTCCTACAATGTTTTAGTTTTTTTGTCTTTGAAAATTATTTTTATAGATGCATTTTTCAGATGACAGAATTTATAAAAAATTAATGCCAGATTTCCTATAATACATTAAATCTAGTATTTACATGAAAATTTTTTATTTATGTATATTTATTTTACCAATATATGAACATCACATATTTGTAGCAATAAAAAATTGTACATTTAAAATATACATACATATATATGTAGATAGTATTTTTGTTACGTATTATATAAATTATGCTATCGATTATATTTTATAAGCAGTGCGGTAATGCATATTTTTCGCTTGATAGCTCTTGCATAACACATGTATGATATGTGTTTGTCCAAAACCTCCGAGAGAGAATATACTATTCAAGCCCTAAAGTAAGACAACTTTACTCACTCATGTGAAGCCAAAGTAGTAATTTCATGTTATTATACATATACGCAAAATGCGAATTTTACTTTAAAAGGTTAATTTTTGAGAAAAATATGATGAAAACGGTCTTCTTTTAAGTAAATAGACAATAATAATTTTCAAATATTAGTAAAACCACAAAAAAATATGTTAATAAAATTCATTCTTTATTAAAAAAAAAATAAAATAGCAAATGAAAATCAAAAATTTGAAGAACAATTGAATACCATCAAAAATCTACTAAAATTTAGTACATACATACATACTTATCTTTCCAATTTCACTACCAACTTTTCCAATTCGAGCAACACTGACTCTTTTGCATTATTGACTGCTTTATAATCTATAATTATATTTCATAATTTATCAAATTTTAAATATTATTTCAATTATCAATCTAATACATATTTTATATTAACAAAACGTAATTTGTTTTAAATTTACATATTAGACGAAGTGTAATGTCTGGTGTATGTAGCTTTTCACTACGATTTTGTTATTTAAAACAACAAAATTGCATGTTGTATTTATTATATTAAATAAATACTTTAGAGTATCTTACGGCGCCCGTACAATGAACCAAGAACCAACCATGAACCATTTAGAACTGAGTTTAGAACAATAATATGTATACTCTCTGTCTTTGTAGCTGTTCCGTCAAAATTTGTTTATATTTAATAGAAATCATTAATCAGCTGTACTATTTCGCTCCGTGAAGAAAGTGAAAAATATAATATAAAAAGAAAATACAACATAATAAAATTCGGCATCAGAAATGTATGTTAAAAACATATGAATATTTATTAATGGCCTAGTAATTATTTGTTTTTTAATAAAGCATTACATATTTATTATACAAGAATATATTAATTTTCATTTCTGCATTAATTCTGAAAGTAAAAAAAGAACTAAATAATTGTAAATATAAATATCTCATGCTTCTATTAGCATTTGCGTCGCTGCTTTTCGTTCTGTGTGTTTGAGCTATAGCAAAATTTTACATATAAATGACGAAAATGAACATTGATGAATTTTTGTTCATTTTTAGTACTAAAATACTCTTGTCAACACTAGTCGCGTTTTACTGGACCTAATGAACTGATAATTCTGATATTTTTCACTTCCTCACTGATTACACGCGTTTTTTTGGAGTCACTTTTTCTATTCGACAATAGAGGTCGCTTGAAAAATTTCGGTTCATCAGAAATGAACTGATGAACAATTTTCTTTCATCATTCATAATTTTAAGTTTACCCATTATGAACCCATTTAATTTCATTGAAAATTTATAATGGTCGTTACGTCATTACCATCCATGGTTGGTTCTTGGTTCATTATGCGGGCGCCATTACTTACCGATTTTGTATTTAACTAATAATTTTAACATTAATCACATCATTCACAATTTGCTTACGTTATAAAAGTCAGCAAATGTCACACTACACATGGTCATGTGCAATGACTACTTCATGGCTTTCAATAGTATATTCTCTCTGTCGGAGGTATTCGTGAGTAATATCAGCTATAGAATATAATATTAATACAGAAAAAAAATTAAATTTATAAAAAATATACATATACATAATTAAAATAAAATTATTAGAATTAGTTTTATTTATTTGTTTTCGATTTAAATCTCATTAGAACTTCAATAAAAAAAAAAGGTTTTTCATTATTATTGCAATTACAAATAAACATAAATTTGGAAGACACGAAAAAAATAAAGAATTTTAGAAAATAAAAACAATGTTGGGAAAACTGTAACTACAAACAAATTAGAAGTTTTTCAAGACAACTTAAGTAATTTGCAAATTACATACTTATAAATTGATTATTTGATTGACTTGTGCATACATTTTATGATAAACACATATAATGACTGACGACATGCATGACTTTCCTTATAACAAAGATTATAGACAGCAATAGGTATTCCAAAACAATGAAGCTCTTGAAAAATAAATTTTTAGTTTTAAATCTTAGCTAAATATAGAGCGTATAGAAAAGAAGGAATCGCTTAGAACATTAGATTTAAAAATAAGTTATGAGTTAATAACCATTTTCCAATAAAAAAGAATATGCAACACTCACACAAGGACCTAAAATTGTAATTAGATAATTTTGCACATTTGATATGGAAAATGAGGACCGAATAAATGTGCGTGACGTCACCCATACAAATTTTTTTTAATTTAACCAAAGAAAGTATAGACAGAAAGAATTCTTATGTAGCATAAAATGTCTCATACAAAAATTTTTGTTCTGGGGTTCCAATATTCCTTCCTTCTCTTACCGTACTGTTTTATAGTCTAATATAACAATTAAAAGTTTTAGTCGATACTACATAAGACTGGTTTGGTTATACACAAATCACTTATTGCATGCGTGAATGGATGATACAAAAAATTTCATTCGATAATTTTAAATTTTAAGTTTGAATTTCAAAACGTTAGTCTTATTTTTACTCGATAGATAGGACAGACAAGAAGGTTTCATTTAGGAGCTTTTATTGAAATAGAGTGAAAATAAAAATGTACTATGTGGAATATCTATTGCATTCTATTATTTTTGCTTACAACAAACACGAAGTACATATCTACGTATTACACCGTCATATATACATATGTAGTACATACATACATATCTGTGACTGAAATTTATCGACAACATAGGTCAATTTTTCTAGGTTTTTTTTACAATTAGGAATGAAGTTGAAAAAATATAACATATTGTGTGTAAAAGGATATATGTATTTAATTGGTCAAAAATCTGTTTTTACAATTCTAAAATTTTTGATCACATATAGAACTAATGATTTGATTACCCAGATACTAAATTCTACATTTTCTAGTGACCTGAAAATGTATCTAAAAATCATAAAGCCTAACAAATTCCATAAAAAGTCCTTAGTGCAATTAATTTTATTTAGATAAAATTTTTTATATCTTTCTCATTATTTATCATTAATCCATCACAAATGCATACTTTTTACACAAAAACATTGTAGGTAATAATAAATATGAAAAAAAAAAAAAAAATAAACAAATAAATTAAAAATACATATAAAATAATTTATACTCTCTTCACTTTACTAGTACGTATGGGAAGATTTTTTTAACCGATAAGCCACCCCCATTAGAGGACAAATTGAGAACAATAAAAGGAAATCACAAACTAAAACAAAAAGTAAAAAAAAAGTATAAAAAAAAATTGTTGAAATATAAAAAAAAATTAAAAATGAAAAATAACAAAACACAAAAACAAAATCAAGAGAAAAAAAACATATACATACATATATAATAATATTATCACATTAAAAAAAGAACGGAAAATACAAAAGACGTGAAGTAAAAAAAAATTCATGGTTGATGGATTACGTAACTTGGCATAGAGAATGTCGGATTTAAAAATATTGAATGCTAAATGTACGCGAACACTACACATCAGATCAAAGATATCTACTTTTGTTATACTGTAGTTATATTATGTACGTATTTACCTATATATAAGCTGATAGCAATTCATAGTCCAACTTTTTTTGTGATATATGTACATAAATATTGTTAAACTAAGTTTTTTTAGTAAAATGATAAAAAAATTATACTTCTGTTTAAGTAATAAAAAATAATTCTATTGATTTTATTGATATTGGATAACTTGTTTAAAAACATGTTTTTTAAAACATTAGCTCTATTTTTCCTCGATAGATAGGACAGACAAGAAGACTTATGTACTTCAATATCGAGCAAAATTTAACTTCGACATTCAAGTTGGGATTATGAAACTCGATTATTCGTGTATTCGATATCGAATGCTCGATCATAGTAACTCGACAGCACTTTTTCTACTATAAAGAGTTTTTTATTTTTTCAGCCGTATATTATCCCTTCGATTATCTTGTGGCAATTCAACATCTATACTGTCAAAAGGGACCATTTCATAAGGTGGTTCAGGAACTTTGAAGTGATTACAAATATTGTGCAAAGCAGCACAAACATGGAATATAATTGGAATATCTATTGCTATTATTTTATTTTTGATGTAATTTTTAAAAAGCTTTTTTAACTTAAAACAATACGGAAAAAAGTACATTTATTTACTATCTACTTTCTTGAGGTACTTTGTTTTTTTCTCATTTTTCTTCTTCTAAACAAAACTTTCTTTTTTCATTCAACATTTTTCTTTTAGTACTACAATACAACTACTAGAACCCTGAATTGACTGAATAAAATACTGCACATGAAAGTTTAAATACAGTTATTTTCAGGCCCGGACCTACCATAGGAGCGGCTGGAGAATTCGCTCCAGGCGCTAAAACTTAGGGGCGCTGAAAATAACTGCTCACTTATTTAAATTTTGTGTAATAAAAAATAACATAAAAGTGAACAATTTTCAAAGTTCACTAATTTAAATATGTACATACATATAATACATATGTATTATGTTATTTGTATATTCATATTAGATTTTTAAATGCATAAAATTTATAAAAAGTACCTTTTATTCGACGCACGAATATACGATGCAAATTCATTTAAAAATATGTATGTACATACTTGCATTTATTGTTACTATTTTGTCTGTTAAGAAGAAATAACGTCAAAACAAAATGCGAATTTAAATTTTATGATGAAACTTGCGTTGAAATGGTGCAAGTAAAAAATTTGCGCCACCGCATCTCTATTTCTTGATTATGAAAAAATTATAACGAATTTCATCGCATACTCACAAAACATTGTTCTACCTCCTGGGTGGCGCGGAAATGAACATGCATTTATACATGTACGAACATATTTAAAAAAAATTTCATAACAAAGGCGCGCAAAAATTATAAGTGCGCCGGGCGCCAAAATCATTAGATCCGGCCCTGGTTATTTTGATTGCCACGCACGAAAAATATGAAATTTATATATATAAAAGTTATGATATGTGAATGCATTGTATAAAATATAATATGTACTACATAATATTTTTCAATAAGTCTTTAGATCTTTTCATCACAAATGTAGTATACAGGGTGTTTTGTTTGGTTTCGTTTAAAATAATATCAGTGATAGGTCTCATCGCGACAAACACAAAATCGACTTACACCAACTAAATACGATAATCGAATTTTTACTATAGTTTTCAACGTCGTTCGATCATTTATTGATTAAATCTCAACGGTTTGGTCGCTAGAGGGCGTTGAAGTTTTTTTGCACTTTTTTTACAAAAGACTCCATAACTTTCTACAGGGATTCTCCAAGGTCATTTTGTATTCAAAAAAAATATGGAGTACCCTTTGCTTCTTCAAACAAAACCCTACTTGTCCGTCTACCCTGAACCCTACAAAAGTTAGACGTGTTCAAATTCAAAACTTTGCGAATTTTTCCCAAATTTGTTTTCGCAATTATCTTCTCGAGAATATAAACATGTATTACATATAAGAAAAGAGCTTTGATTTATTCACACAACTTTATTAGTTTATTTTATTATTTCATTAAATTTTAAATATTCGATCACTTGAAAATACAACGGTAATAATTGCTCAAGTCAATCGATCAAGAAAAATCGTTTCTTAAATCGTTTTTGGTTTTGCGTAACTCGATTTTTCTATTATTTTTATCATCAGCTGTAAACGACTTGTCAAACTTGTAATAAAATTGTGATCGAAAGTGTTTAGATTGTGTCTATTCGAGTTTTTTATAATATAAGTATAAATACTACATACTAGCTATTTTTTATGTATTATGTATATTAATATTATAATTTTTCACTTTAGTATTAAAAATATATTTAAACAATATACTATTGTTATCATACACTTCTACCGTACTTTCTTTACCGTAATAAATAATAATAAATTCTGTTCTATAATTGCTTTACTGGTAGGCCTTGTTGCTATTAAACAGTTATTTCGAACTGTGTTAAATCGATGTAATGTGATCAAATTGCTTTTGTAATGTAAAAATATCATAATCAATCAATCAAAAGCAATTTGATCACATTACATCGATTTAACACAGTTAAGTTTATTTATTTTTCTATGTATAAGATTTATATAGACATATTATTAGGTTTCATTGTAAAGAGGACTAAATAACCTTTTATATGATATCAAAAAACATATACATACATATGTCCTTTTATAAAGTTTCAGAAATACATACATATATCGTCATCAAAAGTAATTGAAAAACCGATTTTAAAAAAACAAGAAATTTTGACTTTAAGTCCCTTAATAGAAAACTGCCGTTTCAATATCTAACCTCAAGAATTGTATAAAATACTATTTTTTTCGAAAACCATATTGCCACCAAAGGAATTTTTTATAAAATTACTGTACTAAATAAAAACGAAAATATCTAATTTAATTGAATCTCCATTTATCAATTCACACTGTGTACGTATTCAACTTTAGCCTAACATTTGTATAATTAAATTAAAAAGTCAAAACTAATTTTTTTGATACTTAATACAAATTTTCAAAATTTCAAATGCAAATATCTCGAAAACTATGCATTTTTCAAAAAAAAATAACAAAAACAAATTGATGCAAAATAAATTCAACTTTCATTTTCTGCAATAAAAAGTGGGGGTTACTTTAAGCTTTTTTTGAGCAAAACAGGGTTAAACACAAAACTTTGGGAAAAATTCCCAAAAATTTGAATTTGAACACGTCTAACTTTTGTAGGGTTCAGGGTAGACGGACAAGTAGGATTTTGTTTGAAGAAGCAAAGGGTACTCCATATTTTTTCTGAATACAAAGTGGCCCTGAAGTGCCCCTGTAGAAAGTTATGGGGTGTTTTGTGAAAAAAGTGCAAAAAAACTGCAACGCTCTCTATTGGCCAAACCGTTAAGATTCCTCCTCCCCCCACACCAATACGATTTTTTGTTTGTCTCGATGAGACCTATCAATGGTATCATTTCAATCGAAACCAAACGAAACACCCTGTATTATTTTGTATAATTACTTGAAAAGTAAAAAAGTAAAATGTAACTACAAAAAAGCTTATTATTATCAATGTTATTTTAAATAAGAGCGCAGTAACGTTTTTATACAGCTGATTTCCTCTAAAACCTCGCATAACTTGCATAATTTTTCTTCTTCTGAATTTATATGCTCATAAATTAGAGCATCGAATTGAGGGGTAAGAATTACTACAAGATATACATACATATGTATGTTAAAATAAAATAAAATAAATATTTAAAAAAGTAGATTATATTGGATAACATCATTCAATATGTCCATTAGAATTTGTTATACTAATTTGAGCAAAAAGCACGTGGGAACTGTAGAATTTATATTATACATGAAAAAAAGAAAAATATTTAATAAACATAAGTACCTGTTATTATACGCATACATATGATACACATATGATTCTATCATATAGGTACATACATATTTCATGGTGAATATAATAAACAGATATTACATGTGTTTTTTTATACAGATGCATACATAATTTACTGTACAGGGTGTTTCGTTTGGTTTGCTTTGGATTGATACCATAGTGATAGGTCTCATCGAAACAAACAAAAAATCCTATAGACAGGGGAAGTAAATCTCAACGGTTTGGTCGCTAGAGAGCGTTGAATTTTTTTTGCTCTTTTCTCACGGTATACCCTATAATTTTTTACAGAGGCACTCTAGCGTCACCTATTTTGATCAAAAATATAGAGCACCATTTGCCCTTTCAAACAGCACCCAACTTATTCTTCTACCACAAACCCTACAAAAGAAAGACGCGTTCAAAATCAAAATTTTGTGCATTTTTACTCAAGTTTTGGTGTTTAACTCTGTTTTGCAAAAAAAAAGCCTTAAATTAACCCTCCACATTTGATTACAGAATAAGAATGCCTAATCGATTTCCAATAAAACTGCCCAAGGTTAATACAACACATGGTTTATTCTAACTTTATATGAACAAGATGTTTTTTCTTTTTTCTGGCGTCATCAGTAGAACTTTTTTTTAACTTTGACATATGGTGTTATGGTGTTTGTGTTTATCGTTTTGTGTAATTTCGTTGAGCTAAAAAATAAATTATACAGTGTTTTTTTAATTTAAAATAAATAAAAAATGGTTAAATGTGCGGTGAAAGACTGTAAAAATTACAGTAACAAAAAAAAATGACAATTTGAAAGTGAAATATTTCCAATTTCCAAAAGACAAAAATATTTTAAGAGTTTGGTTAAGTGCTTGTGAAAATACCAAAATTGTACATATTTTGAATTTAATCTAGAATTATTGGTAATTGTAAAATTTATTGTAGGGATTGTAAAGACAATAAGAACACGACAGAAGTAAAATTACATCATACATTTTATAATTTTATTGACAATATTTTAGAGTTGATATTGATTGCGCCCGAGAACTGACAATTTTTGAATTAGAAAGGGAGGTTGAAAAATTGAAAGCTGAAATAAAAAAGTTGACTCAAGAAAATGCAAACGAAAAGGGAATTTGTGGAAATCTTAAAAATATTTTTACAGGTGGACAAATAAAAAAATCCTTTCCTATTTTATCTATTACACCTATCCATAAAAATGAGGCTGGATGCTATAACATTGAAAATGTTCTTTTTTAAGTTTTATAAAAATAATATATTCAACTAATTTTAAAAGAATGGAAAAAACTGAAACAAAATAATTAGCTACTTCAAATATAAGCGTACTTTCTTTATTTTAAGGGCCAATAATTATACTTTATTTGGCTTTGAATAATTGGCTCCAGTGTCAATAATTATATATTTTAATAGGGCTAATAATTATTATTAATGCCAATAGTTGTGATTTTGGAAGTAATTGTTTTATAATTATTTAAACTTTATAAAACAAATAAAAATCTTTGAAGATATTTTTTAACATTTTTTCTTACCAAAGACTTTAAGGAAGCGCTAAATGAAATTTCACTCAATAAAATGACATTAAGTGTCTAAACGAATAGATTTTACTTATGGGTGCCAATAATTGTATTGACTACGCTATGTACCTAATACTTATGTATGTAAGTTCCTATATGGGAAAAAATACTGAAAATTATTACATAAAAATGTGTTTTAATGCATAATTGTTGTTGAATTGGAAATTTATGTGATCTAAAATTATGTGCACATCAATGAACATACGGTGTTTAAACCATTTTTTTTCTCATGAAGAAAACATTAATTAAACACAATTTATTTCCATGATTAATAAAATTTCTATATATCTATGTATGTATGTATACATATATATAATTTGAAAACAAAGATAATAAGTAAATGTATTTAATTATTACTTTTATTGCAATTAAAAAATAATAATAAATTATAGTTCAGTTAATAGATATATATGTATGTATGCATATATGCTAGGTATACAGAGATTGGTTTTTTATTTTGTACATAGTATGTGCTGAATTGCTACTCATATGAGAAGCTGACTTTTTACATGAAAAGACAGATTTAAAGTGAACTTTTCATTATCTAAACTACTCGTATATAATAGAAAATTCTGAAGAGACAAACTATTGATTTAGAAAGCTTAAAATCTTTCATTACAATGATTTATTGCAGAGACTAAATTTGGCACAGAGGATTTATTCATAATTTATCGGATTAGACTGCCAAAAAGACAAAAAATTTTCAATGAAATTCAACATATTCACATAAAATAATCAAATCTACTAGAAAGACTTCAACTGAATATTTTACCTTAAAACATATAAATGTTTATTTGTATATGTACATATAAGTGAATGCAAGAAAACCTGTCATTAATCTTTTTTTTTCTTTTTTATTTAGGTATTTTTGCTGAATTTTTTTCTTTTCATTTTCTTTATTTTCCCGCTCTTTGGAATCAAAAGTGACATTGACATGATTGCTGGTTTTATAACTTGATCGACTGTACTTCTTCCCTATTGAATACCTGTCTACATTTCAACATATGTTTCTTATTTCTATATAAGTAAGTAGGTATACATATCTGTATTTATTTATTTACTTTATTATTACATACACTACGCGACACATGATTGATCTCACCTATGAATTTTTCATGTTTCTTCGAAAAAGTTGTAGTAAAAAAATAACTATTGCGCTAGTTTCATTCTATAGGGATTTCCAGATTACTACACATAGAACCAATAGTAAAGCCTATTGTTTTTTTTTTTAATTTAAAGGCTCTTCAACTGAAAAGTGCTAGAAAAAAGCACGACACTTAATTGACCTCACTATTTATAAAACAATTTATAGAGTGTAAATATAAGAGGATTTTGGCAAATTTAGTTATTTTGTCAGTATTTTGGAAACGTTTTCAATAAATTTCTAAAAAAAACGAGTAGTGGCAAACGATTAATAAGTGAAGAAATTGGAAAAATTTAGGTTCTCAAAGAAGAAGGATATTCCAATAAACAAATAGGAAGACGATTAAATATAGAAGAAGAAGAAAACAAAAAGGACGTATAAAAATGCAATCGCAGACAGCGAAATCAAAAAAAACTTACTTTTTTTTCCACAGGGGGCCAGACTGGGGAAATTGCAAGGGTTTCAGGGAGTTTAAGCACCTTTCAAAGGATTTTTAAGGAATCACTCGTTTCACATCATCGTCTTTTAAAGAAAAAACACGTTTAATTCCTGCACATAATTTTTGAATTCATTAAATTTATAAGGTAAAAAATTGGCTATTCTTCCGATTAGCGAGCATGAGATATTGGAATTAAACCTTTTGATATAGAAGCTTTTAAATGTCCTCTTTAACGTGACATAGGTATGTACCAAAAAGTACCAGTAAAAATTTTGTGACAGTTAATAATGGATTTTAAAGAAAATTCCTTCTTCTTATGGTTCTTATGCTACAGGGACTCAAAATTTCGTGTTTTTTTTAAATCGACTTTTCAACTTCTTCTGATGACATGAGGACATATCATATGAAGGGTTATTTTGTCCTCTTTACAATGACACCTCATATGTTCATATAAAGACTATACATACATAGAAAAATAAATGAAAAAAAGTTTTAAAAAATGCGCATTTTTCTTGCATTTATAAGCAAAAACATAAAAATTTATTGTGTCATGTTTCTTTCTAATACTTTTCTTGCATTTATGCTATTTTGTTCTATAATTGCTTTGCTGGTAGGCATTGTAACTATTAAACAGTTATTCTTAATTGTGTTAAATTGATGTAATGGCTTTTGTAATGTCAAAATAAATTTATTTTCAATTGAAAGTTGTTGGAAAAAAGTATGGTTGGTTGACGTGGCGGTTCTCGGATTAATTCCGAAAACCCAAATAGCATTAAGAGTGCTTTTTTGATACCACACACCTCGCAGTTAATTGTCGAGTCAGAGGGTTTTAAAGCTCCCTTTTGTGATACATGCACCTACAGTTCTTGAAGTGGAATGTGAACCACCTAATTCGTTGGTAGAGAACGAATTTTATTCGTATGACAAGGCTGGTACTAATATTTTCTTGCAGTTGGTTTGTGGACTAGCTTATGGTCTGTAAGCAGAGCCAGCAAACTACTTTTAGTACTGAGCACTTATACTAAACTCAAGTGAATTGGTACTCAAGCTGAGTGAAATTAGAATAAGAACTCGAGAATTAGAAGAGAGAACGTCAGAAGACAACACTCTACCGCTTCGTCCACTGACAGCCCTGGAAAGAGGTATACTTTAATAATATTTGTAGTGAAGTGGAAATTTTAAAATAAACTGAGTGAAATTATGAATTCGAGGTAAATATAATAATTTTGCTGATATTTGCTTCTAAATTTTATTGAACAATAATTTTATTCGTCTTTTACAAAACATTTTTTTTTAAATTTTAGTAATCCTAGAATATCCTGAAATAGAGAAATAACGGTTTTTGTAAGACATGTCAATTTTGTCAGAAAATTGTTACCGGTACTTTTCGATTAAAAAATGAAATTTGCACCAATAAGGACATACTTATATCACGTTAAAGAGGATACTTCAAAGTACTTTTCGAAAAATTCCCGTTTCAATACCTCACGCTCCCTAAAAGAAAGTATCTTCGTATTATTATTACACATCAAGATAAAATATGACCATTTCTCTCTTAGATCATTTAATGAAGTATGTATTTATATGTAATTACAAGAAAATATGCAACCTGTGTGTAAGACAAAAAAAAAAAATTATTACATAAGATGCATATACTAGTACATGTAAATATGTATGTACATATACCAAAAAGCACAGTAAGAAAAAAAATTATATAAGGTTGTATTTTTTATAAGAATCATATATTTATGTTGGTTTTGATATATTTGGGGTCGTTTTAATTTTTCAAAATACTTTTTTTTTTTAGAAAACTTCCGAAAATCTCTCAAAATTACCTCTTTTTTGGAAAATAGAAAAAGAAACAAATTTTTAATCTGGCAGACCTTTGTAATATTTAATTAAAAAATTTCCCTCGATTGAAATTGAGATCTGATCATCCCACACACCAGATTTATTCAAACAATTTGTGAAAGAATATAGAAAAACATGCCTATCTTGCCTGTACTGACTTCGAATAGTGAAAATAGTATAGTTTTAGACAGAAATGTCTTATTTTATTGACATAAATTTCATGTTTATTCATCTGAAAATTTATTATATTTGATGTCCTAAATTTTTAAAAATTTACAAAAATGATGAAATGAATTGGACAAAAAAAAGAACAATCATTTGAACTATGTATACCTATAAAATAAATAAGAACGAAAATAAAAATTGTTACTGCAAGTTTAATTAATTTAACTTACATTTATGTATGTAAATATAACTACTATAGGTGTATTGTTAAAAAACACAAATGTAATGCGCGAGAAACATAACTCATTTTTCTTTTTTTAAGTCAGTAAAAAAAATTACATAGTTTATTATTATTTCTACTATTATATAATTTTTATTTTTCACAGTTGATTGATTTTAATCATCATGCATGCACAAATGTCATATGTTTTATCAAGGAAAGGATTTACGGATGTGACATCAGTAGAATTCAAAAAAAAAACATAAATAAAAAGAGTTGATAATTTATGCTAAGAAAAGAATTTGATGAAAAGAAAGTGAAATATTTAGTCTTATGTCGACTTTTGTAAAAAAAAAAGGTACTTTTTTATTTCGGTTTTTATTTTTGTACACCTTTTCGTCCCTTTAAAAAAGTATGTTACCGGGGGAGTAGTAGTTTGAAATTAGCCAGAATATTTCTTAAAGGGTTCTTTTCCAAAGAAACTTTCAAATATGACAAATTTCATCTTTCTGTTTTTTTAATAAAAAATATGAATATAAGAAAGAAAATAAGAATATGATTAATGTAAAAGTTTTTATTTAAAAATATGTAAACATGTATACATATTAAACAAACAAAAAAAGTTGAATTATTAGAGAAAAATACCCTTAGTTTCGAGAAAGTTTCGTGAGTTCTGAAGGAGATTTAGGCAGAAATTCCAGATGATATTCAGGACAAAGCTCATCGTGAGCTCAGATGAAAACTCATGATGCTCATGATGATTTTTAAGTAAAATACATATAATTAGAATGAAAGAGATAAAAAATCTCATACACACTATTCGTGTCAAAGTAAATACATGAGTTTTTTCCTGATTTTAGAAAAATTTCATATAAAACTATCATGATAAGCTTCATCTAAGCACTCACGATGAGCTCATCGTAGAACTAATCATGAGTTGGCTACTAGGGTGACTACCTCATTGAACATATAGTGAACTTCCCAAGATCATATGGGTACCTATAAAAAATAAACAAACTGTGGTATAATCAATCATGTAACAAATTTATTGTAAAAGTCTGCCATACAATTATTAACAACAACATAATAAATAAATAAATAAAAACCACAAAATAAAAAACGACAACTGTGTTAAAAAGTAATTTTTCAGCACAAAATCTCGTCTTTTATTAACTAACTGATTTGTAGGATTTTCCATTTACTGAATTTGTTTTTTTTTTTTAACCTGAAGTGAACTGGTCATTTAATTTTTTTTTGTGTTTAGATAGGCACTGCTATACTTGATTTATAAATCGAAGTCAGTATTGTGCTTATGGAGGCAGTACCCGATTAGTTTCTGATAACTTTACATATAAATGTTTTTGATAAATTATAAATTGAAATTGAGATCTGATCACCCCACACAAGAGACAGATTTATACAAACGCAATGTAAAAGAATATAGAAAAAGTATGCCTATGTTGCTTGTACTGACTTCGATTTATAAACCGAGTATAAGTAAATTTGTTTTTTGATTTTAAATTTTTATTGTTAAGGTGTTTTATTTGATTTTAGTTTGTGTAGTTTTTTTAAAAATAATTTTTTTATTATACATATATTCAACACTGACGCTATTATGCTATTATACCGTAAGAAGACCTTTAAAAGTCATCAATCAAAATTTTTAATCATAAAATCCGTATTTGGTCGGATGTTGTTTTAATAAATGTTTTTTAAGAGAATTCAAACACATTTTTTTATTTAAGAATTTCTTCTATTATTGTAGCTTTAGTACTAAGAGAATGAAATAATTAGTTTCTCATATAACATGCATCATTATTCATTATAAAAAATTGTTTAAAGTGCAATAAAATTAATTTGCCTCAAGTGACGACTGACGACGATGACGACTTTTAAAACTTTGTCAGTAACATTGACGGCATTCAAATCAGCAGCATCAGGTTAACATCAATACAACAGAAAAAGATAGGATTTCCGGATGATGATGATCACATCATAATGTCTTGTATTATTTATCATCTATTTACTAAAAAATATTTATTTTGTTTTTCAATTTTTACATATACATACATACATACATACATATGTAGTATGTATGTACATATAGTTCTTAAAAATTATATTTCACATTCACACAAACACCATTCAAATAAATATAGGTACCTACATACATACATACATATATGATTTGATGTCTGAAAATACAATTCGGCCAAAGGTTATTCACTAACTTTTGTATTCAACTATTATCTTGAAAAATAGTAATGGAAAAAAAAAAAACAATTAAAATCTTGCAAATCAATCACACTGAACATACAAAAAATATAAGAAAAACCAAAAAAGCAACAAAATTTAGGTATTTTAAAAACAATAAAGCATAAAAAAATAAAAAATAAAAAAAAAATACATATACATATGTATATATGTACATACTCGTATATAAATATGTACATACATATATTCAAATGTTTCAGCAAAAAATTGTTAATATTACATCAATATATAGAAATCAAGTGGTGGATAATTTTTTTAAAAGTTTTTTTTTTATATTTTAAATGAGTATTGAATAGAATATTAAAACAAAATTACCAAAATTTACACGATGCTAACATAGTACAGATGAAGGTTATTTGAAACTTAGTAGGTAATTCGTTTTTAGGAGCTTTTTAAATATGGTCATACATGATTTTTATTTTTTGTTTTTCGTGCAAGTTTTTTAAAAAAAAAAATGAACATAATAGATATGCTTTCATATACTATAGGTATGGTAAATTTTTTGTTGTTGTGATAATGTGCATTGCAATTTTTGCAAATATAATTAAAAATAAATAAAAACAAAACAATACGAACAATTGATATAATACTGACTGCAAATATGTAGAAATGATCAATTGAACACTACACGACATGATTGACTTCACCTATGAATTTTTCATATTTCTTCGAGAGTTGTAATAAAAGGATAACGACTGCCTTAGTTTTATGATATGTGTAGGTATATTTTCAGATTATTATACACATAAAACCAATATTTACACTCTCTAAATTGTTTTATAAATATTAACGTAAAAATCTTTTTGATGTTTATATTTTTTCTGAATCACTTTTTCCACCACATGCCCGATATAATTATATAATTAAAATCTTAACTTTCAAAATTATATGTATACGAAGTTCAGTGAATCCTCTTTTTTCACAAGGATTAAACTCATTAAAGATAAATCATCAATAATACTTCGGAAACTGAAACAAAAATAAATAAAAGAAACACAAAAACACGTCTAGACAAATTAATTTTAAAAATAAATATCTACATACATACTAGGTATATCTTCTTTTTTTTTTTTTTTTCTCCTAATAAAAATAGAAATACGTATTATCAATTAATTGCATGCAATCATATACCTACTTTTTTCTTTAAATTGCGCGCGCATCATATTACGTTCATATTAATAATAATCGTATGTAACTAACTTTATGAAATATTGTGTGAAAAAGAAAAACCTTTTTAAATTACATTATAATGTGTACTATATGTACATACATATGTACATATGTACGTGCATAACATATAGGTAATATGTATGTTTATCTATTTCACTATAACATGTTGTTATATGTTCATTATACAAATTACACATACACATATATATTATGGTTTAAATACATACATATGTACATGCATATATAAATACGATAAATAAAGATAGGATAGATAAATAAAAAAAAAATAAATAACTTTAAAATTATTAGTTCTCACAATCAATTTAATGACACTATTAATAAAAAATAAAAATTATAAGAAAAAAATAGGGTCTATAAATATAGAAACTATACACATACATAGCTATCTAAATGAATGAAAATAATAATTGAAATAAAATAACTGTTGATTTATTCATAATCATCATTATACTCGTATAGCTCTACGAATCATACTCTAATTTAAATGAAATAATAGATTTTAATGAGTTAATGAATTGATGTATCAAAATTTCAATAATTGAATAAATAACTTCAAATTAAAATTGAAATATTACATTTCATTTGCAATTTATGTATATATGTATGTACATATCTTTAATATACCTATGTATTTATTTTAATATGTTAAAAATCATTTAAATCGTGATATTAAAAATCAACAAGTCAAGTTTCTTTTTTTCAATAATTTAAGTGGCGCTATTAGGTGTCTTTTGAGTGTGACAATAAATTAAATTATAATTTGATAAATATTGTTTTACATGCTTTTGATTCTATGAGTTGTTTTCAAAAAGATTTAATCTTTTGTTTAATCTTTGAAAAAAAAAAAAAAAACTGCAACACTAAAACCAAAGCTTATACATACTTTAAAATTACACATTACACACTTTTTTCTTCAGTTTATTTCCGAAATTTATTGAAAAAGGTTTAATGCAGTAAAAGTATTTTGAACAGGGTGTCCGGTTTAAGGCCATTCACTACAAATACTGGTTTTGAAATAAAATTTTTATTTGAAGCATTTTTATAGAGTGGCGTTATAAATATGAAACGCACTGTAGTAATGTTGATAATGCTAGTAGGGCAGTGTTAGAATAAAATGGTATAAAAATTTCTGTGATACTTTCTATTTCAAGAATTCTTTTGTTGCAAACGTTTTTATAATGTAAAATTCATACTATTTGAGATATTCTATATTATATGTCCATATTCAAATTCATTTAATTTAAAATTACACTTATGACACGTCAAGTTGCATATGCTCGACATTACAAAAAGTTTTTGACAAAATAACTTTTAAAAGAGAAAGTATCACAGAAACTTTTTATTGCATAGAGATCAAAACCATACCTAAAAACATTAAGAATAATTATGAATTAATTAAAAAAAGTGTAAAAAATAAAAAAAATAATTAGGAGTACTTTTTAATTCTTAATTACATACCTACCGATTTTTATTTTAGGAATATGGAGGGTAGTCCTTTAAGAGATAATAGAAAAGTATTTTAGTTATAAATAATTTATTTTGCTTACATGTATTTGATTTAATTTTTTTTTTTCACAATATACTAATAAATATAAAATAAATTTCACTTACTTTCAAACCACTGACTACGAACTCGTAAGAGATTTAAGTATTCTTCATTAATAGGAAGAGCATTGCCCCGGAAAGGCAAAGGTCCGTGGTTCAATTCCTGGTCTGATCGAATGTCGTTCTTCTTTTCTACTACAAACTTCTACTTGAAAATAATGTTTTACTAGTCTAGAATAGTATAAATATACCACACAATACGAAAACTTTAACATGTATGAACCTGTTGCTATAATGACGCATAATTTCATAACACGTCATGTACAATATAAATATGTTATTTATTACACATTCGTTTACCTAGTAATGAATTTTTTCATCAATTTACATTTCATTGAAGAACTCATCGATTACCTGTGTAATACATTACTCACTTTCCAGCTGGGAGATATGTGATTTTTTTATCGAGATACAAAAAATTGTAATAGTATTTTTTGTGTAAAATTTTTTATTTCGTTCAAAATGTTAGAACTTTTGTATATTGTATGTACATATAAAAGAATAAGATCTTTTACCCTATCTTTATTTTTTTTCTTTTTTCAAAATCAATTTATTTGTAATTTTCACATTCTGAAATTTTACTTATGATTTTTTTAAATTAGCTTTAATCGAAAAAAATTAATTTTTTTTTCAAATAAGGAAAGCATCATACGAATTATTGTATTAATAAGTACATATTGTAATATATGTAACCTTTATAAAATGTTTATATACATAAGTACTACATTAATTGAGTAAATCTTGAAAAAAATATCAAATCTGTTGATACTGAAGAATTATGTAGGTATACATACACACATATGTAATATGTATGTACATATTTATTGTAGATTTTATTATATTCGTTAGATACCATATATTTTTTTTTTTAAATTTTATTCAACGATGATGACACTAAATTTTTGCTTTTGGACAAAATAATTGTCCAATTTGGGGGTATCCCATTTAAAACGCATCTAACTGTGACATGAAGTTTCACAATTATTTTTTCATTTATTTTGTTGTTTTTTTTTTTTTTTTTTCAAGCTTTTATTTGTTATATTTATGGTTTTTGTTTAAAATTTTCTTTTATTTTTTGTTTGCCTCCATGTTTAGGTTACCTATTTTCTTGTAATAATTTTTTTTTTCCCTAAAAGTCACTATTATACAAAAATAAAAATATGTACATATTATTGTATTGAAAAAAATTATCAAATTATTCTATAATGAAACTGTTATTGTTGACAATAACAAAAGAAAAAAAATTGGTGGTTATCACAATAGAAACAAAAATAAACAAGTGATTTTTTTTTTTTTTTTATAATCGTGTTTTTAATGGGAAGTTTTTTTTAATAAAAAGAAAAAAAAGAACATACATAGATGTTTTAATTTTTTTAACTGTTTGAAGGTTTTTTTTTTTAAGTTGATTTTATTTTAAATTACGTAGGAATATACATATGTATGTATAATTCGAAAATCACTGAATGATAGTGATTTAGATGAAAATATATTTTGATAAAATTATCAGATAAAGTTGCAAGCAAAAAAAAAAAAAAAAAACTACATAGATAGGTAGATACTCTTTATCATTTTAGTGGGAAAATAATATTGAAAAAAAAAAATCTAAATAAGAAACAGTTATGAATTTTTTAGAAGAAGCATGTATAGTCAGTCTTCTTGAAAACATTAGAATTAGTTGAAATTTAAAAGTATATTTTTTATCGTATACAAATAATAAAAAAAAGCGATATACTATAACATTTAAGTATAAGTACATAATATATACATATGTATTTTGCATTTGTAATACACAGTATTTAGATATATAGTATGTATATGTACAATGTACATACATATGTACATATTATATAAATATTTTAACTATCATCATCCTCCTCCTCCTCCTTTTTTTGTTTTTGAATTTGTTTTTTAGTGACGTGTCAACAAATCATTTATATATATATATTTTTTTTTTTTTTTTTTTTTTTTTTTTTTTTTTTTTTTTTTTTTTAAACTGAATACATGCTTGCGTGCATTTTAGTGTAACAACCCAACTTTTTTTTAATTTAAAATTTTTACCCAGTAATTTTGTAAATACATACATATGTATATTGTATGTCGATTGATAATAATTAGATATTTTTTCGAAAAAACAAAAAATCCTAGACATTATTTTATCATTGCTCATATTTCTATGGTTCATACTTCATAGCAGTAATTTGAAGAAAAAAAAATGTATACATGTAGGATATGTATCATACATATATCTACATACATATATAGGTATTATTTGTTGTTGTCGTGTTTTTTCTTCCATTGTCGTATCTTAGAAACGTAAGAAATGATGCATGACGACATTATTCAAAATTATGAAAAACAATATTTTATGTACTCCTACATATACATATGTATGTAAAAATAGAATAACAAATAAATAAATAATTGAATAAAAATAAACTAGGAAAAAAAGTATAAAGGGAGTCCGATTTAAAGTGTTACAAAATTAAACCATAAATAGGTCTCATCGAAACAAGCAAAAAATGGTATGGGATGTGGGGTAATTTCAACGTATTTTCGTTTTCGTTTATTGTAAAGCAATGATACCCATATCATAACAAAAGGAAACTATTTGCCCTTTTAATTAACAGCATCTCTTAATTTCTCTGACCAAAAAAGTTATTAACGATCAAAGTTAAAAATTTGCATTTTTTTACAAAAATTTTTGGAAAAACCCAGTGATTTTCAATTTATTTATTTATACCTAACATGTTTAACACAAACTGACTCTTAACTATCAATACATAATGCTTAGTACTACTTTTCCAATTTCTTTTAGAACTGCTTCTGGTATTTCATAAGAACAACAACATTTTTCTTTTAATTTCAGTCCTTCTTTTATATATAAAATACTGTTTAATATAATTTATTTTCCATCGAATTTCGAAGTTTGCTTTTTATAATGTTCATTTTACTAAATAGTCGTTCAACTTCCGCATTTGAAAATGGAAGTACAAGTAAAGATATAACAAAGTTTGACAACTGTTCATAGGGTTGTTATGACCCATAGAATTTCTGAATGAATTGACTTCTATCCAAAATGCTGTAGTATCTGATATATTTTGCCAGTTTTGCAAAGTTAAATTATCCCACTGTATTTGAATTTTAGATACAAGATCCTTTTTTACTTTGAAGAATAGTAAAATGTCAAAAAATAGTTTCTTTTACCGCCTTTAAACTATTTTGTATTGAAAATGTCTCAATTTGTCTAAAAATTTCTTACAAAATACGGTTTTGGAATTTCTCAGATGTTTTTCGCTAGCTACATGCTTACAATATTTACATGAAACTGTGTGATTTGAGTTTTCATCTAAAATTATCCAATCTTTTAAATCTTTAAGATGCAACCATTCTTTTCTCCATTTTTGTGAGTATTTACTTTTCCTATAAAGATTTTATTTCAATAATAAAAAAAAAAAAAAAAAAAAAAAAAAAAAAAAAAAAAAAAAAAAGTAGAAATTTATAATACTTTTCAGGTGTTTGGTTCTTATCCTTATCTTGATATTTAGGATTTTCAGTTGATCGTTTGCTCAAATTTCTATCACAAGGTTGGAAGTGAAGAAATTAATTGCAAATGTACATACAATGCTAAAAAATGTCTTACCTGAGCATGATTTTCTTTTTAATTCTTTAATTACTTTCACTTTCTAAAGTGGCGCAGAGGAGTCGGCTTCACAGGTTTACCTGGCTGCCAAAGTACAATCAATCAATCAATTCACTTTCTAAATTCCGTACAAATAAAAATTTATTCGACATGAAGGGAAGCCAGAGTCCAGAGTTCAATACAAATATAATAAAACCAATAAAATAAAAATATAATAAATTATTAAAATGTTCATGTTTGTTTTTCATTTCCTATTTTGTTTATTTTTTTAATAAAAATGACTTTTATCAACATTTTTTTTTTGTGGTTTTACTAATATTTAAAAATTATTATTTTCTATTTCCTCAAAAAAAAGACCATTTTCATCATATTTTTCTCCAAAATTAATTTTTTAAAGTAAAATTTGCTTTTTTCGTATATACCTATAATCACATGAAAGTAGTCGGACTCCTTTGATTTTACATGTGTGAGTGAAGTTGTACTACTTCACGCTTTGAATAGTATTCTCTCTCGAAGATTTTGATTCAAGTCTTGTATGTTCTCTTTAGAAAATTCATATGAAAGATTTGAATTTAAATTTTTTAATTTTTTTCACATTATATACGTACTATATGTATGTACCCATTTTTTGTAAAAAAATAATTTGCACTATGAAAAATTCTTTTGATTTATTTAGTTTTATTTAGTACATACATATGTACATTAAATTCTGGTTCTTGTTTATTGTCGTGTCTTATTGTTTTTTAGTTTTACGAAATCTTCCAAAACACTAATATGTTCTAGTTGGAAATACAAAAATATTAGCAGGTTAAAAATTTGTTATGGCCTGATAAAGATTTTTAAAAAAAGCTAATTTATTGAAGATAATCAATTTTCAATTAATTCATTTTAATAATATTTATGATAAAAGTAAATTACATTACAACTTATCAAAAAAAAAAAAAAAAAAAAATACATAAAAGAAATTATTCATATGCATCACCGGTCACTATACACATCTTATATGTATGTATTTATTTCACATTTAACTATTTAGTTATGTTACATTTTGGTACAACATAAATATTATATTGAATTGAATGAACTGTGATTCCCTACTGTTTTAGTTTTATGAACTTGACTAAGGATCACAGCATGATCATTTGAAGCATCATTCTTTAGTGATACTGTGATGTTACCGTCCCGTTTAGTATCTTTTAAAAATTGTACCTTGTATGGAACTGAACATACACGATGGTGGCTTTATATATTTATGTATGTATTGTGTATGTATTTTTTTTTTTTTTTTACATATTATTATTTTTTAATATCTGCTTGTAGTATGTAGTACACAATAAAATATCTTCTAGTGTTACTCACTTTTTTTTCTTCAATTCATTATTATTATTATTATTATTTTTAAATGTTTCATCGCTTCGATACAACATGATTTAATGGATCAACTTTGATTCTGAAAATTGGTTGCTGAAAAACAGTAGCCCTAGTGATGATCATTTGTTATGGTCATTAATATGTTTCTTTATTGTGTTCGGCATAAGATATGTACATATGTTGTTCGATTTACTACCTAATACATATATGTATGAATATAATATTGTGGTATGTATCAACTAAAAAAATATATAATATACTTTCTGTTAGTCTATAGATATTAAGAAATGTATTAACAGAATGCTAAAAGTAATCAGTAATTTTTTATGGTTGTTAATGCCGATAACAAATTCCAAGTGAGAATAACTCTGTAAATTTGTACAGGTATCTATTACCTTAACGTGAAAAAAAAAAAATCAGATACAGCAAAGAACTGAAAAAATTTTATGTACATACATAGGTATAACAAATTCACACAACGCATCATTAACACACTTTTGTCAAGTGTGAAATTCAATCATAATAATAAAGTTTTTCTTTGATTTATAATCATTAATCCTCATCCTTTACACAAACAAAAAAAGAAAAAAAAATAAACGTTCCTTGAATTCCGAAAACTGGTTTTTTTTAGAAAATAAAATATTTTGAAGAAAAAAGTTCCTTTCAGTAATTTTCTAAATTTAGGCGATAAATATGGAAAAATTTCAACTTATGTATTACCATAACAAAAAGCTAACTTCCAAAATGCAAATATCGATATTTCGCGAAGCTAGAATAAATAGGTTGTATTGCTCACAAATTGTAGACCATCCTAATCTTCTAGTAACATGCCGGCGTGTTAGACAAATTCTAGGGGGTGATCTTAACATGAGTTTTAAAAAACGACAGAAGAAACCTTCACTAAGCGTAGCACACAAAAAAACACGTTATCTTTTGCCCAAAAACACATGAATTGGACTGAATAATGGCACAAAGTGCTTTTTTCGGACAAAAAAAATTTCAATTTGGACGGCCCAGACGGCTTTAGAAGAGGAAGCGAGAATGACTCGGAACTTCGGAGGTGGCGGAATAATGATTTAGGCGGGATTTCCTTTTGGTGGCAAAACAGAGGGTGCTATTATGAATATCATAATTCGATCGATCACGAGACGCCACTAATTGTATGCACAACAACGAAGTGCATTTTTTTATTAGTAGCTCTTTATACAAACTAATAAATTGTATTTTAAATTTTATTTTATTGATAATAAAAACAAATTACAAGTTTCACAATCTTAAAATTTTTATAACTTATTCCTTTGGATTCCAGATTACAACTGCCTTTTATTTCTATTCTAATTTTTAAGAATTCTTAATTTCTAAGATATTAATCATTAGGTAAGCAAAAATTACATTTAACATTAAGTGTGGGACGATTGGTTGATAGATGCAACGTAAGCAAAAAGTATGAGAAAGGAAATTGCAACGTGACTTTGATGTACATTTGTTGGACATGTTTATTGAAATATGTTGCGAAATATGCTGCGTATGTTGATACTTCCCCTCTTAAATGCGGATGTCCTCATTCGTTATAGAAAAAGGATGTGTCGTAAAAATTTATCCTTTTAGGCGCTGGAATGGTTGCTGTTGGTATACTGGTAGTTTTATTTAGATCTTCATCTTTCTCCCTATTTTTGGTATTTTCTACAGCTATTGATGGACTTGATTATGGATTTACTGTTGATGTGATTTCTTTTGTATTATTAATAATCTCTAATGTTCTTCTGTTTTTGCATTTAAGCATTACATAGATAGTTAAGATCATCATGGCAAATGAGATGAGGCTGAGGTTAACGTACTGGTGAATAGTTTTATCCATTCGCAGCAGTTCGACCTGATTTGTATTGTTAATGTGAATCTTTTTAAGCATTTGTAAGAAAAGAACTTCTTTAAATTGTTTTTCGTCTGGTGTTGATTGCAAAATAGCCGGGAGAATTTTTGTTGATGATTTTTCCTTAGAAATAAAATTTCTGTTGTTGATGGTTATCGATGCGTTGTTCAATTTTATCAGATAGGTACCATTAGGTAAAGTAATGAACTTAATTTCCTATGCTTACATTTCCATTGAATTGATTTAACAATATAACGCCTTCGAATATTTCTTCGACTACAGGAATATGTTGATTTTCAACAATCTTATTACATTTTGAAGTATGACTTTCAAGTAATTTAGGCAAACAAGTTAAATTACTAATATCTAAAATATCTTTACGATTGTAAATTGATAAATAATTTAGTCTTACATTTATAAAAAATTCCAAAAATGTTACTTTCATATTTTAAAATGTTTTAATGTTGTATTTCATTTATTTCGTCGTTCTTTTTTATCGGTTTTATTAACAATTTTTCATAAATTTCATTAGTGGTCATTGGAATTAGAACAATATAAAGTAAACTTGAACTATTGGTTATAATTTTTATATTTGCAAAATCTAACGCTTCTTCTGGTGTAAAATTTAGTAAATTTTCGTTTTCTAATTTTTCAATAGCAAATTTTACTTCTGTATTTGATGAGATTAATGAATTTATGATACCTAGTTTTGCCCAATGTATCGCGTATTTGATGTTTATTAATTCTTCTTTAACTAATCTCAATTTACACTGAAGGTTTAATATTAATTGATCACTGATTACATTTCTTTTATTTATTGAGTTAATTATTTGATTTGCCATCTTTATTATGTTGTTAATCCTTTCGTTATATAATTGGTTAATTACTACCTGTTTATTGTTGTTTTCTAAGATATTATTCATTTTGTTTTTAATTATTTCGAAATCGTAGTGATCGGGGTTTGCAGCTATCCACTAAAATCTAATGATCTCTTATTCTTATGGGGTTGTAAGCTTTCTAATAGAGACTGAATTTGTTCTAACTCGTGATTAAGGTATGGGTAGAAAGGGTATTTGAATGTTATTTGATCATAAAAGTTTTATTCATAGCTTCTATAAATTCGCGATAATTTTCTAGTTCAATAACGTGGATTAATTTAAAGTTGCCATCTTGAATTTTTGGTATGCCAGTGGTTATGGAGATAATTTGAGAATTTGAGTAGTCCAATATTTGAAATTCGCAGAATGCGGTGCATAAAGCACTCCTGAAAATAGAATAAGAGACAGTGGAAAATAGTATTTTAGTTTCTAATATTGCTTTTATGGATAGTTTTGCCTGACTGTAATGACTACAGTATTTTTATTCTCTTTGACTATTTCTGGTTTGTACCTAACTGTGTTTTGATCCTAATATTTTATTGTATTTCACATAAATGATTTGTCCTACCTCATAATTTTTAATAGGTTTACGTTTCTTATTATGGATGTAATATCTTTTTGTTGTTTCTGTTTTATTTTTTCGATGACTAATTTTTCTTAATGACTAAAAATATATATATATATTTTTTTTCCTTGTTTTTTACTTATTTAAAAATCATTCAGTTTTAAAAATTGTAATTGATGTAATCAGATTTTCAGATTAAAAAAGTCCATATTTTAAAATGAATTTTTATTGTTATTGAGAAAATTCAAATTCCTCCAAATGGCAGCCTCTGTTAAACCATGTATTTCTGCCAAAGGGAGTATATTGTATGTATACAGGGTGTCCAATTTGGTTTGCTTTGGATTGGTACCAGTGATAGGTCTCATCGAGACAAACAAAAAATCGTATGGGTGGGGGGAGTAAATCTCAACGGTGTAGCCGCTAGAGGGCGTTGAAGTTTTTTTGCTTTTTTCACACAGTATAGCCTTAAACTTTTTACAGGAGCACTCTAGCGTCAGCTGTTTTGACCAAAATTGTACTTGTCCCTCTACCCTGAAACCTACAAAAGTTAGACTCGTTCAATTTTGTGAATTTTTACTCAAATTTTTGGGTTTAACCTTGTTTTAAACCGTTGAGAAAAGTTTTTATCACTCCACTATGCCGATAAAAGAGATCTAAGAACCATAAAGTACCAGCTGAGCAATATTATACAAAGGAACATGAGTTTGGACGAGTTCTACGCCACTATCAATTCTCACTCATCGTGAACAAAATTAAAACAGAAAGTTACAGCTCAGAAACAGAGCTTTGGACGTCTTCATCAGATGATTGAATGGTGAAATTTCTAAAATGCTAATGATACAACGACCCTAAACTCTCCCAGAGACTTAAAAGAGTTATTATCATCGTCAGAAATACTCATTTTTCCTGATTTTGAGAAGGCCTTCTTTCTCGCTACTGATACTTCATCCCACTTTAATAATTGGATTGAAAATACCTGAAAAATACATAAAAATTAAGCAGAAGCTATAGAACACGCAAAGCCCATCTTAACTTATAAAAACTCTACGATTCTTTACGTGTTGTCAATACCGAAGACAAATACAAAAAATTACGACCCTACCGTAATAATATCTACCACTAGGAATGAAAAACAAATACACATGCAATACAACGAACTACTAGCAAGTGAAGATAAAATATTTAGAATAATCGAGAAATGTGACCTTTTAAAACAAATAATTTTATGTAAAAAGACACAAATACAAAAACTGAAAGAAGACCACTGCATCAGTCAATTAATAAGAGGATAAAGTGAGAAATGCGAATATCAAATTAACAATGATAGCAAAATAGAAGCCATGAATAAAAACACCTTTCTTAACAACTTCAACGGGTAAGTAACCTATAACAACACTAATAGACATAATGAGACAATAAAAATCAACGGAATAATATTTGCAAACAGAGAAAGAAAAACATCCCAAATTTTGCTACTAATATTACAATCAAACATAACTAAAAAAAAATATAAAAATTGATCTCAGACATTTACATACCCTACATATAAACAACATAGAAAAGATAGAAAAACTTTTCTAGCATAATTTGTTTTAATAAAAGGACTTAAAAATGGAAAAACAACAATACACCTGCCAGTTACTGAAACTTGTCAACCTACAAGGCTTACAATTTTTGATCCACGAGACACGAATTTTTCGAGGGAGAAGATTTAAGACACAGCATAAAAACCAAATCAACATTTGCAACTTACTCAAGTTTAAAAGTCTAAAATCGAACATTTTACTTCACAAAACAATTTAAACATTAAAAATATTCCTTTTTGATAATTTAATCAACTTTATTGTAAAAATTAAAGTATAACAAATTAAACATTAAGAATATTTCTTTTGATGACTTAAGCAATTTATCATAAAAATCAATTTATAGCGAATAATAATTGAAAATACAAAATTAACAAGTTACGATGGTATAAACAATTTATTGCTGTAATCAAGTTGTAATTAGAAATAATATATATAATACATATTTGTAACTCACATATTGTTATTTAAATATAAAAGTAAATATGATACATCAAATAATTTCTTTTGTACTACAGCTAAATTTTTTTTATCACGAAGTTGTAATGCCCACTGTGCTTCTCGTGGAAATAAAATAATTTTTTATACCTTTCCATTTTAATTTTTTTTTTTCAATTATTTTTTTTCCTGTATTTTCAATTTGGGTTTAGATATAAAAGAAAAAAAAAATAAATAATAATAAATAATAAAAACAATACATTTTTAAAACAAAAACTAATTGAGAATACACAAAATAAGCTTCCATTTAAGCCAACAGAAAAAAAAAAATAATAATAGGGCAATTTTCGACCTTGAAAATGAAAATGAAAATGCGAAACTCTTTACAAGCAAATTTTTTTGACTTTGAGTTAAAAAAAGACATGTCTGAAAAGATATTAAGGTTCTCTTTCAAATGTACTCGTATTATTATTAAACCCTTTACATTGTTCAAGCGCTTAAATATGTTGGAAAATGTGGAACTACTTACTTTTCGAAAAAAAGTTTCTTTGACATTGAATACCTCGGAAACCATGGAGAACGCACCCTTTCTTCCACACAATTTTATAGTCCTCATCGAAGTCTTCCATCCTGTTCAGTTTGGCACACAAGCCGTTAAACACATCTTTAATGTAGTATCATTGAATATATAAAGTTTGTATACGTATTGAAAAATAAAACGCAACGTATATGACAGTTTGTATATTAAGTTTGTGATGGGTGCAATATAATGTACATAAGTACTGTAAAAAATAATAATACTAAAAACAGAAAAACCTAAATACTTTCTTTAACTTTCATACATACATAACTGTACAGATAGTTGTAAAACTATACACGAAATGATACACTTTTTTAAATTTTTATATCTACTCGTATATTGTAATATAAGTATGTATTCTGATACCTAATAAATCGTACAATTTTCTTATGAAAGTTTTAAGTGACCAGTAAACTAAAATAAACAAACTGTGTAACTAAACTCTACTAATAAGTTTTTTACAAAAACAATAAAGAAAAATCCAAGAAAAAAAGGAATTTTTTTCAGTGTTCTTGTTTAAAATTTATTGATATTGGGCGTGGGTTTTCTAATTGAATTATGCCATAGTCAGTGCTTGTTGTTATTTTTTTTTTTGTTTTCTTTTTAGTTTTATTCTATTATTTCTTATTTTACTGTTTTATTTTTATTCTTGACCTTTACCGGTCGGCCGGATCTGTATTCTGCTTTTAATTTTATTTTCTTTTTAAACTACATACGATAACAACAATAACAAAAAACAACACACTCAATCATTAAGACAGATACTTCTCACTCCTCTTAAATTTAGTTTATTTTTTACTTTGACCAGAAAAAAGCGGATGTTCTCCTCTGAGCCATGAAAATTATAACGGCATTCAAACATATTACAATTATTAAAATGCATACATGTACATAAAAAATTCATTGAAAAAAGAGGATATAATTTCTTTAAAAACAAAAGTTATAGATAGGTTTTCATAAATTTATAAAGTAACGTTGAATTGTATTACTTTTGAAGTCTTTTGTGTTTCTTGTACATGTACATACATATCCTAATACTCTAAACAAAATTTCATTCTTGTATTTGGTTTCACTATTTTAACTAATGATCCAGTAAATTTTATTTGTTTTTACCCTACTGTACAGTTTGTGTGTTTATAACGTATAGCTTGTAAAAGAAAACTTAATTCGAAAGAGAGAAAAAAAGGGGTTAATTTATTAGTTAGTTAATATAACAGACCAGAGTTCTAATCCAAATATATGTTTATAAGTAAATTGTAATAACAATATTATCATAATATGTATGTATGTATATATGATATACCCAGTCGGACTTATAGTAAGTAGTAAAAATGTCATCAATGAAAAGTATAAAACAATTCATACATTACAAACGAAGTTATAAGTAGCTCGAAAAAAGAAGTATGTATGTAGTTCCATATCCGCCATACTATTCCATACCATGTAATGTGTTGGAAATCGCACTCACAATTCTACAACGTTTTTTATTTTACACCATCGAATCAATTTTAAGTATCAAAATGTTACATTTTTTGACTCCTTAAAAAAGTATGTTCTCATAGGAATAGGGAGCTGAAATTTGAACAGAATATTCTTTGAAGGGTCTAATATTACATGAATTTTTAACGGTGAAAAAGTTAAAGGGTAAAATACAAAATAAGTCATTTTTCGACAAACAACTTTTTTTTCCCTTATATGACGCTCTTCTTAAATCGTACCCTGATCTTTGAAAAAAGTGTACATTTCAATTCTTGGACTATTTTCTGACTTATTGCATAAGAGATATAAGAGTTCAAAGTTGGTAAGTTACATATTTTTCATACAGAAATTTCAAGTCAATCGGTTTACAGCCAACTTTGAAAACGGATTTTGACGAAAACGGTCTAAAATAGAACGGAGTGTTAATCAAAGTCATTTTAAAACAAGTCTTAAAAATAATTCGTTATAAA
This sequence comes from Bombylius discolor, assembly GCA_939192795.1. Lineage (NCBI taxonomy): Eukaryota > Metazoa > Arthropoda > Insecta > Diptera > Bombyliidae > Bombylius > Bombylius discolor. The sequence goes on along the minus strand of OW584243.1, from coordinate 31,769,889 downwards.
AATAATATATGTGCAACTAAAAATAACAAAAATGTTAAAAGTTTTATAAACATTTTAAATAAAAATAAATAATAATAAAATGAATTACAAAATTTTTGGAAAAAAATAAATATTCAAAAAAAGGTAAGTACCTACATGAATTTAAAATAAAGAGAAAACAAATAAAAAATTTTATTTTTATTTCTATATTCAACTACAGGATCACAGGAAAAAGACGGATGTACTGGAAAGGAATACATTATGGACATAGGAATATATATTGAAATTTATTATAAATATTTATTCTTTGTGTAAAATGTGTACTACTTATATATAAAATTAATCAGGGATTGTAACTGATAAAGAAAAGTAATAAGCAAAGAATTGATAAAGTAATGATTACCGGTCCGACTGGGTACATACGTTTATCATGTTATAGTAATCGTGTATAATAATGTATAATAAAATCTATAAAATAAAATACTACTATGTGCTTGTTATTTGATTTCAAAGTCGAAGGGTGTTAACAGATAGGGTTTAACATTTCATTCATGTAAAACAATATAAAAACATGATATAGTTAATGAAAATTATGTGTTACTTAATTAGGATTTATATATGTATACATACATATTAATTAATAATATGTATATATTTGTACTAATTATTAAATTTATACATTTTCTTTTTAAATATTGATTTAAGGACTATTTTTCTATTTAGTTTTTGTTTTCATATGAAAAAACATCCGTTTCTGTTTGTAGATAAAATAAAAGCCTCTATATAAATTACGAAATATGTATCACAAAATACAGTATATACAATTTTTTTTCTATGAACTTTAAAATAAATTTAAAAATTAAAAAAAAAAAACAACTTACCTGTGTTTGCGTTAAACCTAAACTAGCTGCTAATTCTGCACGTTCTGGCAGAGCTAAATATTGTGTTCTTTGAAATCTCCTATTTAATTGTTGTAATTGTAATGAACTATAAATCGTTCTAGGTTTACGCATTTTTTTTCCTTTACCATTAACTCGAAGTCCAGTATCTTCACATTTATCTGCTTTGGAAAACGAAAAAGAAAAAAAAAAAAAAAAGTTAATGTAAAATCGTTTTTAAAAATTGTTATTTTTACAATATATCCAAATTTACCAAAGAATGCCAAAACCAAAAATTTTTCAAGATCTCAATTTATTAAATCTTAAATCTAGAACAAAAAAAAGTATTTTATTATCAATGCGACATATACCTACAGGCTACATATGTATCTTCAAACATATAAACATGAACGTACACCACAATATTTCAAAATAAAGGTTCTTCAAAGTAAATTCAATACAAGAAAAATCATTTTTGATTAACGTAATTATAGTTGATTGCTTACGATCATAATACAGAGAATAAAATAGTATTCAAAACATATATATATACATATGTATGTGTAAAAATAATAATATACCTACATATGTATGTATATAAATTTAATCGACCGCATTTTATAAACCCTAAAAATTTGCAGCATAATATAACCAAATGCGCAAACAACAGTCATAAAATAGAGGTGCAGATTTATTAAATTTATCAAATTTGTACTTGAATATCAAGAAGAGTAAGAGGGAGAAACTCCACAGGGAGTCTAGTTAGAAATTATCAAAACGATGGTTTTTTTTTTAACTTTTCAATAACGATAATATCTGATAAAAAACTGTGTGATTGTTGTGATAATTATGAACATATTTTCTATATCTAACCCGCACCATACACGTTGAAATTTATTTTCAAATTTGTTTGCAAATAAGTAGAATTTGAGCGTGTGTGGCGTTATTTGCAAATAAATTTTCATGTTTGCAAATAAATTTGAGGAAAATCTAAAATTTTTGATTTTTGGGGGCGTGGCTAGTTATAGCGTGGTATACAACTACAATACGCTAAAAATCTGAAGACTAGAATGATATTTGAAAGTCTGTTTGATAAAATATTTGATAATAATAGATAAATTTGAAAATAAATTTGACCGTGTATGGTCCGGATGATGCACTTAATGTATCTGTATATTAAATTTACTTAGTAGATATACAGCCTGTTCAAAATAAACGTGTTGTCAGTTTTACAAAGTGCACAGCGTTTATTTTAAAAGTATTTAGTTTGGTAAATATGTACTTTTAAAATAAACGCTGTGCACTTTGTAAAACTGACAATACGTTTATTTTGAACAGGCTGTATGTATGTCTGTACGTATATATTTGGTTTTGCACGTGATTCTTTAATTGTAATTAGGTATATCGTTTGAAAATTTTTATGATATGTGAGAATGAAATTTAATTACACAATAGTACATATACCTAAATGTAATTAAACTTTAAAGCATAAAATAGAAAAAGAACTATGTACATATGTATATTATTGCATAAAAATAACACTGGACATTTTTATTTAAGTAAATCTTATTTTTGTGTAAATTTGGAATAGGTCATGTTATTAAATTTATTAACGAAAGGATTATTACATTTGAATTTTCTTTTCAATTTTATTCTGAGAATATGAATGACTACTTGAATTTTATTATTAAAAATATATAACTTTATGATAAATTTATTATATGTGGGTATATAAGTACCCAACGGCTTAATATTATAGCGCTTCAAAAAGAAGCGTATTCGAAGCGCTTCTTCGTCATAGTTTTTTCGGAACTCTTTTGAAGCTCTTATAATTTGTACACTAAATACGCAATTATGAATTTTTTTATTATGCAGACGCTATAAGATATTACGAAATATGTAGTCTCATTCTTTTGTGTGAAGTTTTTAGATCATTAAAATAACTAAGTATTTTTTTTATTAAAGTTAAAAAAATAAACTATTAAAAATTAATGAATTAATAAAAGTTATTCATTTACGTTATATTAGAAATTGAAAAATAAATGTTGATTTTGAAAAGAATAAAAAGCATTTTATTAATTAAAAACACCACAGAAATTCCAGAAAAGCTTTAAAAGCATCTAAAAATGTGAAGTGAACAGAGATGAAGCTTATCTAAAGCGCTTTTATGGGAGCAAAAATGAAGCGCTTGCTTCTGCCGACATCTAATGTTAAAAAAGAAATGAAGCATCATACAAAGAGTAAGCGCTTAATGCTTCAGAAGAAGCGCTTCAACAGCGCTATTTGAGTGCTTCATTAGCCGCTGGGTATATACAAAATACATACATATAATAATAAATATGAAATTCATTTTGATATACATACATATGTACATTCTAAGCATGTGTAAGTAAAATTTGATTTCGTCACGGTTACATGAATAAAAATTTAAAAATAAGAACATACAAAAAACTTATAATCAAAATATAACGAAAAAAAGCAAAGATTTTTTTTAAACATAGAAAAAGTAAACCGTTTTTAAGTATACCTACTTGTTACAAAGCTAAAATTAATGATGCCTATCACCTTTTTTACCCGCTATTTTAAAATTATGCATATAAATCTATTAAACTTATTTTGTTTTAAATAATTTCTTCTTTTACTAAGAAGAAAAAAATGGAAAATACTTGGAAAACTATTTTCGTGTGTATTCGAGGTCTCAATTTTTTCTATGACAAAAATCAATTTTTGAATTCAATAAAAACACAGAAAAAAAAAATAGAAGAGAAAAAAAAACAAATGCTGTTCAAGTGCATTTATATACATACATACATATGTATATAGATTGCAACATAACTGACTTTGTTTTTTCCTTACATAAAATCTGTTTTTTCTCTTATTTTAAGCAGGCACACAATTTAAAACTTATCCATAAATTTATAAGTATAAATACTATAAGGTAGATGTATATACATATATTAGTTTTATTAATACTTTGAAATCCATAAATATTCATAAATAAAATTTTTTTTAAAAAGCAAAAATAAAAAACGTATTATGAAAGATAAAAATGTATTTTTTTTTTTTCTCAGGCGAAAATGAAAAAACAAAACAAATATTAAAGATAAAATATATGTAACTAGAAGCATAATGCATATTCTGTAAATACTAAATAATAATAAAACTTTAAAGAAAAAAAATTAAAAAAAGAATTTAGTCGATTGATGGATGATGAATAATAATACATATTACATAAAAAGTAGTCACAACGTCTATTTACTATATACTGTGTATAAAGATAGTTATACAACAAAAAAAAAACCTAAAAGAATAAGTAAAAGTACAAAAAAAAAAAAAAAATTGAATGTAATTATAAAAATTAATCGTTCCCAATGTATTCTTATTTTTTAAGTATCATGAAAACCACATTATGAATGTTTAATTTTTAGTTTTTACAAAGCTGATAAAAATTATTTTTGTACAATTAATTTACTCATCCATTTCATAGTATAAATAATTTTAAAAACAGGAAAAAATTCAGATTTTTTTAATATATATGTATATTTTTTTAAACCTATATTTGTTTGAATATCGAACATAAAGATATATTCTGTATTTTTTATGTTTAACAATGAACTCTTACACTATCTAAACAAAATTTTACAAAATTCAAAGATTTTTTCAAAACAAATGATTGTTATGTAAAACCACCTTTCTAATTTATAATTGATTGATAGAACTCTTCAGAATATACACTTCGACCGATTGTATGCTCTATATTTTATATCCTTTTTCAAGCCTTTGAAATTCTTAAACTTTTAGAAAAGAAGTGTGTATTTAACAAAACTTTTAAATTTTTCAGAAAATGTGACAAAATTCTAACTATTTAATTTAAAAGATAAAGTACCTACATAATTTAATTTTTGTACAAAAAAATTTTTTTTTAACAATCGTTTTCTTTTATTTTTACAAATCTTAAAACTTTGTTTATTTATAGATTTATTTATGTTTGTTTAAAAATTTTAAACTGCTATAAAAAATCACATAAATGAGAATATTTGCTTATAAAATTTATTCAGACAGACCATTGCATCTTTAATTCAATTTTGTTTTTTAAATATAATACATACATACATATACCTACATATTTCATAAATTAATTTTTCGTATAATAAAGACCCAATTTGTAAATAAACTCTCAAGAAATAGTTATAATGATGGAGTTTTTGAGATAATTTTTCGCAATGATCATGAGTTAAACAGAAATTATTCTCTTTAAAACCAATTTTATGATAAAAATTTTTATTGAAATTACATTATGTATTGAATAGATATACTATATGGTATGTATAAATAAATATAAATAAATTTAAAACACATTCAACAAATAATAATGTTCAATATAAAATATTATACCTAATGTAATATGTAGATATGTATGTATTAGTATCTAATAGTATGTCGAGTAAAGTTCTTAATCGACTTTAAAACCATAAATTCTTTCATTTATACTCGGTTTATAAATCGAAGTCAGTACAGGCAACATAGGCATACTTTTTCTATATTCTTTTACATTGCGTTTGTATAATATAAATCTGTCTCTTGTATGGGGTTATCAGATCTCAATTTCAATTTATAATTTATCAAAAACATTTATATTTTAAGTTATCAGAAACTAATCGGGTACTGCCTCCATAAGCACAATACTGACTTCAATTTATAAACCAAGTACATATATGTATACTTACATAATAATTGTAATTATTGTGTTATTAATGAGGTGTTAATCTTTAGGTTATCTGTTTTTGAATTATGTCTACATATTAACAAATAAAAGTATAAGTACATTATTGAAAATGTACAACATATTAAATTTTTTTATCATTAATTGTGTAGGTACAAATACATATACATATTAGCATTCAATCTAAAGTAAATTTTTTAAATATTATGTTTAGCTTATAATATATGCCTAGGATAATACATATGTTATATTGCGTTAAATTGCGTTAAATTTAATAACTTTTGAATGAATTTTTTTATAAAAACAAAATAAAAATCGTATAAACTAAGATTAAGAACTTGTAATCTTAAGATTACAAAATTGTACAAAATTTTAAATCATAACAAGAAATCAGACAAAAGAAAATCCAATAAGACAAAAAGTATTTAAATAAGTGGATTTTTAAACAGAAAGCTATGAAAAAAAACGTACCTATTTGATTTTTACTTCAATTTTCTTTTTGTAATCATTTTTAATTTTAATTTTTAATTTAAAAAAAACAACGAAAAAAATAATAAAAAATATTTTTTTACTTACTATCTTTCGGGGGACTCGCACAGGGTGGTGCATAGCTGCCTAAATGATATCCTGAGTAAGAATTTTGATGCACTGGAGGAAAAGGATAACCTAAAGCACTTCTCGGACTAGGAAATCCAGAATCCTGTCCACCCTGTGGCCCAAAATGTTGATAACCACCACGTATAGCACCATACCTGAAATTTGAAAAAAAATATGCAATTTCAAAGTAAGAAAATTCAAATTTTTTATTTAGGTGTAAGACCATATTCAAAAACTCTTTTTAATGTCTCAGTAAGACTAATTTTACTTTATTTTTAATGTTTTACCACATGTTGTTTTGATTTAATAGTTTATTTTTGAACCTATTATAAACTCATAAATGTAACACCTTCGAAGATAGAAAATAAAACAAAAACAAGGATTCAATATGAAAATTCGTATTTAAACTTAATACATAATTACATTTCTACAATATACCTAGTTACAATGTACCTAAGTATATACAAATATAGGTAAACTATTAAAAACACGTAGATATGTACTGTACATGATGTATGTATGTACATGCCTTGACCAAAACCTCCGAAAGAGAACACTACTCAAGCCCTGAAGTTAAACAACTTTACTAACACATTTAAGTCAAAGTAGTCCTTAGTACTTTCATGTTTAGATACAAAAAATGCGAATTTTACTTTAAAAATTAATTTTGAGGAAAAATATGATAAAAAAGGTATTTTTTTTTTTAAAAAAAAAAAGAAATGAAAATAATAATTTTTAAATATTAGTAAAAACAAAAAAAATATGTTAATAAAATTCATTTTTATTAAAAAAAAACAAACAAAATAGGTAGCAAGTAAAAAGCCAACATGAACATTTTCATATATTTTTATTTCGTTTATAAAATCAAAAAGTAGAATAATAATAATAAAATTAATATAAATTCAATTTAAAGAAATAAAAGAAACTAAAAATATCACGGTTCATGAGTAAAATATAGCATTTTTACATATGTACATATGTATATGTAATTTTAATAAAATAAAATATTTTTTAATAAATTATATGCTGTAAGAATTCATTGGAAATTTCCTACTTTTCGGGCATTAGTTGTTGAATTATCGTTTTTAGATATCACATATTTATTTAAAAATGTATTACATAATTTAAATGCTTTACAATCTATAATTTTATTTTATAATTTATAAAATTTTAAGTATTATTTTAATTATCAATCAAATACATATTTTATATTAACAAAACGTAATTTGTTATCAAATTCACATATTACACAAAATTTAATGTCTGGTGTATGTAGCTTTTCACTACGATTTTTTTATTTAAAACAAGCAAATTTCATGTTGTATTTATTAAAGAAACACTTTAGAGTATCTTACTTACCGATTTTTAATTTAACTAATAATTTTAACATTAAATAACTTCAAAAATTTAATTAATCAATCACATTATTCACTATTTGTTTACGTTATAAGAGTCAAAGCATTGCGCGCACTGATAACGACAACGAAAACTACAATATGACGTTCAAATTAGAATCAATCGAACGACTGTTGTTCTCGCCCAATGACAACGTTGTCGTTTTCGTTGTTGCTCAATTAGATCTATTTCTAATTTTGTCGTTGAAGGTACCCTTCTTCTGTTGTTTCGGAGTAATTTATGTGGTCTGAAAGCTGTCAAATTCGAATTTGACAATTCAACAGATAATAAAAAGGTTAAATTTAAAATTTTTTAAAGACTTAAAATATAATATAATAAAAATCCAAAAAATTTTAAAGTAGGTACCTACTAGTATAAAAAATTCAGAAACAAATTAACAAATCTCACGCTAATTTGTAAACAAACTGTTTGACATTTCACCATATGTTGTCGTTACGTTACTATTGGGCGAGGATGAACGACAAGTTGTTGTCGATGTCGGATGTAGTTATCGTTGTCGTTATTACTGGGCGCAAGCCTTTAAAAAAAAATGTCAAACTTGAAGCCACACACATACATTCATAATGACTGACTCATGACTTGTATATTATCTCTCTCTCAGAGGTTTTTTCTTGACACATGGGAGTTGTCTTTTATTATTTTGGCAGTTGATGTGGTGTGGTTGTTGAGGATGAGGATGTGTATTGCGTGCCGTATGCCCGTATGCCCTTGAAAAGTATTTTTGAAGAAACAAATACATTTGAACCCACATACTATATGTATACATATGTAGGTACATATACTATTCTCGGTATCGTTATAATATTGCTTGCAAAATTCTTCTTGGCTATTCTTCAGATAAGCGAGCTTGAGATATCGAAATAAAACCTTTTGATATAAAAGCTTTGAAAGGTCCTCTTAAACGTGACATATGTCTTTATTCCAATTCCATTTTACAGACGAAAAGTACCGTTAAAATGTGTTAGCATGTGCAATAGGAAGATTTTGTAGTTTTATTTCTTATTGCTCTTTTTTTTTTTGAATTTATACATATGTACAAACACATATGTATGTATTACATATGAAAATTTTCTTGCCCAGTTGTTCTTTTTCTCCAGTTTTATGAATTCATAAAAACATTTTATTTAGGTAATTTAATTAATGATAAACATTAATTCAATGAAGAAATTAATTCAGATAATAAGTTTGTCAAATTACAAAAACCAAAATCAATAATTTCATGGAATATCAAAATAATACAAAAGAAATTAATCAAGATTATTATTTACAACAAAATTAATTATGTATTTTCTTTTAACAAATTATGCAGAAAATTAATTTAATTTTGTTAAAAAATGGACACATAGACACATAAAAAAAAAAATCTTTTGGACGTTAAGCAATAATTGAAATATTTTATTAAAAAAATTTTGCAATTCATGATTTATATAAATTCAAGAGTAAAAATATATTATTCTTTAATTATTTCAATTTTTCTTCGTGATGTTCTGTTAATACTTTGAATTTGATTTGATTTCCATAAACAAAACTTTTTCAAAAGAACTACCTACCTATAATAAAATAATCTAAAACTTGTATGTAATGTTTGCTGCAAGAATTGCTTTCAGAAAACCAAAAGCCCAAATCATATTTACTATTGAAATAAGGAATACATTTTTCTACAATATTTTGTTTATGCGCCTTGATTGTGGAGATTCATGAAGAAACTTTTTGAAAATTTTAGTGAATATTTTTGTAATTTCATAAAATGAATCAGTCTTATAAGTAGTAAATAAATGTTTCGGTATTATTACTATAATATGTAGCAATTTCATCAGTGATTAGCATTTTTTCACAGACGAACCCATTTTTCAAAGACTGGTCTTTTTTTGTCTGAAAACTTAAAAAATCGTAAGTCTGGAACACCTCTTTTGTCTGCTCTACATGATTGTATAGCACAATTTACGCCCCACAATCGTTTATCCATCATTAAAAATGTAAAAAATTCAAATAATAATCAAATGAAAGAAAATTCAAATAAATCAATCGAATGAGACTGACAAAAACAATAATTTTGTTTTTTCTCTAAAAAAAATACAACTACAATATTAAATCAATTAAACAATAAACACTTCTTCAAAATACGCACTTCACTTCTTAATCGAAGTCTAAAATCAGGATGATGTAGATTTAGCATATAAATTCAAAAAGCATGAGCAATAAGAAATAAAACTACAAAATCTTCCTATTGCACATGCTAACACATAGCAACTTAAAAAAAGAAGAGAAAAAAAAATACTAAGCCTGAATACAATGAATCATATTATATTGTATAGATAGTAAATGTATTTTTGTTGTTGCTCTTGATATTCGAATTATTTCTTCACCACATTTTTAAATTTTTCACCAAAAGAATGTTAGAACAGTCCTCAAGCTTAGATATGTGGTGAAATAATTTTCTTCCATACTTCCTGGGAGGAAATTCAAAAGCTTCCTTGAAAATAAAATGTTACAATTCCTCAGTACGTGGTTAAGTCTCTTTGTATATTTACTTACTCAATACTATATATTAAGAACCATCAATCCGATCGGAATGAAATATGTAGTGTATTAAGAAAAAGTTCCTTTTAAAATCCATTATTATCCTGCAATATCCTGAAAGAAATTACGGTTTTTGTCGTTAAATTTTTAACGGTACTTTTCGACTATAAAATGGAATTGCGTCAATAAGGACATATACATATCACGTTAAAGAGGATACTTTAAAGTACCGTTCGAAAAATGTGCCATTTAGTAGCTCACGCTCGCTAAAAGGAAGTGTCCCCGACCCTCGTCTTCTTTTTTTGATATAATATTTTCTTATTTTTTTATTCAAATATTCCACAAAAAATATTGACTATATATAATATAAGGATTTTATTTCTATAATTGTTGTAATCAAAAATCGATTTTAAAGTACTTTGTTTTAGCGGTCACAATGATGTATAGTTTACAAACTTAAGCAGGTACTTGAAATAACACGTATAAGAAGTTTGTAAAAATTTTATTTCTCAACTAAACCTACAAAATTTTATCTTAAAAAAGAAATGAAATATATAGGTATAAAAAATATACAATTCGAATTATTTATTTTTTATCTATTCAAATAAAAATATGTTCACACAAAATACACCACAAAAAAACACAATGCCAAAGTAGTTTTAAATCGATTGTCCTGAAAATTATTATCATAAAACAAATCCAAATGAAGTTACTTTACTGTCAATCTTCGAACATGAAAATGTTAGAGGTTTCCTTTTTTTTCTAGATAAGGTATGGTTGAAAGTAAATATGGATAAACCTTTTAAGGGTTTCCTTACTATTAATTACTTTTTTTTTTATTTTACCTACTTAGTATTTCAATTAGAAATTGTTTCAAAGAAAATATTTGCATACATATTTTCATAGCTTTTTTTCAACTGAATAATAGTTTTAACTTTAAAAAATTTCTTATATGTATTAAAATACATATGTATGTACATATACAAAATACATCTGTAGTAATATTACAAATTATTATGACTTTAATTGAAAGAAAAGGATATTCAGTAGAATCTCTGTAATTTCAACGACTATATTTTTTACATGAATTTACACATAAAACGCATACATACATACATATGCGCTATATAGAAAAAAACAATTTTAAATAGTTGAAGCACACCTCTAACTGATCAATGTTTAGTAACAGACCGATTTTGCAACGAATTTTTATTCTTGATTTGTTTTTTTGAAGAAATATTTTCCTCTGATTAATTTTTCCATTTTTCCACCTCAAAAAAAGAAAGGAAAAAACAATTCCTTAATGTTTTCAAAAGAAGGTTATTGAGTAAAGATACACAGATATTATTTTTTATGTAATTTTAATTAAGAAATAAATAACTTATTTTTCTTCTAGGTTTGGGTATTTTTCATCAATGATTAGGTAGTGGCTGAGAACAGCAAGCGACATGGCATTCGGTAGCTCAATAGTAAGAGCATTACCCTGGAAAGGTAAAGGTCTGTGATACGATTCTTAGCTACTACAAATTAGAAACTAAAATAGTGAAAAAATAAAAAAGTACCTACCTAAATGAAAAATTACTTTAAAAAATTAAACTTTAAATATCTAAAGAAGTTTTACACCTATAATAAACGTACAAAGTTGTATTACAACAAAGAACCTACTTCTAGGTTCTTTGATTACAGGTAACATATTCTTACTCAATATTTTTTAATTGTGTAATTAAATAATTAATTCACTTTGAATAGTGAACACATTTTTTCATGTTATTCATGAATTAGTTCAATATTTATAAACGAACTTCATTTAGAAAATTTTCTATCAAATATTTTTTTGTGTTCTCAAGATGTTTTTATTTGCTTTTTCTTAGTAATGTAGACTGTACACATCAAAATGAATTTTGCATTTAGATACAATTCAAATATTAAAAAGAAAACATTCGAAATTTTTAAAATATTTCTTTTTATTTTATAATTAGACAAAGTAGAAATTAACAATATTTTAAATTGAATGAAACAGCGGCCTATGACTCAAAATTACAAATCTACAACTTTACAAGTAGTTGTAATACTCGTTCAAGAAAAAAACTACACCTGTTTGTAGATTCTGTAGCACAAAACTTTTTAATGAAGTTGTAGAACATTAAAATTTCCATTGTAGTTTGTAATTTTATTATGGATGACTTGTATTTAATGAGTATACAATGGTAACATATAGTGTGTATTTTAAAATGGCTTGTAAGTTGTTGAACAAAAAACAGTGTCGTTTTTAATAAAATGCGGGATGATAAGGATATCTTTTTTGGAACTTTTTTCAGAAAAGCTATCCAAAAAGGATTAAATGAAAAAGTGGAAAGAAATTTTCGAAATAGCTAAAAGTTTTAATTTAGTATCTAGAGATAAAATTTAATATAATAAATATCAACAATATAGGTAATATAATGGATATCTCAATTTTTTATTTTGATCGTGTTATAGATTTATCAATTATTTATATGAGTTAACTGTAATTTGACCTTGAGAAATATGAACTTGAATGGACTAACGGGACATTCTATATAATGTTCGAATGAATTGAATGTGAACTTCATTCAAACTTTTATTTATCAGTATTAGCATTTCTCTTATTCTATTGATAAATAAATAAAATTCCGTTATTAAATAAAAACAAAATTTTGAGTGTAAGCAGAAAACTATTTTCAGCTTTAATTGTTTAAATTCAATCTCAACTTTCAAATTTTTGACACTTAATATACATTACGGACATATAAATACAAAAATAAACAACAAAAACTCAAATCTATATGTATACACTTTCGTCTTATATTTACTTATGTTTTATGGATCTTCTATTCTATCGCTTTCGCATTCATACTTCGGAGTGAGATTACAGAGTCAGCGTCAGATTAGGATCTATTTCTACTTTTCAATGTAGATGTTAGAAAAATTAGTTCCCACTAGTTAAAAAAAACTTTCGTTTCTTAAACTTAAACGTCAGTTTTTTGAAAAAGTTCTATGGAAAAAATGATGAATATCTAAATCTAAATTAAAAATTTATTAAAAAATTTATAAATTAAAAATTGTTGTCACAATATTTTTGTGATATTTTGTTGATTACATTATATAAGAAAATAATTTTAATTTCATTACATTTCATTACATTATAAACAAAATTTAATCTTATACAAAAAACCAAAAGCATTTCTATTAATCGACGTGTTTGTTTATGTGCACAACTGAATCTCCTGGAGGAATTAGCCGTTCTTTTGAAGGATACGCTGAATCTCCAAGTATAACTGTACACGGCCTCCATTTTATTAAATACAGAAGATGTTCTCATCACCCTGGCGTCATGGACGCTACCTAGCCTAATAGCACTTACATAATGAAATGTTAAATCTGGGCCACAAACTTCCATGCAATTTACAGAATGATTTCCATGGCGATCAACGAAAGCTTCTTCATTTTGTATTGGAGCATCGATGTTTATTCCGTCTAGTGCTCCACATACTTCCGGCATTCCACCTTTTTTATAAAAGTCTTGAACCACTTTCTCTGCATTTTCAAGCCATTTAATTTGTCGATGAAATTCTACGCGATTTATTGCATTAGCATTACTTCATGTACGCATCTACAAACAGTCATTTTATTAACACCGTGCATATCTACAACACTGTGGTATTGTGCTCCTGTGCCGAAAAAATGTAACTAATGCTGTTAGAATCTTTTGTTTAACATTTAGTGGTTTATTTCTATAAGATGAAGAAGATAAATAAGGTTTCAAACTTATAACCAGCTCTTTCACTACATTTTTTGGTATTCGAAATCTTTCTATAGATCCTTCATCGTGTACTACAAAATTAATTCTTTGCTTGTACACTCTCACTTTTCTGTATGTTTCTGAGTCACTATTCGATTCGGAATCACTATCAAAATCATATAAATTTAGCACTCGAAAAAAAAAATGTATTATTATGAATTATGATATTTTTAAGATACTATAATCACAAATATAGCACATAAGCTATACTGGAGTATCTACTCGACCCCATACAATTTACCGAATCTACGAGTAAATAGCTTATAGAGTCTACCTAATAAAAATTGGAATTTCTTTCTTGAGCAGAATTTTATTTTGTTTTTTGTATACATATTTGTACCATTCTTACTGTGCAAATTTGGCTAGTATAATACACAAGTCCCAATTTACTATATATTGCATACCCTTTATTACAACTTGTATTATAATTTAACTACCTTGAAAGATAAGTAAAAAATATCACTTATTGTACAAGTTAATTTCATTTTGAAATATAGTAGAACTTGTAGTTTTGTTTCACGGAACACATCAAAAGTACAAATTTCCCACTTGTAGAAATATCATTCTACAATAGTAAGTATGATCTTACAATTTCGTGTTTGTGTTACAGACAATTTCAAGACTTGTATTACAATGCTTGTTTTACTAGCACTTGTAGTTTTGAGTTATAGACCCCAGTAATTTGGTTTTTGCGAACAATCACTTGTAAAAACTATCCACATTTTTTCAAAGATCGAGAAAACATAATAACAAATTGAAGTCCATAAATAAATATAATTTTTTCTTACATGATAAGTATTAAAATGTATGTAATAAGATAAATACAAAGCCAATTTTTGAAATATTCAAGTAGATTTACATTGAGTACATAAAAAAAATCAAAGCATACATTTTTTTATTCATTGACCTTCCAATTTTTATTTTTTAATTTTTTTTTTTTTATCAAGAATACGACATAAAAATAATTTAAGACAAAACTTTATTCTTCAAATTACAATAATGAAAAATTCTAAACCATTGATTATATTAAAGTTGTAGGAGGTTTGAGTATTCTTTATCAATGATTAGGTGGTAACTGAGAACAGCAAGCGACATGACATTCGGTAGCTCAATGGTTTAAAAGCATTACCCCGGCAAGGTAAAGGTTCCGTGGTTCGATTCCCAGCCGAGTCGAATGTCGTTTTTAATGTTTTCAGTTATTACAAAGTGTTACTTAAAACTTTAATTATTGTCGAAGTTTAAAAAATAAATTCAAAAAAAATTAGTATAGAATATCGAATAATACAAAATACCTACCATATATTAATTTCACTTCATTAAAGGTGATTTTCAAAAGCAGTAAGAGTATTTCAATTCATAATGCAGTCCCATTTGAGGATATAGAGTTGCAGTTGTTATTATTTAATTTTTAATTTATCAATGTTATGAAATATTGGAGACACAAAATAAAACAGAAAATTAAAAAATTAAATCAATGTTTTTTTTTTTTTCATCTTCTCGTATCGGCTATTGTTTTCATTAAATTTTTATTGATTTTTAATTTTTCTTTTGTGTTTTTTTTTTTAATTTGAAAAGTTTTCTATAATTTATGTGTAAAAAATATTTAAGTACCTAAATAAAATTGGTTGGAGTTTTGTGAATTTAGAATTCATAAAGCTTTATAAGTCTAAAAATTAGTGCATATTCAAGTTCAAATATTTGCAAATTGAGGGCCATCTATTTACAATACTCCTCTTAAATGCAAGCTTTAAACATAATAAATTTTAATAAAGGGAACCTTCTTCTTGATTAAATTCTAAATTAACTTTAAATTTTTAAGATTTTGTAAAGAAAATTTGTTTTGATTCAACTTAAAAAAAAGTTTTTAAAAAATTGAATACCTACATATGTACCTATAACTTTTTTTTCAGGTACGAAGGCAGTAGTTCATAATTTTAAAGTTATTCTTCACAATTTTCAATATAATTTCTAAGTTCCCATTTGTGAATTTAAAATAAAATAAAAAATCAAAACTGTAAAAAAAAAAACTAACAATTTTAATTCGAGATTGTAAACGGCAATTAAAGAAGAAATACAGTTCAGTGTGAAGTTCTGTACACACTTTTCATATATTGCTTTGTCCCAGTACGGTAAATTGAAAAAAAAATTTGTCTATTAAACTTATAAGAAAAACAAATAAAAAGAATTTCAAACTTACCCATGTTGTTGTAATTCAACAAATGCTGATTTACCAGGTACAGATGTTGTTGTTGTACCCCCATCTAAATATTTGGGAGTATGTGGTGCATCCGGTGCATCCATACCAGATTGTGGTGTACTAGGAGGGCCCTCGTAAGGGCTCCCCAAATCTGTGAAATTGAGCGTATTGGTGCCTATTGAGGCCACTTTTTCGAGAAAAATTTTGCTGTTTTCTTTTTTTCACCTTTCTCAAAATAAATTCTCTTATTTTATACTTCGATTTTCTTTTCTAAATTCTTATAACAAAACATACATAATTAATATATATATATATATATATACACATATAGCTATATCTATATAACTATACGTTATTCTTTATTTTAAATTAACATTTTTTTCCAGCTGAATTTATGTAACTAACAAATATTGGATTTGCTTTTTCAAAAAACAATTATGTATTTTTTATTATTAATTACTGTAACTGCACTTATTTATTTATTTATTTATTTTTTTTTTTTTTGATTCACTTATTCAATTATTTAATACTACATATTTTCTTGCGCAAATTTCATTTACAAATACGTGAAATGAAAGAATTTTAAAATCAAATATTAAATTTTCTGCACAATTTTCTTTTTCTTTTAACCAATTAAAACTATACAAGAAATATTATACAAAAAAAAAAAAAAAAAAACTATTTTCCTAGAACAAAAAAAAAAATAATTTATTAAAATTTAAAAAATTATTAAAAAAAAGAAAAAAAAAATAACAACACTTTTTATTTAAATTTTTTGAAAAAAAAATATTCTCAATAAGAAAAAAAAAAATTGATATAAACACTTATATGAAATAGAAATCCGTCGGCAAATCATATTATTAACATCTCTTTTGATATGAATATATGTACATATATTTATTACATGTGTTCATATATTTTTATTTTTCCGTACACATTTATATGCATATGTGTATGTATACATATACGTATGTTGAATGATTGAAAAATATACCTAAGTAATTAAAATATTTTAAGTAATTATTGCTTCAATTAATTGATATAGGTAAATATTTTGATTATAGGTAAATAAAAATCACACAGGTTGATGATGGTTTTTTTTTTCTTTTTGTTTTTTTTTTTTTTTGTAAGTACTTCTTCATATTTTACATTTTCATTATTATTATTATGTAAGTATTTTTAAATTTCTTTATTAAATAGGTACCTATATGTTATAGGTACATACTTAGGTGTGATTGTTTAATTGTTATATTTTATATTACAAAAAGAGACAAATTATTTCACTGTATTTGAATTTATAGGTAAAATTAACATGAATTTAAGAAAAAATTAGGAGAACGAAAAAAAAAATAAATAAGAAATTACAATTATAGTATATGTATAGATAAAGTTAAAAAAATAATAATAAAGTGTAAAAGATATATAAAGTACCTATAAATAAAATTTTTACATATATGATGAAACATATAATTTACACTAATTGTCACTTAAATTTCATTTAATTTAATTCCGTTTCATGGAGTATATATTTTATATACATACTACATTTTAGGTATAATATATTATAATGTAAATATTATAATTTAGTATATTATAACACAAAATGTACATACATATAACATATATATCTATCATATGTACGTAGCAGAAATATACTATGTATATATTTTATATTGCAAACAACTAATTTTATATTGAATACTTATTTAATGATATTATACTTTTCAGTTGATTTAACTATAGTAATCGCTGTTATTTCACATATGAGACTCCATTTTATGGGCAAAAAAAAAAAAAAAAAAAGAGTTGTTAAGTATGTATTCAAATTTGTAATGTTTCTAATAGAGTGCTACTTTTGTTACTGTTTTTTTTTTTCTTTTACTATATAACTAAACTGATATAGGTACATAGTTTACTATCTACTATTAATTTTGGGTGTACATGAACCTATGTATGTATAGTTATGTTGCTTAAACTTGTCAGTATTATATATTTAAATTAAATAAATCACAATAAACCAAAGAATCGATATATCCTTATATTATTGTATATATATACTTATGTATAATTATATAGACAATTTTTTTCCAATTATATATGTAGGTGCTTCTTGTTTTGTTGTATATTTTTATAAAGAACACATATACCTTTTTTTTTCCATTCATATAATTATTGTTTTTGTTTTCTCTTTTATGATATTTAGAATGTTTATTTGTACAACACCAACAGGAACAGTTTAAAATAAAATATCAAAATAATTAGAACAATCAATAAAACACAAATTTTATATTGATTAAGAGAAACTGTTTTCATTCATGATATTTCAATTATACCTATATACCTATATAATGTTGAATCATTTAAAAAAAATTTTTATTAAAAGAATCTAAATATTGTTATACCTATAGTTTTAAATTTGATGACACTTATGAATTATTTAAAAAATTATTTCATAATAAAATACAATATACCTATAAACAATAAATAATAAAACTGTTTATTTTAATGTTATGTTATAATTCTGCAACATAAGCAAACACTTTTTTTTATAAATACATAGTTTACTTATTCATAACTAAATGTTTTAATCCCAATTAATCTTGATTTTTCAAAACTTATGTTTACAAAAAAATATGCTCTCATTTAACTTATTAAAAAAAAAAAAAAAAAAAAAAAACATGTAGGTACCTACCGTTTCACATGAAAAAAAAAAAAAAAGAATTTTCTTTTAAATTAACAATTCTTTAGGTATCCAAAACAAATAAAATATATTACAGTTCTTCAATATTATCACACTTTAAAATCATCAAGAATACTTTTTATTATAGGTAATCCAAAAACGAAAAAAAAGTCGTTTAATTAATAATCACACATTCCTCTTTTTTCACATAGTAGTATTATTATTATATAAAACAATTATGTATTAACTATTCTTCGGTTGTTTTATTTTTTTAAAAATAATTATTATTTTTTAACTAGGTACCTATATGTTTCTATTAAATAATAATTATGATAATGTTATTAATATAATAATGAATAACTTAACACTAAAGTGGATTCACTTGTCAGAAATCTACCAACGAATTAAAAGTATTGTAGGTACCTATACAAATTTTGTTGTTGAAATCGATGGTTCCACTTTTCTCATATAGATACCTAATAAGTAATAATACACAATTTTACTTTGTATAAATTTTTTTTTTCTCCTTATGAAATAGGGTAGTAGATATGTATGTGTACATGTAAAAAGTAAAAACAGGTTGAACAAAAAAAAAATCTTCTCTAATAAATGTACTTAAGCTTTTATTATCGTCAAAAGTATTATATGTACATAATGATAATAATAAACGTGTATACAAAACGAATATAACACTGAGCAACTAACCACGAACAAAGTGCGTGAACGACTAGATGCAAAACAAGATGATTATGTGGTCATTTTTGTTCTTCACATTCACAGTATTCACAGTTTTCACAGTTCACACTTCACACTGCCTAGCCTATACAATCTTACAAAAAACAAAAAAAGAAAGAGTGAATTTTTGTATGTAGTAAATAGTAATTATAGTATCGTTATTGCTATAGTATAAAAATTTTCCAGTATTAAATTAATAGCGGATGCACAAAATATATGCTTAAAAAAGTATATATTTTATTCATTTCAACACCATTAAAATATCTATATCCTCTACCTTTCTCATATGATATTATATTGTAAATATTTTTATACTCTTCATTCGTATATATGATTTCAAATTCTACTACTTTATAAAATAATTTTTTTTTAAATTAGTAACTGGCTTTTGCTTTTCTATTTTGTATTACATCTTTTTCTCTACTCTTTTATATGAATGACTTATAAAAGATAAAATATACGAGTAAATGTATTTTGTATGTGTGCATTAACTGCCCCCGCTCTTGAAAATGCTGTAAAAAAACGCTATGGAAAAAATGTATGAATGAAGATTGAATGAACCATGAATATGAAAAAATGTTCAGGTTTTTATGTTAGTAAATTATCTGGTTTTTATAGTATATATACGGTTACAATAATACATATGTAGATGCAACATGAACATTTAAATGTAGAAGATAAGTCGTTCTCCATATTGTTATAAATTTGTATTAGAATAAACATAAAGGGGCTGAAACTCTATTGTTATGGCGCATGTTTAGTACTTTTTCAAGTATTTATTTATGATCAAATTCGATTTTCCATTGGAGAAGCCATTTTAATGGGTGGTTCATGCAGGATTCAATTCATAATCTAATATACAGTGGAGTAGTTAAACAGATTATTTTGATTATAAACATCAATCAAAAACATATAGGTCTACTCGGAGCCTAGGTGCAAAAAAAAAAATTAATCATATTATATCTTGAATTATACTAGATATCATTTTCTTCAATATTTTTGAACATAATCAGATTAACATATGTACTTTATGAAAATTAAATATGTATAATGTCTACAAAATTTGTCAGAATCAACTATAAAATAAAAAAAAAAACAACTTCTACCGTACCGTCACTGTATTTTATAGGGCGTTTATCGATTATGTTAACGCCTTAAAAATATATGATTCTGCGCTTTAGATACTATTCTATATATGCCTATGATATATAATAGATTATTCTATCCAATGAGAATAAAAATTTTTCTTAATACTCCAATAAATATTAGTATGTCCATAAATAATAATATATAACTACCTTATGCTCGAAGTACATTATATGTACTTATACATTTGAAAAAAACAAGATTGTAATAAAATAAAAAATAAAATAAAATTAAAACAAGTTCATATAAATACAACATTCAGGTAATACTCAATAAAGTTAGTGTAAAACAGACTATCCTCCTACACTATCAAGTTCTTCATTTAAATTGTTAACACACAGTATCTACCTATATTATAAAATATAACACAATTATTCATATACCTACCTAAATATATTTTTTCTTTTTAGTATAACATTACATATTAAACACCCATAAAAACAACATACCTACATACCTACATACAATATATGGGTGCTTTCATGAATGCGTCGTCAACATACGTTGACGACTCGAATGCGCTGGAATTGTATCAGAGTCGTCAACTGTGCATGCAAGAATGAACATGATTCGCCATCTTCAAATATAACGTCACAATGTTTATGAAATTTAATTAATTTTTAATTTTCAATTAATTTAAATCTTATTTTAAATTTAAAATCGAACTAAAGAGAAATATTGAGATGTCAGAATAAAATATTGAAAACAATATTCGTTATTTTTATTGAAAATAAACATCGTAGTCGCCTGAAAACGATTGAGCAATTTCAGCCGACTGCGATGCAAGCTTGAATCAATAAATCTAATACCATTCCACGATTGCACTGGAAAATAATTTATGAATATGATTTTTTCGCCGTAGCCTCGACGACGCATTTATGAAAGCACCCTATAGGTTTATTATGTAGATATAAGTAAAACACAGCTAGTATGAATAATTCAAATTAGATAGATATATAGTATGTATATGGGTATTTCCTTACCTGTGGTAAAAGTGAATAAGAACAAGAAGAAAAAGGTAATATATCTTATCAATGCGATAAAATGTAATACATATTTTTAAAAAATTTAGAGAAAAAGTTCTTTATTTGTGTTAAAGTTATCTACCTATGTCAGTAAAATGCAATTCAATTTAATAATTGTAATTAAAATATAAGGTGAAACAATTCTTTAAAAAATGAACTTTATTTTTTTCACAATTGAGAACTTTACTCATCGAAGTTTACTTCTCTTTTTTTCTACATTGTTTTTTACTAATTCATCAAAAATAGAATACATATTTTTCTAATTGGTATATTTTTTCTAATTTTTACAATGCGAAAGTGTAACAGAAATGTTTGAATATGACTTACAACCAAAAATCAGATTGATTTTAGCAAAAATATGGTGAAATTCGAAAATTGATCATAGTAGTTATACCATAATCAAAAGTACATCTAAAATAGGTATTCGAAAATTTACCAGTTACCCAAAGTAACCATAGTTACCATATTCAAATATTTACCATTTCGGTGAATTAAAAAACAATTATTTTTTTCTTGTAGATAATTTGGAAGACGAGTTTGATGACCTAACAGGCTCATCCTTATTTTTATAGCTTGAAAAATACCTATTTTAATACTTTATATATTTTTATTTTTGCTTTCAATGGTTTAAAATTTTTAACAAACCACTTATTAAAATAAAAAATTCTTAATTGAAACACAGAAACGCAAATGTCAAATTTATGTTCGAAATTTAACCATTACCACATTAACCATAATAGTGGTAAATAATCACACTTACCATATTGCTTAGCTAACCAAATTTAAAAATTCACCGTAGGTAAGCACCATTTTTGTGCTGCTGCCATATATGGTTAGCTAAGCAATATGGTAAGTGTGATTATTTACCACTATTATGGTTATTTTGGTAATGGTTAAATTTCGAACATAAATTTGACATTTGAGTTTCTGTGTTTCAATAAGAAACTTTTTATTTCAATAATTGATTTGTTAAAAATTTTAAACCATTGAAAGCAAAAATAAAAATATATAAAGTATTAAAATAGGTATTTTTCAAGCTATAAAAATAAGGATGAGCCTATTAGGTTCATCTAATTCGTCTTCCTAAAATCTACATAAGAAATTTGTTTTTAAAATATTATAATTACATACATACAAGTGTATTCAAAAATATATAAATAATATAAATAGTATAAAATATAAATGATATTAATTATCATTATTACTCAACATATCGTCCGCCATAACCAAATCAACCATTGAAAAAGTTTGATCACTGTGGTAACATAACCTTTACCGAAATGGTAAATATTCGAACATGTTGGTTACTTTCGGTAACTGGTAAATTTTCGAACATCTAATGATCTAATATTTGTACGCATAAAACAGAAGTAAAATTTAATTCTTCAAAAATCATGTAATGTAGGTAAGTAAATATGTATCTACACTTAAAATGAAAATACAAACAAATGTATAATAAATGATTTATAGCTGAATTTTTTTATTTCTTTCAATTATTGACCGGTAATTGGCATATCTATCCTATAAGTATGTATAATATGTACTACATAAAGTATAATTAAGAAACTAAAGATTGAAATTTTTTTTTTTTTCGAATTAAATTAAAGTTGAAATAACACTTAAGTAATTTTTATTTGTACTTTTTTCTAATTTTTTTTTTTGATAAAAATTAAAAGTTTGTATGCAGCTTTATTAACTTATAGTCCATTTTCTTCATAGTAATCGTTGCGTAAAATATATGTATACACTCTGAAAAAATAATGTAAATTTACTAATTTCATACTAGTAAAATTTACTATTTTCTCAGAAGTAATTTTATTTACATTGTGTAAAACTATTAAAAAAGTGTAAATTTACATAGTTTGAAGTCTTTTTACTCTACTGTTATTTAAATTTATATTTTCGTAGGGATATTGCTAGTCTGACGACTAAATTTATTCGAAGAGTACCAAAATTACGTAGACATGCAGTAAAAAAATGTTTTAGTAAGTTTGTTAATTTACTGTTAGTAGACTAGCTTTTATCAACATTCTATTTTACTGCGGAAAAGTGAAAAATATACATTTGTTTAAAAGTAAATTACCTACATACATATATAGAAAAAGCATAATTTGAATGAAGTGTGTTCTAGAGTGAAGTTAAGTATATATAAATTTAAGTTTGAGTTTTTTGAGTTTTTATAAAATATTTTAATTTAAATGTATAATCAATATAATCATTAATATCAAAAAAATATTAATCCTCAATTTAATTGTTACTTCAAAAGAAGTAGTTTTACAGCTGTTTCATTTGAACATATGTAACTCATATATATTAGAGTAAAACTTACTCTTTTGCAAATTACATTATATGGTATACTCTACACAAAATTAATTTTTTATTATTTGAGAGTAGATTTATTTCTTAGTAAATTAAAATGTACTCTACACAAGAGTAATTTTTTACTATATTTAAAGAGGACAATTACTGTAAGCATGTAAGCCTAAAGCCGTAGCAAATGTCACTCTTTTTCTGAGCAAAATGTTACTATATTTTTCAGTAGTTAAATACTTCATACTTTACAAGCTAATAAAATTATCTTTGTTACTTGTTATTTAAAAAATTTTTTTGTACCACCAAAATATATTAATCACTATATATTTATGACAAATTAATCAAAACCTAATTTATAAATATTTCAAATTTGAATAATAAAAGACCATTTGTATTTTATTAAAAATATAGTTCGTTTTTATTGATATATACCTATAAATGAACTCAGATTGTTCTAATACAGATGAACCCATTAATTAATTGACTTTTTTTCGTGGGTACCTATGTATATAAATTAAAATGTAGATGATGATCAAACGCCTTTGTATTATACTTATAGATATACATATTTACATATGTACATATATGTATGTGTGTATTTTTTCAGTAATAAATTTGTGTTTTATGGTTTTAATTTGTTTTTCTTTCATATTCTGACTTTTACAATCATCTCAACATTATTTTTCTTAAAGCGGTACTTTTTATGTTTATATCCCTAGGATTGACTAATCGAAATTGTTCAATTTTTAACCGTACGTATAGAAATGTATACCATATCTCAGCATCCCGTGAACCAAAAACCGTTATTCTGTGACTCAGATATTTGTTAAAGATATATTTCTTATATTTCTTTTATTTTTCGAGATAAAGTTCAAAACAGAGTAAAAAACGTGTAATTTTCATACATTTACAAATTCAAACATAATTAAGACCTAAATTTGAATTTGAAGTTCTGCATCAAAAACTAATATTTTTATATTAAAATCTTTATTGAAGTGTTCTCTTTAGTGTTGTTTCTATTGAAGCCTTATACTTTTTCTAGTTTCCGAGATAAAATGGAAAAGAAGGTTGGAATGGAATGTTGAAAGTCTTCATGATTTTTCGCGTATTTTGTTCTTTTTATGGAAAACTATAGTATTTACAGAATTACTGTAGGTACAAAATTTGCCTTCATGAACGCAGAAGAATGTATGAAACATTCAAAAAAAAACTAAATTTCCATAAAAAATGTATGGTATACATTTATTTGTATACGCACGGCCAATTTGGTGTTTTAGCAAAAACAAGGATATTTTGTCCTACCGATTTTGAGCTAGGACTTTGAAAATTGGGTTGCATATACGTAGGACCCTCCAATGGAGGAATTGGTGAAGTTTCACGGTCCTAGATAACCTGTTTAAATATATTTATCTCAAAAAAAGTATTTCTGTTGTAAAAGACCAAGTTTTTTGGCTGTCAAAAGTATTGAGTTTTCAAAAATCGATGTTAAAAGTACTTTTAATTGTTGTATTCATGAAGTTTTAAGCATTTCCAATTTGAAATCGAGTTGAATCATCCTAAAAAATAAAAATAAATTGTTATATGAATTGGTCATTTCGCGTTCCTGTTGATTATGGACGAACCTGCTACAGTTTGAACAAAACGTTATTTTATATTCATAACAAAATTTTAGAACGTCATAAAGGTTTTAAATTTACGGTATCTAGTTTTCTGCAGCGTGGAGATTTGAAAGAGTCGAAAGGTTGCTAGGTGGTGTAGTTCGGATTTGAAATCATTACCGTGCCTTCAAATACTGAAAATTAAAAATTGAGAAAGAAACAAATTATAATTATTTACTAAATATTAAATCTTTTTTTTTTCAATTATTCTCTAATACTTTAAAGAACATCCGAAATTTCTAAAATTTAAGTAAAAAGGATTTAAAACTCATACTACTATGTATTCACACATAAGATAACTTAAAACGCAGATGTCTTTTCAACCATCAGACAAATTTGTATTTAACTTCTTATTATCTGTGCTTCAAGCAGATTATTATACATGTCAGTCAATACGTCAACAATGGAAAAAAAAAACCACCAACTGGAGTATATTTTTTTTACTTTGTGTCGTATGTACATACATACATATACTACAAACCCCTATAATACCGGTGAATTGAAGAATATACAAGACATACTCTTAAGAATCATAACTTTGGGAAATGTTTAGAAAAGTGGCGCCAAGTCTAAAGGGATTTTTCTATCAGTTTTAATTTTTAAAGTGGTTATCAAACATCTCAAAGACCGTACATTTACAATTTCTTTTACAAATACATATATTTTGAGTAAGTTTAAGAAAATCACATACTAATACTATAAATCAAGTACATATACATATTGCAATTAAAATTATATGCGATCGTAGTTCTTATTATTCGTTTAACTATTTCTTATATGTATGTACAATGTACATACATATGTATATCCTTTATTCCTTAAACCTTTATTTCATGTTTTTCATAGAATTTTTCCACAAAAATTGATATATCTTAAAACAAATAAAGAATTCTAGTATTATTTTAAAAAAGTTCAAATTATAAGAAATAAAGTGCCTATGTTTTCAGTAGTTATGGAAAAAACAGAAAAAAGGAGTCGTTGTATGTATAAAGCTTTGAATCTTAAAACTACAATTTAGTCGAACTAATGAAAAATGAGTTGTTTTAAATTAAGCGTGTATCTATTTACGTTTGTTTTGAACTAATTGAAAAAACAAATTAACAATATATGCATACTGTATATCTTAATTATTTTCAATTAATAATATTTATAAATTTGAAGAACAAAATCGGAAAAAAGTTAGGTAAATGACCTTTTTTCTTGTTTTTATTTATTTTTTTTTTCATTATTATTTTTATTTTTTATTTATTATTTTTTTTTTAATAAATCGGCATTTTGCCTTTGATACAGATTTCTTGGTAAAGTTAAAAAATATAAATGCGCCATTGGCAACATTTCGTTTTTTTTTTATTAAAATTTTGTTTTATAAGGTCTAGACCAGGTTAAAACTTAAAGACAATAATATTATGCAAACTTCGAGAGAACAAAACAAAAAAGCTGAACAATTATAAGAAAAAAAAAACAGAAATATATTAAAACAAATGTATACAAATGTATGTATAATGTATATACATATAATATATGTATGTATGTATATCTATATGTACATAACTGCAATATCACAACGTCACAACAGATAGCACAACATGTATGTACATATTTTACAGCAGAAGCCAGCAGATATTAAGTCTAGCCAAAACCTCCGAGAGAGATGAAATATACAAGCCGTGAGGCAGTCATTGCAAATGTATGTGTGTGGTTTCAAGTCTGACATTCGTTGACTTTTATAACGTAAACAAATAGTGAATAATGTGATTGATTGAATTAATTTTTAAAGTTATTTAGTGTTGAAATTATTAGTTAAATAAAAAATCGGTTAGTAAGTTACCTTAAAGTGTTTATTTATCTTAAAAAGCAATTAAATCATTTAACCGAAAATGACGTCCAAAATGTTCATATGTACAAAAGAGACATTTCTATGAACCACCTTTCTAATCTAAAGTTACATATGACAGCATAAAATAAAAAGTGTGTTTACAACTCTGCCGTACAATGGCTAAAAGCAATTACCGACGTACAATGTATATGGAAAAAAGGACTAGCTGCCATATAATGTATATGCATATATAATGTATATGCAGTTAGTCCTTGTTTCTATATACATTGTATGTCGATTAATGCTTTTAGCCATTGTACGGCAGAACTGCACACAATTTCATTCTATTTTTTCAGTAAATACCTCCCTGTTTGCAAAAAAGTTCTACAAAGCTACTCTAAAAGTAGTGAAGTTCATCACTGAATGTTCCAGTGAAATCAAATAGGACGGTGGGACAATTTTTACTAGTTTCACTGTTTGTGAATGTTTATAAACAACACATACGCAGGATTTTGTTTCACATCACAAACAGTACTTGGTGTGAGAAAGAAAGAGACAATTATAACAGCTTAATGCATTTCAGTGATGAACTTCACTATTTTTAGAGTAGTTTTGCAGTACTTCTTTTGCCAGCAGTGGTATACTAGTGCTTCCAGATCAATTTATTATTTTTAGTACCTATTACCATGTTCATCCGTGTGTTGTATAAATATAATAAACAATTTTTTTTTTATTAAAAGTACAAATTCATGAAAATAAAGTTAAAATTGCGAAGATAAAAAAAATACATTCTTCGTAAAAAAAAATAAAAATAAATATTAATCAAATAAACAAAATAAGACTTCAACAAAAGTCTCGTATCAGAATCTAGTGGTTCACTTGGAGTTTTAACCAAATTTACGTTTGATGGATGTTCTAATAAATTGATTGAATTTCCTTTTTCATATTCATTATCATTTTGTTCACACACGTTTTCTTCCATACGACCAAAATTTTTTAAACTTTTATACCGCTCTACATTTTTTTATTCATTATAGGTAATTTACAAAATTATACTCACGTTATTTATAATTGTTTTTGGCACCGGCACTACACTACTTAAAATCAAACAACAAGTTACAGAATAACCTAACCTCACAATTTCATTTACCTGTTATGTACATGATTGAGAAGAAAAACCTACTATAGAATTTCTTTATCTCTTTCTATCTACTTACTTTTATGACTTTTTCACCACTTTTCATGCATTTCTGTTTCACTCTATAACAAACAAATACACTGGGCAATTTCTACAATGAATATATGTACATAGTTGTAGGAAAATATAAGTGGTCAACTTTTGCCAGTAGGGGTATATACTGGAAAAATAGATGAAATTGTGTAATTTTGTAAACACACTTTTTATTTTATGCTGTCATATGTAACTTTAGAATAGAAAGGTGGTTCATAGAAATGTCTCTTTTGTACATATGAACATTTTGGACGTCATTTTCGGTTAAATGATTTAATTGCTTTTTAAGAAATTCTATGGAGATTTTTTTTGCTGCACCGTTATGCGAAAGTAATTCCGCTGACTTAATCTATACGCTTTGATTTAGAGCTTGAAACTAAAATAAAAATTACAATTATTACTAAAGAAAAAAAAGAATCTTATGTTTCTTTTATTTCAACACAATGACGTTAAAAAAAAACTTCAATTGTTATAGTTTTCACCATTTCATATCGTATTATCTTTAGTTTAGTTTTAGGTTGTTCATGTTCACTTCACAACTTTAACAATCATTAATAAAAGCCGAAAAGAGTTAAAAAATACAAAATGTACCTGTATTTTCGACTTAAAAAACTATGTTTTTTGTTTTTTAACTTCCAGTAAAAGATCGCGTGTTACATGGAGGTCTTTCAGCCAAATTTAAGAAGAAAAAAATGACTTTTACAATCTAACTCAATGATCACATAAAAAATAAAATAATGATAATAATGATAATGATAAAAACAAAAAACGAAAAAAATTATTAAAGTTAACTTTTTTTCGTCTCTTGAATTGCTTCCACACATTTAACCTCAGGTGAAATTTGGTATAAGTATGCACGCACCATTATACAATTCATATAGAGAAGCTGCTAACACTTTTCTTCTTCATAAGTTATATACTTGAATAAGTACCTACACAATGTATGCCTAAATTCAAGTACCTACATATCTGTTAATCTGTTTTTTTTTCTTTATTTTTTAAAAATTCTAAAAAATCATAATGATTACACCCCCTCCCACCCATTTTTTAAATTTAAAAACATATAAAAAATGTCCTGATAATACATGTTCCTTTTTTATGCTTTCTTCTCACATTTTTTATTTTGTTATATAATTCTTTGTAAATTTTTTTTTAATCAAGTTACCATTTATTCTTAGCATTATTTTAATTACTAAATTATGGAAAATGAAGTTCTCATCGCATAATAATCTCGTGTGTAAAACAAATTATTTATGAATAATAAATGTGTGTTTCTAAAGATACGTCTTATAATTAATTTTATTTTCCTTTTATTTGTTTTTGTTTTGTCCTTCATTTTTGAATTGTTTATTAATTATGTATTTTAGAATAATATTTGTGAATGCTATTGAATCAGTTTGATCAATGTCCCTAAAACATAAAACTTATGATATTATAACACCATGAAGCCACCTTATAGTGTACTATAATTATCACTATAATATAATCTTAATAAAAGTGATCTTACTGAGCTGCCGGACATTACATAAAAATGACGACATGCTGTGAGCGCGATTCGGCGATTATTTACTTTCAAAATAAAATTCAAAGATGTAGGTATATAGTCGTATAGGTAAAATAATAAAAGTTGAGGTATCGTATTATACTAGAAAAACATGCGCAGAAAAAAAGATACTTACACACATGCGTTTTTGTTGTTGTAACAAGTTTCTTCATTCGTATATGTACACAAGATCACTACGCCATGTAAACCATGCGCGAAAAAACCTCAATTTTTATTATTTTACCTATAATACCATAATGTATCGTGTATAAAACACCTTTTCCTTTAAGTTTGTATGATAAATCACAGATCATTGATATTTCGGTATGCTTTTTTTTAAATTTATTAATGATTTTATATTACATATTTGCCGACATCAACCCTCTTTCTTTTAGGTGGTATAAACAAATTCCACAACAATAACAATAACACCAACACATTACTTTCATGACAACACAAGATACTTTAATGACCACCCAAATAGTTAGCAAAAATATAAACAAACTTGTATATGATGAACATATACTCGGTTTATAAATCGAAGTCAGTATTGTTCTTATGGAAGCAGTACCCGATTAGTTTCTGATAACTTAAAATATAAATGTTTTTGATAAATTATAAATTGAAATTGAGATCTGATCACCCCAAACAAGAGACAGATTTATACAAACGCAATGTAAAAGAATATAGAAAAGTATGCCTATGTTGCCTGTACTGACTTCGATTTATAAACCGAGTACATATATGTTCATCATATTTATTTTTCAAGAGCTTTTCTGTTCTGAATTATTTACTGCTATCTATGATCTTTGTTAATACTTTTTGTTCTTACATACTCTGTCTATACTTCGAAAATAAACAAAACAGCTGATTTATATATACCTATGTATGTATCTCTGAAATAATCATTATTATTATCATCATCATATTCATCTTAAGGAATCAAAGAATCTTTTTGTGTTATGTACGTTTTTTCTTCTTCTTTGTAATAAGAGTATAGGCGCTTATATGGATGTGTTATTCATACATATTTGTGTTATTTCCATAATATATTTTAAATTGATTGTTAATTCAATAAAATCTTTTATCACTTTCGTAATAGATTGACTTTGATGTAGTTTCATTAATTATCAAGCGGGTTTTTTAAACAATAAATTTAACAACTAGATGTTTTTCCTTTAAATTCATTTTTCGATGTACAAAATGAAATACATATTATTTTTTATTGAATGTCATTATCCAGAATGACTACAAAATCTTTAAAAATCTGTTTATACACTATTCATACAATTAAGTAAAAAAATATAAAAATTTCAAAAATTTTATTGTTAGTATATATGTAAGTATGTATGATATGTATGTATGATTTACTTTTATTATCGAAAGTACATACATATAATTATTGTTCTTCTCCTCCATGAGTTGAAAAACTGTTCTTAACATGTTATTTCATCACATCCTCAAATATCTCGTTCTTTCTCGATTTTAAAATCTATTGAGGATACTTGTCACATTAGATAGTAAGGCATAAATATCTTTTGAATATTTATCGTTTAAACTGACCATATAACCCTTTATTAATCAACTAGGTTTTTCAAGTCTTTCAAGTTTTTTAAGTCGAAAAATTTTAAAGAAATAATTCCACTACATTGCGAATTTAATCTGCAACATTGATAATACAAGTTAATGCTGTTATGATACTTATTTTTTTTTCCATCCATCCATCCAATCGTCATGTTAATGATCCTTCTTATATAATTTTTTTTTTAAATATACATATAATACATACATTCGTATATATTAGTACATAATTTCTTTATTAGATGCTAAGATTTATCTATTTCTGAAAGGGTACAATAAATACCGCACACATCATGAAATAATCTGTTCAATTTGTACTACATGAGGAGAAAAAAATATTTAAAAAAATATAAGAACCAAAAAACAAAAGATTCTTTGATTTTTATCAATTTTTAAATACTCTCATTTTTAACTATATGAA
The DNA here is from genome assembly GCA_939192795.1 of Bombylius discolor. Taxonomy (NCBI): domain Eukaryota; kingdom Metazoa; phylum Arthropoda; class Insecta; order Diptera; family Bombyliidae; genus Bombylius; species Bombylius discolor. Next base: position 31,737,610 of record OW584243.1, on the reverse strand, counting down.
GTATTCACTTCAAAGTCTCACGTCACAATACTCTCAATATATCTCATTATAGCAATACTTTAATCTCAAGATTAATGTTAAAAATTTGTTTCTAGAGCAATGATTTTTTTTTTTTTTTTTTTTTGAAAAAAAAAATGTCTTTTTTTAAACTTGTTTTCAAGTTACAGGTAATAGGTATCTTATACAAGTATCGTGCTTATGGAGGCAGTACCCGATTAGTTTCTGATAACCTAAAATATAAATGTTCTTGATAAATTATAAATTGAAATTGAGATCTGATAACCCCATACAAGAGACAGATTTGTACAAACGCAATGTAAAAGAATATAGGAAAGTATGCCTATGTTGCCTGTACTGACTTCGATTTATAAACCGAGTACAAATAGGTCTTAAAAGAAAAATATAGTTCAGTGAAACTGATACACCTTAAATACCTTTATTCTCATGTATTGAAGATTATGCGGTGTATTTTCTAAAGATTTTTTGACCAATAGAAGAAGATTGACATTTCCGAAATGATCATTACATTGCGTGTAGACATAACTCATCCGTGCATTAGTTGAGTTTACTGTGAAAGCTGAACATATTTAAAAGAAGGATCAAAAGGAATAATTTCGTTTTTTTTAAATATTATTATCCACTACAAGTATTTTCAAAAGATGTCTAGTACTTTCCAATATATGTATATTTTTTGTTCAAAAATGAAATAATCCAAATTTGCATATTTTTCATTATTTCATAATATGTACTTATAACAATTCAAAAATTAATTTAACAGTTAGGATTGTTTTAAAACTTGCGAAACTTCAGAACAGAAAGTAAGTTTAAAAATAAGAAAATCTTTAGAGACTATGAAGAAATCTTACTAACGTTTCCAATCATTGAAAAATCCCTGGGGGTCCATAGACAAAAGAAATAAAGGCCTTTTAAACATTACTATTTTGTCATCCATCAATCATTTCTATCGCAATTCTATATGCATTTGATGTTGATAGATTTTTTTTTCTTCTGAACACACCGGATCATATATTTTATTTTTGTTCTAATTTAGAATGTAAAAGACAACAAAAACATCAATCATCAAAGAATAAGGAGGCTGTTTAAACTGTCTTGTTATTACAAGATATAGGTAAAATAATAAAAGTTGAGGTTTTTTCGCGGATGATTTACATGGCGTAGTGATGTTTTTGTGTACATATACGAAAGAAAAAACCTGTTACAACAACAAAAACGCATGTGTGTAAGTATCTTTTTTTCTGCGCATGTTTTTCTAGTATAATACGATACCTCAACTTTTATTATTTTACCTATAAAATAAAAAATTCAAATTGATGTAATGGCTACAAAACACAAATGTAATAACAAAAATGTTATAAAGTCAATTTCAAACCATCATAGAAGATGTAGACAGGGTAAGTGTGTAGAAAAAGTATACTACATAATATGTATAATATATGAAGATCCTGAAGAAAATAATTGAAATTTTCATTTTTTTCAAAAATCTTACACTTTTTTAATCTCATCATAATTTTTTCTATCGAAATACCTAAGTACATACCATCCTGTATAACATTTTAAACAAAAGAAATTTTGACAAATCTCTTTAGTCACACTTTGTTAGATATTTTTGTTATATTTCTTTTATTATAATTTTTTTTCTTGTTTTATTTTTTTTAATAAGTAATAGTTTTTGTTTATTTTAATTTTTAAGGAGATTTAAATTTTATACCTGCTTTTCTTCTTCACCGTTGACGACGACACAAAGATGATGAATTCATGATGAATATGCGTCCTTTATGTGCTAAATAATTGATGGTGGTCGAGTTTTGAAAAGAATAGATATACATAATGTATGTACATATTAATTGTATGCAATACATAACTATCTACAATGTAACAAGGCATTTAGGTTTAACTTCAATATTTTACCAAAATTTGCGAAAAAAGCGCCCGAAATAAAATAATGTTGACGAACATTGAAAAAAAATTTATTTTATAGTAGATGATCTGGTTAATTTCTTAAATCATATTGATTTTTTTGATGAAAATGAAGACTTTTTTATATTTTGCCGCAATAAGTAGGTGATAATATGTTTAAAGACTTTTTATGTATGTAACAACATTTTATGAATGTTTTAACTTTTTGATGTAATAAGAAGGAAAAAGAACATATTTATGTACATTTGTTCTAAATTTATAATTTAATAACCTAAACCGAACTTTTTTTTCTTAATTTGAATTAAAAATAAACAGTTTCTTAAAGATTTTTATTTTAATATCACCACAACAATAAAAAAACAAATTTCCAATAACCCTGACAAGCGCATTATATTAGAACATTCCATTTTTCAAATTGAAAATAATTGGAATTATTTACTTTTGCCATTCACATTTTAAAATTTTTTATAATTATGCAATTACTGTTAGAACATGCAAGTTTCGCTATTGTCTACTATTTTTTGCAATCTTTCTAAATTATTTCTTCAATTACCTAAAGAAGATTATTGAATTTCAATTTTATTTAATTTAACAATTTTTTTTTAATCTAAACAATACATTATTCATTACATATAGCTATCATGCTATGGGACCGTTTGTGAAATAGCCACTCGTATCTTTTCGAATGGTTTTAATTCGAATATTTACGTATGCGAATCTCGATAATAAACTATACATCAAAACCATTCGCAAATGGTGAGTTTACGTATACGTAAAGTTACGAGTGGTTTCGGGAATAGGGTCCCTCTTTACTTACAGGAATTCCAACTACAGTCACAGTTATTCAATGTGTTATGAATTTGTTATCTTTTTTATTTGTTTATCTAGTATCTATTCATATAGCGCTAAAGAGTAATGATAATCATAAATAAAATTTTATATGCTCTATATTTACATGCAATTATCAAATAATTAAACGCTAACTACATTCAACTATAATATATATTATATTGATCGTAAGACATACAAATACATATGTATGTATAGGTTTTCAAAATAATTAGAACGCAAAAAAAGGTAGGGTAGATATGCCAATTAACGACAAAACAACTTTGTTCTCTAACTTTAAACTTCGTTGTACAAGTATCAGATATTCATAAAAACATAATTTCTTTTTTAAATGAAAGTTTCATTTTTAAACTTCTTAATGGATATATCAATCATTTCATTTGTTTACTAAGTAGTTATAAAATTTATAGTTATACCGGCTAGTAAATAAATAGTTATTTAACTAATACAATTTAAATAAAAATAATATTGTGTATATTACTTGTATAGAGAGATTTATTTTCATTTTAAAGAAAAATTTTAATTATTTTTTAACAATAACTTATAATTAATTAGCAATGAAAATATGTATCGATTTTATTTACTGTTTTTCCTGAAAAAGGATGTATTCGTATAGGAAAAGGATATTGAAACTTCCACATGTTATTTCTTGGATAGTCATGTAGAAAATAAGCCTTATTTGATTAAAATATGTTTACTATCTAGAACCTGAGTTATGCGATGAAAAGTATAAAAAATCGACTTTCACGAAAGACCTTCGTTTAATTCTCGTCCTTCAATCCATTTTAAATATGTATGATACTTTTAAAGGTTCAAAAATTGCTTGATTTTACTATTAAATTTTGATCCTTTCACCGGCTGTCTTATTTTTTTAATGTTATAATGCTTTTTTTAAATTTTTGTTTACTATGCTGTTCCTTACACTATTTACTTCTATTTTAAAAAACATAATATAAGAAAAATAAAGAAAACTATTCTTACGCATAAAAATCCGTAACACTATATATATATAAATCACAATAAAGTGAAACTTTATATTTTTACTCTTCAAAAAACCATGTATGTATCTTAAAATAAAAATATCTAAAGTAATTATCCTATATAATAATGTATATACTCGATTTATAAATCGAAGTCAGTACAGGCAACATAGGCATACTTTTCTATATTCTTTTACATTGCGTTTATATAAATCTGTCTCTTGTATGGGGGTTATCAGATCTCAATTTCAATTTATAATTTATCAAAAACATTTATATTTTAAGTTATCAGAAACTAATCGGGTACTGCCTCCATAAGCACAATACTGACTTCGATTTATAAACCAAGTATAGACGAAATTTTGGCTGCATAAAACAAACATATGAATTTTTTAAAGTAAATAAATAAACAAACATATAATAAATGAATTATAGCTAAATTTTTCATTTTTTTTCAATCATTGGCCGGTAACTGGCGGTGGCCGTTAATTGGCATATCTACCCTATACAGAATGATTTATGCTTTTGGCGCCAGCGGCGCGGTTTCTTTGAAGTCCAATAATACGATGTATATACAAATTCTGAATGGACACTCTCATGTGTGCATTATCAATTCTCACCTACATACATATGTATACATATAGGTACATATAATACATCTCTTCTACACTTTTATTTCTTCGCTGCTGAATCTTTTCTTTTCTCTTTTATTATTTTGGATTTAAGTTTTAAGTGTAAATTTACAGCAGCAAAATCAGCAGCAAGAATTCTTTCATATTTCGAAGAATAAAAAGTTATAGTTGAAAAAAATATGAACTATGTACATACATACATATATCTATCTTATAAAATTAAGTTTTATCTATTTTCATTGACATTCAAAATGTATAGATACTACTTTTTTTTTTGAATATACATACATAGTTTTTATAACTGTTTCCAAATAGAAAATTTAATATTCTTTATTTTGGGTATTAAATTCAATATTAATTATATGTATGTATAAAAAAAAAAATTAAAAAATAATTTTCGTATTTCGAATATTGAAAATATAAAAAAATATATGAAATCTTAAGGTGGACTATTAATATAAAACTCATTATTGTGTGAAAAACATACATGGAAACTAGCATTTCAAAATATGATATAGGAAAATCACCAACTGCTTATATGGACCAGGAAGAAAAGACAATTTTTATACATACATAAACTTTTTTTTATTTTTTCGTTCTCTTTTTAATTTCTGCTGAATAAAATTTTGCTTTCGGAAATTTCTTTTAAATTCACAAATGAATTATTGCTGGGTACCGGAACACCTTCTGAAAAGAAATAAAAAAATCTATATTCCACGTACTTATATACTCTCTATGTAAATGGTTTTTTAGGGTTTGAAAGTTAATTTTTTTAAAAATTTATGTAGATAACTAAATTATGATATATTTTTGGGTCAAGAAAGACATATTTTTGATTAAAATCCCTTTTTTTTAATTTGTACATTTGTGTCTTGTTTCATGGTGAAATCTTATAAAATGATATATGTGAATATCTCTTTATTAAAATAAAAAAATTCTTTGTTATATCTAATACCCGAATCATGAAAAAAGAATCTTATTATCTCTCATCAATTCTTCCTTTGATATTTTCACTTTTTTTGTTAACCTTTATAGTTGTTTATATGTATAGAATACTTCCAACTTACAATTTATGCATGAAAAGAACCTTACAAAAAAACTATGTTTAGATATATTGAATTTAAGCTAAGAAGGCGTTTCATCGTTGATATTAATTTGATTTTGGGTTATTGATCCAATAAAAAACTATATACAGGGTGTCCGGTTAAGGGGTTTACAAAATGAAACTACAGATAGGACTCGGATGGGGGTGGTTGTGGTGATCTCAATAGGAGTAATAGTGGGTTTTTTTTCGAAGAATCACCAGGGTTTTCCAAAAATTTAGGCAAAAAATTGCAAATACAGAGTGTTTAAAAAAAAAAGTCGCAAAAATCCTTAACCCCGGAAACCGTTGAGATTACCACTCCCTCATCCATGCGATTTTTTGCTTGTCTCGGCGAGACCTATCTGTTGTTTTATTTTGTAAACCCTTAAACCGGACACCCTATATGTAATAGAAAAGCAAAGTTAAAATAAATCATTTGTTCTTTCTAAACATTAAAGGAGCAAGTATTTAAAAAAAAATATTTCGCTTTTGTTATTGTTGCATTATGTTTTTTGTACTATACGAGTATGTACCTATTTTATGTATGGACTTTTTATTTTTGCATTAATTAAATTTCAATTGGTAATAGATAATGTTATCGTAACAAGTAGAAAAAGTTACAAATTTTTAAAATGACAAAATATTTATTTTATCTGATTATTTTATGAAACAGCTTCTACTACATTTACAAAAACTTTAAGCTTGAATACAAAATATACTAGCTGTGTTTTATACGAAGTGACAATTCTGATATTTCTCACTTCCTCACTGAAGAAGAATGTTTTTTTTGGCACTCAGTCTCTCCAATCGGCAATAGAGGTCGCTACGAAACATTTCTTTAGTTAAAAAGTGATGAAAAATTTTATAACATCAGTTCTTCAGTTTAGTTTACTAGCCGTTTTAGTGTCAAAGTATCATATGAATTGAAGATCAGAATTTATTACGCGAATTTGTGATTTGTATTTTGAATTTCTTTTTGATTTGTTTCGTAATATTGGATTTTTTCAGTGAAGTTTGTTCAAGTATGTAATTTAATTTTTTAACATGTTTTTTTGGGCGCTTAAAGTGAGGGTATTGTCAAGTGAGATGATAAGTGAGCTGAGCAAAACTGAAGTGATGACACTTCACTTCATCAGTTCGTATGAAACACAGCTACTATAATAATCAACAGTGGACGGAACAGGAAGTGATATTGGAGATTCATTTTACATTTTCTATTTATCATTTATTCTTCTCTTTTTTTTACCTGATATGAAGATTTTGGAGGCGGCGATTTATTTTTCATATCTTTACAAATCATAGGGCGGTATACACGGCATAAGAAACAGTTCTGTTTTTTTTTTTTAGATATATTTTTATAATTCACTTTTTTTTTATATTCACGTTATTTCATGTTACCACATGATGGTGGTAAAAAATATGTTTTTTTAAACATGCAATATATAATATTGCATATACATACATATTTAGTTTTTTTTTATCCTCATATGATATTAAAAGAAGTGGAAAGAAAAACATTTCATATATTATTAACTACCAGTGGCGTCTGGTGACCTAATCACTAGGGTGTGCAAAAAGATCAAAGAGAAAATTTAAGGAAATAAATATAATATACCTGCCTATATATATATATGCATATATACATATACATTTTTTTAACTAATATTTGTAGCCACATAAGGCTTTTTATCTTCAACCTGGTGATACCGTATTCAGAATGGTAATAGATTTTATGTAATCGGTTTCCCCAAAAAGAAATTTATGTTTACAAATGAAATAAAACCCCCAAGGGGCCTACTCTTCAAATCACTAGTATAGACCCTCGTATACATAAACTATAGTGATTTAGATGTATGGTTTATTTTCGAGATTCGCAAACGTAAATATTCGAACTAAAACCATTATAAAAGATACGAGTGCCTACATATTTGTACTTAAAAGTCAAAACCATAGTAATTAAATTTGTTTTTTTTTCACAGGAAATATTGAAACAAGAAAATATTGGAATCGATCATACTTGTTAAAATATTTGGAGAATTATTAGAATATTTAATAAAGAAATATTTTCTAAATTTTTACTATGATTATTATTTTTTTGAGTTAAAAAACATAAAATCATGTAAATAACTTTCAGTTGTATTTTTCTAATTTTTTTTTATTGCTCAGTGTACCATTGGTATGAAGGGGAGAAGACCAATGGGCATCTCAAAAAACCATCACGACCCTTATAATTTTCGTAAAATTTCATTTGTTTAATTTTTCAAAAATATCATCCACTACCACACATATTCTTAATCTGAATAATTTGACAAATTTCTCTTTGGAAATCTCAGACAGAATTATTATTAAATGACACATTTCTCTCATTAATCAGTAAACGCCTTTTACACAAGACTTTTTTATGTCAAGACTTATGTCTTGCCATATTTCATGTCTTGCTATATTTCATGTCTGGGCATTTCATGTCTTGCCATTTCATTTGTTGTAGCAATTTCGTGGTGAATTGTCGGAAGAAAAGAAAGGTTTGGGTCAATCTTTTTTTTACAGAAAAGAGGATTTTTCGATATGGAGGAGCATTTATTGCATGACCTTATGTGGAATAATGGTGATGATTACAAAACTGTAAACAGTAATTTTAATTTATCAAAAAACTCCACATTCACAACAATCGCCGACACACAAAACATCTAAAATCTCCATTTTGTTTACTGATGTCAGGCAAGACATAAGTCTTGACATCAATGTCTTGCCATATATGCATGTCTACAAGACATAAGCCGTCTATATGAGACATATTCTATGTCGAGACATAAGTCTTGACATAAAAAAGTCTTGTGTAGATCGCGTATAATTCTCGTCTCACTCATCTAACTTACCTAATAAAAAACTTTCACCACAATGGCACTTCTATTCGTATGGTGGAAAAATATTCGAATAATTTCAAGAATACATCTGATATAAACCATTCGAAACAAAGTACTCGTAAAGATACGTATACGTAAAGTTACGGGTGATTTCGAGAATTGACTCCCAGAAAACGGAAATTTTGTTGAAAAAGGAAAAACAAGAATAAAAGTTGGTGAGAAGTTTATAATTTAAATGAAAGACTTCAAAATATTTTGAAACCACAATTTTCCATATAAAAAGTAGGATAATATACATAAATTCTGCATAAACATTCTTCAAAAAATCAGCATCTAATCTCACACCATTTTAAATAATAATTACATATGTATGTACTCTAGCACACAAATGAAAAAAAAAACTGCAATATTAATTTAGTTATTTTTTCACTCGATATTTTTTTTCTTTTATCGCATTAAAATATTTTAAAAAAGGTTTACAAAAGAACATTGTTCATTATTTTTAATATTTTGTTATTATTTCTTATACTCACCATTATAAAAGAATGAAGATCTTTCACATAAAATTACTTAACTCTAAAAGCAAACAAAAATTTTCTCAGCCAACCGTAAAGGAGCACTAATCTGAGGTTATCTTCGATATATTGGAAGAAAATATATTTTTTTTATTGAATTAAAATGACTAAGCAAATTATTATTGAAGTGGCGTTTGCAAGAGTTCTCAAGCATCAAAAATCCAAACCTTTTCATAAAATATGTACATACAGATGTATATATGTATGTAGATACGTAAAAAGAATAATAACTAAATATATGTATATATACATATATGCGTACACATGAATGAATGACTTTTTACAACGAAACTAAAGTGGCCTTTACACCATATGATTTATCGTATGACTTTTTCATATGACTAGTGTACTTTGTTACCAAAACATACATATATGAAAAAGTCATACGATAAATCATATGGTGTAAAGGCCACTTAAAAGAGCAATGCACTACATATACTACTAAATACGCATACCAATACATACTTTAGTATGCACAATCTTAATTTAATCCTTCGTAAGAAAACAAGTAAATATATCTATCAGATTAGCTTGATTTTCTAGAGCAGTTCGTTAAGTGTTTCTATGTATTAATACTATTTTTTGACTTTATTTGTTTTTATCTATAACAGAAAAAAGTTATCGCTATATATATTAGTACTCTAAAGTATAGCTGTAACAATTCTGATCGCAATTACATACATATGTACATACATACATATGTAGATCACGACAATTCTAAGTTTTTTATAAGCTTTCAAAGCATTTACATATTATGTTCTTTGTTAGCAAGGAATAACATCGTAACTGAATTTTTCTTGGTTTACGTGCTAGTATAGGCATAGAAATATAACTCAAATTAGGCGGAGACAAGTATAATTTAACAAAACAAAAATAAGAATATAATAGTAATCTAAAAAAAACATGATAATACCTCCTTTCTTATAACAAAAAGAATTTAATTCAAAGATTGTACATTATACATATGTAATGTACATACATATATGTATGTTGTAATTAAATTCAGAACTTAACAAAACAAAAAAAAAACATAATGAAAATTTAAAAAAAAAACATGATAACACCTCCTTTTTTATAACAAAAAGGATTTCTAAAAATATTAAGATTTATAAATTCAAAAATTTATAATCTACGAGTATATTGTAGGTTCCATTCGAAAGTTGATTACGTTGGATTGAATATTCACAATATTTTGTGCCTTTATCAAATAAATGCTAACATTATGCTATGTGAATTTCATTTAAAATAGTGGATTCTATGCATTAGTAATAAACCTTAATCATTTTACATACCAAATTCCTGGATTGACCTCCTATTTGGATGTATTTTTTCTTTATTTAATTTATGTGTCCTACTGGAACTGTGACTATTACATATTTTACAGTACCCGTGTGTATCAGCTCTTGTGGTTTTTGCAAGCCAACTTAGGGACGTCACGATACCAACGATACTATCGAGGTATCGATACTTTTGAAACGATACCACGATACAAAGTCCTCGATACTCTACTTACAATACTTTTACCGGTATCAATACTTTTGGTTCGATACCGATACCCGATACCAACAGGTTATTTGCTTATATTATAGCCCTGGGAAAAGTGAGAAATAATATAATTTTACCTTTTTTCAAGTAGCATCCTTTATTTTTATCTTTGTTCATATTAATAATATTCGTCAAACATAAAAATAAATTACTTTTATAAACAGAAAAAAAATAACATTTTCAATTTTTTATTTTTTCTTTTTTGACATGTATGGTTTTTTTTTTTTTTTTAGTATGGGATTTTAATTTTTATAGTATCGGGTATCGATGCTTTTGTTCCGATACTATCGAGGTATCTATTCCAATACCGATACCCAGTATCGATACTTTTTAAAATTTTGACGTCCCTAAAATATAAAATATAAAATATGCAGTAGACTTTGAACAAACAAATGGCGCAATTATATATGGTTTTTACTTATTTGGTTTTACTTTTACTTTCCCAGGTAACAGCATTTAAAAACAAGAAATTCTAAGACAGAAGTTTTTAAAGTTGACTTGGGATCGGAGTGGAAGGGTTAATTTACTTTTACCCAACTCGAAACTTGTTTCAATGGTAATGATATTTGGGCGAGTCGACTAAGTTACATGATACAAAACTATAATCGCCTCTCCTGGTCTTAATTTTGTCGATTTCGATTTCGATTGTCGATATTACTTATCACCATTCGTGATCAGGCCCATCTTTCGTTCGTGAATTTTTACTGTGTGAACCATTCGTGAACTATAGTACTAAAATTTAAAAAATATATACATAGGAGTATTAATTTACTCTTTAATTTGTTGTTAGTTACTTAGTAAAGTAAAAGAAGAGAATAAAATGAAGAATGATTGGGCCTGATCGCGAATCTATTAAAAATAGTACCCTAGATGTTGTTTTTCTTTCTCCAATTTAAATGCGTAAATGGAAATGGTCATACATATCTTGACAATAGTCCAGACTGTTTATTTTACACTTAGCAGAAGTAATTTAAAGTAGAATTCGTTTTCGTACATTCGCATGAAAATGTTTGAATGGAAATGATCTTATCTTGATAATTTTGGTTGATTTTTGTTTTACCAGTTGAAAAAAAAGGGAAACCATTAAACGACAAAATAGGGACTCGAAAAAATATGTTTTCAATTAAGTGTAAAAAACCTGAATTGGCTTCACACATGATCCGAATTTATGTAGGGTGTTGATATGAGCACTTTCCATAAACTTAATTTTCATTGCAAAATTAAACCTGTAGCAATTGTGATGTTAAGTACTGCAATGTTATCAATATTGATAATAAAAAGACGGAAGTATGAGTTTTTTTGCATTTATGATGGGTGTAGACTATATCGATAAAAAACTAATATGCAGTTGCCGAATCGAATGTGCTATAATTAATAGAAAATATATTGTATTACTTTACTAAATCTGCACTATCTTCTGAAAATACTAAATAAATATGAATAAAAGATGTTGAATTTTTTATTTTTAATTTTTATATTTTAAATATCATATGGATCTTCAAATTTTTGTTAAGGTTTTGACCAAAGTTCTTTATAGATTAATCATTTTTTTCAATTTTTTATTTACGTTCATTATTTTGTTTTCAATTATGTGAAGTGATATGAAGTAAATTTATACATCAATTCTATATTAATAGATTAAATAAAATGTTTGTGGATTTTAAATGATATTAGAAATTGTGAACTTCTTTATACATATATACATATATGTATTATATGTAGGTATATTTTATTTAAAAATGAAATGATAATAGATATAAACTGTTGAACATGATGATGATAATGATAAAACTGTTGATGGTAGACATAGTCTCCTTTTAAAAGGGCGACAAAAATTCAAGTTTAAAATATATAAAAGCCGTAAAAAAGTAGTATATATGTATATATGTACAATTAAATTTCATGACAAACATTTTTCATTGAAGACTTTTTTTTAAAATTATATATATAAAAGAAAAATTAGAAAAAAATATATATATGTATTATACATATATATATTTTCCACTTATCCAAGATTTATATTTATATGTTTGTTATTCTTATTTTTTTCTTATTATTTTTTGTTACATGACTTATACAGGGTGTCCCGTTTGGTTTGCTTTGGATTGATACCAGTGATAGGTCTCATTGAGACAAACAAAAAATCGTATGGGTGGGAAGGAGGTAAATCTCAACGGTTTGGCCGCTAGAGGGGGTTGAAATTTTTTGGTTCTTTTTTCGCGATGGACCTTATAACTTTTTACAGCGTCAGCTGTTTTGACCTAAAATGTAGAGAACCCTTTGCCCTTTCAAACAATACCCTACTTGTCCCTCTACCCTGAACCCTACAAAAGGTAAACTCGTGCAAAATTTTGTGAATTTTTATTCAAATTTTTGTGTTTAACCCTGTTTTACTCAAAAAAAGCTTGAATTAGCCTCCACTTTTCATTACAGAATCAGAATGCGCATTCGATTTCCAATAAAACTGACAAAGAAAGTAAGGCCCTCAACCATGTCACAGATTTCGAAAGAAACGAATTACCATCCGAAATGAATTCGATGTTGTCATTTAATGTGTTTTAATATAGTGATTTTATATATTTATTTTATATTTATTTATTTATATATTAATTCATATTTAATTATAATACAAGCAGTGTAAATTTTTTAAAATTTATTTTACTGATTGTTTTAATTTTTTTTAAATTTTAATATTAATATTGTTTATTTATCATAAAAATTAAAAAATAAACTGTAGGTAGTACTCAACTTAAAAAAACAATATCCATATCTAACTTTAGAAAAACAAATTACAAAACACAAACAAATGAATGTAAAATTGTGAATTGAAGGTTAAACAGCTGTTTTAGAAAACTACTTCGAACGAAATTGAGTGTTTTCAATTCGAACGAAATATGGAACACCGATTTCAATTTCGATCGAAGTGGACTTTCGATTTCAATTCCATTCCGATCGAAATGTGGAATATGGGCGCCTATCTCTAAAAAAAAACATTTATTCAAATAAAACAAAATTTCTGTTTTCTCATTTTCTCTGAGATCTCTGAAAAGTATTAAATAATCAAGGTTGCATTGTAAATTCTAAATCCATAAATGCAATAAATTGTGTTTTATTTGAATAAATGTTTTTTTTAAGAGAATTATTCCATTTACATATATGTATAGTCAAAATAATAAAAGTTGAGATTTCGTATTATACTAGAAAAACATGCGCAGAAAAAAAGATACTTACACACATGCGTTTTTGTTGCTGTAACACGTTTCTTCTTTCGTATATCTACACGAAAAATATCACTACGCCATGTAAGCCACTAAAGCTTATTTCAATTAGAGTTGCTTTAAAATAAAAGTACATTTTAAATGAATATTTGTTCATAGACAACTACAAATACATTTTAATTAAACTCGAGTTTATATGGCAATAACTATAAAAAATATTTCTCTTTTGAGTGGCAGTGCCGCTAACAAAACATTTTCAGGTAATCTGTCAGTGATAGTTGATGATAGCAGTTATAGTACAAGATCTATCTCGAAATTATTATTTATTTCTTTAAGTTCAATCCGGTCAAATGGAATATACATAACGTATATTATTAGTTATTTGTAAACCAAAATTTGACTTCAAGAGAATGTTTATTTTAAATTTTTTTAGAAAAAAAGAGGTGAAAATTGGTCATGCAATGAAAAAGAACTATTGAAGGATCTTGTAAGAGGACACCTTGATATTATTGTAGAAGAAATGATGCCAAAATTATCGATAAGAAAAATAAAACACGCGAGTTAATTGCACACAGTATGTTAAGTGTAGGATACTGCAGAAATAAGACTCAAATTAAAAATCAATGGAACAGAATGAAGTTAAGTGCGAAATCAAATGTGAGTTCATATAAACGCCAAAAACTGGAAACAGGGAATAAAGGAAAGGTTGACAAGCCAAATGAATTAGATTACGCAGTAGCCAGTATGATTCCAAATGAATTTATTGAGGACAAGACTAAGTACTAGGAATTATTGTCTTGGAAATGGATGAACAAGACTGTGAAAATCAAATAAATGATGTTGGCGTTCAAAACAAAAATACATCAGGAAAATAAAAAACAGTAATAAAAGAAAAACCAAATAAAAAACGAGTTGATGATCAAGTTTTATCGCTTAGAAAAAATCAAATTGATATGGAGATGCAGCAGTCACAGCAAATTTTTGATATTAAGTTGGAAATACAAAAAAAAATCTTTGGAAAAAACAGTTTGAAATTGAATTTTTTAAAAATACTGAAAGGAGGAATGCTGAAGTATTTGAAATGACGAAAAAAAAGGAACAAAATATGTAGATGCATTTTAATATATGGGATTCTTTTGAAAAGATCAACTGGTAACTTACTTTTGTAATGAATGAATACGTTATGATTTTTGAATTATGAATAAGTTAAAGTTCCTTACTTTTTATACATATTTGAATTTTATTGGAATTTTTTTTTTATATTTTTATAAATAAATGTTGTTTGAATTAAAAAAATGAATTTATAAACCCACTTCTGAATGCTCTACCTATAATGTGGTTTTCGGCCTCTGTTTCTGGTACATTTGGACTCATATAATGTCCTGCTAAATCAGGTCCTAGTTTTTTTACTGGACTTTTAATCCTAATATCAATCAATTGCACCAATCACATCCAGGAAAGATGCAACTGAATAAAATTGATTTTTTGTTTTTGAAATTTCTTCAATTGTACTTTGTATTTTAATAAACTTTGGTAAGAGTAAAGCTAAGGCTCGACTTAGTGAAGACTGAAGAGCTACATACACCAGACATTCAACTATATCTAGTATGTGAATTTAATATGTTAATATAAAATATGTATTAGATTGCTCATTAAAATAGTTTTTTAAAATTTTGTAAAGGATAAAATATAATTCTAGATTATAAAGCATTTAAATTATTTAATATATTCACTTTTTAATTTTAAATAAAATAAAAATATATGAAAATGTTCATGTTAGCTTTTCATTTCCTATTTTGTTTGTTTTTTTAATAAAGAATAAATTTTATTAACATATTTTTTGTGGTTCTACCTACTAATATTAGAAAATTATTATTTTCCACTTTCATAAAAAGAAGATAATTTTCATCATATTTTCTCCAAAATTAATTTTTTGAAGTAAAATTCCCACTTTTCGTGTATAATCTCATGAAAATACTACGTCTACGACTAATTTGGCTTTACATGCGTGAGTAGTGACTTAATTACTTCAGGGCTTGAATAGTATACTCTCGGAGGTTTTAAGCAGATCAAGAGCTGTTTACATACACACACACATACGTATTCTTCAATTAATTACCTCAAGGTTTGTTTATGTGCCTTAGATCAATTTCTTCAAATTAAAAGAGAATTTGAACGCATGTGATACAATGAAATAAATTAAGAAACAAAACAATACAAAATTTGTATTAATCTATGTAAACCCGAAACCGTGTCTTGTCTTAAAAGCAGACAAAAAAGGGGTGGAAGAACCAAGTACTGACAAAAATAAATTTAATATAAGTAAATTTAAAATTAGTAAAAAACAAAATGATTCAGCTTGTATTAGTTTATTGTAAATATTTAATTTTCAAATAAATAAACTATTTTTGAAAATATTACTTACTTCCTTTTCGTCCTTTTTTTAAAAAAGTTTTTAATTCCTTCTATAGCCTAAAGGGAACGGCAATAAAAATGCGTGTTAGAAATAAAGATAAAACTAAGTTGAACAAGCAGAAGCAATGCAGGTAAAAAATGGCTCTACTTCCAAGAATTTCTAAGAATACAGAATATTGGGCATGAACACATTAGGTGGTTATAACAACGTACGCAAACCGGTTTTAAAACTTGTTTTTACAACTGCTCAAATTACATCTGAAGGTGGCACGACCAGTTGTAACGAGAGTGTAAGTGTATTACACCCGTGAAGCTAAAATTATTTTAGATGATTTCTTATTATACCAAGTTGAAAAAAATTATACCATTATCGTTACTCCCAGCGCAAAATAACCGGTTTAACCACCTAATGTGTACAGGCAGATTATACCAAATTTTGGCATTCGTAAATTTTTCAATTATAAGCAGTGTTATATTAGAACTGAGGAAGTGAGAATTCTGAGATTTCTCAGTTCCTCACTTGATGCGGTTTTTTCGCACTGATTTTCTGTAATCGGCAATAAAGCTCGTTACGAAAAATCTCACTTGCTCAGTATTTATTAGTTTATCAGCTGTTTTGGTGAGAAAGTATCATATGGAACTGAAGTTTAGGATATGACGTGAATTTGTATTTTATATTTCTTTTTGATTTGTTTTGTAATGTTGATTTTTTTCAATTAAATTATTGTTCAAGTATGTAATTTAATTTTACAACATGTATTTTGGACGCTGAAAGTGAGCTTATTATCAAGAAGAAGATAAGTCTGCTGAAGAAAACTGATGTGAGTGAGCAGATCTTATTTTCTCAGTTCCAATTAAAAACAGCTATATTCAGTGACTTTTTGTTTATCAGCAGTTTAACGTGTAGAATTAATTCAGCGACCTGAAAAATAAAAAATATTGTTGTTTGTGTATGTCAGTCTGCTTTTTTTAATTAATTGAAATTTTCGTTTACAAAACTGTGAAATATTTTTATTTCATTGGAATTACAAAAAAATAAAAAAATTCGAATATTTTATCTCATTTGTTTATGTATGTAATGTATACCTCCTGCTTTGCTTTTCTAAAGTCAGATATTAATGCTTGTGCTGCTATATTTCTATATGCTATGGTAAAAAAAACAACTCATAGCCAGAGGGGCACACTGAACAGTGTGTTGATTGTTGAAGACTTGTACTTGTAGTATGGCGGATGGTTAATTTTAAGATTTTAATTTCGGTTTTATGATTTTTTCGTATTAAATTCTATATAAATTTCAGTGAAATATGGAAAATTTATTGAAAAAATAGAAAAACTTTTAAATGTTATTTCATATAAATATTCGTTTCAGTTAAAATAAGCGTGGAAAAAGTACATAATCTTAGTGAAATGATGTTTTTGACTTGAAAAAATAAAAACATTTCATTGTGTTCCTATGTGTGTACTGTGTACTACATACGTAGGTTTTGTTTTTTTTTTATTGAAATGGTGGCATTATCACAATATTATAGGTATTTTTGGTATATTTTTTTCCATATTTAATAAAGTAGATATATATAATGTTTTGAAAAATTCAAGCTAAATTTTTATATCTTATTTAAAAAGCTTTCTGGCATTGGAAATTGTTATTTATTTTTAAAATGGAAAGTGACAGGCTAAAAACAAGTTTATGTGTTTTATAATTTAATAAATTAAAATGAGAAATAAAAAGAATAGGTATAGTAATGAAGTTTTAAGTAAAAATTATGTAGATTTATAAAAACGTAGATATAACTATCAAGTATGTCATGAAGCTGTAAAATTAAAATACAAAAGAAAAAGCATATAAATCTTCAAGCTTATGTAAACATCAAAAACAACTATCTTTAAAATAAACTTAATCCTATTTACAACACAGCATATAAAAAACTTAGCAATGATAAAATATATGGAAACGAACACCAAAAAATGTCTGCAGAACCTGATGACAACCAATGCATTTGGTGGAATTATTATAATAATAATAGTAGCAACATTATTAGTCACAGATTGTCAAGCAAGTCAAGGTAGGTGATATTTATTTTAAAATATTAAATTTTAAAAAATCCTACCTTCATAAGGAAATGTGTAAGTTCATTCATTTCATTCGTGGTTTCACATAACTTTTTTTTTTATCAGCTGTATTATGCTTTTTTATAGTAAATTTGCATTATTTATGTATGTATATAAAATGCAAATGGAAATTTATCTTTATTTTAAATAATTTATATAAAAATAGTAATAACTAAAATTAATAATATAATTATTTAAGTTCTAAACTACCTTCATTATTTTTATGTGATAAACATGTGAATGTTTGCATATATAATAAATATACATAATAATAATCGTGTTATATATTTTTTTAAAATCCTTTTCCTCAGAAGCTATTAAAGACTGAAAGGATTCAGATTCTTTATCAAGACATCAATGTATACTCGCAAACCAAATTTGGTGACGTCTGGTCAAGTATCCTGCAATCGCTAAAATGTGTATCGAAACCACATTTTAAATATTTTTAAAATTGTGTGATGCTGTATATAGTTACCAATTTGGCATTTTAGTACTTAAATTTAAAAACGAAACTGCGACTACGTGTAATGGGCAATGGGATGGAATTTAGTCGAACATTGAAAGTACTTTTCGAAAAAATTAAAGTAGGTACTATTGTATTGATTGATATTGATAAAAGGTCTTGTGCTGCTTGGGCCGTTTACATTTTCAATTTATTCTTGAAGTTTTCTCTCGTGAAGATTATTCATGGCATTTTCAAAATATTAATGAAAGAAATTCACTTTCCAGTGTAAACAGTACTGAAACAAAATTCAAGTTTATATCGTGAACTTTTTCTATCATAGAACTATCATGAATATTTTACTCTCGCAGAATCACTATCGTGCAATTTCGCTACATAATTCTATAGGAGAATAAATGTATGAAGTACGCTCAATGTAAACTCTCAATACATTTATTCTAATTTCTACTAGAGAAAAATACAAATTTCCAAGCAAGAACAAAATGTAGATGAATATATTGCATACATAATTTTGTTTGACAGTCAAGACATAAATTGCGCGAGTTGAAGTCGCTTCTATTTTTTAGAATAAATTCAAGTTGGTAAGTATAGCAAAAAAATATGATACCTATGTATCTCAATTTAAATTGGAAAAATAAATGAAAAATCATATTTTTAATTTTTTGTAGAGGTAGTATTAAAAAAAGTGAAGGTGTAAACATGGATGAGTAAAAAAGTTGGTCGAATAATGAAATCAACAATCACAAGCCTTCATTCGGAGGAAATAACGAAATTGCATTGGATCTGATCTTGAGATTTTAATTTATTTATTATTTGTCCAAATGCTCCAGAATATTGCTTTCAAGATCCATTCACGTACCCACAAACGTCAATCTCAAAAAACTAAAACTAAAAGAATTAATTTAAAAAAAAAAGAAAATTAAAATAAAAAAAAATAACAGGAAGACTAAATATGTATAATTCACTTTTAATTCCTTATTGAAAGATTTAAAACTTTATTGATAATTTTGTGAAATTTCTTGTTTTTTCTTTCTATTTTTTATACAAGAAAAATTTTATAATTTTCTTTCCAAAAATAGAGTGTTCTTTACACCTAAATACTAAAAATGCTTGTTTATACGTCCCCTCCTAAAATGATAAATTAAAAAAAATGGGTTTTATATATCACTTGAAATCATATTCATATTTTTACTTTCAGCTTTAGAATTTACAACTGAACCATCTGATGTTACAGTACCAGAAGGACATTCAGTACTTCTACAATGTGCTGGTACCGCTCATTCAAGTGCTTTGAAAGAAGGTAAAACATCACCAAATATTCGATGGCGTGGACCAGATGGTCAAGATATGGGGATTGTGGGAGATACCTTTAGGTAAATGATAATCATTTTTTTGAACAATATTATTTTAATTTCTATTTCCCATTTTAAAAAAATATTAATTTGAAAAATTATAAATCTAAATCATGAAATGATTTTAATTTCTATTATTTTTTAAATAAAATTACAGAACACAATTGAAAAATGGTTCTTTATATATTAGTTCTGTTGAAGAAAATCGTGGTATAACTGGAGCATACCAATGTTTATTAAGTACTAATGGTATCGGTACAATAGTTAGTCGTTCAGCAATTGTATCTATAGCACGTTTACCTGAAATTAATCAAGATTTTATTGAAATGTATTTATTACCTGGACAGACAGCATATTTTCGCTGTATGATTGGTAATAAACAAAGTGGCTTTAAACATAATATACAATGGTTAAAAGATGATATACCATTACATTTTGATAATACGCGCATGGTTATATTGCCAAATGGTGCATTAGAAGTTGATGAAATTATTAATTCTGATAGTGGAACTTATCAATGTAATGTTACCTCGGGAAATGTCTCTAGATTAAGTAGTAAATCAAACTTAAATATTAAAAAAGCTACGGATGGTAATGATTATTTAGCTGCACCATCATTTCTAATTGGCCCATCACCACAAACTGTTAAAGAAGGTGATACAGTTACATTAGATTGTGTTACAAATGGTGTACCGAAACCACACATTCGATGGCTGCGTAACGGTGAAGAAATTGATATGAAGTATGTCAATTTAATATTGGAAAATATATATATTATTATTACTAATAAATTATTTATTTCCTCTTCCTTTTGTAGTGATCTTGATTCAAGATTCTCTGTTGTTGGTACTGGTTCATTACAAATTTCATCAGCTGAAGATATCGATTCTGGAAATTATCAGTGTCGTGCTAGTAATACAGTTGATTCATTAGATGCACAAGCAACTATGCAAGTTCAAGTTCCACCAAAATTTATACAAAGTCCTGTGGATAAAACGGCATATGAAAAAGAAGAACTAGAATTAGAATGTGTTATACGTGGAAAACCGAAACCAGTTATACAATGGCTTAAAAATGGTGACGTTATAACTCCAAATGATTATATGCAAATTGTTGGAGGGTAAAAAAGAAAATAATTTTAAATACGAAGAAGCGGAAAATTTAAAAACAATTCAATATTTTTCTATTTTCTTAGTCATAATTTACGAATTCTTGGGCTTCTGAATTCTGATGCTGGTATGTTTCAATGTACTGGTACGAATCCAGCAGGTAGTATTCAGGCATCGGCCCGCTTGAAAATTATAGAACAAGGTAAATATTACTTTCTATTTCATATATTAAAAATAAGAGCTCATTTTCGAAAACTTGAGTAACCTTTCATCGATTACAAATGAGACTCCATGAAATTCACATAAATTTTAAAAAGCACAAAAATACATAATACAAAAATTCCTCTTCGTTATGTATCCTTTTATCTTTTTTTTTTTGTAGTTTTGTGTCTATTGTTTGATTTAAATTTTAATTGATTTTAAATTAATACGATTTTTTTAGTTAAATTTTATATATTGAAGAATTAGTTCTCGTAGCAATATCGAAACATCGATGCTTTTTTTTTTCATTTAAAATTTCGAAAAATTACAAAAATCGATGTTTTAGAAACGCTAAAAATTAATTTACTTTATTAATGTAATTTTTGTCAATTATTTTATTTTAAATATCTTTATTTTGTATGTTTTATCTTTAATTTTACTCCTTTACCTTTATTATTCGTAATTCCCTGAATAAAAAAAAAAACAAGAAGAAAATTCAAATTCATCATCATCGAAAGAACAATTTCTAATTAATAAAAAACATCAATCGAAGTTAACAAAATCATTACAAAGTCGTAATAATGATAACAATAATAATAAGAAAATTTCTAATACTGAGAAAAAATATGAAAAAAATGATAATACAAATAATAAAACAATAAAATCTTCAGATTCTCGAATTTTATCAAAAAGTGCGTTGGATAGTCTTGCATCAAAAGATAAAAATCGAAATTCTGAAGATTATAACGATCAAAATTATGATTATAATGACGAAGATGATGATAATGATAACGAAAGCGGTGAAATTAATAATGGAAATGATGATGATGATGATGATAATGATGAAAATAATGATGAAAATAATGATGATGATGATGAAGAATTAGTTCATTCCTTTAAACCTGGTGACGATCCCGATAAAATCCTTAATTCATGGAGAACAAATAAACGTCGTCATCATAAGACGACATCATATACAATAGCAACAAAAACAAAATTTATTGAAGAAGCAGCAATGTCATCTTTACCAACAATATTAAGAAAACCATATCATAAAAATTTAGGTGTGAATCAACTTGAAGCTGTACTATTACCTGGACCACCACGTGATTTAGTAGCACAAATTATAAAACCACGTTTTATAGCGCTTAACTGGATAGAACCACAAAAATATCCTGATGAAGTCATTTCATATTCTGTCTATTATAAAATAAATACAAGTGAAAGGTAATTTTTTTCGAAATACGAAATATTTTATGTATTTTCCGATGTTTAAATTATTTAACTTATTCTAAAAACAACAATAATAATAACAACAACAACAAAATATAGGGAACGAAAGATTACAACAACCTCAAGAGATGATCAACAAATTAATATACAATCGCTATTACCTGGAAAAACTTATCAATTTCGTGTCGTTGGAAATAGTAATCATGGTCCAGGTGAATCATCAGAAATTTTAGAAGTTAATACACAGCCAGAAGAGAATATTTCAGGACCACCAAGAAATGTTGAAGGACATCCAATAAATCACAAGGAAATTGCTGTTAAATGGGAGCCGCCATTAGTCACAAATGGAATTATTTCGAAATATCGAATTTATTATGCAGAGGTAAATATGTAAGGTGTGAAAAATGCCTACTCATACGTAAATCTCCGTACGCACGACCCTCACCACGTTCCCTTATAGTATGTGTGAAAATTTTCAATTAAATTTATCTTTTGCTTTAATCTTGATGAAGCAAAAAAGATCTATTTTTTATATTTATATTTACTATTGTAAATTTAAAATTTTATAAAATTTTGATATTTTTTTATTGTTCAATTTTCAACTTTTTTTTTTCTTTTTTTTTATGTTTTAAATAATCAGAATGATGGTGGAGATGATATGTACACTGATAGTACAACACTGGAAGCAATTTTGTATGAATTACGTCCATATACGGAATATTCAATAAACGTTGTACCGTTCAATCAAAATGGTATGGGTGATCCATCGAATGAAATTAAAGTGAAAACTTATTCATCAACACCATCAGAACCACCAAATAATGCAACATTGGAAGTGACAAGTTCAACATCAATAACAGTACACTGGGAACCACCACCACCAGAAGATTGCAATGGTCAAATAACTGGTTATAAAATTCGTTATAGAAAATTTCGTGAAACGCCACAAGTTAAAACTACACCTGCCACTGTTCGTCATTTCGAATTGAATAATCTTGATCGAATGTCTGAATATCAAGTAAAAATTGCTGCAATGACTGTTAACGGTTCTGGACCATTTACTGAATGGCATCGAGTTGTTACATATGAAAACGATTTAGATGAAACCCAAGTCCCCGGTAGACCAAGATGGATAGCGGTACGTGCCGGTGCAGCAATTATTGCATTACACTGGGCACCGCCAGCACAACAAGATATCAGAATAAGAAGCTATATTTTAGGCTGGGGTAAGGGTATACCAGATGAAAATACACAAGAATTAAATGAGAATACAAGATATTTTGAATTAAAAAACTTAGAAGCAAATACTGAATATGTAATATCATTACGAGCTAGAAATATAAAAGGTGATGGACCTCCGATATATGATAATATAAAAACACGTGAAGATGAACATTTAGATATTCCAGTACCATTAGAAGTCCCTGTTGGTTTGAGAGCTATAACAATGTCATCAACATCAATTGTTGTATATTGGACAGATACGACATTAAGTAAAAGTCAACATGTTTCTGATAATCGTCATTATACAGTACGTTATGGACCAGTTGGTTCAAGTCGATATCGTTATTATAATGCAACAGATTTAAATTGTATGATAAGTGATTTGAAACCTAATACACAATATGAGTTTGCTGTTAAAGTTATTAAAGGTAGACGTGAATCATCATGGTCAATGTCTGTATTAAATTCAACATTTCTAAATATCCCTATATTACCACCACGTGATCTACATGTTAAAAATGATGAAACACATCCACAAAATGTTATATTACATTGGCAACCACCAAAAAATAGTAATAATCAAATAAATAATGGTTATATTATCTATTATACAACAGATAGAACAAAACGTGATCGTGATTGGAATGTTGAAGCAGTTATGGGTGATACAACAATAACAACAATACGTAATTTAAATCCATATACGACATATTATTTTAAAGTTCAAAGTAAAAGTCTAAAAGGTAATGCACCATTTTCAGCATTAGTTTCACATACAACTGGACCTGCTGTATCAATTCAAGATTCAAATTTAGCTGGAAAAGAGATAACAAATCAAGTGATTGTTTATTTAATTGTTGGTGTAACACTTGTTACTTTATTTATTGCATTAGCTGTAATTGTTGTACTATGTAAAAGAAAACCTTTAGCATCACCAGAACATTCTAAAAAAAGGTGAAATTTGACATAGAAGTTCTTAAGTTTGAAACGATTTAAATTTTTTTCACTTTTGAATTTCAGTTATCAAAAAAATAATATTGGTGTACCAAAGCCACCAGATTTATGGATTCATCATGACCAAATTGAATTGAAGAACATGAATAAAGGACACAATAATACACCTGGTATTTTATGATTTTCTATAAAATAATAAATTATTTGAAATTTGACTTTTTATTTTATACTTTAATATAGTTCTATTTTCAAAATTCATATTATAATTATTCTTATTTAAATGAACATGTAAATCATTGAAATTTTAAAGAAATTGTTATAGGATGTAGTGATGCAGTATCAAGCAGTGGAGCTATGACATTACCAAGATCTGTTATGCGTGATTATGATTCAGATCCGAATGCTCCACCTCATATAACAAATTCATTAGATAAAAGATCATATGTACCTGGTTACATGAGTATGTATCACTTATGATTATAACATAAAATTTTATGACTTATTTATTAAAAAATTATAATTTTCAACAGCGACTTCAGTAAATTCAACAATGGAACGTCCACAGTATCCTCGTACACAGTATAATATATCAAGTAGATCTCATATTGATACGGCACATTCACAACAAAGTTTAACTCATTCTCAAGCACAGACACCTGAGAATCAATACGTTTATGATTCGATGCCTTCAAATTACAGGTACAATATAATTTTTCCTATTTTTTTTTAAATTTATTTATTTATTTATTTTTTTTTTTTTGAAATAGCAATGCATCTTTAACATATGCTGGAATGCCAATTGAAGGATCAAAACGTGGACAAGGACATCCATTAAAAAGTTTTAGTGTTCCTGGTCCACCACCAGCCACAACTCCAGTAGTGACAAGTTCAACTAAACATAACGGTAAATATTTTTATCCTTATTTGTAGAAAAATATACATACATATATAGTATATATATTTTTCTAAACAAAACAATTGATTATTGTGTTTTTAAATAAAATCATATAGTACCTTCAGTAACAATACGTCCACAAAATTCATCACCATATAAGAAACCATTATTTTCAAGTACAACACCAACAAATCGTCTACAAAGTGGACCATCTGTAACACATTCAACTGATGAAATACAAAGACTGGCACCAAGTACTTCAACTGAGGAATTGAATCAGGAAATGGCTAATTTAGAAGGTTTAATGAAAGACTTAAGTGCAATTACTGCCAATGAATTTGAATGTTGACATTAATTATTATTTTCTTAAAAAATTTTAGTTGTGTATGCATAAAAGTAAAAGTGAAAAAAAAAAAATTGTCGCAGCATAATTGAATTGACAAAAACAAAATTTGATTCAGTTTAGGAAGAATTTTATTTCTGTTTAAGGGAAGAAAACTAAACGTATAAAGAATTAAAAAGAAAAAGAAAAAAAAAAAAGTAATTTTTGAAGCTTGTTAATTAATGATGAGTAGGTATATGTTTTTTAAATCTTTTTTTAATTTGAAAGACATTTTTTAAGACGTGAAAAGCACTCTATTTTTAATATTAGGATTATGATTTAAAAAAAGACTAAATAAATATTCTGATATTTTTCACTTGTAAACGATAAATATTATTTTTTTCTGCTAGTTTCTGATTTTTTTATATAAAAATATAAAACACTTTTTTAAGTCTCTTGTTATATTCAAACAAAAATATTTTTTCAAAGTTAAAACAACACTTAAGTAATACGTACATAAATCTATAATTAATCTACAATTAATAATGGAAATTTACAGAACAAAGTGTTTTAAGTTTAATATGTAAAAACGAAATCAAAAAATTTAAAAAAGGATTTTAAATAGACGATAAACAATTAAAAATTATATTATTAAAAACAAAGTAGGTACATTTAAAAGTAATGACATTTTACATAAATTATACAAATAATTATTGTAAATTATATCATGGATAAGAGTACTGATACCTACGAGTATACATATGTATGTAACAAAAATTCCGCGTTCATCTTTGGCGTACCAAATAGAATTTATACTTTATTGCTGATATAATCACTCATAATAGTTGTTTTTATAAAAAAAACAGGAGAGACCTATAGTATATAGTTTATAGTTAGTGGGTGATTAAAATTTGAGAGCGTAATCTTTGTTATATAGGTATCAGCGTCTCAGCAATAAAGGTTACAGATGTCTCATTACATATATGAAAAATGGCATAGCTTTCACGTATATTGGAGGATCGATATTTCCAATGTTATGCCAAAAATAATAGAGTAACAACAGATATTAGACTTAGTAAATTTGTAGTTTACTCTATTTTCAGTTGAAGCTTCTAAACGAAACCTTCTTGTCTGTTCTACCTATCGAACAAAAATAGAACTAACGTTTTGAAATTTAAACTTAAAATTTAAAATTGATAAAGATGATAAAGAGATAATGCTTATGTCAATTGAAAGGGCAAAGGGTTCCATTTTGTTACATATGCGTATTATTGATATATAATAAGCCAAAACGAAAATACAGGGTGTTTCACAAAAAAAGTCGCAAAAATCTTCAACCTCAGGTACCCCGGATACCGTTGAGATTATTAGTTGATTAGCATTTGCAATATATTTGCACGCTAGAAGTTCAAAACAAGAAAATCGCGAATGCTTGCAAAGTGTTAACATAATAATATACGTGCATCATAATATACAGTAGCGGTTATGAAAATTGCCTCACTTAACATTTCTCGAAACTTTTTTCGATACTATCTTAAAATTTTGGTGGAAATGGATGATGGTTTGTTTTTAAACTATGTGTGTTTTTGCAAGATGTCTGCTCTAAAAAAAGAAAAAAATTTAAAATGTTTCTGCAATGCAGCTTATTACATATAGAAATTTTATTTAGAAAAATAAAAAATGTTGGGTGATACGATTTTAATGACCGCTACTGTATGAACTAGATCTTTGTCAAAGAATAGCAACAAGGTATATGAAAACGACAACTTATGTTTTTGCGGGGCTTGGTTGAAATATTCGAAAGTGATATACCTATATGATTATTTTACTTAAAAATAAAACTAATGTTGAAACTTTTTTAAATATTTTATTAACTTTATAATTTGAAACTCATTTATTAACGTTTTAATTTCAAAATATAATCTGAATCTAAAAAACAATATTTAAATTATCTCCAACAAATTGTTTTTAAAATTCATTTTATTTAAAACAAGATATAATTTTTTTTTTAATTATCACAAAATAACGTAAAATACTAGAACACAACAAAATTTTAACCAAACGCCAAACAAATTTCAACTAAAGAGAAATTTATTTTCATATACGCTTACTTATAGTTGTCTATATACCTTGGAATAGCAATAGATATTCCAAAACATAAAAGCTCTTAAAGAATAAATTTTCCCAGATATATAAAAATTGATCCTCAGACTTTATCAATTCAAAGACATCAAAAAATCAATTACTTTTTGGTGAAAAAGTGATGGATTTCATATGACGATGTCCGCTTTTTCAGAAGTTTTCATTGGGCAATGTACAACTTGCACAACTGATTCTGTAATCAGTTTAAAATTAATTTAAAATCTACTTATATTCAGTATGCATAAAAAATCGATTCAAACGAATTGCTTAAGAATTTATACAATAAGAAATTATTTCTATTATATACAACAAAGTTCTTGTATTATTGTAATTTGTGTGAAACAATTACAATTCCTTTGATTAAATAACAAAAGTCTTTCTACAAGTTTAAAATATTTTATTTAACTAATTTCAATTACTACAAATTTTTAAGAGAGAAAGAGAACCGTCCACTTTGGTTGTAAAATCTTGAATGAATTCTTTCTAAATTTGAGGTAGACAGACAACGTGATGAGATATGATCATAACACGAGCCGTAGATTAAAATGTGAAAAACAAGGAGGAATGTGCAAGATTACAAAAATATTCTGAAGTGGTAACGAATTTATAAAAAATAAGTGTATGTTTAGCAAAAGACAGAAAACGAAAATATAAAGACGATAAATAAATGAAGTAAAATTAACAGAATTATGAATTATGAATTTGCATGCATATGTAATCTAGGGCTTTACAACAGTATATTTTCGTCCACCTTATAGAAAATAAGATGAAATCAAATGCATATGTTTCAATTTCGTCTTATTTTCTGTATGGTGGATGAAAATATGCAAGAACTTTGTTGTATATTAACGAAATAATGCCTTATTGTATAAATTTAGAATTAAAGTGCGACAAAGATTGAACTAGGATAGAAAATTTTGTCATATAATTCATAACAGTTATTTTTTAATGTAAAAAATACAGCCTCCTTGGCATTTAGAAATAACTAAGAATTTATAACATAAATAATAATAATATTTAGTTTTAAAAGAAATAATAATGTGAATAATAACAAAAACAAAATAAAGAATTGGCAATTAATATTAAAATTTATTGAGGTTTAGCATTTTCGCTTTGTTTTCTGCTCCACTGAAGTTTACTTATTCTGAGTTGGGCAGCCTTTAAACTACGTTTTAATAATGTCCCAAAGTCAATTCAATAATCGTAACGAATAAAATATGTAATACAAAACGTGAAAACAATTACCAAATAAAGAACTATTGACATTCATATATTTCCGAAATGATTATTTGTTTTTTTCCGTCCACATTATAATCCTTCGCTGTATCATCAGAAACTACCATTTTGAAAACTTTTGTTAGATCTTGTTAATCTTTAATTGTAAGGAAATATTTTTTTCTCAAATACATATATTGATTATTTATAAGATTAATTTTACATGTATATAAGATTGTATGATATATGCATATGTTACGATATTGAAAATTTGAGTTAATGGTGTTAGACGGTACAGGATTACATCCTGAACCATATTAACCCATGACCTGCGGTTGAGTCCTTACCGGTCTACTAAAAATCCAGCTGCTTCACTCTGGGAGGAATTCTTGAACTCACCGTTCCAAGGTCACATTCAAAATCCAAACAGTCGTAGACCAGCTATGTGAATATGTGATACAATAAGCATAGACCTACAAAAAAACAAAGGATGACAAGATGGTAACAAACATAGGGTCAAAGAACTAACAGGATGCTCGATTGGAGTTGATGGACAGGAGGCTTCCACAACCTGCTCAATCCACTACCTCACCTCTCTCTCCTTAAGGGATCTCTCATATAATAAAAAAACTACATATATCATTTTCCTTTTCTAATTTTTTTTCTTTTACAATTTTGTCCGTTTGGGACTTAAGAAAAAAAAACTTGCACAAAAGAAACAAAAAAAATTCTACTTAACTTATGCTGCTAAGGTTGATTAAAGACTCAGAATGAGAACTGTCGGCCATTGCGGTCAGGGTGCTCAGATTTTCTAGAACTCTTGTCGCCGACTTTTAGTAAAAAGATAGCCCAAAATAGCCCAATTTTTAAAATGTTTCAAGCGGTACCGATGGCAGCTTGAAGGAAAAAGTTCACACAACTTAAAACTTGTTTTTACAACTGCTCAAATTACATCTGAAGGTGGCACGACCAGTTGTAACGAGAGTGTGAGTGTATTACAACCGTGAAGCTAAAATTATTTTGGATGATTCTTATTATACCAAGTTGTAAAAAGTTATACCATTATCGTTACTCCCAGCGCAAAATAACCGGTTTAACCACCTAATGACTGTGTACAGGCAGATAGATTATATATAAGTACACAAAATATCCATATTGATTATTATATATACAGCAGTTTACAAATGCAATCATATCATTGCCATCATTATATGTATTCACTTATTTCATCATCAACGTGTTTTTCAAATACCAATTCATTCTATTGAATTCGAAAGAGCTTCAGAATAGAGCTTTCTCAAGTGAGTTTTCGAGCTTTCTCGGATAAATTTTCATAAACAAGTTAAAAATGTGAATTTTTTCGTTCTTCATGTAGGAATCTCTTATTTAATAATTTTCTTCAATACTTTCTCGGAGGAAATTCAAAAGCTTTTTTGAAAATAAAATATTACTATTCCACAGTACATGGTTATTTTCGTAACCACAATTAAGGCGATTTTCGCTGTCGATGGCGATGGCGAATGTCAAAATTTATCATCAACGGGTAATTTAATCTATCTAAACACAATAATTGCGATTTGCTGAAAGCAATTTTTTCGCCATCGCCAAGATAAACTTAATTTTTAATTTTAACGCCAACGCCGTGCTTTGACCGTTGGCGTTTCTTTGTATTTAAAGTGAACTCTATTTTTTCAACTGTTTCACAATTCATTATTAAATTTGTGCACAGAATATAAAAAAAACAAATAAATTACATCTACACAATCACATTAAATTGAATAAAATAAATTTTATCGCGATTTGCTTCTCGCGTTAACTGTGTTCAATATGCGAACCCGCCATCGCCAACGCCATCACCATCGAAAGTGAAAATCGCCTTATATTTGTTTACGGCATAAGTCTATTCGGATTTCATTGGTTTTATATACAAATGTACATATTTTATTTTTTCAAAAGCAAAAAGAAAAGTGGGGTAAAATTCATTATTATAGATTATGGGTTGTTATAGACTATAGTTATACACACATATTTTAATATTAAGAAGAAAATGTACAAAAAACTTACTATAATTTTACTTGTTGACGTTATGCCGTCGTTTTCATCGTCATCTACTTAATACATTTTATTCATTTTATTAAATTAACGTTATTTCCAATGTTTAATGTTATTTAAAATGTATTATACGTAAAAATGCTGCACAACAGCAACAGCAAAAATTGTAAAATAATAGCAGCATACAAAATATAAAACAGAACGTTAAAACTTAACCAGTAGAACATTTTTATTATTGTGTATCTAAACTAAAATGTTGTAATATAAAATAATATATATCTACATGTACAATATTAAAGCAAAGTTTATCTATTATATCAAGTTATGACACTTCATTTTACAAACTCATACACAATTTCTAACAACTACATTAACAAAAAAAATCTATTAGTAAAAACAGTACAGATCCAACGTTTTGGTCCGTTGTCCTATCCTATACATACATGAAAAAGCATTCTTTGGAAGTTTAAAAACGGATTGGAAGCCTTCCTTTCCGTATCTCACATAATTTCTTTTTTACATGGGCATGTCCTAGGATGGGAAGGTATATGTTCGGGTTTTCTTCGTTTTCTTCTCATTACCTTCTACAGGAGGTAAAAAGAAACCCTCCAAACAGCTCTTAGAGAAGCAAAAACGATTTTTTTTGGTTTAGCAAAAATTTTTAAAACTTCTAATACCATCATTTATACCTTCCCAGGAATTTTATTACAATTTACTTTATATTTTCAAAACTTCTACATACCTTCCTAAGGAAGGCCTTCTGACTTTTCCTACTGGGGTATTGCTGTAAGAGAGATTAAACCCAACATATTTCATAAAAATAAAAAAATTGATGTTTTTAAAGGCGTTTCATATGTATTTATCTTGTAAACTAGAAAAGTATAAGGTGATCTATATGTTTATATAAAAATTGTTAAAAAAATATGTATTTAAAAAAGTGAATTTCTGTGAATAAATATATTTGAAAATATTTGAAATAAATTCAAAAATTATTGAAAAAAATAGAGAAATAAGTAATATTCGACACAAACTTTAAAAAATGTTTTTTTTTTTTTTTATTTTGTACACCTTCTAAAAGTGTATCAGTTTTGAAATTGAATGTTGTCGTCATTCAAAATTTTTCTATCTTTTTCTTACAAACAAACTCCTTATTACCATCTTTTTTTCGCAAATCCGTTAAGGACATTTGAATAACGGGACCAAGGTCGCAAAAAAATAAGGAGACACGTCATCAGTGTCACAACTTGATTTAATATATAAACTTTGATTTAAAGTTAGAATATTACAAAAAATAAGTAGCTATAGCTACTACACAAAAATAATCAGACAGATACCACAGTCATAACATATATAGTAGAGCTCACAACAAAATATTAATATTATTTCGTGCTTTTTTTTACGGAAAGATACCTAATTTTTTTTTGTGAAATAACAGTCAACGTTCGACTGTTTTTCCTGACGTGCAGCAATTATTATTCTGCAGGAAAAAAAGTGCGGATAATAATCATATACATGTGTATATACGAGTTATTAGTTTTTTTTTTTAAAGAATATTGATAATATCGTAATTTTTACATTTTTGTTAATATTAAAATAAATAGATATTAGGTATTAATTAGAAAAATATTTTTAAAAAAATTAATTAAAATTAATAATTAAAAAAAATAAAAATAAAAATAAAGTTTCTTCTGGGAATATGACTTATACAATAAACAAATTAATTAAAAAGTTTTTTTTTTTGGTTTTGAAAGCAACTTCTTTTTCATGAACTGTGGTTTTTTTTAATAGGTACCTAGGTACATAGTTTTTATTAAAAAAGTCATAGAAAAAAAAAATTTAAAACTAAAAATGAATAAAAAAAAGAAAAATAGAATTACCTATTTAACATAGTTTCCGTGTTCGTTATTTTCAAAATTGATTATTGTGTTTCGTAAAATAACTTTAAAAAAAACCATTTTAACACAACAAACCAGAATTACAAAAAAAAAAAAAAAAAATCAGTAAATTATATACTACTGCATATAAAAAAATAAAAAGGAAAGCATACGTACATAATATTTATACATAACATACAATAATAGTAAATGTAATTATATTAGGAAAATTACGAAAACTACCAAATTTATTGTTGTTATCCTTTCCGTTAAGCCTACTTTACACTATACGATTTATCATATGATTTGTTTTATGACCAATGTAATTTGTTTTTGAAACAACAACAAAGTACACTAGTCATATGGAAAGTCATATGATAAATCGTATAGTGTAAAGTAGCGATTACTGTCCTTTTTTTCTGTTCTATAAAATTGATTTATTTACTTTTATTGTACATTTTTTTTTTTCATTTTCATTTATTCGCTTAATTTTTGAATTTTTTTTTTAGTTAAAAATATCTTAAAAAAATTTATGTAGCGTTAAAATTATTGCTTTTCTTTTCATCAATAAGAAAAATCATAAAAAATTTTTAGTAATCCTTTTTTTTTCATCAAAATTTTATAATTTAAAAATTTGTCTGGTAGGTACATCATTAAAAATTAATAACTGAATATGATGTAAACCTTAATTCGTAAATTATGTTTTGAAAAGCCGGTTTTTATCAGTTCAGTTATTTTTTGCATTTACATGTGAAATTTTTTATACATAAGTATAATTTGTATATATACATACTATCGAGGTATCGATACTTTTGATCCGATACCACGATACAAAGTCCACGATACTTTCTCCGATACTTTTACCGGTATCGATACTTTTGGGTCGATACCGATACCCGATACCAACAGGTTATTTGCTTATATTATAGCCCTGGGAAAAGTGAGAAAGAATATAATTTTACCTTTTTTCAAGTAGCGTCCTTTATTTTTATCTTTGTTCATATTAACAATATTCGTCAAACATTAAAATAAATTACTTTTATAAACAGAAAAAAATAACATTTTCAATTTTTCATTTTTCCTTTTTTGACATGTTGGGTTTTTTTTTTTTTTTTAGTATGGGATTTTAATTTTTATAGTATCGGCCAATACTATCGGGTATCGATGCTTTTGTTCCAATACTATCAAGGTATCGATACCACAGATTCAATACCGATACCGAGTATCGATACTTTTTAAAATTTCGACGTCTCTATAAACATATAGTCTACAAAAACTATAAATGAAAAGAAAATGATAATTAATAATTTAATTTAAAATACATGATGTTTTTTTATACTGTAATGTACTTACTGCCTTCATAATTTATGCTTGAAAATGTTATTCTTGTTATTAAATTTTTTTAAATTATCATTCTTTAAATTTTTTTTTATTTCTTGTGACAATAATTTCAATATAACTATGTAGAATTAAAAATTTATGATAATTTTAATAATTAGTAAAATTACATACACACACGCAAAAGGAAGACAAAAATTAAATAATTAAAGGAAAAGAAAAGCTATTACAAATTTTCCCTTATTATTAGGAGTATTTTTATTATTTCTCCTTTCTTTTGTAGCTTTAGGTTTCGTGTACTTACTTAATTTATTATCCTTATTATTGTTAATAAAAACATCAAACAACAAAAAAATCCACACATGTAGGTTGCGGTTTTTCGTTTGTTTTCTGCAAAGCAAGTACATATAAAATATGATTTGTCTATTATAACTGCATGTACGAAAAAATTATATTCATACATAGATAGTTTTCTTTATTATTATTTTTTTTTTCCATATATCTGACCATAAAATAACCCTTTTTTTAATATTGAATATTTTTATTGTAATTATTTTTTTACAATAACAGAAAAAATAATAAATTTGTTATTACCAAGTTACATACTAATATAAAAAAAAAAGCATTATTATTTATTAAAATCAATATAAGAATTTTTTTGCTTTCAAAAAAAAAAAAAATAAAAAAAAAGAATATGCGAAAAAAAATTTTCAACCAAAAAATTTTAATAAAAATCATGAAAATAAAAAACTTTTTATGCATATCCTGAAATTACACATCAACTAAAATTTACCTGAATAATGAAAAAAAGAGACAAAACTAAAGTGACAAAAACAAAACAAAAAAGGAACAATCAGAATTTGCTTTTATTATTTAAAAAAAAAAAAAATGATTAAAAATATTTTTTAGTATTAAAAATTGAACTGAAAAGTAATAAAAGGGAACAAATCAACAATATTTAAAAAAAAATATGTTTATTTAAAAACTGTAAATAATAAAAATGAATCTACATATGTTTATCTAAAATGAAATAAATAAAAAACAAAAATAAATATATGAAAAAAGAAATTCAAAAATAAGTTAGCTATATAAATGAAAAATTTAAAGAGATCATGGTAAGTTGGAAAATTTTTTAAAATTTATTTTTGTGTATTCAAAAATTATAAATTTAAGATTTTTTTTTTTGTGTATCAGAAAAAAATAAGGTTAGGAATTTTTTTTCTTCCTTCAAATCCTTAGCCTGTTATTATTACTTCTCCCTGTTATTCGATCACAGGGTATGTCTTTTAAAATAAAAATAAAAATCACAATCCCAAAAATGTAAGTCTTTTTGAAATGAAAAAACTCAAACGTTCAAGAGCTAAAAAAAGGCCATGTAAAAATTTTTAAATATTTTTCATGATGAATCAGTCCTTTTATTTTACATTCCATTAAATCTATTTATCCTTTATTTTCCTTTAAAACTGGATTGTTTGTATATTGACAGCTTTCATCTAAATATAATGCTCAATATTCCTTAGTATAAAATTTTATTAATAAATCAAAAAAGAAAAAAAAAAAATAAAAGAGAAAAATAACAGATTCTATTTTATTTTTTTAAAACTTTTTTTTTTTTTTGTAAAACTTACTTAATATTTAATTTTATTATTGGGGTATTGAAATCGATTAAATTATAAATATAATAATATTTTGTTATTTTTCTTCTACTAAAAAAAACGAATAAAAGAAAAAAAAGTTTCATATTGAAATTTTTAATATGCTTGAAATAAAATTAATTAAAGATTCATAACAAAAAAAATTTGGTAAAATCTCCGAAAATATAACAATACACGATGGAAAAAGTAGATGGCATAAAAAGATTAAAATTAAAAATTAGAATTACTTTTTTTTTTAACAAAAAATTTAGATTTAAAAAAATTTTACATAAGAAATAAAAGAGTAATGTCCTTGGTAAGAAATAAATTGATTCCATAAAAATTGATTGCACATTGATCCAATTTAATTATTCATTTAAAAAGCCGTCGCTTCCTGATGAAATAATAAATGGATAGAATGGTTTCATGGGAAGTGACAGATGTGTTTATCATCAGAATTTCAAGGATTAATTAGTAATTAAACTGAAATTAATTTCAAATCACTTTTTTAGTACGGATAATCACTTTTGGTACTTTTTTTTTTCATACATACATAATATGTATGTGTCAGTCTATGGAAAGTCGAAAATTAGGTGACAATCGTCTTTCGTAGTACATGAACTCATTCTAGTTTCAACTATTCAATATTCAAATGTCGGGAATTGTATCAGAAACTTTCTCTTTGTATACATGAAGTACCATTCCTACCTAAATAATTAAAATAAATTCATAAGAATCTAATTTTAATTTGGGACTCATATCATATGATAATTTCAAGAATGTTTTTTTAGTAAAACTTTTTATATATGTATGTAGGTATACTCTTATCTTGACTTATATTTCATTCATTTCTCAAGTTAATCATATCATGTGAAACTTTTCAGCGAAAGAAAAAAATTATATTAAAAATTTCTTTGCTAACTAATACATAAGCAGACACTTTTATAGCAAATTATTTAAACTTTCATGATTTTACAATTAAAAGTTAGCTAATAGATTGAATGTTGTTGTTAAATTTTTTCCTCTTGAAAAAAAAAGAACAAAAAGCTAAAAAGTTTTATCTCAGTGAACTTTAATTGATCCTTTAATCAGTTTAATCCTTTGAAAACTCGTACCTGATTTTTCACTTTTTCATATCGAATTAATTTCACTTGAATGTTTTATTAGAAACTTTAAGCCGATTTAATAATGCACAAGGTTATACAGCCATCATTTACATTGTTAAAATTAGAAATGATCGAAATATCCGAATTAGTATACGTTTACAAGTATGAACTGTGAAACATATATACATATGTGTATATTATATCCTGATAAATTTTAAATGTACATAATGTTTAATATTTTGTATTTTTTTTAAAATCCTTTTTCTATAATTTTATAACATTTTATCCTGTCATTGAAAATATTTAGGATTTAACTGAATAAATAAATTTTATATGAAAATAACTGGGTTGGCTTTTTAAAAAAGCTCATGGTAGAATATGTTAACCAGGTAAATGTATATGCATTTTATGATAATCACATTTGAAAATTAATAAAATTTATTTGAGAATATTACATACTAATTTACTTGCATTCTACTAAAAAGCATTAATAGATTAAAAGGATTAGAATTTTTTTGTAATAATAAATTTTTTTTTTCACTTTAATTTTTTTAAA
Organism: Bombylius discolor; assembly: GCA_939192795.1. Classification (NCBI taxonomy): domain Eukaryota; kingdom Metazoa; phylum Arthropoda; class Insecta; order Diptera; family Bombyliidae; genus Bombylius; species Bombylius discolor. The sequence continues at coordinate 31,699,731 of OW584243.1, read as the reverse complement.
ACATTTTACCAATTTTATGTATGTAAAATAATTTATATGAAAAATTTGTCATATAAAAATGAATAAGAAGCAGAATATTTAAAAAAAAAACATGAAATTAAAAATAAATCACCAGCCAAATAGTAGGCTTAAGTGTGCCTTAAATCACACTTAAGTGAAAACTGTAAAACTGAAATCGTTACTAAGGAGTACTTAAGAGTAGGATTACACTTAAATGTTGACTGTAAAACTGGACCTTAGTGATTAAGAAATGAATTATCAACGAAATGAATTGAAATGATAACATTAAAATCTCTAAAAATTGCTGTTATGTTTAACGGTAATGTAATTGTAATCTTCTGGAATCTTCCTTATAAGCACATTAAAATTAGCCATAATTTCTCTTAAATTTTAAAAACATTTTCTTTACAAAAGTATAGAGATTTTTCATAAAGAAAATCACATAATTGTAATTTTTCAATGTGAATTCTAAGTAAAGTTAAGTAATGGGGAGATCTTTTTAAAAATATTTGAAAATTCTCGCTCTGTAAGGAAATTAAGAAAAACAAAATCCATACTTAAATGTAAAATAACGCTTATTGTAAATTTTTGAAATTAAGATATACATATTTATCATACTGACTGAATTGTGTATGTAGAGGGTGTTTATGGAGAAGTTTTTCTATTTTTACAAATTGATTAATTTTCATGAGATAAACAAAAAAAGTCAATTTTTTAATGAACGGAAAAAATATAAAGGTATTAATCACATTCAATTTAAAACTTTGAAATTTGAAAACAAAGAAGCAAAATACAAAAAAATTATCGATCTATTTATTTTTTAATTATTTTCCTTGGAAAACTTTTCTACTGTATAGTATATATAAATAAAAATTCTATTAACAGATAAATTAGATTAGATGTTCAATTAATTTTAGTATCGATTCCATTAAGAGTAATTTTTATAAAGCTTTGTATAGGATTAATTTAAATACATAAATTTTTGAAGAGTGTACGATGGCCTTGTATATCCTTGTTGATGTGATTGTTGTAGTAAAATTTCTTATATTTTAATATGAATGAAAAATTATAGCTTATTAACAATTTACTGAATGTAAAAATGGAAAATTATTAGGAAATTAATAGAATCACTTTCCGTCTCATTTTAAATTTGAATGAAATAATTTCAATTAAATATTTTATCATAATTAATTTTACTTGTATTAAAATATTGTAAGAATACCCTGTATTAAGTTTATTGTAAGTGTTTATGTATCTATATGCATTTAATAATGTATAGAAAACATTTTATTATACATATGTGATGGAAATATGTATTACATAGAGCTCATATAATAAAATCTATATGAGTATAAATTGTTATATTTACATAGGTATGTTCATTATTTTATATTACATATATTAACAGCAATCCTGAAAGAGCATTTCCTTTAGCTGATGTATAAAATTGATTTCAATAAAAAAATTTTAAAAATTTTGATGATGAAAATGATTAGCATCATCTGTGAACTTTCACAAAGTGTTTGTTTTTGTTATTTTATCAAAAATATAATATTATGGTGTGTACAACTGATATACTATATATATATTATGTACATACATAGATCATATGAAAATAAAATGTATATTTTAATTGAAATTTTCATGTTGACAGTTTGATTAACTTAAAACTTTTGGATTATTTCATTTTTGTTCATTCATTATTCCGTTATACCTCCTACATTTTCATGTTTATTTTCATATATCACTTGTATTTATTATACATACATGTATCAATAGATATATATATATATGTATATAATATAAATGGATATATGCATACATTCATGGCTAAAAACGGTGTTCGAAAAACAATAAATGAATAAATTGTGATTCAATTGCAATAAATACTTTTTTGTACTCTTTCTTGAAATACAAATAGTTCTCTATTTCAACAAAGTCTTCTGGTAACCCTACACATATGTACCTATACATACACAAATGTAATATGTACGTATACATACATATCATGAACTTTACCTTTTTTAATGCAAGAAAATTTCATGGTTCTAAACTTCTATTTTTTTCTAAAATATTTTATGTAATAGGTATCTTTTGTGACATTTAAAAGTTTCACAATATTTTGGAATTTTTTTTTTTTTTTTTTTTTTCACAAAATGGTAGATAATGTGAATTCCAGAAATTTGAATACAAAAACAAATAATTAAATATTGAATCGCATCAAACAAAAATGTGAATAATTGAAACAATAAAATAAAATTTTATAATAATTCATATAACAATATGACACGCAGATATATATTATAGGTATATTCATTGAATTTCGAAAATAAATTTGAACACGACTTATAAATACAAAAGTTGATTTAAGTTGCAGAAATTGGATATGAGAATGAATCAGAAAAAAAAAAAAAGGACTTGAATGACAAAATATACGAAACAAAATTCGTAGTTTATGAGAAAAATTAAAAAAAATTATTCAAATTCATATAAGTTATACACGAGGTATTTATTATGTTTAGGCATTAACATTTTAATCTACGTACATTTTTAAAGTAGGTACTTAAATTTACTTAATTAGTAAATTGAATATTTCATTAATTGAAAAATACCAAATTAATTTGAATGACATATAGAGGTACATATAAGTATATATTTTATTTGTTGTGAATGTAAATGTGGAAAGAATGTTACTGAAAATTCTAAAAAAAAAAAAGTGTTGGACTATTCACATGTTACACACAATGATTACATTATTTTATCGATTTTTACATAAAAACTTTTTTTTTACATTGCTTTTATATACATATACATACATTACATACATATATACATATGTACAAACAAATAAAAACATTAGAAAATCATTGAATTTTAAATTTTATTATACAAACTTTTTAAACACTTAATTTATTTATTTTTTATTACAACTTTATTAAAATTACCATCTAATAAATAATAAGTATTTAAATGATTCTTTAAATTTTGTTTATGTATATTTTTCATATTCAATAATATCTTTGCACATAAACAAAAAAAAAAAAAAAAAAAAAAAAAAAGAGAGAGACTTAAAAAAGGTCAGAAAATTTTAATCTGCAATTTAAGTATACTTTATTAAAATTTACGTTCATAAGTATAATAAAACTCATTATATAATCCTTATTATACTTTATGTTTGAAATGCAATTTGTTAAATATCACTTTTATTTTTGTATTCCGACAGCAGATTATTATCATCCTGAAAAATATGCATAATTCAATGAATACACGAAAAAATGCAACATCAATACATTTATTTAATTTATATATTTATAACTTTTTTTGTTGTTGTTCAAAATAAACAAAATTCTTAAATAGAGAATATACATCACGTCTCTAATTACAACTTGATCATATGTATATGTGTGTATGGATTTAAAATGTTGTGTTTAATTAAAAATAAAATTTAATTAATATTATGTATAGATAGTATATTTAGAAAATAATATTTTATTTGTGTATTCAAAATGATATTAAAAGTGAAAGGGTGTTGCAAAAAAAAAAGGAATACAATTTAATTTTCTTAAGCTTACTACATTGTGAGTACTATTATGTGCACTAGAAAATATAACTTTAAATAAAAACATCTGATTAGGTTGAGATTTAGATTCGATCTGATCTTTTATTTAAATCTTAATACTTAACAACGTCTATTAAAATTATATTTTAAACAATGATATCAATGTACATATGTATATTGTATATACATAATAACAAACTACATATGTAAATATAACAAGGGAATTTGCATATAGTAATCAAATCTTAAAGGAATAAAGAATATACATATTGTATTACAATTGTAACATGATTATTATAATATACTGTGCAACATTGTATGCTAAGAACACAGAATAAAGAATAGATTGTAAATTAAGATAAAATTATTATGTAAGTGGTGAAATATTGTATACGAGTAATATAATATGTGCGTAACAGTACATGGAATTTCTCTTTAAACAATTTTTTTTTATCCAACACAATTGATAATTGGTTGGTTGAAGTGGCGATTATCCGATGCTTCCGAAGACCCAATTCTGATACCACACCACACTTGACTTAAGGGTAAGAGACATTCAAAACCATTTTGTTTCATTCAAGAAAAATCCTAAAGGAGAAAAATTTCCCATTATCTGCAACCTTGTCTGGGCATTGCCGAAAAGCTGCAAAGATACATAATAGGAACACCACAATACACACAGCGCGTTTTTTTTTTGTTTTGTTTTTCAAAATCTAAATTTGAATCTATTTCTGGAAAAATCTCATCAGTAAAAAATTCAAATAAAAAATCTTAATTAGTTAAAGATTTTCATTTGTTTAAAAACAACATTTTCCTATTGTGTTTGTTTGTAATTTTTAATGTGCACAATATTTTTTTTATCGACATTTATTTTTTTTGGAAACGTATTTACCATGTAAAACAGGAATTGGGTGTATACATTTTTGTTAAAGCTCACATATACCTTCATTTTTTTTGTTTGTTTGTTGAGTATTTGCTGCTTTTATAAATTTACCTATTCATCGTCTGAACATTTTTTGTATATTTTGTTTTTACTAAAAAAAAAATTATTTAATTGATAAAAAGTTAAGAGTTTGACAAATAAAAACATTTTTTAAAACAGAATAAAAACGATGAATAATTTATAAAAAATTACTTAATAAATTTTCTCTTTGACAGTGCATTTTTGAAATTAGTCCGAGATAGAAAAGTGTTGTTTTTTTTTTATTAAATTTATTTGAATTAATCGACTGTTTACTGACACACACGATGAATTATGGTTCGCAAAACTCGGGTAACATAGCGGGTACATGTATAACATAGTAGGAAAAGGATTCTGAAAACTAAATGTATTCTTCGTGATGCCTGAATCACACACTGAGTTGTAAAAGCTGAAAAATTTGAATTTCAATTCAATTCAAAAGACAAAAATTATCTACGAAGAAATTATGGTTTCTTTGGAGTTCCACAAATTTCATGCTCTACAAAAATCTTAGAAAATACTATTTTTACACATTTTAAACTAACATTTTTGATACACAATACAATTACATGTAAGAATATTTGTGAGTAACTTTGTCATGCATAATAAAATAGAATTATACGTATTCAATCAATCAAAATAACATACACATGTATATGTATAACGTACTTATACAGGGTGTTTCAGATCTGATGGACTTAAATGAGCAGATTAACACCCACCCTCCCGTACAATTTTTTGTTTGCTTCGCCGAGACCTATCCGTAGTTTCCAAATCAGACACCTAAACTAAATCACCCTGTATATACAATATTATATCTACTCTTCAAGAATCATTTTCCTTTCCAATAAAAACAATATTATTACATCAAATAAAATTGAAGTAACCACTTAATAAAAAAAATCAATAAATGGATAAACAAACGATATAAAACCAATTTTCATGTCAAAATTTGACCTAAATGTTTCCGTATAAATTTAAACAAAATAAAAATATAAAAGTCAAAACCGCAAGTAGAAAATCGTAACAAAAATATTGAAAAATAAAATTTAAAAAAAAATAATAAAAAAAATGTTAATTGCAGGTGCATTTTAGTATTGTAGTCACATATTATATATATATATTTTTTTTTTGTATTTACTTTTCTGAAAAAATTCTGAAAAAAAATAGATATTTTCAAACGAATCTATTCTCTAATACTTTTATTATTAGTGTCATTGATATAGTGTAATTAATAAGTTAATAAACTTCTTTTTTTTTTTTCATAGAAAAAGTAATATTTTTTTAAATTTAAATGTAATTTAAAATTAGACGTATGCAAATTTTCTTTTAAAACATACTGTAAACTTATTTGAACTACATATATAGATCGACCAGAGATAATGTGTAATTATATTAATATAAAATGATTTACAAGAAACTTCTTATAAACAATTTGTAACCATTATGTCAATAAAAATCATTTAAAATATGAATAAGTTCAATTTAAAATTTTTATGACATTTTTAGCACTAAAAATTATTGGAATTCAATTCAAGTGTATGTAGCACGAGTTATGTGTATATAAACAAAGTGAATATAGTTTAACTACAGATAAATATAATACATTAGTAGTCCTAAACAAACAAAACAAAGATTATGTTGATGAACTAAACAAATTTGATAAAAATATGTTAAAAATTGAAAAAAAAGTTGTTTACAAATAATATGATAAGAAGCTGGTTTTCAACAGTACATAAAACGATTGGTTTTTTGAATTCGATTTTTGAATTAATATTAACTTTTCGATAGATAACTTTTCATAGATTAATTAAATGCAGAGCTCATTGAACTTTTTTTTTTTTATTATTACATAAAAGTGATACGGCAACATGGAAATATGTTCCACCTATTTTTTTTTTTTAACTACGTAGGTAACTGTTTTTCATCAAAATGATTGAACACTGAATTTTTTCTGTACAATATTGTTTTCATATTGATGTGAATGTTTGCAGAAAAATACGGTTAAAATTTTAAATTTATTGTCAAATATGAATTTAAAAAATAAAAAATTCCTTTAAATCATAATTCATGAATAAATGTCAAAACATTTTTATGTGAACATCTTTCAAAAAATCAGTAAAGATTGAAATCGATTTTCGAAAAAAAAACGCTTATTTTAAACTAACTGACTAGATAAATTTAAACAAAATGTAAAACATCAGCATTGTTTATGTTATGATTAAAAACTTGACTATACTTTAAAATATAAACAATGTATGTACATTATGTATACATCAGTCTAGTAAAAGTATTACAAAAATGATTCATATGAATAAAATTATTGTGAATTTCGAAAATATCCAAAATGATGATTAAATGTACACATATGGACTATATTATATATCGCTATAGAAATTTAAAAATAGATTAAAATTCGAATGAAACATGCATGTAACTACAGAAAGATAAATATAATTTTCATATATTAAATATCTTTTACACATATGTATGTACATATGTGTATTCTACATATATATGTATAGGTACAGATAAGATAATGTCATACAATACTATGTATTTCAGAACACTAAAGTACATAGCATATTTCATGCATTATAACATAGTATACCTGAAATGCCTATAAAATAATGTAAAATTTAAAAATAGCTAAATTAAAAATTCAAAACCAGATGTATTGTTGCTTCAGGCGATATAATAGATTACCTATGGTTTTGTTTTTTTCCTCTTTTTTTAATTGATCTTATTTTCACCCAATTGAACATTATAGATTTTGATAAATGTTCCATATTATGTTTATCATATGAAATATTTTGTTATAATTAACCAAAAACATTTATCATGTGCCAAAATCTATTAAAGAACATAGGTTGTATGGACAAGTTGATGAAATATTATAGGTAATGGTTCTTATGTTTTACAATTTTCATTAAAACAAAAACTCAAAAAGCAAAAGAAAATCAATTTAGTTTCTGTAAAAAAAATTTTTTGAATCATTTGATAGAGGAAACAAAAATTCGTTCATAGTATAGTTTTTACTTTTTTTCATAGTGTTCTGTGATTTTCGCTCCCTCTTTCATGACTGCCATATGGTGATGAGCCCGAGAGCTGAGTGGTTATCCATTCACTATGATTAAAGTGTAGCTTATACCTACCTTTGTTTGCAAGAACGTCGAAAGTCTCATTACCCTCTATACTATGATGAGCTGGTCCTGGAACCTATACAGAATCCTAAGTCCATTATGTGTGTTAATGTGTAATTTATAGTGTAATTTTTATTTTTCAATTACACAACTTCAAATTATTGAATCTTTTATTTTCTACGATTGTACCTATAAAAGTTAAAATATCAAATGTCCTTTTTGTAATTACTACTCATGTAGGTATATTAGATTTTATTGTATACCAATTGTATAGATCAATATTACATACTTAAAAGATTTAATAATAGTTATTTGACTTTAAAATAAAATTCATATGAAAAAATTAAATTAATTTTGTTTTTTTCCTTGTGTTCTTGTTTTGTGTGTTTTTTTTTTAATTTTTTTCAATTGCAAAACAAAAAAAGAATTAAAAAAGATAGAACATTTTACAAAAATAGTGTGTATTTAAGTAAAGCACATCAAATTTTTCGTTTTTTAAATTTATTTTCATCGCTTACACAATACAATTTATGAAGAAAAATAAATTGAAATTGTATTTCTTCCCAGGGTATCTGATTATGTTCATAGAATAAAAGCATGTTCAATTAAATTAACTTTTATTTCACGAGTGAGTGTTTTGTATAATACATATATACACATTTCAAAATAAAACGAAATTATACAAAAGAGAGAAATAAGTTTTCTTTTTTGAAAACTTGAAATTTTGAATGAACAAAATTGTACAGTTAAGCAATTGAAAAAACTAAAAAAAAAAAACAAGAAACATTTTCATCGTTATAGTGACTTTCTTTTAAAATCTTGCATTTAAAAATCTATTTCACTTCTCTTCACAATTATTGTTGAATTCATATGTGCATGTGCATACACAAAATAGTTTACATCATTTTTATTTTGTCTCGAAGGAATATAATTGACAAGAATCTATTTCGAAAAGGATGCAACCAAAAAAAACCAAAGTATAGAAATTATTTCGTTAGAATTTAGTACAGTTTGTTTGCTAAAAGTGAATGCTATATCGATTTCGATCTAAGATTCTAAGTTTCACTTAGATTTTAGGTTTTAAAACAGCAGCATCCATTGTACTCAAAACTTAATTTAATATCGCAAATATTCCTTACTCGCGGATTTTAAAAGCAAAAAGTCACTTGAATATACATATGTATTTCTATGAAATCGTTTTTTTTTTGAAATAACGGTTCTCAAATTTTCAGAATAAAATTTTTCTAAATTTACTTTTAGTATTTCTTTAATTTTTTCTCAGATAAAAAAACTTTTTTGCATTGAATTTTTAACATTTTTCTACGTAAGTGTAAAAAAAAAAAAACATTAAAAGAATCACCTACATTTCACATTTTCATAATTCATCATAAATTATTTTTTTATCTTGCTTTTTCAGAAAAATATATCTTTGCAATTAAATTAAATTAAATTTTTACTTCACTTTACTTTTCTTTAAGAAAATGTAATAAACAGAAAAAACAAATTAAGATTAAGGAAAATGATAAAAACAAAAGCAAAAGAAAATTAAGTCAACATAGAAATCTGTGTTGTCAAGGCAAAACCGCTTATGTCTAAAAATGCATCTTTACGGTAGAGTTTGAAAGTTGAATTCGATTTTTTTAAAAAAACTATTATTATTGTGTAAGGAGCCTGATATACTAAAATCTGGAATAAAAATTAAGTACATTTGGTCATTAAATAATGAGTCTATTCATTGGCTTTTGGATGACTAGAAAACAAAAAATTAACTAAATATTTGCATGTGCCAACTTAGTAAATAAAAGTATCAGGTATCTTGAGTATGTTGGAGAAATAAATGAAGATAGGGATTTCTTATTCTCAGGATTTTTTCTTAATTTTTAACTTTTTAAAAATAGATTCTTTTTTATATCTATTTTTTATACAATACATAGAAAATTTTAACAGAAATTTGAAAAATTTTAATATTATTAACTCAGTACAAGCAGAATAACACAATCATTCTCAAGGTTCAAGCATTACAATTCCCTTTACTGCATATATTCAAATATAGTTGGTACACATACCATTTGCTTTAGTATAAAAATTTAACCAAGTCTGGAAGATTGGATTTTTTTTTTCTCGTAGATTTTCTTTTGAAGAAAATAGTGAACAATTTTCAGGAACAAAAAGTAGTTTTATAAAAGTGATGAACCTTTGTGTGAAGTGATGAATTTTGACGACGAATTTATGTTGATACTTCAACAATGTAGAAATAATAGCAATGTAGAAAACCATTTTTTTTTTAAAATGAGACTTAGAAAAAATTTGTAAGATAAAATTGTTTTTAAAAATCTTTACTTCTAACACCAGTTATGGAATGAAACACTCTTAATAAAGTCTTGACTACTAATGAATTTATTTTAATTTTTTAATTCTAAATCTAAGTTACAAAATTCTTATGTCTAAAATATTTGAATATAATATTATGCTGATTAAGCATAAACAAATAATAGATAATACATTGTATGAGATTTGTATTCAAAGAATTTATTTGTGTGTTCAGTAAGAATTTTAAGTACGAAGAGTTTTATGTTAGAAAAATCTGATTAGTACATCAGATATATAGTACATAACATATATTTTTCCAATTTCTATATTCTATCATCTAATTTATCTCTATTAATAGATTTCTTATCAGTTTTATTTAATATTGTACAGCAGCTTTATGTATATAAGAATGAGACGTCATAAAAATAAATGATGACAATTTTCAAAGAACCCTTTATGAATTTAAATGACTTATACATAATATATACAGGTAAACATCTTTGAATAACATATATCTTATATAAAAGTCAGTAGATAATATTAAATTTAAATAATGTTTATATAAAATTTTCAAATGGGTTAAAGGATACGAACAAATATTGAATTTATTATGATTGAAACTTTGCTTTTATTTTATTTTTTTTTTATCTTATTTTCTTAACATTTAGATTTAGATAATGCTTATCTTCGTTATGTTGTGTACCACAAAAAAAAAAAAAAAAAAACAACAAACTCTTTCTTCTTTTTTTTTCTCAATTTAAATTGTCAATCATTTGTCTAAAAACAAAAAAGCAAAAATTAGAAGGAAAAAAAAAAGATACATAGAGTATACATATATCTGTATTTAGTGTATGTTTTTTTCCCTCAGTGAAAAGTTCATGAGAATCTATGTATATTTCATGTACATTGTTTAGAAATTAGCAGATTTTATATTTCATATAAATCAAGTCCTTTTTTTATATTTTTATTTTTCATGTACATATATATTTTTTTTTTCGTTTATTGATTTTTTTTTTTTTTAACTTGCACATAAAAAGTTTTAAATTTCCGTCAAGACAGCATTTACAACTTTTTACTTTACTTATTCTTTCTTTTTTTTTTTTTTTTTTGTCAAATGATGTAGGTATACAATAGATTTTTATGAGAAAAACATAAAAATAAAATAAATGGAAAAATTATGACATCAGAAAATGCGCAAGTTTTCTTTTATTTTTAATTTTTGTTCTTTACTTTTTCCTCTTCTTTTTTATATGTAATTTTCATATTAATTTTATCTTACATATTTATTATTATTGAATGTAGTAAAAATGGATAATGTTGTTATAAAAAAAAAATTAAAAATTTAACTGGAAAACTCTTTACATTATTGTCGCCACTATTTTATTAAAATAAAAATGTAGACAAGGTGTTTCCGTCAGTTGAAATACATAGATTTGTACAAAGGTAGTATATTCGATTGAGATAAATAATAGAAAATATTTTTTGAAGATGGTTTTTTTTTCTAATGGCGTCAGTTTGTAATTTATAAACAAATATTTAAAAAATTTTTCAAAAGTACAAGCAGTCAGTTTTTCTTAAAAATTTTTATTGTAACTTTAGGTAAAATCAAAAAATTGCATATTTCCATATGTTTTGTTATCTCATATACTTTGTTCACAAAGTTTTTTCAGTACATTTCTTATGGACATTATTTGTCTTTTTTCTTCTTTAAGTAATTACATAAATGTGTTTCTGATTTTCGTCACAGGCAGTGTTGCCCTTCAGTTTAAATTTTGTATCTAAAATCAGATGAACTTTTTGATAAGTGTTGCCGACTTTATTTTATTTTATAAAATTTCATACTTTGTAAAAATTGTTTCCTAATAAAGAAAAATTATAAAATATATAAAATTTATTTTTTTTAAATTTTAATTATTATTAAAAATTAATAATTTTAATTATTTGAAATTCGATCGATCGAATTATTATATTCATAATAGCACCCATTGTTCAAATTTTAACAAATATCTTAATTGTTGGTATAAATTGTATTTAAATACACAATATATATGTATATAGTTGAAATTGATAAAGTGTTATTATCAAATCATTAACATTATCGATCATTAGGTTTTTATTATACATTAGAGAAGAAATAAAGTACACGCGAATTATGATCAACCGGGGGGTACATATACATACGTAATGTCTTTTGTTTTTATGAGTCATTACTTTCAGATATGTATACATATAGTCAAATCCCTCTAAGTCGAACCTTTAGCTGTTATGCAATTAACTGCCATATATAAAGGACTTGAAGGATAATTAACTAAAAATATTAGCTTTAAGTAGTATATAGTTATTAAAACATAAACAATTCACATATATGTATGTATATACATATCCATGTATATTGTAAATATAAAGAACAAATGTATAAAAAATGTGAAAAAAACAGCTTCTTGCTATAACTAAGTTCTAAACTTTTCACATTTCCTCTTTTCAACCATTATAACACACGGTGTAGACGAACGATAATTATCGTAGCGATGACTGTCGTCCAGTTTAGAAATACACTTGTCCTTATACAATTTTCAAATTTAACTTGACAAAACTTATCCTGTGTTAAATTTTTTTTCTATATAAATTTTGTAATAAAGTTTTTTTTATTAATCTTATTTTTTTCCTTCTTTCAGATCAATCTAACGCAAATATCGTTTTAATGAAATTTGGGATCAACAAGAAAATCTACAAACTTCGTTCTTTTTTTTTTTTGAATGTTGTTATTTTCTTAGAAAACAAAAAAATCATAAATTTATTTTGAAAAGCCTCCTAATTAAAAAGTAATTATGTAATTAGATTTATATTTAAAATTATTATTATTAATAAAAACGAAAAATGATTTCTGCGAAAAAATATATATCCTTTCCGTCGTCATCACAAATATCATTTACTACATCATTACTTTCACGATTACAAATATCAGTAAAATATTTCAATTATTTTACTTACAAATACACCAGCTTATTGAAAAAGCTTTTCCATATTTTAATAATAAGACAAAAAGTAAATTATTTATTTCTTATTTCACAAAAATTTAATAATGTGTAAGTACAACAAATTATACAAAAAAAAAATTTTTTTTAAATAAAAATTACTTTTGAGTGTTTAGACATCAATATATGTACATAAATTTTTCAACGTACTAATTTATATTTAGCCTATGAACTGTATTTTTTTTTTATCAGGAAAAAATAAACAAAAGCTAAATACATGTTTGAAAAAATTAAAATTTAAAAAAAAAAAATAATTATGCTATTTTTCAAATTTTTAGCAAAACAATTTCAAATAAAATTGAACATACATATAAAAAATTGAATAGAAATGCTTTATCCATTAAGTAAACTTTAAATACTTCTATTCAAAAATAAATTTCAAATGTGTTAAAATGTGTTAAATTTTAGTATTTTTTTTGTTTTATTTTTATTCTTCATTTTTTTCTAGTGTGCCTGATATACTTATGTACATATATCATGAGACATAATCATAAATATTTTTGTTATATATTTATGTAACATAGTTAACAACTGAAAAATACATGAATTTTTAATTTAAAAATAAAAATAGATAAAAGAAACGGTTATAAAAAATTAAATTGAAGAAAAAAGAAAACAAAACGAAACAGAAACAATAAAAATAAACAAGGACTGTAAAAAAAATACCAAGAAACTGAATTTTATTCCTGTGGGTCATATTTCAACTAAAAATGCTCGTATTCGTAGCACTGTTTATCATTCATGCTTGCATCGCTGGTAAGTTTTTACTTTAAATTTTTTATTATTCTTTGTTTTTTTTTTTTTTTTTAGTTTTTTCCTGAATAAAAAATTTTTATGTAATAAAATACAAATATGTATAATTCATTTACATAGTACATACTATACATATATGGAGGTTCATATGAATTTGATATGCTCGAAAACATATCTTTTATCATTTAAAAAATAAAAATAAAATAAAATACGAAAAATAGTACCTACATACACATATAGGTAGATAAAATAATAAAAGTTGAGGTTTTTTCGCGCATGGTTTACATGGCGTAGTGATCTTTTTTGTGTACATATACGAAAGAAAAAACCTGTTACAACAACAAAAACGCATGTGTGTAAGTATCTTTTTTTCTGCGCATGTTTTTATAGTATAATACGATACCTCAACTTTTATTATTTTATCTATTTTTGAAAATATCTACTAATTGACAAAAAGAATAAAGTAACAGCAAATCAAATAGTGAAAAATAGTTCCTAGATATACTTCAAAAGAAAATTTATTTCAAAACATGAACTTAAGTAATTTGTTTTTCGTTTTTGTTTTGTGTGTTACACCAACATATACATATACATACATACTTATATATATGTACGGCTAATATTTTTGGAGGATATATCAAAAATATAAAAGAAAACTTGTTTATTTTCCTTTATTTATAAACTTTATTGAACCTTAATCACTTTCACAATTTAATAATATTGAACAATTATCTTGTATATGACCGAACTCTTCAAATGATAAACTTAGAATGAATCTCTTTTATTAAAATTATTATTTTTTTTATCTTCAGAACTATCTATAAATTAAAAAATTTAAATTAACCCCCACTTTTTATTACAGAATCAGAATGCCCAATCAATTTCCAATAAAATTGCCAAAGAAAGTAAATTCTCTAAAAACATTCTACGCGAACATTCTACACGAACATTCTAAGAGAACATGTTTTCTCTACAATACAATGTTCACTTAATTTTAAATTCTTAATGTATCTTCATAAATATGTATGTATGTATGTATCTTATTATCTATTTCGTCTATTAAGTCATCTTTCTCATCAGTCTCTAAATTTTGAGAATTCGGTATTGGTTTTATTATTTGTGATTGTTCTATTAAATAATCTTTTGGAATTTTGATTACAAAAACTAACATTTTACTTTTATACATATTCCAATACTCCTGCTTTTAATAGTTTCAATTTATAAATATCGACATTGTATAAATCTAATTCTTCTGAAGTTAACATAAATGATTCAGTTTTGTTTCTTGATATAAAAATGAGATTTTTGCTCTTATATTTTTCACCTGTATATTTGATTTATAAATTGATTCTAGAATTTTGGCCCTATCGTTCTCTATTTAATATTTTTAAATTTAAAATTGTTTTATTAAAATGGTCATTAATTTTTATTTGTTTATTCAAATTTTAGATACTGTTGTGGTTGTTTTCGTCGATGTTTTTCAGGTGTTCTAGTATTTCCTGTCTGTCATTGTCGTCCATATTTCCAAACACTCGTTTCTGTACGGTACCTACAAAATTAACTAGTCCTTTTTTTTGGGTCGATTCGTGGTTTGTATTGCTCTAAGTTTGCTTTTTATTTCACTGTCTAGTATTTGTCTGTCCCTTGTGTCTAAATGTTTTATATTAAGATATAGTAGTTGTTCCAAAATTTGTGATATTTCATTCAGGGAGTCAATTCTCGAAATCAGAGGTTTTGAAAATTACTTTTTTATACTTAAAGATTTGTTTTCTTCTAATTTTTTTTTAAGGTACAATTCCTGCAACTCCAGAGAATATCACAGTCACATTTCTTACACCGGCATCAGTTCGTATTTCATGGCAGACAATGCTCGATTTACAAACACATCCAATTGAAAAATATGTTGTTACATATAAACCAACAAACGACAGGTAAATTTTAATGTCCAATAAAAAGAACAATCTATTAATTTTAGCAAGCTTTATTTATTATATACATATATTTTTGTTTTTGAATATTTTATTGTTTTTCCGCTTTTTGTTCTATGGAATGATTAATTTTATTCTTGAGACTTAGATTGTGTATTTTTACAAAATTTGTTTCATGGACAAAACAAAATACGATATTCAACTTTAGAAAATTGATAAAATTTGCATATTTTTATGAAATTTTTAAAAAAAAAACGGCAATAGAGTAAAAGTCATATGTACTTTTGTATATTATGTGTACATACATATGGATATGTCCAATATCTCTTTGAAACGATCCTGTGGCATAGAAATGTAATGCAGCGGCCAACCTAATTCTCTTCGGAATAAATGTTTTCCTAATACCACTCTTCATACGAGAAATTATTTCTATTAAAAGGTCTAGAGCAGATTCTTTATTAAATCGAAATAATTCAATAAAACGCGATTCTGGTATATGAAATGGATCAGTTATATGTATTTCTTAGATTTCTCCTGTGAACTCGTAGCATATTTCTACAATCATGCTTCTCTGCAATTGTAAGCATCAGAAGACCTCTTATTTTAAAAGCTTCCAAATAAAATTAAAATTTATACATATTTTTCTATTATATTATATTATAACCTTACTTTCCAATAGAAAGACAATTTAATAAATAAAATCAAAATTTCAATTATTTATAATTAAACTCTGTAATAAGTGAACAAAAGCACCATAACCGCAATTATTAATATCAACAAAGCAACTGCGGTAATTTGAATTTCAATTACATTATTTCGTTTCGATTCATAATATAAACCATGGATTTCTCGAGTGGTGAATTTTTTGAGTTATAGAAACACTAATACTCTATCAATCGAAAATTATCAATCGAAAATATGTGACGCCAGTTTTAATCGAGTATTTTTCGATTAAGTTACAGAAATGAGCTACAGAAATTTAAAAAAAAAAAAATACAAACTATTCTAGAAACCACATTCAATTTTTTCAATATTTTATTTGTTCTGTTAATATGTTGTTATAAGAATAAAGAATTATTTTTAGTATTTTGTTTCATACTATTATTGTAAATTTTTTTTTTTTTATTTAGGATAAATTAAAAATATTTTTATTGCCCGAATACTTTGTTGAGCGACTCGCGGTATCTACATATGTATGTATAATACTTATTTTCGATTATCATTAAGTTTATAAGGAACTATGTACAAATACAATTTACTATGATATACGACGCAATTATTCTAATATTCAACTCATTTAATTTTCTGTTCTTCCATTTTTTTCATGTGTTTGTGTGTATTATTTTTTTGTCTAAATGTCGTCAATAAAATAATAATAATGTCAAATTATCTTATTTCAATTGTCTGAAATTAAATGAATTGTGTATGTGTAATGTGTATAAAATATATATACATATGACTAATCTAATGTCTTACTTTTTTTTATATTTGAGTAAAAAAACAACTAAGAAAATATTCAAATTAGACCCAGAGGACTTTTTCAGAGTTTTTTATAGTGGGCGAACAAAATAATGGTAATTTCAATTGTAGGTACGTACTAAATATTTGTAAAATTTCTATGGTTAATAACAAAATGTATGTATATGTATTCTCGTTTAAAATGCAAATTTACAAAAACAACATTTCTTAGAATATAAACAGACGTTATAAATACGCCCTTTTAATAACATAATAATAATCCTTTTTATTAAATTGTACATGAAGATCAAATAAAAACAGAGTAATAAATTCCACTGTTGTCGAAGAATTATTTAATAAATTTTCTTGTTGTTGTTGAACATAATCTTAAATTTAGAAAAACGAAAAATTATTTGAAATTAGATGTTTCATAAATTTGTATAAAATCTCACTTTTTTTGCTGCTAAAATTATACCAAGCGTTTTAATGCAGTACAAAGCTTTAACATGTTGAAAAGAAAAATAATAACAAAGAAAAAGTATTTGCAATAAAGTGATAAATACAATTATTTTGTGTTGAAATTTTACAGATAGAAATTTTTGTTAAGGTACAAAAGTACACATATGTATATGGGAATTTATTAACATCTTTGAAATTTAATAAAATCCTTTTTTCCTAAGGAATTCTATAGTGAAATATTTTTATATTCTTTTGTTTGTATCTTTACTTTAATAAACATCTTTAAACAAAGTAAGTTTCTATTATTCTTTTGAAATTCCACTTTTTAAACTCTTGTACAAGGTTCGTACCTATATATACACATTCATTGTTTGTATGTAAGTATGTGTGTCCTTACCAAGGCTATGTAATCTTGTGAAGAAATAGAAAGCATTACATTTATCTTTTTGTTTTTTTTTTCCAATTTCAGAAAGTAATATAAAATGCTGTGCTAACTCAAGGTTCAAATATTTTTTACTTTAACAATCTGGTTAATTTTTATCTTCTGCAAAAGATAAAATAGCAATCTTATTAAAACAAAAACAGAATGTGTGTATTTTAGCTTTTTTCTAAAGTCAAAACAAACAAAGATTCTTTTATCAACAAAAAAAAAAATAAAAAATAAAAATCTGGAAGAGAAAGGGTCAAATCTCTTACAAGTGAAATTTCTTTCGGAAAACTTTAAGAAATTGTTTTCTTTTTTTAAAAAGAAAAAAAGTTTATTTTGTTTTCATGTCTTGCATGTTAACTCACAACGGATTCTTTAATTAATGCCTTTCCATTATTCATAAATGCCGTATAAACTTTCCACACACTTTGTTTAAATAATTTTTGTTTATTATTTACTAAGTTTACCTTTATCTTTACTAATAATCGACCATATACGTACTTATAACCCTAAAGTTATAATTTTATTTGAAAACATAATTTTTTTTTACATTCAAATCACAAACAATTGCACTTCAAGTTTTTAATGATTCTAATGTTGTTATTTTTCAATAGTCTTCATTATAAGTTCGCAGGATGTTTCAGTTAATTAATAATACAAAATACTTTGGCCTTACAAAAACAGACTGGCCTTATTTGAAAATAAAAAAGTCACGTATACAAAGAAGATTTTGGGAAATCATGTGGAATGTTTTCGATTTCGAAAATGCATAAAATTCATGTGATAAATAATATTTCCTTTACTAATGAATTAATCCATTGAAATTTTTCAAACTTCAAAAATGTCCTGAAGGTTAAAATTTATTCTATACCTATTTTACAAAACGATATATTTTCTTTTATCGTTGTATGTTAAAGATGACACTTCAAAGTACCACTATAAAAAAGTCCAGTTTCAATATCTCATGCTTGCTAATCGGAAGTTTCCCAAAAGTTTCTTGACACTTTTACATGATAGTGTAAATACAGATTAATACAAATTTGACTGAGTGACCTATACACAGGATATATTTTACATTCAAGGTAACAAGTACAAGGTATAAAATAAAGGACAAAGCTATCAAATTTATTTAAAGAAAACTACTGTAATTAATTGTTTTGGTATATGTATGTAAACACCATGTTTAAATGATATGTACATACCTATGTGTGAAAAGTGATTATTGTACAACATACATGATAGTTTTCAATTTACTATACAACCTTTAATACATTGACATACATACATATGTATATACTACATGAACAATTGATATCAAAATCATTATTGTTTATTTTCTAATATTGATTCTAAACAGGATATTTCAAACATGTTCACATACAAAAAACAAGTTTATTAAATAAAAATAAACATAATGTACTACCGTCTGAACGATCAGTAGCCCAAGTGACAGAGCGCTGGCTTCTAAAACTAAAGGTTTTGGGCTCAAATTCACCCAAGTAAATTCACTCAGGTTCGAATGAGTACCAATTCGATACTAAAGTGTGTAATTTGGTAGCTCTGCTTGTTGACCAAAAGCAAGTACATAAACCAACTACACAACCTACGAATTTAATTGTTCCATTCCACTTTAAAACTGAAGGTGCATGTATGACAAAAAAAAAAGTGACGAAACCTCAAGGTTTCCTTGATAAACTGAGGACACCAAGCCTCTTGGTGGGCTGTTTCGACATGAAGTAAAGTGCTTAGAAAATTAGGTTTGATAAACAAAATCGTCTTGTTGTGGCTTGGGCGTAGGTTTTTTTTTTTTTTGAAATTGCGAAAATAAAATTTAATACAAAGTCAAAACTTAACAGTTAAAATCGGTACACTCCATATTGTGAGCAAAAGTTAAAAAAAGTTTCATGGAACACCCTGTTGAATATGTAAAAACAAATTAATACTTGTAGTTATGATGAAAGTATAATATCATACATATTTGTATAAATGTTTGTTATTTTTAAAAAAGTATTTAAAATACCATATATTGAATTAATTAAATTTTCTTTTTGTTTTAAATTGTAGTTTTAAATAAAATCGGAAATCAGTTTAGTACTTGAAAAAATAACGTTAGTTGTGAAATAATATTAATAGTAAGCTGTTACTTCCACGCTGTTTCTTTTTTGTTTTTTTTTTTTTTAATAAACATCAAATAAAAATTTTCTAAAAGAGAGAAAAAAAAATTTTAAAAAAATAAAATCCTTTTTGTGTGATCTTTGATTGAAAATGATTTGATTTCATATCGACGACTTTTTTATATGTTTTTTTTCTGTGATTGCTTCTTTATATACATTATTACTTTTTTGTTATTTTTTTTTAAAAACTTAAATCAAACAATAACATGAAGGAAAAAACAGTTATACTAAGTAATTGAGAAAAGTTTAAAAGAAAATTTGTTTGTGTGCTTTTGTATGTTTACTTTGTAAATATACAATGTTTTTCCCTTTTTTATACAATTTTTATTTTTCTTATAACAAAACAAAAACTTGTTTAAAAAATATTACAAGAAAGAAAATATATTTAAATGAATTTTTCATTTTGTTTGTATTTTTATTAAATTTTTTTTTTTTTTATACCTTTATAAATTAAAATAGTTTAAAGAAATTTTCAATAAAATATGAAGTAAAAGAATAACTTTTTTTAAATATAAATTTTTTGTAAGGAAAAAACGAAAAAAGGATAAAAGTAAACATAATAATTTTTTTATTTCAAAAATATGAGCGGTTTCATATAAAAAGAATCTTAAGAACATATGAAAAATAAACAAATAAAAAAAACTGAACTTCTTGAAAATCAAAAATTTTCATTTTCCTTAAACCAAAGACAGTATATTTTCTATAGAATACTTGGTCTCATTCTTAGACTATGTTGAATAAGTTTAATCGGTTTACAGGGTCATGAGATATTTAACTTTAAAAACGGATTTTTGATGAAAACGATCTAATATGTATGAAGCGTTGAAAAAAATGAAAAGCTTATTCAAAATTTATTTTAGATTGTCCCAGAAAGACCAATAAATTTTTAAATAAATTTTAAAAATCAAACAAGATAAAGTAATTTAAATAACAAACAAAAACAAAATATACCAAAAAAAAAGGGCATTTGTGATTTTGTTTTATATGAAATTAGTATTATGAAATTTTGATGATAACAAAATTTATTTTAAATTGAAAATAAGTTTATTTTGATGAATTTTAAGGATGTCGTTTTATTAATCTCTTTCTATCTCTTTCTTTATTTTGTCAAAGTACATAGTAAAACCTTCTAATTTAAAATTCAGATGTTATATTCATTAAATTTCTTTAGAATTAAATAAAATAAAAAAAGAAAACTTTTTAGGAAGTTAAACGTGCACATATGCTATTTTACTGATAATTCAATTTATATTTCGGTATAATTAGGAAATCAATTTTTAAAATTTATTTTCGTACTCGTTTTGTGGTGGTTGTACAATTATCAGTTTTGAACTTTAATGAACTTTTTCTCAAGAATTTGTAAATTAAAAATTTTCCTGTGAAAACTTAATATTTCTACAAACATTGGATTTGAGTTTTTCCAAAATATACACACACATATACATATATCCATTTATAGCAGTTTTTTTAGACTTACAAAGGGTATATTATTTTAATGTCATAACAAAATAATGTCCAAAAAATTTTTAGTATCTACATGAATAAATAAGCTATATATTCAATAAAATTCTATGAAAAATCATTAACGTAAAATTGACTAAAGTGATATTAAGTGGAAAAATAAAATACAAGGAAAGAAAAAGAATAGGGAAAATAAATTATAAATGCCCTCATAATTATTTTCGTTGTCATTTCATCCTCGATTTTTTTCTTTTTGTTATTATATTTTTTTGTTTTCTTTTGATAATTTTTTAGAGGAATTATTTAAGTAACAAACATATTGAATAGAAAAATACATATGAACATACATAAGTACATATATTGATTTTGCTTTTATTCTTTTATTGACTGTCAATCATTGAGTATAGGATGTTTCGTGATTTAGGCATGTATGTTTAAACTAAGTGTGATATGGTGTGATTTGATACTAGCTTTTTCGTCTTTTCTTTTTACTCTTCTCACTTTTATTTTTTGGTTTTAAATTTTTAACAGAAGTTTGGAATAAAAGTTCTTCTCCCTCTCTCGTATATTACACAAAGTAATGTGAAACGTAGTTTCTGAACTTTATTAAGGTTTGTCAAAAAATAACAAAGAAATTGACAAAAATCATACTATTATGTCGGACTCAATTTTTTTAACCAAAAATATATACATTAGCAAAAGCTTTTTAAAAGCTTTTAATAAAAATTTCGCAAAACTTTTTCGAGGACGTATATGTTCCAAATTTTATCCAGATTGCTCAATATATGACGGAGATATGTATTACAAATAAACAATTTCTTCAAATTTCTCTTAAATGAAGTTGAGGTTGAAGTTGAAGTTATAATTTTTTTTAATACCGATTTTTCTCATGGAGTGGGGTGGAAGTTTTGCTATACAGGGTGTTTCACGGTTCGTGTGCCAATCTGAACATGATGGTAGATCTCGATTGTAACTCACCCTGTATGAAGGAAGAAAACTTTGTTTTCATTTTTCAAGCATAATACGTTCAGCTGTAGGAGTAAAATAACATGTAGAAGCTTCGTAAGGACTTCTGTGGAAAGCTTGTAGAAAACTTCGAATACAGCTTTTGTCGAAAACCTCAGAGTAAGCTTTTGCCAATAATTTCGAAATTCGGAAATAATTTCGAAAGTTTGAAAATACATGTAAAAATATTTCGCGACCTTTTTTTTAAATTTCGAACAAATTTTTCTCCATTACATAGTTTCTATTTCGTTTCAATTATTTTCCTATAATTTTTTA
The DNA here is from genome assembly GCA_939192795.1 of Bombylius discolor. Lineage (NCBI taxonomy): Eukaryota > Metazoa > Arthropoda > Insecta > Diptera > Bombyliidae > Bombylius > Bombylius discolor. Next base: position 31,676,782 of record OW584243.1, on the reverse strand, counting down.
GGATAGTAATTTTTTATTTATTTAAAAGTCTGGAAAAATATCCACTAGAAGAAAAATACATAATGTAGAAAAATAATTGATACAACATTTCAAGAGAAAATGAATTTAAAAAAAAAATAGTTATAAGTGTCGTCTGCAAAGCTTATGAACATTTTTGTTTCAAAAATCCTTCTTATAAAAAAATAAAAACAAAAAAACAATGAACACATTTTGTTTTTTATGTTTTTATTTCAATTAAGACTAAAACATTTCAGTCCCACACACAATAACTTTAACACAATAAATCTAACCACTTAACATTCTTGAATACATACATATCTTGTACATACACATATTATCCGAAAAAATAAAATAAAAGTATAAAAATAAAACTTTTCTAATTAACAAAAAAAAATGATTAGTTTGTATGTTTATTAAAAATGTGCAAAAAATAAGAAGAAGAAGAAGAAGGAGAAAACGAAAACCGAAAGAAAACAAGCAGCTAAATAAAAGTGAAAAACAAAAATAGAAATTAATGGGAAATATCTGTGAGAAATTATTATTATCATTATCGACATCATGACAATCAATATCGATTTAAAAAATGAAAGTTTGTTTTTCGTATTATAAAATACAACTTAATAAATTATTAATTAAATAAACTGGCATAGGTCATAATTTTTTATTTAAAACATCTTTATTGTATTTTTAACCGCAATTAAGAACTTATATTTCAAACAAAAAGTTTTTTTATTCATCATCCTTTGAAAAATTTCTATTTAACAGTAAAAGATACTGACCTACACCTAAATGTTGCATAATTGAGACAATGAAAAAAATAACACAACAAAGAAAAATAAGAAAGTGAAAAAATCATGAATCAAGCGGCATAACTTTAGCAAGCACATCTTCAATTTTGTTTACTACAAGAAAAGTAAGTTGATCTTCTATCTTCCAAAATAACAACTTGATCTTCTATCTGCCAAGATAACAAGCTGATCTACTATCTTTCCAAGTAACCAAACCCATTTTCAGGAAAACAAGTATGTAAGCTGATCTTCTATCTTCCAAAGTAACAAGTTGGTCTTCTATCTGCCAAGATAACAAGCTGATCTTCTATCTTTCCAAGTAACCAAACCCTTTTTCAAGAAAACAAGTAAACTGATCTTCCCAAGTAACCAAACCCTTTTTCAACGAAAACAAGTAAGTTGATCTTCACAAGTAACCAAACCCTTTTCAAGTACTAATCTTTTATCTTTAAAAGTAGCCACACAACATATACATACATTCTCTCTCTCAACACCTATAGCTCTCTGCTCCTCCCACTTTAACAGCCTTATGGAAAAAATTTTTATGTCCCACTTCCGTATACCTGTCCCTACGTCATGTGTACATTTTAAAGCAAAGATGGGACCCTTACTACTTAATTAATTTTCGTAATAAACGAATAGCATTCAAACGTCAATTTAATTAATTTGGAGTTTATTCAATTTAGTAAATTTCAAGTGATCGGTGCATACTACTCCAAGTTGTAAGACATATTTCTAATTTCTAAATTTTCTTTGTATTTCGAAAAGCTTTTATGGTAGAAAATTTAAAAAATTTCGAATTTTTCTTGTTTTGCGATACTGAACTAAAACAACACACTGTAATTTAAAGATTACAATTTTCAGTTGCAGAATGCATTTTTTTTACTTTATAATTCATCATGAAATACCAATTTTTTATATGATATTGCTTGCTGGCTACTAAGTTCTCTTTTTTTTACATTTTCAGTTTTCTTTTTTCTTTAATAATTTTTTTACTTGTTTTGTTTTTTCCTCTTATTTTTATTAATTATGTTTTGCATTGTTAAGTAGCAATGCTGTAGCATGTAAACAAAGAGTGGTAATTGAATAAATTCAAGTTACAGGGTTGTTCAACAAGTGGCTGGAAATAGTGAAGCTGTTGTATTAGATCGTCTCCAACCGAATACACAATATCAAATAACAGTATCAGCGATTTGGGCTGGTAAAAAATATCGAAGTCGTCAAGTGATATTCCGTACTCTTGGTAACAAAAAATACAAAAGAAATATTGTTTCTAATTTTTTTATTTGTTTATAATCATATTTTTTTATTAAAATTTGTTAATAAATCGTCTTTTTAATATTCATAGATTTGCCAAAAACTTCATTACAACAGGACCAAGGATCATATTTAGGCGCTGGAGCAATGGCACCACATGGTAGTGGTAGTGTAGCAATTTTAACCGATGAAGTGCCATTAACAATGAATTCAAATTCAACATATCCGCCAACTAGAGAACTTCCACCGGTATGTTTGAAATAAAATACCACTTTTTCTTTTTAAACTATTTAGGTGGTCAGTGGCCATATTTGTAGAACACTGGCCACTTAATTTCGAATTAATACCAATTTATTTGAATTCCGTGGAACTGAAACATATCCTCAAAAAAGATATTAGTCACTTTCAAATTCTGCAACTCAGAACCAAATCTTTCAATTCCATCTTAAAATGTCCTAGTTTTTAAAATACCACAAACTTCAAAATATAAACTTCATTAATTACTTTTTGTTTCCAATTTCTCACATTACAGATTCGAGGAGTCGAAGTTGGTATTGTACTTATAGTACTTTTAGTGTGGGCTGGAGCAATAGCTTTATTTTTTAATCGTTGGGGAAAAATTCGAATGTTACTTCCATATCAGCCAGATTATAAACAGGAGCAATTAAAAGTACCGGGTACTGGTGTATGCACCGGAAGCGTATGCAATGGTCAACATTCACATCAGGTACATTTAAAAAAAATTAACAAATTTAATTAATAATTTTTATTAATATTTTTAAAAAAAGTTATCTTTCTCTTCTTCGTTTTTTTAAACGTTTTTTTACTTAATTCGAAAAGTAAATACAATTTCTTTTTTTAATTTTTCAAATATTTTTCTAATTAAAAAAAATAAACAACATTATTATATATTTTTTAGTTTTAATTTAATTTTTGTTATTATTTTATGATTTGAATTTTATACAACAGTCTGAATTGAAAAATACTAAAACGGTAAAATTATCCTTTTTTTAGAACCTACTTCATGCAGATATGCTATATCAGGTATTCAAAAAATAAATTCTTGTATTTTTTTTTGTAATCAAATTTTTTAGAAAAGGTTATTTTTGTTAAAATTTTCAAGTGAACTATTTATTTAGAATAAATAAATTAAATAAATATAAACAAAATACATATATCTATAAAAACAAGTTTTCAAATAGATAAATTTTATTTGTTTATATAGTTTTTTTTTCATTCTTTTAAGAAATTAAATTATATAAATTTTATTACCCATTTTTAAAAAAAAAAATAGTCTGTTTTATATACTCTACTATTTAAATTACGCTATTTCTTCACTATCTCTTTTTTATTTTTTTATACTATTTTTAGTCAGTATATATATTTATATGTATATGTTTATTACTATACATATATATATATGTATATGTAGTCATATTTCAATAGATACTTATTTCCTCATATTTTAATCTTTTTTTCTTCTCATATTCTAAAATAAAAAAACAATCTTTATATCTTTATATTACGCTACAAAATATTTTGCTTTATTTTCATATATTCTTTGGAAAAAAAACCTACACTATATACTCTTATATTTATGATATACATATATTTACTACTCCTTTATAATTTACATACATATATCAAGAGAATAATTAGACATAATCAAACCAATAACAACAAACAACATTTCTTCTATTAGTATCTATACATACATATAGTACATATATGTATAGTATGTATGTATATGTATGGATCCTTATATTTTGATATAAAACAACATTAACAAGATACAAAACAATAAAATTATATTTGTATATATAATTTTTGTTTACATTTTTTAATGCATAATATATGAGTTTTCTTTAAGAAAATATCCTGAAAAAACTTAACAGTATCTCTTTTATATATACATATGTACTATATATGATATTTTCTTCATGCATAAACAACATTGAAATGCATTATTCAGCTACTTCACAACGGTCATCGTTATGCAATATAATTTCAATATTCTCATCGATCACACATCAATAAACATCATCAATCTACATTTTACATTATTTTTTAAAAATTTACTTTAATGTTTTTTAATTCAAAAATATTTACTGAAAAACTATATAATTTTATTTTTAGATTAAAATTAGAATTAAATACGAAGTTATAACTTGATAACTTTTTTTCATTCATTTAGCAAAAAATTTAAAACTATTTCGTTGAAAAAAAAAAATCAAATAAAAAAAATATTTCAATATCTCGACTTGTAATAATAAATCTAACAGATAGTTATCATCATCAATCCATAATTTAAGTATGAAGACGAAAATCTCTCAAAGATAATAATTTTTTCAGAAAATATTTTTTTAAATTAAAGACAAATAATATCCTGCATTATTTACCCAAGTGAAAATAAAAATTCCCATTTTTAGATACATGTATCCCATGTGTCTACCTATAAACTTCAATATCCTTTGATAATTTTTTCAAAAAAAAACAAGAAAAAAAAATTAAAATTATATAATTTTGAGTTTTTCTTTTAAAAAATTAAAATAATTATCAATTATTCAATTAATACATTTTTTCCACTTTAGCAGCTTCGTAGATTATCACATACTACTGACTTATGACGTAACTTTAATACCCACGCGAAATATGTAATTGTTTAGAACACGTGTTTCTATGATATTTATCGTAGTCCTCAACTATTTCAATTTTAAATGAGTTAAAATAAGATTGAAAATATAAATAAGTTCGTTATATACCAACAACATTATGGTTCACAATCCCACTTTTTATATGGTTCTTTTTGTATAAGACAACTACTAATTTTATCATTAAATAGGATCATAGTTCTTGTTCTGTATCGCTATATTTTATTCTAAGACATTTACATATGTATGTATGTACCTATATACCTAAATCTGATAAAATATTATCACTTTTATTATTAAGTAATTTATGTAAGACACATATTTTATTATACATATTTTTAGTTCCTTTTTAACAATGTATACAAATGTACTTAACTTTGTTATCTAATTTTTACATACTCTCTAGCAATAATGACAAATTTTATTATTGTTACTTTCCTCCTTAATTATTTGGGCATCGAATTCCAAAAATTTTCGAAATACCTTGAGCAAGTAATTTAACATAATAATTATATTCTTATAAAATTCTTTGTACATACTACTGACGATGCATACATTATACATCTTGTCACTCTATACGTTTAAATATAAGCTAGATAGATTAAGGTCAGCTAACCATAAATTACATTATGTTAATATTATCAATTATTATAAAATTTTGTTAATGTAAATAAAATAAAATAAGAAAAACAAAATCAGTCACCATTAATTGCGAGTGGAAAATTTAAACAAAAATTAAAGAATGATTACAAAGACAAATGCATTCTTTGTACAAAGGATGACATTATCATTCATAATAAATATAGTATCTTTGTTTTATAAACTATGGGTATGACACCATGAAAGAATAATAATTAAGTGATTACATTCATGATTAGAAATAAGCATTAATATAAAGAGCATGATGTTTTCCAAAACATAATATTTAAAATTCATTATAAGAGTAGAATAAACATTATATTTTTGGTACACTAAGAGCTATAAATATCAGCTAAAGTAATAAGAGTTCTTTGAAATAGTTAATTTTACACTTTATCCTTGATTTTGAATGAAATTTCAGGGTAATATTTAAAAGCCTTTAAAATTCGTATGTTTCTTAACGCGTAAGCTCGCAAAAGATAACTTCTGTAATTTCTTTTATTCTTTTTATTCTATTTTATGTTTACGAACTTAAATTTTACATTATTCTCTATTATTCCTTCATTTTCATCTTACTAATTGCGAAATTCATAAACATCAATGCCACATCAATCCAAAAATCCACAGATTCACAGATTAGAGCTTTTACACATAGTTTAACTTGTGTGATTAAAATCAAATAATCATTATCGTAGAAACAAATTTCACATGAATATTACATTACTTAAGAAATTTCCTCTGTATTTTTTTTTTCTCTTCAAACTATTTTTATCCTTGATATTTTGCCTTGCTTGCCCTGCTGCTTTGTTTTGTTAATAATTTTAAATTTAAAAAAAAAAATTAAACGCGAAATCACACGAAACATAAAATTTGAAAAACTTAACACTTAAAATTTTTAACAAACAAATGTTTTATACGCTTCAAATTTAATCACAAAACAAACAAAAAAATGCTCGTTTAAAAAATTTAAAAAAAAAAGCTGGATAGATATAAATAATACCCTTTTGTTTGAAACTTTTGTTGTAGCCTGAATACAATAAAATAGTTGAATCACCTTTATCTTAAAACACCTCCTTTATGTATTATAAATATTACAGTGTTTAAATGACTTTGCAATTATAAATTAAATAATTATAAAAAAATTAAAAACAAAAATGCAAAGAATAAAAAAACAAACAAAAAAAGCATTTTCAAATTAGATTGATAAAGACCTCATATCCTAGTGTTTACCACAATGTGAAGGTTGTGGACTCCTGGATCGCTGCTTCCAATGTCCTCGACGAAGAGATCGTGATTGTGGCTGTCAATTTGCTCTGTTACATAGAGCTGATACAGAAAGCTAGCAGCCAGCACATGATGATGATGCTCATGATAATAGAAAGGATAATAAACATCATCATCCTAAGAATCAACAACAACAACAACAACAATTACAACATCAATTACAATACCAACTTCATCAGCAACATCAGCAACAGCAGCAGCAGCAGCAGCAAGAACAACAACAACAAGATGAACAAGAATTATTAGAACAAGAAGCTAAAAGACAATTAATGTTACGTAGAAGACGTTTATTTAGTCATTATCGTCAATATGAAGCATGGCGTCGTAAACAATTTAGTTATGATGGCGTTTATTATCGTCCAATTATAAGTGCCAATCGTCGAAGACGTTTATATCAACGTCAATTTTCATGTATGGAAAAAAGTGAAAGTAGCCGTGAAAGTCATGAATATAGTTTGGTACGTTACTACAGCGATAGCAAAAGGAATAGTGTAAACAGCGTAAGTGGATTTTAAATTCTACATTCTACCTACACGTCCAAGTTTTATAAAAAAAATTCATCTAAAATTACAATAAAAAAAATTTGTAAAGTTCATAAAATGAAAATGTTACGCGTTTAAATTTTCATTTATTTTTTGTTCTTGTAATAATTATGCACTCTATTTATTAAATACATATGTACATAGGTAAATGTTCTCAAACACACTTGAACAATATGTTTTTTTTTTCTCAAAGCATACACTTAAATCTCTACAAATATTTTAATATTACACTTTTGGTGTACAAGAAACAATAAAAAAAAATGAAATTTCATACAGAACTTCATTATTCAGTTTTCTTTGTTCACTTCTTCAGTTTCAGTTTACCAGATGTTTTTGATGGACAAGTAACATATAGAATTGAACTCAGTACTACAAAACGAAAAGTGAACGGAAAAATGTCTTGACGGAATTCCGTCACCTATTTTTTACATATATTTTAAAGGGTAACGAAATTCCGGCAAGATCCGAGAACTTAGCTTTGTAAATGAAATTATTACTAATCAGATACTCAAACAAGAAAAATAAAAACAAAATGTTTGTAGAGATACTCAAAATTAAATCCTTGTGTATACAAATTATTATGCGTTTTATTATTATTATTTTTTTTTTTTTCAAATACACGTATTAATTATCTTATTGTAAATAAATCATATGTTCACAGATTTTCTTGTTATATATTTTTTTATATAAACCAAAAAATAAAATTGTACAAAATAAAAAAAATGTTGTATAAATATTTTTATAGCACTGTTATATTGCCCAAATTTTCACTGTTAGATTTGTAGTGTGTGAATTTACACAAGAAAATACATATCTATCGTATTGTGTTTTTTTTTTAATTACAAGCACTATATTCAAGTTCAAAGCAGTATTAACATTGTAGATATTTCAAAAAAGAAGTCAAAAAGAACACATAAGATATTTTATAAAATTTTAATCAGTATGTAAACACAAAATATCTGTAATGTATGATAGATTAAATTTTATTTGCAATATTGGGATCACAAGAAGCATTTTATAAATTCTTTTCAACACTCTTGGCTGATAGGTATAAAGAAAAAACAAAAAAACAATATACAAATAAATGAATTACTTACATGAATTTTAATAATAAAAAAAAAAACAAAAAATACAAGAAATAAAATTGAAAAAACAAGCAATTTATCATTTTTGTAAATTGAAATAATATTCTATTAGATATATCCGCATAAAATAGATATTTAAGTCCTGAAATAAACGAAAATAATATTTCATTATTTTCAAATGTGATATGTATGCATCCAACGCTTATGCTTAAAGCTGGGGCAGAATTATGTACTTCGACTCTAGCAAAATTTAACTTCGACTTTTAAACTGGGATTATGAAACTCGCTCGATCATTCGAGTATTCGATTCGTATCCAATACTCGATCATAGTAGCTCGACAGCACTTTTTCTACTATAAAGAGTTTTTTATTTGCTCATTTTTTTTTTCAGCCGTATATTATGCCTTCGATTATCTTGTGACAATTCAACATCTATACTGTCAACAGGGACCATTTCATAAGGTGGTTCAGGAACTTTAAAGTGCTTGCAAATATTGTGCAAGCAGCACAATCATTTACAAATTTATGCAAAACCAATCCAATTTACAAATAAAATATGTCGTTTACAACTTTCGAACAAACGATTATCGAGTATCGAAGTACATAATTCCGCCCCTGAATTTCTTGAATTATAATTATTCAAAAAATAGCTAACGGAAACATGTTACAAAATATTTTGAAGTTCTCAAATAATGCGAATTTGTAATATTTTCAAATTTAGCCCACAGAAAAAGAAAAACAAAGTTAGGAGAAAATCACTCAAAATATCTTCATTTTGTTGAATATCTCGAAATGCGCATATTTTTGATTTTAGTTTCAATAACCCTTTCCTTTTTTTAACACTCCGAGTCAATTTTGAAACATTTTCGTCAAATATCAGTTTACAAATTTGAATATCTCTGGACTCTGTGATTCGAAAAACTTGAAATTTCTGCAAGGTATTTTTCTCGCTATTCTCTAAAAAATTTTGTTTTGTAACAAAAAAAACCCCTGCAACAGGGTACGAGTAACAGAGCTCTAAAGAAAAAAACTAAGCCTTTTTAACCACTTTAACTATTACTTATTAATAACCGAAAACATTCTACTCTAAAAACGACTTACTTAAAATCATTAAATTTACACAAAACTTTCAATTACAAAAGAAAAAAAATACAAACAAATTCATCATCATAAATATTTTCAAAAGAAAAATACACACGAATAATTTTAGAAATCTTAAAATTATGCAAAAATTCCAAATAAAAAAAGAAGAGAAAATTGTTATTTAATTTACTTGATACGAATTTGAAAGGAAAAAAAAAACAAAAATACTTGATTATACACATTTGCAAAGAATAAGTAAGAATAAAATATGTAAATTAAAAAAAAAAAATCCATTTTATTGTGCATAAATTATTTAATTTACATTTGAGATTTTTTTCTTCAAAAAATTTATAAAAGATTTTGTTTTCTTTGAATTTATTATCCGTAATCTTTGGCTTGTAAAAATTCAAATGAATTTGAATTTCTCAATGAAAAATAAAAAAAAGATATTATAAAAAGCTTTATTTATTTTACGCTTATTTTTTTTTTTCTCCTTTGGGATTTTATAAATGTTTTTGTTTACAATTAAAAAAAGGATAACAATTTTCTAATATGTATGTATGTATAAACTAATTCCTAATTCGATAATTAAATTGAAAATGAAAATAGAAAAAAAAGCTTTTTTAATTTGATTTAGAAACACCACGGATCTTTTACATATTTTTTCTTATAATTTAGAATTTGTGATTTTTGTAAATCATTTTTCATTTAAGAATAATTATTAGGAAAATTGTGGAAAAAAAGAAAACTTACAACTATAAAAAAAATTCTGGTGAAAAATTTAAATATGTAGTAATTTTTCCATTGTCACATACAAAACAATCAAAACTCGAAAAAAAAAGAAAAAAAAACGTTCAACAACAACAAAATTACCCAAAAATTTCTAACGAACCAGCACTTTTTCGAACATAAAAAATCGTCTAGAGAACCCAAGTAGGGTCTTGGCTCACATGGAGCTGTTTCGTTTTTTTTTCTGTTCATTTCAAAAAATATAAATTTTTCTGAATATCCTTATTAGAAATATCTAACACCCAATGACGACGATACGAAAAAGCACAGAATTAAAAAATAAAGAATAATAATAATAGATAAATAAATAAATTCATGTAAAAGTAATTACTTAAAATAACTTACCAGAAAATGTCGATAAATAAAAACAGAAAAAAGGTAATAATAATAATTAAGTATATACATACCTATAATAAAAAAAAAATTAAAAGAAGTAAAACTATAGAAAATAAAATACATAATATGTAGGTATGTACCTATATATCTTGCCCAGTGACATCAATTTATCATCATCATGTGTAACACAGTATTTTATGCTGTAGGATTTAGACGTAGTATGTACATCTAAATGGTAGACAACATAGTAGTCTAATGACCTTTAAGGATTAAATATTCTTGTTATGACATATAAAAAAATTATATACTCGTATAGATAAAGTATCTACTATCTATACACATTACACATGTATGATACACGTTCATTCGCTTATGTTGTATTTATTTTCTTCCAAGAATAACTATATGTATTCAGATTTTATCTATTTTTGATGTGTATTATATAGTTTGTGACCTTTTTGTGTAATTGAAATTATAAATGCAAAAAACAATAACAAAAAATTAAATTAAAAGAGTACAGGGAATACCTATATAAAAAATAATAATAATGATTAACATACCTATGTACACATACATATGTATGTATATAAATAAGTTACTTATTTGAACATAAACATGATGATGTTTTTTAATAGAATATTTTAAACATTGTTTTACTGAGAATAATTGATCATAAACGCAAATATAATATCGATATTAAAAAATGTATCTACATGGAATATTGAAATAGATACATACATGCGTAAATATCTAATATATATACCAATAATACCTTGTAATGATAAATAAGTATTTTAGATATTTATAGTTACATGTGCTTTTTGCATTATATTTCATTTATTTTCGTAATAATCTTATTCTATGAAATAATTGACTTCAAAAGAATTAAAAATTGATCAGAAGAACGCAATTAATATCTAATATTCAAAAATATCATCTTGTATCTATTTTCTTTTGGAAACACCTTAAATTGAAAATATGTAATATAATTTATTTTTTCAACATATGAATTTTTTAATAATTTAAATAATAGATGTTGTATTCTTTTAAATTTCAATTTATGTATGTATGTATATAATTTCATGATACCTACCTAATTGTACCTGTTTAAAAATTAAATATGCGCATTTTGTGATATTTGTCACATTAAAAGAATATAAAATAAAAAATATATTAAATGATTACACGTGCTATGAATAAAAAAATAATAAAATAAATATTATAATATAATAATATATAATTATATTACACACTTGCATACATTAAAAATTATACAGTAAAACCTGTATAAGCCGGAACCTCTAGGGACCGGTAAAAAATTCCGTATTGTACAGGTTTCCGGCTTATGGAGGGTGTCATGTATTTTCCAATGAAAATGTACCGTCTATATCTCTATGATTTTATTATAACAACACATAAAACAATTTTAAATTCAAAATTTATTTAATTAAATAAAGTTCACATATTCTATAAAATAGAAAATACATATGTACATACATACTACATATGTATGTTTCAAAAATCTCAATAAAAGTATAGAAACGCCTATGTTAAGTCAGCTGCACACTCCTTTACAAGGCAAAATGAACTGTTTACTGTCTTTGATTCAGTCTGTTTACATTTGCACCTTTTTGTTTTATGTCACGAAAAAACTTTATATAAAAAACGGTAATACATTTTATGTCCCTTTTTTATATGAAGTTTTTTCATGACAAAACAATAATGTGCAAATGTTAACAGGCTGATTTATGTACAGTCACTTGTTTCTTTCTTTTTTTCTTATGTTCACGAATAAAACAAAAGCGAATTGACGATTACGACAAGCTTTTGATGTGTAATGTCAAATAAGGCATTTTTGTTCGTTTTTTGTTCCTCTTTGCCGCTTTTTTAAATTTTTTTTTCCGGCTTAAAGAGGTTCTACAAACACAAATAAAGCATGTTTTACTATTCCGGGTTCGCGTTAGACAGGTTCCGGCTTATAGAGGGTTAATTTATATGAAAATGAACTTCAAAATCTCGGGACCGTAAAAATTTTCCGGCTTAGCCAGTATTCCGTCTTATAAAGGGTCCGGCTTATACAGGTTTTACTGTATTTAGTTTTCAAAATAATTTTGATGCATTTTCATAATTTTGAGGCTTGCTCGTAGTTTTAAGTTGGAACTTGAATACATTTTTTTTTATTGAATGGACGTACATTTTGATTGTGAATATCTCAAATTTTGTAAATGGACAGGATTTTCTTCTTCTACATTTTTTTCTTCTTTTAAATATACTTTTTTTCAAATAAATAAACAAAAAATAAATAATTTCTGTTTACGAAGATAAACACTTCTTACGTTATTTCAACAAGCCAAACACATGATATTTTTTTAAAAAATTTCTATATAAACATTCAAATAAAAAAAAAATAAAATAAAATAAAAAAAAACAATGTTGAATTTCTTTGTTAGATTTTCAATTCAAAATTAGCGTAAAATAATTTAAAAAAAAAAAAAATACAAATGAAAAATAAAAATTTTCATTAATGTAATAATATAATTATTGTGATCATAATTCGTGCGTTATATTATTTTCATAAATTAAATTATTCATATGTTTATTATACATAAAAACACTACGAATATGTTTAATTAAAACTGTTATATTTTAAAATGTGATTACATTTTATGGTTTAATGCAACAACAACAAAATCATATACCTACATACATTAGTATATGATATGTATTTTTGAAAATTAACCACTGTCGAAAAAAGCCTATTGGTGAATTTTATGTTGTGAAAGATGTTGACTTTTTTTTTTAATGAATTTACAAACAAAAAATTTGTACATAATTGTTTGTACTTTTGTTATTTAATGCATTTTATCGAAAAATCTTTTTTTTTTTTGCAATTTAAAAAAAAAAATAAATAAAATAAGAAAATAATAGTCACTTATTATTATATTATATTATAATAAAAATCACTTTAGTTAGATAAAAGCTAATTTAAAAAATATTTTTAAATTTTTTATATTGTAAATAGATACAAAAACATATACATACATAGGTAATTAATAATTTTGTAGTTTGGTAAAAAAAAAAACGCTTTTTTCAATTTCACAAAAAAAAAATTGTTGTTGTTGTAATACACAATTCTAGAATAACGTAGAAAAAATTCATTTTGTTTAGAAACAAAAAAGCAATTATCAAATAACAATAATTAATAAAATACAGTTACATTTTAGGTATTCCTCTTAATCCTTATCTTAATTTCAGTGTGAAGGAAGTGAAATGGGTTCTATAGCTCCTATTGCTAATCTTACCTCTCAAACAGTAACACATCAAGTAAGTTCGTATATATAAATTTTGAAGAAAACCAAACCAAAAATCAAAAGTTACAGAAAAAAACATAAAAGTTTGGAGAGAAATATAAAACATATATCGTACATACATATACAGGGTGTTTCGTTTGGTTTCGTTTGAAATGCTACCAGTGATAGGTCTCATCGAGACAAACAAAAAATCGCATGGGTGCAAATATCTCGAAAATTATGCATTTTTCGAAAAAAAAAAATGATAAAAACAAATCGATGCAACATCAATTGCTCTTTTATTTTCTCTAATAAAAAGTGGGGGTTAATTTAAGCTTTTTTTGAGCAAAACAGGGTTAAACACAAAATTTGCAAAATTTTGAATTTGAACTTTTGTAGGATTCAGGGTAGAGGGACAAGTAGGGTTTTGTTCGAAAGGGCAAAGGGTACTACATATATTTTTTTTTTTTTTTTTTTTAATACAAAGTGACCCTGGAGTGCCCCTGTAGAATGTTATGGGATGTTTTGTGAAAAAAGTGCAAAAAAACTTCAACACCCTCTAGCGGCAAAACCGTTTTGATTTAATCCCCCTCCCACCCATACGATTTTTTGTTTGTCTCGATGAGACCTATCACTGGTAGCATTTCAAATGAAAAAAAACGAAACACCCTGTATAAATTATATTCAGGTAGTGAATTTTTATCGTCAGCACAATGCACATTCATTTAAAAAAAATCAATCAAACAAATAAACATCATTTTGACATTATTATGTGTCACATATTTTATTTCATTTAATTTTAGATTGAAAAAAAAAAATCAAATAAATAAAGCAAAAAACTTCGCATGACGAGCACCATTATTTTAATTGAAATGTTATGAGATGAAAAATTCAAATAAAATATGTTTTTGTAACACACATGTAAAAGTCTTCTATATTCGTTCATATCTATTGATTTTTGTTTAGAATTTAAAAAAAATAAGTTTTTAAAAACAGATAAATCGTGATTGTGTTGAAAATTTGACTTTTCATAAGTATATGCATAAATAAATTTTATAAAAAAAAAAAAAAAAATAAAAAAAAACATCAAAAAATGTAAATACAAAACAATATCTGATTTTGTTTTTCATTACAAATATAATACAGTATCTTTAAATAACAGATTAAATAAAAATAGAGAAAAAAAAAATTAAGCAAAAAGAAAGTTATAAAGCATAATGAAATAAATGAAAATCAATTCAGGAAGAAAAAAAAAGGTTATTATGGTCCTTTTATCCACCATTTAATCAAAAACTTTAAAATACAATCGTACAAAATTTTTCTTCCACTTTAGAGCAAATCGAGTTAATACAATATTGCTTTTTTTTTTATTTTTCACAAAAGTTAGGAAATTCAATTGTGAATTATTTTTTTTTTTGTAAATATCTATTTATAGATTTTATTGATTTTTTCTTTTGATTCTTTTGAATTTTCAAACGATTTTCCTAGATTTTATCCCTTCAACATTTGAAAAATAAAAAGAATTAAAAGCTAAGTATATGTATCTATAAATGATGTGTATTTTGAAAATTATCAATTAAAAACAAACATCACATTTCTCAATTTTATTTTATTTCTTCTGTATTCTTCCTCACTATAATTATTTACTTGTATATATTCTTGTATTCTTATACTGTACATATGTATATTTTAAAAATAATTACAATCTAATATATTTTTTTAAATACCTGTCAAGTATTTCACATGGTTTTCAAATAGTTTTTTATTTAACGTGATTTTTTTAGCGCTACACTACAAAAAATATAAGTTTTTAAGTTTCCATTACCATATAATTATGTCTGAATGGAATGTTAAGAGAATGAATCAAACTGAAATGATTAAATTCTGTTCAATGAAAGTCCAAAACAGCGTAGGAGTTTTCATTGAACACGACACAGAACATAATTTTTTACTTCTACAAGTTGAGAGATCTTCTTCAAACAAAGAAAAATTGAAAAATAAAAGCAGAAAAAAAGCTTTTATGCTCACTAAAGAAAAATTCAATTTAACATTTTCAAAACAATAATGTAATTTACTTTTTGTAAACAATTTGCCCAACACTGAGTGACACAAACCGAACTTCACTAACTTTTTTTTTAAATTTTTTATAACACAACAAAAAAGATTAAATTGTTGTCGGTTGTTCGTTTGAAAAAAAAAAAAAAAATTAAAAAACCATTTTCAAAAGGCTTTCCTCGCATTTGTTGCTGCTTCAGTATGTATGGATGTATGTTTTCCAGCTCATTATTTTGTTGGATGTTGAATAGTAAAGTAATAAAGAGCGATTTAATTGGCATTTTTATCAAGTCTGTATCTTTCAATACAATTTATCTACGTATATTAATCCTCTTTTAAACATCAAAAATCAGTATTTTTCAATACTTATCTACACTCGTATTTGCCTTATTTCAAAAAACAAAAGAAAAGGAAATGTAGTGGACAAAAAAAGAGCTTATGTATGTATGTAATTTTCACTTTGAATCAAAATTTCTAGCAAAGAAAAAGTTAAGAGCAGATGCATACCCCTCACTCTTTTTGACTGCTCAATATTTTGATTATGATTTTGAAGATATAGAATTTGATCCTTCTAAAGCAATACATACATACTTATTCAAACAAACATTTAAATTTTCGCATACCGTGTAGGTGTGAATCAACCTTAATAGAAAAAATTTGCTTCAAATGAAAACACAGTAACTTTATATTTGTATATCTATTTTATTTGTGGTTAAATTTAATAGGAGTATTATTCTGTACATACATAAGTATATAATAGTATATTTTTGTTCTTTATTTTCACATTTTAAAATTCACATAAGAACAAAATACATATCACACCTCATATTATATGCAACAATCTTATAGTGCGAATTTCTTATTTAATGCACATTCATTATTATTAGTGAAAAAAAAAAAATGTGTATATGATTTTCAAGTCACTTTTTTTCTTTTGTTTATTTATTAATTTTTTTTTTTGTTTGAAATCTTCTGTACGGCTTCTTTGAGAGAAAAAAAAAATAAAATCAATATTATCCAGATGTAATAAAAAGTTAAATATTTGTTTTTTTATCTTTTTGTTTTTCTTTTATCTTTTTTTTTTCTTTTTTGAAAAAACACTCGACTAACAGCATTTCCATTATCTACAAGATGTACCATCAACAACAATATCAGAAAGATGTACACGTAGCCGTATTAATTCAGCAATATTTGTATCATCTGAAGGACATGGTTTTGATTCAATTGAATTTTTAAGACGTCATGGATCACAAAGTGTATTATGCCGTAAAGCTCGAAGTGCAGAAAATATAAGTGATGAAGACCGTAAGGTAAGGTTATTTTTCAAATAACAAAATAAAAGTTTAATGGATTTTTTTCAAATCATTAAAAAATATAAAATCTTTATTTTTTTATAAAGGGATTAAACCACAATTAATTCATTCGAAAGTTCACAAATAAAAATTGATGTAAGATCTCTTTTTAACGTTGAAAAGTCAAAAGGCTTTTTTGAGAAAAATAATGAAAATTAAAAAAGAAAAATCTTTAATTTTTTTCACTGTCATTGCTCTTTAAGATTTAGTGGGAAGGCTTTAAAAAAGGGTTGAAAATAATTTATTCTAATAATTTATAGCAATTCTATATGTAGATCGTTTTTTTTTCTTCAATATACCTATGTACATATGTTTATGTTGTTTATTATATGCACAAAGTCCCTTTATTTTTTTGTTATAAGGATTTCTATTTGTACGTGATTTTATAGCTTGTCAACTTCATAATATATAAATTTTTTGCAAAACCTTGTTTAGTTCATTAATGATTCACGACAAGTTGGATTGAATTTCAAGTTCACTGTATGATGAAGCGTGGATCATGATCAAATGAATCATTTAAATTATATATTAAATTACAAGTTGAAACTCGATTATCCGGGATGGTCGAGACCAAGCTCATACCGGATAATCGAAAATTCCGGATAACAGGATGTATTCAGAATAAGGAAATTAAGAACATATTTTTTCATCTTTTTTGAGAAAATTATATTTTTAAATGTGTAGTACATATGTATTCGATTTGTACAAGACATAAAGTAAAAACAACAGAAAAGATTGAAAAATACATATGTATGTGTGTAATAAGATCAAAGAATAAATGTGACCCCGAATAATAGAGTTTTTCACGGATAATAAAGTGAGAAAATAAATTAAAGGAGAGATAAATTCAACCCGGATAATCGAGTTTCAACTGTATATTCAAGAATTATGTAAGAGTACATATTATAAATATAATAATACGTGTTTTTTGCAGAAGACAATGACACAAAATAAAATACATTTTCACTTTACTTAGATAAAAAAAAATTCTACGAAAATATATGTAGGTATGTATGTTATGTAATAACTACATTTTAATCTGATGAATAAAAGAAAGAATTGCAAGAGAAAAAATGATTTTATTTTATATAAAGTTCACAAGCACAAATAAAAAACTATTCACATAAACCCATTTGGATTATTTTCTTATTTTTTTTAATGAGACGCTAAGGATAATAATTCCTTCCGATTTTTCCACTTTTCTTTAAATTTTCGATAGTACTTTATTTTTATACTTTATTTCTTTTTCACTCAAAATGAATATAGCATCGTTTCTCTGAAAATCGTCAATGGAGTACAATGGATAGCAGTAATAATCCTCCAAATGAAACAATTGAATTAGCTGAATGTCATACAATACCAACAACGGTTTCAACAACAAATGTAACAGCATCACATTTAAGAAATACAACAAATGCAACATCAATTACAACAACACCACATACAGCAACAGTAACAACTAGTAATACAGTTATTGTTGGTAGTATATCAATTGAAACTCCACCACCGCATATTCAACAACAACAACAGCAACAACAACAACAACAACAACAACAGCAACAACAACAACAGCGTCGTCAATTTAAAAAGCAAAAAGAGAAACAACAACAATTTGCTAATCAAATTTCAACAGCAACAACATCATCAACAAAAAGTCAATCACCAATTACATCACGCAGCAGTAGTCCAATTCTTACAAATAATAATCAAAATAACAACAACAACATCAATAATATTAATAATAATAACAATAAAGCAGGTGCAATAATTACAACAACATCAGCTCTCCCATCTTCTTCTTCTATATCATTTCCTTCTCTTTCACCACCAATTCAACTAACAAAACTTCAACCAACAAAATTACAAAATTTACCAACATTATCAATATCTGGACCATCACCACCCCATGATGAAGAATTCTTGTAACATTTACCATCGGAGACATTTATTTAAATTGAAAACTTGAGAACCAAAAATAAAATGCGGAAACAAATACAGAAATTAAATACATAAATCAATACGGGAAAATATCATATCTTAAAAAAAAATCCTGAAAATGAAAATGCAAAAAAATAGCTATAACTACTCGGTTTATAAATCGAAGTCAGTATTGTGCTTATTAAGGCAGTACCCGATTAGTTTCTGATAACTTAAAATATAAATGTTTTTGATAAATTATAAATTGAAATTGAGATCTGATCACCCCACACAAGAGACAGATTTATACAAACGTAATGTAAAAGAATATAGAAAAGTGTATACCTATGTTGCCTGTACTGACTTCGATTTATAAATCGAGTATGGTAAAATTTAACAAAAAACATACTAAAATTTTAAATATCCTTCCACAGTTCGTGTACACATACATATGTACATATAACTTTCATTTTTAAAATTTTTTGCTCAAATAAATTTAATTATATTCCTTATTGGAATAAACAATAAATTTATAAAAACAAATATCATCATAAGAAAAAAGGAAAAAAATTTCAATTTAAATAATGTCCCCGATATGACATATACGTACATATACTGTATATTCAAATCCATATATAAATTTGTATATAACTATACATAGAGTTAAATACGTAATACATCATGTTTTTAAATTACATATGATTATTTGCTTTAAATTGAATTATATAAAAAATTATTAATTAATTAATTGAATGTCATACACATTTTTTTTAACTTTTATTTTATTTTTAAGAATTTATAAGCATGTGTAGTATATTTATTGTATACATATAGGTTTCAAAATCGTCGATCTATAATGAAAAAAAAGATATTTGTATAACTTGAATATGTAAATACATTTTTTTGGTAAGGGGAAAGTTACCAGTTCCAAATCCTTTTAGGCCTTTTTATAAGTAAGCAACATCATGTTATAATATAGAACTATTACTCATAAGTGATATCTCCGTTATTCATTGGATGATCTAAATAAAATATGGAACATACTGAGATTTCCTGGATAAAGCTAGCACGGTTCAACGTTAAAGGTTTTAAAAGAAATCGATGCATCGATAAAGGAAACATCAATGTTTTGTTTGAAGAAGAATTTTAACCTACATTATGTAGAAGGCTCACCACACTACTGGCGTCATAGGGATTGGTAACTTTCCCATACCTAACTACCAATTATTTTTTAATTTTTTAAATGAAATAAAAGTAATAGCGTTACTAAATAAAAGTATAAATAATAATAATGATATGTATGTACATTGTACATATACATATATATATAAACTTAGTAACAGTAAAAATAACAGTGCACATATGTAAAATTGTAATTAGCTAACACTCTGATCCTAATTATTACACTTAAAGATCCATCGATTAATAAATAAAAATCGTAATAATGAAAAAATTTTACGCATAGGATGATGAAGTGAAAATATTATTGAAATTGAGCCGGAATAAAAAACCAGAAATTGACAGGACTAGCTAAATTTAAAAATTATTTAAAACAAAAAAAAAAAAAAAAAAACAAATTCTAAAAAAAAAATACGTGTGAAATTGTATTGAATTTAGACTTTAATTTTAAGTGATTACATTGACACGAATTTCTCAATGTTTTTCTTTTAGAAATTTAAAAAAAATTAATAGTCGAATTTCGATCTCATTTTACATTCGATACTTTGAAAAATCACCTTTAGAATGAACTTGTTGGAATTTTATATGAAATTTGTATTTGTGTTTTGCCGGGAATGTTTTATTTTATTTTGAAGTTTGAAAGTTTTTATTATTCTATTTCATGTATTGTAGTAAGTGCCATGTCTGTGAATGAATTTCATAAAAAAAAAAAAATAACCATTATTAAAAAAATGTTAAATCTTCGATAAAAAATTCAGAAAATTCTATAAAACTCTATTCTATAATAATATTCTATATAATATTCTATACACATATTTTTTTTTTACTTTAAAATCCTTCCAAACATATTTTCTAAATACATATTATCATCTATATCTATATCATCTAAATATTAATTTTTAAATTTGAAAATAAATATGATAATTATAACAAAAGTCAATTTAAAAATATATTCATAACTAAAATATGAAAATGTAGTTTATTATTTATTCATATTTGTTTTACATTTTTCGAGTGTATATGTAAATTTATGTATAGTAAAATAATATATTTACATTGAAAAAAAAAATAAAATTACATACAAAATGTTACAAAAAAACACTTGTAATATAAAGTGCATAGTTGTAAACTTAGAACTATGTATATATATATACATAAATACACTGGTGCAAAAAAGTTTTGAAACATAGTTCATTTCATTAAAATAATTATTATATGAATATATTTTTTCAAAAAACTTTACATATTTTCTTATTCAAAATATTCTTTTGATTGTATAATTTAAAAATAAAAAACACAACAACAAAAATTATTACAATCAAAAGAATATTTTGAATAAGAAAATATGTAAATTTTTTTGAAAAAATATATTCATATAATAATTATTTTAATGAAATGAACTATGTTCCAAAAATTTTTCGCACCAGTGTATATTTAATTTTTAGGATACATATAAAATACGTAGATATACATACATAAACGTAATACGCAAAGTAATGATCCTTTATTAAAAATTTTATAATAAACTAAAATAGATGAAAAATGATATAGTTATTTTTTAGGTATGCATTTTATTATTATGCAAAATAAATTGTAAACTATACGTACATATGTAGAAGTAAAAAAAAAAGATAAAGTAAAGAACATACATATGTACATACATACATACATTTGTCAGTTTATTACATCATATCATTGAAATTTACATATGAAGTTTTTATTTCATACATTAAATGTACATTATCATTGTATTTTTCTTTTGAATTCTTTGTTTTTTTTTATACATACATATATCTTATGATATCCTAGATAAAAGGAAAGCTATTAATAATTAAAGTTTTTTTTTTTTTTTTTTTTTTTTTTTTTTTTTTTGAAAGAAACAGAAACAAAAACTAGAGAAAACATATTTTTATACATTAAAAATATGAATATGAAATATATTTTATTATTTACATACATGAATATTTTTTAAATAAGCACATTTTTTATAAAAGAAAAAGAAAAAACAAGAAAAAAGCGTATGAATTAATTCTGATAAAAAAAAATTATATAAAATTAAAAAAAAAAAAAAATTAAATTGAAAACAAAAAATAAATAAAAAAAGTTTCAAGCACACAAAATTTATATAAGATCCTTTTTCATAAGTTTCTAAGAATTTTAAGAGAAAATGAAGAAGAAAAAATATTTAGGTGAACACAATATTATTTTAGATAAAATTATAACAAAAAAAGTAAAAAAAAAAACAAAAAAGCGAATAATAAGAAAACTAATTTTAAAACTAAATACATAATTATGGTCCATTTAGATGATAATTAGTAATTAAAAATAATTAATAATTAATTGATAAAATTAAAAAAAAAGAGAATACTTAAAAAAACAAATATCCAATCGCAAACAATAAATATAACAGAAATCTTTCGAAAAAAAGAAGAAAAAATTTTCATATAAAAAGGTGCATCTAAGTTTTCCAAGGACGACGAAAAGTCCTTGCAAAAAAAAAAAATACTTCAGTTTGTATGTTCTTTATGAAAATTTCCTTTATGGAAACTACTTTAAAGCTAATCGTATACATCACCTTTTAATGAAAAAAAAAATAACCCAGCATTAATTAAAATTACGAATTTTGAATAAAGAAAAACAATTTTTTTAACTTAAGACGACCAAAAAATAATCTATGTACAATTGTAAGTGTTGTATAAAATTAAAAAAAAAAAAAATTAAGTAAAAACTGAAATAAAAACAAAAAATTAAATAAATTTTACTTTAAGGATGATAAATGTAACTAATAACATTAAACAAATAATATCAAAACACTGTGTATATACTATGTATGGTTTTTAGCTTTATAAAGTAATTTAATTACATTTAAAATTAAATAATAATTGAAAAAAAAAATAAAAGCTATTTAATTATTAATAAAAAATAAAATAAAAACAAAACTAAACACAAGAGATAAAAACACACAAGAGAACGTAACATTTTAATAAAATCCATTTTTAATCAATTTCAAGTTGGTGAGATTGATATTTTTAGATTTTAATAAAAATTTATGTGTGAGGATTGTATTTAATGAATATGTACTTGAATAATGAATTTTTTTTTTTAAATTATTCCAGTTTTTTTATTATTTTTTTTATTCATAAATCTGCTCAAAAATTGTAAATTACAAGAAAAACAAAAGGCATTTTATAATTTTGAACACATTCATAATTTTATAAAAAAAAAAAAAAAATAAGTTTTTCAAGATGAAAACTTGGAATTGCATTTTTTGAAAGAAAATTGGAAAGCCCCATATTATTTTCAAGTTTACGCTGTTGTACAAAATAATTGAAGCTTTAAGTAGCCTTGACACAATATGATTTATCATATGACTTTTTCATATGACTACATATACATATAATACATAATACAAATATTAGATATTAGATTGAACTTATTTTGAGAATTACGAGATCTCAAACGGAAAGTATAAATTAAAACTACAAAGGTAGGTATGCAAAATAAAATATTAAGTGTTGCCGATACATCATTCTTCCTTATTGAAAAAAATATATACATACATATATGAATTTTATCTTATAGTTGATTAATTAGATTTATTTCTATAATAATGTATTTGGAACAATTTCATTTCAAAAATTCTATTTCATTCTATTATTACTCTTTTAATTCAATGCTTATGCAAATTATTATTAAAAAACACTACTCTTATAAATAATATGTATTACAATGCAAATATTACTTTTTGTCTTAAATTCATTCTCGTTATTCGATCATTTTTGAAAATTTCGGAATTTGGAACATAGTCTGGCAATTGATATATGTAGACACTGTTTTTTCATTTTGCGATATTTTAAAAACTGAATTAAAATATAATAAATAGAATAAAATGCAATTAGCATTCGCAAATCCGTCATACATATTTGCTAGTAGCAATTTGCTTCATTGGTACGCAAGGAGGATATGGCTTTAGTCCAACTATCTTTCGACCAAAGTTTGTAAATTAAAAAAAAAATTAAAATTTACATTGGGATTTTTCATTTTTCAACAACGATTTTGAATTCAACTCTAGCTATCAAGCAAAATTTATCATGTACGCAATATTCTTCAAGTCCACTTATTTTTTTCCATGTTACGTATTGTAGATTACAGGAACTGATTCCAAAAAAACGTGCTGCCTACGTGAGGAAGTGAGAAATATCAGAATTATCACTTCATCAGTTTCAATAAAACACAGCTAATGTGTCCAACGTAATTATAAAATTTAATCATCACGCACCATCAATCATATATAGTATATATTTTGTCTTATACACACATACTTACTCATAAAATAATAGTTCATGATTGGTTCTTGGTTCATTGTGCAGGCGCCATAAGAGCATTTGAATAGCTATCACATAATTACACTCGAAAACTCATTCTTTGATCCATATCCATTACATGAGTATAATATCGCATGCTATTGTCTTCATGATTTTTCCTTTTTATTTTTTTATTTGATGGTATGGTATCTAACATTTAAAATGAGCCGTATATACGCATTTTTTTTTATTTATATGATTATATATTTGATATGTTTTTTTATCATTAACAATAATTGTATCATAAAAGTTTCTAAAAATGTTTTTCAAAACACAATCACAAAAATTAACTTTTTTTTGTTGTTTTTTCGTGTAATAAGTATTTTAGTAATAAACAAAGTTTATCTATATTGTATCATTGAGTATATTCAAACTTAATAAAAATTCAGTTTTATTAAAGTACAAGTATTCAGTACTTTAGGGCTGATATTCTTTTGAATTGTTCCACTTTTATTAATTTTTTCTTTTAAATAAATAAACAAAAATATGAGTTTTACTTCAATTTTTCATAAAATTTTTAAAAAAAAATGTAAAGAAGCTTTACAAGAATTAGCTATAATTTCTAGTATACATGGTTTAAAACATGTTGTAAATAATAGCTTGTATCTTTTCGAACGGTAAGCAATTTAGTGGTTTCTAAGTATATGTTTTTTCTTCGTTTTTAAATTACAATTTCTGAATAAACTTTATTAAAAATATATATATATATATGTATGTATTTGAGGACTTCAGGTATAGAAATAAAGCCTAAGTGAATTTTTTTTTTGCCTGCACAAAATGAACTTGAAATAAGCTCTCACGTGTACGACAAATAAAATAATAGTTTAGGCTATTCAAATATCAAAAAGATATCACTAATATGGGATTTATAGTTTTTAAAATTGAAAACTTGAATTTTGTACAGAATATGTTTTTGAATTTAGCACCTTATTTTTTGTCCTCAGTATATTTCATCATAACAACTTTAATTTTTTTTTTTTTTTTGCAAGTATATTTTGGCTTATTATTGTGATATTTGCCCTAATTGGAGCTATCGGTATTAGTTTTACACAATTTCGTCGTTTTCAAGAGAGTCCAACAGTTGTTTCATTAGAACGTGATTATCGTACATGGAATGGTACATTACCAGCAGCAACAATTTGTTATCATGATCATATCAATTTAACATTAGCTCAAAATTTAATTGAAAAGTAAAGTGTTTTTTTTCAAATGTGAAATAAGAAGAATAAATAAAAAAAAAACAATCACTTTTGTCTTCATAGATTTTGGGATGTTACCCCAGAACATGAAGATTACTCTTATTTTATGGAATTTTTATATTCCGTTGTTAATTCAACTGCTGAAGAATATTCTGATTTAGCTACATTCTCTGAAGATCAACGTTTTGCAAATATTGATTTACTTGAAATTGCAATTGCATTAGAAAAACCATTTGATCAACCAATAACATCATATGATTCAAATTTAACTGTTAAAATTCATAAAATTATTACGGAAAAAGGTGTTTGTTTTGCATTAAATTCACCATTATCAGTATATTTAACCGGCAGGTAAATACTTAATTCGTTATTTTAATGGTTTTATTTGTTGTATTTTTTTGTTTAAATTTTTTCCTTAAGAAATCCTAATAAAAATATAGAAGAAAAACCAATTATTTGCCAGTATGGTAGACAACAGTGTTATCTTCAAATGGAAATTTCAGAAAATACAGCAGCAGTATGTGATTAATTTTTAAACATTTGAAAACCACTGCTAAATAGTGAGCGTAAGGTGCGATTAATATATAAGCCTTTCTTCTTTTATAGATTGCAATTCATTCTCCCTATGAGGTGTATTCTTCTGAATCAGAATTCATTGATATTGAAAAATCTGATGAAGTTTTGTTGAAATATAAAGTAATGCAAACTGTGTAAGTACTCACATTGATCCTATTGAAGCTTCATCTTCGTTAAAACAGCTATTCTACCGATTAGCAAGTGTGAGATTTTGAAATAAAACCTTTTGATATAAAAGCTTTGGAATTTCCTCTTTAACGTCCCATATGTTTTTATTGGCAAATTCCATTTTATAGCTAAAAAGTACGGTTAAAAATTGTGTGACAAAATTGGCATGTTTTACAAAAACCGATATTTCTCCGTTTCAGGATATTGCAGGATAACAGTTAATAATGTATTCTAAAGAGAACTTCTTCTCTCTAACACACTTTACTTCATTCCGATCGAATTGATGGTTGTCACACAATTTTTAACGATACTAAGGACATATGTAACGCTTAAAGTACCGTTCGAAAAATGTTCGGTTTCAATAGCTCACGTTCGCTAAAAGGAAGTTTCCGCCTAAAACAACCGTTATACGTTCAACAATGATTTATTTATTTATTTTTCTGAATTCTTTCACAACAGTTCCAGCTCTTCTTTACGAGATTTAAGTCCGGAGCAAAGAAAATGTGTTTTTCATGATGAACACTCTTCAGAATTATATGTACGTAACAGATATTAATACGTTAATAATAAAAAGTCCAAAAATTTTCTCTTACTTTAAGAGTTAAAACTATGTCCTTTTTTAGAACATTTATTTTACTAAAAAAAGAAATTTTATCTTAAGTTAAACATTTATATCATACAATTTTCTTTTTAAAAAAATAGACTTACAGTAAAACTCTTTGTCTTATGAGATGCCGAGCAAAATTTGCAGTAGAAATGTGTAAATGTGTTCCATTCTTTTATCCTTTTGTGGGTAAGACTCTTTAATTTTAAAGTTAAAGAAGAAAATATTAACAAAATAAAATTTTGTGGTTTTTTTTTTTTAAAGATGGACCAAGATGTAACCCATTAGGTTTTGAGTGTCTTAATGATTTTAGATGGCCAGTATGGGCACTTCATATTTGCGCATGTCCCAGTACATGTACAGAAATTGAATACAAAACTGATTCGTCATTAAAAAGAAAGAGGTAAAATTAAATTTTTTATTATGTGATGTTTTTTATTTACTTCTTTTTATGAAAAATAACAGGGATGTAAATGAAGAATCTACATTTCGACCAAAATCAACATTTCGATGGGAAATTGTACCACCAAAAGTAAGAGTACGTCGAGATGTCCTTTTCAGTTTTGAAGATCTTATAGGTATGTATTCAATGTTTTTCAGCTATATATATATATATATATAAATTGAACTGATTGTATTTGGAAATGAAATTAATATCTTTTATTAAAATTCCAGTATCATTTGGTGGAGCCATTTCACTTTTCTTAGGTTTCAGTCTTTGGTCAGTAAGTGATGTAATCTTTTCAATTTATAAATATCTTGTGAATAAATTACAAAATTTTGTAATGAGCAAAATAAAATAATAAAATGAAATATATCATTTTATTTTTAAACTTTTACCGAAATAAAAGAGAGTATATCGGAGTTAATTTTAAAACTCATTCAAATCTTCTAAAATATTTCCTATTAATCCTCTGCATGCATAGCTTTCTTTAAAATAGATAGAAAGGACCCGAAAAAAAAAACAATTAGAGGTTAGCTGAGAAAAACGAAAAACTACTTTATCCCTATGAAGATATAAAAGAACTGACGAAGTGATAATTCTGAGATTTTTCAATTCCTTTCTTGATAAGCGCGTTTTTTTCTATTTCACAATAGAGGAAAGTATCATATGACATATGGAATTGAAGTTTGGGGTTACTATACTCGATTTATAAATCAAAGTCAGTACAGGCAACATAGGCATACTTTTCTATATTCTTTTACATTGCGTTTGTATAAATCTGTCTCTTGTATGGGGTGATCAGATCTCAATTTCAGTTTATAATTTATCAAAAACATTTATATTTTAAGTTATCAGAAAGTAATCAGAAACTGTCTCCATAAGCACAACACAATACTGACTTTGATTTATAAACCGAGAATAGTGCTATTGATTTTTTTTTAATGTTAAAGTTACTTTTATCATATAACAACAGGAATAAATTGCAAATGTAAACGGCAAAAAATGGATGAAAATTTTAAAGCAAAGGCACTGTGTAAAGATTATGTAAATGCACGAGTGAATCACGTTCAAAGCACGTGAGGAAGTGATATTTTTCGTAGCGACCTCTATTATCAAATAGAAAAATTGAGTGCGAAAAAAACGTGCTTCTTCAATGAAGAAGTGAAAAATATCACAAATATCACTTCCCCAGTTCTAATAAAACACAGGCCACATGGTCACTCTGTACTCATCATCATTCATCGCCATCAAATCAACAAAACAGAAAAATAGCTGTCATTAGACAGTAGACAGTAGACACTACTGAGGTAGATTTGTTTTCATTTCATTCTGAAAATTTTATAAAAATCATTTAAAATCGAAAATTATGTTACCGGGTATTGGTGTTTTTGGTACAGGATCTTTAGCAAAAGTGTTAGTTCCATTATTAAAAGAAAAAGGTTTTCATATTGTTGCCATATGGGGAAGAACAGCAAAAGAAGCTGGAGAAACAGCGAATGAATTGAAAATATCATTTTATACAAATAAAATTGATGATGTTCTATTGCGTAAGGATGTTGATTTAGTATTTATTATTTGTCCACCATATCTTCATTCAGAGATATCTGTTAAAGCATTAGGAATTGGTAAACATGTTGTTTGTGATAAACCAATGGGTTTAAATCAAGCTGATGCATTAAAAATGGTACGTGCATCACAATATTATCCAACATTAATATCATTAGTTAATCATTCATTAAGATTTTTACCAGCATTTACTCATATGAAAAGTGCAATAACTAATAATTTAATTGGTCCATCAAATGAAATATCATTAATTGATGTACGTATACAAATGGGATCATTATTACATGATAAATATGATTGGATGTGTGATGCCTCAATGGGTGGTGGTACATTAAATTTAATTGGAAGTCATGTTATTGATTTAATTAGTTTTTTAACTGGTAAGCGTGCAATACGTGTACATGGTTTAGTAAGAACATATACAAAAACAACAAATAATGTTAATGGTATTAGACAAATATCAGCACCTGATTTTTGTACATTTCAAATGGAATTAGATGGCGGTATATTAGTTACAACATCATTACATAGTCTTACTGTATCTGATAATACATTTATACAAGATATATTAGTATACGGTAGTAATGGACATTTATTTGTACGTGGTGATGATGTATATGCATTAAAAACAAAATTAGATAATCATATTAAAGAGGAAGCAATTTATGTTGATGTACAAGATTTACATTATATATCAACAAATGATAATTCAAATTTACCACGTCCGTATATTAAAGGTTTATATAAAATGATTGGTGCATTAAAAGAGGCATTCTCATCACAAGAATCATGTTGGATTAAAGAACCAGTACAAGCAGCAGCTAATTTTGAAGATGGTTTATATGTACAAGCTGTATTAGATGCAATACGCAAATCAAGTGATACAAGATCATGGACAAGAGTTGAAATAACAACTGAATCACCGACAAATCATGAGCAGTTGATGACATTTGCAAGAATGTCTGTTATGTAGAAAAAATAACAATAAAAATATGTATAGTAAAATTAGGATGCCTAAATAAAAAATAAATTACGATTTATTTATTAATTAACAAATTAATTATTCTATGAAAATTATTAAAGTATGTATTTTAATAATAATTTCCATTCATCATTTTTTAATTTTATTTATTCACTAATTTTTATACTGCCTTTCATACAATTAAATAACATCCATACTAAAAAAATCACTAGTTCTACTAAAAATTAGATTCTCTTTCACACATTTCATACAAAAATTATAAATAAATGGAAGAAAAATTAATTTAAGAATTTTCTTATATTTTAATTTTTTCTTAACTTTTATAGTTCAATTTTTAAAAAAAGAATCTTTTAATTAGCAACATAAGACAAATTATAGGGTTATTACTACTGAAAAATGTGGTAACTGGGTGGTCACGATTTTAAAACATCAACAATAATTATAAATTTGATTTTAAAGTTAAGTTAGTTAGTTCTTACTTTGTATTTGTTCAGTGTTCGAATAAAATACAATTAATTTTAATATTTCATGTTATACCCAAAAGGTGTCAAGTAAAAAGGGAATTCTTTTTTTTTTTTTAGTATATCATGATTATCCTTGAAAAGAAAAACACGATGTAGATTTTTCAATGTATGTTTATTCCCACTAATAATTTTCTTTCTTTTTTGCTTTTTAATTTAAATCTTTTGTAACATAATCAAATGTACAGTTATATATGTGTATAGGTTTTCATTCTCCGTTTTTTTTTTTTTTTTTTTGTATAATAAAATTTAATAATTTGTAATAAAAATTATATTAATTTAAAAGATCGACATTTGAGTTAATTTTATGATTGTTTGAATTTCGTTGCTGTTGTTCTTGTTTTAGAAAATTACTACTGCCACTTAAATCAATATCAGCTAAACCTAATTCATCTAATAATAAATTAGTACAAATATTAGCGGTTTCAGTTTCAGATGATGTTACTGTTTCAGTTATTTTTGAATTTAAATCAATTTCTTCGACTCCTGCGAAAAGATTATCATAAGAATTTTTATTATTCGAAGGATTTAACTGATTTGTTGTTAATAATGATGTTTCAGTTGCTTCTTCAGCTTCTGTATCATTATCACCATCGATATCATTATACACTGTTAAATCTGATGTACCAGCCACTTCTTCATTATCCAAATCAGAATTATAAATTTCATTTGTTTTATATTGAAAGGCACTTTCCTTTAAATCAACTTCAATAGGAAATAAATTTGGTAATTCTTGTAAATGTAATAAAGTTTCAGTACCTAATGTTGAAAGCCCTTCAACAAAACGTTTTAATTGTATTGCTAAATCTCTGGCATGTTTACTTTCTAATAATTCCATTTTTTCAAGTACGTCATTACGTAATTTTGCAAATTTTATACGTGCTTCTTGTCTACAACGTAAAATTAAACGATATTCATAATTACCAGTTTCAACACGATATAATGGCTCTTGTAACGCTGCATAACTATGTTCATCATCATCCATTTCTTTAACTTTTAAACAATATGATAAATATGTGAATTTTGCATCAGCATAACGACGTATTGTCATTTTTGTATCTGGTATAGCTTTATTCAAATATGTTCCTAAATCAGATAATATTGGTTTAACATTTTTTAACATTTTAACACCATCTTTTTCCATATTTCTATGTAATTCACCAAATAAACGAAATGCTTCAGATGCTCTTGGTTGTGGTTCACGTACACTTATTGCAGCAAATATATTACCAAATTTTTGAAATGTTTGCAATAAATCAAAATGTGCTTTTAACATACGTTTTGAATGTTCAACTAAACCTTTATACATTTGTTCAGTAGCTTGTAATTCTTGTAAACGTTTAACTAATGAATCATTGCATAATATTGCTCTTGATAGACCTAATGTATCAGCTGTACTACTTGACATTGCCTCAACTAAACGATGTTTAATTTTTTTTAATAT
The DNA here is from genome assembly GCA_939192795.1 of Bombylius discolor. Lineage (NCBI taxonomy): Eukaryota > Metazoa > Arthropoda > Insecta > Diptera > Bombyliidae > Bombylius > Bombylius discolor. The sequence goes on along the minus strand of OW584243.1, from coordinate 31,644,666 downwards.
AATATCAAGTGATTCACCTTGTGCTGGATCAGCATGTAATTTATTATAATGTATTGTTACTTCTTCAACTGTAGATTGTATCATTTTTGCAACTTCAACTTTTGTTTTACCTTTAACTGAATTACCGTTAACACATAGTAATTCATCACCACTTTGTAATGTACCCTCTCGTGCAGCTGGAGTACCATCGAAAACCTAAAAAATAATTTTAAAATAAAAAAAAACACAAAGTATATGTATCTTTTCAACTTGACAAAAAAAAAATAAAATTTAATATAAAACACAAATGTGAAAATTACCTGAACAATATAAAGACAAGGACATAACGGTGCACCACCACCAATACTAATACCAATTAAATTTGTTTGATCCTTTTTTATTATAACTGTACCTGAAGTTACGGTCATTCCCCTTTGTTTGTTTTTGTATGAGAATATCATGCAAATGGTGTTGTTAGTTAGTAAATACATGATTAAAAGAAAAAAATTATTATTTTTCCTTTGATTTTATATTTTTAAAACTATCAATTTTCATTAAAATTTATTTTTTAACTCAATTATGCATAACAATTCAGAAAAACAAAGCAATAGTCACAAACATTTAAACAAAATTTTATGGAAAAATTAAAAAAAAAAAAAAACATGCGTATAATGTAAAAGAAAATTTAAGAAAATAAAATTTATGTTTTTGTACTCCCCTATAATTCTAGAACAGCTAAATAAATAGCTACTATTCATACAGTTCACATTACTATTTACCAAATTTTTGTAACCCGGAACCGTACAAACTTCAAAAGTTTAAGCCTTTATTATAAAATAAAAAAAAAAAAAACAAATACCTAGCATTTGAAAATTTAAAAAGGTATGACTAAAAAAAATTAAAATAAAATTATCTAATGTTTCACCTATACAAAAAGAAAATCTTCTCAACTCTAAAGTAGTTTGTTAAAAATTAAAAGCGAATGATTTGCGCATGCTGCTATATATGCTATACGAGTATATAAAAAGTTTATATGGTTAGTGTTTTTCTCTGTTTTTAACTTGAAAATAAAAATATAAATAACTATTTGAAAAAGCGCATAGTACAATACATTTTTTATCCTCATCAACTATCATCCACCGATCACCGGGGCGGGGCGGGCTTGATGAATGACTGAGAAGTTAACCATATTATATTATATTAACTAATAACTTGTAGGAGGTTTGAGTATTCTTCATCAATGATTAAATAGTAACTGAGAACAGCAAGCGACATGACATTCGGTAGCTCAATGGTTTGAGCATTACCCAGGAAAGGTAAAGGTCCGTGGTTCGATTCCCGGCCGAGTCGAATGTCGTTTTCATGTTTTTCAGTTACTACAACTCAGAAGTGGAATACGAACAAAGTTTAAACTGGTGAAGATCACTCAACTTCTACACAGTGCATGTTTACGTGAAAAGCTATGTGGAAAGCTTGTTCACGATTTGAAAGCTGTCACATACGGTGAAGCTTTGTTGTTATGATAAGAGAAAGTATAAACGCAGTAATATTTTACGATAAAATTTTTTAGAAAAGTAATGAAGGATTTCAAATATCACATGAAAACAAACATATCAAAATTTTATTTTATTATTGAAGGTACATATGTACATATACATATTCAACAATACATAATCATTCAAAATAATTTTAAAGATAATAATTATTAATAACAATTTGTAGAAAAACTATTGGATACATATAATAACAGTAAATTTTTTTATTTTTTTCATACATATATTAAAAGGTGGAAGAAATATTATGTATTTTTTTTGAGTGCAGCTACTACTAATAAAAAAATCGTTTAAAATTTATACCATTATCTCTTTGCGCAGTTGTACCATTCACTTTTAATTTTTAACAAACTCTATACTGAAATGCATTTTCGTGTATAACTTATATAACACTTAAAAGAAACTTTCTAGCAATTTTAAAATGACCTAACATTTAATATAATTTTTTTTTCCTACACACATTTTTTTTTTTTTGTTAATCGATTGAACTTACAATCGTTCCAATTCAAACATTTGACTTGCATAAATTGATTTATATCGTTGATCATCTAGTGAGGTTATTGAAACATTCTCACCAGCAATATTATTATCACCATCATCATGACTAGCAATTGGATCAACAATTTCTTCAATAATTTCAATTTCAATGTCATCATCAAATAGATTTTTTTTATTATTATATTTTTCATTACCTTCAGATAATTGTAAGACATTTTCTTCATCATATCCTCTATGTGAATAATCAAATTAAAATGGAACATTTAAAAAAAGAAGGATAAATAATTTATATTTGAACGTAATTATATTGTTCTTTATTTCTTTTGAAATTTTTCCTTTTTTACTTACGTTTTTGTATTTTTTATTACTGATTTATTTTGTGTTGAAGTAGAATCTCTTATTGGATTAATCGATAAACTTTATTGTAAAAAAATAAGTAATTAAAAAATAAAAAATTTAAAAAATGTTTGTACATTATTCACCTTTTTGAATATCTGAAATTATTTTTACAAAATTTAAGGAGAAAACAAAACAAAAAGATAATGAAATTGTGAAAAACTCTATTTGATCAAAGCATTAAGAAGAAAAAACCAACTTAAAAACATGATGAAATGAATTTCTTTTAAAAAAAAAAGATACATTTTTTTTTCTAAATGATAAATGATGAAATGGAAATGTGAGTTAGTTAAGCATTCTCGAATATAACCACAGAACTCATATTTTCATCAAAATTTAATTTATTAAATACTTTAAAGAAGAAAAAAAAGTACAAATGTATTTGAAGATCATTTCATCTCCAAGAAAAAAATATATGAGTGCTGCAATAATGAAAAAAGGGTTGCAGTGTGAAGGATTTTGTGAAAAGTGGTGGCATTTACAGTTTAATGAAATTAATAAAGTGGCAAAATAGATATGTAAGAAATGTACATATACCCTTAGGAGTTTGATAGATCAACGAAAATATAAAAATGGTCTTAATGAAAAAGGTAAGATTGATTTAGATATAAATAATATTGAGAAAAAATAATTTAACTTGATATGAATGTTATATCACATATGCAACGGTTGTAAAAAAAGCGGGTAATATCCGAACAGCACAGGGTGTCATTATCATACCGAAAGCCCCGAGCAAAAAGTCGGAGGGAACTAAAGCTGAATTAGAACGGAAGATAACCACGAGAGATATTAAAACTCCTATTGTAAAAGTAAAACTCATAAAAGGAGGAGGTGTTGTGGTGTAAACTTCTAATGAGAGTGATAATGATAAAATGTTCAACACTATCAAGACGTAAGACTGAGCAAAGACCACCAAAACTTATTACGATGATTAACCTAAATAAAAAGTACAGAGATGGTGAATTAATAAACGAATTACGGAGTTTTAATCAATTCATAGGAGTTTACTAGAAATTAGTCAAATATAAAAAAAAAAACAGAGAATTAAATAAATTTGTTTATAAAAAAAAATATATGTTAGAATAAATGTACATAGCCATAGACATAATTATAGTTATTAGTTATAATTTATTAAGCATAGTAGTAGAATAAATTAGAAAAATTTAGGAAAAGAATCAAAAAAAAAAAATAAATAAATACATTCTAATACCAGCCTTAAGCTGATCGAATAGGTATGTTGAAATAATAAAATGAAATTGTTAATAATAAAAAAAAAAAATTGTAAATAATTGTAATGTGTGTGTAAATAAATAAAAGACAAAATACAATAAAAAAAATTGATTAAGCAAAATTTTAAATAGAAAAAAATGATATTTTTACACTTTATTTTGAGATTTTCGCCTATTATTGCCATCTTTATTTATGACCGATGAAGAAAAAAAAAAAACATTCCTTCACAACATTCAGAATACTTTTCTTCGGTACCGTTTCAAATAGAATTAACAATAACAACATAAACATAAAGTAAAAAAAAATCTCAATAAAAAAACCATTAATTTATTACGAGAAAAAAAAATTCAACAAAAAAGAATTTTTGAACAGAAAAAGAAATGAAATTAAATAAATTTCATGCACTGAAATTACATATTAAATATTATTGATAATTTTGTGTATTAAAAAATATGTATTTAAAAAATAAAACGACAAATAAAAAAAGTATTAATAAAAAATGAAATACTTAAATTACATTTTATCCTCCTCAAAAAAGAAGTCGTCTTCGTAGTCGTTTAACATTGTAAAATAATTTTCTTTTTGGATTTAATTGTAAATTATTTATTATTTGTTTAAAATATATTTTTGTACATGAAAATAATGTTAAATTAATAGATAATTTCACTGCTTTTAAATACATATATAATATACAATTGCAGAATAAATACCCATAACCAATATTAGCTAATAATACCGAAGAAAGCTGTCAATTGTCAAACTATTTAATATCCTAGCTGTGTTTCATACGAACTGATAGAGATGTGTCATTACTTCAGTTTTGCTCAACTCACTTATAATGTTAAAAAAAAACTACATACTTTAAAAAATTTCACTGAAAAAAAATCCAACATTACAAAACAAATTAAAAAGAAATACTCTCATGATGTACAAAATACAAATCACGTAATAACCCCAAACTTCAATTCCATATGATACTTTTCCATAAAAAACATCTGGTAAACTGAAACTGAGAAAGTGAACAAAGAATATTTAATGTGAAGCTATTTTCAAGAAGAATATAAGTGAGCTGACTAAACTGAAGTGATGACAAATCAATTCATCAGTTTCAATAAAACACAGCCAATCCGTGAAAAGATATACAAAAGCATGCCTATCCAGTACTATCGTTAAACTCCGATCGGAGTATTTTTATTCCGATTTTAATAACAATTCTGCCTGTACACATTAGGTGGTGAAACCGGTTATTTTGCGCTGGGAGTAACAATAATAGTCTAATTTTTTTCAACTTGGTATAATAAGAATCATCCAAAATAATTTTATCTTCACGAATGTAATACACTCACACTCTCGTTACAACTGTTCGTGCCACCTTCAGATTTAATTTGAGCAGTTGTAAAATAAGGTTTTAAAACCGGTTTGCGTCCAATGTTATAACCACCTAATGTGTGCAGGCTATATGTTTAGGACTTATGTTCACGTTTAGAGAAGCCGATTTCTAAATTTTAGTTTTTATCAATAAAATATTAAATTCAAAGAGAAAATAATTATTTGAATCGTGTAAATAATGAAAACGAACAAGATTCTAGTGTATAAGCCACAATAGTTAAATTTGTGAATATTTTTAAGATGAATAATTCATAATATTGTAAATTTAGTTTCAATTGGATGTATCATGATTTTTTTTTTAGTTTAATTAAATTTGAGTAAATATTATCTAATTAGAAAAAAGTAATTTTTAGTCAAATATTTATTTAAATAAAATTTATATATAAAATATTGTTGACAAAGATAAAGAAAATGGATGAAAAGAAGAAAGTGACTCCTGGAAAGGATATCATAGAAAATATGATTGTTGATGAAGTCAACGAATTCCTTGTATGTTTTGTAACTTTACGTTTCAATTGTAATCCGATTAATACTTCTTATTTTCATTTTATTTGATTCCAGAAAGTGGAATCCATTGAAGAAGCATTTCTAGACGTCATAGTAAATCGGAAGACGATTCAATTTCAGAAAATTCAAAAATTTGTCAACGAAATAAGTATGCAAAAATAAATCCTTTATAAAATAATCTATCTACTTGAATAACACTTTCTTTTTTTTCTTATAAATTTAAAGCAAGTGGATTTTCAAACTTGACCAACAATGATCAAAAAGAAATTATTTTACGTCAATATTTATTACGTGCTGCTACAAATGCTAATTTAAGTCAACTACGTGTACTAATGGATATTCTTCATAAGCTTGTCGTTGCAAACACTATAACAGCAAGGTAATATAGAATAAGTAACTATTTATTATAAAATATCAAACAAATAAATTAAAATTCAATTTCTACCTTTAGTTAGAATTTTACAGACTTTATTTCATTCTATTTTTCTTTTTTAAAGGACAATGTGCGATAAAATATTAACTTGTGAAAAATTAGTCTTTACAAATAAAAATTTCTGGATGGAAAGTTTTAAATTAATTAAAAAAATTATAACAAATGTTGATTACAAAGGTGTCCGTGAAATTATGAAGGTTTGTAAAGAACTACTGAGAATGTTCTAATAAACACTACATTTGTAAAGCAGCTTGATATATCAGTATTAAACTTAAACATAGCACTGATTATTATTAATATTTTCTCGGTGATTATTATTTTTTTAATTATTGAAAATTTACATAGTTTGGTGTAAAATTTGAACTGTACACATACTATTTTAAAACAATTAGAAAATTATAAAATATTTTAATAGCTAAATCTTATGATTTTAGGTTTTTTTTTTGTTGTTGATATATAAATGTCTTCTAGGCTTGCCGAGATAAAGCTTTAACATTTCCATGCAATATAAGTGTCAGCATTCTTCCACAATTACTTGTTCTTGAAGATGTAATAGAATTTATATTTAATCGTGATAATTGCCTATTACCAGCATATTTTATTGCAAATGAAATAATGAAATCATCTCAAACACATTGGGTAGGTATAAGATTCTATTTTATTTTATTTTTTTTAAGTTTATTTGTTTTAATTTTTTCAGAAATTGAACAGATTAATGATTGATTTTGTTGAAGAATTTCGTTGTGTTGCACAAATGGTATCAATAATTGGACATTCAAATATGCTACCAATTATTGAACATTTCGGTTATGCCGATCATTTAATGAATTCATGGAAATTAGATCATAATACATTAAAATTAAGTTTTAAAGGTATATTACCATATGAACCAGAATTAATGGAACCACAAATAACATTATTACGTTATGTATTTGAACAACCATATTCAAAAGAAATGGTATCAACAATGCTGAATTTACAAAAACAGGTACTACAAATTGTTACTTAAACTCGTCTATCTCATTCTGCAGAGTAAATGTGAATACATGGGAAAGAGTTTTTTGTCCCAAACTAGAAATTATTTTATAATTTTTGAATTTTTGTTCCTTTATAGCAAAAACAAAGATGCCATGCATTAGAAGAACAACTTGTTTGGTTAATGATATCAGCAATGGAAAGAACTGAACATGAAACAAATTCTTCATCACAAAATGAAGATTCAATAACACCTAATCAATGGTTATGGCTACATTTATCAACTCAATTAATTTATTTCGTTTTATTTCAATTTGTCAGTTTTATGCATATTATAATTGCATTACATGATAAAATTCAATTTTATCAAATGCATAAACGTGAAATACGTAAAGGACGTGATCAATTAATGTGGATTCTTTTACAATTTATTTCTGGTAGTATTCAAAAAAATCCAGTAAGTCAGTAAAGAAGAAATTATATATTTTTGAAATTAATTTTTTTTTCTCTTTATTTTATGAAGCTATCAAATTTTTATCCAATGTTTAAATTATTCGATATATTATATCCTGAGACAGAACCATTGAAAGTTCCTGATTTAACAAAAGCATCCTCACTTAGACAGGTAAAAAAAAGTAAAAGATAAAAATATTATTTTATATAAAAAAAAAAAGTTTTAAAAATTATGTTCTAAATTTTAGATGGCTCCAATTTGTATTTGGATTCATTTGATGAAGAAAGCACGTCTTGAAAATATTACCATCAATCGTTCAGTACCAATTGCATTAAAACTACACCACGAGTAAGTAAAGGAAACAATTTAAACCCACAAAACAAAAAGAAATTTCAAACAATTCACATTCATTGTTTTAGATATCTTCAACATTTGGTGGTTGCAAATACATCTCTTTCAATGAGTTTAAATACAGATTTTCGTATTGTTCTACTTTGTAATGCATATTCAACAAATCAAGAATATTTTACACGGCCAATGGCATTATTAGTTGAAACATTAAATGGTAATCAAAAATCAGCAGCTGCAACAGCTGCAGCATCTGGTGGTGGACCAGGTTCTGGATCACAAATGCCAACAGTACCATTTTCTATGGTTGTTCTAGATAGTTTAACAGTTCATAGTAAAATGTCATTAATTCATAGGTTTGTTAATAAATCAGTTTTTTATTATGTTACTTTATTTTGAACTTTATTATTGTTTTTTTAATCAGTTTTGTAACTCAAATGATAAAACAGGCTCAAACAAAGAATGTAACAAGTATGGCACCAGCACTCGTTGAAACATATTCAAGATTATTAGTTTACACAGAAATTGAATCATTAGGAATTAAAGGATACTTAAGTATGTTAAAAATCATATAATTTTCATTTCTGAAGCACTTTCCTATCTCATGTGTTCCTTTACTCTAATGGCCCACGAAAATTCAAACAGAATCTCCATCGAAATTATCTTTCTTTTTCCACATTATCTTTTATCCCTTAATAAGAGAAAATTTTATACAAATCCTGTATTCTTTATTTTTAAGGTCAACTTTTACCAGCAGTATTCAAACAACATGCCTGGGGTATTTTACATACTTTATTAGAAATGTTTTCATATCGACTTCATCACATTCCAACACATTATCGAGTTCAATTGTTATCTCATCTTCATTCATTAGCTTCTGTACCACAAACAAATAAAATGCAATTGAATTTATGGTAATTTTTATTCTCTTTAATTTTTTATACTTAAACTGATATCAAATTCATTTTCTTAGTTTTGAATCGACAGCACTTCGTTTAATTACTGGCTTAGGTTCAGCTGAAGTACAACCACAACTTTCACGTTATTTCAATGAAAAAACTCCAGGTTCAGTTGCATCCGGTGAAAGTGAAGAATTAAATCGTGTGCTAATATTAACATTAGCTAGATCGATGCATATAACTGGATCAGGTATGTGAGAAAATAACAAAAACAAAAATATTTTAGATTAAAATTATTTAATTTTAATTTAGGTAATGATTTGCAAGCATGGTGTAAAGATCTTCTTACAAATATTATGCAAAATACTCCCCATTCATGGGCATCACATTCATTAGCATGCTTTCCACCAGCTTTAAATGAATTTTTCACACAAAATAATACACCAATTGAAAATAAACAATTATTAAAAAAATCAGTTGATGAAGAATATCGTAATTGGACATCGATGTCAAATGAAAATGACATCATAGCACATTTCATAAGACCAAATACAACACCATTATTTCTATGTTTATTATTTAAAATGATATGGGAAACAGAAGCAATAAGTGCTGTTGCATATAAGTGAGTAATTTTGTTCATTTTTTTAAAAAAATATAGTGTACGATAAATCCATTTTTTCTTTTAGAATTCTTGAAGGTATCAGTGCTAGAGCATTATCAGCACATTTACGTAAATTATGTGATTATCTTGTTTATGAAGTTGCAAATTCAGCTGGTAAAGATTTCATTCATAAATGTGTTGATACAATAAATAATATGATTTGGAAGTATAATGTTGTAACAATTGATAGAGTTGTATTGTGTTTGGCATTAAGAACACAAGAAGGTAGTGAAGCACAAGTATGCTTTTTAATTATTCAATTATTATTATTAAAAGCATCAGAATTACGTAATCGTGTACAAGAATTTGTGAAAGATAATTCACCAGATCATTGGAAACAGAATAATTGGTAATATTATTTTCGAAAAAATACTTGAATTCTTTTAAATTTAAATTATTTTTGATTAAAGGCATGAAAAACATTTGGCATTTCATCAAAAATATCCCGAAAAATTTGCACCAGATGAATCAGCATCACATCCACCATTACCAGTTTATTTTGGTAATGTATGCTTACGTTTTCTACCAGTACTTGATATTGTAATACATCGTTTTATTGAGCTACCAATTCAACCAGTACATCAAATACTTGAAGTTATATTGGATCATTTGGGTTGTCTTTATAAATTTCATGGTTTGTTAATTTACTTTTGCATCTTGTTTATTTATTTTTTTTTTTTGGATTTAAAATTACAGATAGACCTATAACATATCTTTACAACACGTTACATTTTTATGAAAGAATACTTCGTGATAGAACATCTCTTAAAAAGAAATTGGTAAGTAAAAAGAAAAAAAAAAGATAATTTATTCTATAAAAAATCTATTTTACTTATTTTCATTTTCAACAGGTTGGTGCTGTAACTGGAGCTTTAAGTGATGTAAGACCATCAAATTGGGCATTAACTGAATTATATCAACATTATTTGCAAAATTCAGAAGTTGTATGGACACCAGAATTATCGTATTATGTTCAATTACTGAGAAGGCTTGTTGATAGTGAGTACTTCAAGTTTTGTAACAAGTTTGATCAATTAAAATTAAAAATGAGTTTTCCTAATTTTTGTTTTGTTTTTTTGTTTTTTTAGCAATTACTGGAAAAAATTATTTTTATATAACAGATTGGAGATTTAATGAATTTCCAAATCCACCATGTCATGCACTTTACATAACATGTGTTGAACTTTTAAGTTTACCTGTAGCACCATCAGTTGTTGCTAATAGTTTAATTGATGTTATAATTAAAAGTTATCCAATTATAGCACAAGCTGAAATTCATAATTATATAAATGCTGTTGGTATTATATTAGCTGCATTACCAGAACCTTATTGGAATGTTATTTATGATCGTTTACATGATGCTATGAATAATCAAAAATTAATAACATGGAATTATCGTTTTACAGCATTTGATTTATTCAATTTTAAAATTGTACGTGAATCGATGCTTGATAAAACATTTGCTATTATATTAGCTGTAGCACATGCAATATTTCATCATATGGGATGTTGGAAATTAGCTACAATGACACAATATGTTAAAGATAAATTAAAACCATGTGTTAAAACGGAATATCAATTGATATTTTTATGTCATATATTTGGACCATTTTTACAACGAATTGATCAAGAAAAACCAAATGCTGTTGCTGAAATTGCAGTACTTCTTTATGAATTACTAGAGATTGTTGATAAAAATCATGGTCCGGCGCAACTTGCATACATGGATCCAATATGTGACTTCTTGTAAGTTTTTTTATACTTTGTTGAAACCTTTTTCTAATTAAGTATTTTTTATAATTTAAATTTAATTTAGATATCACATAAAATACATTCATGTTGGTAACATAATAAAAAATGAATCTGAAGCAATCATAAAACGTCTCCGACCAGCGTTACAAATGCGTCTTCGTTTCATAACTCATTTAAATGTTGAAGAAATTGCTGCTGAAAAAAGGTCTGCAACTGTTATTTTACATCAAAAGTACATTTTTATATAATAAATAAAAAATTATCATTGTAAATAATATTTAGTGATTCTAGTGTCCCCACTACAACTGTTCAACAACAAATTGTATCAACAGCAGTAACTACAGCAACAACAACTGTTCAAAGTTCTACAACGCAAGCCCTACAACCTCCTCATCAACAGGTGCAACAGCAGCAGCAACAACAACAAGTACAACAGCAACAGTCACAACAAAAACCAACACCCCAACCACCTCCGCCACCACCTCCTCCACAACCATCTCCCAAACAACAAGTACAGGTAGTACAACAACAACAAACGCAGCCACAACAAGTACAGCAACAACAGCAAGCACAACAGCACCTACAACAACATCAAATTCAACAACACCAACAACAATTGCAACAGCAACAGCAACTTCAACAACTGCAACAGCAACAAGTACAACAAGTGCAACAACAGCAGCAACAACAACAAATTCAACAGCAACAACTACAACAACATCAACAACAGTTACAAGTGCAACAGCAACAGTTTCAAGCTCAGCAGCTACAACAGCAGCAACATATTCAGCAGCAGCACTTGCAACAAATACAACAACAGCAATTACAACAACAGCAAATGCAACAACTTCAGCAACAGCAATTACAACATGGTAATAATATTGGTAACAATTTGGCCACTACCATGGCAAACAATATTGCCAATAATATGGGAATGCGACACAACTAAGGAAAATCCTAAATCTTGGATGTCTCACAAGGCAAATATGCATAATTACGTTGATTTGTTTAAATAAAATTAATTGAAATTGAAAAGAAAAATTCATGGACAAAAAAGTTTTTAAATACAAAATATTAACAAAAATAAATAAAACATTAGAATAAATTATTGAAAATCCGTTGAAGGTTTGATCCTTAAAGTAACGGTGTTTTCGAAAATGCAGTGATGCTTCCGTGATACACACTTTAAAAAACCTTTATATGCTGAATTGCGTATCACGGAAGCATCACTACATTTTCGAAAACATCGTAACAACCATTCGTTTATTAATCTCGTAATTATTACGGTGATAACAAGGACTTGTCACTTGATAGAAATAAAGTACAATAACCACAAATCACATAGAAATATGAACGGAGGGCAATTGGATCGAATGTGTGTGAACCGAACTTAAGGGGGAAATTTGTAAAATGTCCGTTCTTTGTTCAAAGATAAAAGAATGACATTCTAAAAAGTTTCTAAAATTTGCAAAATTACAAAAACTAAAACCCATTCTTTTTTTTTTTCAATATATTTAATTATAATATTAATAATTCTTTTCATGTTATAATTAATATTTGATTTTTTTTCATCATTTGTATAAATCATTATATAAATATAATTATTAGTTTTTGGGAACTAAGAAAAAACTAAATTATAATAAATTAAAAAAAATTATAGTAAAAATAACAGCAACTTCATAAACAAGATAATCACATAATTTACGTAAATGTGCTGATAATGCTCTAGCACTGATACTTTCAAGAATTCTAAAAGAAAAAATGGATTTATCGTACACTATATTTTTTTAAAAAAATGAACAAAATTACTCACTTATATGCAACAGCAATAATTTTTCGTTACCGTAGCATCGTTTTTGGTTTGCACAACTCGATTTTTCTTTTTTTTATCGTCAACTGTAAACGATTTGTCAAACGATAGTACAATCAGCTGAGCATGACAAGTACGTGATGCACATCTACAGCATCACAATAGTATCGATACGGCATCGCTACTACAAAATTTTACATTTTTGAAAAGACCTTCATATTAAACAAATGCGTCGCAAATGCGAATTTTAGTAAATTTTATGGAGAAGATAGAACTTTAGCATCCAACAAAATATACAATATAAATGAAAGGAAGAAGAAAAATGAATTATGGGAAAAACTGAAAGACTCCAACAAAAATTTTATAAGAATGAAAAATTTTAAATCAAAAATTAACAAATTCTTCTTTTCTTTACTTTCTAATAAAAATGTCTTGAATATGCGATTGTTCCTTACTAAATACTAATAGTTCACAAAATAAATTTCTAGGTTAAGTAAACGTCAAAAATATATGCTATATGTATATAATTCAAGCTAATTAGAAAAATTGTAATTATTAGTTTTTTTCTAATATACTGAAAAACTGAAATACGGTAGTGTTAGGGCACAATTTATATAATTTGAACAGGGTGCCAAAACTTCTAGGGCCGGCCCTGGCTACAAATGTTGCGTTTACGAAAAAAGTTTATGTACATACATGATTTAGAGTGAAAAATTAAGATTGAATTGACATATTACCACAACATTTATCTTCCACTTTTTTCAAATAATTATAATTTACTTAGAAAAAAACAGTTTTTTAATTGAAATTTAAAAAAAGGAAACTTTCAAAAAACTGATAATTAATTCTGAAACTTTTTTTTACTGATAAACTAAAAAAAAAACACTTTTCTTGTTATCAGTACACACAATCTTCCTTGAAACATCCTGCACATTCCAAGCAGCATTATACATCCTAATTACAGACATATAACTGTCCCTAATTTCATAATTACGATAACAATCAGTTGTAACGAAAACCTAACAAATGAAAATTTTACAGTTCCAATTGTAAACCATTTGAATTTTTATTCCAAACATTGTTGTAAATTGTTACTTGGTATTAATCATGCTAAAAAAAAAATTTATATTTATAAAAAAGATATTTTATGTGATACGATCTGTTTTTCTTCATCATCATATTATTATTTTTTTAATATTAAAAAAAAAACACGTAACATCCATTTCTAAAGAAAAATCTTTCAAAAAGAAAATAAAATACATAAATTAATACGAGTATAACAGATAGATTTTTAAGTATCTTAAGATAAAAACAAAGATACAATAAATTTTTTTAATCTAAAAGTATTACTTTACCATATTTAAATATAATACAAAATTCATATAATTAATAAGAATTAAAAACATAAATTTAATTTTATATAAAATTTAAATTCAAAATTATTTTCTTTCCAAATATATTTTAACATTATATTTTACTTATGAACCGTTATTCCCATTTTTTGTTCTGTTTTAATCGTTTTTTTTTTCTATAAAAAAAAATAATTTGAAATTGGCACAAAAAGAAAAAAATATGTTTTTTTTTTTTTTAATTTAATTTTGAAAAAAAAATTCTCAGTTAGAAATATGCTTTTTAATTAAAGCTTGCAATAAACGAACTTTGGCTTTTTTCTGTTTATACTCAGTGTAAGTTTCATCGATATTTTTACGATCGGTTTTTAGCATTTTTCTTCCATTTTGTTCTTCAAAAAGCATTTCATATTCAGTGATAGCACGTTTTAATTGTTTCTTTTCTTCTCTAGCCTTCTCTAAAAGTCCCCACAAATCATTAAGTGATAATGTATTAATATTTTCAATTAAACGTCCTGTAGATTGTTGTTGTTGATTTTTATCAATCATATCAACAGTATCTGCATTCATTGTTGCTGTAACATTTTCTGTTTTAGATTCAGCTGAACTTGAATTTGATTCACTTGGAGAATCAGTAATTAATGATGTAAATCCGGAAATTTGTGATGGTAATGTTGATACATAATCTAATGATGGTGATGATAATGATGAAATTGTTGTAGTTGTAATTATATCTAATGGAGATGATAATAATGATACATTTTCATCAACAATAGGATTATTTTGTTGTTCAGTAATTGTTACTCCACCAGATGATGATTCACCACTAAATGCCATTGCTTCATGTTCTAAAATTGTTGGTAATTCTGATGCACCAACTCCATATATGTTAACACTTCGACTAACCATACGTTTTATTATACGATATCTATCATATAATGGACGTGCTACATCACGTTCTTCTCTTGTTGATGGCCTACCATATAATGATTCAAAATATAAAAGGCTATGTTGTATAGCTGTTTTCTCATTTATCAGTTGTTCAGAATTTAATTCATCTAAATTTTCTGGACGTTTACTTTCTTGACGTTTTTCAATTAATTTCTAAATAAAAAAAACGAGAATACATAATTATGTAATTCAAGTCGGAAAAATTTATAAAATGGAAAAATTTTGAATTTATCCCCAACAAAAAAAAAATGAATACATTTTCCCAATAAGATCTCACAACAAAATCACGTGTAACGAAATTGTAAAAACCCAGGCCCAATTGTAGAGTCAAAATCAAATAAAAAAATATTTAAGTTAAAAAAAAAAATCTCTTTGCTTACCTTTTCAATTTCTGTCAGAGTTTCTTTGATTTTAAATAAACGTTTTGTTGAATCTATTCCACCACTTATTTTTAATCGTAATGCACTCATTGGATCTGATTTCAATTCATGTTTTTCCTTTCTTAATTTACCAATCTCAGCTAGAACACTTTTTATTTGTTTATCATTAAATTTTTCAACTTGTGATGGACGATAACCATAATTTTTTTCATATGCTAATTCTAATTGACTTACACGTTTTTTTAATGCTTGTAATTTTTTATTAACATGTTTTAAACGTTCTTCTGGTGTTTGTTGAAATAAACCTTGTGGTGGTGGTATTACATTTTGTTGTTGCAGCATTATTTCACGCGTTTTTAAGTTTTCCATTTTTGTAAAAGTACAAAATGATTTAATTGGTTCGTTGTCTACAACAACAGCAGATAAAATATAATCAGAATCTGTTGTTGTTGCTGTTGCTGATGATGATGATGATGATGATGATGCTGTTGTATTATTAATTGTTGATTTTAGATTATTTGGTGTTTGTTGATTTGTATATTTATCAGTTTGATTTATTGGTGTTGATATTGTTATTATTGTATTATTAGAAGAATCATCAATAGATACAAAACGACGACAAAGTACTGGTGTTTGATCATTTTCACGACTTATAGTTGAATCCCATGGCAGTGCTTCGGCTATTGTTTGTTTATGTTGTTGTTGTGGTTGAAAATGTAATGAAGAAGTAAATGATTGTTGTTGATTCGATGATGATGATGATGATGGTGATGAAGATGATGATGATGTTATTTGAGGTTGTTCTTGTCGTTGTTGCGTTGATGGTAGCGAAACGGTGTTCTTATAATTTTCATGTATATGAAAATCAATCAAATTATTGTCATTGTAATCATTTGCAGGTATTTTTTCTCCATCAGCAGCCTCCTCTTTACGATTACGTTCCTCTAATTTAACTTTACTAACGAAACCCCGACGTTCATATTTCATTAATGATATATCATATTTATATGCATTCTCATTATCAGCTGTAACAGATGCTACTGGTATTGGATTATATTTTGTCATTATATGTTGTTTGGAAGACTTTCTTATTACACCAATTTTTCTTGCTGAATAATTTGCACGACTTTTACATGATCTTTCACTTGAACGACGTATTTCATGTTCATGCTCATAAAAATCATCATAATTATTCTCTTTTAGTTTATTATTTGAATTAATTGTTATATTACCATTATAACGATATTCACCACGATTTGATGAAAATCTATGAGAACGTGCTGGACTTGTTTCATGATGTCCAAAATATGATAATGTTGATGTTAAATCCTTATAATTATATTGTTCATTTGATGTATCTTTATTTAAATTTTCATTATTTTGATTATTATCAGAATTTTTTCCTTGAACTATTGTTGTTTTCAAAATATTTTCATCATTGAATTGTAATGGTTTTTTAAAATCTTCATGAGATGATACACGTCGTATAACTTCACAATCAGCATTCGTTATTAACTCTTCACTATTTGATCTAATCAATTTACGATCTTGTTGTATTGATGATGTACTATCTTGACGTTCTTTACGTTTTCGTGATTTTTGTAATTCCAATGAATCAATAATTTCCGGTAGATATTTTGAATTTATAAAATTATTTTGTGTATTCTTGCATTTAATTTTTGAATCATGATGATGGTGATGATGATGTTGATAGTGATGATAATGATGGTCCGATATAATTGGAATTATGACACAATTTCCATTACCATTTTCATTATTATGTGTTGGAGTTGATGATGATGAACTAGTTACAGATGATCTAGTTAGACGACTTAAGTCGTCCTCGCTCAGGCCAGATGTGGGGTGGCGCATTCCGCACTATTAAAAAAAAAATTGATTTAAATTGTATTATTCACTTATGTGCAAAAAGAATAAAGAGGAAAATAAGAAATGATAAGAAAAAAAATAACCCCATTTCTCCTCCCGGTTCAATAAAGACCTTTTCTATAAATATTCCTCGTCCTTCGTGTAAAAAGTGAAAAATAACTTGGAAAAAAAAATTTAAATGATTCCAGTTCATTTGTAAACTGATATTGTTTGAGAATCCGCTTGAGCTGAGTACTATGCTTTAACGTGGACCATCGCTTGTGACGGTTGGTTGTTTGAAAATAAGCAGTATTTAAAAAATAAGCGAACTTGGAAGAATTCTGAACAGATTTTAAAGGATTAAATTGAAAGAAAAAAAAATTGTACAAAATATTTTCAGGACTTTTTCAATTTGCGTTAAAACCGTTTTAAATTTTTTACAAAAAGTTTTATTATTCGCGAACATAACTGAAATTTAACAGCTAAAATTGTGAAGTCGTTTCAACAATCAAAAATTTTTGAAAAATTTTACGGAATTAAGCTTCGTTTAGAACCTAACGTGGAAAATTTAACCTGTTTAAAATTCAACGTAGAGTGAAGTTATATACAGAAATAAGTTATTTAAAATATTTTAAATCTAAAAAAAGAGAAAATTTTAAAAATAAATTATATATTTTAAATTATACTTACAATACAAGCCTTTACAGACTTCCAAAGGTTTCTTGCCAGGTCTTCAATTTTTGCTGATGTTTCCTTCACCGTTATGTGCAGAAAATAATATTTTTGGTTTTTTTTTTTTTATTCAAATGTAACTTAAGTTAACGTTTTTTTATGTTTTACAAAAAAAAAAAACTACCTTTCCTTTTTTTATTATTTTTATCAATTTTTAGACTTGATAATGATTTTATGATTTCGATATTCTTTTTACAAATTTTTTCAGTATTTATGCCTTTCAAAAACTTTATGCTTTCTCCTTTTATTTAAAAAAAAAATTTACTTGTTATCCTTAACAATTAAAGTTCAATGAATACTTTGTTTTGTTTGTTTTTTTCTTCAATTTATAAAATCACACAAAAGAAGATATACTTTCTTTTCCAATAAAATTGAGTTTTTTTGAAATATTTTTTATACGTTCTATTCTTTGTTCTCCCTCTATTTTTCAATAAATATATTTTAATTGGTTCTATCAACAATCGAATATTATCTTTATTTTGTCATATTTGATATTTCTTTTTGTTCATATTCATCCTGTTATTTTAAATAAAACATTATCCCATTGGCAACATTGATTTTTTCATCATTTTTACAATACACATCTCTTCAATCAACCTTAAAATTTATATTTTGTCCATTAAAAAGTAGGTTTTTATTTTTATTTTTTAAGATAAATTATTTATCATTTATTATCCTTGCTTTGTTATCAAAATTATGATCCTTTTTTAATGGTATTATATTACTTACATTATCTCTTTAGTTCGATTTTTTGTTTGTTTTTGTATCTCAATTTTCTAATAAATTTGCTTTCTGTATGATTTAAGAATTTATGCTTTTTTTTCCCTTGTATATTATCTGAAATTCTTTAAACTCTATTTCTAACTGTTCTGCAATTCTTTTGTTTTTTCATCTCTTTTTATAATTTTTTTTTTAGTTGCTTTATTTCAAGTTTTTTTTTTTAAATTTATTTTTCCTTACAATAAAATAATATGTGAAATTTTCTTTTAACGTACAAAAATCGTTAGAAGTATTTTGTTTTGTGTTTTATTTTGTATAAATAATTTAATTTATAATAAATAAATTAATTAACGAAAATTAAAATAAAGAATACAAACAAAGGAAGTAATTTACAGTAAATATAATACGTTTTAACGGTTTGTTCTCAAACTAATTATTTTTAAATATTTTTATTTTATTTTTTTAATTTTTGCAAACTGGTGTTTATTATTTAATGATTATGTTATATAGCACAAAAATATTATAAATAAATACATTTCAAGAAAAGCTAGTGTAAAATTGTCATTTACTTGAAGAAAATTAGACGAAAATAAGAGGTAAGTAAAAACATAAATTTGATATTGTTTATTTTTTTTATAATTTCTATTTAATGTTTTTTTTTTTTTTATATATATATTTATTTGTATGTATATTTTGTTTATAATTTTCTTTTTCGTTTCTCTTTGTATTTTTCTTTTCTCTTTTTCTATAGCAGTTTTTCTCTTCCTTTTTTATTTATTTAAAAATTTTTTCTTTATTTTAAAATTGCTTTGTAAAATATTTATTTTATAATCATATCTCGATCTCTGCACATTTTTATAAATTTTTCTTTTAACACGATTACTGAATATTATGGCAAATTTATTAATTGACGTAATTTTGATAAAATTTGCTGTCTAATTTACGTTATTATTATTCTTCTCAGAATCAATTTTTCCGTCAAAACAAATAAAAATATTCAGTATACCTTTTGTGACTCTTCACACTTTATTACTTTGTGTTGCTTTTATTTATTTTCTTAATTTTATTTGAAAAAAAATTTATCAGAAAATCTGCTTCTTCCTCTTCTTTTTTTTTTTTTTTTTTTTTTTTTGCAATATTCAAATTTTAATTATCCTTTGAAAAATATTTCGTTATATTTTTCTCATAATTTGAATATTTTTCACAAATAAAAAAATAACGTAAGTTCGTCGTACTTATTTCTTTGAACTTTTTTACTTTAAATTTGATATTTTAAGTATTTTTTTCTTTCTCTTATTCAATTCATACTTTTATCCTTTTGTTGTTATCAAAATTTCTTTTGTTCTTTTTCTTTATCTCGGGCAGCAATTATTGAATTTTCATTTAAAAATTTTATTTTTATCTTACTTCCTTTTTATTTTTTACACTTTAATTAACTATTTATGGTTGCTTAAGAAAATGCGTAGATACTAAACGATAATTTAGCATGTGAGAAAAATTCTGTTTAAAATTTTTATTGAATCAAAATTGAATAAAATTCAAATGAATTATTCAAGGTTTTGTTTTTGCTTTCTTATTAATCTTTAATTAAATTTTGTTTGTATTGTGAGCTTTCTTATTTTCACTTTTAATAAATATAAAAATTGTTTTCTTTGTGTATTTTGTTGATTTTGCTTTTTAAAAAGCTTTTGTTTAATTTAATTATTTATTTGATTATTATTTCAATTAATCAAAATACAACACATGTCCGGTATATAATTATGCATTTTTCCAATATATTTTTTTTTTTCCTTTTTTTTTTATAACAAAAAACTTTTTCTTTTCAATAACACAGAATATCTCTTTTATTATTATTATTAATATTATTATTGGTTTTATTTGAATCTCTAATTTCGTAATAATATTGTGTGAAATATAAACACTACAAAATTATTACATCGAATTTATCCTTTTTCGATTTTATAAGTACAATAAAAATGTTCAAGAATATTACTAAATTGATTTTGAAATTTTTCCAAAAACAAAACAAACAAAAAATTTATTATTCAATACGTGATATTTTATTCATGTAATTTTTTTGTTTCCTGTTTTCACTTTTGAAGAAAAATTTATGTTTTTCTATTTCGTTTTCAATTCTTCTTTTTTCCACGGTTTTATTTTTTATTTTTTAACATTATTTAATACTCATGTTAGCTATATAT
The DNA here is from genome assembly GCA_939192795.1 of Bombylius discolor. Taxonomy (NCBI): domain Eukaryota; kingdom Metazoa; phylum Arthropoda; class Insecta; order Diptera; family Bombyliidae; genus Bombylius; species Bombylius discolor. Next base: position 31,623,580 of record OW584243.1, on the reverse strand, counting down.
TCAATATATATAATTTATAATTCTCTTCGAAATTTTTAACCAATATCTATGATATACAATAATAATAATAGTATAAATATAAATACGTTTGTTTCACGTTGCAATTACGACGTAATTCTATACTGTAGTGTTGAAAATCTACTAAATCAATGTTTGTATTACGAGAATCTCTTACTTTATTATTAGATATTTCTTTTATAAGTAACTCAATTACACACTTTTTTTTTTTTCTGATATTAGATATAGTATGTACTTTTTTTTTTTTTTAATAATAATATATTAATAAAAATTAATAATATATGTTATATGAATTATGTCATAAGACTATTATTTCTAGCATAGTGTTGCAGCAAAACATACAATTTAAAATATATAAATTTTTGACGCATTTAAATAATAGATATAAAATCTTTAGTAATATCTAAACATATATGTTATATACTCAGATATATAGATATATAAATATTTTAGTATAAAGAAAAAGTTTTTTTCTATTATTATATTTTCTCACACTTAAAAAGAGAAAATTACACAATGTTTGTTGTTGTTTTTTATTTATATATATATATATTTTTTTTTAAATTACGTTTTGTTATTTAATTTTTTTTGTGATACACGATGATAATGATGAAAATTGTTTTTTCCTTGTATAAACAAACAAGTATGTTTTATTGAAGAGAGCTTTTTTTTTTTTTTTGTCAATACAGCTATGTCATATTGTGTCTTAGTTTTAACTAATTTATTTTAAAGCTTTTAATTATTTATTATTTTCGAAAAGTATAAAATAAATTTTACGTAGGTTCTTCTTTTCTTAATATTTAATTAATTTTTGAACATGTAAAATGGATTCAGTTTATTTAAATCTATTTTTATTTAAATTTCGTCTGTCTCTTTTATTTTTCGACAAAATTATAATTTAGAAAAGTATCTTTTTGATGTTTTGTGTAAAATTGAAGAAATACTCCTTTTACTCTTTTTTCTTTTCTTAAATAAATTTTAATGCTTTTAATTAATTTAATTTATTTTCTGTTTCCGTTAGCTTTTTTTTTCGTATTTTTATTTTCTTTATTATAGAAATGGAGCTTTGTATTTTATATTTGAAATTTCTCTCAATATTATTCACTCGACTTTATTATAACAATTTATTTACTTGAAAAAAATTTTTTTTTTTCTTTTTAAATTTATATTCAGAATATTCTAGAAATCTGTAAATGAAAAGTAAAAAAAAATGTATACATAATATATTTAGAAGAAAATATGTTAAATAATGATTGACATTTTAGAAAAAAATATTTATTAAAATATTTGAATGTTTACATTTTAATTAAAATTTTAAGAAAAAATTAATTCGTTGAAAAATCTTTTGAAGAAATAATTTTAGGTTCATCTAAATTGTCGACTAAATTTTGGAAAAAGTAATTTATTAAAAATCAAATTTTAATCAGATATTTGACTGAAAGATTGATTAAAAATCAATAATATGAGAATTTTCTGAAATCACTAAATCTATTTTTTTTTTTTTTTCAATTTGATTTACTTATACTCTCTCTGTTCACAAAGTTTTTTCAGTACAGGTCTTATGGACATATTTTGTCTTGTTTCTTCTTTAAGTAATTACATAAATGTGTTTCTGATTTTCGTCACAGGCAGTGTTGCCCTTCAGTTTAAATTTTGTATCTAAAATCAGATGAACTTTTTGATAAGTGTTGCCGACTATACCTTTGTTCTGAAATTTTATAAAATTTCATACTTTGTAAAAATTGTTTTCTAATAAAGGAAAGTTATAATAATTATTTTTTTTTTAAATTTAATTATTATTAAAAATTAATAATTTTAATTATTTAAAGGTTCAAGGTCGAGGTATGTAAAAAATTTGCCTATTATTCATTTTATTCAAGTATATGTATGTAAAAACAAAAAAACTTTTTTCTATAGAGTAAGTATTTATTACAAAATGTATTTCTATTGCAAAGGAATATGTGTATACATATGTATAAATTTATAATAATATGTAGAAAAGTTACATCATCCACATGTATACCTGATGTAAATGTATAAATAAATGCAGTAAATTATAATATATAAAATTTAATTTTTTATTTTTAAGAATGGTACTATTATTAAGTAATATAATTATTACACAGCAACACTAATTTGCGATTATTTATTATTCACTCTACTTTTTCTACACACATCTCGATTATTCAATCAGCCAACTTTTAGCTCATCAGACGTGAGCGTGTGTCTGAATTTTTCCATTATTTTTATCTTTCTTCACAATTCATTTTGTTAATTTTTGTTCATCCAGAATATAAAATACAAGAAAAATAATATGTCGCCGTACAACTGTATTACTGGCGACAACAAAGGGATGGCTGCTATTGTGAAAAAAGTTTTACAATTTCTTATAAAACGTTGCAGATAAAAATATGTTGATGAAAATTTAGAATAGGGTGGTTCGTAAAGAAAAGTATCGCTAAGTCTTGAACAACACGAGGATCAATCAATCCTGTTATTAGGAGTTATGTGCACATATTCTAAATTTTATGAAACCGCCACAAACAAGTCTTGAAAACACTCGTATCTTGTGAAAAACAAATCAGATTTGGCTAAACTTCCGATTAGCGAGTGTGAGATATCGAAATAAAACCTTTTGATATTAAAAATTTCGACTTTTCATATGATATCGAAAAACATATATGTCTTTTCTCAAAATTCAGAGATATATCGTCTTCAAAAGAAGTTGAAAAATCGATTTTAAAAAAACACGAAATTTTGAGTCCCTATATCTCAAGTACTATTAATTCGATCAAAATGAAATAAAATGTGTTAGAAAGAAGAAGAAGTTCTCTTTAAAATCCATTATTAAGTGATATCCTAGATTATCCTGAAACGGAGATACATATAACGGTTTTTGTAAAACATGTCAATTTTGTGACAAAATTTCTAACGGTACTTTTTGACTATAAAATAAAATTGCGCCAATAAGGATCTATGTCACGTTGAAGAGGACACTTCAAAGTACCGTTAGAAAAAAGTCCCGTTTCAATAGCTTACGCTCGCTAATCGGAAGTTTTCCCCAGGTTTTTTCAATTTTTGCAAGAAAAAAACATATTTAGTCAAATACAATGTCAAAAATCTTCAAAAGTTGATTTTCTAATTAAAAATGATTTTCTATGGATAATTTCATTCTTAATATTTTTTTTTTCTAATATTATTTAAAAGTGCTGTTATATGAAGTTTTCAAATGATTGAACATGTCATTCATACCGGAAAATAATATGTTTTTTTTAATTATACGTAACATATACAAAATGTATATGTATATGTATGTATTGAAAAAAAAAAATTACATATTCGAAAGTTTATGGATATATGCAAATTTTTAATACGTACATTATTTATTCAATGTTATTTTAGAATTTCAAAAATTATTTTCAGTATAAGATAAACAACATTCGATGAAATTGTAAATTCATGGTTGTGTAATTATAAACTTTTTTTTTTTTTGCTTTTTTAACATAAAAATTAGTTACCGTGAATTATTAAATGCGATTAAATACGTTTTAAAATAATAATTTATTAAAGACATGAAAAATAAACCAAATATTTATTAAGAAGAATACCTATACAAGGTATAAGTTTTGAATAAATAAATATGTAAATAATATATAAAAATAAAAATATCAAAAATTAAATTTATTAATTTAAAAAAATAAATTATTTTATTCTTCAAGAATAGAATCTAAAAAAGATCAAAATTTTTCTTAAATACAATATATATTATTAAACATTAATTAGAAAGTCGAAATTTTGTTATACGAATATTTTGAATAATTAATTAATTCATGATAAACCAGATAAATAAAATTTGAATAGTTTTTTTTTAAATAATCAACTGTTTTTAATTTAAAAAAAATCATTTTTCCTAAATTAAATACGGAGAAAAAAATAATAGAGCAGAAAAAAATAAAATGAGTAAAAATTAGCTTTAGATATTATGCACTTGCGTATATTATCCTAAAAAGATAAATAAAAAAATATTTTTAAAAATGTGATAATTGTCATGTACCCTTAAAAAATGATATTTGTTGATGTTTTTCCGTATTATTTTTTTTAAATAGTAAACTTTTCAAATTTATTACCAGCATTTATTTTATTTTATTTAAAAGTTCTACTTTTAACTTTTTTTAAAATGTATTTTTTTTTTTAATATCACAAAATGTTCTTTTTTTTTTTTAAATTGAATAGCTCTCTCTTTTGTAAATTTTTTTTTTAAATGTTAAGAGAAAACTTATATATTATATAAATGTATATATATTTTTTAATTAATTTTTTAAAATTGAAAACAATTTAAAATTCGATTCTATTTTCCTTTTTCAATCAATATTTATTTTTTCTCACTAATTAATATATTATAAGGAACTTTACTGACAAGAACAACGTTAAAATCCAACTGAAAGATATTATTTGGAAATTTTCAAAGGCAAACTTTTTTTTTTTTTTTTTGCTGAATAAAATAAGAATCTTTGTCAATGTTGCCACTTATTTTCAAAATAAAAAATAATTGATTTTTCGTTCTCTAGCTAAAAGGTTTTATTTTCAACTAAGACATTTTTGATAAATTTCTGGAAAAATTTTAAACAGCCTCCTCTTACGAGCAAAAATTCAAAGTTGCATGGCAACGTAATTTCATATAAATATATATAGTACACATTTTTATTATATAATATTTACATAAAAGAATATAGGAAAAATTTCTCAAAATATACCTAAAACTTATGGTTTTTATATATAAAATACAGCAACAAAAATTACTCGTAATATTATAAATTATAAAATACACCCACACACATTATTTATTATTCTACGTAGTACATATTATGTATGTTAAAATTCTTTTAAATAATTCTCCTATAATAAAATTATTCTAGTTGTGTATTTTGTTTGGATAAAGGAGTGAAAATTTTGTATATTCGGCGCGCGACGATGTCAATAATATGAACGATTATATGAATTTTTAAGAGAATAACATTTTGGTATTGCTGACTTGCTGGTTAGTGGTTTACTGATTGTCTTATGTAGTAGACCTATAGTTAATTTTTTTAATGATTAAATGATACAACAAATTTGAATTAAATTAAAAAGGCAATAGCTAATTAGAAAACAATCAAAAAAATGTTATTTTCTCTCTGATGTACTACATGTCCAAATGCTCATTATTATTTTTTAAAGTCTATAAAATGTTTTCAAGAAACAAAATACATTTTTCCATAGAATACAAGCTAATTTGAATAAAATTTTTTAATACGATGTGTAATGGACTAGAATCCAGTTAGCAGTTCCTTAAATTTTTTTCATTTTGAATAAAAATATTTAAAATAAAAGCCATATGAATTATCACGTGATTTAAAAAAAGAAGGACCAAACAAAGCCTACACAAGCTCGTCGAGAAACCATCAATCTTGCTGGCCAAAACAGCGACATAAGGGGAGGATATGTATTATTGAGCACTATCACATTAAAAGTATAAGCCCATGATGAACGAGAAATAGAATGCCGAGCCATATGCACTTGACTCAGGCTCTCAAATGAACTTCATCACTGAAAGATTGGGTGGAAAATTGTTACTTCCAGAAGAACAAAATCATTTAGATATACAGGGATTAGGTGATGGAAGACAACACACACATCGCAAAGTTTCAGTATGTATCAAATCTAAAGCGATATCCTATTCAACTCGCATTTATACGCATATCATACCTCAAATTACAAAAGTACACCCTACGTCAACATTCTAGTAAAGAACTTGAATAATAACGACAATTAAAAGTCTTTGTCGTAACACATGTGAATCTCCTTTTGCTGATGCATTTTCTTATTCAGTGGTTGAAACGTTTAATTTTTTCTTTCATTATTCCCAAATTTGGATAAAACCAGGGTAAAATAAAGTAAAAAAAATGTTTACAATTAATAATTTGTTTATTAGAATCAATTAGCACTAATGAACTCTCATTTATTTCAGTAATTATGAAAGTGATTCAAGTCTTTTCTTTGATTGACTTCTTTATGTATTATGTACATACATACATCTAATAACCTGGAATTTCTGAAATTATGGAAGCTCCATTACACGTAAATTTTTCAAATAAAAAAAGCCATTTACATTCCACATGCCATAAAAAAATATTGAATTTGCAACCTGCAGCGTTTTTTTACTGAATTTCAAAGTAAGTACATAACATTTTCTGATTATTTTGAATTGAAAAATTATTTTATTTTTTGTTGCTATTCAATTAAAAATAAATTTAACATTTTTTTAGATTCAATAAAATGTCAATTTAATCCTGAACCATCTTTAAAACAGATGGATTTTTTTCTATTTTCATAGAAATCATAGTTCAAAATATAATTTAAACAAATGCATAAAATAAAAACACTGAAAATAGCAAAAATATGAACATTACATTTATAATTAAAAAAACGAATTAGTCATAAAAAATTATCAATAAAAATAAAATAGAAAAAAAAAATAATTTATAGCATGAAAAATGTTAAAGCACCTTTTACTATACAGAAATAACAAAAAATGTTTAATATATATTTATAATAGAAAAACAAAAATAAAAAAGGAAATTAAACAAAAAAATTTTTCCTTCGCAACGTAAGGCATGTATGTATGTAGGTATACAATAAATTTAAAAATAATCAATTTTTGACGAGACTAATTTAGTTATTTTATTACATGTGTTTTGATTGTGAAATCATTTTAATTAATTATTTAGGTATGTTGAATAGTTTTTCTTTTGCTGTTTTCTTAATTAAATTAAATGCATTTAGATGATCTACAAAGAAAGAGGTAATTCTAGGAGAAAATGTTTGCAAAAAGAAAAAAAAATTCGAAGTTTTTGAACTATGTATCTTAATCCTTTGTAGTTATAGTTAACATACATATGTACCCGTATATTCAAAAACGGTAATAATTTACATCAAAACAAAACTTGTAGAGAATTTAAATGAAAATTAATAATTCTTCTTACATGATAATTTTTGGACAATTATTATGTGAATATCAGTGTACATACATATTATAAAATATCTGTAACATTATAGAGAATATTACGAAATATTTTTTTTTTCTAATACATAGCATTGGAATTGCTGCAAAAAAAGTTTATTAATTATTTAATTAACAATTAAGATAAGACCTACAAAGCCTTTTAAAATATGTATCTAAAATTGCTTATTTGTACTGTAAACACATTATGTATATACACACATTAAAAATGATTTCATGACAACTACAAAAGGGTTAACATTCATATTCAATTTCAATTAAGTTGATGAATTACTATCATTTTTTTTTTTTTCTTTTCAAAAAAGTTTTTTTCTAAATTTTTGAATATACATATTTCTAGAACGTGAATGCAATTAATGAAGGTAAATGATAAATATCCGAACGCTTTAATTACATATTTATTTATTTTTTTTTTTTTTTTTCATATAATTAGTGAACACTTTTTTTCAAGTTGTTGAGGAAAAACATTTTACCCCTTTTTTTAAAATTACTTTATGAAATATATTTTAGAGAAAAAATACCTATAACAAATAATTTCTATATTTTAGATAAGAATTGAAAACTTAATCGATTTCTCACAAAACTTTTTTTTCTACAGGAATGTCTGTTTTCTTCAAGAATTAATGTTTTCTTCAAGTATATAATCCCAATTTGTTTTTCTGTTAGTTCCAATAACTGGATATGTAACTCAAAACCTTTCGAAGAAACTGCACGTATTTCAAGTAATAAAGATTTTTATTTCTGAGGTGACATTGACCACTTTCAATTCTATATGCACATATGTACATATATATTTTTTTACAAGTTATTCAACTCGCATATTTACATAATCCATTATAGCTATATAGGAGTGATATTATAATAAATCGATGAAATCTTCAATTCTTGTTGTTAAAAAGAGTAGGTTAATTTTGAAAATTTGTCTAGAAAAAATTTGGAAAAACAAAATTCGAGGAAATAATTACATTTCCTGGAATAACTAATTCAACGCACACAACCATTATAAAATATTTTAGGAATGTTTACTATTACAGAAGACACTGTAAATTTAAATGGATATTCAAATAAAGCATAATTTCAATTAATTAAAATAATTTTTTTGCTAAATAATTCGATTTTTTTTATACTGTGCCTATTGTCAAATTCCAAGGAGACATTTATCGGTTAACTTAAAAGGGAAATACACATTGAAGAAAAATCATGTCACGGACTATTTGTCTGATTTCTGGAACAATTTTAAATTATTTGAAACAATGTCTTATTTTTACAAACTAGATATAGTTTAATTAAAAAAATTTACACTTCATTTTTTAATGTAAACATAAACAAACCATACACACTCATCCTCATTTTCCAAATTAAAATAATTACCTGCATCGTTGATAATTTATTATAAAATTCCCAATACACTTTTTATAATTTAATATCTACTTTAAACTTTCAATTGTTTTCATTTACTCACTGCACTGAAACACTTTACAAATGAATTCACGTCAATTAAATCATTCTTTTCATCTCCCTCATTCTTTTCTGGACCTGATGAATTAAGTTGTCATCACTTCAGTTTTGCTCAGCTCACTTATCTTCTTCTTGAAAATAGCTTCAGTTTAGGTGCCCAAAAAAAACCACGTTTATTTCATCATATGACATTAGAGAACTGGGATGTTCGTGTTGTTGACAGTACATTTAAATTTTGTTTTGAAATATGTATAGTATATGGTATAGCCAATTTGATAAAAATTTATAGCAATTAGCAACTAATCATAATTGAAATTTACAATTTTTATAATGGATGATGTAAATGTTTTGGTAAGTTGTATAGGTAAAATAATAAAAGTTGAGGCATCGTATTATACTAGAAAAACATGCGCCGAAAAATAGTTACTTACACACATGCGTTTTCGTTGTTGTAACAGGGTTCTTCTTTCGTATATGTATACAAGAAGATCACTACGCCATGTAAAATAGGCGCATATAAGAACCTCAACTTTTAAAAATAGAATTAAATAAAATCGCTGGGAGTAAATCAAAATCCGTATTAAAAGTGGAAATCGAATAAAAATGAATAATAACACTCTCGAATGTCATATTAGCTGTGTTTTATTAGAACTGATGAAATGAGTTGTCATCACTTCAGTTTTGATCAGCTCACTTAACTTCTTCTTGAAAATAGCTTCACTTTAAGTGTCCAAAAAATATAATAAAAAACTATATTACATACTTCAACAAATTTCATTAAAAAAAACCCAACATTATAAGACAATAAAAGAAGAAATATGAAATACGAATTACAAATTCACGTCATATAGTAAGAAATCATCCAAAATAATTTCAGCTTCACGGTTGTAATACACTCATACTCTCGTTGCCACTGGTCGTGCCACCTTCAGAATTCAGATGTGGTTTGAGCAGTTGTAAAAACAGGTTTTATAACCGGTTTGCGTCGTTGTACCAACAACCTAATGTGTTCATGCTCTATTAGACTAAAAAATGAAAATTATTATATACTCGGGTTATAAATCGAAGTCAGTACAGGCAACATAGGCATACTTTTCTATATTCTTTTACATTGCGTTTGTATAAATCTGTCTCTTGTGTGGGGTGACCAGATCTCAATTTCAATTGAGAGAAATTTTTTAATAAAATTTTATCAAGAGCTGCCAGACCAAATAAAAAAAATTTTTTTTTTTTTGATTTCACAAAAAAAATAGGTAATTTTGGGAAATTTTATGGAATATGTTCATTTCAAATAATATATGTATATTCAATTTTTAATCAACCTAAGCACATTGTTTTGTGTGTTCTTTATAAAATATTTGAACATTCTGCTTGATTTCAATGCAAATAATTTTGTTTCTCATTCTAAGAAAAAGCAGACAACAAAAAATTCAGAATATAACAGTAACGTAAAGAAATTTTACATAAATAAAACAAAATACATTAAACAAAAAAGTAAACAAATACGAATATGTATATGTATAAATTTAATTCATACCAAAATTCAACATCAAATTCATATTGAAATCATAATTTTATATATCAAACATCAAATAAAAATTTTATTAAAAATAAAATATAAAATTAACAATTCCATATGTACAAAATATATTTAAAATAATAAATTTAAATTTTAAAATAAAATTAAGAATACTGAATATCATATATTATTGTAATTTCATATTTTTTTATAAACAAGGGCAATACTTAAAATTTCAACATATGTGGCAATCCTAAATTATCAAAATTTTCATTATTATGCGCATGCGCATTGCGCAACGAAAAATATATTTTAACAAAACCTCCGAGAGAGTATTTGTATACTTTGCAAACCTGTCAGTTAATTTTTTTAAAAGTATTATAAAATTCACATTTTTAGAATATAATCATAATTTAGTTGTCCCGCTACTTTGGCTTCACTTGTGTAAGTAAGATTTTCATACTTCAAAGGTCAATGCTATTTTACTCTCCCGGAGGTTTTGGTAAAAAATTATTTCACATAAGGTCATGCAATAAATGCTCCTCCATATCGGAAAATCCTCTTTTCTGTAAAAAAGGATTGACCGAAACCTTTCTTTTCTTCCGAGAATTCAGCACGAAATCGCAACAATAAATAAAATGGCAAGACATGAAAAAAATGGCAAGAAGTCTCGTCTGCAAGGCGAGTAAGTTATCGAAATTATGAGCAAAAATTTTTTTTCGAATAAATAGATTTTGTATTACACGGTAGCACTAAAATTTTACAGCAATTCCATTGTATTTTTTTATTTATGCGATAAATTGTAAAGATGCCATGCCGTTGTTGCTGTTCGTAGCCGCTGCCGGAGTAAGCAGTAAAGTACCAAATGTACAATAATTTACAAAAATTGCAAATTTAACTAATTAGCTTACTTTCTTTCCCGTTTTGAAGTTAATTTTTTATTAAAATGTTCCTAAATTTTCCTCCTAGAAAATGTTATAGGTTTAAAAAATAATTAGCTAACGTTTTCCAATAAATATTGCTGCTTTCTAAAGTGCTATGTGTTAAAATCTCTGAAATATGAATTTTTTAAAAATTTTTATTTGATCATAGTAGCTTTGATTTTAAAAAAATTTTTAAGTAGCTTTGATTGGCTTTCTTCAATGCTCATTGGTCGATCGCGATCACGTTACTTTTTGGTGTTTGTTTTTTGTTTTTTCTTCTTTATTTTCAATTTTCAGCCATTTTGTTTTACAACAGATTAGTTTCTACAATCGATTTTTTGATTAGTTTATTTGCAATTTACATTTACAATTTTTTTTGATTAAATATATATATTGTTTTTCAATATTTTACAATTACTTTAATTCTTTATATAAAGATGGATGTGATTTCCATGGATTTTATATGGTAAGTTTTTCTTGTTGAAGTTTTGTAATGCTTCCATTTTTTTTTGTTCGAATTTTTTGTAATAATTTTTTTTTCTCTTTTTTTTTATAAAAAGTATATTAATTTTAATAATTTTCGGTAATATTAATTGCGCTGTTATGCCTAATCACATGCAATATAAACCGAAATTTATTTTTAAACCTCCAAAAGGTTTAAATAATCCGGCAATAAAACTTTATACAGATGATGTTACACAAAATTTATTCCATAAGAATTCTTATCCAAATATGAAATACATTAATTCTAATGGTTTCAACCAAAATGATACTTCGAACAATTATCCTACTGGCACATTTTATAATTTAAATTTCAATAATATGGAAAAAATTTCTGCTGATTATGAAGCACGTGTTCGAAAAATATTATCCAATTTAATTTTAAATGAATTTGCATTAGAAAATAATTTTGACATTGCTCAAGATCGTTATAATAATGTGGAACAGTTATTAAAACAACTTCGAAAAGAATGGGAAGCTCCAACAAAATATCTTGAAAAGCGAGGTTATATTTTTGGTAACGATTACGTTTATGAACCAGAAAAAGATGACGATCGAGATGATATTGAGGAAAGAAGTAAATTGACTGAGAAGGAAAATGCATTATTGACAAAAATCATTCAAAATATTGAGAAACAATTCGGTGATGATAAACGCGATGAAAATACCAAAAGAGCTCAAAGAGAAGCCATAGTTTATGATTATGATAGAAAACTTGATGATTTATTTGAAAAATACATTATTGCACCAAGTGATGATACATCTGTACAATCATCATCGACATTTGAACAGCCAGATATTGTAGATAAAACACGTCTATTATCTCCATTGACAAAATTGAAGTTATTAGAAAGAATTGATGAAATAGATCAAAATGAAAACCCTACAACATCTTTGAATAATAATAATTACAGATTTATAAATCCATTTAAAATTCATTCTGCTCAAAATAAAAATACTACACAACCATTACCACCACCACCACCAACCGTTGGTGATAATAACAATGAAGTCAATACAACAGAACAGCCACAAAAAATGAATCGTAAAAGAGGTTTATATCGTCAAATTTTATCATCAACAACACTACCAAAACATACATTTTCAAACAATGAAATTCTACAAAGATTCAATGAAGTATTAAGTCATCTACCTGAAGCTGATGTAGAGTTTTTAACGAATTTAATAAAGTGTTATGGAGAAAATAAACAAACGCCTGCAATGAATGAAACCGTAAAACTTGCAATAACAACCGTTTCAAATGATATTACAACAACCACACCAACAACACCAAATGTTGCTTCAACAACACCAAATCTACCTTCAGTAATACCGAATTTACCTTCTTCAACACCGAAATTACCTTTATCAATGAATTTTACCTCTGCTCCAGGATTATTACCAGCATCGTCGAAGTGTGATAATAATTTGAATGATAACAAAGAATCAACAACTGAACAACCACCGAATTATGGTCATAAGAAGCCAGAACCTCATAAAGGATTCAAATTTAATTTTGATTTTTCATGTGTTGGTAATCAAGAAAATTTAGATGTCAAGGGTAAAGTATTTTTTTTATTATTCCAAACAAATATTGCATACTTTTTACATTTAAAAACTAAAAAGTAATAAAAATAACTGAAGAAAAGACAAATTTGTGATGGGTCAAACAACTTTAAATAATTTTTTTTAATAGACTGTAATAATTTATGCCATCAGAACTCATTTAAAGGAAATTATCATCGGGTTTTCTATAAAGTTGAAGTGAATCCACTAAATAGAATAACATCACCATCACTATCATCATATTATCATACAGTTACCTTTTTCCTAATTTTATGTAAAGAAAAAATCAAATCTGATGATAAAACTTTAAAAGTGATGGAAACTTCAATAGCTAAAAAGCCAAAACCTTCAAAAATTAATAAAATAAAAAAAACAGTGATTATCTAAATAATTCTAGATTAAATTGTTGTTGTTTTCTTCTAAAAAGAGTAATTGAAGTTCAACAAAAACGTAAAATTCAAAAAAATCATAACTCAAAAATTAAAAAATTTTCATTTCAACAATATTCTCCTAAAAAAATTCTTAACGGTTCGCTAGATTCACTAAAAGATTCTGAAAAATGTCTAAACAATTCTCTAAAATCATTAAAAAATTCTGAAAAAAATTCGGCTAAATTGTCTCCTTTAAATTTTACATCAAAAAGCAATAGAGAAACTTTATCGAATTTCAAGAAAACTTTAAAAAAATTAAATTTTAAAACAATGAAAAAATTCTCATCATCACAATCATCGCATTCAAAATCAAACAATATAAAATCAGTTTCCAATCAAATCCCATTAAATCCGAATATCACACGATCTCATTGTAATGGTATGTTTCTATAAGAAAAAAAAATGATTTCGATATTTTATTTTAGTTTCTTTAAAAAGAATTTTCTTTGAAAATGTTTCCCAAACCACAGAATTGAAAAAAAAATCCTATGATTTCAATACGTTCAGTGTGGGTGGGCAAATTGATTTTTTTGTACTATTCGGTTTTCACCGATATAAAATGTCTGATTGAAGTTTAAGAAGTTAATTATGTAGATTTATCATACCCAAAATATATGAAAATTTATTTTATTCTTTGCTAGATTTTAAAAAACATCCTGAGGTAGAAGGCAAAAGGATGTAAACATTACAAATGTATACTTAGTATTAATTTATTAATTTAAAAAAAAGGTGTTATGTAATACAATTACTTTTGCTTTAAAAATTTTTTTTAAAATTTTTTAGGTGGAAGAACTAATAAATCAACAAGTACCGATTCATCACAAGTTCGTCTGAATGAATTTAGTGTTGATTTTGAACTGAATCCTTTGAAAAATGCACTTCAGAAAAATCAAACTGCAATGGATCCTTTATTACTATCTGATATTCCCGTTAAAAATGCACATGAACAAGTTAAAGATTTGAAATCAATATTAATAGGTAATTTACTAAGATTTTTTTTTTCTCAAGGTTTTTTATATTTTATTATTATTATTATTATTATTTATTTTTTTTTTTTTAGAAAATCCAAATGCACTCTCAGATTTTCAGATAAATTCACTTCATGTTTCACCCAATTCAGAAGAACTTATCAATCCAACCATAATTTTCAAAAGACATAATCCATACGGTTTTAGAAAATCAATGAAACGACACACATTATTGAAATTTCCTAATAAAAATTACTACAACCAAAATAACATTAATTACAATATAAATGAAAATAAAGCTGAATCAGAATCATTAAAAGCACCTGTAAATGAATTCAGTAACATAGATCACACCAATAATTTAAAAAGTATCAAAATTAAAAGTCCACAAAACAATAACAGATTAGAAAGAAGGAATAATTTTGGTTTATCGAAAAATAATGATGATGCAGACGATAATAAAAAAATAATTGGTAAAGGATTTGGCAGCAAAATTTTTAAAAATCGTTTCGGAAAAAAGAAGAAGATAGATAAAAAAGTACGTGAAAAAAGTAAAAAAAACAACGAAGAAAAAATACATTTCAATCACAATGAAAAATCAGCTTTGAATAAATTATTCAATATGGTACCATTGATTGTTGCTGATGATGAAAATAATCAAGTGTTTAATAAAAAACAAGATAAAGATTTGGTAGAAGTTGATGAAAATGGTCTTATTGTTAAAAAAAGTAATAACACTGGTAAAAATGGTACGAATAACAATGTGATTGATTGTGATGATGATTATATCGTTCAAGACCATAATGATGGGACTAATAACGCTGAAGACTATGATGATAACGAACAGTTTGAAAATAGTGCCAAAAATACCGAAAACTATGAAGTGGTTGATTATGATGGTGCCGATAGTGATAATGGAAATAACAACAATGGTATAAATAATGCTAAAAACTATGAAATAATTGATGATAATGTCGGTCAGAATGGTCGCTATAATGTTGAACATAATGACAATGGTGCCAATAACGATGAAAACTATGTTCTAGTTGATGGTACTACTAATAATGATGACGCTGAAGACTATGATGATGATTTTCAAGTAAGTAGTGACGGTAAACACAATAATGTTCATAAAATTTCAAATAAAAATCTTAACAAAAATGAAGATGAAAATGAAATAAAATCATTTTCTGAATTAAAAGACATTAAATTTCATGTTAATCCATCACAAGAAGAGGACATCGAAAGATTTATTAAAGATTTAAATTCACCAAAAGAAATCTTTAATTTTGACGTTAATAAATATATTTTTGAAAAACAAGATAAAAATATTGAATCATCAAGTAAAAAATATGATTTTATAACAACAACAACAAAACCATTTTATGCATATTCATTAATCAATCCAATTACAAATACAATTAATAAAAATTTTAAAAATCAACCAAATCCACCACCACCACCACAACAACAAAATATCAAACCACAAACTAAAAGAAGCCTAATAAAATCACAACGTAAATTTACTAAACGTCCACAAAAACAATTTAATAAAATTAATTCAAATTTTCAACAACCGAATCAACTACACCAATTCAAAAATTACAATTCAAAATTACCCGTTTTGAAAATCCAACAACAACAAAATAACTATCCAAGAAAATCATTTAATCCAACAAAAAAATCCTTCAAAAAAATAAATAAATTGGAACCTCATGATAAACGTGATTTATTACGACAATACATAAAAGGACGATCTGAATATAAAAAAAAGCATATCATTTCACCGTTATTTACATCGTCTGAATATCAAAGTTCATCAAAAGAAAATGAATATGTACCGGATAATAGCGTTTTAACATCCAACATAAATCCGTTGAAGACAATTTCATTCGATAATACCGTCAATGAGAATTACATGAAAAATTTAGTAAATTATGATAGCTATAAAAAAAAAGATGATGAAGATGATTTTCTTGTTGATAATTATTTATTAAATACTGGCCGTGAAGATTTTGAATATCCAATAGAAACAATATTACCTCCACTATCGCCACCATATCAACCAACAGATCCATTAGATAAAGAGATATTCAAACCCGACGAATTCATTGATAAATATTATTTATTAAATGATGGCACATTTGAAGTAACACCAAAAGATTCATCAAAACACATGCAAGAAATTAAAGAAAAATATGATCCAGAAATAACAAATACAAATTTAGAATTGAATGAAAAATTTCGTGATTTGAAATTCTTGCCAGGTACTCCATTGTATGGAAGTAATATTACTACGAACGAGATTAATAATTATGATTTCAACTTTAATCCTCCTGGATTACCTAATCCTGATTTTCTTAATACAAATTTACTCAATAAACCATGTCCTGAAACTGAAATTGACAATTTTGACCTTAATATGGAAAAAAAATTCATGAAGAATCCAAATAGAAGACCACACTTACGGCGTTTCAACAAAAATCGCAAAATTTTTTCTGCTAACAGAGATCAGGCTCAACAATTTTCAAAACAATATCGCCGTAATCTTAATTAAATTGGATAATTTTATTTTTTCATTCGTTAATTGTTCATTTTTTTTTCTTTTCATTTTTTACATGATCACGTTCTCAATTTAATAGCCCTAATTTGTTTATGTTTATTTTAATAAAATTTTTTCAGCTCCAAAGTATTGTTTTTTATATAAATTTTTTAATGAGCCACAACGTAAGAAATCTCCCTAGTAAGGATTTTCTTTTACTATACTCGGTTAGCACAACATTGGCGCATGTAGAAGGAAGAAAGATGGGGAAAGATGTTTTTAGCTCGTAAGTAATGTAGAATGGTATTTCATAAATTCACTTCAACTTCAAAGCTGATTTTAGTCGTCCTCACACAAAGACTCAAACAAAATTTAATTAATATATTGTCTTCGATCGTTTGTTGAAGATTATCTTTTCAGTTTTCTTAATTACTTCATCAGATTTCTGAAAGAAAAAACATGAACTTTTCAGTTTACACCATGAATGAAAGTTTTTTCTTAATTTTCACCTGTGAATTATTTTCCAACAGTATGTTCTAGTATTTCTTTGAAACCCAATTTAAAACTACAAAGATGGAAATTAAAATTAAAATACTGCACCTGATTAATTAATTTGTCATCACTTCAGTTTTGCTCAGATCACTTACCTTCTTTTTGAAAATAGCTTCACTTTCACTTTTTGACATGTATGGTTTTTTTTAATTTTTTAGTATGGGATTTTAATTTTTATAGTATCGGCCGAGACATTTTTAGTTCCAAGATTTGTTGCAAATAATTTGACGTTTGATTAATCAAATATGGCGTCGATATTAATTTTCGGTGATTGCAGTCGCTTTTTTTATTTGTGTGCAAGAAGAAATCGGTCTGTGAGGTGTTTTTAATCTTTTTTGTTTTTTATCATATCAACAATTACTTTTTCAACCTTACTCTTCGACATTTTTCAGACAAATGAAATTGCATGACAGAAAATGCCCACAACAAATTTTGTTCTTGGAAGCTGAAATATTTTTAATAGCTTGCTTGCAAGAGTTTCTTGCACGTCTAGATCCTTAGTAATTGAATTACAACCGTGAAGCTATAATTATTTTAGATGATTCTTATTATACCAAGTTGAAAAAAAATTTTACCATTATTATTGCAACCAGCTCAGAAAAACCGGTTTAACCATCTAATGTGTTTACAGTGTATAAGTACATATGAGCCTGTACACATTAGGTGGTTATAACAAGGGACGCAAACCTGTTTTTACAACTGCTCAAATTACATCTGAAGGTGGCACGACCAGTTGTAATAAGAGTATGAGTGTATTAAAACCGTGAAGCTATAGTTTTTTTTGGATAATTCTTATTATATCAAGTTGGAAAAAATTATACCATTATTGTTACAACCAGAGCAAAATAACCGGTTTAACCACCTAATGTGCACACAGTGTATAAACATTAAACATAGGACGTAGAATGTAGATAATAGGAATAAAATTAGTGTAATAGAAATTCTTTAAAAAAATACTGATTATCGTAAAAACCAGAAGTTTTTTTTATTGTGAAAAAATTCTTAAAACACTCACAAATAAATTTAACTAAAAATTATAAAAATGGTATTTTGAAAATTTTTCATGTAATTAATAGAAACATACAAAAAACAAATTGGAATAAATATTTTTTTATCATATATTATGTTTCAAAAATTGAATAATTTTAGTTTTACCAAAAGTTAAATAAAATAAATTACACATTATGGCATTTTTATGTCCAGTTAGAATTCGACGTGGTAAAAAGAAAAAATGTAAGTTATTTCTTTTTTTAATATTTTATTTAAATTTATATTTTTTATTTTAATTATTTCAATGACAATTAATAGAATTTATTATAATCTTTAAAATTTGATTGAAAAAATGTTCATAATACGTCTCACAAATAAATATTAACCATTCTTTAGTCTTGCATGTTGACAAAAATACAAAAGATTTAAGAGAGTTACCTGCCTACTTTCCATATATAAAAAAAACATGAATTGAGGTGGAGACATAACATATAACAAACATTTCATTTTTGTTTAAATTTTAATTTAACCCAACAACAAACAAATAAATTTAGAGAATTTTTTTAAACTTTTGTAAAAAATTTTTATTTTTATAAGGATTAAAAATTCTACTGATACATAAAAACCTTTTAAATACATATGTATTTGTTTTCATATCTGAAATTAGTTTGAAGTGTTCTGTTACTAACCACTTATCAAAAGAACATTCCATTTCGAAGAAAAAGCAAAAAAAAAAACAAATAAATTTAAGAAGAAATGAATAAATTACTCAAAAGTGCTCTTTTAGAGAAAAATTTTTTATTCTATTTTTTGTTCCACAGAAAAAGTTTTTTTTTCTTCATAAAATCAGTCTTTCTGCAAATTAATTACAGTTTATAAATTAAACAATACAACCTGCTTACAATAAAAAATTAACCTGGGTATAAAATATTCAATCTCTAAAAGTTTAAGAAGCAAAAGTAAAAGGATGCCCTATAAAATTTTTAAATTTTTTTTTATTATTGATTTTCTTATGGTTTCTTATGTAACAAAAGTGCAGTTATCCTTAGCTTAACCCCTACGTTGTTGTACAATAACAAAAAAAATTGAATACATAACCCTTTGCTTCTTATCAGTTTCTCAGTTCTTATTGAAACCATATGGCGGCTTTTGGACGGAAATGTGGGACTGATAAAAAACAATTTTTAAATATTACATTTTTATATTGCTGCAATTTTTGCAATTTCGTAATTAAAATTCTACTCCTTGCAATCCACCACTTAATAAATTATCCTGAAGCAGGGTCGGAGCTAATAAAGCTGAGGACAGGCTTATAGACCATAAGGTGCAAATGAACATGCACATTTGGAAATGATAATTTAAATTTTTACCGTTATTTCACAAATTTATAGACCTTGTCCTGTATTGCTTAAATTTCTTTAAATAAAGTCTTTTTGAATAGTAGGTACTTAAATTTTTTTTTGTTTTTTTTTCCGTCTTTTACAGCTATAAATGGAGATGGTGATAAAGAAATAACACGACCAGGAAGTGGTCTTGGACTTAATCATGGAATGGGACGTATTACTGGTTCAGCTAGTATTGAAACTTTAGTACGTGTTGGTATTGAAAAAGAGCATGGTCTTAGTCCAGATTCAAAAATGGTCGTATTACATGATTTTACACCATGCGTTGATGATGAATTAGAAGTTAAACGTGGACAAATTGTTAATATTCTATATAGAGAAAATGATTGGGTATATGTAATTGGACAGGATACAAGACAAGAAGGTTTTATACCGCATTCATATTGTGCACCATATAATACACAATTAGCTGATTTAGCAATTAAAAAAAAATTACCAAGAGATCAAATTTTACCAAATAATATAAATGATGGTATCGATATTGCTGTGCCACCAGAATTATTAGATGAGACAACATCTGGTGGTTGTGGAGAAATTGTTGGTGTTAATAATATTGGTGGAGGTGGTGGTGTTGGCAGTGGTACAACAAATATTGGTGGAATGCAATCACCATTAAAACATTCACAGGTTAGCTTAAGTTCTGAACCTGATTTCTTGCCATTCGCAAAAGATCCAAGCGGATGTTATATTGTCTTGTATACATTTATTGCACGCGATGAAAATGATGTATCTGTTGAACGTGGTGAATTTGTAACTGTATTAAATCGTGAAGATCCAGATTGGTTTTGGATTGTTCGTAGTGATGGTCAAGAAGGTTTTATACCATCTGGTTTTGTTTATCCTGCTGATAATGTATTGCAATCATCAAAATCGTTACAACAAAATAATAATAATAATAATAATAATAACAATAACAATAATACAAATTCAAATAATGGCGGTAATAATGGTCAAATTATTTCAACAACAAATCCAACAAATACAAATTTAATTAATAATTTAAGTACATCACCAGCACATAATTCAAATCAATTAACAAATTGTAATGGTGGTGGTAGTCAACAGCAATCTCATCAACAAATGGTTGCAGCTGATGATCTTCGTTATCATGGAACTGAACTTGTAATGCTTTATGACTATAAGGTAGGACTAATATTTTTCATTATGAACTTTCTTCATGAAATCAATATTAATTTCAGGCGCAAGCACCAGATGATTTATCTGTTAGAAGAGGAGATTGGATTTATGCTGATTTAAATAATCAAACTGTTGATGGATGGTTATGGGCATATGCGCCAAAAACAAGAAAATATGGTTTTATACCAAAAGCATATGCTCGTCCGCCAGCGATGACAAGTTTATGAAAGTTTTTTTTTAAATTTTTTTAAGATTCTTTAGCGAAAATAAGTTTAAAAAAATTATTATAAATATTGAACTAATTTTAGAAAAAAAAATTGAAAATAATAAAACTAAAATTTATTTATAAAAAAAGAGGAAGAAAAAATTCAACTAAAATACATTTTGTATTTGTAATTTATATTTAATGTATTATAAATAGTTTAGCAGAAATTACAATAATTGTCCTTTAAATCTTCAAAAACACGCATTCTCTTGTTGTTCTTATGTTTCTTTATCAATCTTTTCATTTTTCAATTGTTGTAATTGTTTTTTATTATTTTGTATCTGTTCTTCAGTAATTGTTTCTGAAATTTCACATTCCTTTTGTTCTTTTCTTATAAATTCTAAATTTCTTATTTTTCTTTCTAGAAATTCAATTTTTTGATTATCAAGAAATTTACGATATTCTTTTAACCTTTCATTTCGTATATTTTCACAATGTATATTTGTTAATTTACGTAAAGAATCCTTTCTGGTAATCCAATGAAATTCATTTGGTGGTGGCTTATAAATTAGATCTAATTTCTCTAGAATCCATTCAAAACGTTTATAATCCCATCGTCTAAGATATTTTAGAAATTTTTTACGTTTATCAATTAGTTCGAGTAAATGAACTTTCATTTTAACATTACGTGGATGCTCTTTATAACTTTGTTGTAGTCTTCTAATTTTAGCAGTCATTTCTGCAACTGTAAGAATCAAAGATATTTCATTATTTTCAATTCAAAAGTATGTTGTTATTGTCTTGAATCGCTTGAATCCTGGAAGTCTATTATATATCTATCTCCTCGTCATTTACAGGACCTGTATTTATAACTCTACAGAGAAGATTCGTAATAGACTTTCAGATGATGATTCTGAACTAAAAATGTAGGTATCAACTTACGTTTTGCTTCCATAGATCCCCAATCTGAGGAATGCCTTTGTACATCTTTTACAAACATTTCTTTGTAAACCATTGTGGTGTATTTTCGAGGATTATTTTCCAGATGAAAAAGTAATTTTACTGTTTCATCAGCACTAAACAAAAAAAATTGATTTGAATTAATTTATCTTTTTATATTTAATGACAAATAAAATACTCACTTAGCAAATGCTTTTGCATTTTCATATCCAGGTAGAAAATTCTTTGGATCAACTTCAGGTAATTTTCCTACATCACCACTTTTCTCTGGTAAAATACTTGGAATTTTTTGTGGTCTAACCCATTTTATTTTTAGATCCGATTTAAAAGCATATCCTCGATAGAAACTTGGTGTACAAATTCGTAATTTATTTAGCATTTTAAAGATTTTTCCACTTTAAATCATTGAATACACATTGGTCATAACCTCCTTCACCACAAACAGCTGTCTAGTCTATGTCCTATCCCTATGAACTATTTCTATATGATTTTCTTTAAAATGACGGTATTTACACGACAAAGCAATTGCTGTATGCATCAACCACCAAGCAACGACTTTTGGTGATCGGGGTGAGGCAAATTGAGGGCTAGCACATCACTTGTGTATCAAAAATTTCACCAAGCAATTTGACATTTCTTCTATTCCTTCTTCGTAATTTTTTCAATACTGCTTTATATCTTTTTCGATTTTATGAGAAAAGTATTAAAACTCGTTACTTTATAAAGAGAAAAAAGAAATTCAAAAAGTGAAAAAAATTTATATTTTTCGAAAATGTTGAAACATTGAGACAGGTGAATAAAATTCTTTTTTTAATTTTAAAATGAAATAATTTTTTATGTTTTATTTTTCAAATGAAAAAAAAAATATATTTTAAGTTACCTTTTTTTAAATTACTTAACGTTTGTGTAAATGTGTGTAAATATAAGAATATTCGAACAAAAGAAAATGGATGAAAATTTTAAAGAGGAAGCATTTTCTGTCATTTTGCTGCACGGATGATTTGCTTGACTGTGTAAATTTAAAAGTGAATCACGTAGCAACTAGCAAGTTCAAAGCAAAACGCCAAAAACACGCACAGCAATTACTTGATCGTATAAATTACCCCAATGCTGTTGTGAAAAAACTGAAGGAACGGACATCAAACGATTTTTGCATAAACATCGAATATTTCGAAAGTCGATTTTATGTTTATTCGAATAAATCGAATAAAGTGCAACTATCGCATAATTCGATTTTTTTTATTTGCTGTTCCCATCACTACCAATTTATGCGTTTTAAAGTACATATTGTGTTTTTTTTTAGAAGTAGATGTAATTGAAATTTTATACAGAAAAGTTTAAATAAATTGTAAATTTTGAGATAAAGAAACTAAATGAAAATTTGAAATAATTTTAATTGGAATTTTTTTTGATCAAGTTAGAAATGTATAATTTGTTTAGTGTTTTGTGAAAAAAAAAATTAATATATTGCCTGTAATAAATTAAAATGAAAGCACTAGAAGGAAAAGTGGTTGTTTTGGGATCAAGAGGTAAATGTAATTTGATTATCAAATTGAGATAATGTTCCTAATAAAAATTTTCATGATTATATATGATATGATTAACAATGATTATTATTGTTGTTTGTTAATAATGATTCACAGGTGTTGGTAAAACAAGCCTTGTTAGTAAATTTGTAAACAATAAATGCTCTAAGGAATTAGAACCAACAATTGGAGCATCGTTTTTTGTATGTAAAATGTATGTGGACGATGTAAAAGTTAAATTACATGTAAGTTAAATAAAATACATATACTGATTTTGTTTAGATTATGTTCTAATATTTTAATAATTTGTATTTCGAAATTAAAAAAACATATATATATTTCAGATATGGGATACAGCTGGTCAAGAACGTTTCAAAGCTGTTGCACCAATGTATTATAGAAATGCAAATGCTGCCATATTAGTTTTTGATTTATGTCAATATTTAACATTTATCGATGTTAAATCATGGGTACAAGAATTACATCGTATTGTACCAGAACCAATTGTTTTAATATTGGTTGGTAATAAATTAGACTTAGAACAATCACGTTCAGTATCAAGAGATGAAGCATATTTATATGCATCATCAATTGGTGCTAAATATTTTGAAACATCAGCTGAACAAAAAACTGGTTTACAACAAGTATTTTTATCAATTGCAAATGGTATATTACAATTAGAAAAAGAGAATAAATGTGATACCTTAAGAAGACATGATTCAGATGATTCAATAACAGCATATGGTGATGCTGTTATTGAAGACAATAGTAATTTAAGTAATAACAATAGCATTATAATGAATAATACCGGTACATTACCATTATCATCATCATCACGTCATCGTCGTCGTGGTTATTATTCATCAAGTCATTCAATTCATTTACCAGCTGTTCAAATGGGTATACCAGTTGATAATCATATTAAAGCAAATGATATTGGACGATTAGAAACAGCATCATGGAGTATAGATCATATAGCGCATGGTGATGCAGAAAGAAGGGGTTGGTGTTGTTAAACAAAAAAAAATTGCAAAAGAAAGCCGAACCAATTGAGAGCAGTTTGTTTGTTTTTTACTTCTGTTTTTCAAATATATTTTTATTGATAAGCAATGTAAATATTATAACTCATTCTAGAGATAAGAAAGTAAAAAGAAGTACATACATCTATTTTAAATTAAAAAAAAAAATTATTATTTATTTATAGTTATTTCTCTCTAGAATATTAAATAAAGCATTTTTTAGACAATTTACGAATACATATATAATTTTTAATTAAAGCGTGACACACTTACGCGATGTCATTTAGATTAAATTTAATTTTAAAAAGTTTAAAAGTTACTAGTTTATAAGGAAAAAAATCAAGATTGGTTTTTGTTTTAATTTCAATTTAAGCAATTTATTGGAATTTAAACTAAAAATTTATTTCGAATATGTCTGTGGTACAATATAAAATCTCAGCTATTCTTTATTGCTATTTTTATTAATTCATTTAATAAAATAATTAGAAATTGTAATTACATATCGTAATTTTTATGTTCTTTTTTTTTTCTTTACAATTTCGACAAAATCGTAATTAATTGTGTCACCAACAAAACAAAAAATTTTTCAAGAAGGAAAATAATATCCACCTGAGTAATAAAAAAATGCTTTTTATATATTTTAAAAATGAATAATGTTCAAATATACTTTTTTCGTTTTGAGAAACAACCAATTTAATAATACAAAAATAATGTACATATGTATATTTTTTTTTTTCTCTTTTGAATCTTATGAAGTGTTTGTTAATAAAAATTAATAATATTTTAAAAAATTGAGTATTAAATTACATATTTGGAAAAAATGTACTTAATGAATTTATGTCTGTTCATTTTTTTTTCCTCAATGAGAAAGCCTTCAAATTATCGGAAGTGAAGGAATTATTAAAACAATCAATAAATAAAATTGACGAAGATTGTTGGTCCGGATGCGTTCGACATGTCGTTGAAAAAATAAAAAAAAATATGTGGACAATGGACTGTATTGTAGAAGAAGAAATAGAAAGCTTTGTAATAAATATAGCAGATGATACCTCAACAGATTATGACACTAGTGAGGAAATAGAATAGATAAAAAAAATAAAAAAATTTGAAGAGGAATAGGCTTAAAGGGGATACCTCTTTGAAAAAAAAAAAAAACGCGCCTTTTGTTCTACTGCAAGGTGGTGAGGAAATGAGATCTGATCACCCCACACAAGAGACAGATTTATACAAACGCAATGTAAAAGAATATAGAAAAGTATGCCTATGTTACCTGTACTGACTTCGATTTATAAACCAAATATAATTATTTTTAAGAACGAGAAAAACTATTGAAAATTTTTGTACATGAAACACTTTACTTTTGTTTTACAAAAATCCTCATAAATAAGAATATTTCGAGAACCTAATATTTTCAAATTTATTTTGAAAACAATAACGATCTATGATGTACATAATATTGAAACTTTTCATAAATTTATCTTACATTACACTTTCATTATAAGAGAAATTTTAGCAAAAATTTTTATTGTATTATCACAAATCACAATAATACATATTAAATATATGTAGTTCATACTAATATAGTATTTCAGACAGTTCTTCAAATACTTACAATCTCTTTTTTAACATATAAATATGTATATATTTTTGTAATTAGAGTTCAATTATCACATTACTTTTTAAAATTCTGTATAAAAACCGACACAATATTGAATAAATGTATCAGTATTTAAAAATACAACAGAAAAGTTAAAAGTAAAACAGAAATATAAAAAAATTGAGAAAATATAAGTAAAAATTTCTAGTTAAATATGCAAAAATCTTTAATAGTTATTATTCTTTTAATAATTACAATTGTAAATGCAGAATTTGTTGAAAGGGGTAATAGTGATAATAGCAATATTTCACGAAAGAAAAAATTTAGATTTCCATATTACGGATTATGTGAGTAAATTATACAAAGAAAATTATATAAATAAAAACAAAATGTTAATGTGATAATTTGGAAGTTTAATTGTTTTTTTTATTTTTTTTTTTTAATTATTTTACAGTTTATGGTTTCGGTTTTCACACTTTAGCTATACTTTATTTGATAAAAGTCAAAGTGATTATTGCAGTTTTCATAATTGGTGCAGCTATATTCTGGGGTGTTCGTTATATTTTGTATTATAAATCATTTCCGAGTTATACACACGATATGTCTTATATATCTGGGTAAAAAAAAATTATATACAACCACGCTCAATTAAATAGAAACGCCTGAATAAGGAAATTTTATCTTGGTTTTCTCAACCTTTAGAACATTCCGATCATTTTGAAATTTGGTATGAAGAATTGTTATTTTATTGTCTTCAAATACGTCATACAATAACACATACTTACCTCCTACCTAAAGAAAAAAAAATGAAAACAAATGTTGCCAAGTGCTCTAAAAAAACGCAAACAGTATTAGCAAATCCGAAAAATACGAAGAAATAGGGTAAGATACGCACAAAATCAATCATTCTAGAATGAAAAAAGAGGGCTGGAATGCATAGAGATCTTTAATTTTTCAGATATTTCCCATACCAAATTCTAAAAGGTTAGAAAAACCAAGATAACATTTTTCTATTTAGGAATTTCTATCTAATTTAGCGTGGCTGTATATATACATATATATTTTGTTTAATAAATTTTAATAAATTCAAACCATTTGTTTATTCAATAGCCCAATTATAGATCATGATCATAGTATTCATCATGAATTACCTGAATATTCATCGTAAAATATGGAGAAAGAAACCAACATTGGGACACATTTAGAAAAGAACAAAAGTATCTACAGAAATAAATTAAATTTTTTAAAAGTAAATATAATAATAGAATAGAAAATATACAAATAATTTTCAATTTAAAAGTGAAAAATTAAGAAAATTCTTATTATATCAATTTATCTAAGTGATAATTTACACATTTCAAAAAAGAAAACCGAAGAGTTAAAAACAAATATTTAGAGAAAGTAATACTTTTTGAAATCACAGATAAACTGTGAATTATTTTATCACGATTTTTCTCTGAAATATATATTTTTTTTTTTTTAAATAAATAAGTTAAGTTTTAGAAATTTTGATTACGATTTGAGAAAATATGAAAACATTAATTGTTAATTACTTAGAAAAAAAATCTTATTTATTTAAATTTTTTTTTTAGCAATTTATTATACATTTTACACAAAACAAAAAAAAAAGACATATTAACAAATCACCGAATTTTAAAAACATTCTCTCAACACTCAATGTAAATTAATAAGAGAAAATGAAACAAACAAACAAAATTAATGGAATTAAATAATGTTTTTCGAATGAAGAAAAAAATTAAACTTAGATGATTTTTTTCTTCGTTTTTTTTATCTTACTTACTGTTTCTTAATTTTATCTGTTTTTGTATTAGATTTTTTTTGCTTTCTTTTTTTTAATTGAATTTATACCTTCAGCTAATTGTTCAATTTCTTTATAATTAATTTGCTCATTACTATAACGATTTATATTTTTTTTTTTTATTTCATTACGATGTGCTATCAATTCTTGTACAATAGTATTTATACGATTCCATACAAAATTGAACAAATCAATAGCTAAATCTTGTTTGAAAAATGCAATACCAATTAATGCAATTAATATTAATGCGGATAATGAATTTTGATGTATTTCATTATCATTTGATTTTATTTCAGTTTTAAAATCTAATGTAACATATATTGAACTTGTATTTGCTAAAAAATGTACAGATGGTACGGTATATTTATAAATTTTATCAGATAATGTTGTTTTTATATTAATAATGTATGTTTTACCATCTAATGGTATTCTTGGCAAATATACTTTAACCCCATTATTATGACGATTATTATATAATTGTTGTTGCTGTTGTGTTGCAGATTTTGGTAATAATTGTGGTAATTCAATACGTTGAAAATATATTAGATTATCTGAATTACCTTTACGGTACATTTGAATACGTAATGTTTTATAATGTTCTATTGTGGAAGTTGTCACTTTAGCAATAACGTCAACAATACCAATTGGACTGATTGCAATTAAATTAATATCACGTATATCATTATTTTGAATTTTTATTGTACGTAGTGATGGTATTGAACGTTCAACAATTACATTCAAATTAATATTATCATTTTGTTTTATTTGTATTGTATATGTACAGTCTGGTTGTAGACCACGTATACGATACTGACCGTTTGTTTCACTTGATGATTCCTCTTGATGATACATACAATTTTCATCAGATATTGCTTCGACCATAACATTTGGAAAAACATCACCATTTAATGATGAAATCTTTCCAAAAACAGAAAATGCTACACGTTTTCCACTGTGGAAAAAACGGAGAAAAAGATTATATGAAAATTAAAATAAAAACAATAATTTAAAATTAACCCTTTGATTTACGAATTTTTGTTCTACAAGTTTTTTGTATAATGGAACTCAACATTTTTGATTTTAATTCCCTCATGAAATAAAACAAATTTAAATCAATCAAAAAACTAGGTAGTCTCTATAGAGACGTGAATTAAAGGGTTTAAAAAAATAATTAAAATAACTTACATTAATTCAACAGTAACAGTTTCACCATTTTTTACATCAATTAATTTTGAATTTGGATTAAATTTATATTCTTTCATCATTGGTCTTAAGAAATATTGACTTGGTGTTAATGAATGAAATTTAATTGTACCATCATCACCAGTTATTAAATTTTTACGATATGATTCAGCGCCAGATAATGATAATAATACACCAAATAGTTTATTACCTGTATCATCTTTAACATTAACAATAACATCACATAATTTATGTGCTTTAAATGTATTTGTTGAAAAATCATATTCAGAAAATGTATATGATTCCTTTTGAGCTTTTAATGAAATTTCTAAATTACCATCAATTGGTCCAAAATTAAATTCACCATTTGATGTTGATTGTGTTTGTAATGATTGTAAATCAGGATTTTTTGGGAATGTTAATATAATTTTAACATCTTTAATTTGTGGTTGAATTTTACCATGTATAATTAATCCTTTAATTGCAATAAAATTAAATGCAATATCAATACAATCATTACCACCAGTAATTTCTTTTAATTCTGGTTTAAATAACATTCGATTACTTTGTGGTCGTAATATAATTTTGTTATCTGGTTTTAAATATAAATTATGTAAATATGAATAATAACCATCAACTTTTTGTGATTCTTTTATTAATTGAACTGTTTCTTTAGTTGAATGTGTCTGAATTAACATTTTAAATGTATCAATATCTGGTTCTGTTGATAAAATACGAACACCAATTTTATGTGATATTGCTGTTACAATTATTGGATTTTTATTATTTGTTGAAAATTGTTTTGGTACATTTTGCAAATCATATTTATGACAACCAATAAATTGTATATCATATTCACCAGGATTTTCAACACAAAATGTATTAACACCAGACATTAAATTCATTTGTTTTGTAACTGATGACGATTTTTGATTTGTTCGTAAAGTATACTGCATCTAAAGAAAATATAAATTAAAAAACAAAATTACAGCTGCTGTTAAATTTCATATATATTACAAATAATTTTCAGACGACTTCTCAAAATTTTAATTTCAAATTTTTCAAAGCGCTCGTTTCAAAACAACATTGCTGAGCACCACCATATGGTGAATTCACCTTGATTGCATAGTTGTGTTTATTGTTGTTCTGGTTTTTCGGTGAATAAGAAGACAAATTGATAGTGATATGTGTTGAACAATAATGAAAGTTATAAAATTATAAATTATAAAATAATTCACTTTTGGTGAATTTACGGTGAAGTTGTGATTATTGAAACTTCGAATGTTGAATTTTGAAACGAGAGCAAATTCTTCAGTAAAACGAGAAACATTTTTAACGGCTTCCAGAAAACTACAGAGATTTAAATTTTTTTTTTTTAAATCCATTCAAAGAACTTCTAAAAAAATTAGGAGGAAAGAACCCAAAAATTGCATCTCGAAATATATAAATAAATAATATACCTATTAATATTTTAATATATCTCAAAGTTTAATTATCTTACCTTTGTATGGTGACTTGATATTATCGAAACTTCATAACCCTTGTGAATGAATGGTGGTGCTGTTTCTATTGCAGTCATTATATTAAGAAATTTTTTTGTTGATTCCCAGCATAAATTTGATTGTGGTATAGAAATTTCATATGGGCTAGGCAAAATATTTTTAAATTCATATTTTCCATCTAATATTTTAAGACAAAATAAAAGGGAGGAAGTAAATTAAGTTAAAATCAAATTTATAAATAAATATTTTGCGTTCAATTTGTTGTATACTTTTAGCTGTTGTCACATAAACTTCATCTGTTAATAAACCAGTTGAATCAATTGCTTGTAAAGTAACTTCAACATTTTTACAATTTGATGAGCTATCAGGTAAACAAATTACTTCACCAGTTAATGTAACACGTAACTGAGAAAATAATATACCAGAAACTGGTGAATTATGAACATCGATTTTTTGCTTTAACGGGAAAAATCTATTTAACAAAAAAATAGAAAACACAAAAATTAATTTATTTGAAAGTTTTATAGTACATATATCATTCGTTTTTTTCTTCTTATACTTACTGAATACCTTTCTGTTTATCTACATCAGTTGTTACAACTTCAACAATATATTTTCCAGGCAATAAAAATGTACACCATTCACCATTTTCATGATTTGTTGATAAACTCACATGAAATGAAGGATCATCATTTTTTGTAATTGAGACTGTATATAAATTTTCTGATACAACTTGACCACAAACTTTATAACTTGATGCAATGATATGTGGTAATGAGAGATTTGAAAATGATATTTCAACATTTTGTTCATTAAATTTATAAGAATCTGGGAATGAATGGAATTGGTAAATTAATTTATTTCAAAAATCAAAGAATAATAAATTAATTTACCTGATATAACTTGTATTTTATAAAGTCCAGTCTTAATATTTTCTAGTACGAAATTACCATCTGAATCAGTTTTTGTTACTACTGCACCATTTAATTTGATTTCTACATCAGCTATTCCATGGCCTCTTACACTACTGGAAATTACTTTTCCAGAAACACTAAAGCCAATAATCTGTTTAAAAATAAAATAAATTAATTATAAAAGCTCAAAAAAAAAAAAATATATATATATATATGTATATATACTTCAAAAGTATCCTTCAAAATCACAATGTCTTTTTCAACTTTAAATTTAATAAATTCAGGCTTAATATTCAATTTCAGATCTTTTATATCGATAGGAGTTGGTAAAAGTAAATATTTCCCAGGTGGAACGCCATTAAATATGAAAATTCCATTTTTATCTGGACGAATTGAACAAATTTGTTTTTCATCATAATTTGATTTCTCTTTTAATAATAATGTTGATGACAATACTACTTCATTCAAGTTATTGTTACAATTTGAATTTAGTTGTTGCTAAAAAAATAAAAATTGGAAAATATAATTGTTAAACAGGTATATTACCTACCTATACTATGAGTAGAATTTTCAAAATGCTAAAAATTGGAAACTTTAAAAAAATGTGTAAAATAGTGAAAAGGTATTTGAATGTATCAGATATTTAAAACTAGGAGGATGTGCAGACTTCCTTCGGAATACAAAAAAATAATCACTTTGATTTAAGCTTACTTTTTTTTCTTTGAATAATACAACGCCAATATTATTAAATTTTTGTCCATGATCTCCAATTCTTCCTTCAACATCAAATCCTGATACAACTATTGAATTTTGTGGTAATTCTGTATTACCACCTTCAACTAAAACTGAATATTCGGATTTTGAAAAATACCAACGGTCATGTGATGCCTTGATTAAATAATTTCCTGGTATTATTGGTGTAAATGAGAATACACCATTTATATCAGTTGTTGTTTTACGTAAATTTGTATCATTTTTAGATTGTAATTCAACGGAAACATCTTTTACACCGATATTTTGATTAGCTAAATAAACTTTACCAGTAATACCGAAGCCTTTGAATATAAAGTTTACATCTTTTCCTAGACTACAAATATCTGTTCTCCCATTGAAATTTAATTCAACTTGCTCCGGTTCAAAACTCCATCCTGCAGGTGGTGAAATTTTTAAGATATATTCACCCTTATCATAGACCGGTAAAAAGTAATAGCCATTAGACGGTGAACAATCAGTTTTATCCTTAAGATTTCCTTGTTTTGTATATCTGAAATTTATAAATTTTCTACTGTGAATTATATTATCTTGTAATACTAATACATGCTGGAGTTGAGTTAACGTCACATTTTCTTAGCATACTTACAATTTTATTTCAATTTTAGAGAAATCAATTTCGGTATGACTTTTTATAAAACCACCACATCCTAAAACTTCATTTGATGATACTAAATTAAATAAACTAACTAAATTCACTAATAAAATACAAAACTTATACGCATAGATAAAACCCATTTCAAACGATGAAAATTATAATTCCACCTCACCATATACTCAATGGTTAATACAAGACTTGTCAGTTTACAAGTTTATACGTAATCCACTTTTAATACGGATTTTTGTTTACTCCCAATTACAATTCGTATAAACCCGATAATTTGGATTTTGGTTTAAACCCAACCCAGTAAACAAAATGATTCATAAGTAATTCGTAAAAGAATCATTTTAGCGAGCATATTGTTCGCTAACGATAGTTGCAAAAGACTGGTAAGTAATTTATGGAGCATACCATTTTGCACTTTTTTTACGAATTACTTTTTTAATTCGCAATAGAATCATTAATGATTCGTAAAATACGAATGTTTCAATTAAAATAAATTAAAAGTAATTAATTTACGAACGTTTTTACGAATCATTTGTAAGCCTATGGTTACGAGTAACTTTGTATTCGTATTTCACTTACATTTTACGAACGTTCGTAAAATGTGTGCTGGAATATTTTTTTACGAATTACTTACGAGTTATTTTTGCGAGTGTGTTTTTTTTATTTCTTTCTTTTAATTCTACATTCGTATTTCACTTACATTTTACGAACGTTCGTAAAATGGTATGCAGGGAATATATTTTGGTTTAATTCAAATTTTTGTATAAGTATGTGTAGCGTAAAATGCAATATGGCGGATTCAAATTTTTATGATGCTAATTGTAGAGTGCTCCAGGCTTAATGAGTGCACCAGGATCTATACCTCGGGGCTCGGAAATTCATATTCTAACATATTCTAATACTTGTATACTATATATACACAACTTTGTACAAATTTTACCCGTTTATACTTTACTTCCAATTCAATCTGTGTTGCCTCCCCATAAAATTTTATTTCAAATTCCCCACAGATCTAATGCCAAATCGATCTCACTTTCCTTACCTGGCGACTATATTGGACACTTTTCTTGCCATTACTATTTTTTTTTCTTTTTATTTATTTATTTATTCTTTTTGAGAGTATAAAAATTGTAAATTCTCATTTTTTTTCTTTGCCTTTATAATATTCCTAATTTTTTTTGTATTTACAATTTGAAATTCCTTTACTTTTATTTTGTTTTTTTTTTTGAGATCTTTAAAATTTTGCAAATTCTTTTATTAGGCTGAAATCGAAAACCCCAACATTGTGAATTCTTCCATTTTTTTAAAAATAAAAATCGAAAAATTTATTAAACCCGTAAAATGGTGTTTTATTTCAATTTTCTTTTATTTCAGTTTTGCCCCTACACCTTCTCTTCATTTCTTAAAAAAATAAATATCCCTCTCGGACGCCTTACTTTTATTTTTATTTCTCTTTCTTTGGGAAATTTTGCTTTCCTCCACTTTCTTTTTGCCCATAAGGCCAATTTTGTAACAATATGTATATGAAAAATAAGAAATGTATACATGTAATACCTAGAATAAAAAAAATATACTTTAGAAATTTCCCGTAGGTCTAAGTTGGTTTGCTCTTATAAGTGTGTGAAAATAATTCATTTTTTTGCCTTGAAATTTATCTTGAAAACAAACAAAAACTACAAGAAAAGCGTAAAAGATAGTTTTAAAGAGACCCCTTCAACAAGATGATTAGAGCTCTTCATAACAAAAATTTTAAAATTTCCATACAAAATAATTTTCGTATCCTAAAGTTAAATTATTATGTATTATAATGTATATGAATGAAACAAAAAAAAAATAAAAATGGTAGATTTCGTTGATATTTACGAAATTTCGAAATACATATTTAAAAAACTTTATACTTGTACAATTGTATTGTACAAGCTTGGAGATCTCAAGAGCTTTACTATTGGAAAATAACGATCAAATTTTATTGATTGTTTAAGAAATTTGAAATGTAACAGTCAAGTAATGGACAAAGGGAGCGTCTATATGTACATATTATTATATGGTCTTTGCTTCATCAGTTCCAATAAAACACAGCTAATATCAGAATTATCACTTCATCAGTTCGTATAAAGCACAGCTATTTGTGTTTCATTTCAATATGGCCGCATAAAGATTTGTCTCTGTGGAGTTCGTAAACGGTCTAAATTTGTTAAAAGGTTTTTAGTCAAAATTTATTTCTAATGTAGAAAAATGCGTGATTTTTTATGTTTATTGTTAATGTGTATACTTTCATAATATTAGCAAAATAAATTAAAATTTTAATTTAAGTCTTGATAAAGTATAAAATTTCTTAATAATATTTCAGAAAAAAAAATTAATCAAATATATGTATATTCAAATACATATGATAAATATGATATATTTTATTTGTAAACACATTTATATATATATATATATGTATATATATAATTGAGAAAAAAAATGGATAACAAAAAATCTCCACATCGTCGTCAAAAACGCTCATCAAAAGTAATTGAAGACAATTGTTGGGATTGCAGTGTTTGTACCTATCGTAATACAGCCGAAGCATTCAAGTGTTTAATGTGTGACGTACGAAAAGGTTAGTGCACTTTAAACACAACACAAAATACAAATAAAAACATCAAAAAAATATATAACAGAAATTATTATATTAGAAAAAAATTCCAATAAAACTGCTAAAATAACTAAATAAATTAAACTGTAGCACAATAATCATTAATCAGGAATCATTTATTTTCATACACAATCTTCTAATAAAGAAGAAGATTTTTTTTTAGTTGACATTTTAATAATAAAGTGAATAAAAACTTTTATTCATAAATTTCAAATACTACATTTGATTGAAAATTTCCTAAGATTCCACTAAGAAAAAAAAGTTTTTTTTTTTAAAATGAGTAAGAATTTGTACTTTGTTTGGTATAAATTTTATGTGTGAAATAACATGTTAGTGTTGTATAATTGTTTTTTTCCTCTTCCCTTTTGATTTTTTTTTTAAATATAAATTTATTTATACTATACGTGGTTTATAAATCGAAGTCAGTATTGTGCATATGGAGGCAGTACCCGATTAGTTTTTGATAACTTAAAATATAAATGTTTTTGATAAATTATAAACTGAAATTGTGAAATTGAGATCTGGTCACCCCACACAAGAAACAGATTTATACAAACGCAATGTAGAAGAATATAGAAAAGTATGCCTATGTTGACTGTACTGACTTCGATTTATAAACCGAGTGTAGATGCAACTATAATTATCTCGTATAATTTTTGTTTGTGTTGTGAGTGCATAATTTGTTTAAAAAATAAAAGATATTGTGTAAAATAGGAAATAATAGATATCTTCTCAATTTTCATGATAAAAAGGATAATACATACTTAATCTGTTGACTGCTATATTTATTACAAAGCGCTCTATTTGTTCTTCTACAATACAGTCCATTGTCCACATATTTTTTTTTATTTTTTCAACGACATGTCGAATGCATCCGGACCAACAATCTTATTGATTGTTTTAATAATTCCTTCACTTCCGATAATTATTATGTTTTATTATGCTATTATTATTTTTTATTATGCTTTATTATGTGCAGCAACAAATCCTTTAACTTGAGCCTATATCATTTCTATTGGATTGAGCTCACAATGGTAAGGCGGTAATCGAAGTATCGTATGACCAGCTTTTTCAATTATACTATCGACTGCATATATTTCATAATTTTTTTTTTTTATGTCTTTTTACAATACTTAATAATTCTGTTTTAAGCATGTCATTTGCATATGGGATATTTTTTGAATTTAGTCATTGTCTAATTTTATCCTTTCGGGTTGCTGATGATGGTTCCTTTTCTAATTTTCTTGAATGATATGGAGCGTTATATAATTACGGAATTTTTTTCAATGTTTTTTAAAACTTTTTCAATCCATTCTTCAAAAACAGCATTCGAATTATTTTAGGGAAATCAGTATTATCTTTTAATTTTTCTGTAAAATCCGTTGAAAATAAGAAGTTTTCTTTAAAATGCACTATTAACTGTTATTCCACAATATCCTAAAACGGAGAAAAGGTAGTTTTCGTAAAACATGTAAATTTTGTCACAAAATTTTTAACGGTATTTTTTCGGATATAAAATGGAATTTTAATAAGAACATATGATAAGTTAAAGTGAATATTCCGTATTACTGTTAGAAAAATGTC
This sequence comes from Bombylius discolor, assembly GCA_939192795.1. Lineage (NCBI taxonomy): Eukaryota > Metazoa > Arthropoda > Insecta > Diptera > Bombyliidae > Bombylius > Bombylius discolor. The sequence continues at coordinate 31,586,185 of OW584243.1, read as the reverse complement.
CTGTTGAGCCTCTACTTAATACTTTGAACACTACTATTTTTTTGTACACCGAAAAATGACAAGAAACTTAATATATTACGGTATTTTTCAGAAAAACTGTTAGTAAGTACTATTGTTCTATCCAATTGTGTTCAATACCCACTAATGATATTATATGTACATATATTCCTTTTGTTTTTGAAATAACAGTCGTAAAATATTGTTACATATAGAACACTTCACACTGTTATTTTTTTGGACACGACTGTACATACTGAAAATTATTTTTTAATAACTCATTTTTTTTTCTTAACCTTTTTTTTTTTTTTTTGATTTTTTAAATATTTTATTTAACATATATCAGGTACTTCAACGCGCAAGCCGCGTCTTAATTCCGCCTTAGTTGCTCAACAAGCTGCCACTTTACCAGGTGCCTCAGGTGTACCAAATGGAACTACAAAATCATCTTCATCATCGTCATCATCATCATCTTCAAAAATGTCATCACGTTATAAACACAAACATAAAAGATATCCTGCTAGATTAAAAAATGTTGATAGATCAACTGCCCAAACACGAGAAGTAACAGTTAATTCTGTTACAGTTGTTATAACAGAATATAAACCTAAACCAGTAAGTAATACACGTAGAGAATCAAGTGAACAAAGTTTTAGTGAAAGTAATGATTCACGTAGTTAAACATTATTAATACATAGTTATTAAAAGGAATAAAAATGAAAATCTTGAATTGTTATAACGTAGGAAAGTACGGAATGAAGATAAATATTATTTAAATGTTTTTATTTTTAATAATTTTATAATTTTTATAATGTAACTTTCTATATAACTAATAATTAAATTAAACAATGAAAAATTTTTAGTCATAATTTAAATTATTGTATTATTAAATTAATATTATTATGTATATGAAATGAATGCAAAAAAAAATTAGAGAAAAAAAAACAGACTTTTTTTGGACATCTGTATATAATTACATCAATTTTACGTTCTCTTCTTAAAAAAAATAAAAAGTCACAGTGGCTTAAAGCATATATGTACTATACTGTGTTCACAAAGTTTTTTCAGTACAGGTCTTATGGACATATTTTGTCTTGTTTCTTCCTTAAGTAATTACATAAATGTGTTTCTGATTTTCGTCACAGGCAGTGTTGCCCTTCAGTTTAAATTTTGTATCTAAAATCAGATGAACTTTTTGATAAGTGTTGCCGACTATACCTTTGTTCTAAAATTTTATAAAATTTCTTTCATGCTTTGTAAAAATTGTTTCCTAATAAAGGAAAGTTATATTAATTTTTTTTAAAATTTAATTATTATTAAAAATTAATAATTTTAATTATTTAAAGGTACAAGGTCGAGTATCTAAAAAAATTGCCTATTATTCATTTTATTCAGATATATGTATGTAAAAACAAAAAAAAAAACTTTCTATAGAGTAAGTATTTATTACAAAATGTATTTCTATTGCAAAGGAATATGTGTATACATGTGTATAAATTTATAATAATATGTAAAAAAATATGTAAACAACAGTTTTTCAAATAAAACATAATTTATTGTAATTACATTATATCACATGTATACTTGTCAATGTATAAATAAATGCAATAAATTATAATATATAAAATTTAATTTTTTATTTTTAAGAATGGTACTACTATTAAGAATATAATTATTACACAGCAACACTAATTTGCGATTATTTATTATTTATTCTACTTTTTATACACATTTCGATTATTGAATGAACTAACTTTTAGCTCATCAGCGTGTGTGCGCATGAATTTTTTCATTATTTTTATCTTTCTTCATAATTCATTTTGTTAATTTTTGTTCATCCAGAATATACGTATGTATGTTTATTGCTTAAATTAAAATACAAGAAAAATAATCAGTCGCCATTCGCCAATCGCCATACAACTGTGTTACTGGCGACAACAAAGGGATGGTTGTTGTTTTTTTCTATTTTCCAGCGTCTCATTGCACATATAATAGATGGGGTATGAGTAGCTTAGTATACTAATATTAAATGTAACGACACTGGATAAAAATTAACTCTTCCATAAGACCTGTACTGAAAAAACTTTGTGAACAGAGTATAAATTAAATATTATATGAACAGCCTCCACACAAAAACTTGTACCGAAATTCATTGCTTTTTCATCAATGGTATGTACATATATAGAAAAGCTTTAATAAAGATTTGATTTCTCTCAAAGTAAAAATAAATACTTTTGTTTATTAATTAGGTTAATAGGACCTATTCTGGTCCTTAGTAAGCGAATTTTTCTGCTAAAAAACATTCACGCAATTTACACGACAAAGCAATTGTATCAACAGTTTTCTTTGTTCACTTCCTCAGTTTCAGTTAATACGTGATTTGTAATTTAATTTTTCCACATGTTTTTTTGGACACATAAAGTTATTCTATTAACAAGATGAAGATAAGTGCTCTGATCAAAGCTGAAGTGATCACATAACATTTCATCAATTCTAATAAAACACAGCTATTTATTCATAGAATACTTAAAGGCTAATTCGAAATTGGGAACTCAGGATTCAAGACGCAAAAGCTCTTGATGTCGACTTCAAGACTCAAAATCTTCCATATCCAAATAGCAGCTGCAACTTTACAGTGCTATCAGCATTTAAAATACAAATGACATTTTGAATTCAAATTTTTTAAATCTAACTGAAATCATCTCTTCTTTAAATTTGAAAAATGAAAGAATTTTTTGGTGATCAAATTAAATAATTTGAAATATTTACACACATATGTACCTAAGTAGTTAAAATAAATAAACTAATATCTAATATGTTAGTTATTAATTTTTTTGTCACTCTCTTTTTTATTTTTAATTGCAGTCTATGTATTTTATTAATTTTCTACAAAATTATATTTTTCATTTTTATATTTTTTAACTCACAATTCAATTTTAATTTCACAAATTTATTTATTATTTTTCTATTTACTTTATTTTATCTTATTATTTATTATTTTTCTATATTTATAATAAAGAAGAAAAAAACACAAACATTACGAATTTAAAATTTGAAAAAATATAAAAATAAAAACGGAAAATATGACAAGTGTCAAACAACATATTTTCAACTACATATAAAGTTGGCATTACTGATACCTCATTTGAAGTATAATTTTGACACTTGAGCTTGTCGGTCTTTCGTTCTGAGTCTCTAATTTGGAATTGGGCTTAAATCAATATTATTTGCCATTTGGTAATATTTGGATTAATAAATATCATCTTTAATTATATTAAATAAATATAATAATTCTTATATATTTTTGCTTAAAATATTTATATATTATATACATACATTATACAAACCAAATTTGGTGACGTTTGTGTAAGTATCCTGCAATCGTCAAAAAGTAAAATATCCAAAAACAAAGAAATTTTGAAATAATGCAAAAATATGAAAAACTTGAGAAAATTGGCGAGGGAACCTATGGAACTGTTTTCAAAGGACGTAATCGCGATACTATGGAAATTGTAGCTCTAAAGAGGGTTAGATTAGATGAAGATGATGAAGGTGTGCCAAGCTCAGCATTACGTGAAATTTGCCTGTTAAAAGTACTTCAAGAATAATATAGTTTTTAAATTTGAGTAAACTCAACCTTTTCAATCTTACTTTTTTTAATTTTAAACTGATTTTTTTGTCATATAATGAATGAATAACTTTATCAAGTAGTTAAGATAAACATATTCAAATGAAAAGGAAAGTTTGAATTTACAAATACTTATTAAGCTTACATGATAACATTAAAATTAATTTATACATTTTTTTTTTATACATTTCTATTGCAGGAATTAAAACATAAAAATATTGTTCGCCTATATGATGTTTTACATTCTGATAAAAAATTAACTTTAGTCTTTGAACATTGTGATCAAGATTTAAAAAAGTATTTTGATAGTTTAAATGGTGAAATTGATATGGATGTATGTAAAAGTTTTATGTATCAGTTATTAAGAGGACTTGCATTTTGTCATAGTCATAATGTACTTCATAGAGATTTAAAACCACAAAATTTATTAATTAATAAAAATGGTGAATTAAAATTAGCAGATTTTGGTAAATCAATGATATTATAGAATTTCTGAATTTCAATTATGTATATCCTTTATTACATTCATTATAGGTTTGGCTAGAGCATTTGGTATTCCAGTAAAATGTTATTCAGCAGAAGTTGTAACATTATGGTATCGTCCACCAGATGTTTTATTTGGAGCAAAATTATATACAACAAGTATTGATATGTGGTCAGCTGGTTGTATATTTGCTGAATTAGCTGATGCTGGAAGACCATTATTTCCTGGATCTGATGTACTTGATCAACTTATGAGAATTTTTCGAGTTTTAGGTACACCAACTGAAGAAACTTGGCCTGGTGTAACACACTTATCAGATTATGTCGCATTACCATGTAAGCTTTGAGAAGAAAAAAAATAATTTGTAAGCAAAATATTAATTCATTTTTTAACTTTAGCATTTCCTGCAATATCATCGTGGAGTCAAATTGTACCTAGACTGAATTCCAAAGGACGAGATCTTCTACAAAAACTTTTAGTTTGTCGACCGAATATGAGAATAAGTGCCGAACAAGCAATGCAGCACCCATATTTCATAGAAAATTAGTCTTTTTTTTTTAAATCTCATTATTATAATTTAGTTTTTATTATTTTTTTAAAGACAAATATAATGTAAAAATTCAGATAAAATTAGAAATAAGAGAAATTAATATGAAAAAAAAGAACTAAAATTATGTAGTGAGCTTCAAGACTTTATTTAGTGAATAATAAAATTTTTAGTATAAGAATTAAGAACGATAAGAACGATCGTTTTCGAAGAGATAAATTGTCAAGTAAATGAAATATTTAAATAAAAAACTTACTCATTTTAATATTATTTTCTCTAATTTATTAAGAAACTATAAATATTGCATTGGTAATGAACAGAATCAAAATCAACCTTTCATAGAGAAATTCTTTATAGTGATGTTTTAGTAAAAAATAATTTTCCTTAATTAAGAAAAAAAAAAATCCTTATTTCAATTACAATGTTACAGTTTAATGCTATGCCTTTAATTATATTATAATTTTTTTCGTGTTTTAAAAAATAGTTTCAAATATCTACTTTTTTTAATGAATAAATTTAAAATGAAGTTTTTAATGTTTACATCCAAACTTAGATATAAATTATGCATATTCGATTCCATACAATTTTAAAGTACGATCCATACTTGTTGATGCTATATATGAAGCATGTTTTCCAAATCGAACACCAGTTGCAAGTGCAGTATGATCATTGAAAATTTTCAAATCTTGCCATTGTTTACATAAATAAACCCTATAAAAAAATATTTACAATAATAAAAAAATTCAATAAAGTGCAATTTATTTTTTTTAAAAAGTTTTTACCTCACATCTGTTCCAGCGATTGCCAAATATGTACCACTTTGATCGAAACATAAATCTTTAACTTCGTATCCATCATCCAATTGTATTGTTTTAAAATTTTTCAATTTTCTCAAATCCCATAATTTAACACATGAATCATTTGCTGCTGTTGCTAAATAATAACCATTTTCTGAGAACGAAATTGCAGATATTGGTCCAGTATGACCGGGAAAATTAGCGACATTGCTTTGTTCCTTTAAATCCCATATTTTTACTTGTGAATCATTTGTTCCTGTACCAAAGATTAATCCATCAGGATGAAATTGGGCCGTTGTTAAGCCAACATCAGTTGTATCAACAATCTAGAAAAAAAAGTGATGTCCTTATTTAGTGAATTTTTTTTTTCAAAAATTTTTAAATAATTTTGAACCTTTGTTAAAAGACGTCCAGTTTTTATGTCAGAAAATGCCCAATGTTTATCTGAAGATGTAGACAAAATGTAATCGCCAGTTGGGTGAAGTGATAATCCGTTTACTTGTTCTTCATGACAACGTAAAAGCAATTGCGTTTTAGCTCTGAAAAAAAAAATGATAATAATAATTTCTTCAAATCTAATATATATTACAAAAATTACTTACGTAGGAACATTCCAAATACGTATTGTTGCATCAGGTGAAGCTGTTATAACTGTATCTTCATCTGAATGATAAATAACTTTAGTAATTTTTTTCGTATGCCCTTTTAAAATTGCTATAATTTGTTCAGTTTCTTTATTAAATACAGTAGCATTTTTGTCATTACCACCGGTCAATATTTTATTATAATCAGAAGTACTTATATCCAATGCTAATATACCTGGAACTGACGCTGAGTGAAGACCCTAAAATATATTAAAATTTTTTTAATTCCTCAAAAGTCCTTTATTAAATATAGTGTAAATGTTGCTTTACCGGGTGTGAAGCTATTGTTAAGAACGACTTTATTTGATCTTGAGTGAAAAGATCTTCTGGTACAGTTCTTCCCCTTTTCTTACGTTCTTGAGTAAGCACAGTTGCTTTATCTTGTAATTTTTGTATTACTTCAACACTCATTCCTATTTGTTCAATTGGTTGCATTGCAACTCCAGCTGCTTCTGCGGCAATTGCTGGTTGTGGAATTGTCGATGGTGCATTTGAAATACCAGCTTGAGGTTTAAGTGTAGCAAGAGCTTCACGTGCGGCTGTTACTTCTTTATTTAATCTAGCAATTACTCGGCATGCTGCATCATGTTGATATAATGCATGACTTAATTCTTGTCTAGCTGTCTGTAATTGTTGTCGTTGTGTAAATGTATGAAGCATTAGTGCATCCCATTCATCCTGCATTGTTTTTAATGTAGCTGGTATACTTGTTGCACTTGGTGGCTTTGGTTTAACAATCGCTGGTACTTTTATTTCAACTAAATCCTCGATTTTAAGTGGCTTACCATTGATTGGATCACATCCATTTTCAGTTATGTATTTTTCAATTATACGTTTTTCAAATACAGCTCCTGACATGGGTGAAACAACTGGTTGTTCTGGGACTTCATTTGTTACTGAAATTACAATTTTTTTAATAAAGTATTTGAATAAAAGAAAAATATGAGTTATTAAATAGAATTATCGAATACGAGGTTTATTTGTGACCTCATTTGACAATTACATATCCATTGTCCAAAAAATTGTTTACACGTGTATACTTTATTTAATCGACGTTTTACCGGGATTTAAATGTTTAATATCGGCATTCCAAATTTATTAATAAACATCATATTAAAAAAAGTATACACAACTGATACATACTCGCACATATAAGAGCCATTATTATAATAATACTTTATAAAATCCCTGATCCCAAACTTGAATTATTTTTAATTTTATTTATGAAAGACAACACAACAAGCTAAAATCCAAAAACTTAAACACCTTTCAGAATTTTAATGAAAAAAAAAGAAACAATTTATACCGTACTGTACTTTGTACTAACCCAAGAGGCCAAGAAATACAACCTCGCAGAGAGAGCAACAGCAACAGCGAAAGTGGTTAGCAAACACACTAATCAGCATTTTGCGCTTAAATCACGCAGCAACAGCATTTTTTGAATCAAATTCTGGAAATGCTGTCGCTGCTGTTAAGATTTCTACATTACAAAACTAATTTTTTGCTTTTGTATTCCTTACCTAGGTAACATTGTCTAAAAACTGTCAAATACTATTTGAACGTTAAACTGAAACAATTCAAATAAAACATTTTACAATACAAAATTAAATGGAAGAAAAATTAATAAACGAGATTCAAAACTATCCATTTTTATATAATAAAAAATTAGTCAAGTACAAAAATATTATATAAAAAGAGAAGGTTTGGGTTGCAATTTCTAAACAAATGAACACCACATTCTTTTCTTCTTTAGTCTAAATGCCATGATTGTAGGTATAAAATTGAAAGTGGAACTGCCTTACTTTCTGGCTCCTGGGTATCATTTTCTTATTTTTTTCATCAGTGCTGCCAACACAATAAATAATTACTCAACCGATTAAAGCGCCCTCTGCAAGTCAATACTTAATAGTAGCATAAAGTTTTACCAGCGCTGCCAGTATTGTCTTATAAAATATTCAAAACGGTTACAAATGTTTCGAGCGCCACTGTATATGTATACATATATTTTTACCCGATGAATTCCTTATTATCCAATATGGTAAAGTTTTATTGAATAAAGGATATTCAGATTTACTTACATTGTTTTAACCCATTTCCACATCACCTTGTGGTAGGGTTAACGATACGTTTTTTTTTAAAGAGGTATCCCCAGTAGGCCTATTCCTCTTATACCAGATTACGAAATTGTTGTATTACTGCAGTCATAATTTTGAATTGAAATTTCACCACATATAAAGAAAAAAATACATACATTACTTTACTATATTTTTGATATATTTGGTCGTAGGATTTCCAACAATCTGAATATATTATCGATCCTGAAGCTATAAATTTTTCTATAAGTGGAATTAGGGTGGTAGGGGCTTCTCAAAAACAAAGAGTCGAATGTTGCAAAAAATTTTTAAAACTTCACGACGAAGGCAAGGAAAACATTTTACAGCGGCTTATTGCTGGAGACGAAACAATGGTTCTTCACCATGATCCTTTGTTCAAAAGAGATTCAATGGAGTTGAGGAAAAAGGTGGAACCAGCTCCAAAAAAGGCAAAGGTGACTCAGAGCATGAAAAAAAATATGGCAACGATTTTTTGGGACTGCGAGGGAATTCTGTTAATTGACTTCAAAGAACGCAATATGACTGTCAACGCAGATTATTATGCTAATTTATTATGACAATTGAGGCAATCAATTATTGAAAAGAGAAGAGGAAAGATGGCGCGTAGAATTTCGTTATTGCAGGGTAACGCTCCTGTCTATACTGCTGTAATTTCCAAGGTTCTTGTTGCTGAATATGGCTTCACAAAAATTGAACATCCGCCGTATAGTTCTGATCTGGTTCCTAAGCTAAAAATTAAATGTTAGAGTTATTAATAAGCTTCAGGAGAATCCAAAAATTAAGGAGGGAGGAGTTATGTCACATTGTAAAAGCATAACTTTCAACACCTTGCCTGAAAACGTGATTAACAAAAGCATATCATGGCAAAACTTATCTGTGAACTCCTAAACAGTACTTTCTCATGAGAATAATTTCTTATAAAAAAAACTAAAATAAAACAAATGCAAGTATTAAATAACTGTCTGGAAAAATAGAATTTTTGTAAATTAATTAAGATTCAAAACTTAAGGTATCAAATAACTAACTGGGAAAATATAATTTTTGTAAAAACCGCATTAACATTAAGATTAAAAAAAATTCTAAACTTTAGTCTTAAGACCAATCTTGTAACAGAAAGTCAAAGTTAATTTTAAATAAAGTCCTTCGAAAATAAACTTAAGTTTGTTTAGGATAAATAACTCGCGTGGGAAAGAGGTGGACTCTCACACGTATACTCACCGATAGGAAGTAAATAAGAAGTATGTATATAAGGTAATTTTTTCCCAGTGGACTATCATTTTTAACTGAGAAACTACTGTTAAAACGAACTGGCAGTTCACTGGCAAACATATAAATGAAAAAAAAAATTTGAAAAACAATTTCCAGTAGTTTTTTTTAAGTGAAGTATCTTAGTAGTTACAGTGCCTTTTTCGTTTTGTTAATTTTTATTCCTTTAAACCTGTTAAACAAAAAAATTATTAATTTTTATTATTTATTTAATATTATGTAGGAAGAAAATTTTAATTTTTCTGTACAATTTGATGTTCAATTACTTAGCTTTCTGACCTATTTCCAACGCTCTTACATACACAATTTTTTTTTCTTGTTATTATTCAATAATTAGTAATTTTACTAATTTTAATAATACTAATTTTTTTAGAAATACTTTTAAAATTTATCCTTCAATTTCTAATACAATCATTTTATTATTATTATTAAATTTTTTAAGTATTACTTCAGTAGTACATACATTATGATGTCTTATTTTATAAATTTATTGACCATAATAAACATACATAACTTTGTTTAGAATTATTATTTCATTTTAATATATTTAAAAAGTATCGGACATATGCTAAATACATATAATATATGTATATATGTATATACATGTATGTATATATATACATATGTATGTATATACAGGGAGTCCTGTTTAAGGTGTTACAAAATTTAACCACAAATAGGTATCGTTGAAACAAGCAAAAATTCGTATGGGAATTGGGCGAGTGTAATTTTAACAGTTTCCAGGGTACAGGGGATTAAAAATTTGAAAGGGCAAAGGGTTCCCTTCCGTTAGGTATGCGTTTCATTGCTCTACAAAAGACAATAACATTTTTAATCCCCTGTACCCCGAAACCGTTGAGATTACACTCACCCAATTCCCATACGAATTTTTGCTTGTTTCAACGATACCTATCTGTGGTTAAATTTTGTAACACTTTAAACCGGACACCTTGTATAAATGCATGTATATGTGTATTTGTATGCATATATGTGACATTTTTTCTATTTGAATTTTAGAAATTTTCGTATACTCCATTTAGTCTTTTCAGTTTCAATAAAAGTTTTCCTACTACTTACTACTTTATTTATTATTGTAATGTAATTTTTTTAAATTTTATTTTTATATAATATACACAAACCATATTTGGACACATTTATTAGAATTTTTCACTTTCTTAGAATTTTTTTTAGTCAACATAATTTCAAATACATATACATATATGTATATAAAGTATTTTTCAATACCAGCCTAAACATTATTTTCAGTTGTTAACATTACAGCTCTTTTTGCTTTTTGTGAATCAAGCACACACTTCATATATTAATACGTTTTTTCATTCAAAAATATAAATTATCATTACAGAAATACATAATTTATTTATATTAATTTAAAAAGAAAATATTTAACAAAAAGATAATGGTAAAAAATTAAAAAAAAAAATAGAAATTCCATTACATTTTGTTTTTGAATGTCTTTTCTATAATTTTATATAGAAATTTTGGAAAGATTTTGGTAATAAAATTATGCTATTGTTTTAAATTAGTTTAAAAGAATATACATACATAGGTATGTTATACAGACTATTTTTAATTCGCTTTATGGAAAACTTCATCCAAAATTTCTTTTTCAAATTTCAATAAATTTTTCCACTATATTTATTTTTGAATAAAAATTGTTTTAGTTTTTATATCATAATTATTAATAAGGAGATCACAAATCATAACTGTAATAAAATTTTGATTGTGACAGTAAAAAATTTATATAGGATTCGAATTGTGACTGTCATGAATGTTAGGAGTTAGGACACGGTTAATATTGAATTTGAATTCTGAATACTGAGAAATTTTCTGTTTTATAGGTGGGAAAAAAGTTTATGAGAGAATATTTTTTTGCTTCAATAATACAATATTCACGCAAAAAATTATTTGTATTTATATATTATACTACAATTATAAGTAAATATTTTTTTCATTTAAATTATAGATTTCTATTTAATAGGAAAAATATATGACAAAAAATAAATGTATGTCTTTGAATGTTTTTTACTCTAATTTATATATGTATCATGTATATTTTTTATTACTCTTAACACAAATATAATTATTGTTCGTATTCATGAATTCTAATCAATCTGCATTAATATATCAAATTCTATTATTTTATTAATTGCATTATTTAAAATTAAAAAAAAAAAATAATAATAAGGAAAAAAAAAACTTTATTATAAAAAAAATAATCAAAAAGTCTCCTATGAATATCGTCACAACATTTACAGTTTTCAATAAGTCTCAGTAAACGGAATTATGATGTTCATATGCATGAGTTGTATGAATATAAGAAGGTATTGAGGTGGTATTTAATTCGGATGCTCTACGACGTAACGCCGCTATACTGTTTCCTCTCCAAACATTATCATCCTCATCCGTATTAGATTGTAAATTTTGGCAATTCGAATCATGATGACTTGTTGTTTCCTGGTGTTGTGTTTGCAGTTGTTGCTGTGAGTTCTGCAAAAAATATCAAAATAAAAGAACTTTTTTTTTGTCTAAATATTTCAAGTTTGCATAATTTTCTCTCCTTTTTTAAAAATTTAATATGACTTAAATAGATGTTTTTTTCTTAATTAAATACGTTTGCATATTATTACTATTTTATTTGCAGTAAAATTTACCATTTGATCATTGTTAACTTCTGCCTGCGTTGTACCTTGCTGATTATTAGATAAAGGGGGTGTAATCGAAGAACATGAATTTATGTTTGAAGGTGAAGTCGTTCGTGGCGAATTACCCGAACAGCTAACTGAAGAATGTTGATATACCATTGTATCACCTGAGAACAGAAAAAAAAATTAAAATTAGTATATATCCAGGATTTTCATAGATTATAATTATAAAACAGTTAGAGAAGGGAAGGGGTATTATTGGAAAATCTTATTTGTTTATTCCCCAGAGAACACAAAAGTTTTGTGTCACTATTTCAATATTTTACACTAATCTTGTAATTTTTTAATTAAAAACTTAAGCTTTGGATTAGTTAAGTCTAAGAGGTAACAAAACTGAGTTTAAAAATTAAATGCAATTTTTATAGGCCAGTGTATCAGTTGATTTATTTGATATTCATTTGTGTTTGAAATTTGATTTTATTTGTTATCAAGTGAATTTTTGAACTTTTCAACTTCTAAAATTAAATCATCATAAAATTTAACTGTCAAAAGTACGCATATATGTAGGCTTGATCATACCTAGTATGTAGTTGTCTATAAACATACTTTGGCCGATGTCGGTTTAAGGAAGTAAAATGTTGATTGATTCGTGTCAGCGGGAAGATGAGTATAAAAGAAAATGATGATTATTCAGGGTTGTAGTAGAAATTGGAAGTATTGTCTAAATTTATAAAAAAATATGAATTTATGATAATATGTATAATATTCCGTATTTTTAATTTTATTTTAAAATTTAAATTTATTATGTCGACACATAAGTATAGCTAGGCCTATTGGCAATTATAATTACTACATACATACATATGACATCAGTGGTGTAGACATAAGAGTTAAACGGGTTAGACAGTTTCTAAACCCCGGTCTGTCATAAGTATTATAGAACTATAACATAATATGTATATGTTTTTACGCAATTTTTAACTCGAATTTTCATTCAAAAAACTATTTATGTAATTTAAAAGTTTTTAAGAGTTAATATAAATTCAATTAATTCAGATTTCAATTAGATGAACTGAATGTTTGTTTAAATTTATGAATAACGTTTCCAATCGAATTTTAGAAAAACATTGATTAAATTAAATTAAAAATTAAAGCGATGTCTCCAGAATAGGAAAGTACCTTAAGTTCAAGGTTTTTTATTAGGTTTGATAAGAAAAATTAAAATAAATATTATCATGTAATAACAAATTTTTTAATCATTTTCTCACCCAAAGCATTTAATCCATAATGTTGATAACTTCCAGCACTCACTGTTGAACTTATATTAATACTTGTATTAAGACCGCTATTTAATGTAGATGATAATGTAGATGACTGATTAAGCTGACCAAATCCTTAGAAATAAAATGTTCGTTTCATATGAAAAAGTTTTATAATAATAACTTATTTAAAACAGAATTGCGACTACGAGCAATAGACAAAACGGATTACCGACCGCAAAATCGCTTCTCAAGATTTAAAAAACTATGTTTTTTTGTAAAATTGTACACAACTGCGACTACGAATTAAAAATGTGTAGGTACTCTATTTTTCAGCTCGTGGTCGAATTTGATCTAATTTCTAGTTTTGTAGCTATAGTAGAATGTTGCATGAGAATTCCCATGTGTTTTTTGTTTTCAGTATTGCAGTGTTAACGTGAGTAAAAGTGACATTTCATACATCGATGTATACCTATGTTTCTCTAATTATTTTCAATATTTTGAGTCGGCGAAAATCAACAGTGATTTTGTGGTTGTTACCGCCTCTGTCGCCCAAAGCTCATCGCTCGAATTCTGTTTCCATAGTTATTACTATCGTATATTTATAAAGTCGTATGTAATTAAAATTTAGTTTAAAAAAAAAAAAGATAGAAAATTAATATACTCCATACTATGTATATATAGTATAATTAAATTTAATACTTATTTATGGGAACAGATCAGCATTTTATGGTACTCCAATTACATTTCTTTTATGTTGTTATCTTAAAATTGCATCTCATTGCATTTTCTACTGTATTAAATACATTTTATGTAGGTATTATATCTCTTAAATTCTTATTGTTAAGATAAAACTCTAATGTCTAGAATCTAAAAGAAGGTACGAATAATTCATTCTGATTAAGACGGTCTTTGAGTTATGACTAATTTTGTATTTTGCTTATTAAATAAAAAAATATTTTTGTGTTGTCGATTAAAAATAAATAAAGAGAAATTTAGTATTTGTTCCATCAAATTTTGTTTAAATAAAGAGAAAGATTACTTAAAAGAAGTTAATTTTTTGTGTAAAAATTAAAAATTTAATTCATTTTTTTTATAAAATAAAATTTATTTCTAAAGGAAATTTTGTGAAGTTTTTTTTTTTTTTTTAAATAAAACCAAGACATTTACCAAAATTCAAAATTATAAATTATTCAATTTATATAACTACGGAGAGCACATGTTGATCAAGGCATGATTAGATACTATAATGATAATATGATGAATGGTATTGACAACAGCATTAATAATTAATTTTACAAACCGTATTTTCTTAGAGTAAAAAATAGCATTTGTCTTTTTAATTGCTTCTAATATTTTATTTTGATATTACGAGTATTTTGTTTTAGTCAATTTTTTCTTAACAACAAACATGAAAAGACGGATTGTTATTAATAGTACTTGTAATTAAATTTTTAACTTAGTTAAAATATTGTCAAAGGTAATAGTTCTTTAAAAAGGATTCATTCAACTCTTTTGTTTCTCAGATTCTACTTGATCAGTTAGGATCTAATTCTGAACGTTCTTTCTTTTTTATTATTCTTACCATTAGATAAAAATAAGTAACCGTAATATTATGGATGTTTTCTCAAAATAAATCCATATTGTTTCCTATAAAATAAGTCCGTTTTATAAATTTGGGTTTTCATAGCCTTGACTTTAACTTTTTCTCGTCTTGTCGATACAAGAAAAAAAACTTATGGAGGGTCAATCTGAATCGTTTGGTCACTAAAGGTAAATCACCCTGTAACTTCTACACGGTTCACTTTACAGTAATTCAATGTTCAAAATACATACAGGCCTTTCCAAAAAGTGCATAGTTGCATCTCTATCCCATCCCATTTAGAAGTTATAAGACTTCAAAGTCATAATTTTGTGAATTTTTATTGCTTCTAGGAAGAGCAACCCCTCTCCAATACTTTTTGTTTATCTCGACGAGATGTACTTGTGGTTTCACTCTTTTTCGCTTGATCCCAAACACCTTGCATGTATAACACATTAACTTAATATTAATTGTAAAGATCTTATTAAAAATAATAATTACCTGCTGTCATTGGATTAACACCAACACTCCATCGATCATTTCCAAACATTGATGCACCACATAACCCTTCACTCATTGTAATATTTGCAATATTAGTACCAAACGGTGGTAAACCATGTGAAGGAAGAAGTGTTCCAGGTGTTCGAAATACATTTGTTGTCTTCTTTCTTTTTTTCCATTTTGCTCTACGATTTTGGAACCAGACCTATGAACAAATCAATTCATAAATTCAAAATTAGTAATTTGAAAAATTCCAAAAGTATTTTCAATTCATTTCTGTGTAAATGTTTTTCTAACGGAAGTTTCACTTGATATAAAAAAGAACAACTTCGGTAAAAACAGATAAAGTGTCTCAAAGCTCAAGGAAATAAAAGCCATATTATCACTTCGAAAAAAACTTCCTAGATAGATTTATCGTTAAAAAATTTCAGTAAAATTACATATTTGTAGCGGTCACAAAACTTAATGGCTTCTACATCCAAATTTTTATTTCAAAAAGATTGCAAGTCGATAAAAAAAAAATATAAAAAATCATTTCTTTATTCATATAATGTGCACTTGTGTATTTTTTATCAATAAATATCACAATGCTCTTACCTGAGTCGATTGATTTCTTACTTTTTTTTTTTTTTGAAAGAGAATTCTTGATGGTGAAAAAAAAGTTTTTGCAATTTCTGAATTGCCAATTTTTCAATACGAAAATCTGAAATTTATTTAATATCTTCACTTTATCAGATTGAAAATGTGAATCTGCATATGACTTTGATATCCAAGAGGTAAAAATGTAGGGGGCAAGTTTATTTTATTTTTTACAACTTTAAATCACATTTTAATCAAATGGCATACGTGATCCTTTTAAATTACAATTCAAGAAGAAAAAAACAGATTGAGTGAGGTAAACAGAAGTATGATATATACATATATATGTATGTACATATGTAATTTCAAGTGAGTGCGTTTTTAAACAGATACAAATAAAAAAATATATGTATGTACCTACATATACAAAAATAAAATTAACCATCTTGAATAACTGTAGTGTCATCGTAAATAATTGATTTGCTTGGATATGACTTTTTAATGTTTTAAGACTCATTTTTAAAAATCTATATAGACTTGTGTATTTATTTGTGCTATGTAAAAGTATCAAAATAAAAAAAAAAAATTAAGTAAATCACAAAATAATAAGAATATAAGGATTTTTAACTATACTATGTTCCAATTTCAACCCCTAAACATTAGCATTATGTTCAACCAGACTGAATATTGGAAGCAATATTCTCGATCCACCCTGATTTGAGTTTATTTGATGATGACGACATGTGAATTCATTACAACCAACCCCTGGTACATCACATCTTCTGTAATGCCTGTTCTGTGTTCTGAATCAAAAATATTATAAAAAATACCCTCAGATATCACATTATATTTATGGGAAAGTTACTTTATGATTTTACTTATGGTATTATTTGTTATTATTTATATTTTTCTTACGGTTTTTTATTTTTTATACATATACTTTTTTTCTCAGCTTTGTTTTTTTGACACGACTGTACATTTAAATAGTCATTAAAAAGTTGGTTAAACAATATTTTTTTCCTATTTATTATTAAGGGTGCGCTAGATATGCCCTTTGAATAAATTATTATGAACCGATTAATGTTCACTTTGTGTGTATGTGTTTTTTTCATATCTTAAATAATGCAGTAACTGCAACTAAATTTATAATAAATTTAATTTTTATTCTTAACATTAATAGCTTTGCAGAGCAGAGTATATGTATGTATATAAAGAGGTATGTATAAAAAAACAGCTTTAAGGTTTGTTTAACAGCTTGATTGAATGTTTATATAGTAAAGATTACACAAAATTTCACTGAGTCATTATTATGACGTGAATTAAAAATTAACTCTTATCGTCATTTTTACTATATATTATTACAATCAATTTTACTAGCTTTTCGAATTTTTTAAATTAAATGATTTAAAACAAAAATAAAATCGAAGTAATCGTCAGCAAGATTAGCAAAATTTTGTCAACAAGCTTAAAAGTTGAATTATTGAGAACGTCATTCATTTGCATAGCTGTTATTGAGCATACCTTTTTACAAGAACGAAATTCTTACAAAAAACATTAAGGACTATAAAGTGTAAGATTCAAACTATAAATTTAAACTTCAATTGAAATTTAAACCGTTTTTGATATTGAAACTTAGGTTAAACTTAGGAGGAAACTTCCGTTTAGCGACTGTGAGCTATTGAAACGAGACATTTTTCGAACGGTATTTATGAAAGTCTTCTTTGACGTGACGTATGTCTTTATTGGCGGAAATTTTATTTTATAGCCAAAAAGTACGGAGAAATAATGGTTTTTGTAAAACACGTCAATTTCGGCATAACATTTTTAACAGTACTTTCGGGCTGTAAAATGAAATTTGCGCCAATAAGAACATACGTCAATTCAAAGAGAACATTAAAAATAACGTTCGAAAAAAGTTCCGCTTCAATAGCTCACGGTCACTAAACGGAAGTATAGCCAAAATTAAATTAAACTTTGATTAGGTGGCGTAAAATTTCGGAATAAACATTTTGATTTAGAAATTTTGCTAAACTGATGTGGTAATGTGATCAAAGTGCTTTTGTAATTTAAAAATAAATTTATTTTCAACTAAGAGCTGTTTAAAAGAGGTATACTCTAATAATATACATACATATAGTGAAGTGAAAATTAAAACAAGAGTGTGAGTGAAAATGAATTCAAGGTAATAGGAGTACTAATATATATAATTTCAATAAAATTTTACTGATGTTTATTTGTAAACTTTATTAAACATTAATTTTATTTGTTTATATTTATTTGAGGAAAAACAATCAATTTTCATAATTGGATAGAAAATTCATACAAATATTACAGTTGATGTAATTACAAATTGTAAACAATAATATAATAGGATACTCAGATTTTTATTTATCAAACTGGAAATTCGCATTAACTTCAAATTTTTGAAAATTTTTGTAAAAGGCGAATAAAATTCGCATTTACTGAAATTATTGTAAAGTCATTTTGTAAAAAGCGAAACGGAGAAATAACGGCTTTTGCAAAACATGTCAATTTGTGTCACAACATTTTTAAAGGTACTTTTCGGCTATAAATTATATATGTATATGTATACGCTGAAATATGTTGCAAAAAGTGGAACTGGTTACTTTTCGAAAAAAATTGTTTTTGACCTTGAATATCTCGATAACCATTAAGAATAGACCCCCCCTCCTATACGATTTTTTTTATTTCTTATCGAGATCTACCACCATGTTCAGTTTGGCACACGAACCGTGAAACACCCTGTACCTATATGTACAATAAATACATATGATCGTAAATAATATGTATGTGTTGACATTTTACTTTTCAATTATACATACGAGTATTGTATACAATTTATTCCTTCAGAAAAAAAGGAAGGTGTGAAATTTGTAAATTTTTTCTCAAACACATATACACTTTTTTTGTACGGTACCCTATAGTCTATACGATCGTAAAATACAAAAATATTTGATACTATTGGACATAATTTTGTTGAAATTTTTGTTTGTTATGAATTTTTATTTTTTATTACAAAAATGATTTTTAAAATTTGATATGCAAATTAATAAAATTAGTATGTAAATTATCATTAGAATTTATAAATGTGATCATATGAAAATAAGCTAATTGTATACGTTTTTTGAAATATACCCTCAAATCCTATATCTTCAATTCCTCATACAAATAATGTTTAAATTTTTATACTGAACCAAATGGTATGTATTTTACCAAAAATTTGAATATGTGGAGTAAAGGAAAAGCTGTTTCCATATGATTCTATATATTGTAATAAGAACTATGAGAATGATTGTGTTATTGTACTTCTATATTGATTAGTGAGTTAAAAATATTAAAATTTCTCAAATAGATAGAAAAGAGAATACATACATATATGTATTTTCAAAAAGTCAAAAATTAAAACAAATAATTATTCCTGAGAATAAGAAAGAGCTTAGATCAGCTATTAGATTGGAGGCGAAACTTTGAGATTGGAGGCCAACTGTCTGTTACTATTTCAACATATGGAAATAATTAGTCTGTTATAGAACTTATATTGTCATTATTGAAATTATGTAGACTGTGACTTTATTGGAGCTTTTCTTTAGGCATTCAATAGCACACATGTCGATAGCAAAAATTTCAGCTTGAAAAACTGATGAGTACCTTCCTAGGGATTTGTAAAGGCTTCTTTTTGGACCTGCTACCTCCGCTCCGAACCCCAATTCGGTTTTTGAGCCATCTGTGTATCACACACAGACACCTTTATCTCTTCATCTCTAACAATAGATATATGTATGTAACTTTTTCTTTGAATAAATCAGGTAAACATAGGGATTTTCCTTCTTTTTTTTTCTTTTTGAAGAATATTTGGAAATAAAAGTTTCACTTTACGGGTAATTTACATATATTTATATGAAACCAAAACTTTGAGAAATTTTTTTTCAAAATATTGTTATTTCGAAAGCAACTTTAAATATAAAAATGATTACAAGAAAAATTTCAATAATTTTTTAAATTCAAAAATGATTTCCAAATCAAAATTAATTATTAACAAAGGTTTTATTTCTGGTAGACATTGACAAATATAAATAAATTTATTTCACTGTTTATCTTTTGTAACATTTTTCAATTACTGGATGATTTTCGGCTGTTTTTCTTTTGTTTTTCTACCCAAAATTGCCCAAATATTCTAAATTATATTCATATGTGAACTTTTTTCGATTCATTCTCAATCTCAAGCTCTTCTTTCAAACTGCAAATTTAGAATAAATATAATGTTTAGTGAGTTAGAAATTATTGAATTGACAGTTGATAATTGATAATAAAAAACTTACCGATTTTGCTCGGTGGCATGGAAACGAATCGTTTTGGAAAATAGGATTATTTTCCTATACGCTGTTGTATTTACTGGACCTTCCTAAATGATTAGAGGCCCAACACCTATTGAAGTAAAGGACCTCTAAACCGTTATGTTTGGTGAATGTTCAACAGTTGATAGGATTTATTCTTCCTTATATCTTTCACTTTTTCTACGACGAGCCCTAGATGAACCATCACGTCCAATCAAATTTAAATTTGGATTCATTCGGAGAAAATAACACTCTCCCAATCTGAAATTGTTCATTCTTTGTGGTCCTTTGTCCAGTTACATAAGTCTGTTTCTTTTCATTCTCGCTGTCAACAAAGACTTTTTTGCTGCACGCCAAGAGTTCAATCCAACTTATTGCAGCCGATTTGGAACTGTCCGTGGAGAAATAGACACACCAGTGGCATCTTAAATGTCTTTTTTAATCTTTTCTAATGTAGCAAATCAGTCTTTTCAACAAATTTGTTTTAGTAAATTATCTTGACGTTCTGTTGTCTTACGTTTACGGCCCTATTCACTTCTTGTAGCGAATGATTTTGTTTTTTCGAATTTTTTAAAAAGTTTTCTAACTGATGCTTCTGAAAATCCTTTTTTTTTGCTACTCGGTAGTTTGACCAACCTCTTTTCTTAAAAATTTGAATTTTCGAACTTAATTTTTGCCAGTCGTGCTCACAAAAACACTTTTTGTTAACCAAAAATTTTTTTCCGTGGCAAAGTTGATTAGGATATAAATGGTCTACACACACCTGCTGCACTTTTTAATTTGTATTTATTTTTCTAAAAAAGGCGCTGCTATATATTCATAAAACTCAAAAAGTACAAAAATTAAAATTTCAGCCTCTTTTATTACCAAATATTTATTTTTACATAATTACAAATAAAAACTATCTAACATAATTGTGGCAGTGCCCTAATAACATTAGCATTCATTAATTGCATCGTCACACTATTAACCAAAATAGTATTGATGCCTTCTAATACTATTGCATTAAACATATTGCATAGAAAAATTAGGATTTCCAGTTATATAAAAGGATAAACATACGTTTTACCATTACCATCAAACAAGAAAATTCCAGACTGTTAAATACATATACCGTTTGAATTAAGTCCCGTTTTAATAGCTCAATATTCCGTTTCAATATCCAAATAATTTACCGAAAGCATGAAAATGCGTGGTTAATAGAACTATTAAAAACAAAGAATATAAATTTTCCGTAACAAATAATGATGTGAAAAGTGAAAACTATGTATTATCATAAAAAATCGTTTTAATCGCAACAAATATTTAGGAAAACTGGAAGATGTCAGGAAGGTTTCCAGAATAATTTATGACATATTATTAAGCTAAAACTAGAATTTCTTGAGTTTTAAATTCATTATTAAGAAGAAAATTCAAACTTTTAACATGAAGGTATACCAGAACAGAAAAGTTACTTCAAACGTTTTTTTTTTTTTTTGTAGAATCCCAGAAAAATTTCATGGAAATAGAACAAAAGTTAAAGTAAAACAAAGATTAATATACTTATTAATAAAAACATACTTTGAAAAATTACTAAATATTCAAAAAGACAGCATGGATTTCAAATTATTGATTACACTTGACTACAGATTCGTGTTAATGTATATTTTGGAAAAAGTATATTCTTACCTATTGTCTATTATGTATATTTATATATTTACAGTATTATTACTATATGTACCTTTTATATTTCTCCCTTTTTTATTGCTTCTATAATTTTGACTTTCATTTGCAGTTAAAAAAATTGAAATTAGTTTGTATTTACTTCCAGCACACTGTATAATACAACTGTCATTCGAATAAAATGCGATGGAACTAAAGTAATTTTACTTGTACTATGAAAAGTCTCAGGAGGATTCTAACAACGAAATCTTGTTTATTATTGGTTAGCTAAGAGAAATATGAAAAAAAATAGTAAAAAGTCTTTTTTCATAGATACATATAGTGCAAATGCCACTGAAATAAACAATGAAAAAAATGTATATATAAATATGCATATGTACATATGTACATATATATGTAATATAATTTAGTATATACTATATAATGTATATATAATGTATATATAATGTATATACTGTATTTATATGTTTACGTATATATAAATAAAGGAACAAAAAGCTTTTTGTAATGAACTACATTTCTGATTTAAAACATTTTTTCATTGCATATTCACTGATAAAACAGAAAAAAAGTAATTCCGATAATTTTAAACATTGAAGAAATGGGTAATATACTAGATATTATATATTTTTAAAAAAGATTCGTCAAAAATAAGTAATATCCCTTTAAATGAGGAAGTAAAATTTCCTCCCGATTAAGAGAAGTCCCTATTACCAATGACAATATAAGTTCTATAACAGACTAATTATTCCCATAAATTGAAATATTAACAACCAAGCGGCCTCCAATCTCAAAGTTTCGCCTCCAATCTAAAAATGTATGTATATCTAAAAAAGTATAATATAAATATAATTTTTAATTAAAAAAAATTAAATAACATGATAAATATAACGAATGTTTTTCAACTGACCAATAGCAATAGATGCATTTATCTTTTCACTCACTGCATCAAATTTTTTTGGTAACGTTTTCCCTTGAAAATTTTTCAAATGTTTTAATGCTTTCTTTTGTGTTTGAAAGCGATCCCAAAGCTTAACTTTTAAAGGCCTTCTACCTTTTCCTTCAACAAAATATGTATTCTAGAAATATTGAGAAAATAGCGACCATGTTTTGAAAATATTAGTAACCGATTCTAACAAATATTTATTTTCTAATAAAATTCATTGAATAACTACATAAATATATACTATATATTATAAAATAAACTTACTATGATTTCTGTTGGAAATATATTAATAATTGCTCTGTTAGGTTTTTACACGATTTCACTACTACATGTTTTTGATTTTCAATAAAATACTGAACTATTTTATGCACTATTAGTGTTCTTTCTTCAGGCTTAAGACTTTTTTGTCATCATATTTTATAATAATACTTTTACTTTGTTCAGTTTTATTCAACATAAATTTAACCGATACCTGAAATTTAGAAATAATGTAATATAAAATACTGAAAAAATAGGTTATTCAGAAATTTATATCATTATCTAATGTGATGCAGCTACTTGTGGACGGTGTTATACATATGTACATACATGATTTTTAAAATATAATTACAAATTGATTCTGTCAGAGCCCAAGCTTGTGTTCAAAAATTATTTCAAGGTTTAGATTATCATCCTGAAAAATTTCATCCAAATGCCTTTCCTTAATATATTTCAAACCTTCAGTTGTAATTTCTTTTCCTAAATATACGTGTAGAAAGCAATAGATAATTTTATATGTATGTATCTTATGTAAGCTTATTCATTAAATACTTCTTAATAATCCATAAAGCTCATCAAATAGTCCCATATTTCTTAAAACAGTCGCTAAACTATTATCTTGTTCTTGATTTGAGCATAATATGGTGTTGTCGATCTGAGGCTGATGAATTGTATTGTCATTAAGAACAAAGGATTGTTCTGGTCGATGGCTATGTTTTCTAAAACTATAACGTTTTTGTATGGCAGCTGATCAATACTACTGTTTTCAATGTCTTATATTTGTTGAAAATCAAACTTAGTTCTGAAAATGTTAAAAAAATATTGATTTTCGAATTAAAAACAACACATATAATTGATATTGTAAATAAAATATTTAAATACAATATAAAAAATATAAAAATTTCCATACTTTTTTAAGTATATTTTTATTCAATAAAAAATTATTAGCTGTTTTACAGTGAATTCAAGCCTTTTCTTCAATTTTTTTTCCATATTTTATATTTTGTACTACGAATCATCGTAATATACGGTCTTTGCCGAAACACAATTCATGAAATCACCAGTAGAAACTATCATAAATTAGAAAAAATTTTCCACGCTAACGATGGTGATTTCAAGTGTTATAATCAATTAATATATAAAGAAAAAATATGCAAAAGTGGACATTATTTGTTAAAAACGGAAGATAAAATTAATGAAATATATTCGATTATTGAGTTAGTAGTATTCAGTGACTACAATTTATTCATTATTTGTAAGAAAATCCCTTCTGTGTACAATGGCCACTATGTGTGCCAAGAACTTCTACTTGAAACAAATAACTCATTGTATTTAATGCCTGGTGAATACTTGATTAGTCCACCTGTAAATGGCCAAACACTGGTAAATGGAAAGACGATGATTCCACCCAAAATATACTTAAAAAAGTATGGAAATTTTTATATTTTTTATATTGTATTTAAATATTTTATTTACAATATCAATTATTTGTGTTGTTTTTAATTCGAAAATCAATATTTTTTTAACATTTTCAGAACTAAGTTTGATTTTCAACAAATATAAGACATTGAAAACAGTAGTATTGATCAGCTGCCATACAAAAACGTTGTAGTTTTAGAAAACATAGCCATCGACCAGAACAATCCTTTGTTCTTGATGACAATACAATTCATCAGCCTCAGATCGACAACACCATATTATGCTCAAATCAAGAACAAGATAATAGTTTAGCGACTGTTTTAAGAAATATGGGACTATTTGATGAGCTTTATGGATTATTAAGAAGTATTTAATGAATAAGCTTACATAAGATACATACATATAAAATTATCTATTGCTTTCTACACGTATATTTAGGAAAAGAAATTACAACTGAAGGTTTGAAATATATTAAGGAAAGGCATTTGGATGAAATTTTTCAGGATGATAATCTAAACCTTG
The DNA here is from genome assembly GCA_939192795.1 of Bombylius discolor. Classification (NCBI taxonomy): domain Eukaryota; kingdom Metazoa; phylum Arthropoda; class Insecta; order Diptera; family Bombyliidae; genus Bombylius; species Bombylius discolor. The sequence continues at coordinate 31,560,962 of OW584243.1, read as the reverse complement.
AAATAATTTTTGAACACAAGCTTGGGCTCTGACAGAATCAATTTGTAATTATATTTTAAAAATCATGTATGTACATATGTATAACACCGTCCACAAGTAGCTGCACCACATTAGATAATGATATAAATTTCTGAATAACCTATTTTTTCAGTATTGTATATTACATTATTTCTAAATTTCAGGTATCGGTTCAGCAAACCTAAACATAATAATGCTGTGGTTGCAACATGCAAGTCAGCGACATGTCAACGTAACTGCTAAATAATAAAAATTGCGTCACATATGACATAACTACAAATGAATTTTAAATTGCAATTCAACATGTGCTAAATTATACATAATTTATAAAGTTGCGTAACATAATTACGAATGAATTGTTAAAATCCAAGCACAGCAGATTACATACATATATGTACATAGGTCATTTAATGTATTCTAGTTTTAATGTAGAATATTTTATTGGGTAATTAGAATATATACAAAAGCATATGTTATTTCTTAATTTATTATTATTTAATGATGATATTAAACTATAGGTAATTTGTTAAGACAAAAATTTGTATATAAGATCATGAAAAAAAAAACGAACAATTTAGTATCAACAGAATAATCCAATTTCTACGTACTTAAAACTACCTATCAAATCTGCAACGAAACTGTGAGGTTGTGCAGTCCTTACTTTCCTAAACAATTCCTAATAACAAATCCAACCCAAATTTAAATCAAGTGTCTTAGCATAGACACATAAGAATATGTGTATACATATGTATAAATTTATAATAATATGTAAAAAAAAATATGTAAACAACATTTTTTCAAATAAAACATAATTTATTGTAATTATACATATTCCATCATATCATATCACATGTATACTTGTCAATGTATAAATAAATGCAATAAATTATAATATATAAAATTTAATTTTTGATTTTTAAGAATGGTATTACTATTAAGAATATAATTATTACACAGCAACACTAATTTGCGATTATTTATTATTCATTCTACTTTTTATACACACAACTAAATTCTAGTGCAAAATATTCTTAAATTCATTCTAATTTTGGAATATATTTTAATATTTTATGTAATTATTTTAATTTTATTAGAGGTTTGAGTTTTATTGCAAGAAGAGATACAAATTTTATAACATACATACATATGTTTGGTATAAGTTTTAACACTTTTTAGATTAAAGAAAAATTGTAACACATATAACATGATAAATATTGCATTTAAAAACACATTTTTAGTGTTGTCCGTCATGTGCTCGTATGTATTCCAAAACTTACTATAAATTAATACAAAATTTTCAGCCGTTCTTGAACTTGTCTATACTATATTCACCTTGTTTTTTTCTCTATAATCAACATTTTACTTATATTTTACTTTAATCAATGCAATGCAGGTTGAGTTTTTAGACAAGTATCTAATTTTAATTTCTTTTATGTCTTAATAAAAAAAATTAATTTCAAATAGTACTTAAATGTAAGCGACAGACGTCCCAAAAATATGTATAAATACGCAAAAAAAAAAAAAAAAAAAAAGAAATTAACAATCCAAATATACAGGTACCACACAATTGAAATTGGCTCGTAAAGGTATTCTAATCCATCTGTATCTATAAATGTAAATACATATTCATATTATGGTGCCACATTATATTAAAAGCCATTCATTTTAAAATAATTTTCTAAGTTATTATATTATACAATTTTATTATTTATTTTTAAATAAAAATGTTATTTGCAACATTGTTAAAGAAAAAATGTTGGCACGTGTTCAACATCCGATCAAAAACGTGTACACAATAAAATATTTGAATCAGTTAACAATAAAATGGAAAAAGATTCTTTTTGACAGGTGTATATATACATACATATGTACATATATATGTGCATATTAGATACGGTTTTTGAAGTACAAATATGTATGTACATTTATACATATAATAATTTTTTTTACAAAATAAAGGTAAATTCAATTACATACTTGTTTAGCATTACTTTTTTTTTTTTTGCTTCTTTTTTTAATATACATACATAGTGTGTTACAGCAATGATTTTTTCCAATTTACAAACTAATTGAATTAGATTAAAAAAAAAACAATTTAATTTAAAATATATTAAAACTATGTACATATAGAATGTAGCCAGTTGAAATGATGTTGAAAAAAATTGAAAAAAATTGATTTAAATCTTGTATTTTCACGTGTATTGTGATAACATAAAAGGTAAAACATATTCAATTTATTATATGTAGGTATAATATAAATATATTGTTTTAATATAATAAATGTATATAGGATAAATTTTTTTATTAGACAAGTATACGATTTTAATATACATATTTTGAATATGTACGTATATATATACATATGTAATATACATACATATATTTCAAATGTTACAGCTTAAAACCAAATGTCATTCAAATATGATGTGGAAGGGTGAAAAAAAAATTTGTTCTTTTATAATATCAAATCAAATATATTAAGAGATTAAGGGATTGTTTTTACCAGTCAATTTCTATATTATCTTTTATATATAAGTTCATTTTCGCATACTTTCCCGTTAATATTCGACTCCCTATGGTGTGTATTTGTTAAATAAACATTATTCAAATAAATGTTACTTTTTATATTATATATGTTTTATACATACATATATGTATGTATGTATGTACATATTTCTCTTATACATATTATTCTGTAATAATATTACAATATAAAGCATAAATATAACGCATCAAGAATCTAATTCAATGGTTTATCTCTATGGTTGATCGAATTTATTGCTTCATTAAATACGACACCCCACGTCTGTTTTACATTTACTACTTTAGGATTATAATATGTATGCAGTTTGTGTGTTCATAAAATATACCTTTTAACATGAAATAACATTGAGGATGAGGGCACACAAAATATTACTGTTTGAGGCTACTAACAAACAATTATTTGTTGTTAACATAAGGATTATTGGATAATTTTGCTTTTTTATTTTATTTCATTTTTATTTTTAAAAAGAAAACTATACACACGTACACCTTATTTTGTCATATGTTTTTAACCTGTAGCCTGCAGAGTAGTTTGGAATTTGGATTATTATAAATTATTTGTAATAAAACTACATATATGTGTATATGTTTCAAAGTTTTAGCGTATATGTACTTTTGCAAAATAATAATAAAATTATTTAGAATGTATAATTGGCTTAAAATTCGATAAAAAAATTTTACAAAGTATTAATTAAATACAGATTATAATAACTAATTTAATTTATTGTTTACTGTTTTTTTATTGTTTTTTTTTTTTCAATATAAATAATATACAAAAATAAAAGTTTATTCGATCTTTAATATATGTATAACAATAATACTTGGTTTATAAATCGAAGTCAGTATTGTGCTTATGGAGGCAGTACCCGATTAGTTTCTGATAACTTAAAACATAAATGTTTTTGATAAATTATAAACTGAAATTGAGATCTGATCACCCCACATAAGAGACAGATTTATACAAACGCAATGTAAAAGAATATAGAAAAGTATGCCTATGTTGACTGTACTGACTTCGATTTATAAACTGAGTATAGAGAATCACAATAATTCTCTATTGACTAACTAACTGTATATGCACACATTTCTTTTTTTTTTTTTTTTTGTGTTTTTTTCTGGGTTTATTTATACTTTCACTTTTATGGGTATAATTATTTCCCTTTATTTTCACTTTATTTTTTATACCATACCAACAAAATGTTTTAGATAGTTTTTTCTCTCATGACCAATTTCTTCAGGTCAAGATATCTCGATGATTATCTTATCCTGAGATAAATCAAGAATTTGAGTTTCTTTACTGTCAGATAAGACATTATGCAGATAAAGTTATCTGGTGATGATGGTATCATACATATATCTTTGACAATTAAAGATGTTTTGACTACAGCGCTATTTTATATTTCAAAGAACTAAAGAAAAATAATTTTGACAGCTAAAGTTGTAAAGTTGTTTATTGCTTGAAATACAAGAAAAATAATAATCAGTCGCCGTACAACTATGTTACTGGCAACAACAAAGGATTGAGTGTTATTGTTTTTTTCTATTTTCCAGCGTCTCATTGCACATATAATAGATTGGGGTATGAGTAGCTTAGTATACTACTATTAAATGTAACGACACTGGATAAAAATGAACTCTTCCATAAGACCTGTACTGAAAAAGCTTTGTGAACAGAGTATAGTAGATGGTAAAGTGATTACTACTGAAAAGTCACCTGATAATATTTTTCAGCTCACTTCAGAGAAGAGGCAACGATCTCCTCTCACTAGAACGAACAGCCCTAAAGCATTTGATTCAATCAATCCTCCGAAAAAACAAAAAGCAGCAATAATTAGAAGACGTAAAGAGTCCATAAAAAATTTATCAAATCAAGAAGTTTCAGATAGTCTTATTACTATTCAAAAAGAGATAGCATAGTTTATTGTGCATTAGTATTGGTTTTTTGTTGACAACTGGCTACCCACAAGGATAAGAATTTTGGATAACGTGTTATAAGTGTAGTTTGTTGGTGAGAGAAAGGCAACTAAACTGAATCACCCTGTATAGAGAATTTTTAATTTTATAAAATAAAAGTTTTAGTGAGAAATTGATTCGATCTAACCAAAAAATAAAAATTAAAGTAACGCGTTATTAGGATATAGGATTGATATTTTCATTAAAAAAATTTTTTTGTAGATCTAATAATTTTTAAGTTACCTGAACTCTGGATTCTGTTAGACCAATTCGAATTGCAATTTCCTCTCTCATAAAGATATCTGGATAATGTGTTTTAGAGAAACACCTTTCAAGTTCATTTAATTGTGCCGGTGTGAATCTCGTTCGATGTCGTTTTTGTTTGTTGGATTTTTCCGAATTCTGGAAAATTTATATTCTTTAAAAAAATTTATTTCACATTTAGTCAAAATTAAAATACATATTCTTATACTATTTTAACTATTCGAAGTCAGTATTGTGCTTATGGAGGCAATACCCGATGTGTTTCTGATAACTTCACATATACATAATTGTTTGTAGAAAATTCTAAAAAATATATCTTTGTCAATCATAAAAAAAGTACTTTTCAAATTTTAACATGTTTTAACAGGATGTTTCAAATTGTGCAGAAATCATTTTAACTTTTTTTTTTACAAAAAATTTTAAAAAAGGAGTTTCTGTACGAATTTCACATTCCTATACATTTATATTTGATAAAAAAGTAACTTAAATTTAAAATAACATAAAAATTTTCAATTTTTGTTTGCTAATTTTTTTATTTCTAAGAATGAATCATCCTGTTCTTTTAAAATTTTTATTTTTTTTATTTTGGTAAAAAGATATACATCCTCCCGTTCGATGTTGGCCAAGGTTAATACAATTCATGGTTTGTTCCAACTTTATAAGTATGTACAGTACAGCCGTTTAAGATTAGCCAAGAGAAAGTATGCGCAGTAGAATCTGCCTACCCTTTTCACTGGAATTTCACTGTGATGTAACCATCAAATTTTACAAAAATCTTTCTTGGAAAGAGAAATTCGCATTTTGTTACTTTAAATAGGAATTTGTTATTTACAGTACAGCAGTTTAAGTTTGGCGAAAAGTTACGCATACTTTTTCTTCGCTTCGATTTTTTTTCTTTTTATCTGACGTCATTTTTAACTTTTGTTATTGTACATACATTCTTTTATAAAATTTCTATGAAGAAAAGTTCTACCGGTGACGTCACACAGATTTGAAAATGAGATGCACAAACCATGGCACAATGACTACTATAGGTAACTTACGTAAATGATAGGTTGATGTTGTGACGTGATCATGTGTTTTAAATTAACTGATTCTTATAGGAGAACTGTGTATTTTGAATTGAAACTCATACTTTAATGTTTAAATTTTAATCATTTTTTTATAAAAAACGTAACGCTTTTGGATCTTTACATAGAATTGTGTAAATTATGGAAAGAAAATATAAGAAAAATAAATTTAATTTTATTGGATGATATAATTCAAATATGGAATATCAAAACAATATCAAAAGACAAAAGAAATATTTTATCAGATTATATGTTATTGAAAAATTGCAAAAAGCAGAGAAAAAAAAACACAAAAATCTAAAATTTATTTCTAAAATTAAGAAGCTAATTCCATTATTCTTTTAGGGTACTATTAAACTAAATTTCGTTTTTCTTATTTTTCAAAAACAAAGGGTGAATTAAATTTACAAAGTGTAAAAGAAAGATATATTAAAATTCTATAATTCAGTAATTACAAGGCAAAATCAATTTATCGTTAAATGAAAGCACAAATATCCTTGATTTTCATTAATATCGCAGCTATTTTTGATCTCTTTTTGAGAAATTTCCGTTGATATTATATGAATTTCCAATTTAAATACTTTATTGGCTTTTTATTGTTATTTTTAATTTAATTAATTTTTGTTTCACTCACGTATTTTTATTGTGAAAATCCAAGTGTTTCAAATAAATTAAGAGTGTAAAGGATTAATGCTAATTATATAATCAAGTGAATTAATTTTTTTATATTTATTAATTTTAATTTCTCTATAAAATTTCCCAAAATTACCTGTTTTTTCGAAAGAATATAGAAAAGCATGCCTATCTTGCCTGTACTGACTTCGAAAAGTGAAAATAGTATACCTACAAATGGGCGATTTTCTAGTAACGATGAGGACTTTTTCTGAAGGTTTTTGATAAAAATTTTGAAGTATTTCAAAAAATACATACATAATTGATTCTTTGATATGTTGTACAAATTGGGTAATTCATAAAAGTTATAACATATATTTCTAATTATTTCAACTTGGTTTTAAAATATGTATGAAGTAAAAAATGATAGTAACGATGAAGAATCGTACGATTCCGTAATACTAAATTTAATATAATACAAAATTTTTTTTTAAATTCTGCGTAGTGTTAGGTAATTTTAAAGTGCCACTTTTATACATAGTTTTATTACATCATATGTCTACATCAAAAATGTTGATGGAAAAACCTATGATAATGATTGTTAAGAAAAAGTAGGAGAAAAATAATTTGAAAGTCCAGGTAATGATGAAGACATACATACATAATATATAAGACATACATATCACAAGACATACAGGGTGTTTCACGGAGAGTGTTCTAAACTATGCAGGGTGGTAGATTTTGACAAGAAATGAAAAAAATTTGTATGGCGAGGAGGGGTGCATTAAATAATATAGAACTATAAGTTTGCATAAAATTGAAAATTAAATTTTACTTACTTGATCTTGCTGTAAATTATGAGGTTCACACATTACACTGGAAACGTGTATTCTATTTGTGCCTCCATTTGTGTCTAAAATAGATGAATGTAGTCCGTGACCAAAACTATTACTGTTTTGTAATGATGTTAAAGCCGACTTCGATAATTCACAATCCTTAGGACCTATTTATTAAATTAATAATAAAATTTTTTTTAAAAAGTAAAAAAATATTTTTTTTGTAAATTATATGAGATGATTAGAACTGAAAAACAAATCTAAAATTTGTTGTTCTAATTTAGGCGATTAGAATATCAATTTGATCACTTAAATCTTTCGGATAACACTAAAAACATGTGTAATATTTAATAAAAAATTTTTAATTGTTATATTTTTTGTTTTTGTTTTTATTTTTCGATCTACATACTCTTTGAAGTCTTGCTAGAGTTATTATGAATTTTAACATCATAAAAAAATATATATATACATATGTATGGAGAATTCCACGGAAAACAGTCACTTTTGATCTTGAAATTAATATGAATGAAGCTGGTAGAGATAGAAAGATAGGTATATATCAATTTTTGGTATATCTAGTGTTAAATTATTTACGATATTACGATGAAAAACAGTATTATTTAACCTGCAGGATGGGCTGCCTTCTGGGCGTCTTCCGGAGTTCAATGGCGACCAATTTTTAACCTGCTTGAATTTAAACCTATGTCAAACGGCAAAGGAAATCGCAAAGAAATCGATGTTCGCCAAACAACAATTTTCAGACACATGTATATCGTCTTGGACGACTGTCAAAGTTCTTGTACTTGGTGCCACATAAACTGACACAAAAGAACCTAATGGAACTTATGTTTAAAGCTTCCAGAAAGATGAAACACTATAGAGAGTAACGGTAATGATATACATAATTGATTGGTGTAAACAAAATTGAAAAAAAAATATATTGAAAATTGTATTTTAAAACCGACAAGAGTTTTGCATTTGCATTTTTGAAATTTGTTACGCTGTCAAGCCCGTCACGAAATATATCACACTCGTTACATTTCTTTTTTTTTTAATTATAAAAAAAATATTGCATTGTCACAAGTAAAACTTTAAAAAAAGAGACACAAAATAGTAAAATATTAGAATAAATTAATTAAAAACGACAAGTCAAGTTGACCTTTCCATGGAATTGCTTACATATAGGTATATATGTATGTAGAAGAATTTGTATTTTTTCGCTGCATTAAATTCCTTAGTTTGATTATTGATAGGAATTTTTTTTGAATCTAGAGCATAGTACTGTGCTGTGATCCGTTCACTTTTTGTTTTGTAGTATTGAGTTCGAGACGGAAATTAAGTTTAAAACTTTTCAAGAGATAGTGCTGACGATCAGTCTCCATTAATTTTCCGTCACTATTGAAATAAAATAAATGTACAGACATTTATTCCGTGTGGTAAATTTGACAGTTGTTGTCAACAACAAATTTAAAAATTTAAAAATAACAGCTTTTTGATTTAAATTTCTACATCTTCTACACAAAATTTTTCCGTGTAGAAATAAATAGTAAAAATAGGAAACTGAATTCAGGTCAATCACAGTACTATACTTAACATAAATAGAGAAAATATAAAATATAAAACAGCAAAAAGGAAACAAACGTGAAATAAGTATCAATATAATTTGACATGTGTGTAATGTATTATATACCTACATGTTTTAGCACTATGCTATTACTTCTGACCGTAGAAGTAGACGTTTATTTTTCACAAGTTCTTGTTGAATTGTAATATTTAAAAAAAAAAAAAAAAAACGAGTCTAAAAATTATTTTAACATATATGTGTAATAAATGAGTTTGTTTTATTTGTTTTGATTATTTTCATATATCTTCTTTGAGTATCCAAATATTTACTCTAAAAGTGAACAGCATGAAAATTAAACAAGAAATTGTAAAACATATACAATATCCATTAGAAACAATAGTAGCTAAGAACTGTGAAAATTTTATTTTGATAGTAAACCTTATATGTACAGGGTGTTTTTAATTTACTATAATATAAGGTTAAAATACTTGAAGTTAGGTGGTCCATATATAAACTGCGTTGTTATATAAGAAAGTTTAATTAAGTCTTTCATACACAAGATACTAAACAATATACTTTAATAACTAATTAATATACATACATATTTCTAATCTACAACTTGATAAACGTAGTTTTTTGTAAAAAAAAAATTATGTTTATCGATTTACCATAGTACGAATAATTTTTTAATTATAATACATAATATCGATTAATATTTTACAAAAGTTATGGATGAATTAATTGTAAGCAGTTTTATTTTAAACTTTGAATATACAGTTCATCCTGCACAATGAAATTTTTCTAAATATTTCGAGTCTTTGTGCCAAAAAATACAAATTCTCATCTTTTATAATTTTAACAAGCAATGAACAAATTCTAAGATATGTATATATGAATAAAAATGTGTATTTGCCATGACATAACGTTTTTTCGTGTTTAATGTTTTATGTTTTTGTGAACGAAATTGCAAAATAATATTAATTTTAACTTTTACAAATCATTTTTACTTTAGTCATATGAAAATCAAAAAAAAAAAAAAATTAAGTATAGTATTGGCTGTTTTTAAAAATTTAAGCTTGCCGCAAGATTGACTTGTAAAAGGCTTTCTAATCAATCAAAATAGAAAAATGAAAAACAGTTTGAAAAACTGACCATTTTTCATGCATTTATAAGCAAATTTATTATATTATATACCTATAGCATTTATTTATGTTGTTTATTGTGTCATGTTTTTCTTGCATTTAAACTTTTTTGTTTTAAATTTGCTTTGCTGGTAGGCATTGTAATTATTAAACAGTTATTCTGAATAGGTTTAAAAAAAATATTTATGATCAAATTAAATTTATTAATTTGCATATCGTATTATGTGTATAAAGTAAAAATATATTCAGAACTAGCATTAGATATTTTATAATATGTAAAAGAAAATAAAATAACATGCCTGTTGATTCTGATCTTTCCTAATGAAGATGAACAAACCACGAAAAAATTTCTGGATGTGGAAATTTAGGAAAATATAGATATACATAATATTGAATACATTTTCAATATTTGTATGTGTATATTTTGAGCTGTGTTGAATTTACAATAAATATATACAATAAGAGTTTTTTTAGAATGAATAATGAGAATTAGGTATATGCAGTGCCTGCGTTTGGGTTTTTTGAATAGTACCTACTCGTAGTACAAAGCTATAAAAAAGAGATAAAGGAGTACGTTATTAAAAACGAACCCAATGAAAAATGAATACTTAATCCAACAAAAAAAAAAAAAAAAAAAAAAAAAAAAAAAAGGAGTACCGAACTAAAAGGAGTAGTACAGGAGTACGATTATTAAAATCGGAGTCTAACGACAGCACTGGAGTACGCCACAGAAATAAGGAGTACGTTGTAGACAACAATAAATGTTAAGTTATTCAAGTTCAATTAGAATATATTAGAATACTTTAACAAGCAAAAAAAAAGTCCTTTAATTATTATTAATTATTATAAATAATACAAATTGTTAATTATTCATAAAATTTCAATAATTTTTTTGCATACTTTTGGGATTAAATAAGAATTACACAGATAGTATAAACTGTTTAAACGCGATGCAAACACTTACAGGAAATTTATTTGCTTGTGTTGATGCAGACACAAATACATTTCAGACGATGTTATTATGTTGTTTTTGAAAAAAATTTTCATTAAACTGGGCTCTTGCAAAGGAAATTTTATGAAAATTACAACTGAAAATTATTAACATAATTTTTTTTTTTCAAGACTTTTATATTTTTTAACTTAAAAAAATAATAATCATAGTAAAACATAATTTAGAAATTCTCTAGATATTGTAACATGTATAATTGATATATGTACACACATATACATATATTCTATATATGTATGTGTATTGGTATTGCCAACTTTAATAGTTTTAAAATTATCTTTAATTAGGTCACTTCTTGTTTCGAATTATTAATTGTTATATTTATTATTAATATTTTAAATTCATAATTTCAATTTTAAAGTTTTTTTTATTAATAAATGTATATATGTATAGTATGAGTAAATAAATATGTACATATGTACGTACATTATATTAAATAACTATATAACTAATATTTATTTTTAACAGTATCAACTTAGTACTCGTAATAGTTACGAGTACAAATAGGCATTCGTATCTTTTCGAATGGTTTTTCATTTAAGTACATATATGTACATATATTTCGTTTTTTGTAATTCTAAATTTTAATAAAATATTATGGTGTATTAAATGAATATATGCATATGTATATGAATTTAAATCGTGGAAAATATTCTTTCTAGAAAATTGTCATTTATTGACAATTAATGTTATATGTATAGGTATAATATGTGAAGGTATTAACACAAAGATTTATTTAAAACAAATTACATTACGCACTTGCTTCCGTAAGTTTTATACAATACAATGATTTATAATAACCAATAATGTTGTTAATTAATTATTATTCGTACTACATTTTTGCTTCAACATATGTATCTATATACATATATATGTATATATGTAGGTACATACATATGTATATTTATATGTATGCATATATGTACATAATGTATTTTATATTATCATCTGTTAATTTTCTGTTATACGATTTTGCGATCGTTCACGCATATATACCGTTATATTTCTATTAAAACTTGTTAAATAAATCTACCGATGAAAGATATGAATAATTAATGGTTAATGTAATTAAACGGTTACAATTAAATTCAAATTAAGTTAATTAGTAATTTAAAAATTATTACTTGTATTAAGTATATAATATATACATACCTTTTAAATATATAAAATAAATCATTTTAACGTATATATTCCAGAATTCATGATTTTGCTCATTCACATTCACAATGTGTCACTGTGCTACTTTGCGATTTTATTTAGTCGATTTAAAAGCTTTTTTTGAAGCTACCAAAATTTTTCTTAATTCTGTTATGATACTTACTTTTTTGCCATCTTAATTTCCAAATTTTAAAACAGAAATATTACAGCTTTGTTGTCAGTAAATCAATATTTATTAGTTGCTTGTCTATATATCTTATCTCCTCACTCCAAAGCAACTGTCTCATTCACCCATTGCTTAAATTCGTGAACTTAAGATTTGGAAATTAAGATGGAAAAAAAGTAAGTATCATAACAGCATAAAACTGTAAAAAAAAAAATGTTCTTTTCAACTTTGTACTTACTTATAATGTAAATAAATCTACAAAACGCAACGAAAGTGGCAAAATTTCAGATTCAAATGAAAAGTATAAAATTTGCTTCACACTGTTCAATTTTGTTTTGTGTAGTTCATTGTTTACCAGTACATATACCATAACCGAATTTTAGAGAAGCAAAAAATCTTTTTTTTTTTTCTGTAACATTGACATCAGAGCATATTTTGGATTTATTTTAGGATGAGATCAATCCAAAATAAGTGCTCTGATGGATGATTACAACAGTAAACTGGACTAATTTCTAATTTGCTACTTTTTTTTGAAATTTTTTGCTTTCTTTTTTATTTAAATCTACGGCAACTGGTAACCCCGTTTACAAATGAATATTTCCGAAATTATCTTCATTTTTTTGTGCTGTAATAAATGTTACTTTTAAATTTATTTTATCAAAGAATAAACTACCTATATACAAATATATTATTGTTGAATAAATTATCTTCTCCTGTTACTAACTTTTTTTTTAATAATAGAAGGATGAACAAACATTTACTTTACACGATTTGTTTTTTATATTTTTCAACAGAAAAACACGAAAAACATTTTCTAACAAGAAAAAAAAACTTGCACTTGTAAAAAAGTATTATTTACTTCAGTTATTCCGATTTTATTATATTTCAATTCAATTATTAAAAATAATGTTTCGATGAATTTTTTATTCAAATTTTTTCATACAGGAAAAAATAAAATTACGCATTTAGGTATGCAATTTACTTTATTAAAAAATTTCTGAAAGTATACTCATATTATTTTACAAGCAAATATTGAGATTTGTAAATGTTTGTCTGTATACTCGGTTTATAAATTGAAGTCAGTACAGGCAACATAGGCTTACTTTTCTATATTCTTTTACATTGCGTTTGTATAACTCTGTCTCTTGTGTGGGGTGATCAGATCTCAATTTCAAGTTATAATTTATCAAAAACATTTATGTTTTAAGTTATCAGAAACTAATCGGGTACTGACTCCATAAGCACAATTTATAAACCTAGTATAGGTATAAATTTTTATGTAACAAATACTATTAAATTGCCGACATTTGTCTAGTTTTTTGACACGAAGCTGTAAATGAAAATGTTGAAGGATATTTTAATAGGATTACAGGACTAAATTTGAACCAAAGTCCTTGGTGTAAGTCGGTTGTGTTAAATTTTTCACCTCATCATAATCCAGGTTCCCGTTGACGGATTTTTATCAAAGACAGCTTATTTTTTAGATAACTATATACTATATGTATCTAAAAAAATGTTAAGTGCGAATTTTAATAATCTTCTCCTTTACGGGTACGTATTTAGTTTTTTAGGGAAAAAAAATGAATATACTCGTATATATCTTGAATTCATATGCCGTTATGACAACCCTGTCCGGACTAAAATAACTTGGAATACAAAAAAAAAAATCACTTAAATTTTTTGTTTTTTTTATTGTAATAAAAGTTTGATGAAAAATTATAAACCCCTAATTTAAGGAGTAGTTTAAACACTTGCACAAATAATAATGGAAAAATTTTTTTTTGTTATAATTATTTTTCTAAGAATTTTGTTTTCGATGAAAGTCTTGTGTAAGTTCAGGACTTATAAGTAGTGTAATCGAGTTCAACAAAAATGTTGCTTGAAACTTATAGTTTTTACAATTATTCAAGTGGAATTATTTTTTCAAGCCAGTTGAAACTTTATTTCTATTATTTACAAAGACATGGAAAAAATAACTTGTAATCAGTAAATTTTCCAAATTAATTTTCTTATATTACCAAATTTTGTAACTAAAGTTAAAGAAAAATAAATTGTAGAGGAACTCAATCTTAACGATTTATGCACCGAAAATATACAGAACAGAGGAAAGCTAGAAAAGCTAAATCATAAAAGCCAAAAATTTATCATAATAAATACAAGCATTAGCTCCATTATCATCTTATTTGTATAATTATATCAATGATTACAAAAATTAGGGGAAAATATTCGAACAAATCACAATCCAAAGAAAACATCAATATATAACAATTAGCTCGTTAGAGCCTCACTCTAACGTTGGGGGTGTTATAACATCAAACCCAACATCTCACAAAAAACAAATATCTAATCTAAAAAACTTCATTAACATAAAATTCTTCATTAACCTTTTGATGAAAATTCAATTTAAAAGTTTTTTCACACATAAATTTGTTACAATTAATTTTTTGAAGACAATTTAAAAATTCAATAACACATGAAAGTTCTTTCACACCTATGCATGAACCCAATGCAATCTTGATGAGTTGTTTCCGTTCAATTTAACCAATATTATTGCGAAATAACCTTTTTGATTGCTTTGGAAACTTTCATTATGGAAAATTTAAGACTATTGAAATATATAAATAAAGAAAATTTACTATTAGAGTTAGTACCAGTTAAGTTGAGTTCCGACGTGAAATCTACATATATGTATAACATTTATTAAGTAACAAATTGAATAATATTACTTTTTTTAAATATAAATTTGTAAAAGATAAATTGTTCAAATCAAATTGTAAAGTGATACAAAATTTTAAAAAAGTTAATTTGTAAAGTTAAAACTGAGTGCTGTGTTTTGTTTAACTAAGTCCTGAAGGACTAGGACTCTAACTACTACTCTCGTGTAAGTCCTTCACTTCCGGACTTTTATCGAACAGACCTTAAAAGTGTGAAATACTTCTATACTTCTATATGAAAACTCCAAAGTTATTTCTATAACGAATCTATCTTGTGTATGTCTATAAAAAATATTCAAGAAAATTTTGCGGAACATGTTCCAGCAATTTCCTACATATAAGATTTTGCTGCTTTCGACTTAGAACTTTTGCAGATTCTAATAAGAATGAATAATCTGAATTCTATGAATTTTAATTTTCGCTTCCAAAATTGTTAGGAATCAATTCACTTTTAATATATACATATGTATGTATTATGTATGTATATTTTTGTTTCATTTAACAGTCTTAGCTCTAAATTTCTGTTAAACGAAACATCAGTTTTTCAATTCACAATTAAAGACAAATTATTGTAAAAGAACGCAACCTAAAACCATCACTGAAATTTTTCTAAACATTTTTTTCAATATTGTACACAGTAAAAAAATGGGTTTTAAATTTAAACTTTGTGGTTTGTATGTATATATGTAATTCCAATAAAAAAAGGTTTCTTTTTTAAGACTATGCAAAAGTTTCATTTTAATTTAAACTTGGTAGTTTAATCAATAAACTCAAAGAAGGTTAAAAATCAAAACTGGGAATTTTCAAATTAAAACTAAATTTTTAAATCCGTTGGTATGTCTTAGAAAATAAGGTTTAAAATTTTAACTCCAATTGTTAAGCATGAAGTGCGTTCCAAAACTATACTATAGTCATAGTAATGGCATAGTAAAGTTTAGCCGTGGTTATGTTACTGTCAAATAACTGATTAACTATCGTTAACCATCCTTGGGAGTGTGGTAAGTTTTTAACTATACATGAATACTTAGTTAAAAATTAACCATACCATGGATGTTTCTGAACGCGTAAAAGTTATGTTGGTGGTTATGTTTCTCTTTACCAACGACTTTTTGAAGGACTGAAACTTACCATAGTTAACTATACTTAACTATAGTAAAGATTTAGAACGCACTCCTGATGAATAAATTTTATTTTTTTAAATTATTTTATTAAATTACTTATTTAAATATAAAATAATTTTCACTTTCACTTTATATTTTATTTTAACATACGTATTCTTTTTTATTTTTTTTTTTTTTCGATAAAATGCGCATTTTAATAAAAACCCGCACTTAATGCCAATTGTGAAAACATGTTGAATATTGTTCAATGAATGATAAATATAATTGCGAAATAACATAAATATGAAACTTAAAATATTTAAATTTTAAACCGCTATGGTTTCAACAGATTTTTTAGTCAACTTTATATTTACAGTTTAAACCAAAGAAAGTTTTCTCGAATTTAGAAAACTTTTAGTGAATTAAAAATAAAACAAAAATGTATGATAGGTATTTACATTTGTTTTCAAACTATTTTTCTATTTCTATAATTTTTAAACTAAATTTTGGTAGATTTTATCAACAGCCATGTAAAATATAAAGATTGTTATTGATAACGAAAACATGAAAATATCACAAAGTATTAAAGAAATCTTTTACTACAATAAATAATTTATTTAAAATTTAATAAAAAAACTAATCATCAAATATACGTATACTCGGTTTATAAATCGAAGTCAGTATTGTGCTTATGGAGGCAGTACCCGATTAGTTTCTGATAACTTAAAACATAAATGTTTTTGATAAATTATAAACTGAAATTGAGATCTGATCACCCCACACAAGAGACAGAGTTATACAAACGCAATGTAGAAGAATATAGAAAAGTATGCCCATGTTGCCTGTACTGACTTCGATTTATAAACCGAGTATAGTTCCTATTATTTCTATATATTGCAGGTCTAGAAAAATTTGTTACCCGTAGGTCACCCCCAGCAATTCACCGCTAGCAATTTACCGCCTGCAATTAAACGCAAGAACATTTTGTCGTTATTTTAAATCTGTTTTTTTTTTTTTGTTCGCAGTTGTTGGTGATTTAATGTTCTTAAATTATAAGCCTTTTTCAATTATATGTATGTACATATATCTACGTTATGCATAATGATATGATATTTAATATTTGTCTGTAATATTGTAAGTCAATTTCCAAGTGTATAATAACACAAAAGAAGAAGATACTTTGCTTTTTAAATTTAATACTTTTTTTTCTCTAATGACACCTTAAAAATTTCATCAAAGTTTTAAAAGATCAAATGATCGTCATCGTACCTATATACCTATATAGATGGTCCAATCTGCATTTTTGCCTATATACAATATTATCGGAAAACTCCTATCTTTTCCAATTTTTTTTTTTTTTTTCAAAATTCGTTTGAATTTGTTAAGATATAAAGTTTTAAAATTCAAAATAAAATTATTATTTCTCGGCTTTATGTATGAATGTTTATAAAATTTTAAACTCACCTCCTAAAGTCGATGAATTCAAATTATTCAGCATAATTGCTGAAAAACTTCCAATTGTAAGTGTCAACAGCTTGCCAGTTATATTATTTTTTTGTTCAAAAATAAAATAAAATAAGATCCATTATTATATTAGTACAATATATGGGCTTTTTTTAAAAAAGTATTCAACTAAAAATATAATTTTCCACTTTAGGAGGCTCAAGGTAATATTCATTATAAGAACATTCGAATATAGAACTTATATGCATAGCTTTTAAAAACTTTGAAAATTTTGTATTTATCTATACCCTGCCTCCGTTTACAAAAATATTTACAAAAACAATACTTCTTAGAAATTATTATTTTTTTTTTCAATACCTATTTAAAAAAACCTTTTCACCTATACATATTTTCAAACTTAGATTTTTTTGCAAAAAATAAAACCGATTTAACACTTCGTACACAAAAAAAAAATGGTACCTATATTGAAAAAATAAAATTTGTAGAAATAGGAAGGTACCTACTCTATTTTTTTTTTTTTTTTTGTAAAGCACTTCAACTTTTTAAATAGGTACCTAGGTATTTTATTTTTGAAAATATAAATGTACTCTAATTATTATTCATATTTAATAAATACATATTCCTTGTATTCGGAATTTTACTTTTTTCTCAATAAATAAGCTTAAAAATAATATAAGAATGTTGAATAGGATAGGTAACTTTGAATGTTTCACTGGTAAAAATTTCCATGTATGTATATATTAAATTAACTTAATATATGTACATAATATTTAGCTTATTTTTTTTTTACATCAGAAAAACAATTTTAAAAAATAAAATTACTATCACTCTTTTTTAACTGAATTTCTTTTCTTAAAAAATCACTTGACACATTTAACATTTTTAATAGGTACCTATATAAAAGGCTTCACAAAAGAAAGTAATAAAAAAAAAATAAAAAAACTTAACAATAATACAAAAAACATAAAAATTAAAAATAACAATAATAATATCTACCTATGTATTTTAAATGTTTTTTTTTCCAAAATATAAGTACAAAAATTACTTAACATTTTATTTTAAAGAATTGTCACTATCAGAATTTTTTCTTTTTTCTTTATAGGTAGATACCTACTATTATTATTATTTTTTTTTAAACAGAAAAATTCACACTATCATGGTTTTAAGAATTTTTTTTTTAAACGAAGATTACACAAAATGTAAAATAATATCCGTTAGCGAAACACTCGTTTTAAAAATCTAAAGTAAGAAAATTTTATTTATTTTTATTTTTCAATATTATGTGCTATACAACCTAATTCCATATATTGTTACCGATATCGAATATTAAACATGGGCGCGTCATAAGACATTAGATAAAAGATAAAGGAAAAAAATCATATGGTAAATATGTTGTGATTTGTGAGAAATGCATTTTTTTTTCCATGATTCACGTCACCTCACAGAGCGTGGGAGGTACCTCTAGAGAATAAATTTGATCTTCGAATTATTGTTTCTTTTTTTTTTATCTACTGAATGTGTAACTCATAATATTTCAATAAGTTTAAGATGAGAAGTTTATTTATATGTATATAGTTACTTTTATAAATGTACACAAAGTTTCAAACATTAAAAAATAATAATAATCCTTATGAAAATACTATATATACTTCCGACCAATACCAAAATTCATATGAATAAACATACATACATATATGTAGCTCCAAAAAAATAAATTTCTACTATTCTGTTTAATAATACATACAATAAAAAATACAGGATATTAAGCCCAGCCCATTTCATATCCTATATACATATGTATAATAGAAGGCGTATTTATATATGATAGATTCTTTTTTTTTTTTTCGCTCACACTATAAATAAAACAATATTTTAAATTGTCTTAAAACCTCCGAGAGAGAATACTATTCAAGCCCTAAAATAATTAATTTTACTCAACATAAAAAGCCAAAGTAGAAAAGCTAACGATATTTTTATTTTGTTTAAATTCAAAAAGTGCAATAATAAAAAAAAATAATAAAAATTTAATTTGAAGAAATAAAAGAAACTAAAAATGCCACGATACATGAGTTTAATATTTTTACTTACGAGTATGTACATATATCATAATATTTCTTAATAAATTCTATGTTGAAAAAATTCTTATGAAATTTCTTAGTTTTCTGGCATTAGTTGTTAAATTATCGTTTCTAGATCTTACATACTTATTTAAGAATATATTATATAATTAAATTTTTTTGTATTTGAAACAAATTACATATTGTATTTATTTAATTTACTTTAGAGTATCTTACTTACCAATTTTTTATTTAATTAATAATTTCAACATTAAATAACTTAAAAAATTCTATTAATCAATCACATTATTCACTATTTGTTTACGTTATAAAAGTTAACAAAACAAATGTCAAACTTGAAACCACATTCTCTCTCTCACTCTTTCTCTCTCTCTCTCTATCACTCTCTCTCTTTGTGTCGGAGGTTTTGATTGTATAATGAAGCCCTACTTATCTTTAAAAATTAAATTATGTAATGTGGTTGTGTTAATTTTATGTTTTTATATCACCAAAACGCGCAACTCGTATCTAAAAGCATATTGGTAGAATTTATTTTATTACTATTTAATATTAGCAGGGTTACCAGCTTACGATATTTTTCTTTTGCATCAAAATTTCAGCTTAGGAATCACGAGAATGTATTGTTTATTTATAGCATTTCTTCATTTGTGTAAATGACAATAAAAAAAAACTTCCGAAACAACTTTGTTGTTATAGTTATTCACTTATACTTCCTTTTAAGCGAATCGCTTACAAATTTGAAAAAAAAAAGATACGCGAGTGGAAAAAATATGAATTAGATTTTTCAGTTACTGACTGATATTTTTTTGAACCTAGCCTGGTTTAAAGTCGCAAGATTTTTATTACTAATGCCCAGTTCTAAAGTGGAAGCTTAAGCAGAGTTTAACTTTTAAACTAAGTTTAAGAACTTTTTTCAGTTTCACAGTGGAGGCTTAAGTGTTAAACTGAGTTTAACTTTAGCCGTCAGAATTGAGAGCTTAAGCTCTATTTAGGGTTTAAGTAAGCAATATAAATTTATTTTTTCTTCTGAAATTTTTTTTTTAAACTTTTTTCAATATTACCTATTTATTTTTGTAATTAAATTCTTTTTCAATTTCTGCCTGTTTGTCTGTTTTTTTTATTTTTTATTTTTTTGGATTCAATTATATGTTTATATTTTATATAATATGTACATACTATATTTTATTATTTATATTATATTATATATTTTTTTTTTTTTTGAATAATGTTGAAATTAATTGAAAACAAGAACAAAAATGGGAAGTATATATACATTAAGAAATATTCAATTGTTCATAAAAAAAAACTGATATTAATGCCCAGTTCCACAGTCGAAGCTTATGCTAAGTTTCGTTTCTCAGTCAATTTATATTTGCAGCTTAACTATCTTCAGTTAAACCTATCATTGTGAATGAATTTCGGTTGCAACATATGGAACTTGTAAATGTCATTGTTTAGCCGCTAGATGGTACTGACAATTGTGACATTTTAGATTATTTTTTTCAATTACTGTGAACAAAATAAAAAAATAAATAATGTATATATAAACATTATTTTTCTTACATATAGGTTTATTTTGTTTTATTATTTTTGTTTTCAATTAATTTTAACATTATTTTATTCGTTATTCGAAAAAAATATATATATATAATATGACTATAAAATATAATATGTACATATGTATGTACCTATAAAATATAAACATATAATTGAATCCAAAAAAAAAAAACAAACGAACCAAAATTTATGTGAAGCTTAAGCTTGTATATTCTGGGTTTAACTCAAACGTAGCATAAGCTTCGACTGTGGAACTGGGCATAAATGATTAAAATTCTATAAAAACTGGCATCCCTAAATCAAAATAAAAAACATCACATCATAGATACGCTCCTCCTTTTTGTATATTCATGGCTTTCATATTTGAAACTATTAGGCAATTCTTATCCGGATGGGTTATCAATTTAACGCTACTTGTTTTCAAATTTTAACTATTTTTTAAAATCGAAATCAGTATTGTGCTTATGGAAGCAGTGGCCGGATTTGTTTCTAATAACTTCACATATAATTGTTTTTATAGGAAATTCTAATATACATACGTATATACATATCTCTGTCAACCCTAAAACAGGTACTTTTTAACATATGTTAACAGTATGTTTCAAATTTGCAGAAATCATAAATTTTTTTCACAAACATTTCTAAAAAAGGAGTTTCTGTACGAATTACACATTCCTGTGAATTTATATTTGATAAAAAATTAACAATTTAAAAATATCATACAAGTTTTCGATTCTTAATGAGATTTTTCAATTTTTGTTTATTATTTTGTTTTTAAGAACGAATCATCCTGTTCTTCTAAAATTTTATAAAAAAAAAATTTTGTTAAAAAAAGTAATACATCCTCCCCGTTTAATGTTGCCTTTCGAACAGCACGATGGCAATTGGCTAATTCATGGATTTTTTATTATTATACACATGCGGCTTAGGTAGGTACAATGCAACATCCGGCAACGTAACTTTAAAAGAAGTTACGTCGCAAAATAACTTACAAATATTTTAATTAAAATATTTGAAAAACAAAAGTATCATGTTAAAGAAAAATTGCATTTTTAACTTGATCAGCACTTTTAAGTTCTCATGAGAAATTATCTTTTTCCATAAAAATATGATTTTGAATTAAAAATTCTTAAAAATTAAAGTTGAGTTGGTTTTCGGCCTGTGAACTGTTAACATCGTCTTTTTTCTAAATTAAAGATTTTTTAATAAAGTTTTCTAACACAATGTGATAGTCTTTTATTTTAATATATTTTTTTTTATAAACCGATCTTACGTTTATATTTAACTTGCGCGATGGGCAATGAATTTTTATTTGACCAAAGCCTCCGGGAGAGTAAAATAGCATTGACCTTTTTTGTAGTAAGAAAATCTTACTTACACATGTGAAGCCAAAGTAGCGGGACAACTATCATGTGATTATATACTAAAAATGTGAATTTTACTTTAAAAAATTAATTATGAAGAAAACGACACATCTACATTTTGAATAACTACTGACAGGCACAAGCAGATTATACATATACTCTCTCGGAGGTTTTGTTAAAATATTTTTTTCGACGCACATGCGTCTACAAATTTTGATAATTTAGGATTGTCACATATGTTGAAATTTTAAGTATTGCCCTTGTTTATAAAAAAGTATAAAATTACAATAATATGATATTCAGTATTCTTAATTTTATTTTAAAATTTAAATTTATTATGTTTAATATTTGT
Organism: Bombylius discolor; assembly: GCA_939192795.1. Taxonomy (NCBI): domain Eukaryota; kingdom Metazoa; phylum Arthropoda; class Insecta; order Diptera; family Bombyliidae; genus Bombylius; species Bombylius discolor. Next base: position 31,537,997 of record OW584243.1, on the reverse strand, counting down.
ACATAATTGTTAATTTTATATTTTATTTTTAATAAAATTTTTATTTGATGTTTGATAGATAAAATTATGTTTTCAATATGAATTTAATTTTGAATTTTGGTATGAATTAAATGTATACATATATTCATATTTGTTCACTTATTTTTTTTTTATGTACATATTTTGTTTCATTTTTGAACTTGTTTATAATTTCGTTACGTTACCGTTATATTCTGAATGTATTTTGTTGTTTGTTTTTTCAGAATGAGAAATAAAATTATTTGCATTAAAATTAAGTAGAATGTTCAAATAAGCCGGTGATTTTGTAAATAACTATTCAAAGTCCTTAAAAGAGATAGGAATTGTTTTTTAATTAAAAGAGGGTATAAATTTTTTCTGTACGTTTTGGCATTTTTTGTTTTTTATAAGTGCTAAAGTGATGAATTTTTTTTCTTGCTGAGTCGTGGTGTGTAACATACCTGCGGCTTTAGCCACATCTCTAACGGATCGAGTAAGGAAATTCTGCAGCTGCCGCATTAACTTCCCTCAACATTTTTTACGAAATACCGGTATATATTGGTAGTCTACGGTATATTAGCTAGAAAAATACTTGGAAGTTTCTTGTAATTGTTGAAGGTGATTTTTATTTAATTAAAATTCTAAGAAATAGTTTTGAAATTACATTATACAATACTTTATCAATTTAAGATAATACACATACTTAATATTATACTTAACATAACTTACGACACATACAAGGTTTGACCAAAAAATAACGAGAATTTTTAAATATCCGCGGCTGTATAAGTCCGATTGGTACAATTTTTTGTTGTTGTGTTGGTGCACTTGTTTTTGACTTATGTTGACATTTTCAGCCATATTGGATTAGTATTTCTACCTGGATGATAAGTTATCTGTACGATAGATGAAGAAAACCAATTTAGTATTTATCGGTAGTATAACTTTATCTGGAAGATCATTATCAAGAACCATGAAGAATTGTTTACATATTGTTATTTGTTTACTCACAAATTTCACAATTAATCGAATTTTTTTCGATTTTATGATTTATCACTATTTTTATTTTAAGTTTTGTTTTAATTTTTATAATTCAAAAAAAAAAAAACTTCAGAATAAAATCTTAACAACTTAATTTTTTAATTTTATTTTAAATTTTGTTAAAATTTTACAATTCACAACTAATAATAAAATTTATTTTATTTATCTTGATCTTGTCACAATGAATAATTGAATAATACACGCGATACAAACTTATCTTTTGATTTTTAATTATCAACTTCGAATTATTTGACCAGAGTGTGCCAACTTATAAAAGGTATGTAGGTGAAAGCTTAATTAATAATGATCAATTGAGGGTTTCTTAAAAAATTGCGTTGACTTTACAGGTGCTAAGTTCTTATGGAAACTAATATAATTCTTAAAATTTATTGGGTGAATTTAAAATATTATTATGATTCTTAGAATTTTACTTATAATATTGATTTGGTGTATGAAGAAGAATTTTCAGGGCAATTATTGATAGTGTAAGTGAATTTTGGAATAATGTAAATTATATGCGTGAAAGAATATAGAAGGTACGCTGGAACATAACAAATTAACTGTATTCTGTAAATGCAGTAAATATAAGAGAGGTATTGATCCAACAGTCAATTGATGTTTAGCCAGTGCCAGATTATGTAGTGTTTTTGGTAATAAAATTATTGTTAAAAGTAAAACGTGGTTTTTTCTAAATTAAAAATTTATTACAAGAATTCAAGGAAATCTCTTACAAGTGCTAGCTCAATTATCATAAATAAAAACATTAACAATCTAAGAGAAGCATACGTCACTTTAGAAAAAAGTTATAAAGTAAGAGATGAATATAACTACAGAAGACAAGAAAATAAACCGATTAACAGAAATACAGGTAGATTTCAACAAAATACCCGACAATATACTCAAAACAATTTTTGTTGGCAAATTTTTTAATAATGAATATTGAAAATTATTTAAAATAAATGCAAATAATACTCAGTCATTGCTTTCATTGAATGCTGACAGCTTTTAAATGTTCTGTTTTGTTTTTTTTTTCCTTCTTCTTTAAATACTGTCCCAGGAGCTGGGGTCTCAACTCACGTCTCCTATAAAAGAAAACATGAAATTGAAAAAACAATTAACATTAATTATAATTAACATTAGACTACTCTCTAATACATTTTGTATAACCTATATAATGCATTATATACAATGCAATATTACTTAGGTAAATAAGATTAGTAATTATTATATCCATATTCAACTCATTTTTTATCACACATTAAAACTTTTTGCATGAAAAATGACAAATTGATTCTAAAAAGCTAATTTAAAGTGCTATAATACATTACCTCCTTTACTAAGTAATTCAAGTGTTAATTCTCGATTACATTTCTTTTCCAAAACAGCTCCTACATAAAAAAAAATTCATTAGATTTTATAGATAGAAAAATATTTTATGTTATTACCTGGTGTTATTCCAATAACACTACCACCCGTAGAAAGTACGTGACCCGGGCTTATTCCTATAATAGAACCGCCATCATTTTGACCAAATGGTACAACATCATTTTCTGCATTTATAAAAGAAGTTTGTAGGACGAAAGTATTGTAATTGGATTTTTTCTTTAAACTAAACTACTTTTTTTTAAATTTTAAATAAATTAAAATATAAATGAATACCTATGTCTACTTGTTCTGATGTTGTTCTATTTAATTCGGGGAAATCTTCATTACAAACTACTGACCAAGGTCGTTGTTTTTGTAAAACTGTTGGTGTTAAAACTGAGTCCTCTGCTGTTTTACTGACGTTATTTACATCAGAACTAATTGGATGACTTCTCAATGATTCAGTACTAACTGAATGTTTATTATTTTCTGTATGTACTTTATTTAAATATAATTTTAGGTCATCTGATGGCATATATTTTTCTAGATTGTCTGAAGATCGAGAGCGTACATCCCATAAATGTTCTCCTAAATTTAAAATAATAAATAAAAAAATTCACGTTTTAAATGCTAAATTCTTATATTTTAAATAAACATTACTCTTATTACTTTTACATTATATGTAATTTGTGTACCTTTTAGAAATGGTGAATTCTGATCTAATTCTGTCAATTTTCGTTCTTCAAATATTGGTGTTGTTTCTTCAGAAGATAAATTATGTATTTTTCCATTTTCGTCACGACTTATAGTTGGACTATCAACAAAACTTAATGAACTACATTCATCAGATGTCGGTGACATAACTGGAGTTAAAGTGGTTGGTGTTACTGAACCAGGTCTGAAAAATTGTTCTAAACCATCACTGTATCCTTGTGCATTCGTTTCTAATAATAAAGGACGTGTTGGAGCACGAGTTTTCATTCGTTTAGGTCTTCCTTTAACTAAATGTTGTAATTGTAATGATGTAGATGGCAGTTCTGAAATTGAATCACAGTATTCATCTCCGCTACGTGCAGTCGAATGTTTGCTTGAATGCTGTTGTGAAGACGGAGATTCTAGAAGGTCGGGAATATGTCCTAAACTAAGATTTTCAACTACGGAATGTGGTCTTATTTTTTGTGCAATTAAACGGCGTTTCGGAAATAAATACGGTGTTGCCTAATTAAAAGAAAAAAAATATTATTAGAAAAATAATGTTTTTTTTTGTAAATTTTTTTTAAAACAATTCTTTTCAACAAAAAAATTTTTCTTCTTTAATTTTACTTACAAGATTCAAATATTCCAATTTCTGATTAAATAGTGATAGCATAATTGAAAATACAAAACTTATTTTTAAAATTTAAAAAAAAAAAAACAAAACCACGTAATACATAACAAAAGCAAATTCTTAGGTTTCTCAAAAAAAAAAAAAATATTTTTTAAAATAACGACAAAAAATCAAAATTATAAAAAAGGCCTATCTTATATTGAAGACAGACATAGGATATTGATATTACGAAATTTCAATGCCACGCCAATTCCACGTGTGTGTCATCAAAATTTCCATTTAACCACGAAAATATGTGATATCTAGTCGATATTGATACTACGTTATTTTTCGTATTATTATTGTGGTATTATAAGTATTTAGTGAATTCATCTAAGAGTTCAAGAAAAAGTGAATTTTTCAATAATTTTAACCCATTTGCATCATTAAGCGGAGTAATCCGCACACAATAACTGTTGCTTATCACCAAGAGCGGAATATCATCAAACGTGGAATAAACTGGTCGTCAATCCACTACATGAATATCACAAATTGAAGCTAACGATGCAGTGTATGTAAATCATTATCAGTTAGAAGAGAAACTGTATCAAATGTGACATTTGCGATACACCATTATGTATCGATCATTTTAAAGATTATCATACTAATTAAAAAGAGCTTAGAGTTTTAAGTTTATTTCCCACACAGCTATGTGAAAAAATAAATATACATGTGTATATGTTTTGTTTTTTTCTTGAATTAAAATAGTTAAGTTCTTGAAATTGTAGTGAAATTTGAAAAATAAATTATTTTTTAAAGAAAAATTGTTATCAAAAAATTTCTCATTTTATGAATATTTTTTAATTGTAATATTGTATTTTTACAGTACAATTGAATTTGACAACTAATACTGCAATTCCACGTACAAAAACATTGCAGATTTGAATTCACAAAATTTAGTGAAAGTGGAATCTAGAACACTAATTCCACTTCCGTAACTTCAATTTCGAAAAAATGAAATTCAGACCATGTGTGATAATCGGGGAAAATATTGACATATAACATATGTGGGAACTCGAACATTTTCATGACGCAGAGTGTATATAAAGACACTGACATCATGATATTGATACTACATATCTGTCTCCCATATTATAGTATAATTTCAGTAAAAATAAAACTTACCGTGGGAAAATCTGTACCAAGTTTCGATACATTTATACCCCACAATCTTGATGTAATTGATTCTGTGTTCTACAAGAGAAAAAAAAATGAGAATGAAAAAATCCCTTTACAAAATCGTTTCTTATATTGTAGACACACAAAGATATTTAACTAAAGCATTCAATTTGTAACCAATTTGAACCCCATTTCATGACACACCGGCTTTAGTTGTTATTGTGAATTATATTGTTTTTCAAAAAAAAAAAAAGAACTTCACTGAAAAAAAAAATATTTTCATTTATAAAATACATAATTTTTTTACGGAAAAGTATTTATTTGCCTTTTCTTCTTGTTTTGATTTTTTTTCCTTTAATGATTTCTTCAAACTATATGTTTTTGCAAGATCTGTGTTAAGAAGAGAAAAATAGTTACATATTTTTGTGGTACAGCTTAATATAAAAATTATTTTTAAAAAACTGAGAAATTTTAGATGGTGCGATTGCCATGACCGCTACTGTGTGTTTGATGTTTGACAAGAAGATCGGAAGTTTGATATATAAGTTCGAAGAATATTCGATGGTTTAACGTTAGTTAACTCATTAACCACTCTAATTTTCTGTGGCTACTGACTAAAGTCAATGTATGAGGAACCACTCGATTTGCTGTGGTTATTTAAGTTAACCACTAAATGAGTTGGTAACCAATTCTGTGTGTCTACAACTTTACTAAAACTACATTTTGAACTTACGTTACTAAAACGATTTCGTACTATATCAGGTGTTTGTAATTCATTATTTAATGTGGAATCTGATATTTTTATTCCCCTTCGGCATTTTGTTAGGGCATCAAGTACTTCATCTGTAGCACGATCTGATATAACTACTGCCAATGTTTGTTCAATCTCGCTAAAAGTATTAAATTAAAAAAGAATGGATGAATAAATTTTGATTAATTAAAAAAAAAAGATTTACTTGATTTTATTCATAATTTCACCACCAGCATTATTTAATAAACATGTTCGAAGAAAATCATCTGGAAATATTAAACGTTCATTTAATGTTTTACGTAAATCGTCAATAACTGCTTGATTTCCTAATGCTCTTGGACATTGTTCAACTCCAGTACGTATCATTGTTTCTAGAATCACATTAAGATAATCTTTTATATTTTGAGCAAGGTCATTAACTACACGCACTAATTTAATTTCAATTTGATGTGAAGAATCGCATCTAATTGCTTCTTGTAATTTTGGCATTAATAATTTACAATTTTCTGCATCATCAATTAATTTTTGAATTTCATTTGATTCATTTTCACATGCAGTTAACATCATTTCTTTAGTTTCTGATACAATTTTATCAACTAACTGATGTGTTGATGTTAACATAAAACCATGTTGTAATGTAAAACTTTGTTCAGTTGTACATTTTAATCCATTACAATTTCTTTGTAATATATCTTGCATTTTTCTCATAACCATATCAGTTTTTTCGGGACTACTTTTTAAATATGGTGTAACATCAAATATTGGAAATGGTATACTACGAATTGAGTAATTATTTTCTAAACCATATATGATGTCTAAATATCCCTGTAATGATATGTTATTTTTGTCCAAAATAACTGTACGTAATTTATTATTAATTTGAAATGCTTTTGCTAATAATCTAGCTCCAACATCACCAATATAATTTCCACTAATATCTAATTTTTGTAAACACTGATTACTTCCTAAAGCATTTATAAAATCATGAATATCATTTTTTAATTTATTATCTGATAAAATTAATTCCGTCAATTGAAAATCATCCTTTTGAATTAAACTGACTAAAATTTCCATTACTACTAATGTATGTTTTGGTTTTATTCCAGCAAAACTGCGACTCATATTCAAAGATTTAACTGATGGATTTCTTGAAATTGCTGTTAATACAGAGGCTAATTCCAAATCTAAATCTGTAAAATTAATAATAATTATAAATAATAAAGTTTGAATAAAACGAAAAAACAATAATTTACTGTTATCTCCAATATTCAAACTTTGTAAAACTCGAACGCCATGTATGCAAGACTCTAATACATGAGAGCCCTGCGCACCCAGACAATTACTACTTAAGTCTAAGTATAACCCAGCTGTAGATTCATTGCATGCTAATCCAAGTAAAAGATTTCTGGATACGCATAAAATAAGATAATTATTTTAACTAGTTTTAAAATAAAACTAAAGAAAAAAAAACAAGAAATTACTTTAGCGCCTCTTGTGGTAATTTACATCCAGCAACATTTATATGTTTCAAACTTAATGAACTTGTAAAAAATTGTTTGAAAGATGGAGGAATTTCTTTTCCTTTTTTTGTACTAAATGAATTATGCGAAACATTTAAATGTGCCAAATGAGTTGAACATCCACGTAATAGAGCACCAAATAACTGAAATATGTAAATATTTTTTTAATACCGTACAATATCTAGAATATTTAAATTTTTTCGTATGTGCTCACATTTTCTAAAGTTATATCTGTTGTTGAAAGATTAAGATATTCTATAACATTTGGTTGTGCCAAGAAATTATGCAAATTCTAAAGAATAATTTAGATAAATCATAATTAATTCAATGTAATTTTTATTATATTTGAAAACTCAAACAAAACTCAAAGTGAATTTTTTTTTTTTAATTTACCGTTATATCATCTCTGAGATTATTTGCACTCAAATCCAAATATGTTAGTGAACTTGAAATATTTTGATTTAAAGAAAGAGAATGTGCTATTTGATTTACACTTTTCGATGTTAAACCGCAATGAGATAATGATAGCTTACAAAGGCCTTTAGGCAATTTAGCTATAGGACCCGCCAGATGAACAGCACCTGTAAAATGTATGTTTACCCAATCATTTCCGTTTTACATTTAATTGATAATTGAAATGAAAAATATGTAAAATAATTTTTTTAAAAAGTTCTCGACTCAAAAACAAAAAGAAATTCGAATTAAAAAAAAACTAAATTATTATGTATTTTTAATACCTTTGTCTTCAATTAAATTATGACTTAAATCAATAATGCGAATAGCAGTATAATTATTTGTAATCACAGACAGAGCTAACTTTTGAATAAAATCCGATCTAAAAATATATTATAATTAAATTAATTGATTTTCACATACAATTTTTTTTGCTAAAAGATTTTTTTCACCTCAATCCTAACGATTCAAAATGTAACTCTTCCAACCACATTGATCGTTTTAAAACATGTAAAGTTCGTTCTAGAGTTTCATGTGATAAACGTAAATTTGATGCTTTCAAACCACGAAAAAATGTATTAAATTCCAATGTTGAGACAACAGCCATAAGATCTCTAAAAAATAAAAAATAAAAAATGTTGATAATAAACAAATGTCCAAAAAGTATTTTAATAGATTTGATTATCTAACCTTGATTCTAAATGATCGAAATCTCGTAAATTCAATATTTTCGAATCATGTGACAAATATATTGTGTTGATATCCCAAGCTACCTCTTCTCTATAATGAAATTGATTATTGAAAAATTAGAACAACAAAAAAAAAATTTACATAAAACAAACCTATATGAAACACCATGAAAATCACACATACATGCGTACTGTATGCTAAAACCTCCGCATGGTCCTACATTTCGTGGATCAGATGGTCTTAATTCATCTGAAAAAATAGCTTCACGTGCCGAAGGTTGTACATTAATCTAAAATTTATATAATAATCATTTACATATAATATCATTTTTAGAATATTAAGATAAACAAAACAATTTTTTATTAACAATATTACGTTTTTAATAATGTACTTAAGAGGAATGGTTGGAAAAACTTGTTTTATTGCTGAAACCAAATCCGTAAGTATCACATTGGCATTCTGAAGAAAACATTGAAAACTGATTAAAAAATTAAAGTTCACACGATGAGGAATATAACTCACCGAACTGAAGGTGGTAGCATCTCCAATAGTCGTGAATGAATACACACGATCAGTTGTTACAATTGAAAAATGTGTGGGATCTTTACTTTCTATCGCCCGAATGTCCAAATAATGAAAGTGATTTTCTATCTATTTATTGAAATGTAAAAACAAATCATAAGAAAATTAATTGATAATACTAAACGTAATAAATACTTTTTTTTTACCTTCGTAGGTATCTTAGCCACGAACAAATATGTTCTGACTGGAGTAAAAACCTGTTAAAAGAACAATAATTGAGAAAGAAAATTTAATAATTAAGAAAAATTTTGTTTTTTATAATCGAAATACTGTAAATTCCACTAGATTACCAAAACTTTATTTTCCTTTTTATCTCCTTTTAATTCCAATTTTACCATATATTTTACTAAAATTTTCGTATGTTGTCCTAGGTGTACTTTTATACTTTCTAAAAACAGAAAAAACAACTTATTTTCTTTAGTTATGTAAGACGATCATTCAAACAGTGTTATGACTCAACGAGTTAATCATAATATTAAACATAAATAATGGGCCCTATTGTGTAATTCGATCGAAGTTCGATCAAATCGAATGAATATTCACAATATTTTGTGTAATTATCAAACAAATGCTAATATATGTTATATGAATTTTATTTAAAATATCTAGTAATCTATGACTTTTAATGTTTTATTCGATTGCAATCGAAAATTATTTCGATGTCTTTTTTCTGATCGAATGAAATTGTTAAACAAATATTTAAAATCATAGATCACTAGATATTTTAAATGAAATTCATATAACATATATTGGCATTTGTTTGTAATGACACAAAATATTGTGAATATTCATTCGATTCGATTGAATTTCGATCGATGACCACAATAGGGCCCTATATTTTTTATTTATCAGACTTATTCTGAAACATTGACTATATAAGGTCTGTTCGATGAAAGTCCTGGGTAAGTCCCGGACTCGAATTTTTACACTTTTGTGTTCGATGAAAGTCCAGGACTTTTACCGAACATGTTAGTATAAGTCCAGTTCACCAAAAATTTTACAAGGGACTTACACCTACTTTTTGCAGGAGTAAAGTTTAGACAGATGAAATAACTTGTAAACGAATTGTCATTTTATTGTTTTTTATTGCCTAGACTTTTTACAAGAAGTTTATTTTGTGACTGTCAAAAATGTCAATTCAAGTTCACGATTTACACTAGTTTGTTCGATGAGGACTATAAAACTATGTCTAATCATAGACTTTCATCGAACAGACCTATAGTCTTAAATTCAATAAACTCAAATTTAAATAAGCTCAAATCCCAAACACGCTAGTAACTTTGTATCTACCACAAATGCCACAAATTTATTTTCCATTTTTTTAAATAAAATAAAAAACGGAAAATATGACAAGGGTCAACCAACATGTTTTCCACTTTAAAGTTGGCATAACTGATGCCTCAGACAAAAAATTCAAATCATTTAGAACCTCGGACTCACTCAATTGAGGCCTACAAGCAGTAAACAATAAGCATTTGGTTAACTTTAATGCATTCCAATATGCTAGAATTAACTTTGGCATTTGAGCTTTGCGTCTGAGTCCTCCCGGGTCTTTCATTTGGATATGGCCCTTAGTATTTTATATGTCATAACTTATAAGAGATATTATTTATGAATGTGCAAAATTATTATTTCATAATTTATTAAAAAGATTGAAGAACAAGGGGCATTGTGTGAAATAAATTTACTTGGTTTTTGTAATTTTCAAAATAGACAAAATCACACTCTGGAAATGTAAACTGTGAATGTATAATTTATTTTTTGATGGTTCATCATTTCAATCTTCTATAGTATTTTTTTTTAATTTCCACTTCTCATAACAAAGAAAAAACAATCATTCCTTGACGAAAATTTTACATCCATCTTTATTACTGTGTACTATATCAGACCGTAATACATACATATTTTAATTTTATAATTTTGGAAAACTATATTTACCGCTTAAATCCTTTGTTGACGTTGACATACCGAAACACAAGTTTAAGACCCACTTTAAATTTTATCCTTATTTATTTAAATCACTACCATACAAGCTAGAAATGCAATAATTTCTAACATTATATTTTGCCCTAAATCATTTATTTAAAAATTTAAATACAAATTAAAATTCTATTAACAAATTATCGCTATCAAATTTTTCGCCTTTTCACATTAAAATAATTTTATTAGAAATTAGTAAAAAATAAAAAAAATAAACAATACAAAATAAAACAAAATCAAATTTTCCCATTGAACTATAAGAGGTATGTATCTGTCATAGATATAAAACAACTTCTAGATGAATGACATTTCATAAATTTTGAAGCCAACTTAAAATATAATTTTATGCTGCGACTATAAAAAGTATTTCCATAGTAGACAAATTTTTTGAAAAAAGAAAATTATTAATGTATTTATTAGTCCAAAAGAACAAGAAATTGTACTTACTCATGGAATAAAATACATATTTGAACACTTTAAAAACTTTCCACTAGATCCTTCTGCACAATAATAACGTAAAAAAAAAGACTCAAATATAATAATATTTAACGAATGTTGATAACAATGGTACGTAGTCATGTACATATTGAAAATTATTACATTTTTTGTATATAAATGAAATTAATTTTTGTTAATTTTCATTATTCATAGAAAATTTACTATAATAATTATTATTCTTATAATTATAATCTCCAAAGTTAATAAAAATAACAATGTGGGTAACTGACAGTTGAAATTTTTAAAAAAATTTCCTTTGATGATGTTGTAAAATAATAATTGTGAGGTAACACTTTAATATATAATATCGTTGAAAAATTAGCTGTGTATATTGGAACTGAGAAAGTGAGATGTGCTCACATCAGTTTGGTAAGCTCACTTATCTTCTTCTTGAAAATAGGCTCACCTTAAGTGTCCAAAACACATGTTCAATGAGCAAGTGAAACACAATTTTATTTTTCATAGCAGTTTCTAATCTTTTGTCGAATAGAGAAAATGAGTGCTAAAAAAGTGCGCTTATCAAGTGTGAAAGTGAGAAATCTCACAATTATCACTTCCTTTCCTCAGATCTAATAAAATATACCTAATTATCGTATTATATATTTTTCGCAAAAGGCTCATTTGAAGTGTGTATTTTAAAAGTTTTTTTCAGAAACTATTGAACATAGGACTAATAGAACTTCAGATTCAAATTATGTTATCTAATACTATATTTGAAAAGATAATTAATTTTATTAAAGAGTACCTAGTACGAATATGAACCAAAGAGTATTTCTTTTGGCTACAGTTGCTGGAGGATCATTTTACTTCGGTATATATTATGAGAAATTGAAACATGATGAATATTGTTTACGCAATTCTAATAATTCACCATTTCGAAATGTAAGTTTACTATTTAATTATGTAATATGACTATTTAATAATATGTATTTTTTAGATTCCTCGTAAACCAGCTTTGCCAATTTTTGGAACAGTTTCAGCTGCGGTTCCAGTTCCAAGTAATGACTCACATAAGGATTCTGTTACATCAGTATCAAATCGTGTATCACAAATAATGAAGTATGGATTTCCTGGATTAGATAATATACGTTCATATTCTGATTATGTATTATCATATGATCGACGTTGTCGTGTAGCACATTGGGTATTTGAACATTTAACATCTGAATCAGTCAGAAAAAATAATGAAGTTGATAGATCAAAATGTGATTTTAAACCAGATGAAAGTATACATCCATTTTTTCGTTCAGATAATTTAGATTATAAAAGATCTGGTTATGATCGTGGTCATTTAGCAGCAGCTGGTAATCATAAATCACATCAAAAACTTTGTGAAGAAACATTTTATTTAAGTAATATGGCACCGCAAGTTGGTGAGGGTTTTAATCGTGGTTCATGGAATCGTTTAGAAAAATATGTTAGAAAATTAACAAAAATTTATCCAAATGTATATGTATGTACAGGACCATTATATTTGCCAAAAAGAGAATCAGATGGTAAAATGTATGTGATATATGAAGTAATTGGTTCTAATACAGTTGCTGTACCAACACATTTTTATAAAATTATTGTTGGTGAAACAATTGATAATCAATTAGAAATGGAAGCATATATAATGCCAAATAAAGTAATTAGTGATGAAACACCATTACAAGTTTTTCAAGTACCACCAGAAACTGTTGAAAGAGCATCAGGTTTATTATTTTTCGATAGGATCAATAGGAAACAATTATCGAAAATTAATGGAAAAAAAATTTAATCCTTTTTAAACAGAAACTAAATATATATATATATATATATATATGTTTAATGTACATTATCCTTTTTACTGAATTATTTTTGTTTTAAAGGTAAAACAATTTGGTAATTAAAATATTTTTGTTAGATGAAATTTTACTTTTTTTTAAAGAATAATAAATAAAAAAAAACTGAAAATGGAATTGAGTTTTATTTTTTATATATTCAAATAAAATTACAAAATAAAAATCCATTTAACACTTAAAATAACTTCAATTCATATTATTATATCTCACTGTTGATTTAATAAATCACGATGTTTTATAAATGTTTCAAATAAAAAAAACTTCAATGCTTAATAAAAGTACACATCAATATTATCAATTGGAATTTTTCATACTCGTAATAAGCATTTTATTAGTGATACTACGGTGTATGTGTACACTTTTGAAAAATGTTATTTAAATTTAACTTGAGATATGTACCTATTTCTAATTTCTAAATAGTTTCACATTAGAAATATTCAATTATGTATTTTCAAAATACATATATATGGTGTTTCGTTTGAAATGATACCAGTGATAGGTCTCATCGAGACAAACAGAAAATCGTGTGATAGGAGATGTTTAGTTTTAAATCTCGACGGTTTGGCCGCCCCACCCACACAATTTTTTGTTTGTCTCGATGAGACCTATCACTGGTTTAATTTCAAAGGAAACTCCCTGTATAATTTATTTTAGAGTTTAATTCATTTTCATGTGTTCCATATCACATTTAATTTTTACATTGTTATAACACAAGTTATCCATAAATTTCTAAATGTAATAACCCATATATAACTACATCAAATATTAAATTAAAATAGAATTAAATCTTCTTATAAAAATAAAGAAATACAATACTTAGTTATTAGTACTTTCAAAAAGGTAAAAAAAAAAAAAAAAAAAAAAAATTATTTCAAAAAAAAATGCATGTTTTACAATTGACAATTTCAAGCAGTTGTTGCTTGTAGTTGTGTAAGAAATACAGACTATTTTAAAATAACTTATTCTTTACTTTATAAAAAAATTGTAGTGAATGTCTCATAAACTGTTTTTGCGGAGACATTCTTTTCATACTTGAAATTATCAATTGAAAAATAGATATCTTTATAATTTATTTCAGACAAAATTTACTTTCTATATTTTCCGCTTTTACGACGACTACCACCGAAAGATTCATTATCATTTTTTCTTCTAGCTAACATGTTTTTAAAGCGATCAGCCATATTATATATTTCTTCTGGTACTGTTTGATTAGCCTCTTTAAGAATTTTTATTAATTCATCTGCATGTCCCCAATCACTACGGGTCATAAAAGTAATTGATGTTCCTCGACGTCCAGCACGTCCTGTACGTCCAACTCTATGAACATATTCCTCAATATTGTTAGGGAAATCGTAATTTATAACATACCTACACAAATAAACAATAATTTTAATTATAAATTAATTAATTATAAATTCAAATAACAAATTTAATATATTACGTGATATCTTCAATATCTAATCCTCTTGATGCGACATCCGTTGCTATTAAAATTTTCACGTAACCGGTTGTAATATCGTCTATCGCTTGTTCCCGATCATGCTAAATTTAAAAAAAAAAAAAACAAGTTTTTTCTTTTTCTAAAAAAAAAATAAAATTTCAAAACAAATATAAATTTACCTGATCTCTAGATCCATGTATACATTGGCATTTAATGTTTTCCAAGGAAAAATCGCTACTTAAATCATCAGCACGTGCCTTTTTTCCACAAAATATGATTACTTTATCATCGTCAGCCATTTCTGATTTTACAAAACGAAGAATCTAAAGAGACATGGTAATTATTTTATTTAATCTAATTTTTAACTTTTTGACTTTTTATTTTAATATTTCGAATGAAAAAAGAAGTACATATTTATATACTAAATTTTCATCAACATTTCTTACACGATTATATTTCTCTGATTCATCCATGACCTCAATAATCTGATTAACGGTATGTACAGCAGCAAGATCTAATGTACCAACACAAACTTGTATTGGATCTTTCATATAACTATTGGCTAATCTACGAACACCGGGTGGCCAAGTTGCACTTGTCATGACTGTTTGCCGATCTGGTCTAACATCTAATAAAATTTTACGAATTTGTGGTTCAAAACCTAAATCTAGCATTCTATCAGCTTCGTCCAAAACTAAAAATGAAACACAGCCTAAAGATAGGTGATTTGCTTGAGTTAGATCATATAATCGTCCAGGTGTTGCAATTACAATTTCTACACCTTCAGAAAGTGTATTAATTTGTTCATTTCTATCACCTCCACCATAAACACATGCACTAAAAATGAATTCAAGAAAATTTTAAAAAAATTAGATAAATAATTAAATTAATTTTAACAATATTCTAAAAGATACTTACGACTTCATACCGCGAAACGAATATTTCGCAACTTCTCTATCAATTTGAAGTGCTAGTTCTCTTGTCGGTGCTAAAATTAATACAGTTGGACCTTTACGTTCTCTACGTGGTATAGATTGGAATTCTGTATGTATCATTGCTGGTAAAAGAAATGCAAGAGTTTTTCCTGTACCAGTCTGTGCAATACCAATCATATCACATCCTTTAAGTAGAATTGGCCATGCCGAAGATTGTATCGGAGATGGTTTCTCAAAATTCTGAAGAAAAAAAAATAAATAAATATGTATTATATTAAGTTTTATAAAATTATATAAAATAATTTAAACAACCTGCTTAATAATTTCACGTAACAAATCGGGATAATCAGCAAAACAGTGTTCGAATTTCCAAACTGGATTTGGAATTTCTAATCCTGATCTAGTATCCAATGTAGTATATTCGGTACTAAATTCTTTGGAGAAAATAATCTGAACAACTGTAGTATTATTGTTATTTTCTCTTATTTCTTCAGCTTCTTCAAACGATAATTTACGAACTTCTCGAGATTCTTTATAAAAGTTTTTTATAACAGGTGCTGCATTAACCCATTTTTCATCTTGTGCTTTTTTCTAATAATGAAAAATTTCAGTTTCTAACTTTAATAAAAATAGATACATATGTATGTCTTAACTTACCGCACGTTCATTAACTTCTGCCCAGTTAATTGGAACAAATTTATCTTTACTATCTTCTTCGTCTGTACTCGAGTGTTCACGACGAGTATGATATCGATATTTATCGTCATTGTGTTTATTACAACTTCGATCACGATCACCATGCCTATCGTAATTTTTTCTATCTTTTGAATTATTACGTCTGGAGTCTTTAGCATTTCTTATTTGTTTTTTTATATGATATATAGCATCTTTAACATCATTTTCTCGATTTCCTGTTACTTTAACTGATTTCGTGTTCTTGTCAACGTTTACGTTAACTTTGTATTTATGTTGCACTTCTCTTATATTTGATCCTCCTCTACCAATAATCATTCCTATTTGATCAACCTCAATATCAAAATTATCGGAATATCCATATGAGGTTCTTGAAAAAGATTCTCTACTACTCCTTTCATGACGAGACTTATTACTATAAGAATGGGAAGTAGCTGGTTCGTCATTATCCCAAGAAGCATCCATTTTATTTTTTGATCTTTCTTTATAATAATAAAATAAAATATTTACTAACAGTATTTTGCATTAGAAGTGTAAATATGTAAGTAAGTAATAGAAGAATTACAAGTAAAATAAATTAACACATTGTTGACCCGTCACGAGTTAACTCGTTTTTGACTGGTCATGTTTATATTCCCAATCACAAAATAAAAGCCGGTCAAGTAGGTGAGAGCTTCTACGTGAAATTGTCGGTCAACAATGTGCTTTAACCCTAGGATTGCCTGATCGTATACAAATGTATTCAGACTCTGAACTTCAATTTAAATATGATCCTTTTGAACTAGAACCTTGAAACTTCACCAATTCATGAGTAATTCTTTAAGTACCATAATTTTCAACCAAAAGGACGAAATACTCGAAAAATCATGAAGTCGTTCAACTTTTTAACCTTGTTTTTCCGAAAACCAAAAAAAAAAAAAATACAATACTGCAGTAAAAGCAATACAAAAGATACAATACAAATTATTAAAAATTTTATTGTAAAAATATTAGTTTTTGGTTCATGGGATGCTGAGGTACAAACTTCCAAAGCCCAATTTAGTTCTAATCAATGATTAATCTTGTTAATGTATGGAGATTTCACGTTTTTTACTATTTCGAACATTAAAGAAATTTGAGAAAATTGTATAAGAAAATTTTTAAGAGGACATTTCAAAAAATATATAGTATGTGTCAAAAATTTAATTTCTGGTTCACTCAAACATACAGCTTTTTGAAAAATTTTTTTTCAAAATTTCATATAAAATGTATGATATATGTACATACATTTGTATACAGACCGCTAGTTTTTGAACAAAACAGATTAGTTAATCCTAGGGTTAAATAGCTTTTTTCTTAGAATCTACCTATAGCGTTACTATATTTGCGCGGTAAAAATTTCCAACTAGCAACTACATATAAAGTCGAAAATATATTTTCTTTTTTCTTGTTAATGACAAAAATAAACCATATTGAAGCTATTTTTTTAAGTTAGGGGGAAAAACAGAAACTCCAATTATTCAATTGGCTTGCACATCGTAAGAAAAACGAAGTTATTTTTTCAAGTCTTTTTAATAATTTTATGATTTGCCCAGAAAATTTTTAAATCATGAAACTATTTCAATAAAAAACACTAAAATTCTTCTATCAAATTATAAATGTTTAATAATAATTAATATAAATATGAATAAAAACATCAGTACAGTATCTAATTGAAATTTACCTTTAATAGATTTTATTTGAATAATAAATAATATTTAATAAATATAGTCGTGATTTTCGATTTGAATGACATTTTTACAAAGTATCCATTAATAAAAAATATTCTTATTGGAAAAAGGGAGAAATAAATTTCACAACTTTAAAACAATGGCGAAGAAAAAGGAAAATTACGAAAAATAAATTTTAAAAATCTTTTTGAAGATTTCTAGTACGTAAATAAAAAGGGTGAAAAAATTATGTTACTTACGTTCAACGTTTAATTGTAACTTCACAAATTAAAATTTAATAACTTCCAAATTCACAAACTTTAAAAAAAAAGAATCTAATCCACCTTGCAGAACAACTAACGTTGTTCGAAATTGAATTGAAAAACTGAAATGAATATAATACATTGATAATTCCTATGCTAAAATAACATAACATGCTATGGTTAGTGATGGCAACTATCTTAAAAATAGAAAAGTATGCTGATTACGGAAATTCAATATGGCGGAGACTTTCTTTTGTATTTTAGTGACATTTCAATAAGTTGATAACGTTTCTGTGAAGAAAGAGCTTTTGCTTACATTTTTGTTTTTGCTTATTTTATAGCAATGATACATATATCGAGCAAAAAAGGGAACCCTTGCCCTTTTAATAAACACAAGCAATATCTCTTCATCGCCATTACCACAAAAGTTATTAGCGATCAAAGTTAAAAATTTGGAATATTTTACCTAATTTCTCACTTACTCACTGAGGAAGCACGGTTTTTTCGGACTCAGTTTCTCTATTCGACAATATAGATCTGATGAAAACTTTTTTTTTTTCAGTTCATCAGTTTGCTTACCAGCTTTTTTGGTGTCAAAGTATATGAATCAAATTTTGAGGTTATTACGTGAGTTTTTAATTTCTAATTAATACGAGTATTTCTTTTCAATTTGTTTTAATTCTGCTGGATTTATGATCAAATTATGTGTTTGGTTTTTAGAACCAGACTTACATAGATGTCACATTTTACGTGAATACGTTGTATAAGAATATTTTCAAAGAAGGATATGTAAAGAGTTCATTTCAAAGACGTGTAGTTGAAGAATATTTTGATCCTGATACAGAAATTCAAAAGGAAAAATTTGCATTCAAATGTCATCGTAATTAAGAGAATATTGTGGAAATTATTTATCCAATAAATGCTATTAGTTTTCATAATATTTATAATACATTTGCAACTGGTGGTTCTGATGGTTATGTTAATGGATGGATTTAATAACAAACGTTTATGTCAATTTCATTATTATGATACGGATAGGTCCAAACTAGACGTGTCAGTTTCAGTTTCAATAAACCGGTTTTTTTTCATAGAGAAGGCCGGGTGAAGTACATTTTATCCAGAAGTGTAGAGAAGTGGATAGAAATTTTATTGACAAGAAATTTCCGTCATCACATCACTAGTTCATTTATTAGATTAACAGTGCGTATGGTACAAATACTCTACATCAACATCAACTTGTTTTTACTGCAAACTCTAAAAAAAACAACGTTCCATATTTATTTTTTTTTTGATTTATAAACAATATTATTTTTAAAAACGGAAAATACTTATCTCAATCACTTCTTATTATTACATATTATGAACTGAACATGGTGGTAGATCTTGATGAGATGAAAAAAATCGTATGGGAGGAGGAGCGGGGGGGGGGGGGGTCTATTCTCAATGGTTACCGAGATATTCAAGGTCAAAGAAAATTTTCAAGACAATGCGTCCTCTCACAAAACTGAACTGACAAAGATGTTTTTGAGCGATCAAAATGTGAAATTGATGGGTTACTCACCATACAGCCCCGACCTCGCCCCATTTGACTTTTTCCTGTTTCCAAAGATAAAGAACAAAATGCGTGGAACGAGGTTTTTGACACCTGAAGAAGCTGTTGAAACATGAAAAATATGTTTTAGAAGTGACACAAGGAGAATGGATATCCTGCTTCAATAATTGGTTCGAAAGAATGGGAAAGTTTATAGATTTGCTTGGAGAATATTTCGAAAAGCAATAGAAGCAAAAACGGAAAGTTGTTGTTAAATATAATTATGAAATTCTCAAGACTTTCAGACTGACCTAAGTAAATAAATAAATATTTTTTAGTGTATGATTAACATTAAAATATTTCTAATTAAATCTGGGATTTATTGGTAAATGCAAAAAACTAATCAATTGTAATTATTTTCTATTGACAAATATTGAAATCCTTTTTGATGGATTTTTATTACTTTTTTTTTCAGTTCGACAAAAAACAAATCTAAAATATATAAAAAAAAATTCTATGGATATCAATGATTTGAGTTTGTGAGTTAATTGAAATGAATTCTCGTTTAATTTACAATTTTTATTTGTTTTGTACGACTTATTATATAATTTAATTAATTTTTTAAATTTTTTTTATACGGCAGATTTTAGTTGGTCTATAGCTTTATTCTTTTTTCTAAATATTTAGAAATATTTATGGGCGTGTGCGAATAATATCTAAATTATATCTAAACTAAATTATTGGAATATAAAAAATGCAGTTCT
The DNA here is from genome assembly GCA_939192795.1 of Bombylius discolor. Classification (NCBI taxonomy): domain Eukaryota; kingdom Metazoa; phylum Arthropoda; class Insecta; order Diptera; family Bombyliidae; genus Bombylius; species Bombylius discolor. The sequence goes on along the minus strand of OW584243.1, from coordinate 31,517,497 downwards.
ATTTAGTTTTTTTTCTCGAGGTTCCTAAATTAAATTAGATCAATAAATAATAATAATAATAATAATAATCTTTCCTACTAGATTCAGAAATTTCAAAAATTCTCTTCTTTCGTTTCATTGCGCAGGTATTATATAGAAAAATTAATCTTGAAAATAATATAGCTGCAATTTCGTTGTCACTAATGTCCATAGTAATTGTTTATAATAATAATTAATAATAATTAACTTTAATTTTTTTTTTTAAATAAAGCAAACATTTTTAAACAGTATTTCACCGCTGTAAAATATCAAACGTCAAATATTTAAGATGGATTACAATTCGCACAGCACAAACGTACTAAATTTGAAATTGGAAATTTTCTAGAAGCAATTTAGTATTTTGAAAATTTAGGTATAATTTAGGTACTATTCTCACACACTCTATGTATATATTTATTAAAAATTACTTTTCTGAATTTAATCACTATGTACATATGTATGTTTAAAAAAACTACATTAGTTTTTTTTTTTTCATTTTAATTGATTTGATCTTGGTTTCTGCTTGAACTTCGAGACGATTTACGATTGATTGGTTCTAAATAAGCTGCTGGTGTCCAACCTTCAGCATTCGAATCTAAAATTTAAAAAATATTATTATTCACTTGATTTCGAAGTATACACCCCTGTGCTGATAGTCGAATCACTTCCCGAAGTCGAATTCCAAGTCGTTGTCGTGTCACTTTTTTTTTCGTTTTTGATATGATGGTAGTCATGCAAAATGACAACGACAATCTAGTCGTTTTTTTTTCGATTATCGAAAAATTTGTTAGTGTAAATACATATACTTATGTATGTATATGAACTTTTTAAATTTATTCAATATAACACTAATATCTGGTATATTTCAAAACTCTATTGAAGTTTTGCCTTTTGGCCATGTTCGGATATTTTTCCAACATTTCAATTAAAATTTTAAATTGTAGATTATTTCTTTTATTTATAATTTTTATTTCTTATCCTGTAAATTATCAAATTTTGTTTATTATGAATATAATTTAATTAAATTATATGCATATATAAAAATTGAAAAGTTTAAGTTAAACTTCTTCGTTATCAATTTTTTTCAGTTTTTTTCAAAGAACTCGTTATCCTTCAGCATACCGACTACAAATTTCGCATCATACGAGTATCAGGATAACATAAGAAAATCCCACTTTCAATACGAATCGATACTCATTCACGAAGCCGACTGTCAGAATACCGATTTTGTAAACATCGACTCACGTGACACCGACTAGGAATATGAGCATAAGGGTGAAATTTGTGTGTACCTAAAATTTTGACAAACCACCATCCTGCACAGCCGATCTTTAAAAGTTCTATTATATCTCCTTCTTTCATGGAAACTTCAGAATGACCAACTGCACAATAATCTGCCAGTGCTATAAATCGGTTTCCCTATAAATAATATTAAGCAAATAAAATATAATATGAAGTATACAAAAAATTTAAAAAAAAGAGAAAGACGAAAGTATACTATACGTATAGTACATACATTTTTTCGAAATAACAGTGCTGATTAAAATTTTTGTGCATAGCAAAAATTTTATAAAATTCAATATATTAAATGTCGTATAACTTTTTAAAATATGATGTGCAAATTGGGTTTCAGGCCACAGGAACATTAAAGGAAATGAGAAAGCCGACCTCCTGGCGAGACAGGGGACGGAAATGCATTACGCGAAATGCGGAGGAACTGTAAGAAACGTACAGAAAGCCTTATCAATAGATCCCAAAAAAACATTGCTAGGGTCACAGCATGTGTCACAGGGTATTGGCCAATAGGAGATCACGCAGAGAAACTTGCCAGAGCAAGGTATGAACAATGGGAAGTTTTCTGTTCAAGGACCTGAATGACACTTCCAATATCTGGGTGGGGAGATATAATACGTTTCTTGAATGGCTATAAGGATCTCCTTTTCGTGTGTCAAAACGGCACTCTTAGTGCTATTTGGGTCTTCGAAAGTAATCCGAAAACCGCCACGTCAACCAACCCACCAACCATGGTTTGAAACATTACATATTTATAATAAAATAGACAGTTTTCTACAGTTCAATGTAAAAAAAAATAGCAGTGTCATGGTTGGTTGATTGAATTGGTTGACGTGACAATTCTCAGAAGCTTCCGAAAACTCAATTAGCACGGAGAGTGCCGTTTTGATACCACATACCTCGCAGTTAGTTGTCGAGTCAGAGAGTTGTAGAGCTCCCTTCTGTTATATTTATATGAATATTTTTTGAAATTTATTTGGACTGTTATTTCAAAAATAAAAAAGAATATGCATTTGTTGTTATTTTTACTTCAATGTAATGTGCCGAAAATGGTAATAATTTTTTTGAAGGCCTTTTGAGGCCAGCACGAGAGTCGAATTAACTGACTTAAAGACTGGAATACATCTCTTTTTGCAGTGAAAATAATTGTTGTTTGAGATTTCAAGCTGAATATTTCTTGAAATCTGTTGATGTTGTTTTTTCTTTCTGACTCTTTTTTTCGGTTAGGTTTTTTTTTTTATTATTTGGAATCATTTTTGCAGAGCACCCTAGAGTGTCTTGTATGAATCTAAAATTTGTGCCTTCTTGAAATATATTTTTTTTTCAGCAATCGCTTTATCTCCTGAGTAATAATTGTGAGCCATAATTTATACTCAATTGATAATTTTAGATGTAGATATAAGCCTCACTCTGTAATAAAATGCAGTTTTCTTAAAAAAAATATTTCGGCTTCTTCAAATATTTACTTTCAACTCTGAATACTTTTTAGAAAAACTATTAATAAGTACCATTGTTCTATTCAGTTTTGTTTTTGAAATAGCAATCTAAAAAAATTTCACAAAATATTCATAAAAATAGGATACTGCTTTTTTTGCACATAACTGTATAAAATAAAATTTTATAAATTTTGCTATGTATCCAAAATTTTGAACAACATGCTCAACTTACAGGTATATTGTTTTCTTCAGCAACTGAAAGTTCATCTTCGCTGTTTGAATAATCTGAACTCCATCCGCCAATTTCTTGAATATCTTTATCTGATGATGTTAATGAATTAATACCAATTGGTGATATAGATTGAATTTGGCATTCATTTATAGATGCTTTATTAACGATACTAGTTGTTGATGGCATACGATTCATAATTGTATGATCATTGTTTGTTCCATCACAACTGATTGTCCGTTGGGGAGTTGATAATAATAAACATGGTGTATCACATGACATTGTTTCTCTAAGTTTCCTATGACTAAGACCATATTGTTTGATTTTTTCACCTTTCAATTCTCGTAATTGATTTAAAAGAACTCTTTTTATTTCTGATACCCATTTATTTTTAGTTTCTATATTTGGTGCTTGTAATGTGTGAACTTCTTGACGGCCTTGAAGCCATACTTCAAAACGTCTTGAATCACCTCGAATAGATTCGGTTAAACCGATTTGTGACATCTTAAAAATTGAAATAAGAGAAAAATGTAGTCAATTGTGATGCATTTCTTTTACATTTTATTATATTAAAAAAGAACTTACTTTTAAATAATGTTTAAATTGATACGTGCTTTTATTGTGACCTGTTTTTGAACTTTGTTTACAAAATAACATGGCTTTTTGATACAAAAATATGTGACGATGTTGGGTTTTCAACCTAAGTCTAATATCTTTTTTACTTTCTGTCCATATTTGAAATGAATCTTGTAGTAAAAGTTCTCCTTGTTGAGATAAATCCGTCTAATAAAAATTTATTTTAAAATTTAAAAAAAAAATTTAATGAAAATTATTTATTTAATTTCTTCTTCATTAATAATTACCGGAAAACCAGTTATTGAAATTTGATGCATTGAATCATTAACACATTTTAAAACAATTAGCATGCAATCAAGAGCCTTTTGTAATTCTTTGGTGCAAGTTCTACTATCACTAAATTTAAGTAAATCTTTAAGTAAGAGCTGATATTTTGTAATACGTTGAACTGGTTTTAATAAATATGCAGCTAATGGTAATTTATGACCTAGCCTTTTTTGACATTCTTGCAAGAATAGATGAGTATCGACGAGTGTTTCACGTAATCTTTCTGAACGTGGAATATTTTGACAGTAAAATGAATATAAACGATAAAACGTGTCACGCTAAAACAAAAAATTATTGGAAATTTAAAAAAAAATAATAATAAAAATCAACATTTAAATCACACAAAATGTAAACTTACTCTTTGTACAAAACATAATGCGACCAATTCTGTTGTGGAAATACAATTTTCTAAATCCTTAAGAAATATTTCACTATGAAATGTACATAATTCTTCTAAATTTCCAAACAGAATATCTTCCTTTCCCTGCAGACTTGATGGAACTAATGGTATCATTTCTTGTGAAAACATTGCATCACGATAACCCTGAAACAAAAAAAAATAATTTAAACATAGAAAAAAAAAACATGTGAAGTTATCAGAAACACATCGGGTACTGTCTCCATAGTATATAATATAATAGTATATACAATATAATATAATATGTATAATCATTGTTTTTGATTTATTTACTAACTGTACTTTATGTACAATGTAAAAATTTTTTTAAAAAACCTTATCTTACCTTTAAAATTGAATTTATTTCTGACACATATATCCTCTCAGTCTCTAAAAGTTCAGTTAAAACATGACCGCGTTTTAATTTTCTAGTTTCGAAATCCTAATGAAGGAAAAAAATAAACTGATTATTCCAATTTTTGGTTTTTCTTTTAAAAAGTAGTATTATTTTAGATTTTTATAATAAGATGAACAGTCATTTAGTTAGTTAATTTTTTTTTTTCAAAAATTATCCGTTACTGCACACAAAAAAAGTATTGGCAAACAAATTCATAAAATTTAAAAAAAAAGTATTTAAGCTACTTACTACTTGATTCTGTATGTTTTGTCCTGGAATATCACCATCAGCGTTTGATCCAATCTTATCATTTATAGATAATCCAAAATCAATACTTTCTTCTATTGATCTTGGTCGAATTTCATGACTATCAACCTGAAAATTTAAAACAAATGAAATATAGAAATTATCGTTCAATTCTATACAAAATACTAAAATTTTATTTTTAATCAGCATTCGAATATATTCTTTATGTTTCAGAAGTTTTTTCAAAAATATTTTCGTTTACTTATACATTTATAAGTAATCTTGAAACAACCCGAATAATGACCAATAGAAAATTTATGGCTCATAAAAAAAATTTCTGTCAACAATTGATAAACTAACTGAGCACGATTCCGAAATTGTGTTTCAAGACGATAGTGCACAGTATCATCGAGTGAAATCTGCAAGTATTACGAAATGTGTGACATGTTTTTTTCAATAAAAATATCACTTAGGCCGAGAGATGACACATTCATCTTTTAATCTCTCTTGTTTTCTGCGTCGAACTATGGTTTCAATAAAAACAAAATGTTTTTTCATTAACAGATACAAAATTATAAGAAAGCATGTGTTAGAAAAAAAAAAGAAGTACTCTAAAAAACCCATTATTAAGTGTTATAGGTTTTTGTAAAACATTTCAATTTTGTGACAAAATTTTTAACGGTACTTTTTGGCTATAAAATGGAATTTGTACCAATAAGGACATATGTCACGTTAAAGAAGACACGTCAAAGTACCGTTATAGTAAAGTCCTCTTTCAATAGTTCACACTCGCTAAAAGGAAGTTTCCCCGTTATTATTATTATTCTGATTAATTTTTTATTCTTATTCTTATTTTTTATTATTATTAGTATTATCCCCAATTCTTGTACGTATTTTTACTATTGTAGCACTAGTTTCAAGAGAATTTTCTTTCTTATACGCCTTATATACTATCGAATAAACAAATAAATAAATAAATTTGAATTGGAAACGGTAATTGTAAAGTTTCATGATAAAAAGAGTACGTAATGTGAAAACCTCATAAAATGGAGCACAATTAATATGCATAACAAATGAGCACTCTGGAGTTTTTTTTTTTTTTTCTAAACAAAACTAAAGCAAGATTAAAAATTCCTAAATCAAATCTGAAATTTGTGTCTTTTATCTAGTTTTTAATAAAACATTTTTTTTTTTTATGAAGAAAGTAATTTACAAGCAATATAAAAGTAAGCATAGTTTATCTCAGAGATTAAATTTTACTCAATTTAGTTTACTTTCTTTTTTCACTTTCTTACCTAACATAACAACGATATGATAAACTTTGTTAGAAAAAAAGATTAAAAAAATAAACTAGAAAAAATAGATAAAATTGTATTATATTATGCCTTTTATTTAATTCACAGTATTGTGTTGAATTGAAGGTTTTCTTTGTTTTAATTAGTTTTTGTTTTTCTATTTAAATTAAAGAAGAAGAAAAAATGATTGTATTTACACATGTATGTATTACCTTTTTTAAACTACACAAGCACGTAAAATCTGTTTGCATATCGATTCTATAATCTCTAAAAACTTCAGAGCAATGTGTACAATAATCTTCATCATAAAAATAACAGTTATTCCAAAAAATTGTACCATCTGATCCTAGTTTTGATGAAAATGCTTCCTGAATATCATCAATTATTTTATACTTTTTAATAATACTGTCATATTTTTTAACATTAATTGAATTATTATTATCAAAAGATATTAAGCTTCTTTTTTTTGTACAATTACAATACAAAAAATCTTTTTCCGGGTTTGATAATGAAGAAATATTTGGAATATTACTTGAATATTCTGATGAAGACGACGATGATGATGTTGATAATGATGATGATGATGACTTTTTTATTGAAGTTTTCATCAAACTTTGATGTTGAAACCTACGATAATTGGAGATATCCTCATTCACAGTGTGGTTATAATGTTGCTGTTGTTGATACTTCCCATTATTTATTAATGATGTTCCTGATCTCAGATCATTGAATTTCCGGTTTTCATTATTTTTCAAATTTACATCAATATTTAATTTCGACTTTTGATTTTTAATCGCAGTATTATTCAAACCTAAAGAAAAATAATTTATTAGAAGCTCACTGGTAGTTGCCTTCTTAAGGTTTTTCCCATTTAAATTTTGTACATCGTTCAAATCAGTAATATATTTTCTCCCTTCTTGGTGGAGCGATAATAACGATGTTGTATTTAATAGTATTGTTGAAGATCGTTGATCTTTTTGATCATGAACTTCATCGTTATCAGAATTACACGATATTAATGATTGATTGTCATTGGTAACTGCAATACATGTAACTTGAACTTTTTTACAAGTATTTTTCGTTGAACTATTATAATAACTGTTACTATTTTTGTTGTTGTTGTTGTTACTGATATTTGTTTTATCGACTTTAAAATTTTCACTAAAATTATGTTGTTGTTTACCCAATATGCATGGTAAATTTGATGTCATTTCCATTAAAGACATTGAACAGCTTGATGAGGAGGTGTAATAATTTTTATCATCACATGTTTTCCGCTTATGAATTTCAACAAGACGAACATCATTTTCGAAATCATAATTGTAATCACAATTATCTTCATCATCATCATCATCATCATCATGGACATCGTTATGATGGGTGGTTTTATGATTCGCACAAATTATTTTGATTGATTTTTGTTTTATTTGTTGTTTATCTGGTTTTTCTTCAAACAATTCATAAAATATTTTTTTTTTATTATTGTTCAATACTAATGGATTTCTTGATACTAATTCTTCTGATGGTATTTGAATTTGATCAATCGCATTCTGTCGTTGTTTCTGTTGACGTACTTTTTCAGAATGGTCCATATTACGTGTTGATGATTTATCAAATATCTCTTGAATTTTCTTACTTAAAAATTTATGACCATCAAATTTATTTCTTTGTTTAATTATATATTTATGATATAAATTATTTGACTTCAAATTGATTTCTAGATTTTGTTTTTCTTTTACACAATGACATACATTTTTGAAATCATCATTTAATCGTTGAATTTTATAATTGTTTTAATTTTGATGATGTTAATGATGAATTATATAAAGTCATTGAACATGATGATACAGAATCATCCAATTCAGTGTCTAGAAATGTTTTAGTTTTATTAAAATCACATAATGATTTATTTTGATTTATTTTTTCAATTTTTTGAATCCTATTTGCTTTTGTTTTCGATCTTGAAATATGATTTTTTTGTTATGATAGTTTATCTCGAAAAATATTTGTCTAAACTAGATACAATTTGTTTTCGAATTTTCTATTGTTTTTATTGTATCAATGTTCAGATTATTAGTGTCTTTCTTTTGATTTTCAAATCTTTTATTTTTAATTAATTGTGATGATAAATGTAAAAAGTTATTATAACGTTCATTTAATTTTTTATACACAACATATTTATAATGTGGTGGTTTATCATTTATATCATATTTTCTTCGATACCAATTATAATTCGATTTCATACCACTTGTTGAATTTAATCTATCATATATATCTGGCATATCTTTATTGTGAATTAATTCTAAAGTTTCATAAGCCATACTACTAATTTTATAATTCAATCAATTTATTTAGTTTTTCCATTTAAATATTTTATGTTTTTCTATTTTATAGAAATTTATCATACTTTTTTGAGGAATACATATTTTCTTTTGTAAAATTATAGTAACTTTGCACGACTCTTTTTAAGTTATTTACTTTATTTGTTTTTTATTTTATTTTTTTTTTTCCTACTGAATAAATTATTCAATATTGAATTATTTTCTTCACTGTTAAATTAAATATATTAGCTAAAATAGTACCTATACTTTCAAATTTTTTAAATTATTGATAGGTACGTAATTGTAAAAAGAAATCAGCAATTTCAACACTCTGAACAATTTCAAACATTCCAGTACAAATAAACAAGAATTGCAGTACTAATAATATTATGTAGTAATTACATTATATTGTATACGTGATTTTCTCGTGAACTTAACACATTTATTCTTTTTTCTCCAGTAAAAAACAAAATATGTATATCACAATATTTAAATTTTATCATCTACTGTAAAAAATAAAATATTTTTTTTTAATTTTAAAATGAACAAATAACGAAAATTTTTAAATCTTGAACAAACCATTTAAAAAATTATAAGTACGTGTATAATATTGAAACAATAAAAAAATTATAAAAGTTTTAATTATCATATTATATTTAAAATGAATCAATTATTTTACTCTAAACCGAAATTCAATATTGTTATACGTTTTCTTTCTTTCTTTTATTTTGTTAAATCAAACACCACATATTTTAAAAGCATGTTAAAAAATTTTATTTATAAAAAAATATCTAAAACCGAGAGTATAGATATAAATATTTTTTCATAGGCGGTTGTAGAGAAACTAAAACTACTGTACAGTTTTGAAGATACATAAAGAAAAGAATAAACTAGAAAATTATTTATATTACCCTACCAGTTTTATTTTAAAGCGAAAACCGTTTGAAAATTGAAAGATCGCCTGTAAGAAAACTCATGCATTGTACATATCTTCATCTTCCATGTTCCATCATGATGCTGATCAGTAAAAAAAATGTTACAAAGTAAAAAATCAATATGCATAGTTATATGTAGGTATGTATATATGATACGAATCTTATACAGGTCATTACTACGTAATGTTTTACATTTATAGTTTATAAAAATTTATATTTTATAGAAATAAATTTAATATTTTTTGCAAAGATATTAACTGAAAAATAATATTATATATCTCAATTTATTGACCTGATTATGTTTGTTTTTTTTTTCTTTAATACACAACATTTAGGGAATTTTAATACAGATCACAGCTTTGTCACATGAATGGGTCGGAAAGTGGAATAATAATAAATAAATAATAAAATAAAAAACGAAAGCAAGAATATTTTAACTTTTCGCATCGACTTTATATAAGACCAGTTTCTTCAAAATGAGTTAAATTTGTACTTGTGCAGACTTATTCAATTGCTTTTATTAATAAAACATGCCAAAAGGCAATTGAAAAAGTCTTTACAATACAAGTACAAATTTAATTGGGCTGGATTCTTGTATGGTGATTGGTGATTGTCACCATGGTAATATTTAAAAAGTGATTACCAAAAAGTAATTTTTCCTGTATGGTGATCACCAAAAAAGTGATAATATTTTGAAGTGTAGCAAACTTCATAGCGAATTTGTAACGCATTTTGTTGTTGTTTTCTAAAATAATTTCATTATAAGTTATAGCATTCTTATAGTTCAATACATTAATATTATAATTAGATATACAGTACAAGCTCGGTAATTCCAACTTATTAAAACCAGCCTTGTTGAAATTTTAGAACAGTTGAAATTACTGGACAGTGAACAATTTATATCATTAACACTATTTTAAACAAAATTACAAAAATAATTTTATTTACATAGTTATTTTCACTTCATTCGTTTATATTTACTTAAAATAAAAATAATAAAACAAAACTTAATATTCAAATTAAAGAAATATATGTATAGTCAAAATAATAAAAGCTGAGGTTTTTTCGCGCATCTTTTACATGGCGTAGTGATCTTTTTTGTGTAGATATACGAAAGAAGTAACGTGTTAAAACAACAAAAACGTATGTGTGTAAGTATCTTTTTTTCTGCGCATGTTTTTCTAGTATAATACGAAACCTCAACTTTTATTATTTTGACTATAACATTTAACATAACAAAAACAAACAAAAAAAAATTTGAAAATTTGAGTGTTGAAAAGATCTAGAGTTCAAATTATAGACGTTGAAATTACCGAGCTTGTACTGTATATAAGTACGTAATTAAATTTTTTTATATTTATTATAATAATTTACTTACATTCTTTTAACTTTTAAATTTTTTCTAAAATGAAATAAAATGTTCACATAAAAAACATCTCTTTTGCTATTACCATAGCATATAGAATATAGCAGAAAAAGTATTAATATCCAACTAAAGTAAAGCAGGAGGTATATAGAAACACATGAAATAAAATATTCCATTTTTTAAATATTTTTTTCTAATTTCAGTTAGTGGAAATGAATTGTAAATATTTTAAATTTTTTTAAACGAAAATTTCAATTAGTTAAAATGAGACAGACTGACATACACAAACGACAAGTGAAGTGGGAATAATTTCATGTTTTATCTCTTTTCAGCTTTAATAATATATAGATCTGTTCATCTTATATTTTTTTTTTCACTTACACTAATGAGAAAAACCAAAATTTTCACAAAATCGGGAGTCGGGACGCAATTTGTTTTAGACTTAGTATTCTATATTCTATATTCTATGGCTATCACCTTTAAAAAATACATGAAAAATAACAGCTGTTTTGCTTTCATCTCAAAAGTGATGAAATTTGGTGATTTTTGAAGGTGATTGTCACCATACAGGAACAAATATTAATGGTGATAGTCGCCATCATCATACAAGAACCCAGTCCTGATCATCCCACACACGAGACAGATTTATACAAACATTCTGTGAAAGAATATAGATTATAGAAAAGCATGCCTGACTTCGAATGTTAAAAATACTATGGGCCCTATTGTGGTCATCGTTTGAAATTCAATCGAATCGAATGAATATTCACAATATTTTGTGTAATTATCAAACAAATGCTAATATATGTTATATGAATTTTATTTAAAATATCTAGTAATCTGACTTTTAATGTTTTATTCGATTGCAATTGAAAATTATTTCGATGTCTTTTTTCTGACAATAGAGCCCTATAAATAAATTTGTTTCACACAATATCCCTTGTTCTTCAATCTTATAAATCTGTGAAAGAATTATTTTGCACATTTATAAAAAAAAATTCCATATATCTAATTAAAAAAATTATAATTGAATACTAAAGAACATATCCGAATGAAAGATTCAGACGTAAAAGCTCAAATGTCAAAATTAATTCTAGCATATAGGAATAAATTGAAGTTAACCAAATGCTTAATTTCCATGTTTTTACTAACAAAAATGTTCTTTTCTACGATAATTTAATTTATACAGTTTTATGTCGGTAACTTAAAAAAAAAAAAAAAAAAAAATCATACCAGAATAAATTTATAGGTACATTACATACATAGTTCATAATTTAGAAAAAAATATGTGAATAATAAAATATGAATGATGTTTCAATTCAAACAATGTAACAAATAATTAACACATACGTAGACAATAAATAGATTATTTGTATTAATTTTTTTTTTATATTCTGCAACTGAAAATTTAGATTATTAGATTAAAAAAAAATAAATTATAATGTAACTGCATTGATTGGACTGGTTTTTACTGTAACTAAATATCAATGTAAATTGCAAGTAAAGCCAGTTTTAAATTTTCAATTGACATAAATATTGTGTTCTACCTTAAAAGAAAATTTATTCTTTTCTATCTATATTTACACGGAAAAGCATTTGCTGTATGCATCACACATAAAGCAACGATTTATGGGCAGTCTGGGTGACGCGAATCGAGGGTTAGCCTATCACTTGTGCACCAAAAATTTCGTCAAACAATTTCACATTTCCTCTGTTACTTTTTCGTGATTTTTTACTTTGTGTAGTGAAGTATTAAAAAACTTTACTTTATCAAAAAAAATTAATTTCAAAAAAGGAAAAAAACGAATATATTTCAAAAGTTTTAAAACTTTGAATTTAAAATGAGTAAATTTTTTTAAATTTTATAATTAAATAATTTTTTTATATTTTTTTTTCAAATGAAAAAAAAATATTTTAAGTTATCTTTTTTAAAATTATTCAACGTTTATTTAAATATAAAAATAAGAATATTCGAACAAAAAAAAATGGATGAAAATTTTAAAGAAAACAAATTTTACTGCATGAATTATTTGTTCAAAGCAAAACGTTAAAAACAGGCACAGCAATTGCTTGATCGTGTAAATTACCCCAAAGGAGTATCTACAGTATAAAAGCATACCTTACTATTGCAGTCTAATGCTACACACACACCGTTCAACCTAGTTGTACAACCTTGTTTGCCAACCAGGGGCCTTACCTTAGAATGAGAATCGATTTCGTTCGTTAATTTACGATAGTTAAGATACGAACGAAAACGAAAATGCTACTATGAGAATTGAGAAACGACAGTGGTTTCAATTACTCAGTTAGTCAGTTCCATTTTTGTTCCAAATTTCAATTGTTTTCTTTATTTTCAATTTGTTCCTTTTTAAAACTCATATAAAAAGAAAAACAGCATCAATAATTTTTTGCAAGAAAGTAAAAAAAAAAATTATTATAAACACATATGTGCAAACATTTAAATAAAATTGTAATTACATTGTTTCTTAATTTTTTATTATAACTATGAAAAAATCACTTGAATAATACACAAGGCCAAACTACCAAATACCAAACTACCACATAAGATCAATACAAATATGTATTTAAAAAAAAAATATGTAAGGTCAAAACCAATTTCATTTAGAAAATCATTTTTTATTTAAATTTCTTTACACTTAAACATAAATGTTATAGCACACAATCAATATGAAATTAGTATTACCGTTCATTGAATAAAATAAATTTTTTAAAACTACAATTGATTTTATTTATATATTTTAGAATAAATGAAACTGATTACTGTTATTGCTGTTTTATGGTTTAATACCATAAAAATACATACATATGTATACAGGGTGTCCCATTTGGTTTGCTTTGGATTAATACTAGTGATAGGTCCTGTATACATGGTGTCAAAAACTTGATATTCATCTTACTGGGATTTGATGTAGGTAAAAAATTTGTACAGAAAGGAGGAAGCAATCTTGAGCATTTTAACATCAAAAGAAATTCAAAGTTATGTAACATTTCTTCTATGAATTACCTTGCGGTTTTTTTCTTTCAAGTCTTGCATGTAATATAATGTTTTCTAAAAAGAGTTGAAGGGAAATTCCCAACTTTTTTAAAATACTTTCATCAAACTTTACTTTGGGCAGATGATTTTTGAGAGAGACAAGCTTAAAATTAGGAATAAAGTCAAAGACAAATTTATATTTCAATCACCGGAATAAAAAACAAATAAACATAACCATGCAACCAAGGTGGATTCACCATATGGTGTGGTGCTCAACAATGTTGAATTGTGAAACGCAGCATATGTATTTGGCAAAATTCAAATAGAAAATCATATATCATATGAATATGTATAAAATTTTACCAAAATTTCAATTTTTTAATATTGTAAAATGATTCAACTTACTTTTGAATGTGTTTTATGTCGAAATAAATATGGAGCTCCGACTGGCGGTTGAAGCGGCAATGCAGGTTCTGGTGTTACAGTCTGGACTGGTTTTGGTGTTTTAAGTGTTAATTTTTTCAAACGTTGAGTTCTAGTATCGCACATTATTGAAAAATCATTGATCCTTTGAAGAACCTGAAATCATAAAAAATCAAAAGAATTTTTCATTAGAATATAATTTTTAAACAAATGTTGAAGATTTGTATGTTTTTTTTTATTTTATTTATTTGATGTATGATTTTAATTAGATATGTTTTAGTAAATTTTAAATGTTGAATAATAATTAAAATATTTAGATTTAGACAATATTTAGATCCTTATATTATATATTTCGACTGACCTGCGAAACTAATGCTTTAGTTTCTGGCGTTACGATGTCTTGAAACATATTTTTAAAATCAGTTGAATTTAATAATTGAAATTCTGACGATGATGACATAAATTCCTGAATTTCTTGAAGACTTTGTTCAGCAATATCAATTGAAACTGAACAATTTTCAATTCTTTGTGATGCTAAAAGCTCAACTCCTTTTGCACACCACATATTTGCCTAGAATGAATTTACATTAGAAATAAAATGATAATGTTTTTTTAATAAAATATTTTTTTTTATGTTATACCTTTTCTATTCTTTCCATTAATTCTCTATTCTTATTTAATATTTCTAGTCTTTTAATTAATTTATTATTAATTATGTCACAAACACGTGAAAGTTCTTCACACTTTGGTTGTACTATTTCTTTTGGATAAGTTCCGTTAAAATTAATCAAATGTTTACCATTTGAAATAACTTTTTCAGCTCTTTCAATATCTGAACAACAAATTTTATGATATTCTTGTGTTATTTCAATTAAACTATTAGTACTAGTTACGGTGTCACCAATTTCTGTAATTTCTGAAATTATTTTTAGATGTACATCAAAATTTGTCTGTAAAATAAAAGAAAAAAAATTAAAAACTAAGATTTCAAAGCCTATTCAAGAAAACAAAAAAGATGTATTTAATACCTGTAATTCTTTAAAGTCATGTTCAAATCTTCTAAGCTCTAAACATTGTTCGAGACGTGTATCATGCGTTTTCCAGAATTCATCAAATCTTCTTTCAGTTTCCTCTAATTGAACTAAAAGTCTGCGATAACCACAATATTCATAATATTGTTGAGCATAATTTAAGAGATTTGTATTCCCTGCACTGGATGTGAATGATTTGAATATGAAAGCAAACAATTTTTACAAATGCAAGTGTAGCACAGACCAAATGATGTGTGAGAATGTATTTGTTCGTGACATGATGACTACTAATTACATATTTCAAATTAATAATAACGATGAGAGCACAGTGATTTTCTTTGAAAATCAACAACTTTTTACATTTAAATTTTATTCGATATGTTAATAAAATGATATGAAAATAAAAAAATCCTAGAAACATAATGTTATAAAATATTTAAAATAATAATAATAATTGCTATATCTGTACAGACTTCAATTCTCTTTAACAAAAAAATTTCACTTCTTTTTATTTACAAATAATATACTATATAAAAAAATAAAAACTTTATTATATGTAGAATTTAAATTCTAATTCCTACAATATTTTCATTTTTTTATGAAGTTTTAAAAAATTGATTATTTTTAATATATGTTAATAATAAACAGCAATACAAAAAGTTATCAGCTATATTTTTTAATGTATCATAAAGTGGTACTAAATTTTTAGAGGTGACTGTAAAAAATTACATAAACTGAGACATGAGAGAGATAATTGTGATATTAATTAAAAATTATCATTTTTCCTTAATAACTAAATTTCTATTAATTTTATGATATAATAATGTTAAGGAAAAATGTTTATTTGATAAAAATCTACAAATTTGTAGAACATTATAATTTGATATTTTTAGTACTTTGGGAGATATCAGGAAAAAATGATTCTCAGTTTTATGTTACTTAATATTTATCACGTTTTTTCTTTCATTTAATATATTCGGTAAAAATAAAGTTTAGGATATTCTCTACATTTCATTAGAACATAATTTTCATGTAACTTTAATCACAATGATATGTTTCTGTTTAAAAAAGTTTTCTTTGAAACATATTCATTGTGGGTTGTGTAAGAGTAAACAAGATATTCATTAAGTGTGGTGTAAAAGACTGTATAAACAGAATACAATTTATTGGATTGCTCACTGGAATAATTACCGATGGGTGCTCATTTTGTTCATCGAAACATTCATTGATGGATGTGCATTTTAATCACATTTTAGTCATCAGAACAGTCATCGAAAACGTCATCGATAGGTGCGCATTTTGCTCATCGAAACATTCATCGATATTTACGTTCACAATTTTAACATCACTAAGTATCTTAGCATCTTTATTATTCATTATATTTCTATCATTAGAATAATTTTCATCGAAATTCTCTTGCATTTTTTTGATTTCTTCTTGAGAAAAACAATATAGAAGTGATTTAACTTCTCTTTTCTTTATTTTTACCCCGTCACTCCTCTCCCTTATGATGGGAAAAGGAGGTTTCCTCTCTTTTTAAATATGATGATAGGAAAAAGCACTAAGATTAAATTAAAAGTTATAAAATTTCATAAACTTCTTTTCACAATAATGCATAATCAGATCGAATGCTATAATATTACAACGAATGAATTGAATTTTGATTTACAATCACACTTTACTTTGTTTCACTCAGCTAGACAAAACATATCTGTTCACTATGCAAGAGTCATACAGCCTTAAAATAAATTTCATAATAAAAGTATTAAAAGCTATAAAAAAATAATAAATTTTTATAAAAAATCATATAAAAAATAATTGGTCACACAAAAACATCTCCCGAAATTTTAGTTAGTGGAATTGCTCATATATAAATAAAGTCAAAAACTAGATTTTTTTTCTCCAACAGAATAATTGTAATAACATAGGTAATTCTTAAACAGAACTATTTCAATAGATTATATAAATAAAAGCAATCTTTGAAATTTAAAATTTTATAAAATTTTTAGCAAATATGTATTTGTAAATAGATAAAAAATAACTTCCGCTTTTTATTGTAGAAATTCAAATCTCAGTCGATACCTCGTGAAAAAATATGTATAAAAAAATTGTACAGGAGCTTTATATTTTTCTAATAAAAATAATTAAATAAAATGAAAGTTTCAATTATTATTAATGGAAAATTTTCAATGAAATGAAAAAAAAAAAAACAGTGCAGAGGTACTAATCTGTAATTACTTTTTGTTTTTGATATATATAAATATAACTTTATTAAACATACCGTTCAATAGAACTAACATTTCCAGTGCGTTCAGAAAATTCTTTAATATCATTATTTGATTTAACATTTTCTAAAAGACCTTCACCATGTTTAGCAGCTGATAAAATTTCATCCTAAAAATGTTTAACCAACTCACATGTTTAAGCAGTTTATAAAAAAAATATATATATATTCATTATTTTACTTACCTTTAATTTTTTATATTCTGCTCCTTGTTCATTTAATAATTTTAATGTTGATTCAACTGAATTAGGAAGTTCAGTATCATGAATTGTTTGAATAAATTCATATAAATCAGCAGATACTTGATGAGTAAGATGAGAAAACTTTTCAAATGACTAGTGAAAAATAGTAAAAAAAAAAAATATGAATGAATAAATAAAATGAAATTTCAAGAAAGTACTAAAATGTTTTTATTGTTGTTCACTTACAATTCTTTGCTGTATCCATTCATGATGAGAATAAATTAATATTCCGCCCATATCTTGTGTTAAATGTGATATGTCTATATGTTCATATAAATCATCTAATGTTGAACAAATAATTAAACGAAAACGAAATTCTTCCTTGAAAAGTTTTGAACTCACCTAAAAAGGGGAAACATAAAAGAAAATATGTATAAATATGTATTATATTAGAAAAAAAATGGAGTAAAATTAATACATACCTCTGAGATGGCTTTTTGAAGAAATCCAGATGGCCGTAAAACATAAACTACATGAATTATACCTGGGAAATAATTCTAAAATGATGAAAAATATGAATATTTTAAATAAAAAATAATTTAATTACTATGAGATACTTACAGATATCTTAAGTAATATTGCTTTAACAGAAGCCCATTTATCTTTTCGTCGATCAATTAATAAATGAAATCCTAAATCAGCATCTTGCATTCTTAATATAAAAATATATATTTTAATTATATTTTACAATAAATATTCATTAAAAATCAAACCAAAACAAAACAAAATACACTTACGGTGGTACTGATGTTAAATATAAAATTAATTTTCGATATTCATAATCTTGTAAAGTTTGAAAATTATTATTGTCTGGAAAAATTATAAGAGGGCAACCATTTCTTGAACGACCACCTAAAAAGTATTAATTTTAATAATTTTAAACTTTAAGAAAAAAAAAATATAATGTAAGATAAAACGAAAAATTATGTAATGGATATTTTAAATAAAAGGTATTTTTACCTGTAATAATTGCATGTTGTATATGTAAAAGATCTACAACATCTGCTATATTTAACGTATTTTCATTTTGACTTTGACAAATATTTGGCATACTACTTTTACGATCTGATGGGATTGAATTTTCTGATTGATCATCATTACTACTATTACAAGATTGAAAAATATTTGATATATATAAATTAGAATTTTGTACAGATTGATGAAGGTCTGTCTGAATTAGTCCAATACTGTTTGTAGATGATTGATTTTTAAATAAATATTGCTGTTTTGGCGTTGTTATTGATGATGATGATGCTGTTATCGTTGTTACTGTTGTTTGTGATTCTTCAACTATTTCATCATTATCTAAATTGAATAAAAATTAAAATTTTTAGATAAAAAAGTTCTAATGCCCAGCTCCACAGTCGAAGCTTAAGCTAACTTTAAGTTAAACCCAGAATATAGCTTAAGCTTCACTTAATTTTTCTCTTAAAATTCAGACTATATGTATTTACTGATGAATATGAAAAAGGAGCTATTCAGGTTTTAGTTCACACTAGCTCAGTAAATATACATATATTGAGAAAAAGAGCTATACAGGATTTAGTTCATTAGGTTCATATAACTCAGTAAATCTTTTTTCTTTCATATGTTTTCATATAAAGTTACTAAGTCATGACTCTTTAAAGAACTAGTTCAAAAAATTTTGGTGAGCTCATTTGACACACTAAAAAGAATCGTTCATTTTAAACGACTCGTTCACGAGCTGCACATGTCTATTGAAAACCCAACCTAATGTTCTACTCGTATAGGTCATACTATATTTAATTTTTTTATACTTTTTTATCATTCAATATAATTATTTTTAATTACCGGGAAGTTCAGAAACATCCAAAAGACTGGTACGACTTCGTGATTCTAATGTATTTGTATTTGCGGTCGTTGTCTTTAATGATGGTTCAATACCAACAATACGATTTGTGAATGTTGTTGATGAAGATGTCCAATCACTATCCATTGCCTTTGAAGCACTTTTTTTAAAATGCTCTAGAAAACTATCAATTTGCACTTCAATCGAATACGGTGAATTTTCCATTTTTTATTATTTTTTATTAACTACATAATACTTTCTTAATAAATAAATTCCACCTAACATACTACTAGACATTCTTTTATTAATATATTTTGAAGAATAACAAATTTCACATATCGTGTATGATAAGAATTTATACCATTATCACCCTTACTTGATATACAATAACAATCTGAGGTGATATCTACTTATATTTCTAAACTTAAAACAGCATGAAAAAATAACACAAACATTGTACTGTAATATAATTTCAATATTTTAAATTTCACGCAAACTTTTTAATTCAAATTTATGTATTTTTTTACTAAATGAGATAATGAAATGAACATATACTCATACATATGTTGAATCAAGTAAGAAACTGCAGGATAGTGCTGCCGTTTGGTAAATTGTAAGAGTAGTAGAATTGACGTTTCAAGAGGAGTAGAATTTCAGAAATAGTAGTAAAGTCGCACAAATACTAGAAAGTTGAATTATAGCATGCATGAATCACGCAATTTCCACGATACGTCAATTGCTCTATCCATCAACCATCAAGCAACGATTTCTAGTTTGTGAATGAATTAAAAATGAAAATAAAGTTTTTCATTTCTTATAGAAACAGTTTTTTTTATAATTACAAATATGTATGTATCATGATTGGGGTAATTTATACGATACAGCAATTGCTGGACGAGTTTTTGGCGTTTTGCTTTGAACTTGCTGCGTGATGTACTCTTGCATTTACACAGTCCAGCAATCATCCATGCAGCAAA
This sequence comes from Bombylius discolor, assembly GCA_939192795.1. NCBI lineage: Eukaryota > Metazoa > Arthropoda > Insecta > Diptera > Bombyliidae > Bombylius > Bombylius discolor. The sequence continues at coordinate 31,496,899 of OW584243.1, read as the reverse complement.
ATGACAGCCAATGCTTCTTCTTTAAAATTTTCTTTTGTTCGAATATTCTTATATTTACATTTAAATAAACGTTAAGTAATTTGAAAAAAAAAATTACTTAAAATATTGTTTTTTCATTTGAAAAATAAAAAATATAAAAAAATTATTTAATTTTAAAATTAAAAAAAGAATTTTATTCACCTATTTCAATGTTTCATCACTTTCGAACAAAATAAATTTTTTTCACTTTTTGAATTTACTTTTTCTCTTTATAAAGTAACGATTTTTAATACTGCTTTTATAAAATCGAAGAAGAAATAAAGCAGAGTTGAAAAAATTACGAAAAAGGAATAGAGCAAATGTCAAATTGCTCGATGAAATTTTTGGTACACAAGTGATGTGCTACCCCTCAATTTGCCTCACCCCGATCACCAAGAAATCGTTGCTTGATGGTTGATGGATAGAGCAATTGACGTATCGTGGAAATTGGGGTAATTTCTACGATACAGCAATTGCTGGACGAGTTTTTGGCGTTTTGCTTTGAACTTGCTGCGTGATGTACTCTTGCATTTACACAGTCCAGCAATCATCCATGCAGCAAAATGACAGACAATGCTTCTTCTTTAAAATTTTCTTTTGTTCGAATATTCTTATATTTACATTTAAATAAACGTTAAGTAATTTGAAAAAAAAATTACTTAAAATATTGTTTTTTCATTTGAAAAATAAAAAATATAAAAAAATTATTTAATTTTAAAATTAAAAAAAGAATTTTATTCACCTATTTCAATGTTTCATCACTTTCGAACAAAATAAATTTTTTTCACTTTTTGAATTTACTTTTTCTCTTTATAAAGTAACGATTTTTAATACTGCTTTCATAAAATCGAAGAAGAAATAAAGCAGAGTTGAAAAAATTACGAAAAAGGAATAGAGCAAATGTCAAATTGCTCGATGAAATTTTTGGTACACAAGTGATGTGCTACCCCTCAATTTGCCTCACTCCGATCACCAAGAAATCGTTGCTTGATGGTTGATGGATAGAGCAATTGACGTATCGTGGAAATTGCGTGATTGCGTGATTAAGCGCAAAGTGATGATTAGGTGTTTGCTAACCACTTTCGCTGTTGCTGTTTCTGTCGCTGCGTGGTTGTATTTCTCGCATAAATTTGATATTCGCAATTATCGTTAATGGGCATGAACACATTAGGTGGTTGTAACAACGGACGCAAACCGGTTTTAAAACCAGTTTTTACAACTGCTCAAATTACATCTGAAGGTGGCACGACCAGTTGTAACGAGACAATGAGTGTATAATGTATTACAACCGTGAAGCTAAAATTATTTTGGATGATTCTTATTATACCAAGTTTGAAAAAAATTATACCATTACTGTTGTAACCAGCGCAAAATAACCGGTTTAACCACCTAATGTGTACAGGCAAAATCACTCGAAACACGCAAAATAATGAATTTTAAACGATACTTGTATGATGTATCAGCGGTCAGAATGTATGTGAATGAATCAACGACCAATATTATTATAGTAAAAGTTGAACGACAGATATTTAAGTGTGTATCCTATAAAACAAAAACAAATTTATCCAATATTTTTGCAAGTGTTCAAACAATTTTTTAAATTAGAGGGTTTATTTTGTTTGACCAAATTTTTGTTACAACGAAGTAAACAATTGAAACGGTTTTTTTGTTTTTGAATTAATAAAATGGAATACAAAAAAAATCATTTTGGTCAAAAAATAAAAATCCTTAATTTAAGGAAAAGTTTGAAAACTTCCACAAATAATATTGGAAATGGAATTCAAATTTGTTTGTTATACGTATTTATTTTTCTAAAAAGCTTTTACCAAAATGTATCGATAAAGTGTAAAGAACAAGAGCTAACTAATGATACCAAATTAGTCTGTATTGTTATTTTTGTTATCTGAAGAATTATGATTATTTTTATAGCTAAAAATGTGAAATATTTCTATGTACAAATAATTATGACGACTGTATATAGCAATAAAAAAAAAATGTTTATTATTCAACGTCTTTAACAGTAATTTTCCAGTGTAAAACAAAAAAGAAAACGATTATAGTAATTTTTGTACACACATACGTGGTGTGAATATTTGAAATTTAATTAGAAATATCTAAAAGTGGTTATTTTTAATTAACAATGAATTTAATAACTGTCCAATTACAAATTATAAAAAAAAAATAAAGCTGTTGTGTATAAAAAATACACACTAATTCTTATAAATAAATAAAATCAGAATATGTTTTTGTTTTGTTTGAATTTTTAAAAATAATTTGGATCCGTCCTTAATTAATTTTTTTATTAATAATAGTTATAATAATTATTCATATCCAAAAAAAAAAAAGGAAATAGTTGTATTTACTTAACAACAACCACCACCTATTTGTCCAGTTTGATTGCCTGATCCTGGTAAAGATGGATTTGTTGGTGAATGCTGTTGACCAATTTTGATTCCATTTGCCTATAAACAATAATAATATTGAGGATAAATCGAAATAAAAATAAAAATTTTAAAAAAATACTTCGTTGTTAATGTCGAAAACGCCTTCTTGTATCTTTTCATAAATCTCTTTAGCTGTATTAATAAAAGCTTCTTCAACATTTGCTGCCGTTCTCGCTGATGTTTCCATAAAAACCAAACCATGTTCTCTAGCAAATGCTTCTCCCTCTTCTTTTTTCACTTCACGTCTTGAATCTAAATCGCTAAAATACAAAAATTCAAAATTATAAATTCAGTTTCAAATTTCAAAAATTTATATTAGATAGGTAATACCTTTTATTTCCAATCAGCATTATGACCATATTTGAATTTGAATGCTGACGAGCATCTTCGAGCCATGTTGTTAAATGATTAAATGTTTCTCTTCTTGTTATATCATAAACTAATAAAGCTCCAGCAGCTCCACGATAATATGAACGAGTAATTGATCTAATTATGTAAAATTTAAAACAATAATTTAATGTAAAATTGTAAATTTAAATGAACGCAAAATTCACTTAAAAGTGATTTTAAAACATTAGTCAATAGAATAAACATTTAAAATATTTAAAAAATATAAGTAAAATCATTAAGCTACATTAAAACATCAACATTTCCTCTTTGCATTTTAAATGTTGATTAAGATTACATTCTTTACTTTTTGGTAAAGATAGAATTTTTGAAAATATAATTTACTGAAAAATTGATTATAAAGTTTTTGGAAAAAGTTATATTTTTTATGAATATTATAATAATTACCTGAATGCTTCTTGGCCAGCAGTATCCCATATTTGTAGCTTTATCTGTTTTCCATCAATTGTAATCATACGAGCACCAAATTCGACTCCAATTGTGAGATCATGAACTGGTTGGAAACGCTTATCAGTAAATTGAAGCAGAAGACAAGATTTACCAACCCCTATAAAATACAATAAGAAAAATTTTTATATTAAATTCAAAACTTGAAATACAAATTTAAATTTAAATAATGCTATGCTCCCACTAAAAGCACACATCTGAAGTGTTATGTCTGATAAATTTAGAATACAATACAATTTTTCTTTTATTACTTTTATTATTTGAAATAATTGATAATTACAAAAACGAATATTTCTAGATCATTCAGTTTTATAATGATAATAAATTTAAAGAAATCAGAAACTTTCTCTACCCTTCTCCCTAAATTTTTTAGGATCAACAAAAGTACGCTTGCTCCAAAATGGTTATTTTATTTTAACAATGTCTACCTCACCTACCTACCCTAAAATATTTAAGAAATATGATGCAATGTCAAATAAGTTAATGAATTTGCAATCAATTATGTTTTCTTTTCTAAATTAAACCATTATTATTTTAACAACTTTAATTTGCAAGTAATGAACAAGCCCTATTTTCAATTTTAATCTTTACTTTGGACGTATATGCATGTTTCATAAGTTTTCTTTTTATTATTTATTATTTTATAGGAAACCAAAATAATAAAATAAAAAAATATGAAATAACAAAATAAAGAAAAAAATAAATATGTGTGTACAAAAGTAAACGCACAATATGGATACGACACTTTATCTAAAGGAACAATTTTCTTACCTGTATCACCAATAATAATGTATTTAAATAAATAAGCGTAAGACATTTTTACACAAATTAGAAATTATTATACAATTATTACCCAAAAAATTATTGTTATATTTCTTTATTATTCAATTAAACAAAATTAAATCTCACTGCTAAGAATTACAAAGTGAATGAATGATTGAATGATTAATGTCATGGATGAAAATTAAATTCAGCAATTAATGCTTATAATTCTGAATTCTGATATTTCTCACTTCCTTTCAAACCTTATTAGCTGTGTTTTATTCGAACTGATGAAGTGATAAATCTGATATTTTTCTCATCACTCAGTGAGAAAGTGATTATAAATTTTGTTTATCAGTTTCAGTTTACCAGCTGTATTGGTGTCAAGCTATCATATGAAATCGAAGTTTGGGATTGTAACGTGAATTTGTAATTCGTATTTTATATTTCGTCTTCAACTGTTTCGTAATGTTGAATTTTTTCAGTAAAATTTGTTCATGTCGCTTATTTTTTTAAAAAAGTTAATTAAATTAAGGCTATTCTCAAGAAGAAAATAATATAACATAAAAAAACATAACTGAATTTCGTATAAAACACAGCAGCTGTGTTTCATCAGAACTGATGAAGTATGTGATCACTTCAGTTTTGATCAGATCACTTATCCTTTTCTTGAGAATAGCTTCACTTTAAGTGTCCAAAACACATTTAAAAAATTATATTACATGCTCGAAGAAATTTCAGTAAAAAAATTCAACATTACGAAACAATTGCTGTAAAAAAAATGACACAGAACTAAAAAGAAAAAAAGGAAAAACAACTAAAATCATTTATGTATTTCATGTTCTAAGCATATAATTATTATAAGTACACAACATATATCCATATACTGATTCATACAGCAATATATACAAATTCAATCATACCATTGTCGTTACTCGTTATACTTATATATTCACTTATTTCATCATCATATGTTTTTCATATTCCTATTCAACAGAAACAAATGATGAAGATAATGACAAGTATCTTCATAATATAATAATAATGTATAAGAATGAAACAGAAAATAAAATAAAAATGGTAGATTTCGTTGATATTTACGAAATTTCGAAGTACATATTTATAAAACTTTATACTTGTACAATTGTATTGTACAAGCTTGGAGAACTCAAGAGCTTTACTATTGGAAAATAACGATCAAACTTTGTTGATTGTTTAAGAAACTTGTAATGTAACAGTCAGTAACGGACAAAGGAAGCGTCTATCTATATGTATTATTTTATGGTCTTTACACAATGACAGCTCTTGCCTATTCAACCTTTTTTACATTCATTTAGCATGGAATCATCAACTCAAGTAGATTATGCCTTCAGTGTACTTTTTATTAATAGTTCATTTAGTATTCATTAAATAATTAAAGTAAAATAAATACTGAAGTACAATTTTGGTTGTTTCATATATTATTATAAATAGACTTGAGAAAAGGACACAATAGTAACCGACCAATTCATAGCAAAACGTCAAAAAAACGTACAGCAAGCATTTACTTCATCGTGTGAATTGCGCCATTGGTGTCGCTGTAATGTAATCTGTATTAATAAAACACAGCTATTGAAATTGACATTTAGTATTTCTTCGAATTTTAAAAGGGAAAAAGTAATTTTGTTAAATTATTTTGAAATAAAAAATTAAATTTCAGAAGCTTAACAATCTGTCCAGTCCAATTGTAAGTACAAATTAAATTTGTTCTTATTTATATAAAATAAATTTTAAAAATTTACAAAAATAAAGGTTATTTGATATTTTAATATTTTATTCATATTGGAACACGGAATATCTTAAAAGTTGATAATAATTTTTTTTATCAACCTCATACTACTATAACTATAATTAATTTTGTAAATTTTTTTTTATTAGTTGGAAAATGTTTAAAGAAAAAGGGTAGATAGCAAAAAAATTTAGGATAAGAACAAAAATAGAAAAAATCTTCAGAGAAATATGTATATACAGATCAACAGCTTGAATTCATATTTTACTTATAAAAAAAAAAAATTATATCTATAATTTTGAACTTGACATTGAATACGTGTAAAGTAGGTGCTGTAATTTTTTTTTATATGAGAGAACAGAATGCAGAAATATGCATAATTTCAGAAATCGAAAATGAACGCCTTTTAAGATAATGTAGGAAAAATCGTGAACAAAAAATTGTTACTTGTCGTAACTAATATAAATCTTCGATATTGATTTATTAAGATTAATGTGAGTCATATATGTATGTACACTGTTTCTATTACTTAATAATTCCTTTTATTTTTTCTGATCGTATAAATTTCCAATGAACATGAAAAAAATTTTTATTTATCAAGACAATATTTATTAAAGTTAATAAAAAACTTCCGTAGATATGAGAATTTATTTTCATTCATGATTATAATTTTTGGAAGAAATATAAACTTATTTTGTTACATTGAGAAAATTTGTTTGTATTAGGTATATCGTAATTCGAAATATAAAGGAAAAGTATCTAATAATTTTTTTAAATTATTTTAGGTGCTTTAAATTAGAAATTTGTAAAAATGTCAGAACCATTGTCACCAGCATCAGTTGCATCTGCAGATATTGCTGCTGAATTTGCCAGCCTTACACCTGAAGAACAAGAAAGACAAAGAGCTGAATGGAATCAAGTTCATAAATCTTTTTTTTAAATAAAATTCAACATTTTATTTTAATTAAATTTTTTAGGAACTTGTTCGTGTTGAAGAAGAAATCAATACTCTTAGAACTGTTCTTGCTTCAAAAGTTAGGCTTGCATCAGATTTGAAGCGTAAATTAGGTATTACAGTTTGGAAAGAAATCACTGATGATATGAACCAGGGAATAAGAAATGTTAAGGAGAGTCAAGTGTAAGTTGTTTTTTTTTTCTTCTTTTTAATTTGAAACAAAAAAGCTCACAAAAACATTTTACAGATACCAGAAAACTGAATCTGTTTTCAAATCAACTGCAGAAAAAACTTCGTCACTACTAGGAGGTTTAACAAGCGGAATAACATCGAAAATATCACAAATCAAAAATTCTGATTCGATGAAATCATTAGAAGATAAAGTAGGTTCAGCTTATGAGAATGTCAAGGTATAATCTTTTTTTTTTTAAATATAATTTAATAAAATTTTCAAACCAACAATTTTGAAAATTCATTTTGATTTTCATTTTTTTAGACAAAAGTTTCAACTTCTCGTTCCGGTTCTGTAACTAGCTTTACTGATACATTGAATGATAACCATTCAACAACGCCTAATTCACCCACAATTCCCGAAGGAAAACCTTTATCTTAGATTGTGCGCTACGATGTAATAAAAATACTTTATTAAAATTTCTATTTAAAATACATTTAATTTCTCCATATATTAAATTTTGGATAAATAAATATACATAAATTTATAAAAAAAAAAACTAAATAAAACGAAATATTCTATTTTAAATAATCAAAATGGTGTTTAATTCTCTTTTTGATCATCGAAATCAACTCAAAGCAACTGGCGTAAGCTTTCATGCCTAAGATTGAATCAAACATACACATTAATTACATTAGAACTTTCTATTTAAATAATTTCATAAAAACACTTTATCTTTAATCAGTACCAAAATATTTTTGAAAGAAAATAAAATTAATAAAATTCTAAAAATAGATTTAACTAATACTTCATAAATTAATTATTTGAAGATCTGTATTTTCTTTTGACATAATTGGATACATTAAAAGTACTTGTCTTTTAGCAATAACTTCGGGAAAACGTGCATAAACAACTTTAGCATCAGATTCAATTAAACTTTTTCCTATTCGTATTGATCTACAACAATCTCTTAAACATTGTTCCATTGCTTCACCAGAACGTACAATTGATACACCACAAATTCCAGAACGATATTTTAAACCTTCATAAATTGCATTTGTGGGTGTTTCAACACAACAATCAGAATAAGGTAGTGATTAAGACTTTCTTCGGAACTACTACACTTTACCGCGACACAAAATACTTTTCCAAATGTCACCAAATTTAATATACCAGTAAATATTGATGTCCTGATGACGAATCTGGAGTCCTTTTAGTCCTATTTTCAATGGTTTCTAAAAAAAAGAACTCTTAAGTTACGAACTTCGAACACGTATTTTACTTATTTCTAATGCTTTTTATGTACAAAATTACAATCAAATTATTAACTTATTCAATTTAAAAATGATTTTTATTAATAATTTCACAAAACAATTCGAAAAACTCGGAAAATTACGCTTTAAAAAATATTCTTTTTTTTAAGACAGAGAAAGCGAGAAATCTTAGAATTATCACTTCATCAGTTCGTATAAAACACAGCACTATTGTACACTGTATAGTATAAAAATTTGTGATCAAAGTAAATATGTACACTGTTGAAATAAAGAATGTTTTACACGCAGCCAATTAAAATGGTTAAACGTGTTTAAATATCACTTGTCATTATCAGTGTAGTATTTAGTGATTATTATAATTTTGTTGAACTTTTATTGCACTTCTTCAGGGGTTTGGAAATATTTAATTATATTTTTTTTCCTACATTCATATTCGAGTTCTTTAAAATAAAGGTCATTTGTCTAAATTCTAAATTTAAAAAAAATTAAAAGAAAGAACAAATGGATCTCTTCCTAGCATTTTTATTTTTCGGCTTAATTAGTTTCGTTAAAAATCAAAAAACTGATCCATGGGAGGTTCGGTGTCATGGTAAGTATGATCCTACCTGTTGATACCTAATTAAAATTGCTTATTCAAATACGTATATGTTTTATACTTTATTTTATATAGTTTGTAAGGTAACCGTTCAAGAAATGGAAAATGCTGTTGCAAAAGTTAGTCCAAATAAAGTTTTAAATGTTGGTGGCTTTCGTTTAGATTCGCAAGGAAATTCAATAACTAAAACAGTGCCTTATTCAAGATCTGAAGCATTCTTCACCGATTTAATGGAAACAATTTGTTAGTATTATTTTTCTTTTCTTTATTGGATGGCAGATGTTCACTATCGACGTGATATTACCAGTTGTCGTGCAATCTGAAAAATAATTTTATTCAATTTCTGTTTTTTCTTGTAATAGGTGATAAAATGAACGACTATGCAAAAGTTATTCATAAAAAGACTGGAGAAACGAATGTTATACAATTTTTAGTAGACGGTAAGATGAATCCAGATATCGGCGAATATGAATTTGTACAAGATGGAGATTTAAATAAAAGCCTACAACATTATGTATGTATTTTATTTTATATACCTATATATTTTTATTAACTTTTAATTTATATATATGTATATATTTTTTCTTAAATTTTATTAGTGCCTTGAAATCCTTGAGAACCATGAAGATGCATTCCTAAAGGCTTTTATGAGTGAAAAATTGGACGATAATATTGATATTCAAATATGTTCAATTAAGGCAAAATATTGTAAAGATGAAACTTTACCTCAAGAAGAATACAAATATCATGAAGAAATGTAATTAGTGAAATATAATTTATTTTGAAAATTTTGTTAAATTTTATGTGTAAATCAATTTTTTTAAATTTTAAGTAGACTTTTATTTCTAATTTACAGCTCAATTTCTTATCAATTGATGATGTGTATAATATTTGCAATAGAACACGTCTTCATGTTTATGAAGAATTGTAATTATTTTTCGTCCTGTATTTTAACATATTGTCATAATTAGAAAAATGTACTGAGATTCGTGATTGTTGTATAACTTTTTGATTTAGATATTTCAGTATGTATGTACATATATGATTTCAATAATTTCAACCAATATTTTTCATATATGTATATAAGCTACTTTCACTACATCGAATTGCTTGAATTACTTACCTTATTCAAATTAGCCCCTAATTTGAAAATATGTATTCAAATAATAAGTGTACATAAGTATAAAATGCATTAATTGATTGTAATGTCAGTAATTTATTATCACGTTTCACATTAAAATTCTACGTAAATTAATCTACATCTTTTCTATTTACTTTAAATAAATATAAAAGCAATCAAGCCAAGATAATAGACAACAGATTTTTCATACTTTTTACTTCTTCAATAGTTGATGTCTTAAGACAAGAAAAGGCGCACTTAAACCAGATCCAAAGAATACAGCAAACAAAACTGTTAGCTTATATCTATTTTTCAATGAAAATGGAAGATTCTGCAAATAAAAATTAATAAAACGAAAAACATATGTAACACAATTTTTTTACATTATGTAACAAAAAACCAACCTCTCCTGGTATGCCTCCATGTGAATGTGAATATCTTACACAATTTTTGCTGACACCACGAGCTAAATTATTTAAACGGTTCAACATTTTCGTTCAATAAATAATTTTTATAAAAACCACAAAATTTTAAATCAAACTCTTCAACACAATTGAAAAATTCAAATAAATTCTGATTTTGCAAATCGCCTTATTAAAATTTCGAATTATTCGCTATGGCCTTGTTTATGCCAAAGTTATAATAAAGTTGCCAATGCCAACAATTAACGATTAAAAAGTGTCTTTGTCTAGGTTTATAGCTAGTCCACTTTTAATACGAATTTATGTTTAATCCCAATTTCCTGTCATATAAACACGTTAATTCGGATTCGGGTTTAATCCAAAGTGTTGTATATGTACTATATCTGTAGAGTAAAATGTTATGTGGCAGATTCTGATTTTTATGGTGCGAAAAGTAGAGTGAAGCTGTCAAGTTCTTCTTCTTAAGAAGCTGTAATTGTGAAGTCTAAACAAAAATAATTTTTTTTTGTGAAATTTAATAAAATTTGAAATTATGGCGAGAAGCAAACAAAAGAAAATTTTTTTCTCAGCTACATAATCTGACAGAAATCTCCGCCATATTATTATTCACCATACCATATTGTCCATAGGCCATGCGAAAGAAGAAAATATGTGTGTACTATACTATATACATATACTATACATATGTGTGTCAACGTTTGCATGTATTATTTTAATTCCAATTTAAAATTTTACCCGTTTATATGTTACTGCCAATTTAGTCACAATTCGGATTTAATTCGAATTATTTTTTACGCTATAAACTAATATTTTGACAACTGCAAAAGGAATTTTCTGATACAAAATTTAAACTGAAGGACAACACTGTCGGTGACGAAAGTCAGAAACACAAACAAATTTATGTAATTACTCAAAGAAGGAACAAGATAAAATATGTCGATTAGACCTGTACTGAAAAAACTGTGAACAGAGTCTAGTGAAAAATTAGATTTTCTATAAGACAAATTATTTTGAAATAAACAAAAAAAATTTAAAAAATGGCTCTTTTGCCCAGGATATCATTCAATAGTTTAAGAAACAAAATTACTGGTAATTTACAGTCAGTTTTATCAAAATCAACACAAATTGATGTAATTGATGCTTTCACAACAAATCTTGTCGAAAACAAAACAATGAAATGGCAGATATTTTATAAACAGTTATATAAATCATCAGAATCAACAGAATCCAATTTAGAATGTAATAATGAAGTTTTTGTCGAAAATATTCATAAAATAAAATATAATATTTTGAAACGTAATAAAAAAAAACAATTAAAAAATTTCTCAACGAGCAATACAATAGATTCATCTAAATCAAAGCACATAAATAATGTAATAATTCATAATAATATTGGTATCAGAGGATTACATAGAAATCAAGTGGATGAGTTGTTTCAATCGACTTTAAAAAATAGTAATGAATTATGTTTTGCTAATATGTTGAATGATTTCATTAAATATAAATTATTTCCTTCCTATAAAATACTTGACTATTATCTTAGACAATATACATTAAAAGGAAATAAAAATATTGTTGATAATATTATTAAATTTTGTGAAAATTTTGATGAAAAAAGTAATGAATGGATTTCAACAAGAATATCACCTTTAAAAGGTGTATTATTATGGAAATGTGGTAGAATAGAAGATTCTTTTGCAACAATAATGAATGGATATGAATTTCTTAAAGAAGAAAAAATAAACAAAAGCAATAATTATGAATTCTGCCATTGGGCTTTTAAAGAAATAATCAAAGATACATTTAAAAATAAAAGTGAAGCTGTATTAATACTGTTAATTAAAAATGGAAATTTGATTTATAATAAATACAATGATATTTACATTATAAGTTGGATATGGAAAAAATGTTTTAACAGTGATTGGTACAGTGATCAGAAATTAGCATTAGAAATATTTCAAAACAATGAAAGTCTTCGAGAAATAGTATATAAAAGGTAAATAAATTTTGTAATTCAAATTTATAGTTGTTTAATTTAATTTTCTTTTCTTTTAATGGACTTCATAAAGAACATCATTATTATGTTTTCAATTTTTAGGAGAAAATTCAATTGATTCAGTATATCGCTTAATCGAATTATGTTTGAAATTTAATAGAAAGGATGCATGTAAAGATTGTTTGAATCAATTATTTTTATATCAATGTAAGTTACAATGTTTTTTTTTTAATTACTCAAATTGATTTATTTCTTATTAAATTACATGTATTTTAAAAATAACATTTTTCCATCTAAACAGATTTGCGTATGGATTTTTGTTCTTGTACAGAAATAATAAAATATAGTAAAGAATTGAATATTTCATTAGAAGAAAATCATTCAGAAAAACTACTTAATATTTTATTAGATCGATATGGGGGTAAATATATTGTAAATACACCGAAAATAAAACGATTTGAATATAAATTTTAAATGAATTTTGTAGAGTTTATGTGACTAAAAAAAATAAAAATAAATTGTTAGTAAAACAAATAATATACCTAATAGGTGCATAATTTCTTTTATTGTATGTACATTAAAAATTAAAAATTATTTTCAATCTAAATAAAAAGAAAATCATAATATTAAAAATCACAAATTTTTAAAAGAATTTCACACATACTCATTATGCTGATGTCGAATCACTTGTCATAAATTGCTAAAAAAAAAAAATAAATTTGAATAACAATAATGTCTGGAGAATCTTCCGTTGCAAAAGATGCAGTTTTAATATAAAGTGATAAATTACCTTAAGAAACTCTAATTGTTCATGGCTATTAGTTAATTATATTTCTAGTTTTTTATTTTATTTTTCTTTAATTTTTAAGGCTGTAAATGTACTAAAAGAACATGGTGTACCTGAAAGTTGTATAATTTTATCGAATTTATTTTGTACACCAATTGCAGCTAAAACAGTCATTAGTGCATTTCCTCATATGAAAATTTTAACATCAAAATTGCATTCAGTTGCACCAAATCATTTTGGTGAGAAATATTTTGGTACTGATTTAAGATTAAGTCACTCAATTACTTATGTATGTATTTATTTATTGTTTTCCACACTGATCAGATCAAATCTTCAAAATTAATCGTCGAATTATACGGTTAACCTGTAATTTGAAATCATGATTGTACAAAAGTCCATCTTATTTTTGTACGACAAATTAAAAAAAAAAAAACAAAAACAAGAGCCACTTTTTTCTTTAAATAATTCATAAAATTTTATTAAAATTTAAAAATAATTCATAAAAAACTAAAAAATGTAGGTATTGTGCTTCAAATTAAAAATGAAAAGCTTATAGTAACAGAATCCTAAATGATTATTTATCTTTCTCATCTTTTTTCATTTTTATTGTAAATTTTAAGTTGACATCTTATAATTAATAACTGTAAACCAGTTGAAAATGATTGTAATTGAACTGATTGACTATTTGTAATACAAACAGCATCAGTTTCTTTTCATGCATCTGGTACATTACAAGCTTTTGGAGAAATCTGAGGCTTTCCACCACCATGCGTCCTTTTAAATATTGCCTCATACGGACCATGAATAATGTCTGCAAAACAAATTCAATTAAAAAAAAAAAAATGGTACAAAAAACATGATTAAACCTACCTAACTTGAAATGTACTTTTCTTTCATAGAAAATATCTTCTGATTTCTGAATTTCTGTATTTGTTTATAAAGTTCGGTATGTAGTTCTGGTCTGGTCATTCTAGCAACATTCGTTAGTAAATCCTACAAAATCAACTCATTACTACCTATATTCAATTATAATTAAGTAAAATACAACTTACCAAAGCATTGATATCCTCCATTATAAAAATTGTAAATTTCAATTATGATTTGTAACTATTAATTTTAATCAAATCCACTCTACCATATACAAATTTCAAAACAAAATTTAAATGAACTCTCAACACAACCGCAAATGTCATATGATGAAATGAACATGTTTTATTAGTCACTTAAAGTGAAGCTATTTTTAAGAATAAGATAAGTGATTTGAGCAAAACTTAAGTGATGACAAATAAATTCATAATTTGTTTTGTAATTTGTAGTTTTTTTGTAATGTTGGATTTTTTCAGTGAATTTTGTTTAAGTATGTAATTTAATTCTTTAACATGTTTTTTTGGACACTTAAAATAAGCCTATTCTCAAGAAAAAGATAATTGAGCTGAGCTCAACTGATGTAAGCACATATAATTTCCTCAGTTCCAGTAAAACACAGCAATTATTTATAAAATTTATCACAGATCGACAAATAGTGTAGTTTCAAAATAAAGTTTATTTTTAATTCATTCACTTGTTTTTTGATTTTACCGTTATATTAGCGTAAGTATGAAAATTTTGAATTAAAAACCTATAAAAATAAATTTATTATGAAAACCTTTGTGATTGATTAGTATTATAAAATGCTACATTTACAGTCACATTTGCTTGAGGTAAGTTGTTGTTGTTGTTACTGCTGGTGATTTTTCTATTATTGGTGTTGTTGAAGGTTAAGTTGACGATGAGATTTCCGTTATTTTAATTATTGGTGAAAATGTTGTCATCTCTTTACTTATTATTATCTTCAGTTTTTATTTGATTATTAATTGGTATAACATAAATATGATGATTATTTGTATTTTTCATAACTGATTCGTAACTTGGTGGAGCAAATTCACTATATGATGGTGTTGGTGTTGGTGGCGGTTGTAAAGATAATAATTGTTCATTTCGTATATTTGTTCTGCCACATTTACGATCTGAACAAGCCATTAAAAAGAAAAATGCAGCTAATGCTAAAAATGTTGATAAATACCATATAAGTGTGATTATATCCATTTATTTATTTATTGTTCTGTTTTTAGTTTAAAATTATTTTTATTTTTTTATCACTGATCTAAAATTATTTATCGCATCTGTTGAAATAAAGGAAAAAATTCAATTATCATAAGCACAGCAAAATATTACTTTTCTTAAACTTACTGATTTCTGTTGTTAAAATTTTGTTATACGAGTATTATCTATATAATAATTTCAATTTCACATAAAAAACAAAGGAATTAAATTGTGAAATGAAAAAAGTTTTAACACTAAAACAAAATTGAAAATTGAAATTGCTTTTTTGAAAATTAAAAAAAAATGAGAATTTAATTAAATCGCTACTTTTTTATTACAACTTTTGTATAAATTCAATTACAAAATGTTTTTTTTTATCCACACAATGTATATTTTAATATTTAAAAAAAGTGTTTTTTTCCAAAATCTTATCTTAAAATTTATTCGCAATGAAATAAGATAAGATATCTAAGAATAAATAAAAATATACATAATATGGTGTATACAGGGTGTTTCAAAGTTCATGTGCCAAAGTGAACAAAGTGATATATCAAATATTTTCACAATAGAACAAATTCTTAATGATAGAAACCTTCCATCACAGCCTTAAAATCCATACAAGTTTTCGTTTCAAGTTGTATTATATCAATTTCATAAGTACTGTAAAAATTGAATTTTATCAAGGGATTCCCAAGGATTGCGGAAACAATCAATTTTAAAATAATCACATAATTTGATAAAATTACTAGCATATTTTCGATTATGCTTGTAAATTTTCCAATACTTTTATTATGAAATGAAATTAAAGAAGTTCTTCTTCTTCTTTTACTATTGGCAAAACATTATAAAATGGACTTCAATCTTTTTAACATAACACGAGTTAACGTGACTTTTTTAAAATATTATCTTGCATTTTTTTTGTTTTCTCCTTAATCTATTAAAAACTGGTAAGAACTTGTAACAACGCAGTACTAAACAATTTTATATGGAACTTATTTTACATGGTACAAGGCATAAAAACTCAAATAGCCTAAATATGTAGAGAATTTTCGATTGAAAAATTGAAATGTCGATACACTTTGTTTTTAGTTATTTATTTAATTTTATTATATTTATTTATTTTACTTTTTTTTAATATTTTTACATTACAAATATTCATTTAAAAAATTATTTCAACAGCCTACAATGTTCTTGCAACAGCTTTTATTTCGAATCTAATGGGCAATTATAATTATTTTGAAAATGCTTTTTTTCCTTATTTTTTCTTTTTATTCGCATAATGTAGCTTAAAATAACTGTGTAGCTATTTATGCTTAAAAAATTTTAATGAAAATTCAATTTAATTCAATAAAAACAGTAAATTACAATATTTATTCGATACGAATTTTTTTGTTAATAATTATTATTCGTAAATTTTAAATTTTAATGATATATTGTAGGAGATTTGAGCTAACGACATGGCATCCGATAGTTTAATTGGTAGTACAGTGCCCCGGTAAAGCAAAGAAAGGTCTTTGGTTCGATTCCTAGTCTGATCGAATGTCATTTTCTTTTCTTCCTCTACTACAGGTATGAATTAAATGTATACCGATTATACATATGTGTGTTTTCATATTTGTTAACTTATTGTTTTTTATCTATTTTGTTTCATTTATGTACTTGTTTATAATTTCGTTACGTTACTTTAATTTAATTTAATTCTTTAAAATCAAATAATCAAACCTGAATATTTGCATTATATGTAATTTAAATTTGAATATTTTCGAAATTCTTAATCAAACAAAATTTTAATCATTTTTTTTTTTATATAAAAAACGTCGCTTTTGGATTTTTACATAAAATTACATACATAAAATAAGTAATAAAAATAAATCTTATTTTATTGAATTATAATTGAAATATTGAATATTAAAATACAAAGGAAGTATTATTAAATTATGTTCATAAAATACTAAAAAAAAAAAAAAAAAAATCTAAAATACACTTTTAAAATTAAATAGGTAATTCCATTATCCCTTTAAGGTACTATTAGACTAAATTTCGTTTTGTTAATTTTTAAAAAACAGAGGGTGAATTGAATTTGTAAAGTGTAAAACAAAAAAAAAAAAAATGAAAGAGTAAAAAAATGTGGTTTTCTTGTTTAGTCTACTACAATATATTATATACCACTTTGAATGAATATATGACTATAAGATTTTTATTGTTAAAATGTTATTCCCTTAAGATAATTATATAGATAAATACCTAATACAAAATTTAAATAAAACAAAAAAAAAAGTAACAAAAACTTTTATTTGAAAATATAACTTATTTTCTAAAATATAATAATACTTTATTAATTAGAGTGATTGAGCGTTTTTATATTTTGTAATAAGCCTTTTTGGTCAAAGTTATTGTCTAAAGTAGAGTACACACTTATTAGTCATGACTGACAGTCAGACTGATAATGTGTACTTCTGACTGAACGATTTTCAATCTGACTAAAGTAAATACAAATATTTTGAATTTTGGTTGTTAGTCATGTGACTGTTAGCCATGACTGATAAGTGTGTACATAAATCTGAAAAGGTCATCAGCCAGAAAAGTAATTGACTGGCAATCATGACTAATAAACGTGTATTCTACTTTAAATTATAGAATAAAAGGTAATAAAATATTACAAATCCTCGATAAGCATTTCAAGTGCTATTGGAAAAAACAAATACGCAACATATTCCCATATAGAAATATGAAATCGCTTTTGTTATTTCCCCCAATTTTAAGTGAATCAAGCTATTAAGCTTTTTCGATTTATGTGTTTTTGTTTTCAAGATCAGAGTCACGATCGTTAATATTCATACACACATACGAATAGGTATATAAGTTATGTAAAGTGAAAATAGTCAATTCTGTAACTGTGATATGTTAAAACGTAAAAAATATTTTACATTTGATGTTTACGACAACTTTTACATTTTTACACTACACTGTACATGAAAATGCAATTCTCGTTTCAAATATGTAAAGTAAGTGCTGAATCGTATTTACCGTATGGATTACTCCGGTATATGTCAAATCATCAACTGACATCAACTAATTTTACACGAACTTATATTCACTTTACACAAAAAATATTCTTGTGATAAATACTTTTACACTAGACATATTTTTTGACTGTTGACTTTACGTTTACATAGTTGAAGAATCGCAATTTCAATTTCAATTTCACATAAAAAACAAAGGAATTAAATTGTGAAATGAAAAATTTTTTAACACTAAGACAAAATTGAAAGTCGATATTGCTTTTTTTGAGTTTAAAAAAAAAAATCACAGATACAGAATTGGCCCCCAGCGTGTAAAATTGATCGACGTCAGTTGATGATTTGACATTTACGGGAATAATCTACATATGTATGTATATGTTAAATACGATTTAGCACTTACTTTACATATTTGAAACGCGAATCGCAATTTCATATAAAGTGTAGTGTAAAAACGTAAAAATTGTAAAAATGTTTTTTATGTTTTTACATATCACAGATACAGAATTGGCCCCCTGAGTTCTAAAAAAATTTTTTTACGTAATTAAAAAAAAAAGAAAGAATAAAATTAGAGTCACAAATAAATCCCATTGAAGCAGGATCATTCGAGAAATGTTTTCTTTTACATACGTCATTAACTTTGTGTAAATTTACATAAATACAAAATATTTAGTAAATAATTTACATTCCTTATGATGCCTTATAAAAGATAGTAAGTATATTGATAAAAAAATTAAGCCTCTACATTTATTCAATTATTATGTTATAATTTCTATATTTAATTTTAGCAATATTATTATAACTGCTTACATTATCGTCACTAATCAGTTTTTATTTTTTAATTTTTCGGGGCTTAAAAAGTGGAATATGAAAAACAAATTTTCGAATTATTGAATGCTAGCTAGATACTACATCATATTACTAATATTTTTATTATTAACATCAAGTACATAAAACATTCAATATTGTTTGGAATTTTATAAATAAATGTAAACATCTTTAAGTTATATTCAATGTAAAAAATAATCCTTCCATTGATTTTGTGTAATTATTTCGTTATTTTTATCCTCCACACTATACTTTTGTTAATACACAAGAATAGTGCAGAGGAAAGTTACAATTAGAAGACATTTTTAATTGTGACGGGACTTCGATATAACGGGAATTTGTGACGTCACGAGTAAGAATATATACATGTGTATGTGGCGGGAAACGGTTTTAAAAATTATACGGAATTCTAGTTCTTTTTTTTTTTCTTCAATTTTTTTAATAACGGTAATAAATAGAGACTTAGTGTGTTCTAAGAAAAAAGAACTATTCGAAAATTCCTTCTGGAAATACAAAAATTTAACTTTATTTAATTTTTTATACTTTAACATTCTGAACAAAACTTCCTTGTAAAGAATGAAAAAGTATAAAAAATTTATATAAAATATCATATTTTTCAAAGGAAAAGATTAATTACAAATGTAATTGTTTTTGTAGTATGTATATATTATAACTCTGTATAATATATTATTACAAGTCCCGTTACAATCGGAAATGTCCGATAATTGGAACTCTAGCCATATTTTTCATTTGAAATAAATTAAAACTGAAGATTATTTCGCAATAAAATATGTCATGTAATTAAATTTGACATATGTTTTGCAATTTTACTCAATTTTTTTTTTTTTTTTTTTTTGTTTTTTTTTTGTTTTTTGTTTCAAGAATTTACTGCACAACCTTTTAAACATTTCGTTCATTCTTTGTGGAATGTCCATGTAGTATTGTAAAATTACCATTAAAATAATAAGTTATTTTAAACATTAAACTAATTTTTAAATTAAAATATTTTTAAATTTTCTTAAATTTAACATTAACATAATCCTAAAATATGTCTTTCTACTGGAAGAATTTTCAATTTCATATTTGTATTTTCTTATTTTTTCTAAGTAAATTAATTTTTTTCTACATACATACATGTATATGTATATACTAATGAAGAATTTAAATATATGTACATACATAAATATGTAGCAATAATGCAGTCTTAAAATTTATCAAATTGTGACAAAAATTATATACCTAAAAAATATGAAAAATTAATATTAATAAAAATAAATACACAATTAATTTGGAGTTTTGTTTTTGTTTTTACTTCTTGATATTGTAATTGATACAAACTGTAATTTATTTTCTAATAAATTTTTGCTATTGGGTTATTATTATCCTGAAATCAAAATAATACTTACACACAGTTTTACTGAAATTTAAAATACGAACTTTTTTGTATTTTTGTGACCTTATGGCCAAAACACTATATTTTGAAAAAAATAAAAGAAAAAAAATATTAATGAAGAAAAAATAAGTAAATAAATTAAAATTTAAAATTTATTTACACCTGTACTCTTCAAGTACTTTAACACATATTTCACATTTAACTTGACAACACCAATGAAATTTACAATTACATCTTTCTCTTACAATTATATTTTTTGTATTATACCCTCGTCCACAGCATAAAATTGCGCATCCATCAAGTCCAGATGATGTTTTGTTACAAACTCGACCATGTGTGCCTGTTTCGTTGCATTTTATTTACAAGAAAAAAAATTTTAAGCAGATAAAAATTATTACAGAATTTAAGAAAGAAGGACTAAATTTACGTAAAAAAACTTGTGTTATTTTTTTACAATTGATTGATTTGAAACAGGAATTTAAAAATTAAAAAGCATTTTTTCTTCAAACACCGCTAGAGTAAAAAAAAACATAATAGAATAAAAATAATAATAAAATGTTTACAAACCTGGCCATTGTAACTGTTTACTATTACGACACCAGTCAGGACTTTCATCTAAATAAACAAGATCATGTGCTGTTGGAACTTTATACTGAGAATCCTTGACTTGTAATCGTCCTCTTTTGTTTAATTTCACTTCTGTAGCTTCATCATATCTTTCTCTTAAATAATCACCTAAAAATTGAATAGTTAAAATAATTTCCAAATTATTTTTAAATTATTTTTTATATTTTAAATTTAAATTGAATGGCCGTTGCTATAGCATCGTTTTTCTCATTGAAATTTATCGAAACAATTTTATAATTTACCAATTTCTCTTATCGAAGAAAGTTGTGACCAACATGTAATTAGACTGCAAGAGCCTGAGACTCCATGACATTTACATGTAATTCTTGTTTTTTTAATGACAGCCTGCAAAAAAAAAATCGAATATTTTTGATTTTTTATCTCAAAATATTTTTTTAAAAAAAAAGGTTTACATTGATCTAATAAAGTCTTCTTTCACTTTTATTTTTAGGATCAATAAGGGCTAAATAAAGTTTTTATTTTCCCTATGCTTTTGATTTTTGAATACATACTCATTCATCAATATGAAATTTAAAATTTCGTTTGCGTAAATATTTTGTATAAATATTAATCATACCACAAGATTTTAAAATTTTTGATGATGGTAAAAATAATGTATAAAAATCTTCCTTATCATATTTACTTTTTATATATACACATAATATATAATATTCGTTTTAGTAACATAAACAAGTTGATAAATCAATAGAAAGAGGAGTATAATTTAATGTTGAGAAAAGTGAAAAAAAGTGAAGATAATAATTATGAAAGTTTAGTGTTATACAGATTTTCTTTTTTTTTAAGATAATATTTTAAAATCAGTACCGAATTTATCTTGACAATTAAACCGATCTTAAAACCTATTTTCACTGTAAAAAAAAAATGAAATTTGAATAAAAAATTTGGTTTTGATACAGTTATAAGTGTGAAAAACCTAAAATATTGATTTTCCTCATGGACCTTTCCATAATTTTTTGAACAATAAAGATTTCATATTGTGATAAAAAATAAATATTAATAATATGTATAGTCGTTAATATAGGTACTTACTCTTCTTCCTGCTTCATTATTATGTAAATTGATTAAACTTCGAGCTTTCGCTGATAAACCGTTTTTTACTCGAACCAATGATGATGATGCTGGTTCAGGTTTTTGTCGTTGTCTTCTATTACCATGATGTTCCATATTAAATACTTTTGAATTCAATATTTCTCGATTGATTTTTTCCTTTAGATATTTAAAAAACAAATATATCAAGCATGAGCACACAGGATATTCCAAAATTTTTTTATTATATGAAATTAATAAGTAAATTAAATGAATTTAAATTGAACATTTATTTTAGGAGTTAAAAAAACTTTTTGTTTTTGTTTGAATAGTTAAAAAATAAATACTATAAAAAATAATTATTTTAAATTTTTTTTATATTTTCCACAGTGAAATTCAATTACAAAATAATTTCCACAATTACAATCCAATTTTAAAATTTAATTATGAATTACACTATAAGAAAAAAATGTAAATGCAAATTTATTACTAAGGCCTCGTTCATATTTTTCTTAGTACTATCGCTTTTTACTATCAGATGATTCAAATTTCCTTGTTTCCTAATTTTTATTATTTTATAAAAAAAAAATTGCTTTTTATTTAAATATAATAAATTTTATAATTTACTGACTAAAAATCATGTCAAATCATTCTATCGCCAACACAGGCTCACGTTTACTTCAAATTCAGTCTTTTTATGATTTGACGTCATTTTGAATTTGTTACTAGCAGAAAAAATTATACCATTATTGCCACAACCAGCGAAAAAAACCGGTTTAACTACCTAATGTGTTTGAGCCTGTACACATTAGGTGGTTGTAACAACGGACGCAAACCGGTTATAAAACCTGTTTTTATAACTGCTCAAACTATTACATCTGAAGATGACACGACCAGTTGTAACGAAAGTATGAGTGTATTATAACCGTGAAGCTAAAATTATTTTGGATGATTCTTATTATACCAAGTTTGAAAAAAATTATATCATTATTGTTACAACCAGCCCAAAATAACCGGTTTAACTACCTAATGTGCACACAGTGTTTAGTGTTGGAGATTGAAAAATAATTCTAACAAACACGTGTGGTATTATAAAAAGAACGAGTTCTAAAATTAATTTTAATTCTTTCTCATTTAGTACTACATTTTTTTCTATGCCCTTAATTTGTGTTTTCATTTAAAATATATTTTAAAACACTCAGAATTTTGAATACAAGTTGCAGGTACACCTATTTATATGTAGGTAAAAAAAAAACAAAGTAGTAAATGCTGATGACCAACCGTTTTAGTGTTGTGCATGGTTGTCTTCATAAAAATATGTACCATTTTTTTAAAACATGGAAATAGAATCTTTTTGTACGAAGGTATGGGGAAAAATAAACAACGAATAATAAAAAAGAAAAAAGAAAAAGAATTAATGGGAATTTAATTGAAAGATATGTAAATAACGATTATGCTAATGAATAGTTTACTATAGATGTATATTATACATGTCTTAAGTTTATGTAACATTAGATTTTAAATTGAGGAACGAATTTTATTAATATTGTATACTATTGATAGGTATTAATAAATTTTCAATCTGTAATATTATAATTTTTAAGTTAAATCGTATTTAAAAATCAATAGCAACAGTTTAGTCTCGAAATAAAAGTAAATACCAAAGATACCTTGCTTAAAAACTAAAAATAAAAATTACTACAGTTCTAACTTGGACGAGTTAGTGTCTCAAGTTATAGAAAAAGAAAGTGGCTTTTGAAACTGAAGGTCTCGGGTTCTAATTTTCTAATCAGTCAAGTTCACTCATAAATATAAATACCAATTCATTTGAGTTGGGTTTATGCAAGTACACAAGAAACAACCACACAAATATTATAACCAGTATCAACGAATTTAGTGGTTCGCATTCTACTTAAAACTGTAGGTGATGTATGATATGACAAAAAAACGATGTAGAAAACTCAAGGTAACTTTGAGTAGGACCTAGCTTAATTTTGGCTGTAGCGTCATCGGAATTGGAATACCATTGATAATTTAATTCAATAATTAATCAAGTCTGATTTCACTAGTGCATTATGATAATTTTTATACACATTTAGATTAAAATACAACATTTTTCAATATCTACATACATACACATAAATACAGGTGGGTAATTGAAATTTCTAAAAAGTAATTCATATCAGTTTTTTAAACTTGATACCTATATACATTACATTTTTAAAAAATTTCTAGTTATCTTGTTGCTTCTTCACATTTTTTTACTACTTTTTCAAATTTTTTTATTTGGTTATTCGTTGGTTTGATACTTCCGGAGACGCAATTACACTTAAAGGTGTCGTTTTGATATCAAATCCCTCGTGACCTTGGGAAAATAACGACAAACGGATAGGAGCTATTAATAGCTATCAAATTCATTCAGAATCATATCCCCAACTCTGATACGAAATATGTCGTGAACGACATTTCCTCAAATAGGAAGAAAACTTCTCATTGTTCGGTACCTTGTACATATAGGTATGGTACATATGAATTTGTTTTTACTTTTTAAAGTTTTAATTATTTTTGTAGTTATTATTGTTTTCTCTCTCTTTTAAAACAAAAAAAGTTTGGTATGTAATACTATGTGGCTAATGTAGCTTACCTGTAATTCAATCATTTCTTTTTCTTGAAGTTTTGAGTTTAAAATTTCTTTGGTTATCTTCTCTTGTAATTCTAACAGATCTTCAGGATTGAAAAAGCTCGAAATACCATCATCCTTTTTAAAAGTTTTATTATTATTATTATCTTGACGATTGTGTGGTGTTGTTGATATTGCTGTTAGTGTTCCAACAATCGATGATGATGCTGATGATGTACTACTATTATTACTTGAATTTGAATTTAATGATATTCCACCACCACTATCACTATAGTCAACACCAGCCATTTGCAATGATGATGATGATGAAAAAAGTTTTTCTTCAGATTTTCCTTTTTGTAATGCAGAAATTAATTCTTTCGCTTCACGTTTACGTTCTTTCTCTCGGATGTCGATAAAATCTTG
Source organism: Bombylius discolor (assembly GCA_939192795.1). Lineage (NCBI taxonomy): Eukaryota > Metazoa > Arthropoda > Insecta > Diptera > Bombyliidae > Bombylius > Bombylius discolor. The sequence continues at coordinate 31,471,688 of OW584243.1, read as the reverse complement.
TGAAATCCTTTATAGAGGAGAAAAAAAAATTTAATTTGAAAAAAATAATTTTTTGCAATTATAAATTTTTAAAAAAATATGAGAAAAAAAATTTTCACTAATGTTGAAAAAGTTTTTTTTAATGTACAGATGTATTTTTTAGAAACATTTTTGCTTCATAATATAAATGATTTTATTTTCAACAATGCAATATGTTTGTTCTGTTGAAATTTTGGAGCCCTCGTTGTGCTCATATGGAAGAGCCGCCCGTGTATATGTATGTATTAAATATTTATCCTGAAAAATCATTTCTAGCAAATAGCATGGTACACATGCTTAGAATGAGAAATCAAAACAAAGATATTTTCATCAATTCCGTTTTTCATACGTTGCTTGATGAGAACATTGAGGAAAATCTTATCAATCCTAAAAGTCGCTGCTGGGTAGTGGGTACATACATATATGAGTTATATTTGTGTACATTAAGTGACTGACTACTATTGATTAATGATTAAAGCTTTGAGAGGGCGTATTTGTGAATTTCACTTACAAATTATTTATGTAGTCTATGAAAAATCTGTACAATAATTCTATAAATCACAGTTAAATGCGTATTTTTCAGCTCGTTGAATTGCACTTGACATTTCTCTCGCAATATTCTCATTTTATATTTTCGGTTTTCAAATTAAATCAGGCGTGAAGTACACTCTTTCACCCTTTTTTTATTTTCTCCTCTATTTCATGCTTGAAAAGTCATTTTTTCCTCATGTACCTACATATACATATGTAGGTAGAATATAGAATGTCCATATAAAAAAATTTCTAATCTACATATATATGTAATAAATTGTTTAGCTTATGCATAAAATATGTACATTGTATAAATGAAAAAAATGAACAAAAAAGGATATATGAACAATAATAATTTAATATTATAACACAATGTTATAATCAGGCTTTGTTCATAAAAATTGTTGAAATTTTAAAAAAAGAACATTTCAGGGCTCTATAAAGATTTATAAGAACAGAAAAATTTTGTTTTTATTATAAGCCACCACGTAAGGATATCAAAACGTTGAAATGTTGAACTTTCTAAATTCATAAAATATTTGAAAAAGCCTAAATTTTGAAAAAATATAGACAATAAAGTGCGAAATAAATTTTCAAAATAAAAATTTTAATAAATGCTAATTGCGGATTTTTTGTAGAAAGCAAACCTTTTTGTTCGAATTATGTTTGATGAATAGTTTGTCTATTTTCTATAAAAGAAAACTCTCAACAATTTTCTACTTATTTGAATTATGTCTGTATTACATAATAATTAGTATATACTTACTTATAAGCAAATTCCAAATCATCGCCACATCCACCCCATGTCCAATCATCATGCAATTGTTTCGGTCTAGAACTACGAGAACAACCACACTGAGGTAATTGGCCATCACGGCATGCCCTTGCTATAAAACTAGTAACTGTCGCTGCTGCTAAAGCATGAATAAAAGCCATTTCAGGAGATCCTATATAATGTGTAAGATTTTATTAGTTTTCAAATTATGTAAAATTAAAAAATTTTTATTACAGAAAAAAAAAAAAGTTTTAAACCTTTTTTAAAATTAGTTTAATATACAAACTGAAATATGTATCATATTTACCTACATAATATTACGAGTATATGAGCCCTTGATTTTATTGTAAAACTTTAATTCAACAATTAGATGTGGTTTTGTTATGATTATAATACACAACAAAAGTTTAAATAGAATATAATATAATAAAAATAATATAATACATATATAAAGTTTACAAAATCTACGACAAGTAATAATATCCCTCTATATATAAGGATCATAAAATCAGGAAATTTAGGGTAAAAATTTATTAAATAAAATGAATTAAGATGCATATAAAATACGCACAGCTGCAAAATACATAGGAATATATTACAAAATAATATATATGTATATATGTATATAATATGTATGTATGTGCATGAAAAAAATCATTAAACACAATACAAAATAACAAAACACGTAGATGTTTTAAAATTTTAATTTCATATAATATATACCTATGTATGTAATTTGTTTAATATTTCCTTTGAAAAAGCAAAGTATATATAATAAGGATTATTACAATAATGTAATATTTGTTTTAATAACCGGGATCTGGGTACTCAAAATGATTTTCAAAAGAATACCAAGAAAAAGGATATTATTCAGATTTTATAAAACTTCAAAAATTTTTTTTTTCTTTGTAAAAAATATAAAATAAAAAATATATTGGTTATTAAAACAAGTGTTACAGCTTCTCTTAAGAAAATACTATAAGCAGTTGGAATTTTTTAATAAATATTTGTTATATGTCTAGTAAAAAGAACCATTTTTGTAATCTGAAACAATGTTAATGTTTTGTAAGTTTCCGTATAATTTAATTAAATTATTATTAAAAAATTTGACCATTATATATTTCCCATGTACATAATATTGTTTTATTTTTTGCAAACAACTTTGAAGTAACGAACCCCCAAACCAATATGTGTATATGATGAATGTTTAACAGTTAATAGGGTTTTTTCTTCCTTATATCTTTCGCCTTTTTTTGACAAACCCAAGACGAACTATCAAGTCTAATCAAATTAAATTTGGATTTACCGAAAAAAATAACACTCTCCTAATCTGAAACTGGTCTTTCGAACAGTTAAGTCTATTTCTTTTCGTTCTAGCTGTCAACAAGGGATTTTTTGCTGCACGATAAAAGTTCAATACAACTTCTTGCAATCGAAATTGAAACCGTTCGTGAAGAAATACATACACCAGTGGCATCGTAAAATTATTTTCTAATCTTTTCTGACGTGACAAATCTGTCTTTCCAACAAATATGTTTTAGTAAATTATCTTGAAGTACTGTAGTCTTACATTTACAGTTCTGCCCACTTCTTGTAGCGAATGATTTCGTTTCTTCGAGTTTTCTTTTTAAATTTTCTAATTGATGATCATGAAAATCCTATTTTTTTTTACAGACATTCTTTTATTTTCAACCACTATGTAAATAGCACTATAAATGTCAGTATCAGCAATTTTTAAAATTTTTAATAAGCTATTTTATTTATAAATCTATAAACAAATAAGACTGTTCTCATCTGGCCGAAAAATTACCAAATTCCTGTGTCAGATACAAGAGATAATTAAGTAGATATGGGAAAAATCAAATTATATGTCAACTCGAACTTAATATTTGCCAGAGGTGTACATTTTTATACAAGAGAAAGAAAAATAAATGAATTGATTGCTTAATTATTTTTTTAAAATATGAAATTGTGTATTTACTTACCAATACTGGTCATAGGACCAAATACTGTATTATCATCTGTTGTACTGCAATTCCATCGACGATTTTTAAATTGATGTTGACATTCCTGAAATACACATGTAATATATATAATATACATGCTCCCATGGAATTTTTTTTCATTACCTTCAAGCATTAAAAATTTATTTTTTTTTTGTGAATATGCAAACTGAAAATTTAAATGTTTTATTCCTATTGTAATATATGTATGTATGTATAAAAAAAAAAACTTATTTTTAATTTACTTTTCTAAATGATTTTGATTACAATATAAGAAAAATCAAATTATTTTAAGAGAATTTTCGTAGCTATTGATATAAAAAATAGTTTTTTTTTGTATTTTTAATTAAATTTTCTGAAAAATGTTGGTTTACTTTTAAACTTAATTTTACATAAAATACTATTTAGTCTGTTAAAAAAAAAATATACATTCTTACACACCTGAACTAATTAAAAATAAATTTGAATCATCTTTAAAAAATAATTATTACACTTTTCTCAAAAGATATTTGAAAGTTATAAAGGTAACAGCATGAGAATTATTTTTTTTTAGATTTCAAATATATTCTGAAAACACATCCTTTTTCCTAATATTGCTACTTGTTTTTTTTTTTTTTTACTTTTTCTTTAAAAAAAAAAAATGTACATAATAAAAAAAATAAATTCAAGGAGAAAAATATAATTATTCCGTTATGAAAGATATGAATTTTTTGGTATTCGTCTGTAACATATGGTTAGATTTTTATATTTTTTATAATAGAATGAAATGCTATAAAATACATATAAATATAAATACATGTATGTGTATATATGTATGTATAACATGTAAAATTTTTCATATGAAAACTTATATTAAATTGGAAATAACGAATCCAAAAATATACAGGGTGCTTGGAAATAAGATAAAAGGAAACCACAAATAGGTCTCGTTAAGACTTAAAAAAATCTCTACTGGTAGGTTTATCATCCATAATTTTCATTATATTGTCATTTAGGAAAATAGTTTTGGGATCCATTAACAAAATATTTTGCAATAGCTTAAAAGCTTGTAAGATACATACAAGATTTATGAAATATCCAAACATCCTTTATTAAATTTTCTGAAGAAAAAAACAAAGTTAATTTTTGAAAATTTTAAAAAGAAATCAATTAAATGTTTTTTTTTTTTTTTTTTTTGTTTTGTGTGATTTTGCAATTTTATATTTATTTTAATAAAATCGAGGCAATATTAAGCTATTTTATTTTTTAAAAAGAACGATAAAATTTATTTCGTTAAAATTAAAATAAAAAATATTTAAACATTATACAAATAAGTAAATAAACTTAAGCCTTGTTAAAATAAGTAAGTAGGTATGTACTCGTATATCTAATTGGAGTTTGGGTTTTGTTCTAAAAAATTCTGAACAATTAAATAATTAATGTTAAAATTAAAAATGAAATTTTTGAATAATGTGAGCTTAAATCAATAGCGATAAAAAATTTATAATTCTAATCATGAAAATTTTAATTTAATTTTTTTTTTACCTGTATAGCTGCTCTGGCTCCACGACTGACAGCTGGCATAATACTTGAATGAAGAAAACATAATTTTTGTTGGCCATATGTCATTCCGTCAACTTTATAACATAAATGTGGATTAAGATTGACATTTTCTTTGTATGCGATTGTTTTATTATTATTGATATTACCACCGAAAGGTATTATAAAATCACGTGTTGGTAATGAAATTTCTTGCAGTGATGAAGATCTCATACTACGTCCCATATTCCCTCTGATATAATGACTTCGTATTGATCGTGATAATTTTTGATTATCATCTTGTCTGTGATCAATCGTTGAATCATTTTTAATCAAATGAATTTTAGATGAATTATTTCCAAATAAATCGTGATGATTTACATTTGTTCCATTATTGATAATAGATGATAATGGAAATTGCTGTTGATGTTGTTGCTGCTGTTGTTTTCTTCGTTGCCGTCGGCATCTAGGTGTATCTAAATCTCTACAATTTTGTTTACGTCTAATAACTTTTCGATGATCACCTTTTGCAACGCCAAATAACTGTTTTTGTAATTTTTGATTTCTTCTGAATGGTTTAATTGTGTTTGTTGTCATTACTTTTGTTGTTGTTTTTGTTGAATATTTTCTAAAATTTCTTCGTCGAGTACTTGAAAAAATACGCGTATCTTTACGATTTTGATTATTATTTTGTTTCCGTTCATTTTCATTATCATTATCATCAGGTGGAGTTTGATCATTTAATAATAAAACCTGTGGTATTATTGTAATTTTATCTTTTGAAAAAATATCTTCATGATCATTATCGTTATTGTTATTATTATTATTATTATTATTATTATTACCAAATGCCTCATAATTTGTATTTTCTGATGTTATTTTTAATGTACCATTACCACCACTACTAATATGTTGTTCTCTAAATAATTTTGGAGATGCTGTTGTTGTAAATAATGATGACGATGAACTTTGAATTTCTGTTTGTGGTATTTTCGTATTATTTTTTTCTCGTTGTAAACTAGGAAATACAACAAATTTGCTTTGAAAATTTCTGTCATTTTTTGTTAAATTTTGTAACATTAAAATATGATTTTTTAAATCATCGATATTTGTTGAAAAGTCATTTTGCGATTGTGAAGATTTTTTAGACTCTCTTGTCGGATTTTTTAAAGCCATTGGCAAAATATATTTCCTCTCATCATTATTTTTATCATTATCATTATTATTATTGTTATTATTATTATTACTATTATTATCATCATTATTATTATTATTTATATTTGGAAAGTTCATATTTGTATCTGAGTCATCTTCTAATATTTCAATTTCTTTTTTATCCATTTCTTCTGCAATTGGATTACTTGAAGACATTTTTCGACGACCTAATGGCGGTGATAATGTTGATGTTATTTTTTTTGTTAAATTTGATTTTACATATCCAGTACTTGAATTACGTAAATGTATTGGCTTTATAAAATCTGTCAATTTATCTAAGCCTTCATAATGCATTAATGAATAATCATCATTTGTTACATTTAATGAAACGCTGTTATTAGATAGAATTTCAATTTCTGCTTGAAATTCTATAAATGGAGATTTGATTCCTAGACACCTATTCAAAATATCAAAATAAAAATAGAAAAAAAATTAACATAATAGAATGTAAAGTACTTTTTTAAAACATAGAAAACCTATTAATTGATGCAATACTTTTTAATTTAGTGAAATTTTCGTTTCAAAAGTTTCTAGTTATCAATTAAAATTTCATTTGTAACAGCAATGTCAAATGTTCTTTAGAATATGATTTCATTTTTTATTTCAAATTAAGGGAATCACCTTTATCAAGTATTTGGGGAAGAATACAAATCTGAATTAAAATTAAGTACATACATACATACATATGTATACGTTTTGAATAATTTTTACAAAGCAAAATGTATTAGGAACATGTTTTTATTACTTTTCCAGATGACATCCTTATTTTATTTTATTTTTAAATTTTAAAATATTCTTTTTAAAGGAGAACAAAAAAAAAATACGAATACAGGATGTTAGACCTGAATTGATGCATTATTTGAATACTTAATTAGTTAAAAGTATATACGGAAAATAAATTATTCAATGTCCCCCTTTTTAGCAATCCTTGTCCCACATTCAGTACTCAAGACTACTGTTTAGATAAATTTTACATTCGCTGTATATAAATTAAAAAAATTACACTCTATAAAAGAGATTGATATTTCCAATTTATAAAATGTATTAAAAATATATATCACACCTATAACATGATACCTATGTATGTGTAAAATTTATACCACTCATATATAATTTTTGATGAATATCAATTATATGAAAAATTATACAAAATAGTAGATGGATTTACATAATGAATATATTTTTTTTATAAAAATGACACCAAATTTTCAACTTTTAAAAAATCTTTTAAAACAACTTTTTAAAAGATGCTATCTATCAAAATTGATTGCACTTTAATTGCATATACAAGATATGAATGCAATGTATAATACAGGGTGTCTTGTTTGGTTTGCTTTAGATTGATACCAGTGATAGGTCTCATCGAGACAAACAAAATATCGTATGAGTGGGGGTGGTAAATCTCAATAGTTTGGCCGCATTTTTTTCAAATAAAACACAATTTATGTTTTCCTATTTTCTCTGAGATTTCTGAAAACTAAATAATAAAGGTTTCATTGTAAATTCTAAATCTATAAATCCAATAAATTCTGAAAAAATGTTTTTTTAGAGATAGGGCCTTACTTTCTTTTACAATATTATTGGAAATCGATTGGACATTCCGATTCTTTAATAAAAAGTGGGAGTTAATCTAAGCCTTTATTAGGCAAAACAGGGTTAAACCCAAAAATTAGAGTGAAAATTCAGAAAATTTTGACTTTCAACGAATCTCACTTTTGTAGGATTCAGGGTAGAGGGACAAGTATGGTACTGTTTGAAAGAAAAAAGGGTACTCTACATTTTTGGTCGAAACAGGTGACGTTAGAGTCCCCCGGTAAAAAGTTATAGGGTATACCGTGAGAAAAGAACAAAAAAAACTCAATGTCCATTGAGATTTTCCCACCACACATACGATTTTTTGTTTGTCTCATGAAATCTATCAATCCAAAGCAAACCAAACAGGACACCCTGTATATATGTACCTACATATGTATTTTTTTAACTTGGTGATAAGAAGCAAAACAAAAAAAACATTTCTTATTGAATACCGAATATTTTTATTAGTAATATTTTTTCTTTTTATTTCTTTTCAATTTATTTGTTCTTATCTATTCTGTTTTTTCTGTTGTTTATTTGTACATATAAATTTGTATTTTGTATTATTTGTTAAATTTGATCAAATTTTTGTTTATTTATTTTTTTGAAAAGAATAAAAGGAATAATGTCGAAAAAACAATCAAAGTTTATCTTAATCAGAAGACGTATGTTCTGCATTAATCGAACAATGATAAAGAAAGAAAAATAAAAACATAAAATCAAAAATTTTCAAAATATGTATATAAATAAAAAAAACTGGATGTATGAAATGAATAAAATCTATAAAATGATAGAATTTATCTTCACACATAAAAAACTTAATTTTGGAAAAGCATATAGTGAAATGTACATATGTACATACCTACATATATAAATGTTGGAATTGTTTATGTTGTTACTTTTTATTCTTACATAATATGTTTTTTTTTTTTTGTTTATCATATTAAATATGATATGTATGTACCTAAAAATTATTCACAATCCAAATGAAAAACTAAAAAAATTTAACCAATAAGTCAATGAATTTTCCGAAAAACAATATAAATAAAAACTTTATATACATATATATGTACATTATAAACAAAATATTTTCTTTGTTTTCCTGTTATTTTGTTGTTGTTGTTGTTCTTATTCATCTTACATAAAAAAACACATTTTCAACTCAATTTTATTACATATTTTACATCTAAAGATACATTTCAAATATTTTCAAAAGAAATAAAAATAAGATAACAATAAACTTGTTTTTCTCACAAAGATGGTTTTTAAATTGTATATATTAAATTGATATATTATTGTACATATAAATTTTAGAAGAGCAAATGATGATAGAGGACTTTTCACCTTTCCCTTTAAAGTACAATACATATCATACCTTAAACTTCATTTATTAGAATCTTGTTTAACTAGTTATCTTTTCGATTGTGCAGAGTACATTTTTAACCCTTTTAGTGCCGAACAACGATATATCGTTGTCGAATACACTTGCGAAAAATGCCAACTAAGACATACTTTTTCTTTCTAGTGCATTCAATCAAAAGTTTTGAGATGTACTATTGTTTAAGTCTCAAAAGTTTTTTTTACATATTTTAAAAATTTAATTTTTGAAATTTTTTTTTATTTCGTAATTTTTTAATTATCTTTTAAAATTATTTTTTTATGACCCTTTTCCTAAAACTCAATAAATTCCGTGAATTTTGTTTGGCACCTAATGCACAACTTTAATTTTTCGCTCTATTAAATATGTACATAAATTTAGCACGAAATTTATGTCAGGCTTATAGTTTATACACCTAACACTTTAACATGCACTTTAATACTTATGACAGACCAAGGTTTAGAAACTGTCTAAACCCGTTTAAATGGATGAACTCAATCGATATGCATTTATAATTTGTTATATCCTTTTTGCATATTTTCTTAACCACGATTTATGTATATCTTATATATTTTCTATTTTCTACACAGAATATTAAGACACAGCTAATGTTTGTTGAATATAAACAAATTTTGACAGAACAACTACACAGACAAAAAGTATACATATTATTGCTCTAAACTTAGTTCTAAATGGTTGTTGGTTGATTCATGGTTGGTTCTTGATTCATTGTGCGCGGCCCTTTAGAATATTGTGATTGTCATTTAAACTTTATTTTAAAGTTGTAATGGAATATAGTCAATCTAGAAATGATCACCAGTATTTCCTCCATTGATCTTCCCCGAATCCTTCCTTACTTTTATATGCTAGCACTGTATCCAGCAAAAGGACATTCTTAAAACTCATGAAAATTAAAAAAAAAAAAACATCCTTAATGATATTTATAAGCTTATATCACGGTATCCAGCAAGAACTTATACATATATATATATGTTGTTGACTTTTAAGGTGTCAACGATATTTGTTCTTAAATGAACTGTCGAAGAATATTCTACACATGTATGTTTTGTCATACTTATTTCATATGTCTCTATTTATACATACATATAAATTATCCTATATGTATTATATATTTAAAAAATCTTCAAAGAAAATCCTGCATTTTTAAAAGTACATATATGTACAATAAGTGTTACAAACAAAGTGTAAATGTGGGACATACAAAACAGGATATATGTACATAAGTATTATGTACCTACTATGTGTACATATATTATTTTTGAATTTTAAAAAAGGAAATTCATACATGAAAATTATCTTGAAAAACTAATTTTTCCCCAATTTTTAGTTTTTGTTTATTCAAGTATACGATAAAATATGTACCTACATAGGTATACATAAGTATATGTATGTATATAGTATATAGTATATAGTATATACTCTTATGTATAATTTTTGTCATAATAAAAATAAAGAATTTTGGATAAATTTAAAATATGTAAAACAAAATTCTAGAAGACTAGTTTCTTTTTAAAATTACCCTTTATCAATTGAAATGTTTTAGGAAAACTAAAATTTGGAAGTTCATAACGGTATTTTTATTAAAAAATTTATCCCAAATATTATGTGTTTTTATTCTTTGACAATACGTTATACTTTATTTGCCAATATACCTACACAAAATACACATGTTGTTATTGTTAGTGTGAGTGGAGGGAATCAGCTAGGCATCCACGAGCACTCAGACAGGAGAGTCCATTGTACTCAGCACCCCGTCTTTAGTAAAATCTTCTCGTTTTCCTAGTAAACGAGTGGATTTTGTCTAGGGAGTAGGAGTTGAGAACAAATGTCTTCCATTCTCATAACATCAAAATTCCATGTACGGAACCTTATCCTATAGAAGGCCAGGCAATAACAGAAATGGTATGTATGTACATATGTATGTAAGTATATCATCATATAACCAATAAAATTTAATATTCAAATTATTTTAAAATGCATAAGTATGACATTAAGATAAATATTTTCTTAGTTATTTATTTTGTGGTTAAATTTTTTTCTATGTAATTGAAGGTCATATTTAATTCTTCAATGTAAAATTTAAATATAATTCTCGACAATATTTTCAAAAAGATGTACCTACCTTGATTAGAAAAAAACTTTACAATAACAATTTCAAAAAAAAAAAATTATTATGCAAAAATATTTTAATTTAAACTTTAAAATTTACTTACAACCAAGTTGGGACCCCTTGTAATCCATTACAAATTTTAATGATTGTGATGAATATGATTGTGATTCGAAATAAAATCCATTTATTTTGATAAAACTCCATATTTATATTGAATATTTTTTTTATCGTTTTTTGTAAATAAAGTTTAAATCGTATTTTTTTATTTCATTTTCTTTGCAATTGAAGTCAGGAGCACTAAATACAATGGTTTATAAAATATTTGTTTGAAATATTATATTTGTTTTTGTACAATACGAAAATTTGTTTCACTTAATCATTTTTAAAAAAGTCTGTCTCTGAAATATTATATTTACGCAATATATTTTATGATTGTATTACATTTATATTTTCTATGATAAAGCTGGAAATTCATAAAATTAACTTGACTGGATTTGAAAGTTTTTTTTTTTTTAATTATTTCAAAGTTTTTTTTTTTTACGTCTTATTGCCTGTATTTTATATTTTCAAGTTGTTTCGTTCTAGAATTTTTCCTGTTTCAATTTCTTCTCTATAAATTATATTTTCTTTTTTTTTAAGTTCTATTCTTATTACTTTTTAATTTACTACAGCACTAAAACACTGATAAAAATAAGTAAAAAAAATTTTGAAAAGGTTGATCAACGGCTATAATTCTTATTCATGAATCTTCATAATTATTTCCGATTTATTTTTTTGTTTTTTTTTTTCTGCTTCAAAGTAAGAGCAAAGTTACCTGATTCTGATTGTCAGTTGCTACTTATTCGTGATTTTTTGATTATAAACCATCTTTACGATTTCTTGTATCAGTTGCGCTATTCACACAATATAACATAACTGCCAGTTCTACTAAATTATAGTATAGCATAAATAGTACTACAAATATATAAATCTGACTGGGTACATACATACGTAAGTGTACAAATATACGTGCATTTATTTGAACATCATGTTCTTCATTTACTGCAACATGAAGATATCTTTAAATGTGATAAAATTCAATGTCCAGAAGGATTTCAGGGCTTTTGTGGTTTTTTTGTTGAATATGCATCTGTAAAGATAGTAATTATTTACCATTTGTTGTTAAGATTATTAATTTTTTATCTTTAAAAATCTTTCATTGTTTTTTGTAAAATAAATGTCTATGATATATCAAAACACAATAAATATAAATACTATGTACATGTAGGGAGAAAGTGAAATAATAATATTTGAAAATACATAAACATTGTTCATTATTTTATATTTGAATTGAAATAGGAAGATCCAAATTTCTCATTAACTTTAGACTAGTGAAAAATTTATTATACGAGTAGGTATAAATGATTTTTCTTAAAAATAATACTGGTACAGAGAATCAAATCAAAAGTTAACTACAGTTGTAACACTAGTATTTCAGAAGTTGAATTTGGACTATAAAACATTTTTTTTGTCAGAAAATTAATCCAAATCAGTGATTCTGGGATATCAGGAACAGAATTATGTACTTCAATATCGAGCAGAATTTAACTTCGACTTTCAAATTGGGATCATGAAACTCGATTATTCGTATATTTCATATCGAATGCTCGATAATAGTAGCTCGACAGCACTTTTTATATTGAATTACTGCTGACTAGGTGATAATTTATTTAAAAAATTTTTTTTAAATAAATTACATATTTTTATTTGTTTTACTAAAATATTATTTAAAGGTCCAGTTTTACAAGCCAAAAACAATTGAAGTTTTTATTGAACACATGGGAAAAAACATGAAATATTTTTTTTTTGTATGTTATATCAATTAAATATTAATATAGTACAAAAAGTTTTTTATTTGTGTCCTAATTCTTTCAGCATTTCCTCATATATTATTGTCGGCGAGGACCATTCTATAAGGTGATTCAGGATCAGGAACGTGTTTAAATGCTTACAAATATTGTGCAAAGCAGCACAAACATTTACAAATTTATGCCAAATTTATAAATTGAATAAATAAAAGCTTAATTTAATTAAAATATAAATGAAACTTCAAGCATAGAATTTTATTTATTTGTAAGCAAACATTTAAATTTGTAATTTTGACAGCTCGTACTTCGAAAACAAAACGAAATTCGATTTATCGTATTCTGCAATACCAAAACTTACTTTTGAATAAACGATTATCGAGTTTCGAAGTATATAATTCCGCCCCTGAATGTTCAAATGCTTAAATAGCATGGAAATGAACATTCAAGTGATTAGGTAAATGAAAAAATAAATAGAAATTATTAATTCACCATTTTTTAAAATGATAAAAAATGTTCAAGTTAAATTTTTCGAAACATTTATTGTTATCAAAAGTTGAACTTTAAAAGGATATACTCAATAATTAGTTACCTCTCGTATTAACATCAAGTTATATATAAATTCGTTTCAAAAAAAACCTTTTTTGTCTTCTTTTTTTTCTTTATCTTCAAAAAATACTTCTATTTCGTTTCACATAACTTTATTTTTCAATGAAATTGTATCATATATACGTGCCTCATACCTATTAGTACAAATTTGATACGTTTGACTGCAGAGAAATCGTTAATCCCAATTTAATGATTTTCCATGGAAAATTTTTTTTCCTGTTTTAATTTTTGACCTTCTTTTATAATAATACAGGAAAAGATTCATTTCTAATTATAAACGGTTAAATTTTGAATTGATTTTATTTTTATGCTTCGAGTTAATAAATTTAATTTCATGCTACTTTCTGTATTATCATTTTTAGAAAATATTTTAATCACTGAATTTGATCGTACATATGTACATAAATGGCATAACGCTATGAAAAATTTCGGTTCTTCAGTGAAAAACAATTTTCTTTTTTGTTGTTGTGTTGTGTTCATCAGTTTCAGTTTACCAGCTGTTTTGGTGGCTGTCAAATTACTGGTTTATAGCGTAAAAAATAATTCGAATTAAATCCGAATTTTAAATTAAATTGGGAGTACAGTATAAACGGGTAAAATTTGAAATTGGGATTAAAATTATAATCATGTTTTACTGGGCACTAAAAGGGCACTATTTTCAAGAAGAAGATCAATGAGCTGAGCAAAACTGAAGTTCTTCAGTTCCAGTAAAACACAACTAATAATAAAATTCAAAAATAATAGAATGCCATCTACGATCTTTGATAATGTATGTATTTTGGTTTGAATTTTTATTTTTGTATAAGAAATTTGACAAAAACAATCAAGGATACCATTTCTATCATTTCAGCTAGCAAATCTTGCTTGCTTGCTTGCTAGCCGATCTGGCCCTTATTCCCTCAGAAAAAAAGTATATAGCGCGAAATTTGTAAATTTTTTCTCAAACACATATACACATTTTTTTGTACGGCAATTAACTATATTTTTGGTCTTTTAAAAAATGTATAGAGGTAAAATATGAAGGATAATAAGGAAAAATGATGTTTTTTTTATATTGTAAGTGATGTGTAATGTAAGTTGTTATTCGAACGCATACATGTGTATAACACCTCCTTGTTTATTGTATTAAATTACATACTTGAACTAATTTCACTGAAAAAATTCAACAATATGAAACAAATCAAGAAGAAATATAAAATACAATGAAGAATGTGTTCATATGTATTTATTTACCAATCAAATATTTGTGATTGTCTTCTTCCTGTTATTTTTGTATGAAATGTATTTTCTAATCTTGATAAAATCAATTCTTTGTTATGTTTTGTTACAACCTTATTGAAACTCCCTGCATAATTGCATCAAAACCTTACAATACAATACACAACGCAGCTTCATAACATAATCTTTTGTGTATTTATTTATAATGACAATCATATGTACATGTAGGTATCTCAAAGACTTCATATAATTACGAAATAATTATATTGTCAGTTGTATTAGAAGGAACTGATGATATAACTAAAATCAACACAATATTATTGTAATAAAACCTACTATGATCATCATCGTAGATTCAGTACTATTTTTTTTTTTTTCATTTTTTCAAATATACAACCCACAGAAATTAAACTGCATATTCGACTTTAAGGCCAACGACATAATATCAACAGTTTATATACAGGGTGTCCGGTTTAAGGTTTTACAAAATAAAACCACAGATAGGTCTCGCCGAGCCAAGCAAAAAATCGTATTGGAGGATATATGCGCTTGTTTTTCTAGTATAATACGATGCCTCAACTTTTATTTTAACTATAAATATAAATATGTATATATTGTATAATGTATACATATACATATGTACACATATACAATATTATCAGACAAGCACAAAATTTGATATGTAAATTTCAATATTTTTCTATTTTATTTCGCATTATGCATTATTTTTGTAATTTTATTTTTTTAGAAAATATTTTGTCATAATATACATAAGTACTTTTAATATTCCATATTGAAATTATTATTAACACTCTGATTTATATTAAATTTTTCGTACGCCCGTCAATGTTAAGTAAATTTTTGTAGACCTTTTCGCCCCTAAAAAAAGTATGTTCTCGGAGGAGTAGGAAGTTGAAATTTAGCCAGTGTTTCTTTAACTTTTATTCGACACACCGATGTACATTTATTTAAAAATATTACTAGTTGCATTTATTGTTACTCTATCAAAATTTTATACGGTAAATTTTGTATCGTGCCTTATGGCAAACGCATATTCTTTAAATTTTAAAATAAAACTTACGTTGAAATGATGCAATTCTCGAGTTTTTGATTATGAAAAAGCTATAACGAATTTCATCGCATACAAACTTTCTTTAATTTTTATAATGAAGAACTTTTGTTCAAAAACTGGTTGTACGTATACAAATGTATACCATACCTTTTAAATTTTGAAATTGTTTTTTCAAAAAGCTATGTTTTAGCATCCTGTAAATCAAAACTAATATTTTTGCATTGAAATCTTTATCGAAGTTTTCTCTTTAGGACTGTTTTTACAGCTATCTTGTATTTTTTCTGTTTTTCGAGATAAAGAGAGAACGTCTTCATGATTTTTCGTGTATTTCGTGCTTTTAGCTAAAAATATGATACTTAGTGTACAAGATACATTTATATTACCCTACTTTGACCTTTTGTCATTGAAAACAATGTTTTCGTTGGACCCTTGTTGCATTTTGCACCAAAATGTGAAAAGATGACTTCATTCCACAGGCTGTACCTTCTGAATCAAGGCAGATGAAGTCGTACAATAAAGAGTTAATTTGTAGAGGAGAAATTGCACTTTTTATTTATGTATTGTAAAAAAAGGGTGTATGTTAATAAAGGATTTTTTCGAGAAATCACTGGGTTTTTCCAAAAAATTTCACTTTTGTGGTAACGGAGCTTAAAGTGCAAACGGTTTCCTTTTGTAAGATATGCGTATCATTGCTCTACAATAAACGACAACGGAGATACAGGGTGTACAAAAAAGTCGGGAAAATCTTTACCCCCTGTACCCGGAAACCGTTGAGATTAACCATCCCTCCTCCCACACCTTTTTTTGCTTATCTTGGAGAGACCTATTGTGGTTAAATTTTGTAATACCTTGAACCGAACACCCTGTGTAGCAATAACAAAAAAAAAAAAAATTAAAAATTTAAGAAGAAAATGGAAAAATTTAATAATTTGATTTCTTTAATATCTACTTTTGATGTTTGACTTTAAATGAAAACAAAAATTTATCAGAATACATTTCATTTTTCATTTTCACACAAATTTAAAATATATATACGTACATATG
This sequence comes from Bombylius discolor, assembly GCA_939192795.1. NCBI lineage: Eukaryota > Metazoa > Arthropoda > Insecta > Diptera > Bombyliidae > Bombylius > Bombylius discolor. Next base: position 31,454,757 of record OW584243.1, on the reverse strand, counting down.
TAGGTATTATTAACCTATAAATTTTTAAACAAAAGATACATATTACCTCCTCCTAAGTGATGTTAACTACATTTTTAAAAATCATTTTAATCAAAATACAAAGTACATACCTAGATAAATGCATTCATCAGGTATGTATTATATATAAACATTAATTAATGGGATTTCAACATTTTATAATCCTTTTTTATTAAAAAAAGATGATAAAATAGACTTTACCTACCTTGAATGTTTTTAATTTAATCTCTTGTTATTTTCAGATATTTTTTTTATTTTTCATTTTATTACATATTATGTATTGTTATACATATAATCACTGTTATCAAATTGACATTTTAATATTCGAAAAAAAAAAAAAAATTAGTGTAGAAATACTGCTATTTTTATAAAAACCAATTTATATGTCAAATGATTTTTTAACATTAAATATTTATATAAACACATCTAAAATACAATAATCCTCAGTTACAGGTGATTTTTTTTTATTGACAAACTAAATTACTCTACAAGTAGTCTTTTAAAAGCTCCTGCACAATTTTTACTACACATATTTAGAAAACTTAAGCTATTTTAATTTTAAAACAGTTTTTTTTTCTTTATTTCATTTTAAATTGAAATTGATGTTCAGAAAACATAACTATATTTTGTAAAATTAAGTCTAATAAGTCTTCTTTATTTGTCTGTATTTCAGAAAATACACTCAGTTTTTTTTTTTTTGAACACCAACTGTTTTTTAAAAACGAAACCACAAAAAAATTTCAAAATTAAACTATAGAATTTACACAAACGAATTTAATTATTTTACTTATAATTATAACGAACCCTTTTTATTTTCAAAATTAAAAGAAAAGCACGGATTTTCAAATATGTATACAAAAATAAAAATTAATAAACTACGACTATAAGACGCGCTTATTACTTTTAAATAAGAAAGAAATATTGATGCAATTACGGTCCTGACAACCTTTTACATCGAAGGACTTCGAAAGACAAACAAAAGAACCAAGAAAAAAAAGTACATAATAATAATGTATCAAAAAGTCAAGCAGAAGCAAAGTTTATCTATTATATCAAGTTGTGACACTGATGACGTTTCTCATTTTTTTGTGACCTTGGTCCCGTTATTTAAACTTCCTTAACGAATTTGCGAAAAATAGATGGTAATAAGGAGTTTGTTTGTAAGAAAAAGATAAAAAAAAAATTGAATAACATTTGATTTGGAAACTGAAACATTGTTACAGGGTGTACAAAATAAAAAAAAAAAAAACCTTTTTTAAAGTTTGTGTTTAACACTATTTCTCTATTTTTTAATACTTTTTCAATATTTTTGAAACTATTTTAAATATCTTCAAATATATTTATTCACAACAATTCACTTTTTCAAATACATGTTTTTTTAAACAATATAAATAAAAACTTTTAATCAACTTATACTTTTCTAGTTCACATGTTAAGTTCCTATGGAACTTATTTAGTATCGCCTTAAAAAATACATTGTGGGAAAATCTCATGTACTATAATTTTTTATTTTTATGACCTTTGTTGGGTTCACTCTCTCTTACAGCAATTCAGTATAGGACAACGGATTAGAACCAAAACGTTGGATCTGGACTGTTTTTTCTAATAGATTTTTTTTGTTAATGTAGTTGTTAGAAATTGTATATGTGTTTCTAAAATAAAGTGTCACAACTTAATATATAAATAAACTTTGAGCAGAAGCACCCTTTTTTTGATTACTATTATTATGAGTGACTTTCAAAATGTATCTACATACATATGTCATATACATACATATTTGAAAAATACGGAAAAGAAGTGTAAAAAATTTGAGAAGATGGAAATGAAAAAGGATTTCTATAAATATATGTACATATATACGAATATATACAAATTGCACATTAAGTACTAAAATTATAAATATTCATAACACATGATAAATTTGATAAGATTAAAAAATATTTATTACTTTTTAAAAGTAGTACCGAACTATGATTCAAAAATTTCTTATATGAATCGAGAAAATAAATGAAAAAAATACTTAACATCTTATAAAACTAAACTCGAACAATGTTAGTAAACAACTGAAGTCTAAAAACCTGTATAATTAATGTATGTATTTTTGTTTTAATTTTAATCTCATCCAGTGTATTTAGATCGTCAGATTTTTCCCTATTTTGGGAATTTCGATCACTTACACTTTAAAAAGGGAAAAAAGGGAAAAACTGTACCTCCTTGAACAAAATCGTGGGAAAAATCACAAGGGGAAAAAATTCTAAAAATTATATATAATACCTTCTTGTACATATTTTATACCACGTACGAAATATGAACTGTGAAAAATTATCACACCTTTAAAATATTAGTTTTATTCATATTTATTAAATTTTATGTTAAAGATTTTAGAAATTTTTTCTCCATTACTGTCATCCACCATATAAAGCTGTATCAGTTTTAAATTATCTCCAATTTATTTACTATAAATTATAATACATAGCAGCAAAATTTTATATTAAACTAAATATTTAAGACTTTTTTGTTTATACATATTTTTTTTTTGTTCTTTTTGTTTAGTTTTTAAATTTTTTTTTTACTTTTTACAATTTTTTTTTTAAACTAATTGTTGAATTTTATTCATTTAATTTTATAAAATACAAATTGAATTATCTTTTAAAAAAATACTAGTTTTAATCATTTTTGAAGGTTTTTTTTGTGTGGTAAAACCGTGAGATTTTTTGATTAAGTTTGTGGAAATAATGAGTGAAAATGGGACTTTTAGTGGGATTTTTCAACAATGGGACCTAACAACACTGATCTCATCTCTTCTCATCTTGTCATCTCAACCAGTGCTGCCGTTTTTACTACTATAGTCTATAGTAGTATTTTAACTCCTATTCTAATACGTTTACTACTCTACTCCTCCTTTGATAAATCTACTCCTGCTTGATTTGCAAGACATTGATCCTTTAAACTTTAAAATTTAATCATTGAAAATTATATTAAAAAATGAGAACATTGGTCTTCTACATATTGTAATTTGTAAAAAAAGAATTCGTTATTAAGGTAAGTAATAATATATTCTGAATTTTATTTTAATTTGACCAAAGATATTGATTTAAATTAAGAAAGAATTTATTTTTTTATTGAACAGAAAAATGAAACTTTCTAATAATAATTTGTTAACCACGGAAAATAAAAAATTTTAAGTAAAAATAAATGTTTTTGATATTCCATTCATATTCTTATTATTAAAAGTTTGACCACATTCATAATGGCGATTCAAAAAACATGTATCCAACCTACAAAAGTATGTGCATACTTCAGTACCAACCACTAATAATATGAAATGAATAGGTAATAATTCTAAGCTCAGTGAACTTGGGCAGATTCGAACTCGAGACTTTCAGTTTTAGAACCCAGTATATTCTACCATTTCGGCCACTGACCAAGTTGGATCTATGATGATTTTTTCATTTTCAAATACGATTTAACTTGAAAATTATTGTATCAGAGATTGAATATTTCATAAGATCAATATTTTTTGTATTTTTTTAAAAATTATATAGAACATTTGAAATATCTATTACAGAAAATAGTAGAAATTAAAATTTTGATTGATATTTTGTTTCTAATAAATTTATTTTATTTTATCAAATAATGTATTTGAAGTACAAAAAAATATTTCATACATATTTCACTAAAAGTATATTTTGTCTTAAATAAAATTGGAAAATTTACATAATTATTTGCGAATCTTAAAATTTAATTTGAAAATTATTCAAAAAACTATAGAATAATTAAAGAAGAAATTTCTAATTAGGGGACCTAAGCTATTGAAACAGAACTTTTTTCTAACGGTACTTTGAAATGTCGTCTTCAACGTGTCATATGTTTTTATTGACGCAAATTACATTTTATGGCCGAAAATTACTGTTGGAAATTTCATTTTATTTATTTACAAAATTAAATTACAAGAAAATAATAATATGTAGATTATTAAATAATTTATAATTTTTACTTTACTTACGTAAACGATTTATTGTTTGTTTCGACAAGACCCACCACCCTGCTCATTTAAGACCATCACATCTGAAACACCCTGTATATATATTGTTAAAAGCGAATAAAATTTCGACATTATTGAAATTTTTTTGAAATTAAGTTTTTACATAAACACTAGTAACATTTTTTCTCGATTTTACTATACTTAATGGCAATTTTCGGCTATAAAATAAAATTTGCGCCAAAAAAGACATATGGTAGGTACGCTGAAGAGGATATTCCGAAGTTTTCATATTCAAAGAATTTCATTTCAAAATGTATTAAATTTAATAATAAATACATAATACCTTATGGAATGGTATATGTTTTAATTGTTCGGCATATTTTCTCCTATAATTCCACAAAAAATGGTCAATAAGTATTGAATTAACTTTAGTTTCATCAATATCTGGATGTAGCTCATTAATTTCTTCTTTAATTTTTTTTTTTAATACTTCAACAATATAAATTGATGCTCCACGTATTTCAATTTCCATGTTATCCCCATTTTTTAGAATTTTGTTTGAATGTAAAATATCCATCAAGTCTTTTCCATATTCCAAAGCTCCAAAATGCATAAGAACTTGTGGTACTCGGTAGTCAGCAAACATTGTTATTGTTTCAATATCATCAAATTTTCCTAATCCTTCACCACGATAACATGCCCAAATATCTCCAATCAAAATTTGTGCACGTTTATAAAATGATACTTTTATATTTTTATAAATTGCTTCATCTCTATAACATGGAAATTCTGTTACAATTAGTTTTAATAATTTTTGTGCAGATCTATTTGCATATTTAACACAATTTTCAAAATTTCCATTGTATTTTTCAATTAATTTTGTACCAACTTCATGCAAACACTGAATACGTTCATCAATTAACGGTATCGTTGTAACACCATCATCAGATCGAAAAATATGTAATAATTGTTCTTTATCAATATTCTTATAAAAATTTGGATCAGTCATATCAAAACCTTCTTGAAGAGCACGATTAATTGCAGAACAAAGTGCATAATATCCAGTACAATTATTAACTGTCCACTTTTCACTTTCACCTTTAAAATAAATCAAAAAATATCTTCAATTTATAATTGAATTACCTATCTACCTGATGTCCAAAAACAAAAATTTAATGAATCTACTATAAAAATCCAATTGATAGCATGTGCATCGCTACTCGATGGATGGTACTGTACTTGTGAAAAATTTTCGACACTGAGTGTTCCATCTTTAAGATGTTTAATAATTTCAGATTTTATTTTTTCAAAACCATTTTCATGTATTTTAATATAATCAGAATTTTTTACAATAATTTCACTTGACTTAAATGGAGATAAAACCATTTTCTAAACAATTTATAATCTGAAAACCAAATATAAAAATTAAAATTTTCTTTATTTGTTTCCTAAATTAAATTTCATGCTTACTTTCAAGAATACAAAAATTTTTATTATTGAGAACAATGAAGTTATAAATAAAAAATTATTAAACTAATAAGCTGTGTTTTATTGGAACTGCGAAATTTTAGTAGTTTATAGCATACTGAGTGCTAAAAACACGTGTTTCTTCAGTGAGGAAGTGAGTAATATCAGAATTATCACTTCATGACGACATCAACCAAAGTTTATTTATATTTCAAGTTGTAACACTGTTGACGTTTTTCATTTGTTTTCTACCTTTGTGTCGTTATTTAAACGTCATTAACGGATTTGCGAAAAATAGATAGTTCACAAGTTAAGTACATATGGAACTCATTTCGTATCACCTTTAAAAACACATTGGAAAAAAATATAAACAAACTAGTTTTTATTTGGTGTGCAAATGTATTTGTGTCATTTTATTTTTAAATTTGCCTATAGTTTATATGTTAATGGCGATCTGAGTCATATATAGAAAAAGCATTCGTATTGCCTTAAAAGATATTGTGGAAAAATCTCATGTACTATTATTTTTTATTTTTATGACCTTTGTTGGGTTCACTCTCTCTTACAGCAATTCAGTATAGGACAACGGATTAGAACCAAAACGTTGGATCTGGACTGTTTTTTCTAATAATAGATTTTTTTTTGTTAATGTAGTTGTTAGAAATTGCATATGGGTTTGTAAAATGAAGTGTCACAACTTGATATAATAGATATACTTTGTTAATAACAGTTCTGCTCTACTATAACTGCAGTCAGTACATTATTTTAGCTATATTAATGTTATTTTCTTTATTTTTGAGTGCTTTCTTTTTTTATTATTGTGGAGCAAGAGATTTTTTTTGGAGAATTTTCATAAATTTTGTAAAAATATTTGTAATTAGGAATTCAGCTTTTTCTGCACACAACAAATGGGCAAATAAAATTTAGTGTGTGACATATGTGAAAAAACAAAGTAGTGAAAAAATTCATCGATTTTTGACCGTAAATATAAGCTTAAATGAATAAACAAGAATAGGTAAATATAATTTTATTGAAAAATTCAAAGAAAATACCAGGTCACATAAATATATAAAACAATATAAAAATAGATGCATTTTAAACTGACGCAATATTAAGTGTATTCAACTTAGAGATGGGAGCCGTATTAGAAAAATTTCGCGTAAGTACATTTCTTATATTCTGCTTTTTTTTGCATTGATATCAAAAAAATAATAAATTTCCTCCTATATTCAAAATATTTTAAATAATCTAATTTATGCCTTATTACATCATAAAACAAAATGTTGAGGGTAGCTAAAAAACAAAATTGATATTTAAATTAATTATGTTAATGAAAGTAGAAGCTAACTATATTTTTAGTATTGTATTAGCAAGCAATTAAAAATTTTTTCAAAGATCTATGTATAGAATTACATTTGTATTCTTATGCGAAAACTAGAACCTCGCAGCAACTGTATTGCAAATGCTGCTTTAGCAAATTAACCTCGCATCAAAAGCAACATCATTTTTCGAATTTTTTCGAATATTTGAATATTTTTTTAAGCAGCTGTCACTTCTAATTGCCAAGTGCTGGTTATTTAAAAGTTTCGTTTATTTTTATTAATTGATTTTATTAAAGTGATTGTGAAATAAGGTTTTTTCAAAATTTTTATTGATTTAATTATGGTCTATCTAGCCTTCATCGATTTTATAGATTAGCAACGAGAACAAGAAAAATACGTTATTGGACGAGAGAAATATACACAGTTGAAGAAATAGAGAATCATGGTTTATTTAAAAAAATAAGAAGCAATGATCCTGAACAACTTCAACCCATGCTTTCTCTTTTTTCATATGATACTTTGACAATAGAAACAGCTGGTAAACTGAAACTGATGAATGATGAAAGAAAATTATTCATCACTTCATCATTAATGAACAGAAATTTTTCATAGCGATTTCTATTGTCGAATAGAAAAAGTGAGTCCCAAAAAAACGTGTTTACTCAGTGAGGAAGTGGAAAATATTAGAATTATCAATTCATCAGGTCCTCTAAATTCTAAAACAGCTATTGCTGCGGTTTCTACACATTGTAGAGGTTTATACGTAATCCACTTTTAATTCGGATTTTGGTTCACTCTCAATATCATGTCGTATAAACCCAAAAATTTAACCCAAATAAACTTGGTTTAATCCAAATTTTTGTATATACATATATGTATAGCGTTAAAAGCAATGTGGCGGATTCTAATTTTTATGGTGCGAATTGTATACGTGTATCAACGTTTGCATGTATTACTTTAATCCCAATTCCAAATTTTACCCGTTTATACTTTACTCCTAATATAATCCAAAATTCGGATTTAATTCGAATTATTTTGTACGCTATAAACCTGTACATTGATTTGGATATGTTTGCTGAGTCATCTATTTTAGCTTGTTTTTTTTTCAGTCGGGATCTTATTTTGAAAATACGCCAAAATATACACTTTATTTTATTTAGCTTAGAAATTTGAGTATTTGATAAGTAGACATATCTAAGCTCAAGTATATGCCTATTTATCTTCCGTTGTTAGAAAAACAGGATGAATTTTTTTTTTTTAATTAATCATTATTTTTTCATATTTGCTTTTATATGTATATGATTAAAACAAGAAAACAGCATAACTCCATTCTTCTAGGTTTTCACTGCGAAGCAAAGAAGTTAATATTTACTAATATAGAATATTAGTTATAGATATTATAACATTTTAAGCAATATTTTATCAAATTTTGAACACGTTTAAAAATAATGATCAGCAAACCTATGTTGTTATTGTTACTACAGAAACATGATACTCGAATATAAATATTTATGTACATATATATATTCTTTTTTTTATCCCACAAAATAATAAAATGATAGCATTAGATTTGACTGGTTAAATAGCAACAGATATTTATGTAGGTACATGAGATCTCATTTTTCATGAAATAAATCTAAAATAAAGTAAATTTTTAAATGTTGGTATCATTCAATTATTTGCAAAAAATATAATATATTAACTAGAAAAAATAAAAAGCCTAATTGGGTAATAATTTTATATATTCAATTATTTCTTTAATTTTTTTCCCAGAAACCTAAAACAACAACTGAAATACTTGAGAATCTCGAACAAAATATTAAAGATATTGAAGAATATACAATAAGTACGCAAGCAAAACAAAAACGTTATGTTGGAAATTTTTTAGTAATATCAATTGGCTTATACATATTAGGATTTTTAATATTTTATTTTGCATTTTTCCCGCCAACATGGATGGAAAGAGCTACATATTCAATACCATTATTAATATTTCCATTGTTGTAAGTTTATTTAAATAAAAATAAAAAAATGTCATTTATTAACTAATTTTCATGTTAGAATATTTCTTCTTAAAAGACTTGTTGCATGGTATTTTCAAAAAAAATTAAATAAAAACTCAAGAGAATTAAATAAATTGAAAGATGAAAAGAAGAAAATTCTTGAACGTGTTATGGAAAAGGAAACTTATAAGGTAAATACATATAATTTTTTTTTAATTTCATTAATTCATGATAACTAATATGTATAACAATTTAATTTTTTGTTTTAGATTGCAATTGAAATACTCAATAGATTTGCTGATAAAACTAATAACTTAAAATCAATTGGAGGTAAGCTCTTTGCCAAAGAAGTTTAATCTTGTTTATGATTTTGTCTTAAATTTGTATTTACTAATTGTGACATAGTATTTAATGTTGAATCATAATTTAAAAAAAAAAAATTAGTTCTTGAAAAAATGAGTTTTTGTTGTTGTTTTGATTCAATAAAAGAAATTTGAATTCAATATAATTTTTTTAAATTCTTGTCTGCTTGCTTTGTTATTATAATTAAATTTTAATTGGGTGGTAGTGATTTTATTTTATTGTTTTTATTCGAAAGCAGTGTGCTTTATATTTAAAAAAAAATTGGTTTCAGTTGTAGCTCCCCGTTCAAAACCTCAGCAACAACAACAACAGCAACAGTTTTTAACATCAAATTATCGACAAATTAGTGATAGTAGTAGTAATATTGGATTAACTCCAACATCAACAACACCATCTAGACTTACTTCAGGTAATATAAATCAACAAATAACGCCAGAGATTCATTTATTATCCACATCAAATGATGAAACTTTTGCTTTGAGAAAACAAAATTTACAATTTCAAAGAAAAAAAACACCTTTTCCTATAATAAATCAACAGCAACAAAGTGTTTTAGAAAAAGTTGTTGATTATTTAATTGGCGATGGTCCACAGAATCGATTTGCAATGATTTGTAGGGAATGTTTTTCGCATAACGGTAAATAAACAAAAAATAAAATTCTATTTTTTTTTTTAATTTAAGACCATTTTCTATTTTAGGAATGGCTTTACAAGAAGAATTTGAATATTCAGCATTTCGTTGTATTTTTTGTAATGCATTGAATCCATCTCGAAAATCTAGACCAATTGCACCAAAATTACCATCAGATATTTTATTATCAAATAATGTTGCGAAACAAACCTCAGAAATAACACAAGATTCACAAAGTTCAACATCAACTTCAGAAAAAGAGTCAGGTAAATATACATACATACATATATACAGCTACGCTCAACTAAATAGAAACGCCTCAATAGAAAAACTGTATCTTAGTTTTTTCAACTTTTGTTTTAGAATAGTTCAATCCTTTTGAAATTTAGTACGGAGAATCTACATGTTATTGTCTTCAAATACATTTGCAGTAAAGTGATTAGCAACTTACTGTATGTTTTCATAAAGACCAATAATAAAATTATGTTTTGTGACCACTTCTAAGGACCACCGCTGATTTATCGACCGACTCTAAAGTTTTTCCAGGAACATACTGTTTATTACTGACTTATTTTCTGCATAGGTTTTTTTCTGTTCTCTGATATTTATTGGTATTTATAGAACGTTTCTAAATCAAATCCATTCTAGAGAACGCTAAAAGTTGGAAAAACCAAGATACAATCTTTTCTATTGAGGTGTTTCTATTTGTGCAGTATATGCAGTATACCGTGAAACTCGTACACCTTTTAGATTTTGGTTTTTTTTTTTTTTTTGTAATTTGGGAAAAAACTTGTTGGTTGAACTCAAGGGCCGTGGCTACTATTGGTGCAAATGGCGCACTTGCGCCGGACGCCAACCGCCGAACAGAATAAAAATTCAAAATATTTCCGTTAAATGATATATATTTATTAGTTACATCATGTCCATAATATATTGTCTTAGAGAATTTTGTTCTTGCACTAATTATTTGGGGAGAGAAATTCTGAAGAAAAACTAATTCAGCATTAAAAAACAAAATTTTTTCTTAAAATATTCAGTCTACTCTTAATCAACAATTCATTTTTTCCTAAATTCCAAAAAAAAAAAAAAAAAAAAAGAACCAAAAATCTAAAATATGCACGAATTCCACGGAGAGACACTGCATATACTATATATAATACATTTTTAATTCTATCAAATATTTTTAATTTTTAAACAGATCCAGATTCAGATGAAGACAATGTTAAAAATATTTTAGAAAAACAAAAAAATGAATCTTCCAATGAAACAACAAATGATAATAATACTGCTACTGTTACTGTTACTTCGACAGTAACTGCTGAGCAAGAAAATATAAATTCTGCGACAATCCCTCAAAGTAGCGCAACAAATGAGACTGAAAAATCAACTACAGAGAAAAAAAATGATTAAAAGAAGAATTATAAAAAACATCAATCATTGATTACATAATACACATCACTACCATTCAAGATAATAATAATAATAATATTAATAATCATGATAGTCTTTCCTCGTTACTATTTAATTTTAATAGAAGGCAATAATCACGGTTACTTAAAAATTATTTAACTCGATTTTATATTATATTAGTTATGTTCTTAATTCATTTTCAATATATTTTCTATTATTAATTGAAATAAAAAAATATATACATACATATATTATGCGCTAAACTTTAAATGCAAATAGAAATATTGAAAGAAAAACATTGTTTTCGTCTCGTTTTCCTGTTTAAATTTTTTATAAATATTCGAAAGAATCTATTTCAAAATTTTAAATGAATATTTTAATTTTAATAATTTTAAAATACTAATTTATTTATTTAAAAAAAAAAAGTTGTTAAATATGAATTTGTAAGAAAAAAAATATTCAAAAATTTTAACTTAAAAAAAGTACATAACAAAGTAATTGCCTTAAAAACATGTAAACCTCATTTGAATAACAAAATAAACGCTTTAAAAATGTTTTTCTTTGAAAAATTGTATTTTTTAAGAATAAAATACATAAGGAAACTGTTCATACGTTATACAATAATTGCATCAAATGCAAACCATTTAAAACTATAAATTTTTTGTGACTACCATTGAAACAGTTATACTTTGTTCACAAAGTTTTTTCAGTACAGGTCTTATGGAAGAGTTCATTTTTATCCAGTGTTGTTACATTTCATAGTAGTATAATAAGCTACTCATATCCCAATCTATTATATGTGCAATGAGACGCTGGAAAATAGAAAAAAACAATAACAGCCATCCCTTTGTTATCACCAGTAACACAGCCATAGCATATAGAATTATATAGCAGAAAAAGTATTAATATCCAACTAAGGTATATAGAAATACATGAAATAAAATACTCTATTTTCTTTTTTCTTTTTTTTTTTTAATTTCTGTTAGTGAAAATGAATTGTAAATATTTTACATTTTTCTAAACGAAAATTTCAATTAGTTAATTGTACATATTAAATTGCTGATAAAAAATAGGTTACTGAATACAATTTAACCAAATTTAACATATGTTCATAACGTATGTGAGTTTTAGAGTAGCCACATACAAGAATTATCACATCAAATTTTTTGAAATGTTTGTCCGGAAGATGGTGTTGTTATTTTCATTTTAAATAATTATATACATATGTATATGTATATATCATATATAGTTTGGAAGTAATTCTATTATGTATTCAAAAAAATTTTGTAATGAAAAATTTATGAAATTATGTATAAAATATAAAATATGAACATATGAAATCAATATAGGTAGATTTCTTATAATATATCACATAAAAAAAATTCCTAATAATGATTTGTTAAATATACCTTTATGTGTGATATTATTTATTTTGAAAAAAAAATTTTTTTTTGTTTGTTTTAATATGTAATATATATGTAATATAATATGTACATAACTATGTAAAATGTAACTTAAAAATTTGAATGTTTGAATAGTTTAATGTACTACCCACAAATGTATTTATTTGGTAGCACTAAATTATTAATTTCAAACTGCTGAAATTATACAATGATTCAACTTAATTGGCCTGTACGCATTAGGTTGTTGTAACAACGGACGCAAACCGGTTATAAAACCTGTTTTTATAACTGCTCAAACTACATCTGAAGATGGCACGATCAGTTGTAACGAGAGTATGAGTGTATTACAACCGTGAAGCTAAAATTATTTTGGATGATTCTTATTATACCAAGTTGGAAAAAATTATACCATTATTGTTACAACCAGTGCAAAATAATTGGTTTAACCACCTAATGTGCAAACAATGATTGTTAATAAATTCAAATTTGAAAAGTAAAGTGGGAATAATTTCATGTTTTATCTCTTTTTGTTTATTAAAGTGAAAGACAGACTCATCTTATATTTTTTTTTTCACTTACACTAATGAAAAAAACAAATTTTCACAAAATCGGGAACGTAATTTGTTCTAGACTTAGTATTCTATATTCTATTTCTATGACACAGTTGTATGGCGACTGATTATTTTTCTTGTATTTCAATTCTCTGGATGAACAAAAATTTACAAAATGAACTATGAAGAAAGATAAAAATGATGAAAAAATTAATGCGCACACACGCTGATGAGCTAAAAGTTAGTTCATTCAATAATCGAGATGTGTATAAAAAGTAGAATGAATAATAAATAATAGAAAATTAATGTTGCTGTGTAATAATTATATTACTTAATATGTAGTAGTACCATTCTTAAAAATAAAAAATTAAATTTTATATATTATAATTTACTGCATTTATTTATACATTTACATCAGGTATACATGTGGATGATGTAATTTTTTTTACATATTATTATATATTTATACATATGTATACACATATTCCTTTGCAATAGAAATACATTTTGTAATAAATACTCACTCTATAGAAAAAAGTTTTTTTGTTTTTACATACATATATCTGAATAAAATGAATAATAGGAAAAATTTTTAGATACTCGACCTTGAACCTTCAAATAATTAAATTTATGTATTCATTTTTAATAATAATTAAATTTTAAAAAATAAATAAATATTATTTGTAGTGAAGAGATGACTACATTCTACGGACTGTAGCTTCTGAATCAAGTCAGATAGAGTCATACCGTAGGGAGCTAACTTGTAGAGAAAGAATTGTGCTCTTCATTTATTGTAAAAAGAGTGTATGTTAATAATGGGTTTTTTCGAGAAATCACTGGGTATTTTCAAAAATTTAGATAAAAAATTCCATATTTTTGACTTTGATCGCTAATTACTTTTGTGGTAAGAAAGATAAAGAGATTGTGCTTATGTCAATTGAAAGGGCAAAGGGTTCTGTTTTGTTAGATATGCGTATCTTTGATATAAAATAAGCCAAAACGAAAATACAGGGTGTTTCATAAAAAAGTATTAATTATTAAGTATTTTTGTTTTTAATTAGTACAATAACAATAAATTTTATAATAACTTCCTTTGGTGGCAACATGATTTTCCAAAAAAATAGTATTTCATACAATTCTTGAAGTGGTGCGTTTTATCTGGCCACTACGGTATACATATATGTATGTATATATTTCTTTTTTTCATTTTTATTTTAATTTACATCGATTACCTATTATTTTTTTTTTTGTGTATGATATTTTTTTTATTTTACTTTTTAAAATTTTTGGTATTTAGAATCAAGAAAATTTCATACTCTTTTTTTTTTTTTTAAATGAAATATGGTTTCATTATACAATAAAAAATATTTATATACATATTATCTAAGTGAAAAAACAGAAGAAGATAAACTAAGTGAATTTTAACGAATAACTTCTTTTAATGTAAGATAATCTTTATATTTGAAGAAAATTACAATTTATTTTGAATCAATAAATGAATGCTGACTGCGAATGACGTAAATGCCAAGTTTTCAAAAATTGCTTTTTTGTGATAAAACGTTCTACATATTGTTTACAGTTATCTGAACGGTATAAAAAGGTTTGAAAAGGTATACACGTGTTGTAACGTTTTTCCACTGTAAGATTTTTTAAATCAATATAAAGTACATTTTTAAGAAGTATTTAAAAACAAAATTTCTTATAAAATATTCTTTCTGCCTGTATAAAGTTTTACAAAATCAATTTTGTCAGAAAACTTTAAATCATTTTTGTTACTAGAAAGTTTTGGTTTCATAACTAACGTTATTCGCGGCAAGCATTCAAATGTAAAACGAAGTTTACTATACATATCCATTTAAATTTTTCTAAAAAATCTTTTTATTAGAGGCAAAAAATCAATTTATCAATTCATTTAACTCAACATTACTAAAATATACACTTAAAAAAAATAATTCATTCCTATTTTTAAATTTTATTTTATTTTTTTTTTTTTTTTTTTCATAAAATTCCTTTACAACAGTTCTGTTATCACAACCAAATTTCAATTTAAAATTCTAAAGTTAGAATTTGAAAAGTATAAAATTGTAAATCAATAGTACAACATTCGTCATGAAATGTCTATGATAACAGATTTTTTTTTTATATTTTCAGTAAACAAAATAAATTAAGAGAAAAAAAAAACACTTAAAATTTGATTCGATTTCATTTTATAAGATTTTACAAAATCCCATTGTTTTTGTTTTATCAAATAAGCCTCAATCATACATATGTATCTTTTTTTTACAAATTTATTTCGCGATGTAGTTTTGAATTTTTTTTAACAACTGAACTTTTAAGAATTTCTTAAAGCTATTCTTCTAGATCGTCTTAAAGGTTCATCCCGATTTCTGCTACTACTACTAGAACTTCGACGTTTCAACTGACCACTTCTTTTAAATGTATTTAAATTAATGTGAGTATCCCACTACAAGTTCGAAAAAAAAAATGTTTTAAAATAAAATATAAAATATTATATAAACATTTTAAAACTTACAGAACTTGAAATTATTTCATTTCGAACAGGATGCCAAGCAACATCACGTACAATATTTCTATGACCTTCAATAGCTTCTTTTATTAGACCAGTCAAAACATCATAGACTATTCCATAAAAAAAGTGAATAAAATACAATATAAAATAAAAAATAGGAATTTTTTTATTTACTTATAATACGTCCAGTACCACAGCCTGTATAAATGTAACGTTGTCCAGTTAATTCAAGCGGTGAAAATTTTGCTCGAATCAAACTTTTTGTAACTCGATGTCCTCTGTATGTCATAATACTTGTATCACCCTCTATTTTTCTTGTTGGATTATAAACTGTAAAAAAAAAATTTATATTAGAAAAAATAATTAATAACAGCAAAAATAATAATAAAATTGTATTTACATTCTCTAGGTACATTATCCCACCGATAATCCCAATTGTATGGACGTGAATCTCTTATAAAATCTCCTTCTATTCTTGGTGAAAGCCTACGTAAATCCCAAATTTTAATACTCTGATCTTTTGAGTTTGTTAATAAATAACGTCCATCACCACGTGAATCAATATATGTGATACCATCATAATGACCAACATAAATACCAACTGGTTTTGATCTTTCACCAATACACCGTAAATCCCATAATTTAACAATACCATCATCACAACCACTTACAAATAAATCAGATGAGTCATTTATAAAGCTTACAGCATTCACATCAGTATCTTGATATGGATATGACTAATTTAAAATAACCAAATGTGCATAAATATTTTTACAATATAATTTTATAAAACATGAAATAAAAGAAACAGGTAATCGTACCCTTATCTTTTTCGTACGACGTTCAGCTCCTCTATCATACATGTAAATACATCCATCATTTGCGCCACCAATTAGATGTTGACCACATGGTGAAAAACGAACAGAAAATATACATGAAGGTGATAATGAATGATCAGGATTTAAATTAAGCCATTGAAAATTATCAGATGGTCCATGTATTGGAGCAATATGCACTTTTAAATTTTGATTAAAATACTTTAATAAAGATTTATTTGAAAGACAAAAAAAATTTAGAAAAGAGTAATTTTCAACTTACAAAAATCAGACCACGTTGAATATACAAAATATGTATCGTCTGGACTAAAGTCAATATCTAAAATGCACCAACTAACATCTCTAGCTGCGATACGATTAATGCGATGGTATGTACCTTTTGTTGAATCAAAAACTCTTATTATATTGTCTAAAATTTAAAAAAAAACATATATATTTACAATTTTGAGAAAATAAAAAAGGAAATTAACTAAATTATTTATTAAAATTTCCAGATGTCATACCTTGACTTGCTGTTAATAAACGACTACCACTTTTATTAAATTTTCCACAAAAAACTTTTGATTCTAGAGACATCATACGTTCCTTCTTATGATTCGGAATGTACATATTTTTAATACGGCGGCACTCATTTTCTGTATAGCTTCCAGCTGGCTTTGATTTCAAACCATTTTCACGTTCTTGAATTAATTTTACCAATGACCAGCGATCATTTAGTGGTGTTTTATTATCACTACGTGAATGACCACTTAATGCTTTAATTTCATAAAAAAGTTCAGTGTGCTAATCAGAGAATAAAAAGATATTAGTTATTCAAAAACAAACAAAAAATAAAAAATAAAAACATAGTTTTTTCTGAGATACTAACTCGAAAAATTGATAAATTTGGCCTTTTTCTAATTATAGGCATCTTATTTATATAATCGCTTCCTAAAACTTCTCTAAAATATAAAAAAAATTAAAGTGCTTATGTATTCATAATTAAAGTTAAGTAAAATTTGGTTCTTTTATGATAATTTTATTATTTAAGGATAAGGTATAGTTCCAACCCAACTAGAAATTTAAGTTCCAGATACCTTAACTTAGTGAATTGTCACGAGAACTCATTGAAGGGCAAGTTTTTTCTACTACTTTTGCCACTATCATATCAATTACCACTTAATTGGTGCATTCGGTATGTATCTGAAACGTAAATATGGGAACTGTATACATCCTAAGTATAAAGCTCCGGTACAAGTTTTGAAATAGTAATAAAGCCGTAGCTAAAGATCATCGGAAATTCTACGACATCATAGTTATTTCGATCTTGGGTTTGCAACGTTTTTGCTATATCGTGGAAAACACATTCCTGGGGCTTCACCATAAGAATCGATTTCATTCGTAACAGAGGCGTTTCTATGTAGTTTCTACCAATATTTACGAAGTCGTTAAAATTAACGAACGAACACCTTACTGTAAGAAATAATAACGAAAAACAAATGCAATTTTCGTAATTTTGACATCTACTCATTTGACAATTTGTTTATATGGTAGTTTGGCTTGGTGTATTATTTAAGTGATTTTTTCATAGTTATAATAAAAAATTAAAAAACAATGTAAGTAAAATTTTATTTAAATGTTTGCACATACCTATGTATTTATAATTTTTTTTTTTACTTTCTTGCAAAAAATTATTGATGCTGTTTTTTCTTTTGAAAATAAAGAAAACAATTGAAAATAAAGAAAACAATTGAAATTTGGAACAAACATGGATCTGCGAAATTGAAACGACAATCGTTTCTCATAGTAGCATTTTTGTTCGTAACTTCACTATTGTAAATTACCGAACGGAATCGATTCTCATGGTAAGACCCCGCCCCTGGTGCGTATCACAGTCATTTCCATCACTGGTGTCTGCCATTTTGTAACAATCGTTTTGGTATCAGCTTCGTAGCCAGATAAAAAGAATGCTAGTTGGGACTTGAAAAATAGCTTATCTAACAAATCAAAATAAAGTCAAGAAACGTTTAACGGATCAGAGCAAAGTATATACAAAATGAAAGGGTAGGATGTTAATATTTAACAATACAAAAGCTACATAATTTGATTAACATTAATAAATATGTATATCACAAGTCTAATATGTGGTTGCCAGTTTGAATCCACAAAGCGTATCACGTCGATCACACTTTATTATAGTACAAAAGGTTAAAACAACTTTAAGGATCCTTCTCATTTTATTCAATAAAGTAGTATATGTATATTTCTGTAACTATCATTTATCATTGAGTACTGTAAATTATCTCTAAAGGATTAAATAGCAGCAGCATAACGAGAAAAAAAGTACAAAATTTCAATAACTTGAATTAAATCATAACAATATAATTTTCAATGTAACATACATACCTTGTAACCATACACTGAAAAACATTTAATACGTTCAGTAGATGCTCCTGATAATTAAATAATTCATTTAAATCACTAATGAAACCCTCAAATGAATCAACGGAATCATTAGCATCATCCATTTCATCGTCATCATTATTATTATTTGGTCTTTCATAATTTGACTGATCCAAATCTGATATCGATGGATGATTACCCATCAGTTAGATGTTGTTTTAGATGAATACACTTCTATAAATTTTTAAAATGTTTATAAACAAAAGTGAAGTTCAATTGTATGTAAGAAAGAAATTTTAAAATTGAGTGTTACAAAAAAAAAGAACGAAAATTGAAATTTCTTCATGGGGGAATGAATGACAAGTTGGTTTTCTTTTAAAATTTTTGTTTTTATTTTTTATTTGTGTGCCTGAGAATATGTTCTAAACCAGAGATATGATTTCAAACTTTCTAACAAAGATGTTAGATGAAAAAATATTAGATATATTTAAAATGATTAAATGAATTCACTACTTTGTTTCTTCACATATATCACACACCAAATTTTATTTGCCCATTTGTTGTGTACAGAAAAAGAGCTGAATTCCTTATTACAAATATTTTTACAAAATTTAAATTTATGAAAATTCTCCAAAAATAAATCTCTTGCTCCGTAATAAAAAAAAAATAAATCACTCAAAAACAAAGAAAATGACATTAATACAGCTAAACTAATGTACTGACAGAAACTCAACAGAGTCTGACGTCTGACTGCAGTAAGCACTAAGCTGTTATAGAACTGTTATGTTATACCAAAGACAATAGAAATAGAGTAGAAGTCTTAACATCATATAAAAACATGCAATATATTTTTTTATATTTACAATTTTTATGCCTCTTAAGCTTTTTCTTAATCAAGCTTTTTCAAGCTTTAAAACTTTGTATTTGAAAATAACGGGCGTAACTTGAAATTGAAAGCATTGAAATTTGAAACAAAGAATGTACCAAAGAATATAGAAATAGAAAATAAAGCATTTTTGTATGGATACAGAAATTGAGTGTATTGCGCTTATTATACAAGTATACATACAGCACAGTATAATAGAAATAGAAATATATATAGATACATATATACCCAGTCAAACATGATTACTAAGGCTGACTCTTAGACTTAATTTTATGTCTATGTCGTAATTTAAAAGTCCTCTAAAAAATTCACACAATAATGAAATGTCAGCAAGACATGAAATTCTCACCAGTTTTGCTCAGATCATTTATATTCTTTTTCAAAATAGCTTCACTTTCAGCGCCCAGTAAAACATGATGAAAATTTAAATTATATACTTGAACAAATTTCAATAATAAAAACCCAACATTAAAAAACAATAAAAGATTAAATATAAAATACGAATTAGAAATTCACGTCACAACCCCAAACTTCAATTTCACATGATACTTTGACACTAGAAACAGCTAGTAAACTGAAACTGATGAATGATGAAAGAAAATTGTTCTTCAGTTATCACTGATGAATCGAAATTTTTAATAGCGACCTCTATTGTCGAATAGAAGAAGTGAGTCTCAAAATAACGTGTGTACTAAGTGAAGAAGTGAAAAATATCAGAATTATCAGTTCATCAGGTCCGGAAAAACACGACTATTCTGTGCAAAAATTTAGTAATGAATTTTGAAACAGTTAAAAAAATAGAGTTCACTTTAAATGCGTTAAAATTAAAAATTATGTCCATCTTGGAGATGGCTAAAAAATCGCTTTCTGCCAATCGCCATGATTTGTGTTCTGATAGATTAAATTACCCGTTGTAGATAAATTTTGACAGTCGCCATTACCATAGAGAGCGAAAATCGCCTTAATTGTGGTTACGGCATAATGCACGATAGGTTATATATTGTATCCATGTATATTTTTTATCTGCGGTTTATAACTTTTTGACTGGCTTGGAAAATTGGATTTCGTGAGTGTAAGTTTTCGAAAGAAGTATTATTTATTTTTTAAAATTAAAATTAACACAAATACGCAATGACTAGAAATAATATAGGCGAAAACAGTAGAGAATTAAAACATTCGTTAGTGAAAACTGTTTGGAAGAGAGCAGTTACAGCAAAATCAGATTGGCCAGATAAGGTAGGTTTTTAAAAAATATTTACCAGTCCTAAAAATTTTAAATATTAAATTTTTCTACTTGTTTTAGGATGAATTTTTAGATGTTATATATTGGTCAAGACAAGTTCTAGGAATTGTTTTTGGCATTTTTTGGGGTATAATTCCATTAAAAGGATTTTTTGCTTTGCTGTTGTAAGTAAAATAAATGTTTTATAATAATGAGAAATATCTCATTCATATGGCATATATTAGGAGTTATTTTTTGCTCACAAATATAGAATTTATATACATATGTACATAAAATAGAACTCTAGCGCGGTTAGAATCTGTAAATGAAATAACTAAACTTTATCAATAGAATCCAAAAATACCACATATGTATATAAAATGTTCGTCTGGCTATTCTGTTGTACGCACGCTTGGGATAGATTTCATACTTAACTTAAAATAAGCCGAGGCAATACAGGCCATATCGGCTGGACTAAAACTAACATTCTATTCTTATTTATTGACCTAAAACTATACTACGTTAACTTAAGTTTATCTATTCATAAAATCGTATATTTTAAGTCCTATTCTATTAATTCAAATACAAATTTATTTTTATTCATTTAAACCTAATTAAGTTAAGACAGAGGTGCTTAACTTACCTTAAAGGAATTTTAAGATAATATAGTAGTGTTTATATGCTTTTAAGGATTATACTACGGATATGTCCCGGCGAGACATACAAAAAAATTCAATCTCAACTGTTACAGAGTTAGAAGGGGGAAAAGATTTTTGGTACTTTTTCCTTGTTTTATCCTAAAATTTTTTACAGGGGCACGCTAGGGTCATACTTTTTTTTACAAAATTGTACAGGACCCCTGTTTCCTTCCAACAACATCTTACATGCTTCTGAACCTCTTACCGTTCAAAAGTTATAACGCCTCAAATCCAAAATTTTATAATTTTTTTAGTTCAACCCTATTTTTCTCGAAAAGTGCTCATTTTCCGTTGCAAAAAATGAAAGTTCACTTGATTTTGCATCGATTTGTTTTTAAGATTTTTTTTTTTCTAAAAATGCAAAATTTTCGAGATATTTGTACTTCATGATGATTCCTGTGTAATTCCCTGAAATATGGATATTATTTTGTAAATTATTCATTACCCTATGCGACTAAATTCTAGGGTCCAGGCGAACAAAGACGCAGGTACAGCTAGTGTCAAATAAATTACAACATAAGGAAAAATAAAATTAAATAACATTAATTTTGACTGTATGACAGAAATTTTTAAACTTTCTTTTCTAGATTTGCTGCCATAAGTTGCTCCGTTGTTTATTTGTATTCAATTAATTTTCAATCTGTGGACGATGAATTTTATGGTGGTTCTTGGGAAATAGTAAAGGAAGGATTTATGACATCTTTTGCTGGCTTTTTGGTTACGTGGATTATATTTTATACAGGATTACATCATAACAATATATCTAGTGTGTAGTAAAGAAAATATTGTAAACTTTATTAAAAAAGAAGTTAAAATTTTTACTAATAAATTAATGTGTCATATTTATTTTATATTTATTTAAAAAAGTAGAACCAGTCACTTCGAAAAATTTTCCTTGATCTTGAATATAGTGAACCATTGAGGATACACAGTACACACACACACGGCTCCCTCCTCTCATAGAATTTTTTTTCATCTCTCATCGAGATTCGAGAATCGAGATCTGTCGAGTAGGTAAGAAAGTACAAGTGGCTTTCTCTCTTTATTAGTTACATATATTTATAAATATTTAAAAATAAAAAATAAAACATGGTGTAATGCTTAAAATTTTTATTTTTAAATGTTGTACTACTAACAATTTGTGAATTTTATCGAATTTTTAAAATTTGGTTTAATTGGGATGTTTTCCAGTACTATTATTTTTTCCTGTTTTTTCATGCTCTTTTAGTACAGCTGTAATCTTCAAACAGCGTCTATTTTTAGTTAACATTTCATAACTGAAATGCTGTTCACATACTCGATAGTGGTTAGACACATTTTTATCAAATAAAACACTTCTTTCTAATTTTTCTAATCACAGTTAATGTCTAAAAAAACAAAAATGATAAATCAATATAATGATTTCAACATTTAAATAGAATTTTCGAATTATTTATACTTACGCTGAAAAATCTCAAATTATCGTTTTTCTTATTGATACTACAAGCTAAACAAACTATATTTTTAACTTAATTATTCATTATTTTACACTTTTTAATTAAAATTAAGAATTCACCAAAATTTTAGTCTTTAAAAATTTTTAAATTTTATTTGAACCGCCCTGTAGGCTGTAGTACAAATGAACGCATTTCATGTACCACACCAAACCAAACGCACTGTCTGATTCCAAGGGAAAAATTCCAAAATGAGAAAATGTAAACAAACATGTACTCCACATGTACTCTATGAGAATGATTTACAAATTTACAAAATTCAAATTGTAAAAATGATGATGACGAATTTATTGAAATTGATTGGGACCTTGTTTTAAATCGTAAGTCGTCATCAACGAATTTGCCAGATCAGAATATTTCTCCAAAACATTCACAAAGTCTATTTAATTCGGATAATCAAGAAATTTCTGAATTTTGTGCAGAGAATAACACAATCAATGAAATTTTTGAATTATCTCTAGATATCACATCTGATATTTCGCGGGTTTTGTTTTATCAAAAATTATTCCGAAATTTAATTGTACAAGTTTTCGTGAAAATTTTGTCTCAAAAGCATTAGTGATGTCAGATGAAAGCGAATATTTAATATTTTGTAAAAATTACATAGAAACTTCGTATTTCGGTTCTGAAATGTTTTTAAAATTTTTAATATAACTAGATATTTTCAAAAAAGTTTTTGATACGAGGCCTCATAGAATAAATTTTAAAAAATTTATTGTGAGTGCTTGAAAGCATCAAAAATTGAATTTCAGGATGCATTTGACACCAATAATTCTTGTTTTCAACATATAATGAAGTTTTTAGACTACGGTATATTACTTTTAATAAGAAAACATTGTGTGTTCAAAAATAAATAATATAAATAGTGAAATTTCATTGAAGATTGCACAAAGAAAAAAACTAAAAAAAATGCATGCTAAATACAGTACCTATGTATATGTTTGAGATTTAATATACCTGGAAAATTTTTTTTTTATTTAAAGTTTTTATTTATCTTTCCTTTGTTTTGTGCCATAAAGAATATGGATGAAAAAATATGTACATATATTATTTTTACTATACAACACAAACAAAAATCTTCCCCTTGAATGATTTATTTTAAACAAGTAATTCCCTTTTCTATATATCCTCTATTCCAGTTAAAATTATTACATTGTTCAATATAATACTTAAGTTTACTGCCACAAAAGACTCATTAAAGTAAATGGTGGCATACCAGGATCTGGGCCTTTTTTGAATCCTGAAAGTATATCAGCAGAAATTAAAATGTCTTTATTTCTATTAATTTTTTCCTCACCAAGATATATTACTGTGGGTATAAAGCCCCAATGAAAAACAGTTTTTGTTATATTAAATACTAAGCCTAAACGTCCTTTTCCTTCTGCTGAAAGCTCCATATTTATATTATTAAAATAGTAGAATTTCTTTTCTCTGCATAAAAGTTATAAAAACCAGAAAGTAGTAAAAATGAACCGCACGATGTCGAAACGACAGTTGGAACACATGCACACTACACATCATGATTCATGTCGAATAGAATTAAAAGGTATGCTGAGAAGAGCTGCATAACCTAAAAGACAAAATATCAGTTCCAAAATACGTAATTTCGAAGAATTTTTGAATATTGAGATTTAAAAACTGCTGTACGTTTATAATAATTATACCATAATTTATTTATTTCATTAATACAAAAAGATTTTAATTTTAAAAATGACAATTGTTACTAATAATAATAATAATAATAAAATACTAACACTTTAAAATTAAATGAATAAATTTAAAAGCAAAATAATTATTAAAAAATAGTTTCACTAGTTTTATTGAAAGAATAAACTAAAATAGAAAAAAAAGAAAAACTATTAAGTTTTTTTTAATTTATGTACATCAACATACATATATATTTATAAAGAGAGAAACAAAAGATATAATTTATAAATCAAATAATCACATTATGTATAAATTTAAAGTAAAAACATGACAAGCGCGTTTATTCGCACTGATTTTTTAAGCTAACAATAGAGGTCGCTACGAAAAATTTCACTTGCTCAGTGAGCAAATGAACCAAAATTTGTTAGGCTAATTTGCTCAGTATAAATTTATTAGCTGTTTAGGTAGGAAAGTATCATATAGAATTGAAGTTTGGGGATATTTTAGTGAAATTTGTTCAAGTATGTAATTTAATTTTTAACATATTTTTTTTTTTGACATGTAAAATGAGCCTATTTTCAAGAGGAAGATAAATGAGCTGAGCTAAACTGATATGATCAGATATCACTTTCTTAGTTGTTATCAAACACAGCAATTTTGTTTTTTTGAAGTGATGGGATTATTAACATCGATGTATCGATGTATCGATGTTTTTTTTTTTTTAATTATTACGATATTTTGCATCGATGAGCCATGTAATCGCTTTATCGATGTTTCCGAATAAAATATCGTAATATTTTTATATTGAAATTCCATTAGACAATTAAAATTCGTAAATAGTAGATGTTTATTAATGTTTCTATATTATATTAAAATGTTTTTTACTATCTTTTGCGAACCTGATAACTTACTAGAGCAGAGCATAATTAGGCCTATACTTGATTTATAAATCGAATGCAGTATTGTGCTTATAGTACCCGATTTGTTTTGTGATGACTTAAAATATAAATATTTTTGATAAATTATAAACTGAAATTGAGATCTGATCACCCCACACAAGAGACAGATTTATACAAACGCAATGTAAAAGAATATAGAAAAGTATGCCTATGTTGCCTATACTGACTACTACAAAATGATAATCCTTGCAGATAAAAATAAAATAAAATATAAAAAATCTTTTAATTTACATAATTTTATTATAATAAAACTAAATCTAGGATACAGTCTCATATTATAGTATTAGTACATATAATCAAGTAACATTAAATATTGGTATTAGTTTATAACTTACAGCTAAATTAGTATAATTCGTATATTTAAATCTAGATTAAAATTAAAAATTTATATTACTTTATCATTAAATTATAACAACATATTTTATATACATATATGAAAAATGTGGTTGATTTTTTTTATCAACCTTCGTTATTATGCTTCTGAATGGCATTTTTCACAATTTCTAAAACGTTTCCATCCAAATCGGAGTCCTGCCGCTATCAAATTTGCTTCTTCCACTACGTCAGCGACACTGTCGAAAAATAAATGTACTTTTCCGGTGGACTGTGCAGTTCTCTTTTCAATAGATTTCACGTTTTCAAATTGCTTGTGAACACTTTGCAGCAAAAGCGTTCTCTGCAAGTTCGAGGATTTGCGCCCTGTGTGTGGAGTTAGCTTCACAGTCTTGCTTGTTGTAGGCGAAGGAGTTTGTGAAATTAAGGACTCCTCTTGGGGGTCAACGTCAACAGGTTCTTCGTAACTTTCGATCTCAAGTGTATCATCTACGTTCGAACATGTTACACTCAAAAAGGTATAATTTATTGTTTGTATTGATATATAAATTTATGTACTACATACTTACGGTCTTTTCTTTGATCTTTTTTTTTTTTTAAAAAGATGAGCATTTCATAATATTTCCAAGTTTCTTTATGACTTCGTTTTGCCTCCTCTCTGGAAAAACTGACCCTAAGCGTTTTCCATTTTGCTTGAGACCTTAAACTGAAAGTAAGTAGAAAGTAAACAGTTAATATCGTTCTGATTATACTATTGTAAAACTACTGTTCCGATTAGAACTTGTAATACACAGTTCGAAGTGATTGAACTATTCGTACTGTTATGCATAACATAATTTACATATGATTTTTTTTTGTCAAATTTTATGGTTTTTAGTTTCTTTTAACTTATATTCATTCTGAATAGAAGGATTTCTTTTGATTTTTTGTTATAGGTATGCAATCTTAACCCATTTAAATAATAATAAAGTAATTTAAATTACGTATCAAAAAGATAAAAATAATAATTAAAACAAATAAAAAATAATCATTTAAAAAATTATTTCATTTTTATAAGAAACAAAAAAACATACTTTTGCATAAGATACTCCAAAATTTGATTGAATTGCTTTCATTCTATAATTAGTATATGGCCGATATACCTGTTTGATGACAGTCAACACATATATTTCTTATCCATGGTGTTATTGTTAATAATTTATGTTTACAATTTTCCATTAATTCATCGATTATTCTAAGATTTGATAAAAAATACTCATCTATAATGAAAATAATAAACTATTTTCTTAGTTTTTCAATAATTTTCCCAAAACCTTTTCTTATAATGTTTTTCCAGATGGGATCAAGAAAAATTCAAAAAAAGAAACATAATCCAAGCTTTAGGTGATAAGGCTATGCCAATTAGCGAAAAAGCGAATCAAATATGAGTTTATAGAAAACCAGTAAGAAAGCGATGTAAGGAAAGCTAAAAGACGAATCAACGAGTGGCTGTTTTACAGTATTGTCACCAAATTCAAAGAAGAAAGTAAGAAAAATAGCTGAAAATAAGCCAGGAGTTTACACCCGAAATTAATGTGAAAATTATGATAGCTAGTGGAATCAGCAATCGTGAAAAAACCAGGTTCTAAATGGGAAACATTATAGGGACAAAATTTTGCTTTGATTTGCAGTTCTTATTCAATATGAATCAGTTTCCAAATAAAGACAATGTGATACTAACGCAGGTTGGCACAAATCTTACTGTTTTAACTATAATTTCATTAACGAGGAACTTTCGCATCAATCTGCATCTGTTTTTTACTGTGGTTTCTTAATTACTATCTTAAGTATTTATTTAAGAAGTTTAAAAATATTTTCAAAATAATAATAATAATAACTAAATGACTTTGCCAATTAATCGAAGTCAGTATTGTGCTTATGGAATAAGTACCCGATGTGTTTCTGATAACTTCACATATTTTGTAGGAATTTCTAAATAATAAAATATCTCTGTCAACCTCAGAAAGGTACTTTTTAACATATGGTACTGATTCCATAAGCACAATACTGACTTCGAGTTTTAAAAATAGGTACTTTTCAAAAACGTCAAAAATTTGACGATCACATGATTCTATTGGCATCATTGATATGCCGTTGACAAGTCAAATGCATCACAATGCTTTTGCATTACTTGACGTTTTTGAAGGCTAAGAAGAATTGATAAAAGTCATTTTTATATTTTTAAAAATAAAAATAGACAAAAAAATTATAAAAGAAGTTCTATTCACCCAAATATTCACCTATTCATTTTTTCCTCTATTAATATTCGTTTTACTCAGACCACATTTAATCTAATAATTTTGACAACATCAAATTTGCAGTAACTTTAAACTGAATGCTTTGCTGCTCAAATATTTGCAGTCAATTGCAAAGTCATCGAGTTTTTGAATTTTTGACGTATTCGTCAAAAAGTTTATGAGTTATTGATTTTCGTCAAAAGACGATCATCTGACGTTTTTGAAAAGTACCATACTTTAACTAGTACAATAAGAACGTGAAAAAATGTTTTTTTTTGGTATAGGCTCGAAAAACTTAACTTTAACCTTTGCGTATCGTATATTCTCAGACTGAATATTTGAATTTTTGATTTTCAGTGTGATGCTGGACTGATGCTCTTTTGAATTTATGATAAACGTGAGGATTGCATCACTGAAGCAGCAATGCATTCTTGTATTTACCCATTATATCAAATCAAATCTTTAAGCCTTTTTTATTAAGAAAAATTTTTTTCACCAATATTCATCCATGTAGGTATTTAATATTAAACTTTTTTATTGGTTTAGAATAACCTGCACAATTATATTTAAAAAATTGTTTACATCCGGTATAGTGGAGCACAAACATTTTATTAACCATCAATATTTTACATTACCTGTTTTTATGCCTCTTTTCACCAATATTACATTGTTTTTATCAATTTCTCGATAAATAAACACTTATGATTCAAACGTCGACAAAAGTAAGCGACACATAACAAGAAAAAAAAAACTTATTCCAAAAAAATAAGAAACTCACTTTCTTCATTATAAAATATAAAAAAAAAAAAATTAAAAAACACAAATAACATATGTAGGTTTATTCGTAAATTTTATTAATTTGAAATATGAACAGTATGCGAAAAAAATGTATGCCGTAATATTATAAGTATATTTAAAAAAGCAATAATATAATATATAATACATTATTATTATATTTTCATATATTTTTTTAAAACGTTTAAGATTTTTTTTTCTCGTAAATTTTCAATATTATAAGATTTTTTCTCTTTTAAACCTAAATTGACACAATTGCAATTCTCACAAAACTTCAAATCATGTCTTTTTTATTTTTTTTTTTACTGAACTACAACTTTTTTATTTTTTCTTTATATTTTGAAACTTTCACAAAATTAAGATTTCCAAAACATTTTAAAAGAACAAACTGATATTAAATGTATATAAAACATAACTTGTTGATTAAATTTGTTTTTTTCTTATTTTGTATGTTTTTATTTTCTTCATTTAATCTCTCTCAATGCTGCCTTTAACAATATTGAAGAATACAAAATAACATTTTCAAAATGCTTTGTTAAATATGAAAACATTTGAATAAAATGCTACATTGTGTTCTCATACTGTCGATTTTTTAAAATCAATTTTGTAGAGAATAGTTGAGAATTATTTGCATAATTTCATTCAAAATCTACCTTAGTTTTTTTTTTAAATAAATTTTTTCCTAACACCCTTTATTTTTTGTAAAATTTTTCATTTAATTGAAGTGAAAATTTACTCGACAAGCAACTTCACTTGAACAAAACAAAGAAGAAAAATATATAAATATACATATAGGTATATATGTTTAAAATATGTATAATCATGAACGATCATAATAATAAATACTGCACTTAATCATGAAAATGAATAATTCTCACAGAAATTATATTTGAAAACTAAAAAAATTGAAGAAACAAATTCACGAAACTGTTATTTTGAAAATTGGTAATTTTCATATTGTTATATACACAATTAGAACATATACTGGGAATATATTATATATTTTTTCTACTAGATAATCGAAGAACGATATCAAAAACCTAAATTTTTTTAAAAAAATTCTCAATAAGAAATAAAAACACTTTTTGAGACACACATTTAACGTGTGAACATATTTAAACTAATAATGAAATTCAAAATATAATTTGACACAAAATAAGAGCTATTTTCATACAAATATATAAGCATCATTTTTTTTTTTTTTTTTCAAATAATTTTGATAATTCTTTAAAGCAATTAATAACACAAAACTAACACAAAATATATACAAACTTTTTAGACACCATTTTTAATTTTTCAAACAATTGTAATTTTTTTAGAAAAAGAAATCAAAATTAAAAATATATATATATATATGTATTTTTTGATAAAACAAAGTCATTACGTTTAGATTTCTTCTTTTAATCACCCTCACCACATAATTTTTCTTTTTCAAAAATTTCTTTTTTTTTTTAAATTCATTTGATAGCATTTTTTTTTTCTTTTTTGTTAAAAATATTTAAATATTCCACAATATATTTGAATACAAATTCAGAATTTTAATAAAAATAATATACCTACAAAGAAAACTGAAATTTCTATAGAAAAATATTCTCAAAACTATTCACATCCACAAAAAAAAAAAAAAGTTTAAAGACGATAAAGAAATTTTAAAGTCAATAAAAAGAAAGTAAAAACAATAACTAAAACAACTCCATTAATTAGCAATTTTAAATAATTAAACTGTCGATCCTAAAATTTAAAAATTTAAAAAAAAAAAGCCAAACGAAAAAAAAAAAAAAAAAAAAAAACTATAATTCACACTATTTTTTTTTTTTAGTTTCTGTGTTCGAAATACATATGTATGTGTATATTTGGTTACAACTTTTTTTCTGTGTTCTAGTCTACATTTTCATTTGATTTTTACTTCATTTTGTTTTGTTTTTAATTTTTACAATTTTTGAAACTTTGCAAATATGTACCACCTTCGTTAAAAATTTAAATTACAAAATTTAATTTGTTTACATCAGTTTGTCACCTTGATTTCACAGTTTTTTTTTGAAAAAAAAAAAAAAAAAGTAGAAAAACTAAATGAAATATTATGAATAAAAACTTCTTAATAACTATTTTCAAAAGATATTTGAAAAACTTTTTCATAATTTCATGATTATACTTGTTCTTTAACACTTAATATTGGAAAAAAAAAATATATAATAAAAACGAGAAAAATCCAATCAAAAAACTTATTTCTTCCCCAAGTAATATCTAACTTACACAACACTTTTTTAACTTAAATATAGGATAAAATTTATAATATTCATGTCTTATATTTTAATGGTAGATAAGATAATATAAAATTAAAATAGGTATTCAATTATGCGATTAATATAAATACACATCGAGAATTTTTTTTTCTTTTTCTTGTCATTTTAACTTACACTAATTCAATGCAATTTGTTATATTTCAAATTTGAAATTTTCAAAACTTAATTTTCACATTACTTTCTTTCTCACTTCCCTTTTTTAAAATAATGTTTTGCTTTAATGTTTTATAACTTACATAATAAAATTTAAACCTTTAATGTATATATGTTTATCTTTTTTTTTAAACTTATATTCTACGTAAATAATAATCATTACCTTATATTTTTTTTTACCTTTCTCATTGTCTATATCTCATCCTCATTTCCCTCGATAAAATTTATTTATAAAATTATCCGTAATTATTTTTTCTCATCTATATAACATCTCTAATGTTTAATGAATGACAAAATATCCAACAATTTCAATCAATATCATTAATATCATTAATTTCAATGTGATTCGAAATTTTTTTTAGCTATCAAGTAAAACTATTAATTAAAACAGCAAAAATTCAAAAATCTCGTATATAAAATAATATTGATATTATTCTCTCATTTTGAAAATTACAAAACGGAAAGTTTTTTATTTTGCTATTCAACTATTATATCAGAGATGTTATATTGATGAAAGAGCATGATTATCATTCTATATTTTTCAGAATATCGCGAAGAAGTAGGCCTGAGAAAAAAATTAAAAATATTACGATTAGAACAATTGATTATGGTAAAAAATATGTTAAATAAAATAAAAATTGTATGTATTAACCTCATGCAGTACCTCCACGTACTACAACAATTACAAGATGATCTTCTTTGAGTCCTTCGTCAGTTAAATTATGACAAGTCCTCTTCAATAGATCTGAAGAAAAATCACATGGTGGAAATGCATAAAGTACACCGGTCGCCTCAGTTTCTTTATTCAAAAGTGAAATCACACCAGCTGCTTCTTTTTGTTTCAAATATGATACCAAGTTGCGAAGGGGACGTGTTTGAACACTACTATCATCAGTTGCTATAACTGATGTTGAACCAGCTAAGCATAAAAATATTGCATGCGAAGATGATGATGTTATACGCTTTTGAACATCATCCAGTTTTGGTGGATCTAAACGTAATCTTTGTGTTATACATAAATGATGTTTACCATCTCCCCCTTTCATTAATGATTCAACAATATCAGAATCACCATCAGTTAAATGAAACTTGGCTGGAAATAGTGAACTTTTTAAAATAAGTGCACCTTGCCATATAGTGGTACATTTTCTTGCAATTTCTGGTAGTGTCCTAGCAGCACTCAGCATTCCATTTCTTCGTGAAGAAGAATCAGAATCGGAGTCAACCGGACTTCGTCTCCGTGGAGAACGTGATCGTGATCTATCAACACCGGGTTCTCTGGATCCGGATCGTCTTCTTCCTCCATCATATTCAATTTCGAGTGGCGGTCTTCGCCATTCTTCTTCTGGAGGTGGACCTGGTGGCA
Organism: Bombylius discolor; assembly: GCA_939192795.1. Taxonomy (NCBI): domain Eukaryota; kingdom Metazoa; phylum Arthropoda; class Insecta; order Diptera; family Bombyliidae; genus Bombylius; species Bombylius discolor. The sequence continues at coordinate 31,421,725 of OW584243.1, read as the reverse complement.
GACGATGTCCTTCATTATGATATGCTCCTCGATATGCCCCTCTTCCTCTGTATCCCCCACGACCTCTATAACCCCCACGAGCCGGGAATGCTGCATATGCCACTTCTTCAAAGTGTGGTTCGTGATATTCGTATTCAGGTCTTCTATATTCGACACCATCCTCATAAACTGGTGGTGGTTGTTTTGGTCTATACGGTTGACTTGGTATAACATCAGCAAAATCAAGCCTTAAACGACGTTCAGGACCACCAAGTGGGAATCCTCTCATTTCTTTAACAGCAGAAGTAGCTGCTTCAATCGATTCATACAAAATATAAGCACAGTTATCACCTTTTTGGTATTCAATTTTTTTTATAGCTCCAAATCTGTCAAATTCTCTTTCCAATTGTGTAACTGATGTCCAAGCTCCAAGCCCACCAATCCAAATACGCGTAGTTGGCGTTGCTTTACCGTATCCAATTTTACATTGGAATTTACCAATATATTGTCCAGACAATTCCACCTTAGCTCTATGTGCCATGTCAAGGTTTTGATAACGAACAAATGCAAACGCGTTTCCAGTTCCTGGTGGTGGTCTCTTGATATCAATATCTTCAACAATTCCATATTTTCCAAATATACGACGAAGTTCTTCATCAGAAATATTAATTTCCAAATTTCCAGCGAACAATGTTCTCGTAGCTAATGGATCATCTTCTGGTTGTACATGATGTAAATAGTTTGGAAATTTATCTTTTTTACTTTCTGGCTTCTCGTATGGTACATGAGGGCGTGGTACCATATGTCGAGGAATATAATGGTGAGGTGGTGGATGCATATGCGGGGGTACATGGTGGATTGGTGGTCCGCGCGGCATATATTCATGATGTATAACAGGACGAAAATCACGTGGATGATGCATTGGAACTGGTGCAGGTCCATATCGCTCGTATGTATCCATTGATGGCGGTGGACGCCTTCTTTCAGGACCAGGAGATCTCGGATAATAATGACGATCATATTCAGTTGGCGGCGTTATGGATCTAGCTCGTGGTCGATATTCATTACGAGAAGATGCTTCATATACTGGTTCTACGAGTGCAACTTTATCATATAAAATAATCCTCGGTTTACGGTATTTAGCTTCTCGTGCGTCCTCCGGTGTTCTAAAACAAACATATGCAACACGCTCATCCAAATCATGCGATACTCTTATACTAAAATCACCAAATTTCTTATATTCTCGATATAAAGTCTCTTTTATAAATTCATCTGATGCCTTAGGATGTAGTGCACTAACGCATAGAACTTTATATGTATGCCTTTCACCAGGTTCACGAGGATATTCCTCTCTATGAGGAGATATGTATCTTGGTCTTGGACTTGGTGATCTTGCAACTCTTCTTCTAACACGTTCTGGTGTAACACGCTCATCAGAACTATCGTCGTATCTACCCATGCTACCTCGTCTTTTGCCTCTTGGTGGATCACGAGAAGCACTACGTTTCATATTATGAATTTTCACAGTAATTCGATTGAGATCTGCCTGACGAATACTACTCATATGACAGCTTCAATATCAATACGTATGCAAACTAATTCAGTTTTTCTCTAATTAAAATAAAGTTTACGGCGATCAAATGTATATTTTTCCTGTACAGTACGAAAAAAATCAATAAAACACTTTAAATATGTATGCATATTCAAAATCCTAAAAAAAATTACTTATTTTACTGAAATAAATAAACCATGACACACAACTGAAAGTCGATATTTAAACATGCATAATTCTTTTAATCTAGATGTAATATGTAAAAAGATATTTTTATAAAATATGGATAAATCATAATGGAAGATTAACGCCCCAAAATGGCGACTGAACCTAATATATAATCTAATCTATGCGGCAACATTTAATGCTGTGGAAAATTTTCCTCTACTTACCATTTAGTCCAAATTAATTGTAATTCAAATTATACCTAACAAATATATTTAAAAAATAAAACAAAAAAATCTTTTATAAAATTTTAAAATTTATATTTCAAATAGACTTTATATTTAAATTTATGTATAATTTTTAATTTTTAAAAAATTGTAAAACACAACTATATGTCGCAGCGAAATCAATGAATAGAAAATACGAAAAAAAAAAAAAAAAGAACAGGAAAAGGTGTGCTACCCATAGTCTATAGATATAAAAAAAGAAAGTTCGTATTTTATGCTCTCCGTACAACAAAAAAGCCAAAAGTAGTGACAGTTATAAAAGTAGATTTGACAAATAAAACAGATATTTTTTAGGAATATTTCTAGGGAAATATCGCAAAAGTTTACCACAGAATTATTATTTTTCATCTTATTCACATAATTTTTTTTTTTTCAGAACTATAATTCTTATGGTGAATTTTTAAAATTTTTAACAAACAGGTTAAAACATTATTATGGTATTACATGCGAACTTGTGGTATAGATATTATTAAACGACATTTATCTGAAAGATTTCATATCTATGGATAAACTAGTGATGGAGATGGAATTTGTATTACTATACAAATTACAAGTCATGTTTTTCTGGATCTGATAAACTGATAATTCTGATATTTTTCAATTCCTCACTGAATAAACACGTTATTTTATTACTAACTTCTTCTATTCAACAATAGAGGTCACTATGATAAATTTCGGTTGGTCAATGATGAACTGATGAACAATTTTCTTTCATCATTCATCAGTTTCAGTTTACCAGCTGTTTCTATTGTCAAAGTATCATGTGAAATCGAAGTTTGGGGTTGTGACGTAAATTTGTAATTCGTATTTTATATATCTTTTTTTTATTGTTTTTTAATTTTGGGTTTTTATTAGTGAAATTTGTTCAAGTATGTAATTTAAATTTTTATCATGTTTTACTGGGCACTGAAAGTGAAGCTATTTTCAAAAAGAATATAAGTGATCTGAGCAAAACTGAAGTGATGAAAAATTAATTCATCAGGTCCAGTATACACAGCTAACATTAATTAAATTAATTAGTCATCACTTCAGTTTTGCTCAGATCACTTATCTTCTTTTTGAAAATAGCTTCACTTTCAATGCCCAGTAAAACATGTTCATTTCATCATATGATATTTGCGATTGTGTTGACAGTTCATCTAAATTTTATTCGTCGATAGATGTCAAGTTAGTTTAACTGAGAATGATTTGAGCCAACTAAGAAAATACATTTTTTTCATCGTTGCCTTACTTAAGGTTATGTAGAAAAAGAAAACGAAAATTATGAATCAGTTGATATCATATAAGCACAGTATAGTAAGAACTCATTATATCAGAATATGTAAAACAAAGAAGTGTTTTGTCGAAGTGTTTTATTAATTTGATTAAATCAATTAAAGAAAAGAAGCCAAATGGAACACAGCTGTCAGCTTTTTATGAATCGAAATTTTCCATAGCGACCTCTATTGTCGAATAGAAAAAGTGAGTCCCAAAAAAACGTGTTCAGTAAGAAAGTGAAAAATATCAGAATTATTAGTTCATTAGGTCCAGTAAAACACAGCTATTGTTTGGAAATTACAATCTTGCATTTATTATACGGGGGCATAAAAACTATATATTTTGTTTAATTTAATTTTCATTTTATATAAATTTTTTTTTATAATATGGCTGATCAAGATAAGGAATTAGTTATAGAATTTCGAAACGTGACTGGTACAGATGAAGAAAAAGCTAGATTTTATCTAGAATCTTGCCAATGGGTATTGCAGGTATGTGATTGTCTTCAAATACTACAGATTATATAAATTCTAGGTTATGTGTATTTGATTACTCTTTAAAAAATTGCTAAGTAATACAACTTGTTTTAATTTTTATTCACTAAAATAAATAATAGAACACACCTAAATTTCCTTCAATATGTAAAAATAGTCAAATTTCAATGTACATATTTGAAAAAAGTTTAAATTTTACTCATAATTTTACCTAATGAAACAAATGGCATTTTCTATATTTCTTAATTTATTTTACAAAATTCTTATTAATGTTTTTAAAAACAATAATAGTCAGCTTTAAGCAGTTTCTTCGAAAATGAGTCAGATCAAAAACTTGAAAAACCAGAAACTTCAGTTGATATACGGAGTGATAGTAAAAATGCACTAGCAACTGCAGCAACATCATCATCATCATTTCCTAATTTAATTTTCAGTGAATCACTAAAAACATCAAATAATATACAAAAAAAACCATCAAATAAGCCTAGGTTTGAAAAAAATTTTTTTTTAACTTTCTTGAGCTAAATGTATTTTATTTAATTAAAATTATTTATTTTATTTGTAAATTAGAATTGCGACATTACATAATATGTCTCAACATTCTTCAGATGCTGAAGAAGGACAAGCATTTTATGCAGGTGGCTCTGAAAGATCTGGACAACAAGTTTTAGGTCCACCAAAACGTAAAAATTTTCGTGAACAATTAACAGAAATGTTTCGTATGGCACATGAAAGTGGAGCTGTTGTTGATCCATCAACACAACAACCTATTCCGTCATCTTCAAGACGAAGTAATTTCTATCAAGGTATTGGATTACGTTTAGGACAAACTGAAAATGATCATTCCGTTGTAAATGATGGTGATAGTAAAAGTGGAAGACCAAATAGACCACAAAATATTGAACCAGTTATATTAAAGTTATGGAGTCAAGGATTTTCAATAAACGATGGTGATTTAAGACCATATGATAATCAACAAAATATAGAATTTCTAGAGACTGTTATGAGAGGGTACCTATATTATTTATATGTAAATTATTTTTTAATATTTTAATTTAATTATAGGCAAATACCAAATGAATTACGTGAAATGGGTAGTTTGGTTAGTGTAGATTTGGAAGATCATAGACATGAGGATTTCAAGAAACCAACAACTAAATCAAAAACTTTTAAAGGTTCTGGGCATACACTTGGAAGGTTAGCATGAATTTTATCTATATTTAAAACTTTAAAAAAATCAACTTATGTAATCAGTAATGTATTCACTTGGAACAATTTGATTCTGATAAAATTAAATTTTTTCTCTTTAGTCCAGCTCCAAGTGTCGAAGGGACCCTTCTTTCATCCCCTTATGGCCCGACATCATTATCATTATCATCAGATGCTGGCAGTAGTAGTAGTAGTAATAATAAGGAAAATGAAAAAAAGTAATTCCAACTTGAAATTTAGTTTTCTCATATTTAAAAAATAATTCTTGTTTGTTCGTGTCTTTTAGAGCAAATGAACATCTTAATTTACAGACTGATCAACCAACAACAATGTTACAAATACGACTTGCTGATGGATCAAGAATTTTTGGACGTTTTAATTTAACACACACTGTCAACGATATTCGTCAATATATAATAATGTAAATATTTCAAGAAAATTACATATTCACAGATTATCTCTCTTATATCTGTTTTCTTTGTAGATCTCGTCCACAATATGAATTTCAAAATTTTATTTTAGTTACTTCATTTCCAACTAAAGAATTAATTGAAAATTCACAAACAATTCAAGATGCTGGTCTCTTGAATGCTTCTATTATGCAACGTTTGAAGTAAAAAAAAAACTACATACCGAACTTCTTTTATTTTTAATTAAGCAAAATTAATAAAAAATTTAAGTAAATTTGAAAATTGTAAAATAAAATAAACATTAACTGTTTTATTTTAAATATGGCTTGAATATACAAAATTTGAAGAAAATAAGAAGTAATTTTTTTTAAACCATTGAAAATTCTACGATATTAATCAATTGTGACTGGTTGTAATTCAAGAATGCTTGACACAATTTTACTGGAAAAATTTAAGAATATTTTCAAAGATCAGAATAGCAATAGATATTCCAAAACAGAAAAGCTCTTGAAAAATAAATTTTTAATTCTAAATCTGTTCTTAGAGCGTACAGACAAAAAGGAATCGCTTAGAACATTAGATTTAAAAATACGTTGAGTTAATAACCGTTTTCACAATAAAAAAGAATATTTAACACACACACAAAGTCTTAAAATTGTAATTGAAAATGATCAAATAAATGTGCTGATGTCACCCATACAAATTTTGCTTAATATTTTTTGTTGTACTATATGGGAATATTAACAATATACTAAATAAAAATATAATTGTTTTTATTTTTCAAGTACATACCCAAATTTACATTTTTTCTACATATTTGAATTTTGTTGTTTCTCAAACTTGGCTTTTTCCCATTAGCATATACAAGTAGGTATATGCGGATTCTAGTTTATACAGTAACGGTCATGAAATTCGCATCGCCCAAAAATTTTTTTTCTTTCTAAAAGTAATTATATATTAAGCTCCTTATAATAGCTGTATGCCAGCTGTAGCCTGTAGAACAAAAAAAAAAAAGATATATACACATTTTACAAACGTACATCCATGCATATGCATCCATATATATATTTAGCTATGAAAATTTCTGAAATCATATAGACCAACACTTAAAAGAAATTTATTTGCTTGTGTTGATGCAGACACAAATACATTTCAGACGATGTTATTGTTGTTTTCTAAAAAAATTTTCACTAAATTGGACTCTTAAGTTTAAATAATTACATATTTTCATTCTGATTTCGAATTTCACTGTACAGGTTTATACGTAATCCACTTTTAATTCGGAATTTTATACGTTACTTCCAATTTAATCCAAAATCGGATTTAATTCGAATTATTTTTTACGCTATAAACTAGTAAAATGCGTACTTTTTCTTTGCTATTTTGAATGTGATTTTTATTATAAATTGAGAAAATAATTAAAACTGATTTGAACTTTGACTTTGTAAATATTTTTGATATTTTTTGATTGGGAAATTCAAAATAATTATTAGGAGCCTCTGAAAATTCACACATGAATCAATTTAGATTTTCGGATCATCGATGGTGAGCAGAAAAACCCATAAAACTGCATAGTTTAAATGAACAATAAATAAATAAACAGGAAAATAAAAATAGAAATTCTACGAACAAAAATAATGTCCATATGAACATCGCATATGTATGATATGTACTAAGCGCAATACACTCAATTTCTGTATCCATACAAAAATGCTTTATTTTCTATTTCTATACTCTTTGCTATATTTATTCTTTGTTTCAATGCTTTCAATTTTAAGTTACATAAGTTATTTTCAAATACAAAGTTTTAAAGCTTGAAGAAGCTTGATTAAAAAAAAAAAGCTTGGGAGGCATAAAAAATTGTAGATGTAAAAGAATATATTGCATGTGCTTATATGATGTTAAGACTTCTCTATTTCTATATTCTTTGATGATATTTTCATAATGTTCCTTGATAAAAAATATTGAGGAATATCTAGTCAATCCTAAGAGTCGCCGCTGGGATTCTATGAAACAATTTGTTAAAATACACTACTTAATAATGCCAAAAAATTATAAACAGTTTTAAGGTCATTTATTTTAAGGTACATGATTAAAATACATATTGCCAGTGTTTAATGAACAGATTTACAGGTATATACATATGTACATATATAATACATACATATTTACAATTTATATTTGCTCAACTATAGCTTATTTCTTTTTATTAAAAGTATTCTATCTATTAGAAATCAGTTATAAATGTTTATTGTTTTTTTACTAGTACAAATGCCAAGACAATACTAAATTTCCATATAAATGGAAATAAAAAATTAATTAGCATTGAAATTCACATTTTGAATTTTTCATCTCAAGAATTTTTGTATGCTACAAAACCTGCCCATATTTTTTTCGAATAAAAATTTTCTTACACATGAGCAATTATACGAAATACAATTCCAAGACATTTTAAGGTTGATTATATTCACAAGTGATATATCTATATAGGGTAACTGCCCCTTAGTCCGACCAGCTCCAATGGCCAACCATTCAAAGAAAAAAGTAAAAATTCAGTTATAAGTTTTAGCTATTCGTTTAGCTATTATATGTTTGTTTATTTCATTTTAAACATTGATATGTTTATTTTATGCAGTCCATATTTCGTCTAGATGTGTTTTATATTACTTTATATATTTTCATTTTAAATGTATATGGTTTGAAAAGTGAAATCGTAAAGTTTCGCTTCATTGTGATCAAATATTAGTGCTAAGGATTTTGATGCTACGAATCTATCATAACTATACGTTATTTTATCTGTAAGCGATTTCAATAAAAAAAATACTGTTAGATCGAATATTTTATCTAATTTTTGATACGTAGCAATTTTTTAAACATTTAAAAATATTGAAGGACGAAAATTGAAGTCGATTTTTTTTTGTACTTTTAACACGATAACTCAGGTTCTAGTGAACGAATTTCAATCAAATAAAGCTTATTTTCTACATAGCTGTCCAAAAATAACATTTGAAAGTCAATATCCTGTTCCTACGAATACATCCCTTTTTAGGGGAAACAGTAAATAAAATCGGCTCATAAGTATATTCAGTGGTCATTATTTATAAATTATTTTTAAAAAATAATTGAAATTTTTCTTTAAAATGATGAAAATAGATCTCTCTATACCAGAAATATAGGTACATAATAATATTTTTATTTAAATTCTATTAGTTAAATAAGAATTGATTTACTGGCCGGTGGTTGGGTTTTTTATGGTTCGACATAGGTACAACGTGACTTTTTGAATTATTTTTTTTTTTCAATTTTTTATAATTTATCTATTGATATAGCTAAAAATAATTATTTAGTGCAATAGTAAACAAATAAAGAAATCATTTAAAATAAATAAACAATTCCTACAGCTTTTTATTGATGACAGAGAAGTACCCAAAATTCAAAAAATAGAGTTAAGTGGCCGGCGATTGGTACATCTACCCTACATATTTATTTATGGAAATCCTTTTTGTATTGTCCTGTGTTTTATTGGAACTGAGAAAATGAAAATTCTGAGCGTTTTTTTGCGCTGATTTTCTTGTATCGACAATAGAAGTTGGTACGAAAAATCTCACTTGCTCAGTGAGCAAATGAGCCAAAACAATAGATGTGTTTTATTGGAAATAATGAAGTGATATGCTATCACTTCAGTTTTTCTCAGATCACTTATCTTAGTCTTGAGAACAGCCTTACTTTAAATGCCAAAAAAAACATGTTAAAAAATTAAATTACATACTTAAATTTCACAAAAAAAAACAAGATTACGAAACAAATCAAGAAGAAATATAAAATACAAATTACAAATCATGTAATGACCTCAAATTCAATTTCATATATTACTTTTCCATCAAAAACATCTGGTAAAATGAAACTGAGAATGTGAACAAAGAAAACTGTTGATATTTTTCATAGCAACCTCTATTGTTAAATAGAAAAAAACGGGTGCCAAAAAAAACGTGCTAAATATCACTTCCTCAGTTCTAATAAAACACAGCTATTATGTAGGTTGGGTTGGGAGAATATTAAAATTATAATGTTCAAGTTAATAAATATTCAGTTGAATTTAATAACGAAATTTTTGTTTATTTTTTTTTAAATTTATTCCATTTAAAATTTTATAGAACCTACTAGTTTATCGAGAAGATGTGAATTTTTAAGCACATATTTCAAAATTCATACAATATTCCACAGATGGCTGAGAAATTTCCGACAATTTAAAAAAAAATAGAATATAATTTTCCCTGCATTTCGACAGAAAATTTTGTTTTAATGTCTTGGAGTAGTACCTATTGATGGTGTTGAAAAATTAAAATTATCCAAATGATCATCATGATCAGAGGAGATCAAATATTTTGAGGGGCTGTAGCGCCAAGGAGCACTAGGATCATTATGACCAGTAGATTTTTTAGTCATAATGATTTTTCTATAAGCTCTTAGTTATGGTTTCCAATTATTTATAAATAAATAATGTTTTTGTTTTACATTCATGAATCTTTTTGAAAATGCTAGTGAATTCTGCAGATCTGCTTGCGGAATCATGGAAGGACGAATTAATAAGCGATAGATCAAGGTTTTGATTCTATCTGAAACTATTTTACATATACGAGTATGTATAGGAGTTATAATTTTGATTCAAATTAATGTGACAACTTTTCTTTTTCTAATATGAATATTTTCATTTTAGGTTATAATAAGATAAACATAATCCAATTAATAATTAAATAATCAAATTATGAATATACAATCTCTACAACTACCTACATACATAAATTCTTTTGTTCACTTGCTAATAAAGAAAATAGTTGTAAATAAATATTTTCAAGTAGATTTTGAAAAGCAATATTTTTTGTTTGTTTTGTTTTTCAAATTTTACATAAAATTCAATATTTAAATGTATATATATGTACATAGTATATTATTATTATTAATAACTAAAAATCTTCAAGTGCAGTATAAAATGTACTGATTCCTATTTTTGACACAGCGATTATTAAATGTGAATAATCAGCTATAATGTTTACGTTTTATATATAGAAGTTTTATATCACAAAGTGCTAAAATATTAAAAAAAAAAAACAAAACAATTTTAAGGATTTTGTATAGATATTAGAAATAATAGAAAAATTGTTATATTTTAAGATTAGACATTTAATTATCATAATTTCTAGTAAAGAAGATTAAAATAGTCTGATAATCATCATAAAAGACCGAAAAAAAAAAAAACTAGAAATAGAATAATTTTTTTTTTTTTTTCGAAAAAACAAGGAAAAAATAATAACTGATCAAATAAAATTATTATTTGTCGTTGACAACATTTTTAAAGTGAATTCATCTTGTACCTTTGTTAGTAGATAGTTTAATAAATCAAATATCATTGGAATTTTTGTTCTTTACTTGTTTGTTTGTTCTGTTTTTTAATTGTCCAAATTCAAAATATTTGTTTTGTGTTAATTTGATTATTTAAAAAAAAATAAAAATAAAATATGGTAAGTTGTACTGATGTGCAATGATTCTCATAAATATAAATGAAAACATAAATGTTATTAAACTAAGCTTTATAAAACTGTAAAAGATTTTTCAAAAAAGAAAAGGACATAGGTACCTATTATGCATTAAAGAATGCTAGTTTTTTATTTGTTCTATGTATAAATAAAAAAATTGTTTAAAACTACCTTTGAGCTTAAATATCTTAGCTAGTCTGCTAAATATAAATTTGTTTTTAGTTTAATGTCAAGTGTTACTTTACTTATTTTATATCCTTGAGTTTTAATTATACTTTTCAAATTAAAAATGTAAATTATTATATAAAAATCATCAAAAATTTGCGATAAAAGATGTTCATTTTTGTTTTTTAAATTCAAATTGAACTGATAAATTTTAAGAAAAAAAGTGTTCGGACAATAGCTGTGTTTTATTAGAACTGAGGAAGTGATATTTATAATATTTTTCACTTTCTCACTGAGGAAGCACGTTTTTTTGGCACTCATTTTTTCTATTTAACAATAGAGGTTGCTACGAAAAATATCACTTCCTCAGTGAGGAAGTGATCAACAGTTTTCTTTGTTCACATCCTCAGTTTCAGTTTACCAGATGTTTTTGATGGAAAAGTAACATATGAAATTTAGTTTGGGGTTATTACGTGATTTGTAATTCGTATTTTATATATCTTCTTGAATTGTTTCGTAAAGTTGGATTTTTTCAGTGATATTTGTTCAAGTATGTACATACGAGTATGTAACATAATTCTACGTAGCGACTTCTATTGTCGACACAAGAAAATCAGTGCGAAAAAAATGCTGTTATCATGTGAGAAAGTGAGAAACCTCAGAGTTCTCACTTCCTCGATTCCAATGGAACACAGCTTTTATTCTCGTTCAATAATAATTATAATATATACGTTTTTAATAATATTTAAAGATTTTAAATTAGGTTTGTAGTGAAAAATATTTTTCATTTTAAAGTTATACATATGTATATAATAAAAAAATTTATTATTATATAAAGGAATAAAAATACTTGTTTTTTAATTTTCCACAAATTATTTGTGGAAGTGTTTTTATTCCTTTATATAATAATAAATTTTTTTATTATATATAACTTTAAAATATATACGTGTTGTAGAAACAAATAAAAATAATTAACTTTTTCATTCTCAACTGTTAAAGAGCGTTCTTCAAATTTCATCTTATTTGGCTCTATAATAATGAAAATTTGTTTTAATATCTTAAATTGCAAAAACCATACTTTCATTCATATTTAAAAAAAAATAAATTATCAAGTTGTTTAAGAAGTCACTTTCTTTCAATAAAAAAAATAAAATGAAATTGTTTTATTTTTTCATTTCAGGATGAATTACCGAAAGAAACCGTTACTTGTAAGTATACAAATTATGACCTATATCTTCAATCGTCTAGCAAGTAAGCAAGTACAATTTGCTGGCTGAAATGATAGAAATGGTATTCTCAATTGGTATTTTGCGATTGCAATCGAGGATGCGGTTTTTTGTAATGTAATATTTAAAATTTCATATATTCATAAAATAAATTTACGATTTCAATTATTTTTTAAATAATGCAAATAAAGTTAATGAGTCTCTTGAATTCGTAGAATAACACATGATCCGTTTATGTTGAAAGTGATCTAAGTTCAGTCGCGTTTGTTCTGTTATATACAAGGTTTTTTTTTTTATTCCAGTTTCTATTTGAAAATTTTGCCAGCATTTTGTAATTTTGTTTATACATACTTAATATTCAATTACTACAAATTAAACAGTTAAATTTTTTTTATTATGTTTTACTTATTTGTTTTTTATTTTGTAAATTATAAAATTTCAGTATTAAAAAATGCATTCGATGCATTTGATCAAGAGAAAAAAGGTTACATTGATACAGCTATGGTTGGTACTATTTTAAGTATGTTAGGACATCAACTTGATGATAAGGTTCTTGGAGAAATCATAGCAGAAGTTGATGAAGATGGTTCTGGACAAATAGAATTCGAAGAATTTACAACACTGGCTGCTCGTTTTTTGGTTGAAGAAGATGCTGAAGCAATGCAAGCAGAACTGAAAGAAGCTTTCCGTCTATATGATAAAGAAGGAAATGGTTATATTACAACAGCAGTCTTAAGAGAAATTCTTCGTGAGCTTGATGATAAGCTTACAAATGAGGATTTAGATATGATGATTGAAGAAATTGATTCTGATGGATCTGGTACCGTCGATTTTGATGGTAAATCTCTTTTTTCTACTTTTATTCTTTTTTTTATTTATTAAATTTTACATTTTTAACTCTTTTTAAATAGAATTCATGGAAGTCATGACAGGTGGAGATGATTAAACTATTTGATTTTCATACATACTTAATTAGATTAGGAAATTCATATTTTTGGCTATAAATAAGATCTTCAGTAATAACTGAAAACTTTTGAAGAAAAATAAATTCTATTTCATAAAATAATGGTAGTTTTTGTTCATAATTAAGAAGAAATTTAGCTAAAACGATAAATCTATAATGTAATTTTGTCATTGTATCCATTCTGTACTATGTAGTATCTAGTAGGAATGTGTTTAAACCTTTTGAAAATTTTGAATGCCAAACGTAATTTTCTTTTTATTCTATTCTAGAATATTCATCGACTTCCTTACTAATGATTATTTGTAATTAATTGGTCAGTTTTTAATTATTTGTGAAAGAATAATAAAGTGAATAATTAATTTTTTTCAATCATGATAAAAAAAAAAGGTAAAAATACAGATATAAATGTAAGATCTATAAGGCTATTTATCATCAAGTTCAACCACAGTTTATAATATTTGTAAAAGGTTTTTTGAAAATAATACAATTGGAAGATAAACCACGATCAGGAAGACCTGCAAAACTTCAAAAACTGATGTTAAATTCTTATTAATTCGTGAAGTCACTCAACAACCTGGTTTAAATTCAACAAAACTTGTACAAAAATAAAAGAAATAATTTTAAAAATAAAGGAATAGAATAGACTTTTGGAAAAAATTACTATTTGTAGATAAAAATAAATTTAACTTATTTAAAAGCGATGCAAAACAAGAAACAAGATGAAGAAAAGCAAATACAAATGAAACAACTATGAATAAAGAAGAATATTTGAAAATTTTAAAAGACAATTTAATGGAAAATTCAGATTTTTACTTTTATCAAGATAATGATCCAAAACATAAATCATGCATTGTTCGTAGTTGACTACTTTATAATTATCCTAAAGTCCTAGAAAAAGGATATCAATCATAAAGAGCATTTTTTTTAGAATCACAACAAGTTGTATAATTATTGTCTATTATTTTTCAAATTTTCAAATCATAACTGAAATTATTTTGTCTATCATGAACTTTTTTTTTAAATTTTAATCCTTTTGTGTAGTCTCACTGACCAATTATATCCATTATAAAAAAATAATTTTCAAGTTACAACAATAACATAAGTATTTAGGTTTGAATTTTTACTTTTTCATAAAAAATTTAAGGTTATGTGCTCTGTTAACTAGTTTGTGATACCAACTTTGCCATCGCAATTTTTGATAGTTAATTTGCTTACTTGCGAGAGAAAAAACAATCGAGGATTCCATTTCTATCATTTCAGCTAGCAAGTCTTGCTAGCTTACTTGCTAGACGATCGAAGATGTCCCCCATTTGACTTGATTTTCAAGATACATATGTATATATTAGTTATCTTGCATAATTATAATATTTTTAAAAACCAAATTTCTTATAAATTTTTTATCTATATTATTTTTACTTTTCCATACAATCAATTTTTCAATATGAAAAACGTTAATGAATGTATGTAATAATAAACGATAGATACATATTAAGTATATATAAATAAACAGTTTTTTTTTTTAATGAAATAAATATGAAATCAAGCATTCAACCAAGAAAAATATAAATAGGTAACAAATAGGAAACAAATCAACTTTAAATAAAATAAAAAGGAAAAGGCAATCTAATTTTAGAATATGTAGGTATTTTGTACACGTATAATATAATATACGTACATAAGATACTTAATAATATATTATTATGTTGATTATAAGAATCTTTAACACCAATGCATTTTTTTTTGCATTACCTAAATAATAAACAAGATCTATGAATATTTTAATAAGGTATAAATGTGTTCTCAATTACAACTGATTACAATTAGCTATAAAATATACAATAATATTACAATTTATACAATTGATTTAATTTTTGTTTTCTTTTCTAAATATACAATATCTGTGTTAATCAGTTAGTTTTTAAAGTGATGTCAGTGCATTGACATGAGAATAACTACAAATTACATAAAATTGTTCAATTACAGTTAACATTAAAAAAAAACTAAAGAAAGAAAAAAGAAATATTAAAAGTACTAAATAAAAAAAGTAAATATTTCTTATACAGAATATAATCTATCAATAAATTAGTTCTTTCTACGATCAACCGGCTTTTTATTTCCATTTTGTATCTTATACGCCGCAAAGTAACAACATACAGAGTGACTTTAATTATTATATAAAACAAATTTCGATAAATTTATAATGGTAAGTTGATATTTATCAAAAGATAACAAAAATAAAATTTTAATAACAACGTTAATTTGAAACATTTAACTTGATTAATTATATTTTCTTGATTTAAAAAAAAAAAAAAAAAAAAAAAAAAAAAAACAAATAGTGGTTTTAATTAATTATTATTATCATTTTTTTTCTTAATTTCGAGTTTTTTATTGTTAATTAAAGATGTTAAGTGTAAAATAATGAAACCTAAAATATCATAAATTATACTATAAATTTAATTACAATTTCACAAAATAATATAAAATATGTACTTTTAGTTTGCATTTAAAATTTAAAGTTTAATTATTTTTTTTTTTATTATTTTCAAATGTGTTCTTTAAAAATTTGTCCGAAATCATTATTTAACTTTTCACAATCATACGACAGAGAACATAAAAAAGGTTTATTTGAAATAAAGCTTACATCTTACAGATTCCAATATATTTTTTAGACAGAACATAAATATAAATTGATTCCATTTAAAAGGTTTTCGAAATTTAAATTTGCACTTTTTAATAAACCTATGTATTATTTTTAATTTATTTCAGGCTGAAGAACTAGATAAAGACCAAATTAAAAGTATGTATTGTATTAGATTAAGTTTTATAGTACGTACATATTTTTCTTTCATAAATATCAGCCTGCACATACCTAGATTGATTAGGCTAGCTTGAAACAATTCTTTTAGATGAGCGGGATAAAGACGTAGTCAGTTTACCTCGTTAAACCAAAAAGTACCTGAACTAACGAGATTGAAAATTTCTTTCACACCAATACAAATGCATTTATTTCTCTCGGTAGGAAAATTTTTTGTTGCAGTGCATACATATAATGAAATTTTAGTGTATTACATAAAAATTAGTCTAGCTTATTAGTGTTGTGTGTGGATTAAAAGTAACTATAATGAAATAGGTTTCAAGCTGGCCTAATCAATCTAGTTGTGTGCAGGCCGTATAACTCATTTTTTCATAATCAGTTCAAAATTTTCACTTTATACGAAAAACGTACATATTAGCTTGATAAAATTTATAATCAGCCATGTTCTAGAATTCATGTGAGACTAAAATGAATTAGAATATCAATTCTACGTGAAAGTGAAATTAATAGATGTTCTCCTTACAGAAACACTGTTAGAAAATGACGTAAATTTGACGTCAAATTGAATATTTTCTACTGTGAAAATTTTCAATTACCCTTACAGAAACGAACCACTGAAATTGAATCCACTTCCGTAGAATTGAAATCATTTTAGTGACTTCTAGAACACCTAAATTCAATTTCATATTTCATTTCACTGTGAAATGAAATATGGAATATGATTGAATACCAAAACTATTCTACAGTGTTGAAAAATGCATTTGATGCTTTCGACAAGGATAAGCAAGGTGTTATTGAGTGTGATATGGTTGGAACAATTCTTGAAATGATTGGACAAAAATTAGATGATAAACAAGTAAAAGCTGTTATTAAGGAAGTTGATGCTGATGGCTCAGGCAAATTAGATTTTCAAGAATTCTGTACATTAGCAGCTAAGTTCATTGAACCTGAAGAAGATTTAGATGCAGCTGCCAAAGAATTAAAAGAAGCGTTTAGATTGTATGACACAGAAGGCAAAGGATATCTAACAGTTCAGGTATTACGTGATATTCTTCGAGAATTGGATGACAATTTAACTCCAGCCGATCTAGACATGATGATTGAGGAAATTGATGCCGACGGTTCGGGTACAGTTGATTTTGAAGGTAAGATAAAATTAAAAATACTTGATATAAGCTAAAGATTATTAATTTTTTTTTCTTCTATATTTTTAGAATTTATAAGTGTAATGTTGGGTAAGTAATACAACAAAAAATTTATCTACTGCTTTTTATAAGGGACAAGAAATAATCACAAACTTTTTTTTGTTTTTTTTTTTTTGCAGGTTAACTAACGGAAAAACATTTTTAAATATTGGTTATTTTTTTTGCTTTCACAGTTCTTTTTATAGAAAATCAAATTTAAATAAATAAAAATATTTATTGAAAGTGAAAAAAATTTATTCAGAAAATCTAAAATTTTAAGATCCTTCACTTAAATTTCCTTATTCATTGGTTTTTTTTTTTTTTTATATATTTAAAAGAAATTATGTCCTTTGTACATTCCAGTTATTTTCATTAATAAAAGCACTTCAGGCGAAATTTTGAAAGTAAATTTATTCATTTTTTTTTAAATATAAATTATACTAAATAATTTGTTTTTAAAGTTATCTAAAAATATTAATTGAACTAAATCGGGTTAAATGTATAATATAACTTTTGAATTTTACAAAAAAGTAACTAATTCGATTTTATTAATTTTTTTTTTAAATTTTTTAATTTAACTACATTGTAATTTGATAATTTTTGAGTTTTTAATCGAATATCATCCAACCAGACTTAGCAGTAGTTGAATTTCCTAATTCAGAGTTACTGTTTGTTGTTTTTGTTGTTGTTAATGTGAATTGATCAAGACCATATTTTCGAAGTAATTCGAAATCGTCATCTTTATTTGTTGTGGATGATATTTTAATTGGTGTTGCTGTTGAATTTTCTGTAATCTTGGGTGTTGTATGTCGATGTTGTGAAGAAAAGTAAGGATAAACAAAATTATTAACAGAAGACCATGAAGTAGCAGTAGTAGCAGAAGACATTGATGGAAGACTAAAACTATTTATTGCTGTTTGTTGATTTAGACAATTATTTCGTTGTTGATACTGATTTTGTTGAATTTGTTGTGAAATTTTAGAAAATGATGGAAATTGTTTTTCACATTTATGCAATGGATCAAAATCTTCTAAGTCAAAACTTACATTACTATCATCTAAGGAAATAAGATCTTTTGTTGTATCAAAATTATTTGTTTTTGGTTTTTCTTCAGCTTTAAAACTAATCTGAAATTATAAAAAATTTGATGTTTAAAATAAATAATAAACACCACACAATGTAAAATTGGTTTATAATTTGAAATTTTATATGTATGTAAAAATAATTCATACTGATAAAATTAGCACTAAATTTTAAGCTAAAATATAATTCGAAAAATGTGGATGTATTTGAAATAGCTTATTTTTTGAAATTCTAATTTTGTTTATTTTCCCCCGCGGTACTAGAAATTTTTGGAAAATTCATAAATTTTAATTTAAAACTCTTACATACTTTCAAAATTTGGAATGCAGTGATTGGATGAGAAACTGTTTAAATCTATAAGTATCTTCTCAAGTATGAAGTCGCCAAAAGGCCATGGCGGGTCGTGGTGCGGGCGTAATAAAAATTAAAAATTAAAAAAAAAAAATTCTCAAGTATGAAAAACCAAATTAATTTATACTAATCCCTGAAAATTCTAGCTCGTAAACTTAACGGTTTATATTATTCCCTAACATTACAATTTTTATTTTTATAAACAAGATGTTTCACGGTGCTTATGCCAAACTGAGCAGAGCAGAAGATCTCGAAGAGAAATGAAAAAAATTGTGTAGTCGGGGGCTGCATTCTTGTTTCTGAGATATTCGAGGTTAAAGAAATTTTTTTTTTCGAAAAGTGAACAGAACTGTTTACTTCTCGAAAAACAATTTTTTTCTATCTTGAATATCTCGAAAACTGTTGAAATACACCCTCCCTGCAGTACAATTTTTTTCATTTCTTTTTGTATACATAAAAACTATAAACATTTTATTTTAGAACCATTTCGTATAGGATTTCAATATTATTTTACCTCTTTTATTTTATGTTCTAGTGTTGGAACTGGAGCTACAGAATTTTTTCTTAAATTTTGTTTGCCGTGAGATGATACTGAAATAGCTGATTCAGTATTATTACTAGAATTTGTTGCAAATAAGGATGATCCAATAATTCTCTGTTGTTGATTATTATTATTATTATTATTGGCAATCTTACTTGTAACTGATTTTTTATAATTATTCAAATTTACTCTTTTTGGTGGTACTGGCGGTGATGGCATATCTGGAGGCACATCAAATATCGAATTTGTTGTACTATAATATTGTGATGTCATGGATCCTATTTTTTCACTTTTAATTAAATCATTTTCATCTTTATCATCATCAATTATACAAAGATTATTTATTAATATATTATCAGCTGATTGTGATGTTGGCTGTTGGTAACCTAATGAAGATGTTTTGGGTATTGTCACTGATCCACCATATTTCGCCCCTATATCTTCTCCTCTTATTGTTATTGATGATAATTTATTATTTCCATGACATTCCAGGCTATTTGGCTTAAGCTAATAAATGATATTAAAAAACTGAATGATAAAAACACAACTAAAATTGTGTTTATACTGTAGAACAACAATGCTTAAAAACACAAAACCAACTTATGTTGATTAATAACCTGTTACCTGAAGAAAACATTTATCCAACAAAACACTACAAGGAAAAATATATACCTAGGTACATATATGATTCCATTAATTGAAATGAAATCGACTTTTATTGAATTTTATTGAAAGTAAGAAAATTGAAACGGAAAAACTTCTGATTAGAGGGTGTGAGCTATTGAAACGGTACTTTGAAGTGTCCTCTTCAACGTTTCGTATGTGTCTTTATTGGCGCAAATTACACTTTATGGATGCACTATTATCCATTTTCTTACAATATCCCGAAACGAAAAAAAGTATTTAACGTATTTTATATTTAAAGGTATTTTCGGCTGTAAAATAGATTCGCATCAATTGGGCACGTTGAGTAGGACATTTCGAAGTCTTCATATTCAAAACCTCACGCCTTATAATCGGAAGTTCAAAAATTTGGAACATACACTTTCAATTTCCACTCTTTGATTACACTTTATCATTGTTATTTGTTCAGTAATAATGTAGAGAACCCTCCACCATTTTCAATAAAATTTAGATAATCTTTTTTCTATGATACGAGGTTTTAAATTCTTAGTTAATTTTTTTTTTTTTCATATATTTATCAATAACGGTTTTAGAGCTAATAAATTTTGAACACATATAAAATGAATTATGCTTTATTAAAAAAAAAAAAATGTTTAAAGCAAAAAGACTATTTCAAGTTATATTGTTTCTTATTTTTGCCACAGGCTTACTATTATAAAAAAAATTATTTAAAAAAAGTGTAAAAATTTAATTTCTATTTAAAATTTTGGGTACTTACACTTCGATCAACAAGTGGTGTTTTGAATAATGGATGATTTTGTAATTCTTGTGAAATGTTCATGTCTGAAGAGCACGAAGAACTCGATGGACTATTTGTTGGATTTTTACGATTACAACTGTTTTTGCTATTTCTTAAACTATTTAGTACTTCTGAATTGGAAATTTGTAATATATTTTTTTCCCTTAATTTTTGAGTATTTGTTGTTAAATTTGATATATTCAACGATGGAGATATTGCCGTTGTATTATCATTAGTATTTGTCATGCGTCTTGAAAAATTTGGTGAAGTTGGTGCTGAACGATGATGATGAAAAGTTGTGGTAGCTCCTTCTCTATTTCTATTTTCAATATCAATTGTTCGATTACCTTGTAATTCATTTTTTGTTGTTGATGATACCGAAGATGGTAATGGTGAAATATGAGAATAAAATTGTGATGAAGAAGATTTTGGTGGTGTTATGTCACGTAATTTTAATTTTAAATCCTTATAAACCGTTTTAACTCCACGACTTCCTTCTTTAACCTACATATTTGAATTTCATTACAAAAATTCTTTAATTTTCATAAAATTTCTCTTAAAAATTGAAAATGTGTATTTTCAAAAAAGTAAAAGCGTAATAATTCTAATGAGATCTTATTTTTTTTCTTCTCAATATTAAAAATTATTTAATAGAACATCACAAAAATGTTAAGGGCGAATCATAAATGTACATTATTACATAATATACACAAATAAAAAATAAAATAAAATAAATTATTAAATAATTATAAGCAAACCACTCACCGACTTTACAGCAGATTTAACAGCAGGATTTGTCTGGAAATATGATTCCAAAAATTTATATTTTGTTTATTTCATTGCAAGTTAAAAACAATAGAAATTGCTTCAGTTTCATTCTTTTTTTTTTTTAACACGTTCGCTGCTACTTTGTAAATTCGTGAACTTGATTTGTACTTTTTTTTTTTAAAAAAAAAACATTATAATTACGCGAATTCGCAGATCTCAAAGGAAAAGTTTTCAAACTTCCGTATATCGCAGATACTTACAGATTTTGTTTTCATTTCTCAATTATGTTTCAGAAAAGTAATTTCTGTACTTGGTTTTTACTAATCTACAAATCTAATTCGATTTGTAATTTATTTCAATCGGAATTATGTCTATTATTTCTGAAATGCGCCGTTTTTTTTTTTTTTTTTCAAAAAATTAATATTTTTTTCAGGTGGCAGCGAATGTGTTAAATGTTTTTTTTTTTTTCTTGTATAAAGAATATTCTTTTTACCTTGTATCAAACTGAAACTACACATCAGTTTTGTCGAAACCAGTAATTATTGTAAATAAAGAACAATAGTTTAATTACAATGGTGTGCTGAATAACTTAATAAATGGGAAGGATATAATAAGAAATATAGGCCTATTAGAGTTCAATAATTTGGAAATCTCTGAAGATAGATTTTAAAAAGTAATTCTTAAAATATCACCATTTCGTAACAGACCTAGAGGCCGTTCAAGGCAGCAATGCGTTAATGATGTTGAAGACAATTTAAAGAAATTAGGAAAGAATATTAAACTCGAGTAAGAATTTCAAAAGTTTGTACTAAGCTGTAGAGCCAATGGAAGAAGAAGAAGTGTAAGTACAACAAGACAAATGAAGCAATCGAAAAATAGTGAATGAGGTGTTTAATTTTTTTTTTCATACATTATTTTTATTTTTGTTGTGTTTGAATTTCATATGAAACAAAACCCTGGTGAAGAAATTATAATGTCTCTATCAATGATTAGAAGATAAAACTAAAATATCTGTTTTTAAAGCTATGTAGATAACATTATCTATACTCTATTCAAAGTGATCACAAAGTGATTCTCTAAAAAAAATGTACTGAAAACTTAGTTCAATGATTAAATGGTTAAGATTCTTTTCAATTACTACCAAACAATTTTTTTGTTTGTCTCGACAAATGTTCTTCGTAGTTTCAATTTGACACAGGCTAACGAAACATTTAGTATTTATATTTTCATGTTTTTTTTTTTTTTAATATTTCTTAAGACTTAGGTATTTTTTCAGCATTTTTGTATATTTTTAAAATATAAATTTATAATTTACAAATAAAAAACAAATACATAAAACAAAATGACATAAAAGTTTGTAGTTTGTGAATCATTAGTGATTCGTGTAAATTATATATACATATTTTAAAAGTTTTATTAGCATTAAATTTTCATTAAATATTGTGTATTCGAAAAGCTACACAAAACTAAAGTCATTAAACCAAAACAGAGTATCTAAATAATAATAATAAAAAAAATAACGCATATTCAATAATATATAAAATTTTTTGGATTAAGTAACGTTCAGGAATAAACAAATCACAAAGAGAAAAATTATGATTAAAAAAAAAATGTTTAACATATAATAAGAAAAAATGTAGTACATATAAGAAAAAGAAAATAATATTGTTGAATATATTTTTTTTTTTTGTGTTGTTTTTAGAACAAGAATATTTTCTACTTTTTTCGATTATTTCCTTCTTCCAAATTTCAGCTGAAAAAAAAAAATAAAATTCGCAAACATAAAAAAAACAACTGTTAATTATAAAATAGAAGAGAGTAAAAATACATGGATTTTTTTCTTTAAATTAATGAAAATACAAAAATTACATATGAGCCGTTATAAATAAAAGTGATGTAAATTAAATCTAAAAAAATTAACAGTAATAATTAAGGTTTATTTCAACTTTGTTTTTTTTTTTTTTTTGTTCGTAATTTTCAATATATAAAACTACGATATTTCAGTAATTAAACAGTTTTCTTTCGATACTGAGAAAGATGAAAATCACCTGCGGATCATGGAAAATATTTGGATTATTGTACTATTGAAGCGAGAACAAAAAAAGTACCAGTTTAAAATTATGATTTTTCATTAAAAACAAATGATTTGAATACTTTAAAAAATAAACAAAAAATGCGGATTTATAATTCTTTTATTCACAATGGCTCATGTACAAATCCAGAACGTTAACTTAATCCGTAATTCAAAGTAAAAAGCAAAAATAATAGTTAAAAAATTATAGTATATTTTGAGGTAACATTTTTAACTTTTTTTTTTTTTCACGAATTTCCAACTATGCAATTTAAATATTACGAGAAATATTCTTAAATAAAATAATCAACATAAAAGTTCTCAATCAGTTTTTAAGTTTTAAAAAATAAATAATAATAAAATGGTTTTTTAAGATATTTTAACTGTTTGAGCATTGCATGCTTTTATTGAATATATGCTAAATATTCGGATAACTTTTGAAATATAGTTCGGGAGTGCCTTTCGTCAATTAAAACAGTTGTTCCAAAATTCAAAAAAGCAATAATTTTTAATTCTTATATTATTAAACCAAATAAAAATGACGATTCATGATACAAACACGACACAACACAAGAGAAGCCCAACAGCGCTCCTTTGCTTTCAAATAGTTAAATTTAAATCTCTTGCTATTTAGATCTAATAATTCAATTAATTCGGAAGCAATTTAATATTTTTATAAAGCCAATTATTTTCACACGTGATTAAATTGAGAACCTTTAATCAAAAACAATTAACAATACTAAGACTTCCCAACAAAGCTTTTTCTTCTACTGATGTACTAGCACTACCTTCGGAGATATTATTAAACAAAGATTTTTCAAATTTTACGGGATTAGGAATAACTTATTTACAATCTCCTAGTGATAAGTTCTTTAAAATATGTCAGCTTCATATAAAAATTTATAAATACTTTTTTAAAAACATTATAACATTATCAAATTTAAAGAAAACTATTTTTGACACTTGTTTTACTAAAACCAATAAAATTTTTCCACATTTGTTTGGAAATAATCAATATAAGGAACATAGAGAACAAGTTTTAAACTTTGTATTACTAGTACTATTACGGAAAAATTGTTCATGGAAATTAAAACATGCAACTAATATTATTAAAAAATTTGATTACATAAAAGTCAACGAAAGTTATATTTTAAACTAAAGTTTTAAAATTAAAAAAAGCAAAAATAAAAAAATACAAGAAAGAAAAACAAGAACATATGACTATATAAAAAACAAAAATGTACAAATAAATAATCTTTTTTTCTAATTTTTCTATTTTCCAGGCGCTTAGCCATATTGATAAATCAAATATCTGTATTTTGGACTTACATACTAATTAGGTTTATACCGAGACACATGAAAAAATCCAATTTTTTGAAATTATCATATTCATGGTTCACACAGTAAAAGTGGCTTAAAAATTCGTCCACCTAAATTTACTGGTATCACTCTTGTAAACCTCCAATCTTAAAGCTATTTCAGAAGAAAAAGCTTTGTTGGGAAGTTTTAGTATTGTTAATTGTTTTTGCTTTAATATTACTAAAAATTAATTTTTTATAATGAAAAAAAGTAGTTCACTTACCTTTTCTTTAACATTTCTTAAGAATTCTTTATAATGCTTTCCACGTCTGCCAATTTTTTCAGAATAACGTAATGTTTCTAATTCAAATTCATCAGAAAATCCTAAACCAGTATTTAACATTTCTAAACGTTCTTCAATAAATTGTTGAAATATTTGTAATTCCATCATTTTTGTTAAAAATAATCTTAAATGTGGAGGTCTTGATTCAATAAATACATCATGATCCCATGTTATTCTTTGTTCTTGTGTAAACATTACAGCATCTCTATAACCACCAATTAATTGAACTAATACACCTAAAAATATTTTTGATACACGATCCCCAATATGATCATTTGAATTATTCAATTGTTTTTTCATTGATTGGATTATTTCTGATGGAATAGGTTTAACATCATCAAAAGGACTTTGAAATATTCCATTATCACAGTTTAAAATGACGACGTCACCTAATTCTTCAGGAGTCATCTGCGATATAATAAGATAGAAACAATAAGAGAAAAAATATATATATATTTTAATTATTTACAGTTTGAAGCACAGCTTCTGGAACTCCTATGAGGTATGGCATCGGAGCACTTAAAATGTCTTTCATTTTCATTGGTAAAACTGGGATAAATATATGTTGCCATACCATTGGATATAAAAATGCATTAGCTGCTTGAACACATGATGATAGTTTATCAAAACGACGTGATGTAAATATAATTCTACGTTCGGCTAACATTGCTGCAAATACTGATATCATATTTTTCGGTTCAACAAAATTATAATAAAGATTTAAATTGTGCTAAAAATACAAAGGAAAAAAAAAACAGTAAAAAAAAGAAAATTATAGAGTTAAAAAGTTATATACTTCTTGGAAACAAAAAAATAAATAAATAAAATCCTTAAAATTAAAAAGAGCAGTCTAAAAATATATATCTGCTCAGATCTGTGTAACAATAAAAAACAATTACTATTAAAAAATTCTTACGTTTTCAGGAATACTAGGCAACTGAAATTGTGAAGGACATTGAAATATGAAGTGCTTGAAAAAAAATAGGGAAATTAGTTATTAGATTAATTTTTTTAAAGCTATTTATATATACACCCAGCGCCAAAAAATTTCGTAACTAGAGTGGGAGTGTATTATCCTCGTGATAAAATTATTTCAGATGATTCTTATTATACCGAACTGGCAAAAAAATATATCAATATTCTAAAAACGATCGCAAAAAACTGGTTTAACTACCTAACTAGAAAGGCACAAAATTTCTTTAAAGTGATATTTGTTAGCAGATTTCGAATTTCTGTTGACAGCTCCATGAAGATATTCGAAAAAGACTTGTGACCAGAATACGAATTTTTAAGAATCTTCTACCATCTCAACCTGCTAACTTTTTTAGTAGAAAAGCTCGCTAACTAAAGAATTTGACCAGAATAGGACCCATCATTTCGTTCTATAAAATCAAAATTCTTGATCTTCTACACTTAATTTCATTTTTCACCTTTTTGTATACACAGCACTTGTACTTTTTGTTGAATTTAAAGTAAAAGCAACAACACGACGCAATTATTTGTTTAAATTTAACAAGCCCCTTGTCTAAATTATGTTGAAGTAACAGAAATTCTCCACAATTTATGAAAGCATAAGAAAAATAAGTCAATAATAAATTTGATACATGTGAGCGAAATTTTTCGACGCTGGGTGTACGTACATATGTATGTATTTACTTACATTTTGACCCGAATTGTAAAATAACTTTAAACTTGCACCTAATTCTGGAACTGCTTTGTTATATGCTTCAGCTAAAATTGATTCAAAATCACCGTTTTTATTCCTTCTCAATTCACCTAAAACGCTTAATAATCTCAAGAATGTGTCATGCCATGGTAAATATGTGATAATGACCATTGCTGTTTGAGTCTTAGGATCGTGTCGACAAAATCCGAATCTCCACTTTGAGTCATCACTGGTGAGAACGAATGAATATGACTGCACCGATTCACTATATAACATTGATAAAGAACATTGAACATATTTATTTGAAACTTATAAAGTGAAAAAAAGTAATTAACGAATATTAATTAATTACTGGAAGAAATTTCACCGACTTGAATCGAAAATTTATTTAAAATATGAATATAAAATAAAACACCTCAAACCAAAATTAAATTGTACATTAGCCAGAAGTTGTAAATAAAAGAAGGAAAAAAAAAAAACTTTATCTACATGATGTAGATACCTACTTACTTTTCAAAGTTGCATGGATATGCGAAATCTGGAATTTTTGTAATAATTTGTTCATCATAATAAGAATCTGGAAAGCTCTTAATTATAACTCCTGATGGCAAATTAGATGCCAATGCTTTGTTACTATTACCATTATTATTGTGTTCAATTTCTAATTTTCCAACTTCACACCAAAATTCAAAAATTCTTTGTACATCTTGCCTATAAATATAAATTATATTTATCTTTTAATAAATAAAAAATTATTTTCAGAAAATATATACATATGTATATATAATATTTTAATCGATAAAATTTGTTTAAAAAATCATGTCCAATACAGTATTTTTTATGAATTTCTTAAATTAGTAAAACAAAACAATGGGAAATTTACTTTATTCTTGAATTCATTATGCAAGTACTATCAACATATTTTATTTTTAACAAATACTTATTTTACATTATAATCTTCTAATTTTTCAAAACACTTAAAACAATATACGTAAAAAACAAATTAAAATAAACCATAAAATTACAAAAAGAAGCTCCACTAACAAGTACAATAGGAATAGAATTCATTGTCCAAAAAAATTGAAAAAGTGGAGAAATGAAATGCAATACAAAGTCTGATCTCACTCAACTCAACTCAAAAAAACACTACGTTTACACCTGCATACACTACAGACTAGCTAGCAGGGTTGCCACTTGAAATTTAAAAATGTGCTAAATTGGTATCAAAAATATATCAAAATATACTAAAAATGTAGTAAACTAAAAATTATTCAGTTTTAAAATAAATATAACATAAACAAATTTAAATTTGAATTTGACGTTTTACTGTCAACTCATAAGTCGTGTTTTTCTGGACCTAATGAATTTATTTGTCATCACTTTAGTTTTGCTCAGCTCACTTATCTTCTTCTTGAAAATAGCTTCAGTTTAAGTGCCCAAAAAAACATGCTCATTTCATCATATGACATTTGGTGTGTTGTTGACAGTTCATTTAAATTTTGTAAGCTGAGTAATAAAATCTAGTACCGCTTCAATACTAGTATTTATTTCTTTCCGTATCTCCTTCCTTAACAACTAGTGAAGTTTTGTTTTTATAGTTTTGCATGAATCAGTAAGAATAAAAATGGTAAAATTTAGAATTTATGTTTTGGCTTTTGTTTTGCAGTCAATTTTTGTAGAATTTATATGTGGGCAAACTGTTGCAGTTGATGAAATTGATGAAAATAATGCATATTATGCTGTAGAAGGCAAAGTTTATCATTCTGGAAGTGATATTAAAAATTGGTTAAAACATACTTCTGTTTCTGTAAATAGTGGAGAATATAAAGGTTTTTTGAAAAATGACGGTACTTTCATTATTAGCAGTTTACCATATGGGAGTTATGTCGTTGAAATTATTAATCCGGAATATTTATATGAACCCGTAATTATTTTTTATTCCTGCTAATATTAGAAATGTAATACATATCTGTAATTTTAGATACGAGTTGAAATTAATCTAAAAGGAAAATTTCGAGCAAGAAAAGTTAACTATGTACAGCCTTCACAAATCATACAAGTGCCCTATCCTTTAAGGCTAAAAGCATTAACAAAATACAAATATTTCCAAACGAGAGAGCAATGGAAGGTAATAGTTTTCAATACTTTGAAATACATTTCAGAGAAAAATTTAAAAATTATTTTAGATAACAGATTTTCTGTTCAGTCCCATGGTATTAATGATGTTACTGCCGCTTATATTAATGTTGATCTTACCTAAAATGATGAGTGATCCTGAAACTAAAAAAGAAATGGAAAATATATCTTTTCCGAAGGTAAATTTCACGAGAAATGTGCATTTGTAAAAGTTTTATTTATAGTCAACATTGTTTTTTTTTATAAAATTCATACTTTTGCAAATACACATATATGTACATTCTTTACTTATGTTTAATAATATGAATTTTTATAGATGACAAATGAAATGCCAGAAATTAGTGAGGTTTTAACATCCTTTTTCACTGGTGGATCAGCGGTTAAAGAGAAGGAGAAAAAAACTGTAGTTAAATCAATAAAGAGACGTAACTAAACTTATCGTTTATATCTCTGAATACCAAATGTTTTTTTTTAATCATCATTAAAAGTAACAAAAAACTAAAAATGTAAAAAGTGTATTAATAAAATCAATAAAATGAGCGTTAGGTGAAAATCAAACAAAAAATTAGTTTAAAACTTATCTGTAGTTCTACTATTTTAAGGGGAATGATTTATAAAAAAGTTCATTTCTACCCATTGAGTATTTTACACCATCATTTCTTCTAAGTTCATTGTTCATACACAAATTTTTCAATGTGTCTATTTGAATTTTAAAATGTGAAAAAAAATTTTTTTGACAGTCTAAAATTAAAATCAATTAAAAGTAGACGAAAAAGACGGATGTGGGTCTGAGACCTATTTATCAAAAAAGGCCAAGTTTGGGTTTTTACGAAACAACGTTTCAAGCAAGTTATGAAGCAGGTAGATCCAGAAATGTTTGCAAAAGCAACTCGTATGAGCATTTAAAACTTCTATTTTAAAAGAAAAAGCTTTGTTGGGACGTCTTACTATTGGTTAATTGTTTTTATTAATAATTTTTGCGTACATCTCAATGAGAAACTGAGAATTATCAGATACTTAAGAGTCTTAAGACAAATGGAACACAGCTAATAAACACTTCATTGGTGCTGACTCAAAGCGATTGCGTTTGTTTTTTATATAATAAATTACAAATAATTAAAAATGGGTTATTGTAGTTTATTTATTTATTTGGATTTAATTTCATTCAATTTTAAAATATAATTACCAAATGACATTTAAAAAAGCTTATTTTCAAAGCTCTTCTACAGCACTAACCTTAGTAGTCGTTTAACGATGCAGTGTACCTACTATGTAAGAACGTTAGTTCTTTATAATTCATATATATACTATGATTGAAAGGCAGCCAACATGTTAAAGTTAGAAGACAAAAAAACACATTGTAATAACAAAAAAATTTAAATACATAATATATATTAATTATTTTATTTTTATAAATAAATTTTCATTAATGTTGTTTTATATAATTTTTCGTTAGATATATGTATTTGTTTTTTGTGTTATATTTTTTTTTTCTTTTTCATTTTTAAATTTTATTGAAAATATTTTACAATATTTGTAATTTTTTTCAATGAATTCTATGTGAATATCCCATAATTTATTAATTAATTATTTTGTTTATATTATTATTTTATTTTTATTTTTAATAAAAATTTATGTTCTTCTTTTATTGCATTAAATTTTCACATATTTTAATTTATTAATTTAAAATGTTAATTAACTATGTTCAGACAAAAATATACAAATTAAAATAAAATTATAAATGTACCTATTCTTTCATTGTTTTTTTTTTAAAAAATTTTTTTTTACGGGAAATGATAATTAGGAATTATGTAATAATTATTTTCAATTTTGGATTATCGTGGTTGAAAATAAAATACAAAGATTTTCTATGTTTTGGAATGTTAATTAAAATCATCATTAGGATATTGGTTTGTCATACACCAGTACTTTTTCTTTTTGATACTGAAAACGTTTTCAGTTTTCTCAAAACTATATTTTGGTATATATACATATATATTTTATTTCTAAATGAAAAATAAATTAAATTTGAAAAAGAAAACATGAATAAAATTTCAACAAAAAATATTAAAATAAAATTACTCTATTTCTTGTTTTACTTTTTGATTATTTACTTTATCTAAAATTATTTTAACAAATAGTCTATTTGTTCTATTTATTTTTATATTGTTTCACTAATAAATTTTTATTGCGTATTTTTTCGTTCAAGTTTTCATTTAATATCAAAATAAATGAGATTATACATATGCAACATTTTTTTCTTTGCATTCTTTTTTTTTTTTATTTACAAACAATAAAAAATTATGGTATTTTTGTATTTTCATTATTATTTTCTTAAATTGGATAACAGAACAAAAAAAAAAAAATTAAAATATTTTTTAAGATAAATTACATAAATACCACGTCAGCTACCAAGTTTCAAACGTTGGAAGAATTTTAAAAAAATAAGAAAAGGAGAAAATCCTAAGAAAAACGAAAGGATTTCAAGATAGAAAATTTTTCATAAAGAAGTCGATAAAAGAATAAGAAAAATAATATATAAGAATTAAAATAACATATTGATTAAATTTATTTCGTCAAAAGCCTCCTGTAATGCTTCCACTCCAAACTACTGTAAAAATTCTATATAAAAAAAAAAACAATTTTGCCATGAAGAAAATATATAAAATCAAATTTCAAAAATATATTGATTCCACATTGTAGATTTTGTCGTGAGGATTTTATCTTTGGCAAAGTCGTACGACCAAAATTTAAGACTTTTTTTTTTTAAATTGAAGAATCTTTTATTATATAATTCCATACTATTGATTTTTATTTTTGTTAATCGCTTTTTTTACTTCAGTTAATATTTAAATAATATTTTATTTAATGTTAATAATTTTTATACCAAATATATAATTTTTGATTTTATTGTTCAATTTTCTACTTTAAATTAAATTTTCATTTTTAATTTTTTTTTAAAATATAAAATATAATTTTATTTTTTTTTGAATTTAGATTTAAAATAAATTTATTCGTTATTGTATGAATAAGTTTAAACAAAAAAAAAAAACCTTCAGAATTTACCGAAATTATGAAAACAAAAACCGATATATTGGATATTTTTACCTTTTGTTGTTTTTTAATAATTAACATGCAACATCCGTAATAATACCTTTGATACTTTCCGAACTGAAATGAATACAACCGTACTTCGTTACTAATGTCCATACATATGGTATGAAAAATTCTTCTGGTGCATCTTCTTCGACATATTTGAATTTCAAGTCTGGGAATTTCTACAAGAAAAATCGAAAAAAGCAATAGGAGTATTAGTCAACTGAATTAATTCTACAGGGGAAAAATATAACGATAACATACCCTTAATCTATCGCTAGACCATTGACTAGCACCTTTTGATATTACTTCAAGAACTTCATTAACACCTAATTCACCGCGTTGATCTTGTACTCTTTGAAGTCTTGAAGAAAAAAATCCTACAACCTAAAAAATATTTTAAAAATATATAACCTCTTCTTTTTTGTCGCCATACTTACCATATCAATATTTTGAATAATATCCTGAAATGCATGATGACTACGAAAACTTTCAAATACTTGTCTTTTATAAAGTAATGTATATACTAAATTTGGACAATAGACCAATTGATTTGATAAACATGAATTTAAAATTTCTAATACCATTCTTAGTACTTCTTCTAGGACACTTAAATCTTGTAACATTTCTTCTGTTGTCATTATATGATGTTGTTGTATTAATGTTGATGATGATGTCAAGGATGATGATGTTACATTTGCATTTATATTAATTGCTACAGAACCATTAACTTGCTGTTGCTGCTGTTGATCTTGATGCTGTATTGTTTGATTTTTTAATTGAGCATCTAAACGTGAATGTTTTTTAGCTAATGTTTCAAATAAATTAATTAAACGTTGTGAAACATATGGATGTAATGAACGAAATTGCCCAGACATATTTGCTAATGCAGCTAAACAATTTGTATGTAAATATTTATCACGCATTTTTAACATATTATATTGTATTGTTCGTATAACAACAAGTATTAAAAGGCCTCCAAGAGATATCTCTGATATTGAACGTTCTGTATACCATGTAACATTTTTTAGAATCTGAAAAAAATGGACAGGGGAAAAAGTAAAGTAAGGCGAAAAAGAAAATTCAAATTAACACTTTGACGGTCGGAGTCAAGGTTAATACAACACATGGTTTGTTCCATCTTATTTTCAAATATGTGTGACGTCACCGGTAGAATTTTTCTCCATAGAAATATATGTAATATATACAATATACATACATATATATATATGTACAATAACACTATATGTCGAAATTGAAAAAAGTTCTACTGATGACGTCAGATAAAAAGAAAAAAAAATCTTGTACATATCAAGTTGGAACAAACCATGTGTTGTATTAACCTTGGTCGCATTTATTTAAGTGATATTTTTTAAATATTGGTAGTTTATGAAAGTAGTCTTGCAGTGTCATTCGTTGTATCTAATTACACGGTTTTTAGACCTTGTCTAGATACAATAAAAATTTAAAGACTTAATTTAAAGCCATTAATAAATTAATGTTAAAAATGTGTGAAAGGTATGATGAATCAGACAAAGAAAGTAAAATTGAAGTTGGTGACAAGTGCTAAGCTTTTTTGTGAAAAGTACGATCGTCAAAGTGTTAAAATAAATACTTACAATTTGATGTACACTCTTATTAAAGCCATCATCTTCACTTAATATTAATAATACAATTAATGACATATATATATGATGTGAAGTACTATCCGGTGCAGTATATAATGTTTGTAATATTGGTATAACTAATTGTTGTAAATTTGTTTGTGACATAACAAATTTATAAAAATTTTGATTACGATGTAATAATAAATATAATAATAATGTTGCTTGATCAATTGTAACAATACGGCATAATGTATTGTATAATGAATTAAAATCAATCTTAAATGTTGATAAATCATTTTTTGGTGAATCTTTTGAATCATTACAACCAAATAAACTTAACCGATATGAATTATCTTTAGTTGTATAATGATTTGTTAATATTAATAATAATAGAAGACTTTGATTTGCTAATGGATAATAATTTTTAAATTGTTGATTTAATTCTGCAGCACTAATTAATGTTGAATTATTAATATTTGTTGATATTGATAATAAATCTTGATTTTTACGAAATGTAAATATTGATAATAATGATTCAGCAATACCAAATACAAACGAACCACCACTTGATACACCAAACATTGTTGGTGGTGATTGTACCATACGTGACACAAAATGTAATAGGGCACTACTTAGGACGTTAGCTATTGGACATTTATAAATTGTTCTGGAAACATAAAAAACAAAGAAATTAAAGAACAGAAAAAAGAGAACGAGAACAAAACCAAACATACTTAAATATTACAGATTTATCAGCTGGTTGTTGAGAAAATAAATGCACTGATAAAAATGTTATTATCGTATTCACAGATTCCAAATGCAAATGATATGTGAACTCTCTGAAATAACAATGAATAAAACAATAAAGAAAAAAATATCCTGTCAATTAATAAATTACTTACTTAACAGGAATAATAACGATCACATTAACAATTGCTTCGAAAAACGCTTCAAATTTCGATC
Source organism: Bombylius discolor (assembly GCA_939192795.1). Classification (NCBI taxonomy): domain Eukaryota; kingdom Metazoa; phylum Arthropoda; class Insecta; order Diptera; family Bombyliidae; genus Bombylius; species Bombylius discolor. The sequence continues at coordinate 31,387,137 of OW584243.1, read as the reverse complement.
CATCAACAATTGATGGTACTGTTATTGCAATACCTTTATTTTGACTACCATTTATTGTTGTTGTTATCATTGAATTTGAATTTATTGTTTTATCATTATCATTTTCAATATCAATTTTTGTAATATTATCATTTTTATTTTGTTCTTTAACCGTTGTTAATTTATTATTCTCTAAATTGTTTTGTAATTGTAGCTGTTCTAATTCATCAAGATTTGTTACAGCTTCAAAATGTTGTAATAACTGATATTCAGAACCAGTTTCAATTAAATATTTAACTAATGATCTTATTATGAAAAGTGCATTAAATGCTTGCCATATATGCATAGTACTGTAAAAGAAGTTTAAAAATAAAATATTAAAATAATTTTAGAATATTTTGAATAAAATATTTATAATACCTTTCTTGATCAGATAATGATAAGATTTCTGTTACTTTATCCAAAAATATTGTAATTAATGTACCAAAATTTCCACTTTTTAAATTATGACTAACAAATGATTGACACAAACTTTCTAAACGTGAATCCAAACTTAATTGTTCTTGGCTGTTTTGAAAAATAAAAATAAAATAATTAATTGTTAGTGAAATGCATGAATATTTTTTGAATAAATATGTTGATTTTCAATTTTGCTCTTATTTTACAATTTTTCTTGTACATATTACTGATTTTTTTCTTCATCTCAATTAAAATCATGAATGTGAAATATTATAAGAAGGTAACTTTAAATTAACCTTTTTAATTCAAGTGAATGAAAAGAAAATATTATTTTCTATAATAAAAATAATATTTTAAAAGTTGATAAGGAACGGAAATAAAAAAAAAAGTAGCTAAACTTAGTTGCCTAGTAATTTTTCTTTGTTGCTGCACAATGTAAAACAATTTTTTAAATTAATATTTTTCAATACAACTTACCTAGTCGATGGAATAGAAATATGATATTGTAATAATGAATTCCAAAATTCAGTATCATTAATCGGTATATGATCTTTACCAACGAATTTCTGTAAATACTCATTCTCTGTAAGATCAACATTTCGGCTAACATTTATACCCATTGTGTATAAGAAATTCGAATTTTAGTAATTTTGAAAAAAAAATTATATGTTATTTAGCTGATTTTCTTATTATTTTCAAATGAAAAAACAATGCTGAAATTAATGTAGAATTTTTAAATTGTTTATCATGAAGATAAAATTCATCAAATTTTCTCGGTTTTCCCTGCACTTATTTTTTCAATTAGGTTTTTTACAAAAACAAAAAATATACTAAATAAAAAGTGTGTAAAGTTTACAAACTAATTCCGAATAATTTCGATGGGAAATTATATCATTTGTGAATATTTAATTAGTAAATTTTTCTTAATAATTCTTTTAAATGGAATTTAACACAGCACAGCAAAAAAATATATTTCTTGATGACATCTTTCGAAATTATAACCTCAAAAAACAACAACAAAAAAATTAAAAATGACGTTTACATATATGAAGTTTGCAACAAATTAAATCTATAAATTTTTGGTTTTTTATTTTTTAAATTTCAAATTTTTTATAAAGTATTCTCACAATAGATTTGTTTTAGTGGACCTGATGAATTAATTTGTCATCACTTCAGTTTTGCTCAGATCACTTATATTCTTTTTGAAAATAGCTTCACTTTCAGTGCCCAGTAAAACATGATAAAAATTTAAATTACATACTTGAACAAATTTCACTAATAAAAACCCAAAATTAAAAAACAATAAAAAAAAGATATATAAAATACGAATTACAAATTTACGTCACAACCCCAAACATCGATTTCATATGATACTTTGACACTAAAAACAGATGGTAAACTGAACCTGATGAATGATGAAAGAAAATTGTTCATCAGTTAATCATTGTCCGAAATTTTTCATAGCGACCTCTATTGTCGAATAGGAAAAGTGAGTCGTTGTACACTGTGAGCTACTTGTATACTTCTTCTTCTTCTTGAAATATACCCTCAATTCATCATACAAAATTGATTAAATTTTTATACTGAACCAAATGGTATGTATACTACCATATATCTGAATATATAGTGTGTATGCAGTAAAGGGAAAGCTGTTTTCATATGATTCTGTATAGTAATGAGAACTATGAAAATGATTGTGTTATTCTACTTGTATAGCGAGTTAAAAATATTAAAATTTCTCAAATTTATGTTAAAATTTTCTATGTATTTTATGGAAAATAGATAGAAAAGAGAATATTATTATTTAAAAAAAGTGAGAAATTAAGAAGAAATCCTGGGAATAAGAAAGAGCTTAAAACAGCTTTTAGATTGGAGGCCAAACTTTAAGATTAGAGGCAATAGAACTGCGAAATTGAAACCACTATCGTTTCTCATAACTCATAAGAGCATTTTCGTTATTGTAAATTAACGAACGAAATCGATTCTCATGGTAATGTTTCAGGTTAATTCTCTGATAATTCGTAAAACGTTCGTAAAATATAAGCGAATAACGGACAATATACCGGCAATATCATCATCAGTTGCATGCATTTTTCTTTTTGCTGTTAATTTGGAATTTTGTGCTGCTGGAGTAAAGTGAAGTGGAAGTTTTTTCAAAAACTGGAAAATTCGTATATTCTATGGAATTTATATTTCAGTGGAGTGCTAGAGCTCCGTGAACATAAATTACACATGCATGCACGCATGTGCAAAATATATATTATTCCGAACTAGAAAACCTGAAGTCAAGAATAGACTTATGTACGTATACCGATCATTTTGACCAAAAGCTCAACTAGAATTGAAATTAACAAAAAATTTCAGAGATCTTAAACATTTCTAGGAACACTAATTTTCCAAATATTTTAATTAAAATTTCTTCTAAAATTTCATGTTAATCATATTTCTCCACCTATTCCATCCCCTACTATCAAGCATTTTAAATTCAGATTACTTTTAAATAGCAAACCCAGTTTACAACCTTTTAATTCTATTTCAAACTAGGATTGATATTACTTTGCTGAAGGAGATTTCAAACTCCAAAGTAAAAAATACTAACAAAGCTTTTGCAAAATTTTATTATAAAAATAGACGCCATTGCTTCAGGATCACTGGTTATTACGTGCTCTTATACATACAAGCGAATTAAAAAGATATTTTTGAAAAATTTATTTTCTTTATAGTTGTTTTTTATTTTTTTTTGGAAAATAAATATTGTTTGTTGTGTTTTAGATATTTTAATTATTATAAATACAATTTATTGGTGAGTAGAAAAAAAAACATTATATTTTTTTGAAAATTCAAAATAAGTATGTATTCTCAACTCGCAACAGTAATTGTTTATGAACGTGGTAGCGATACCGCTCCGAATTATAAAAAAATATATTGAATTTTATTTTTGTAAAACAAAGTATATTATACACAAAAAAACAATTTTTTCGAAAATTCGTATTTTCTATGGAATTTATATTTCAGTGGAGTGCTAGAGCTCCGTGAACATAAATTACACATGCATGTACGCATGTGCAAAATATATATTATTCGGAACTAGTAAACCTGAAGCAAGATTAGACTTATGTACGTATACCGATCATTTTGACTAAAAGCTCAACTAGAATTGAAATTAACAAAAATGTCAGAGATCTTAAACATTTTTAGGAACACTAATTTTCCAATTATTTTAATTAAAATTTCTTCTAAAATTTCATGTTAATCATATTTCTCCACCTATTTCAACCCCTACTATCAAGCATTTTAAATTCAGATTACTTTTAAATAGCAAACCCAGTTTACAACCTTTTAATTCTATTTCAAACTAGGATTGATATTACTTTGCTGAAGGAGATTTCAAACTCCAAAGTAAAAAATACTAACAAAGCTTTTGCAAAATTTTATTATAAAAATAGACGCCATTGCTTCAGGATCACTGGTTATTACGTGCTCTTATACATACAAGCGAATTAAAAAGATATTTTTGAAAAATTTATTTTCTTTATAGTTGTTTTTTATTTTTTTTTGGAAAATAAATATTGTTTGTTGTGTTTTAGATATTTTAATTATTATAAATACAATTTATTGGTGAGTAGAAAAAAAAACATTATATTTTTTTGAAAATTCAAAATATGTATTCTCAACTTGCAACAGTAATTGTTTATGAACGTGGTAGCGATACCGCTCCGAATTATAAAAAAATATATTGAATTTTATTTTTGTAAAACAAAGTATATTATACACAAAAAAACAATTTTTTCGAAAATTCGTATTTTCTATGGAATTTATATTTCAGTGGAGTGCTAGAGCTCCGTGAACATAAATTACACATGCATGCACGCATGTGCAAAATATATATTATTCGGAACTAGTAAACCTGAAGCAAGATTAGACTTATGTACGTATACCGATCATTTTGACTAAAAGCTCAACTAGAATTGAAATTACCAAAAAATGTCAGAGATCTTAAACATTTCTAGGAACACTAATTTTACAAATATTTTAATTAAAATTTCGAAAATAAAAATTTCTTCTGAATTTTTATTTCTACAATATTTTTCTACCCATTAAAAAACATCTCATCCAGTCTTTTAAATTCTGATAACTTTTGTTTTAAATCACAAAACCAGAGATGCTAACTCTCAAACTGAAACGGATGCTAGTTGACTGGAAAATAGATGTCAAATTCTTGTCTTACTTTATGAAGCGAAATGAATCGTTAAACTTTTCAAAGAATTAGAAATATATACTTACTACATATTTTTATTTATAAGATTTTGTTATTTATTTTTTGAAAAAAAGTACAAATTTTACAAAAAATAAACAAAAACAAAAAGTAGAGATTTTTTTCACAAAAATTCAAACGATTTTTTGCAAATTCTCAAATACATATACATATATGTATTTCAAATTCATAATACATATACCTTTTTTTAAAAAGTATTCAAATTAAACAAAAAGAAAAAAAGAAAAAATTACAATTAAAAAAGGAAAAGAAAATGGAGTTGATTTCAATTAAAAAAAAAAAAGTTCCGTTATCCTCCAAAACATTTACAAATGCATCCTTTGATAAGTGGAAGGTTTGTATAAAAAGTTTGTAATATTCATTATCGTATTATTCGAAGAAATAATCAAAAATATTACCAAAATCCTTCCAAATTTAGGGGATTGGATGGATCCCTTATTTTTCTCCTTCTTCCTAATAGAGAAATTTCACTCGCGGTGTTTTCTTCATCAGAATCAAAATAAAATTCTACACTAGTCATTTTAATTTACTAAATTAATTTAGTCACAGAAATTCCAAAAATAATTATAAAACAAAAAACACTAATAACTTAAAACATTTTATTTAAATATCTTTAAATTCTAATAAATGAAAAATCGTTTAAAGAAGATAATATACATACAGTAATAGCCAGTTGGCTTCCAATTTCAAAGCTTGGCTTCCACTTTAAAAGCTGTTTCAAGCTCTTTCTTATTCTTAGGATTTTTTCTTAATTTCGCACTTTTTGAAAATAAATATGTATGTATATTCAATTTTCTATCTATTTTTCATACAATACATAGAAACAGAAAAATATTTGAATTTACAAGTTTGAAAGAATATTTTATTGTAAGTGTTTTTTAGATTTAAAATTATAAATTTATTGGAAAAATATATGAAAAATAATTTTATTTTCAGATTTTTTAATCAAATGGATACAAGGATTTTTTCTATTTATATATCACTTTTTATATTTTACGGATTATTGGTGAGTATATAAAAATTTGTGTTTTTTTCATCAATAGTGATTTTACGATAAATTAAAGAAAATTAGATAAAAAACAAGAACTTAACCGTTTTTACAATAAAAAAAAAAACTTTTAATACACATATAAAGACATCAATTTGTAATTAGATGATTTTGTACATTTTATATAAAAAATTAAGACTAAATAGATGTGCGTAACGTCAACAATACAATATTTGTTTAAATTTTTGTTGTTGTACTATATGAGAATATTAACAATATGTACAGATATAAAAATATAATTGTTGTTTTTATTTTCCATTTTTCAAGTAGCCAAATTTACATTTTTTTATATAGTGTATTTGAATTTTGTTGTTGCTTTGTAAATACAAAATTTTTTGTATACTTGGAGTCACTGTTTTGTTTCTCAAGCTTGTCTTTATTTTATAAGCATATACAAATATATGCGGATTCTAGTTCATACAGTGTAGCGGACATGAAAATCGCATTACTCAAATTTTTTCATTTTTCTAAAAATAATTTCTATACTAAGCTGTATTACATAAACACGTAACGTTTTTTCTTTTCTTAGAGTAGAGACCTTGCAAAAACACACATAGTTCAAAAATAAACCCTCATCCATTTCCACCAAAATTTAGAGATAAGTACCAAGAAAAGTTTCGAGAAATTATAAGTGAAGCGATTTTCATGACTGCTACTGTATATTATATTGCTCGTACATTATTATGTTACTTTGCAAGCATTACTTATACTTATATACTATTTATCTGAAATAACTTAAAAGAGAAATATTGACTAAACACATATAAATTGTATTGTCATTTTTGTAGTAATAAAAAAATCCATTTTACAGAATGCAAAAAATGTACCTTAGAAAATTCCGACCTATTCTAAATAAATGATTTAGAACAAGAAAACACAAACCAGACACTGCACCTAACACCAAAGCCCATCTATTTGTAACATAAGCTCTGACACTTCATTTTATAAACACATATAAACACATATATTTGTAATATTCTAACTACTATGATATTCGTTCAGTAACAAAAAATATCTATTAATAAAACCAGTACAGATCCAACGTTTTGAGGGAGAGTGAATCCAACATACGTCATAAAAATAAAAAATAATAATACGTGACTGCACATGAGATTTTTTCATAATATATTTTTAAAGGCGATACGAATGCTTTTTCTATGTTATATCGCTATATTAACATATAAAGTACCTATAGGGAAATTTGAAAAATGAAATGACACAAATGCATTCGCAGACCAAATAATAACTATGTACCTAGTTTGTTTACATTTTTATTTTATAGACCTAATTATTTACAAGATTTACAAAATTTATAATTTTTGTATGTATAACATATGTATTCACCTATATTTTATATTTTAGAGCTAGTTTTTTTTTAAGTATGATTTATACAATTTTTCAATTAGAATGATTATGAATTCAAAAACTTACTAATATTAACTTATCTTACTTATTTTTATTTTATTCAGTTTTATCAAAATGAACTACCTATATTGAATAATATAAGACGCAATTTTCAAATTTTTTTTAATGATCTCTTGTATGAAATCGAATATATTTCACTGTTTGCACATTAGGTGGTTAAACCAGTTATTTTGCGCTGGTTGTAACAATCACTTTTTGCACATTAGGTGGTTAAACCGGTTATTTTGTGCTGGTTGTAACAGTAATGGTATAATTTTTTCCAACTTCGTATAATAAGAATCATCCAAAATAATTTAAGCTTCACGGTTGTAATACACTCATACTCTCGTTACAACTGGTCGTGCCACCTTCAGATGTAGTTTGATCAGTTGTAAAAAACAGGTTTTATAACCGGTTTGCATAAGTTGTTGTAACTTCCTAATGTGTATACAATTTAATTTACTGTGATATTTAAAATAAAATAAAAAACGAATTTTTCATGTGTTTTTGTTATTTTTCTACAGTTTTCTATTTCTAACGCACAATCAAAACAATGAGAAACATATAAGAAGAGAAAATGTAGAGAAACGAAAAAAAAAAATGAATAAAAGAAAAATTTATTTTTCAAATTTTTTTTCTCATTATATTTTTATTGTCATCTTTTTTATCTATATTTTTATTTTTGTTTTTTTTTGTATATTCTTTCAATTCATTTTTTGTTGTTCTTGTAACATCATCAATTCCACTTCCACACTGAATTGTAATTTTACTCTTCAATATGTACGATTTTTTTATATTATGGAAAAATGTTTTTTTAAATTTGTTTGTTGCTTTTTTTTTTTCAGTCATCATCATCCTCATCATTTTGAAATGTCCTGTTTATATGTATGTTCCAGCAGGATACAAAAAAGGGATATCATGTCGTGATTATTTTCACTAAAAATACATTTTTTTGCTCTGTATTTTGTTTGTTTATTTGTTCACTGTTTTTTTTTTTTTTTTTTTTTTTTTTTTTTTTTTTTTTTTTTTTTTTTTTTTTTTTTTTTTTTTTTTTTTTTTAAATGAAGTGTGGGAAGGATGAGATGGATGAAGGAAGTATTGGTGGTTAGTGGTAGAGAGACAGATAGAAAGTAAAAAAAAAAACTAAACACTAAAAGTTTAAAAAAAAAAGTTGTGGTAAGATAAATAAACAATAAATGAAAATGTATAGTACTTAATAGGAAATAGTAAGTAAAAATGCGTTAAAATATAGGTAGGTACGTCATACAAGACTAAAAAAAGAGAAAATCAAAAATAAAACAGGACGAAATGAACTTGAATAAAAAAAAAGTGGGAAATTGCACATTAAAATGTGTTATGCTTGCATATAGTATAATCAATGACAATGTAGTTCTATAACAGACTTTTTATTCCAATATATTGAAATGGTAACAGCCAGTTGGCTTCCAATCTCAAAGCTTGGCCTCCACTTTAAAAGCTGTTTCAAGCTCTTTCTTATTCTCAAAATGTTATACACTTTTTAAAAATATGTATATTCTTTTTTCTCAGTAAATGCAGAAATAACAAAAATCATATGGAATCAGCTTTCCCTTTACTGCATATATTCAGATATAGTATACTATACATACCATTTGGTTCAGTATAAAAATTTAACTAATTTGTATGAGAAATTAAAGATATAGGATTTGAGGGTATATTTCAAGAAGAAAAAGTATACATTCTATTGAAATAAACTTTTTAAGTTATAACTTAATTAAAGTCGAAATTAAATTCGTCTATTAGTAAGGCGCAGTATCTATATTATTTATATCAGCATAGAAAAAAAATGGATAACAATAAAAAATCATAAAAAGAATTATTGTAGACGTACTATTTTGTATGTACGTGTGATAGATTAAAATCGCACATAATTTCATGGCATGGTTGTCGGTTGAGATAGATTATAGGGAACCATTAAGCATGAAGCAAATATCAAGAAAGAATGGATGTCCCTAAGCATAATATTTTTTTAAAAAAAAATATATAGTATATGTTTATCAGAATGATAATTTTTTAAGAGGAGCATGAGATGCTCTGTTCTGTTGTATTATATGTAGTTACTAATTCAAAACTATGGCACAGATCCTCGATCGTCTAGCAAATAAGCAAATTGCGACTAGCAAATATGGTGGATTAGCGATTGCTTATTGCAATTACAAAAAACCGCATCTTCGATTGCAACCGCAAGCTAGCCATTTTTACTCTGTAAGAACTTTTGCTGAATAAGTTTTTATATAAATAACGTATAATTTTCTATTATATTACGTTCAAAATTCGTTTTTTTTTTCAATTCGAATCTTTTTCTGGAGCCTCACTAACCAATTCTATCCATTATAAGAAAAAAATATTCAAGTTACATTAATAACATATTAAGTATTTACGTTTGAGTTTTTACTTTTTTATAAGAAATTTGAGGCTATGTGCTCTGTTAACTCAGTTTGCGATACCAACTTTGCGATCGCAACTTTTGATGGTTAATTTGCTTACTTGCGAGAGCAAAAACAATTGATAATACCATTTCTATCATTTCAGCTAGCAAGTCTTGCTAGCTTACTTGCTAGACAATTGAAGATGTCCCCCTATGAGTAGGTTGCAGTTGCTGTTGTTGGTTGGAAAATTTTTAATGCGAGAAGACACAAATATAAGAATGAAAATGAAGAAAAAAAAAATGGCACGTCTAAGTATACATATATTTTACATTGATAAATAACAAAGAAGGTGGTGAACCCGCTAATATCTCTGCAATCTACCTGTTATTGTGTGGAGATTATGATGATAATGAAAAAGTAAAAAAGCATAAAAAACACGTCAGTTGCTTTTTTTGTTCTCCACTTTTGATATGAGTTTGAGAATTAAAAGAATGAATGGAATGATACTGGAAAAAAAAAATACAATAGGAAAAGAACATTGTTGAGCTCTTGATGTCAGCGTAGTCCATTTAAAGAACAAAAAAAAAAAAAAAATTAAAGAAAAATACAAAAGGTTTATGAAACACTGTACTAATGCGAGCGATAACGTTATGATACAGAAGTAACAAATAATGAACAAAAAAATGTCCTTCTTATATTTATACTATTATATGTAGATATTCATACATATTATATGTAAAAAATGGATATAAACAAATATTTAAAAAGTGTATTAAAATAAAAGGCAAAAAAATATAAAGGAAGAAAAATTATAAATTGAAAAAAAAAAAGATTCAATTTTCAACATTATCAGTGAACAGAGACGAACAAAAAAATAAAAGGACCTCCACAAACAAGACAGATCAGTGACATTTTTGAGTGATTAAACAGGAACAACGGTAGTCACTCGAACGATTAGTCCTTTGTCCTTGTACTAGCATATAATAATTATAATATGTAATACATATTATATGGTGTATACAGGGTGCCCGATTTAAGGGTGTACAAAATGAAATCACAGATAAGTTTCGCCGAGATATTTCGAAAAATCACTGGGTTTAATAACTTCTGGAGTAAGGGGGCTAAAGAGATGTTGCTTATGTTAATTGAAAGGCAAAGGGTTCTCTTTGCGTATCATTGCTATACAATAAGCGAGAACGAAAACACAGGGTGTTTCGCAAAAAAAGTCACTAAAATCTTTAACCCCTCGTTCCCTGGAAACCGTTGGAATTGCCCTCCCTCCTTAAGACTTTTTTTTTGTTTCGGAGAGATCTATCTGTGGTTTCATTTTGTAAACCCTTAAACCAGACAACCTGTATAGATAATAATATTGAACATTATTTTTTTTCCATATTTTTATTTTCCTTTTATTTATTTTTTATTATTATTATTTCTCTTTTTTAATGTAAAAATATTTTTCTCATTATATGAGAAAAACTTTTGCTAAGCACATCAAGCAGATTCTTTCTTTGTGGGATAGACTGCGGCAAAATATATCATAAGAAAACGGTTGAGTCAAATAAGACACAATATATGTATGTATGTATATATGCGGGTGTATAATAGTTAAAATAGAAACGAGTACATATAAATGTTTTTTTTTAATATAAAAATTTGAAAAAAAAAACAAAAACAAAGAAATATGTTATATTTGTCTCTTTAAAATATTATAAAATGGACTTTTGCTTTGATTTGTCATTCATTGTGGCTGCCGCTCAAACATTTTTTTTCTTTGTATTTTAAATTTTTTTCACTTTCATTTTTTTTTTTTGTTATACCTATACTTTTTTTTTATTTCTTTTTTTAAATTTTTTGCTTGCTTTGAAATTTTTCAAATGATGATGAAAATGAAATTGGATTCCAATTTTTTTTATTTTGTTGCGTTCGATGAATTGTTTTCTAAGATTCATTCTCTTTTGTTTTTTTTTTTTAAATATGTATTTTAAATAAAAGTAGCGACAAAACGACGATATTAAAGAACAAGAAAATAAAATTTAAAAAAAAATATGAAAATAAATCTTTGGCTAAACTTCCGATTAGCAACCGTGAGATATTGAAAGGAGACTTTTCTATAACGGTACTGCATGCATGCATGAAAAATGCGCCTTTTTTCAAACTTTTTTTCATTTATTTTTCTATATATAAGGTTTATATAGACATGTGAGGTATCATTGCAAAGAGTACAAAATAACCTTTTATATGATATAAAAAACATATATGTTCTTTCTCAAGTTTCGCAGATATATCGTTATCAAAAGAAGTTGAAAAATCGATTTTTAAAAAACCCGAAATTTTAAGGCCTTATATCTCGAATACTATTAATGCGATCGAAATAAAATAAAATATGTTAAAAAGAAGAAAAAGTTCTCTTTAAAACTCATTATTAAGTGTTATCCTAGAATATCCTGAAACGGAGAAATAACGGTTTTTTTTAAAACATTTAAATTTTTTGGAAACATTTTTTAACAGTACTTTTCGGCAGAATGGTGCAATATGTACATATATCTACATGCTGATATTTTCTATAATTTTAAAGATGATTTCTTTGATGCCAATGGCATTCAAACTATGCTGCAATAAATATAATTTTTTGTATAGAGAACATTTTTTTTATGTATTAAATTTTTTTCAATGAAATAGAAAAACAAAACTGTAATGCTATGAAAAGCTCTTAATATTTATCATTATTTGAAATTTTCTTGATTTGTTTTAAACTTTTTCTGTAAAAAAATTACTTAAATGAAAAACCAGAATCTTTTTTTCTATAATCGGTAGTACATTTTAAAGGATTCATACGAAAATATGTATATGCACCTGTATATATTTATATATTTGTACATACGAGTATACATATATATATTTTTTTTTTTTAAGAACTTTTTATTCAGAGCAATCTATGGGGGACATTTTCGATCGTCTAACAAGTAAGCTAGAAGGATTTTCTAGCTGAAATGATAGAAAGGGTATTATCAATTGTTTTTGCTCTCGAAAAGTTGGTATCGCAAACTGAGTTAACAGAGCACATAGCCTCAAATTTCTTATAAAAAAGTAAAAACTCAAACGTAAATACTTAATATGTTATTAAGGTAACTTGAATATGAAGATTTGAATTGAAAAAAAAAACGAATTTTGAACGTAATATAATAGAAAATTATGCGTTGTTTATATAAAAACTTATTCAGCAAAAGTGCTTACAGAGTAAAAATGGCTAGCTTGCGGTTGCAATTGAAGATGCGGTTAAAGCAAAACTAAATGAAACTGAGTAGGTAAATTAATGTTAGTCATCCCACATTCAAAGTGAAGAAAAAGATCATGACTCAATAAATGCTATATCACTATCGAATGAGTTCTATTCTCTTTAGAAGAAGTGTAATTGAAAAATTAACACACATGAGAATAACCACAATATAAAAAAAGTTACTACAAAAGAGAGCACTTTGGGAAATGGAAAATGTACAAATTGCACATTATGGGTATTTAAAGAATATAAAATATTTTTTTTCTTTTTCCTTTAGAATTATGAAAAAAAAAAATTTACTGTGTTCAATTCATATAGATTCTGATGTAGAATAATTATTCATCAAGTATGTATTTTTGTCATCGAAAGTTATACCTTTTTTTCACTTACATATATTTTATTCTTTACCACAAATTTTTCTATCTTTAGAAAACAAATCTTTTTTTTTTTTCTAAGAACAAAAATTTTCTTTCACATTTTTTTTTAAATTTTTGTTATCTTCCTTTAGGCTGTGGCGTAATTTTCCACATTTCTTTTAAAATTATTTTCATTCTTTATATTCTTATGAATTTAAGTGCATTTGTTCCACATATAGCTGATATGTGTAGTATACATACATATATATAGGTATACATATGTTTTGATGATAATTATTCCATTTATGTATCATATTTGTATTGAGTGTATGGTATATGCAATATCATCATTGAAAAAACAAACAATTCGTTTTTTTTCCTTTAATTAAAAAAATATACCTTAAACATAAAAAACAAAAAATCAAAAAATCAACAATATGAAAAATAAAAAAAAACGAGAGAAAAAAAAAAAAACGAAACTACACAAAATAAATACAACCACATGAAAAAAAAAGAATTATACAAAATATTTTTAAAAAATGGTGAACAGGAAAATTAAAAATGAAAACGCGGGTAATTATTGGCCTTAGGTGCATAAAACGAAACGAATGCAAAATAATTGGAAGGTAGCTATGTAAAATATTGTACGTATATGAATATTTAGCAACTTACATAATATGTAAATGTATATACATATGTATATATGTAGCACGGGTTGTACCTATCCAGCTATTTTTGTTGTTGTCATTTTTCTAGTGAATTATTCAAGAAATATTGCATACCTATGTTTTCTATGTACTTTTCATTTTACACTCCTTTTTTTTTTATAAAAAAAAAAAAATACTAGATCTCTTACTCATTTATTCTGAATACTGTATTCTATTCAAATAATGAATATTAAAAAAAGACCAACAAAAATCAAAATAATAATAAAAAAGTATGTTAATACTTGAGTAAAGCTTAAGCACTTTATGAAGATCATGATTCTTTTGTGGTGATAAAATACTAATTTTTAGAGTTAAAGCTACAAAAAAAAAAAAAAAAAAAAAAAAAAAAAAAAAAAAAAAAAAAAAAATGAAGTTAGAGAAAAATTAGCAGTTTTTCATTCTATTGTAAAATTAATAATATATTTTCCTGTGATTTTGTTTTTTAAAAGAATGATATGCGAATGGTAAAAACAATGCAATGCAAGATTCCTTTTTTTTTTTTCTGAAAATTTTGGAAGAATGAGTAAATGAAAAGAGAAAGAGAAACTGGGTTGAGAATTAACAAATAGAAAAAAGGGAAAAGGATTTTTACTCTATAAGGAAAAAAATTGGATCTAAATTTTTCAAATAAAGTACTAAAAATTCTATTTCTTTTTAATTATATTTTAATAGTTAATACCGTGAAAAAAATGCTTGAGCAGAGAGAAAAATGAGCTTAGAGAAAGCTTAAAGTTTTAGTTTTGCCCTTTGTTTTTTTTCAAAGGCAATTCTGTATTCTTACAAAAAAATTGCAATAATAAAAAGAACGAAAAGAAAAAATAATAGGGAGACATCTTCGACTGTTTAGGAAGTACCTAAGCTAGCAAGACTTACTAGCTGAAATGATAGAAATGATATCCTTGATTAAGAAATCATGAAGAAACAGATAAACACATATGTACATAAACTACTAAAATTGGAGTAATTTTTATTTTTATTTTGAGTCGGGTTTAAAAATTTTTTAAATTTTTATTATATTTTTGGAATGTGCTCATTGAAACATTTTTTTTTATACCAAATACATTTAATACATTTAATTTTTTTCGGGGTGTGAAATTAACTTATTAAACCCGCCATATTGAACTTAAAAAACATTCCAAATAATACATCAGATAGTAATTGTACGTTTTATATATATAGGTACATGTATACAAACAAAAATTTGATTATGTAAATGTATATCTACATATATGTATGTATACACAAAAAAGAATCGTATACAACATACGATATATAATTCCTTAACTAACTCACCATGAAATTGTAGTTGCGATAAAAATTATCCAGTATGCTCTTTAGGGCCAATTCCAAATTGGAGATTCAGGACGCAAGACGTAAAAGCTCATGAAGCCGACTTTAAGATTCATGAGTCTACTATATCCAAATAACAGCTTCAAATTCACAATGCTACCAGCATTTTAAAAAAAAAATGATTTTTTGAATTTAAATTTTTTAAATCCAACTGAAATCATCTTGTCTTTAAATTTGAAAAGTGGAATCATTTTTTGGTGATAAAATTAAATAATTGGGAGTATTTGCACACATAATTAGGTAGTTAAAATTTATCTAAATTAACTAATATTTAATATCTTAACGGAATCCTTTACATATTCAATTAATATCTCTTCCACTTTTTTTTTCTTCTTATTTATTTTTAACTGCAGTATATTTACATATCTTATTTATTTTCTACCAAATTATATTTTTTATTTTTATCTTTTATAACTCAAAAACGCTAGTAGGTAAACACAAATTTCACAAATTTATTTATTTTTCTATTTACATTATTTTTCTATTTATTATTTATTTTCCACAAAATTCTACATTTTTTAATAAAAACGACAACACAAACGTGAAAAACTGGTTTTCCAGTTTTTTAAATTTGAAAAAAAAAAAAAGGAGAGCACGACAAGTTTCAAAAAACATAACATAAGCTTAATATCTTTTTTAAAAGCTTTAATTTTAAAATTTAATTTTAAGGGAAGCTTAAGAGACCACATAGTCCTTAGTGTCCCTCAAACAATACTTAAGTAAAGACTGTAGAACTTAAATTGTTACTTAAATTATACTTAAGGGTGAGATTACACTTAAGTATTGACAGTAAAACTGGGCCTTAGTACTAATTCTTTCTTAAACAATTTTGTGTTGTTGACAGTTGTATGATGCTTTTTTTCTCTACTTCTTTGGCTTTGTTAAATTTTTTTTTTGTTTGTTTTTTATTTTTAGGTTTCTTTTATATTTTATATATAATATTTTTGTATATAAATACAACTGTATTATATGTATATAAAGAAAAAAAGCATAAATAAAATTACATACATAAATACATAATAGTGTGTCGAATATAATTTTACTTTAGGATTTTATCGTTTTCATCTCCATCTTGGTCGTTTCGTACTCGTAGTATAGTATTCTCATCGTCTTTTTATTTAATCATTTTCATTGCTTTTTTTCTGAACGCTTGTATAATGCTCCTGTAACTTTTCTTTCTTAACCACCTTCTATTTCTATTTTATAAATTTTTTGTTTGTTTTTATTGTTTTTATTTTTTCCCCTTTTTCTTGAGTGTATGTCTTTCGACTTGAAATAATTTCCATGTTTTATGTGTCATATAAAAGGAGATATTTATTTAGTAAATTCACTTCTTAAACGTAATATCTTGAGATAATTATTTTATTACATGAAACAAGACAGGAATGCAAATTTGTTTATAATACTCATGAGGCCGCATGAGAAGGAGAAAATAATAAAAAAAATATAAGTATGTATGTATTTATACACACTGGCACGTTTTTATATACATTCATAAATATACACGTGTATAAACTTAAATCTAAAATTAAAAAAATAAATATTAAAAGAAGAAGAAAAATTTATAAAAATTATAAGAAATATAAAATTTTTTGTATGTGTTTAAGTACATTTTCGTAAGGAACCAATGTGGATAAAAAAAGAAAATTCATCATTTACTATATTTTTCATTAGTTTTTTTAAAAGTTTTTATTTTAATTTTTTTATGTTTTTGGAACCTTTTGTTTCGTGGATTTGTTAATTGAAAAAAAAAAATAATACGTTCCCAAATGTTAATATGGAACCGTTGTACATATGTATATTGTAATAAAGTATAAATGTGTATTAGAATTATATATGCATATCATTATTATATAAAGAGTAATATTTTCTTGATCCTTTAGGAATTTTTTTTACTGTTTTTATTATTATTTTTATATGTATTGAGATCTATGTAAATTCAAAAAAAATTAACAGGTGACTATACAAAAAAAAAAAAAATAATAAATAAAAAAGTATATAAAATAAAAATTGAAATTAAAAATTATAACTGAAGAAAAACATGAAAAAAGCAAAGCAAAAAAAAATTTTATTCGATTAACTTCTGCACTGCGTGATACATATATTTTGAACATCTTAGTTGATATAAATGATAAATGTAAATTATTTATATTTATAATCTTTTTTTTTTTGTTATATTATGAGATAAAATATAATAGATTCCGTTAGATTTTCTATCAGTGGTACTTAAGGGAGTAAGTGCGTGAAAAAACACCCAAAATTACGGTTTTGAATCTATGAAATCTTTTTTCCTCCGAAAGACAGGTGTCTTCTCGTAGTCCTGAGTAAATTTATATGCCCTTCAAATGCTAGTTAATAACACACATGAGGAAGACAAAGGATATGAATGCGTAGAATAGAATAGGTTTATTGCCGGCACTTAGGTTTAGTATAGGATATTGGGTGGAGTGAATAAAAACTGAGTGCGAGTGTTCATTCAACTTTTTTGAGGAAACACTCAGTTTTGCGTGAATAAAAAATTAGTTTCGATAAATTTAACGAAACACTTCACTCAAAGTTTTTGACAGCTGAATGAATGAATACTCCATTTTGATGTGAATAAAATAATTTTTTGCGAATGAATACTCAGTAAAATTTGAGTGTACTATTCAATAGCCTCAAGTTCTAAAATTCGTTTTATTTGAATCCGTTCATGTTGGTAAAACTATAGTTTCAAAAATATTTTTTTAAAAATATGGGTGATAAATGTGATATGTTTGCGTGTCATATGATGGAGGAAGTTATTGATGAGGCATAGGAAAAAAAAAATTTCAACATTGAAGAAAGGTATTTTGTTAATTTAGTGGAAATATATCCTTGCCTTCTTCAAAAAAGTCAAACGCCAATGCATTAAAAAATATCTAAAAAGAAAGTAAATAAGACAATTTAGGATTTTTGTATCGTATTAATCAACAGAATTATTTTTCAAAAGTATCAATTCGATATTAAAACTATATTTGACCTGATAAACGATATGCAAATTAATAAATTTAATTAAATGTTTGAAAATTTAGGATAAGGCATAATATTAAAAATTATCGGAATGAAATAAAAATATAATATGTATATTATTTTCGAATAATAAGAAATTATTTTCAGTATTACAAATGATGATTATTATTATTACAATTATCTTAAATTCATAATTATTAATTAAATTACATATTATGTACATAATTTTTTCTTTTTTCTTAATTTTTTTTATAAATATGTATGTACATATTTCAATATATGTATGTAGGTATGTACTTATGTATGTATATATTTTTTAAATTTTAAATTGACTTTTAATACATCTTTAAAAATGAACTTCTGTTATAATTCATAACAGAAATCTGTAAGAAAATAACAGAAAATTGCAGAATACACCACATTTTTTTTTTACTTTTTGTTGTTATAATTTTATAAAAAGCTAATGCATTAGTGCTTTTTTACAAATTGAAATTGAAAAAAAAAAAAAATCGAAAAGGGTTTTGTTTTTAAAAAGTACAAGGCAAAGAATGAGGGATGAGGATAAGGTTGAATAAAAATTGTGCATTGTGTTTCCGGATCACAACTAAATAACAACAATGAACAGTCAGACCATTCTATTAGCGGAAAAACCCATTAAAAAGAAGAAAATAAAAAGACACTTTCTCAGAGAATGTTGTACATAATTTGTACCTACAATAAATGATAATACGGTGTATTATAGAAATGAAAAAAAAAAAAAACAAGAAAAAAAAAACTGTTTATATTGTTGTATATACAGAATATCCTCACAACCATAATGGACCATTTTTAAAAAAATGTTTTTATTTTATTGTGAAAAAAATTCTGTTTACAATGAAATGTACAATATATGTATGTATATGTACATTTTATTCACATGAGTATACTTTTTTATATTAAACAACTCTAAATAATAACAACAACTGAATTAAAATAAAAAGGACTAAAACGAAAAACAAAAAAAAAAAAAAACAAAAAAAAAATAGTTCAAGGCGATACAAAAATAAGAAGAGACGAGAAAAAACCCAAACACACAGATATCGAGTTTGGACAACTCTTCAAAGGATTTCATTGTACACGTTTATACGTAATCCACTTTTAATTCGGATTTTGGTTTACTCTCAATTTCATGTCGTATAAACCCGATAATTAGGATTTTGGATTAATTAAAATAAGAAAAACATGTATATCTACTATAGGTGTATCAAAGTTTGCATATACCACCTATTATTTTAATCCCAACTTTAAATTTTAACCGTTTATACGTTACGCCCAATTTAATCCAAAATTCGGATTTAATTCGAATTATTTTTTTTTTGCTATAAACTAGTTAATTGTTTTTAGACTTGTTTTTTATTTGAAACTAAAATCAGGCATATAATGGAGGAAAAAAACATGCTTATAATAAAATGAAGTTTTTTTTTTTGTTTTAAATAATATTCTTTTTGTTTTATTTTGTCGCTATCATATCCTGTTCCAAAAACTTTCAACTAAACAAAATTGGGAAGCAAATTAAACAAGAAACAAAATAATACAAAAAACGATAAAGATTAAAAAAAAAAATTGAAAAAGAAAGTTTTTAAATACTAAAAGAAACCAGAAAAAGCAATTTTTTGAAATGTTCTTTTCGAAATTTTTTTTTTAAAGCTTTTTTTTCCTACTGTTTTTTTTCGTATTGTGTTAAATGCACTACTACTTTATTTGTTTTTATTTTTTATTTCATGTACATAGATTCATTTTTTTACATGAGAGTATATAAAACTTGGTCTTGTACAATCTACAACATTCTATTCACTTTGTACTATCCAACTTCTATTTTAAGGCAACTTAAAAAATTATTATTATTTCTTTTTTTTTTCTTTCCTAGTTTTTTATTTATTTTTATTTTTTGAAAATTATTGTTTTTTAAAATTCTATGGTGTATATTTTTGTGTTTTTTATGCAATTTTATGTTCTAGTAGTGCATGTAGATAAGATCACCAGAAAAATATACTTTTCATATATGTATATATTATATATGAATTATACATATGTACATATGTATGTATGAATGTACCATAAGTAAAGTATCCTTTCATCTATAAGGACATCATGTATACAGTATATACTTATTTATATAAATGGTTGGTAGTGGGTGGTTAAAACTTGCTTTTTTTTATTTCGTTTTTTTGTATTTGTTATTATTGTTATTGTTGTATTTTTATTTCTTTTAGTTTAAATATGAAATAAAAAAATAAAAGTGGGCGAATAATGAATAAAAGAATGGTTTGGTTATTTATATGTATACACGCGGTGATACGATGAAAGATGTATATCAGTATATTGATATTTTTGTTGTACTATATGGTATCTACTTCCTCTTTTATCTGATGTGTTATAGATGCATTGCATTATATATGTATGCATTATATATTCATCTAAAGTATACTTATAATATTATTGTTGTACCAGCTAGGCAGTAATACTAAATAGTACAAAAAAAAAAGGAAAGAGAGAAAAAAGAGCATCTTTTTGGTTTTTTTTTATTAATTTTTTTTTTTTCGCTCGTTGATGCAAAATGACCACTTGAATAAAAGATTAGGAAAGACAAAATGAATGTTTGTAAAAAAAAACAGAAAAAGAAAAAAAGTGAAATGAATGAAAAACAAAAGAAAAATAATGCAAAATTTTGTAGTGAAACATGAGAAAAAAAATTTTTCGTGCATTTTATCCTAAGGGCATTTCTTTTTTTTTTCTTTGTAAATTAACTGTCGAGAACTTTTCATTTCATTTCTTTCCATTTACTCTTCATTTTTCTCATTTAAAAAAATGTTTTTTTATTTTATTCTAAAATGTTCATTTTATATGTTAGTTATTATTCTTCTCGTATATTTTTCTTCCTTAATGTCCTTTTTTTTGTTTGTTTGGTTCTTGATACTTGCAGTATACCATAATGCATCAGTTGATGCTTTATGAAAACTAGTTAATATCGTAAAAAAATGTACTGTATTCATGTGAAATAATAGCATGAACTTTACATATTTGCCATACAATGTTGAGGAATTTTTTTTCTTTCTTTCATACTAAATATTAAAACTTGCTGAAGATAATTAAAAATTTCTTTAGGGTAGTAACACATATTCAATCAGTATTACATTATATTTTGTGATTAGTCCTAATTATTTAAAAAATTGGAATGTAAACAAATTTAGAAGCAAAAAAATGCTGGAAAAGCAAATATTTTTTAAATTTTTAATTACAATACAAAATTTATTTTAGGTTTACAAAAAGGGAAGGTGGTGGTGGAAAATATCTAAAAAAAAAAAAAACTTGAATACAAAGAATCGTATGTGCATTCCTATTTAAACGCCAGCAATGATTGATTCTCTGACGGAATAAAAAAAAATTCATCATTTTTTTCTCGTAATTTTCATTTTTAATTTAAAATTTTTCCTTTTTTTCTTATTAAAAATTTTTTCCTTCTAAAAAAAAACAAAGTGATATTTTATTTATTTTTTTAAATTTATATTTTTCTGAATCAAATTTTTTCAATTTTATATTTTCGCTTACATTTTTTTATTTTTTATGTATTATTCGTCTGTTTCTGGATTTATATATTGTATAAAAAGAATTCTCAATTTAAGTTTAATTCTCAATATTGATTACACCCTCGAATCAATTTTAAGTATCAAAATATTAAATTTTTTGACTCTTTAGAAAAATAGAATACTTTATGACCACAAAAGGCATAATCGCATAACGCGAAATTTTTTTTTTTTTAAATTATATACATATAACAAAATTATTATTATATACATAAATGAATAAAAAACTTGTTTTATAATTTTCCACAAATTATATTTTATTTAATTAATTAACAAATAAACCGACCGGTTTCGCCTTATTACGGCATTATCAAGGTTTCATCTAAACTAATTATAAAACTTAAGTGTATATTATTAAGAAGTATTAAGTCAATTTAATTAAATTTTTCTACTACAATTTAAACAGCGATGGATTGAGATGTGGACTTTTATTATTAAAATCAATTTTATCATTTACAATGTTTAATCCTAAGAATTTTGCTTTTCTAATTTCAAAAATTTCATATTTATCGATAATTCTATAGTTATTTAAATTATGTAATAATTCCATGTTATTCATTTTCGTCGTATGATTATTGTCAATAAGGTGATTAGTTATACCGGATGATGGTTTTTTATTTTTGGTATATGATAAATTTTCCTTGAATCTAATTTCAAAGTTTCTTCTTGTTTTACCTATGTAAATGGCTGAACAATCATTGCATTTTATTTTATAAACACCGCTTGAATCTGTATGTTTTTTATTGGTTTAATTTTGTTATTAAATAATAAATTTTTTAAAGCTGTGTTAATATTAATTTTATTTAGGATAATTTTTATATCTTCAGATTTATTATGAAGATATGGAATTTTTTTCCAAATGTTTTGTGTCTTTTGTGGTTGCACAGGGTATATTAAATTTTTTGCTATTTTTTGTTTTTGCATGTATAGAATATGTATTATAAACAAACTTCTTAGAGTACCCATTATTTAAAGCTATATCACAGATAGTATTTATTCACCAAGTAAAACAGCTCAATTGAGTTCTTAAGGCACAGTAAATGTACTAGAGAACTTGAGCAAAGAGTTTATATTACAACCTGATTCCATAGAAATTGCTTAATGTAGTTTATTAATTATTAATATTTTTTTTCACAGTTCACAGTTTAATCAGTAAGATTAAACAGATTTTTGAAATTTATCACTTTAATTACACTTTTATTTAAATCAAATTTCAAAAGCACAAAAATCTTACGTCCATTACTATCCGCCATTTTCGACGCTTCTTTTGAAATGTCAATGCGCCGTGTAAAGTACCAGGAGTAATTCATACCCCTCAAATTGCAACCACGAATTTTACCACTATCACCATTGACGTGTTTTTTTCTTCTTTTTTATTAGTTTCTAATTTTACTTTTTATTTTATTGTTTTTATTTTTTTATTTCTTAACTGACTGTGTGTTTTAACAGCAACACATATAGTGAAAGCATCAGTGGCTAAATGCTCAGCAACTCTTGTATACTATACTATATTGTACTACATTCTTGTGTATAATAATATAATAAAAATAATAATAAGGAATGAAATGATTGATGAAGATTGAAGAATGGTGAAATGAAGTGTAGGTTGCTACTGATGTTAAATTATTATTTTTCTGGTTGTTGTTTTTGTTTAATATTCTACATATTAGGCGTATACATATATATATTTACTCATATATAAATATATCTGTTATATAAAAATTTATATACATATATATGTACATATACATGTACATAAATAATTTCATATATGGAAAGAAAAATTTATAGGGAGAAAACAAGGAAAGAAAAAAGAAAAAGAAAATAAATATTAGGTAGTAGGTATGAGAAGATGTAAATAATTATGAAAAATCGATTTGAGCACATTCACAAGAAGTATTAATATTTTCCAAATAATGGGATAAAAATATTTCAAACTTAATTAAAAATGTTGTCAATGTTTCTTTCATTTTTTCGTTTTTTTTTTTTTTTTTTTTTAAATTTTGAAAACAGCAAATATTAGTACATGACGTGTATACACAAAATGTTATACAAAAAATGGGCTAACAGTGGATTGTATATTTTACATATGGTTTGGGTAATAGGTAGGTATGTTAAATAAGAGAAAATTGAAATATAAAAATGAAATAAATATTTTATTTAATTTGTTTTAAAATTTCATTTCATTTTCAATGAAAATAATAGGAGTACCATTTTTTTTATTACAATTATTTTTTTTTTTTTTTTGAATTTCCGTTTCGTTTTTTCTTTCAAGGAGTTTAACGTGTTCCATTTTGTTTGTTTTTTTGTTTTTTTAAAGTGGGTACATATTTAAATTACAAGGTATGAGTATATTATGTTTTTTTTTTATTAAATTGTTTTTTTTTTACTTCCTTGTTGTGTTAGCACGTGCTACAATAATTTTTCAAAATTAGGATAAAAAAAATAATAACGAATTTTATTGATTTTATTTTTAAACGATTTTTTTTTCAATGAAGTTTTATTGTTTTTTTTTTTTCTTTTAATAGATTTTCTTTTTCTTCTTGGTATCATTTGTTTAGATTTTTCTACTTCGTTTGTTTTTCGTTTTTCTTTTTCGGTATAATTAATCACAATACAAATTCTTATGAATATATTGTATTTAATGTCGACTTTATGCTCAGTAATAATTTGTTAAACATGTATTTTAATGTACTAAGATGACATAGTGACGATGATGATAATATATTTCTTATTAATTTCATTTTTATATTTTATTGAGGAAAAAAATATACGAAAAAAAAAAAATAAAATAAAGAAGTAGTGATACTCTCACGGATCTTTAAGTGTGGGATTCATATTATCATATGAGGCGGGCTTTCTATTAAAGGAAGAATTATTGAAAAAATATTAACCAATTATGCTGTGAACACACATTTTTAAATTAAAATTTCAAATTTATTTTTTTAAAAATTGAAGAATAGTACTCACCTCGAAAGGAATTCAGTTTCCTATTTAAAATACATGTAAAAAAAAGGTGACGAAATTCCGTCAAGACATTTTTCCGTTCACTTTTTGTTTGTAGTACTGAGTTTGAGACGGAAAATTAATTCAAACTGTCATTGCTAACATTTCTAAAACTTTTCAAGACACGGCGGTGACGATCAGTCTCCAGTAATTTTCCGTCACTATTGAAACAAAACAAATGTACAGATATTTATTCCGTATGTTAAATTTGACAGTTGTCAAAAACAAATTTAAAAATTTAAAAATAACAGCTGCTTCGTTATTTGCGGATGCTTTTTGATTTAATTTCTACATACTCTACACAAAATTTTTCCGTGTAGAAATAAATAGTAAAAATAGGAAACTGTATTTCGCTCGAGGTGAGTATTATGCTTAAGCTATTAAAAAAACACAAACATACATAGGTATAACTTTTTGTTTATATATATATACATATATATCTCCTATCCTATACATATTATAATATATTTTTCATCATCAAAAATACTTACGATATGTATAAAAAATGAAATAAAAGAAAATAATAACAAAAATGTTTGTACTATAAAAGTAAACTTATTGGATGGACGAGAATTGTATCAAAAATATATATACTTTTTTTTATAGTGGAAAAAAGATACAAGAAAAGAGTAGACCAATCCATTGCTACCGACTTTCATCATCAATTTTTGATAAAGCAAACCGAAATAAAAATAAAATAAATATAAAAAAAACATATATACATATAGTACTATTATATCAACATTTATTTTATTTTTTTATACATATGTGCAGTATATGTATTTAAAATAAAGATCTCAGGTAGCTTAGAACACCTATTAAACTATATTCTGAAGTTACAAATGGTTTTCATAATTTAGAAAACATATCACTTGGAAAATATATGCTTTTAACCCTGTCCTATCTTGTTTTGAATTAATATGTACATATTTTTGGTTTTTACTTTTTTCTTTGTTTTTGTAAATAAGGAACAAGAAAATAATGGTAGATAAAAAAAACAACTGAACAAAAATTATATAAAATAAGTGAAAAAAAAAAAACAAATATACAAAATATATTAAAATATCCTTACACGTAGGGTACCTTTCCTATCTAACATCTCTTAATATTTTCATGAAGAAGGTGAATTGAATAAAAACTATAAGAAAAAGTCATTTACGAGTTGAGTTGTTGATTTTTCTTTTCTCTTTTTTTATTTAAAAATACATACCATCTTATTTTTTCCGAGAATTTTTTTTCTTATCTGTTAATATGTGCTTTTTTTTTTCATATTTGAAGATGTGAATGATTTTCTGTAGCCTCCTATCATTTCTCTAGAAAATATAAATTTCTCATGAATTTTTTCACATTTTTATTTTTATTTTTATTTTTTTTTCGTTTTCATCCCCTCTATATTCTAATTTTCTTTCCTTTATTTTTGTGTCCAGGTAAATCCATGAATTATTAAAAATTTTTGTACATGTAAATGTGTATACTACACCTTATAGGTACATAAATAGGTATAACGTATACATAGGTTGTAAAGAATGAAAAATGAAAAAGTAAAATAAAAAATTTTAGCATGACCATTTTTGATTTTTGTTTGTTTGTTTGTTTGTTTCTACTGCTATTTTTTGATTTCTTTTTTTTATTTTCGTTTTCTCTTATTAACATTTTTTGAAGTAAAACACATTTTTTTAGAAAATAATAATTCTGGTTAAGTAAAGTCAAGACATGGTAACTATCAAATGGCTATTTGATGTGACAACAAAAGAAATTTTTTATCAAATTTGTTGTTTGTTTCTATTTTGCATGAAAAATATAAATTTATTATACAAAACTATTCAACAGGAAAATACATATTCTTTAATTTTTTATTCCACAAAGAAACAACAAGGTAATGTACAATAGGTATACCTTTTTGTGTTGTGCATATTGTATTCCAGAAGAAGATTTTTAACTCATGAAGCATAGTAGGTTCTCACCTCGAGAGGAATTCAGTTTTCTATTTAAAATACATGTAAAAAAGTAAAAGCACCAGCAAATTCATTGATCATACATCGCTACTTTCTGTCAACGCAGTTTTCTGAGCTGCGCAGCACCAGAAGTAACGATGTCTGACCGTAGCTTAAGATTGTAAACGATCCATTACAGTCTTCTCTTGCGAGCATAGTACTGTTATAGAGCAGTTATCTATTTTCTAAAAAGTGAGAAATTAAGAAAAATCCTAAGAATAAGAATGAGCTTAAAACAGCTTTTATATTGGAGGCCGCTTGGCTGTTACTATTTCAATATATGGGAATAATTAGTCTGTTATAGAATTTATATTGTCATTGATAAAACTATATTTGGTTTATAAATCGAAGTCAGTACAGGCAACATAGGCATACTTTTCTATATTATTTTGCATTGCGTTTGTATAAATCTGTCTCTTGTGTGGGGTGATCAGATCTTAATTTCAATTTATAATTTATCAAAAACATGTATATATGCAGTTATCAGAAACTAATCGGGTACTGCCTTCATAAGCATAATACTAACTTCGATTTATAAATCTGAGTATAAGATAAATTCTGAAGGGAACATCGAACGTCGAAAAGTAAGATTAGTAGCAAAGGGTTATACCATACTCAACAATTTGGATTAGATTATCAGGAAACATTCTCACCAGTCAAGTAAGTTAAGCAAAGTTTTTTGAGGCTATTGTATGTATTAGCACTTGAGAAGAATTTAAATCTTCATCAGATGGATGTTTCTACAGCCTTCTTAAATGAAACGGTCTTTATGGAACAACCGAAAGGTTTTGTGGTACCTGGTACAGGAAATAAAGTGTGTAAAAAAGCAATCTATAGCTTGAAACAGGCAGAGGAATGCAATGGAATGTAAAAATGAATAACAAATTAAAGGAATTAGGTTTCAGTTTCAATTTATGATGATATTCTATCCTTAAAAATTACATCATATTTTGCTTGCATTCAACTTAAACTCGTTATATAAATATTCTGAAAATTTTCATTGTACTTTTTTGTTTTTTATCTTCATTCTTATGTATTCTCAAAGCTTTTAATTCTTAATTCAATTAAATGTAATTCATAAAAATAATAAAAAGGAATAAATTATAAGATTAACGTGATAATAATTTTTTGAATAAACACAATTGAAAATAAATCAAAAAAAAATAAAAAAATAAAAAAATAAAAATAAAGATAAAGTAATATAATAGAGGGGAACGAGAAAAAAAAATAAAATTGAAATAAACGATGGAAAATCCTTAAATATGTAATAAAATCCATATACACAACTTAACTTTACCATGCAATGATTGATCAGCATCATCAATTTTCTATATTCTTGAGATTTATGTGTTCTTTGTTTTTGTTCATTCTTTTTTCGTATTTATTCCACTTTACTTTTATTTTTAAATTGTTTACCCTTCAGATTTTTCTTATTTCCTCTACATCAGCAGCAGCATCATCTTTTTGTTTGCAATTTTTTACATACATACATACATATAAAATATTTTTTTTTTTTTTTTTTTTTTTTTTTTTTTGAGTATTATACAGATATACCTGATAAACGAACAAACAACCAAGTACATTTTTATATTTTTATATTTAATTTTTAGAATGTAGTATACAGTGCACTCGCTTCAACTTGAACCTCGATAACATGAAGAATTCAGCAACATGAACACCTTAAAATTTTGTATGGGCTATTCTGTAACATGAACTTATGCTCTATATAGGTGCGTTCAGATTTAGCGAACAAATGCAAACAAATATTCGTTCGCGTGTGCTTACTATTTGGACAGCATTTCAAATCCTAGCAAATGAAAGCGAACGAATGGCAGCAAACGAACGATGTTTGCAAAGTGTGTACGGTTTGGTACCATTTGCTACAATTCGTTCGCTAAATCTGAACGCACGTTAACATGACCTTCAATGAATATTATAATGTATGTATTTTAATTTTTTTTAAATAATTATAACGTAATTTTCAATTTATCTTTGTATATGAGGAATAATTTAAAATGATTTCATTTCAAATGGATAAAGTTAATACAAAAATTGATGTATTATCCGTATTTACATTTAATAAAGACATTTGTGAGGTCCTCATTGAGGTCGTATTGTTTTATTGTATTTTGTTCTTGTAAAAAAAAGTTTTGAAGTTTTATTTTCGTGATGTATAATAAAGTTAGTATTATTATTATTATTCTACGGTTTTACAGTCCTGAAAATGTCCTTGGCCTTAAAAAGAATCCGCCTCTATTGGTTTTCTTCACTCTTTAATTTTTAGCTTCTTTTTCAAGGTCTTCTGGTCAACAAGAAAAATGTTGTAGTATTATCTTGACCTTTGTGTTAGTAATCACATAAAAAGAACTACATATACATATGTATATGTATTACGAAAGTCATCATTTTGTTTTAAAATTCAAATGTTAAAAATTTCAAAATGTTGCAGGTATTCTGAATTTAGAACCTTAAATTTCTATTATAGTATATTTTTCGTTTAATGGTATATGCAGTCATTCCAAATATTTTTTTTTAAATGCAACATTTTTTTTTTTTGCTATTCTATAGGATGTGTAAAGCATCAAAAAAAATTACGATTAGTGCTGTATGCTCTTAACCCGAAATATGAACTTTTTATCTTGTGTAAAAATGAAAATACATAATTAATTACAATTATGCGTCCATATAAGTGCATCTAACTATACTTCACAATATAATATTATCATAATCATTATCATCAACTTAATGATAATTATCTGAAAAATTTTCTATTATAATAAACACTTTTATTTTTCTTTTTTTTTTTTTATTTCATGTTTTTCGTTCTTTTGCTTATAATCATTTTCTTCTTTCTTCAATAATTATTATTATGTGTATTATACATAATGTATTGGTTATTATAGTACAAATTATATACATACATTTATAAACAAAAAAAAAAAAGATATACATATGTACATATGTATTAATTTTTTATGGATTTGTTATAGACACATTTTTACAATGAAATTGTGTAAGGAAAGTAAGAAAAAGAAAAAAAGAAATTTTATAAGAAAGTGGCAAATTATATAGAAAAAAAGGAGAAGAAAAAGGGGTGTGTATGTGAAATGATATACATACATACTATAATTATATACATATATTTATTCGTATCTATATTGAACTTGTTTTTTTTTTTTTTCAAATACGTATGTTTTTGAATATCTATATTTTAAAATTTGTCATATTATTCAATTTAATTTCATAAACGATACACATTTAACACAGTATAATCATTATTACTTATAATACATATCGACAATTTAATATAAATATTTGGCTCCTTTTATTGAATATTTATCGTTGCATTATAAAAACTACATATACATACATATACATATAATATGTACTATATAATAGATACGAACAGAATGCACTTTTCATAATATTATAATCAATATGATAATGGGTAGCCTTAGGGCCAGATCTTCAATCGTCTAGCAAGCAAGCAAGCAAGACTTGCTAGCTGAAATGATAGAAATGGTATTCTCCATTGTTAAAATTTTAAATAAAAAACGAATTTTTAACGTAATATAATAGAAAATTATACGTAATGTATATAAAAACTTATTCAGCAAAAGTGCTTACAAAGTAAAAATGGCTAACTTGCGATTGCAATCGAGGATGCGGTTTTTTGTAATCGGAATTAGCAATCGCAAATCCGCCATATTTGCTAGTCGCAATTTGCTTTATTGCTAGACGATTGAAGATCTGGCCCTTAGAATATTTTGTAAACAAACTATAAAACTGTGTTGATATGCACATGCAAGTATATTATCGCAACCATCAGATACACATATGTAATACATATGTACATATATATATTTATGTATAATTCATGCTGCACATTTTGTTGATATATATGTATGTATAAATCTACATGCAGTATGTATCTAGGTTAGGGTGTCCCTTATTTTTGAAGTGTTTGTTTGTCAACAGCTTACCCCCTAATTTTTTTCGTTTTTCAATTTGAAGTAGAAATACCCAAAAAACAGGTAAATTTAACAACATTTACCCGTGCCGATTTTACTGTGATTAATTATTCAGCAGCCCATATGGTTGAAGTTTATAATCTTTTTATTTGCAAATTATCATCTTATTGTAATGACAATAAATTCTATTCCTAGAAAATGATCGTATAATGTATATCATGTCCTTTAATTAGTCATTTCTAAATTGTTGAGTACCTGATCGTTAGAACATATGTTTTAATAGGATAATACATAATAGGTTGCAGGTTATATGAATCCACTTTTTGAATTTTATTTAATACCTGTATTATAAAAAGGATAATCTAGTTTTTCTCTGCCTAGAAATTAAGTTGAGAATATAAATTAACATTAACATTCATTAGTTTGACTAAATTTGTTAAAAGTAACACTTAATAATTACTTATTTCCAATTTTTTGTGATTGATATTATTTGTATTAATTTAATCATGTCTGTGAAACTCCGTAGTGAAGAAAGTGTTTTTTTAATAGGAATACCGAACTCTCAAATTCTTGGTGCAAAACTTCCTTCTAATAAACAAGTACTATCAGTGTTTTTCTACAATATACGAACTGTGAAGTTAGATATACATAAAAGTGCAAACTTAACTGTCCGTGAATTGGTCATATTTTGGGAAAAAGCTAAAATTCCTACACGAGCTGCTCAAAATTGTAGTGCAAAAGTAATTAAATTATATGAAAAGTGGCGAGATTTACAAAAATATTCGCGAAAACAAGGTGAAATTTATCGAGGACGAGAGCAAGAGTTTGTGTCAGATCTCAACAATCATTAAATGCATTAAATGCATTAAATCTTATAAAAAATGAGACAGATAAGCAATTCCTTCTTAATCAGAGAAAGCCTGGACGACCAGGATGTTTAGCTGGAGTTGCAAGAAAATTGATGCAAAAAGAAGAACGATCGGAAAAACGGAAATCGGATGACTTGGAAAGAAAAGCTCGACATCAAGAACAGCTAGCCATACCATCGAAGTCATCTGCAATTCCAGTGATGGAATATGAAGATGGTTTTCACTCTTCTGAAACTTCTTCCAGTTCGGAGGCGGAAAATGAGGAAAGTGAAGAAATTACAGAACCTGAATGTAAGAAAAAAAGAGGACGCCACGAGTTAATCACACCTAAATTAGTTGGAGCGCTAGACAGGTGTAAATTGAGCATCAGAGATTCTGTATACGTGATACATGCCGTTGCGGAAGCCTTAGGATATAACGTAGATGAATTAGTCATAAATCGGTCTTCAATTCATCGAGCTCGCGACTTATTAAGACAAGAGAAGGCTAAAATGATAAAAAACCGATTTAAAGAAAATGCACCTACTTATACTGTAGTGCATTGGGACGGAAAATTTTTACCATCGCTGAACGTGAGAGAGTCATCAACTGAATATTTGCCAGTTATCGTAACAAGCGAAAGTGTTGAACAACTTATTGCTGTTACAAAATTAGAAAGTTCAACAGGTGAAGCGCAAGCAATAGCAATCAACAATGCCTTGGATCAGTGGGAACTACTAAATAATGTACAAGCTCTTTGCTGCGACATAACTGCGTCAAATATGGGCCGATTGAATGGTGCATGTGTATTAACTGAACAGAAATTAGACAGGGATCTTCTCTACCTTCCCTGTAGACACCATATTTATGAACTTGTATTAAAAAGTGTTTTTGAAAACAGAATTTCTTCCATAATATCTAGTCCTGATATTCCGTTGCTTAAAAAATTTCAAAAGTACTGGAATAATATTAATTCGGATGATTATTTACCAGGATTGAATGATTCTTACTGTCATTCTGTTTTAAGCGGAATAAAAGATGAAATTTTGAGTTTTGCACAAAAACTTTTAAAAGACAAAATATTTAGACATGATTACAGTGAATTACTCCAATTAGTAATTATTTTTATGAACGGTGATACTCAAAATATGAAAATTCACCCTCCAGGTACAATGCATCAAACTCGGTGGATGAATCGAGCAATTTATAGTTTAAAAATTTATATGTTTCGAAATCAATACAAAATGACTGTCAAAGAAGAACATGCCATTCGAGACATTTGCATTTTTATAATTCAAGTCTATTTAAAAGCATGGTTCAAATGTCCACTTGCAGCTGCTGCACCAAATCATGACTTAGACTTTATAAAGTGTCTGATTTCATACAAAGAAATCAACGCCGAAATTTCTAGAGCAGCCTTAAAAAAATTTAGCGGTCATCTATGGTACCTGTCACAAGAAGCAGCAGCTTTGTCATTCTTTGATGAAAACATTCCATATGGGACTAAAAGACGAATGGTTGAATCTCTTGAAAATAGCAGTTTTTCATTTTCTAAGCGATTTATCGTTCAAATAAATGACATGGAACATAGTTTTAAAGGTATGTATCACTTTAAAAAATATTTTTTTCAAAAACAGATTTTAAATTGATTTATTTTTTACAGATAGAACGATTGATACTTTTCTTTCTCAGAATAGTATGAAAGTTTTCGACCGGTTTGGAATTAATAAAGAGTTTTTGAACTTTGATCCAACACTCTGGGAAAGCCGTGATGATTTTAAAAAAGGAAAAGCAATAATCACCTCACTACGAGTAGTCAATGATATAGCTGAAAGAGCAGTTCAACTTATGCAGGACTATCATGGTCTTTTAGTGAAAGATGACGAGCAAAAACAACTTGTACTAAGATGCGTACAAGAACATAGACGAATCTTTCCTGACGCGAAAAAATGCACTCTAAAAGCAGATTTTTAGAATTATGAATTTAAAAACTTGTGCAGTAGAATATAAGAAATAATTTAACAAAATTTATGTATTTTCTTTCGAAAAAATGAAAAAAAAATTTTTAGAAAACTTTAAATTATAAGACTTTTCAATAACACTTTTTCCACACAAAGTAGGAGCTTCTGTCGGCACGGGTAAATAACTTTCAAAAGTTATGAAATTTTAGGATTTTAATTGTTTTGTAATAAGCAAAAAAATTGAGGGGTAGGAGGCGAGTTTCCAAAAAAAAAATTTTTTGTAGAACAAATAAGGGACACTCTAATCTAGGTATATGAATATATACTGTCTAAAAGCATCACCCATTCTTATTATACATATGTATATTTGCCTTATACAATAGAATTTAATAATATGTATATATACGAAAAAAAGAAAATTCAGGGATAATCATATAGAAAATGTGATGATACATTTTTTTTTTATAAAGGTGAAGTATACGAGTAGGTATCATATGAGTACATATGTAGTGAAGTCTCTTGTTTATATATTTATTCTCGTTCAATGGTATATGTATATTTTGTATTATTATTATTACATGAAAATCTTAAAAGGATAATACACGAATTTTAGATACTAAAAATATATACGTATATGTATATTTTTCATTAACAAGACTATCTAAAATTTTGTATTTTATGTGTAAAAAAAGAGTTCGCTTTTGTCTTTTTTTAGTTTGGTAAAGATACTATACTCTAGAGTACTTTAGAGTAATAAAGAATAGAAAGAATTTAGAAAATTTATTGATTAAATGTAATGAGCTAAGATGATATCTATGTAAAATGAGCAAAGATTAAATGTATGCAAGCACGTATGTATAGTCTGTATAAAAAAATATGATTGCATACACATTGTACTTATACATGATACAAACATAATATCGGTTTATTAAAAATGCAACATTAACACTTTCATCTTTTACATTAAACGTTATTATATATTAAAATTATTAATGTTTAGTATGAGTTCTTTTTTTGTATTTGGCTTCTCTTTCTTCTTTTTTCAAATTGAAATTATTAAAAAATAGTTTTCAAAATGTCTTTTTCAAATTAATTTTCAATAATTTTAATCAATTTTCGTATGAAAGATAATTTTGTAAATAGGTATACTTGTTGTTTTTGTACAAAAGAATTATTTATTTGCCATTAATAAAACTGAAAAATACCTGTGTGGTGTAAAACAAAATACCTAACTTACCTATAATCACAAAATACATATATTTAGTTATTTGAAATTTACAAATAGAAAAAAAAAATTTAAATAACATCAAAATGTGTCAAAATAGATTTTATGGTGTAAAAGCAGATACCTATATATGTATGTATAATATATATGTACTTACATATCAAAATAAAAAAAAAAGTAAAAAAGTCTGATGATGTTGATGATGATTATGATGTGATATTTCCATCAAAGTTTAAAAGTTTCTTGCCCTTTTAATTCGCACATTCTTGGTACTGTGTATCTAAATTCTAAAGTTACAAAAAAAAAAAAAAAAACACAGAGCAAGTTTCAAGGAAAAAACGGCTAGAGCAACGTTATTGTACGTTCTGGGAACACGATTTTAAGTTTTCATCTAAAAGTTCTAAAGGACTTCAATTTTACCACTGAAAAATATGCAACTTTGATGAAAAGGCTGGGATAACTTTAAATACGTCCGTGCTGTACGATAGTTTGTTCTAGAAGAAAGTTCATTTAATTTACAATTTCTTTTCTCACAAGGTTCATACATACAAACATATTGTCGTACTTTTTATACTTAACTACGATAAGCTAATTATTAATTATAGTCAAAATAATAAAAGTTGAGGATTTTTCGCGCATGTTTTACAAGAAGAAACGTGTTACAACAACAAAAACGCATGTGTGTAAGTATATCTTTTTCTGCGCATGTTTTTCTAGTATAATACGAAACCTCAACTTTTATTATTTTGACTATATGTAGTACAAAACAGTGTGATCGTTTCATATTGATTCTGATAGGCCCTACATTATAAGTAAATAGAAAAGATCAAACTATGCTTGTAGATATATATATATTTTTATATTCCTTATATGATAGAATGAGGAAACACAAAACCACCATATTACCATATACATAATATGTGTATGTAGTGTGTAGGTTAATGTACCAGGTATGTATGTACATACGTACATACATAAATATGTATTTTGTAATATAGTCAATTGGTGTGTAGTCCATGCAAAAAAATATACATACATATATATGTATGTGTACCATCAAAAATGAGGTTATATCTTACCGATGAACATACATTTTTGCGTTATTTTTGAAGATTGAATAGTTATACATACATATGTATGTACGTGAAACGAGATAATTACTTATATGGACGGACAAAACCAACAATGTTAAATAAGGTAAGGGATCGTTAAGTATATGGGAAGAGTTAAAGAGTGTGTGTGAGTGTAAGAAAGAAAAAACAAAAAAACTTTTGCCAATATAGAGTATCCACATAAATGCTTGAGCGTTGAGTGCAGAAAATGGGAAAAAAGAGGTCCTGTAGCAAAGCAATAGATAAGGTGGTGTGGGTTATGGAGGACGATTTTGGTTGAATAATAGAAAATGCTGTAGAAAATATAGACAAGATATATGTATAATATATATACATATAAGTACATACATATATATGTACTTATTATATACCTTTGTTTACTTTTTTTTTTTGTCAAATATACATACATATGTATGTATCTACAAAATTTTTTTTCTTTTTTTTTTCTGATGTTCTATAATACACGAGGTTTTTATGTGATACCAGTGTCGACATTTAAAGGTTTTTTGGGAGTATCTATGTGCATCTACAAAAACCATTTTGATGAAAGCTTTTACTGTTGAACTTTATGACTCTATACAAATTTTAGGAAAAATGAAAAATAAAAGGAAAATATACAAATAGTACCAAATATTTTGTGTGCTCTTTTTAGATGTACTAAGGCCTATATATATGTATGAACCACAAAACGAAATATACATTTATATATGTACGTAAAATGTGTGTGTATATGTACATAATAATAAAAGTAAATAAGTAAAATTGATATGGTTTGTTTTTTAAATGGGGAAAGGAAATAAAATTTGTAATACACTTTATACACACACTCTTTACTAACTCTACGAATAAATATTAATATACCAATATACAAAAAAATATATACTTACATAGTCATCATCAATATCTAAAAATGTCGTATGCATTTTCAATATTCTTGTACATACTTACATAATTCAAGAAAATATATTGATGAATTATGTTTGATTATGGGTGGTGGGTGATTATAGTGGTTTGATAATGGTATATATTTTTTTCTGAAATAGCATGGACCTTTTATATTGGGATAATACTTATTATATAGCGTTGTATGAGTAGTAGAGGATACTTACGTTTGCTCTTTTACAAAAATATGTACATTTATGTGCGAGTATACCTATGTATTATCTGTATTTTTATAGTTTAGTCTACAGTGTATATGCTCATGTTTTTGCTTTTGTTGATTATTTGTTTGACATTGATTGGCGATTAAGATAATTCGGATGTGATGATCATTTGATGTATATTTGATTTTAAAGTAAAAACAACAAGGAAAACAAAAGTTATTTTTGTATGTGTGCAATACGTTAATAAGAAGCGTTTTATTTTGTATGAAAAATTTTAAATGGAAATAACGCTTTAATACAAATGTTGTGTGTATTTATTATTTTTTTATTTACTTTAATTTTTCATTTGATTTGTTGATTGAATAATGAGAAATTTAAATTAAGAATGTAGCTTATGTTCATGTTAACTAAAGTACACAATGTTTTTGTTTTTTTTTTTTTTCGATTTTTTTTTGTAAAATAATATTTGTTAAAAACCATTTATTATTTCGCATATTTCTTTCATAATTTTTACAAAATATATTTATTATCTTTTTCTTATACAAGTTAAAAAAAAAAAAAGCACATATACCGTAAAAAATAACAATTACTTTTTGAATAATCACTAAAAAGAACATATAAATCACAAAATTTAAATTTATCACTAATATAGTAATTTTAAAGTGCGAGAGAAAGAGAGTTTAAGAAAATCTTTTTCTAAAGTAATCTTTCATAAAATTGTTTAAATTCTTACGTAGTATTCAGCTTTTAATTTTTTTTTTTCTTATACATAAGCATATTAAACTGAATGATGTAATTTATAAAACAAGTCGTCCTTATTTTTTAAAAATTTTTTTTTTTTGTGCTTCATTTTCAAAAATGTCCCCTCGTGAAAAAGAGAATTTATGTATTGTATATATAAGCAGTGAAAGCAAAACAAGTATGAAAATTAAAGTTAGTGGTGGAATTGTTTTTTATTTTTTTTATTTTGTAAATGCAATTTATTATATGGTTCCGACTAGATACTTTTAAAGATTCTGAAAATGGTACATTATACAATTTGTAAAATAATGATTGTTTTGAATATATGTACATAGGTATTTAACAAAATAACCATAACCACCCGCAGTGATCCTTTTAATGATGATGAAGTGGCCAAGAAACGCGTTTATGTTATTAAAGAAAATTTCAGAAAAAATAATAATAAGAAAGAAAAAAAAGTAAATGGTATATAATATAATTGCGCACAAAATGATTTATTATCTTGGCATCATTTTTCGTTTTCAAAAGTATATACAAGAAAAGAAATATGTATGTACACACATACATACAAAATACAAAGTTACATAATATGTACATACATATATGTATGTATGTATACTGAAGCTCAAAAAAAGCCGTAATTGATGTTTTCTAAAGGTGCGTTCAGATTTAGCGAAAACGAATGCGAACAAACGATTGAGACCACAATGATAAGGCTGTAATCGAATTATCGTATGACCAGCTTCTTCAACTACTTTATCGACTGCATATATTTCATACTTTTTTTTAATGTTCTTTGACAACTTTTATCTCCATATGGAATATTTTTTGAATTTAGCCATTGTTTAATAACATTTTTTCGAGTTGCTGCTGTTGATCCTTTCTCAAGTTTTCTCGAATGATATGAAGCAGTCTCGTCCAAATAATAAATTTGTCTACCCTCTTCTTTAAATTTCTTGACTTTTCTGAGAAAGCTTCTCCTTCATAAAATTATGTCTTGTCTCTGAATTAGAAAACTATTCCTATCTCTTTTAAGAACTTTAAATTTCAGTTTTTTGGTGATTTTATACAAAGTGCTTTGGCTTATTTTAGGGAAATCAGTGTTATCTTTTAATTTATCTAACAGCTTTTTCGAAGTGGGCAAGTTTTTTTTAAAAAAAGCATGCATTTCCCTTCTGATACACTTTACAAAATCACCAACTTATTTGAATTATCTGATTGAAGTTTTCAATGCAAATAATATTCTTTCTATTTCTAAGAAAAAAAACAAGCAAAAAAATACATTCAGAAGATAACGGTAACGTAACGAAATTATAAACAAATTCATATTTGAAACAAAATAGATAAAAAAGAATATGAATTCATTAAATTCATAATAAAATTCATTCATATTGAAAACATAATTTTATGCATTAAACAGCAAATAAAAATTTTATTAAAAATTAAATAAAATCATAAATTCATTTTTTATAAATCAAGGCAATATTTCCACTAGCTTTGGCAATCCTGAAATTTCATCATTTTCTTTTATAATGATCTTCCCGCTGGCATTTGTTACTTTAAGCGGACATCAAGGTATATAGACAACTACAAGGTATCCTCTTCCAAATGCGTCATTTACAAAGATCAAAAAGGACTTCAAT
Organism: Bombylius discolor; assembly: GCA_939192795.1. NCBI lineage: Eukaryota > Metazoa > Arthropoda > Insecta > Diptera > Bombyliidae > Bombylius > Bombylius discolor. The sequence continues at coordinate 31,347,655 of OW584243.1, read as the reverse complement.
AAAAAAATAATTATGTTGAATAAAACTAGTTTGAATATTTAATCCTATCTAAAAACATTATTGATTTACTTGTTTACAAGTTCAGATGAGTTGTAAAACTAAACTTAATTATAAATTATGTTTTTGAATATTTGACTAAAGTGCGAGAAATTTTTTTATATTAGGTCAGCGAGAAAGTATGAGAAGCTTATTATTTGCTGTTTTTATGTTAAGTCAGTAAAAGTATGAGAAATTTTTGTTAGTTATGTGAATTTCCCAAAAGTGTCAAACAAAGACAATTTCCATAAAAGTTTACATACATATTTATTATAATTATGGAAATTTTTGTTTGTCGAGTTTCATATTTTCAGGGTTTTTAAGTTTGATTTTGAAAAAAAATTTTTTTCAAAAATTTCTCACCCTTGTGTTTTTTCTGTGCCCGTGAAAAATAAAATTTATCACCCTGTATAATAAGAAAGCAATAAAGTTAATATGTACAAAATAAAGTCAATATAAAATTGCTAAAATATATGTATGTAAAATACATATATACATAGCATGTCTATATTCTCTCTACCTTGGCACCAACTGTAACTGCTATTTAAAAGATCATTTAAGAAACCGTTAATCACTATTTTCATTTTATGTATTTATTTATATCCTTTTTATTTCTCTTTAACTTTTATTTTCTTTTTATTTATATTCATATTTGGTTTATGTTTGGTTAAAAGAGAAAAAAAGAAGAAAAGATGCCTGATTCCTTTAGACTATCTTTGTCGTCCTTATGATATAATATATAGTGTAATAATGTATCTATTGTATAATTTTGGTATGATAATGATGCTAACAGGAAAAGTGGTAATAGAAAAATTTGGAACACGTCATACTGGATAATAATGAAAGAAATACATATGTATGTATAGTACATACATACATACATACAAGGTGAAAAAATGTGTATTTGTTTTGTGTTACATTATTGGGTATATGCCAAAATATTGTCGGGTCTTCATGAAAAGAAAATAAAGATAAATCAAAATTTTGAGTAGGGCATTAGGCCACTAGAAAAAACCTGGGAGAATTGAAATTATAGGAAAATATTCTTTTGAATATACATATGTATGTACATGTATGTATGTATGTATATGTACAATTATTTTGCGTGAAAAATATAATCATTATCATCACAAAACAGTTTAAGTGAATTTTCTCACACATACATTATTGAATAAATAATATTTTCCCTTTTTTGCTTCTTCTTCTTTGTTTTCATTTATAATTATTATTATTATTAAACTTTTTCATTCTATTTGTAGTACTTTATGTTTATTTGAAAAATTGTGAAAGTTGAAAAATATGAGCTTTGTTTTCGAAAGAATTAAAAAAAGTGAAAAGAGTTAAATTTAATGAGCTTTATTTATTTGTACTAACGCAGTATGATGATGATGATGACGATGATGATGTGTACAGTTTGTAGATATATAAATACATACATATATGAGAGTTTGTGCATGACTTGAAGTAAAAGTAATAATAAAACGATTACTTTAGGTATAAAAAGAAATTACATTTTCACAGTTGTGTGTAGGTTGATGAACAAATTAAATTTTATTACATTTTGCCAAACAACAAAATTTTATTTATTCACATATACATACATAATTTACTTTTTACTCCTTATAAAACACATAGATACTTTGTATATACATATATGTATATATATGTTTACAAATATTATTTTCATGTTTATTTAACATTTCGATTTCGAAAAGAAAAAAAAGCGAAAAAAAAAAAACAACAACAAAAAAACTCGATTAATTTGCTGGTACTCATACAAAAAATAATAAAAAATCGACACATTTTATATTCAAATATAAAGAATAAGAATAATTACTTTTAAAAGATTATACAAATTTTGAAAGATATTGATTATTTGCAGAAGAAAAACAAACCAGAAAAAAAAAATAATAATAATCAAACGAGAAAAAAATTTAAGTATTTTTGTTTTGGAAATTAAATTTAATTTTAATAAGATTTAGAAGGATAACTAACGATGAATTTTCGCTTTAAATTTTTTTCCTCTAAAGTGAAATTTGTTTCAATTTTTCAGATCAGTACCCAAGGCATTTCAAAAGTTGATGATTTTCTATCATCTGTTAGAAATGCTACAGATGATTTACGTCGGATTCGTATGGTAACTGAACATTTTGGTAAAACTTTCTCAACATTTGATAATAAACGTGAAAAGCGTGATTTAGATGAAACAGATGCATTATTTGGAATTCATAATACAAATGATGAGTTAAATTCTAATAATGAAAATTTTTTATTAGAAGATTCTCCACTAAGTGAAAGACAGTATTTTCTATTTCCTGAATTGGAATATAAAAAATATAAAAAAGATAAAGAATTATCTGATGACCGTTATAATCATAAAAAAATTAAAAAATTTCGAAAAAATAAAATGAGAAAACATAAGAAAATTAAACAGATATTGAGTAATAATGATTACGTATCTGATGAAGACATAGAAAGAACAACTGACGCAGATAATGATTATGGAGATAGTGACTATGATGATAATGATTATCGTGATGATATTATTGAAAATGATGTTTCACATGAAATAACATCACAATCACCATCACTAATACCACGGACGAAATCTAATCATCATACTATTGTCAAATCATTTTCAACAACTATAGAACCAGAACCAATTCAAGAAACAAATAAAGATACAATTAATGCAGCTTATTTATTTAAAAAATATTTTCACGTTAAAGATGGCAATGAATTTGATGATGATCTTGAAACTGATGCTGAAAAAGAAACTAAGAGTAACAAATGTAGACACCATTACAAAACTCATTCGAATAGAATACAGCATAATCGTGGAAAAGAATTCAAGCGTAGCAATCGTGGAAATAGATTTACCCAAACTAATCAAGAACATGAAACTACTCCAAATTTCCTGTTAAATAAGTTCAATAAAATCAAAAATATATTCCATAAAACTCACAAACCAGTAGAAAGTGAAACCCAGTTTTTAAATGAATCCAGAACTGATATCAACGATGACCAAACAACATCACAACCAGAATCTGAAAATCCTTTGTCGAATGCTACAACACCTACGACTACCACAGAAATGGTACCTATGTCTCAGGATCACGTTAAGCGTATACATAAAAGATTCAAAAATTTTGGAAGTTCGAACCGTAAAACCAGAAATAATAACGAAAAATATGGAAATAAGCTCATTCAGAGCAGCCGTGGAAATAAACAGAAACAAAATAAAAACGAGTATACAACGAGTGTAGAAAAAACACCAATTCAACAATATCATGAAATTATGAGAAATAAATTTAAAAACAGTCAATTTGAAAAATTCCGGGAATTTTTATTAAATGATTTATATCGAGAAAGTAAAAATTCCAAAAAATCACCACAAAAAACTGAGCAGATGTATGAAGATTTCATTAATGATTATTTAAGTAGTGATAAAGAAATAAATTATTTGAATGCAATTAATGGTCTCTCGACAAATGATAGAACTATTTTGAAATTAATTAAAAAGAAATTACATTATTTACATGATTCTCCACCTCCAAATTATTATAATTTCAGTAAGCCTCTTGTAGAAAATAAACAGCCAATTAAATATCAAGATCAGAGTGTTTCTTCAAAAAATGATTTATCACATGAAGCTTATTATAAATTATCACGACTCGAACAAGACGCAATGGAAAGAGAAGCAATATTAAATTTCTCATCTCCATTATCCAAGTGGCCAACAAGATTTTTAGATAATAACCATTATAATGTAATAAATCCATCAACAACACCAACACCATTTCAAAAAGCATTACAAAAAAATATTAGAAAAATACTAAGAACACATAGTAAAAATTTAAAAAATCAAAAATTTAACATCAATGACTTGTTAAATCCTGCTCAATTCATAACATCTAGACCAAATCAACAAGTCACACCATTATCACAACAACAATCATATATTTATAATTACATTCAAGATAAACCGATGAGACGTAGTATAGATCCAATGCAAGAAGTCAAATTAAAAGTTAGTAGTCGTTTACAATCAAGAGGTTATGGACCATCATTACCAAGTGATTTTCTTGAAAAATCATATTCAAATTATGACCTTCATAAACTTTTCAATTTTAAAAATAACAACAAATATGCAGCAGAAAATAATGATTATGAATTCGACAAAAATCAAAATGATTATGATTATAATTATGATTATTATGATTATAATGATGTGAATGAAGTCGGTAATATAAATCATAAATTTTCAAAAAAATCTATATCATTACCTAAAGATAACAGAAGACCACAATTACAAAATGACATTCTATCAACAACGTTCAGAATTGGGAGACATTCACTACAGGATGATTATGACGAAATTTTATTTGATGAAGGTAAGTGGTTCATGTATGAATTTTTTCTATTGTTTCAATTAAAAATATTGATAAAATATTAATTGCAGTCACAGATAATTATCCGAAGACGGAATTTTCAAATAAGAGTGGTAAGTTATTTATTTTGTATACAACAAAGTTTCAAGAACACAAAAAACAATATTTTATATAATTAAATTTCAGAAAAAAATTCTCAAAAAAATAAATTTGACAATAAAAATGATGAGCATATTCAATATTTCAACAATAAAATTAGTGAGAAAAATTATACAGATTTTAATGATGACAATGTAGGGAATACATTAAACTTCATTACCGAGTACGATATTGAAAAAGACTATTCTGATATCAGATCAGAAAAAAATACGAAAAATCCGGCAAACGAAAACGGCATTGAAAATGACTATTCTGATGTCGGATCAGAAAAAAATACGAAAAATCTAGCAAACGAAAACGGTATTGAAAATGACTATTCTGATATAGGACCAGAAGGGAATCTCGAAATTCCAGCAATCGAAAACGGTATTGAAAATGACTATTCTGATATCGGACCGGAAGATTCAGCAAATGAAGTCGGTATTGAAAATGACTATTCTGATATCGGACTGGAAGAAAATGAGAATAATTTGGCAAACGAAAATGAAATTGAATTTGAATATGCTGATGTTAAATATATTGATACAAATAAAGATATGTCTTATTCAGCGGCAGAAAATGGTAATATAAATGGTTTGTATAATATTACACATTTAAAAAAGATCAATTCAAAGAATCATATTCATGTTAATTCAACAGGATATATTTCTAACAACTTAACGAACGAGAGCATACAAAATTCGAGCGAGGACTTTGTTGATTTAGATCTTGGTGTTGCAGAAAATAATACATTTTCATTCGACGCAAATGTTTATTCCAAAACAGAAAAAAATATTCCATTTTCATTAAAAAATTTCGTTAATACTGAACTTGCACATGTGAAAAATTTAACTCATTCAACCAATAACCGTGTTAATTCAGATTTTGAGAAAAAGAAAAATAATACAACCCCAATCGAAGAATACATTAATTCAGATTTCGGACAAGAAGAAAATTCACAAAATCCAGAAAAAGAAAAAAGTTTTAAGAATGACTATTCTGATATCGAACCGGAAGAAAATATCAAGAATTCAGCAATCGATAAGGTTGTTCAAAATAATTTTCCTGATTTCGAATATATTAATACAAGTGAGGATGTGTCATATTCAGTGGAAGAACCTGAAAAGAACGCAAAATCAAAGGACTATCATGTTAAACCAGCAGACAATATTTCCAACAGTACCAATAACAACTTAACAAAAGAGAACATATTAACTAACAAAAGTGTTAATTCAAATTTTGAGCAAAAGGAGAATAATGCAAGCTCAATCGAAGAATATATTTGTTCAGATTTCGAATTAGAAGAGAACATTCCAAGCTCAATTGATGAATATGTTAGTCGCGATTTCGAATATGCAGAAAACAATCCATATTCCATCGATGAGAATGGTAATCCTGATGTTGTCCCAGAAGAAAGTATAACTAATTTGGTGCAACGAAATATAAATCATAATTTTAGATGTAAATTCAATATATCAAATTCAACTATTGAAAATGATTATCCTAATGTTACACTAAATAAGAATAATGTCATTGCGGATAATTATTCTGTTTCTGAACAAGAAGAAAACGTATCGTATTCAACCAATAAAAATAAAAATAATGATACTAATGAAAAATCAAGAGTTTATAATCTCTCTAGTACAAATTACATCAACAATGATTATTATAATATTGATTCAGAAGAGGATAGTAGTGTAGATGATGCCTACACTAATGATATAATCAGTAAAAATTGTGCTAAAGATAATCAGGCTAAAACTGCATCAAAAAAGATGGAAAATAAAAAATTTCATACTGAACCAGATAGAAATTCTCGTCTATCGGATTATCCAAATATTTTAGTCAATAAAAATATAAATGATGACGTATACAGTGCAAACAATTTCAAATACCCTTTTAAAAATAATGACTTAAATCATAAACATTTGATTACAGAACCAAAAATTAAATTAGATAAAGTATTTGATAATTATGAAACTATTGAAAAGACAAACGATATTCTATTGAATCATTTACCAATAAAACCATCTGATGCAAAAAAAATTTATGATATGATAAGTCCGAAAAAGCATGATATATTAGATTCATTAAAAATTCAAGATCAAAGTTTAAAAAATAAAGAACTATTGAATTTAACAAAATTAATTACAGAAACTATATTACAAATGAGTAATGAAACAACAACAAATAATACAAATAATGTTCAAGAGAAATCTGTTTTAGTTCGTAATTCTTCAAATCAAAATGAAACCGAAAGTAATGAAATAAATTTGAAATTGAATGTTTCCATTGATGCGACAATTCTATCGAATGATTCAAAAATATTCAATTTAACAGGAATGAAATATAATCGTACATACAAAAAAAGCAAAAGAATTGACCCCGACGATGATGATCTTAGACGTAAACGTCGTATTCTATTTCCAAATATGGAATCTATGAATAAATTCAGTAAGAAATTTAGGTAAAAATACATTTAAATTTTTTTATCTGTTAACATCATTTTTTATAATACGTTCTTTTCAAACTCCTGACAGGATGAGATCAAAAGATGACTCTTTAGTTGATGAATCATTAAATGGTCAGCTTTCGTCAGATATTGTTAGCGCTGTATATGAAATGGTTAATAAGGATGATAGATTACGAACCTATATTTTACCAGGATTACGTAAACAGAAAAAATCTCATAATAAAGGATTAAAAGGACTCAATACTTTGCGAACAAAGGTAAAAAAAATATTTTTGAACTTATTTGTAATCTTTAAATTTTCCATACTTGTCTAGAGCGCAGAATGCGCAAAGCACACCCTGAAAGATTTTTAATTTGTTTTTGTTTCATTTTAAAAATAAATACGATTTTGATTTATAAGTAGGATATGAAACATAAAAATTCTTTCTTACGAATATTATGATAATTTTAGACAAAACAGCCTTTTTCTTTGTTAAAAATTTTCAAACAAACCTTGGTTGATTTTCATGGCGGTTATTGGATGCTTTCGAACTCAATTAGCACTAAGAGTGCCATATCTTCGACCACTATTGTTATTGTCTGGAACCTTACTCAATCAAAAATTGTCTATTTAATCAAAATTATACTAATGATCGTTTTAAATGTCAATTTTAATTTTTTTATTTATTTTTCAAAGGGTAATAAAGATAAAATAAAACGTAATGAAAAAATGTTTAAACAAGTAGTGGATTCAATAAATATGATTATTGAACAACAAGTATCTTCACGGTCATGTCTTCATTTAGATGAAGATTTGCAAGAATTTTATGATTTAATTTTACGAACACGTCGACAAATTTATTCAGAAAAGGCAAGAACTAAACGAAATCGAAGAAAAAATATAATTGAATTGAACAAAAAACTACAAGAAATTGAAAAAAATCATAGAAACGATATACCATTAAATTATATGCAATTAATAAAAAGAGTTGAAATTTTAAATGAAAATAATTCAATCTCAAATAAAAGTACTTCTGATATTAAAAAAGATGAAAAAAAATAATTATGTCGAACAATGAAAAAAAAAAAAAAAACAAAATTCCTTGTCCCTGGTACTTCAATAATTTAATTTAATATTTTACTTAATTAGCTAGTAAGTCATTTTTTTATTTTTTAGATTCAGAAATTAATTAAAAATATTGTAAACATATTAGAAGCATAGAATTATAATTTTCACAAAATCCCTTTTTTAATTTTTTTTTTTTTCAAAATGATGAGTTTTTCGTGTTTTAACAGACAATTTAAAAAATAGTTTATTTCATTTTTCGTGCAATTCTTGATGATCCTACCATAGATATTACCAGAATTCTCACAATGAACAACATTATCTTTGGAAATATCTTCGTTATTTTATATGATCAATTAATAAAATTAATTTCTGCGCAGGTTTATTACATTTTAAAATTTCTTAAATTAAATTTAAAAAAAATATACATATTTTCAAAATTTATTTCATTTTTTTTATACGAAATCTTAGAAGCTTTAGTTTTTAATTTTAATTCTATGCATTTAAAAATGTATCATTCATATGTAATTTTTTATTTTTATAATAATGTTGTATTACAAGTTACTTTCAAATAAAATAAATAATGTTTCGTTAATTTAAACAAGTGTTGCGATAGCAATTTCATTTTGTTCACATGGGCCTGTAGTATAACAGATGGTTGCACAGGAGTTTTCCTAAATTTAAATTACAATTAAATTTCTTTGTCTAAATTTTCTTCTAGAAAATGTGTTAATTTACACTGATTGTATCTGGGTGGATTATTTTCAAAAATTCCCGTTGTTAAATGGAGAAAAATATAATGGTTTAGTATGCAGTGTTAATTTATTAAAAGCTATTGCATATGCATAATATAATGACATCAAAATAATGGAAGAACAAAAAAAAAAAAAATAAAAAAAATATTAATACATAATAATATGTGATAAAGTTGATTGTTGTATATGTGTTCGTAAAATTGCATTAATTTATTTGTACTTTTTGCTAAGGTAACTAAAATAAAATATAAACTTTAAAAACTGAAAATAAAAATAAATGAAAAAGTAATGAAATACGCAATAACATTGTATGAATTATTGAATTTCAATCAAATCGAGTAATGATGCTCCCCAGAGATATAAAACAGATATACAACATGAAACACACATTTGTATATATGTACATACATATATGTATATATATATATATATACTCGTACAATACAAATAGAAACTTTTTACATTAACTATTCTTCAGCATCATCATCACTGTGTTATTATTGTCATTAAAATTAGTTCTGTTTCAACACTAAACTGTTAAAACAATACCTTCAATCATCTTTTAGAATGAACACTTTTTTTTTCAACAGATAAGGTTTTTTTTTTTTCAAATTGTTTTTTTTTTTATTTCAAATTTTCATATTATGTTGTGAAAAGTTTACTTGATATCTCAAAATATAGATCGTCACATCCGTTTTTTCATATGTGTCAAAAAAACATTTTTCTGTTTGTTTTGTTTCTTCATATATATATATTGTATACCTGTGTGGTATTACCTATAACAATTCATAATAGTAGTGAGGTGGTATATGAAAGAAAAGTGTGAATTTTACATGATACTAAACCCAATAAATAGACCAAAATGTTTTACAATATAAGTTCAATTTAGTTTGAGTTTTGAATTTTTTTTTTTTTTCTAGAAATTCAAGTATTGTTATTGATGATGATCATAATATATGGTATATACGTATATGTATATAGTATATGAATATATGTAGATTTATATGTAAAAATATGTCTGTACGGGAATCACATATAGAAAAAAGGACATGAATTTTAGCAGTAATAGTAGTAAGAATATAAAATAGAAATAAGGGAAAAAAAATTATAACAGTAGTAAAATAGTAACATAGGTACATAGATACAAGAAATAAAGTTAAATTTATATAGAAACGAATAAATAATGAATAGGGTAAATATTATCATAGCATCGTCATGATTTTTCGCTTTTGTACAATACAGAGAAGAGTTATGGAAGTTTTACATATGATAATTTATAAAATAAAAGAAGTTTTTCATTATTATTCTAGAGTATATCTACTATTATTTATATTATTTATAGATACAATATTAAATAGATACAATATATTGTATCTAAATTGAAAATGTTTTAAATACAGTAAGTCAGAATATGTCACCTGTTGCTTCATTTTATTTCTATCGATATAAATATCACTAAATATTTTGTTTCATTGAATATTTTTTGAAGATATGAAATGTATTAATATGTATAATAAATATGTATGTATGTACATATATACCTATATGTACACATGATTGTTGTATCGTAGAATATACATTTTTTTCTATTATTTCTTTACTTTCTACTTTTTCGTGTGTTTTCAAATTTGATTTAGTTTTCGTTTCTTTTCAATTGTTTTTTTATTATATTTTGTATAATGTTATAAATGAAATATATAGTTGTTGAATAGAAAACTTTTTATTTATCTACTATCTACATTATATACATTTATATACATATATGTAATATAAAAACAAATGAAAAGAAAAACAAAAAAAAATGTTTTGCCATTGTATATTTTTTATAAATATTATAAATTCATGTTATACCACAAAATTCAAATCTGATTGAAACTTAATCGTCGCATATTCGTTATGTTTTTAAATTTACTTAATCCTGAAATACTAACGTACGTACACCCCACACTACAACAAACTTGTTTATTCTGATTAGATATTACGTGTAAAATACATAGCTGCGATCATTTCGTTTGTAAATTTAGTTTGACTCATGTGCCTGTACTGTGATATAAAAAAAGTTGCAAATGATTTCCATATGATTCTGTATAATTGTAATGAGAACCATGTGTATAGCGAGTTAAAAATATTAAAATTTCTGAAATTTATGTTAAAATTTTCTATGTATTCTATGGAAAATAGATAGAAAAGAGAATATATTTTTAAAAAGTGAGAAATTAGGAAAAAATTCTGAGAATAACAAAGAGCTTAAAACAGCTTTTAGATTGGAGGCCAAACTTTGAGATTGAAGGCCACTTGGCTGTCACTATTTCAATATATAGGAATAATTTTTGTGGAAAGTGAAAATAAGTTTGTGTAAAATTAGTTGATGTCAGTTGATGATTTAGTATTTAGCGGAGTAATCTACATATATGTATAGTAAATACAATTCAGCAACTTATTCAGCACTTACTTTACATATTTGAAACGAGAATCGTATTTTCATGTACAGTGTAGTGTGAAAACGTAAAAGTTGTCGTAAACATCAAATGTAAAATGTTTTTTATTTTTTTTACATATCATAGATACAGAATTGCACCCTAGAAATCATAAAGCATACTGTTGCAATTTTATGAGAAATTTTCAAAACAAAGAACATGAAAAACAAGAAAAAAAGTAACAAAATACTTTTATATTTGTTTTTTTATTTATTTATTAAGTTTTTCTTTTGTTTGCATTTGTTGTTGTTGTTAGAAAATCATTATATATACATACTAGTTAAATAATAAAAAAAAAACTAAAAGGACCATCCATCATACACATCATACAATTTCTTTTTATATACTCTGTTTTCTGTTTTATGTACTTCACTTGTATGCCACTTTTCTATATGCAACACCGTTAACACACTAACAACAACAAAGAAATAAAAAATGAAAAAAAAAAAAGTCAAGTTATAAGCGACTTGATGCACTTTTTAAAGGATATTTTTCTTCATACGTACTTAAAACACTCGACTCGACTTCGTGGAAAATTTATTTTCACTTAACAAAAATGTTTTATAGTCCTTTTAGATTTTTTCTAAATTTTTTTTTGTTTCGTTCATTTTAATGTTTCTATACATGCCAACAATATACCTACTCATAAAAATACTTTATTTTTTAATTTTGTTTTTTTGTTTTTGAGCTTGAGAACTTTAATGTTTTCCACCATTCTAGTTATATGTGTTTATTATAAATTTAAAATAAAAGAAACAAAATTGAAATTTTTGTTAAATACTTTTAGCTACCTCTCGATTCGCCTCACCCCGATTACACATACATAAATCGTTGCTTGGTGTGTGATGCATACATAACAATTTGCTTCGTCGTGTAAATTGCGTGATCGCTGACTGTTTGCATATCAAAATATTTGCATGATGAAAACATTGAGGAAAATCTCACCAAATCTAAAAGTCGCCGCTGGGAAAATAAACAAAAATGTTTTTTTTTTCCTTGTGTGTGTGTGTTTTCTTATTCCTGAATATTTATTACTTTCGAACATTACTTAATGTTTCTACGTATAACATTTTATCCTTATCTCATAAGTGTCGTACGTTCTAAAGCTTTGAAGTTGTTATACAGCTCTTATTTAAAAAACAAACAAAATTTTTAAAATTACTTAAAATTAAAATTTTTTTACCAATTTTATGATAAAAATTAAACTAGAACGAGAATGAGGGTTTAGATACAATTATGGCGGTCAGAGACGAAAAAAGAGAATAGTTAAAAAATAAACATTATTGAAATAGAAAGTATTTAATGCACAAATTATCCTTCTTCTTGTAGATAATGTTTATGCAGGATATCGATTTGTTTAAAAATAAATTTTTAAACGAAGACGATGAGAACTACAGGAGGAGAATTAAGTACCTAGAAATGTATGTACATAATTTATAATGTGTTCATAATTTATTATTTATTCATTCTTTCTTTATTTATTTTTCTTTTTCTACTTTGTTTACTTTATTTTTTTTTTTTACTTGTAGTTTTTCTTTGTTTTCCGTTAACTTGTTTTTTTTTAAATTTTTGTATTTTGTTTGTTTTAATAATTAATTAGTTTTTAATTATAATCAGTAAAGTAATTAATTGATGTTTTACATAAATAATTTTGTAAATATTAAAGCTATCTTTTATGTTATTCATTCAAGTTATACGTTATTTATTGTTAGTTTTGTGATTTATGAGATAATCATAAACTTCAATTAACTTAATAATAAATTTATCATTATGATAATGAATGTTGTTTTATTTTAGTATGAATTTCTTGTGAATGGGTCATTAATTTTTATTTTTTTTTATTTGAAGATTTTAAATTTATTAAATTATTGTTATTTTTGTAGATATTAAAATATTGAATTGTTTATACTTTACGTGAAAAAAATAACTTTTATAGTTAAATCTTAGGACTCGTCAAAGTACAGTAATTAAAATTAAAATCAAAAATCACTTATTCACAAAAAATTGTATATTTGGATTTAAAAAGACCAACTAAAAAAATTGTACTTTTAGTATACATACTTTCTTTTTTCAATTTATTTGAACCTAGAAATTACTTAGAAAAAAAAAATAAATGTTCTAGAAAAATACTTAAATATTCATTTTTGTTTATAATACTTTATTAATTTATTTAAAAAAAAAAATAAAAAAAAACCAAAGTCATCTTTTTTGTTTTTCTTATTTACTTAGTAATAACCGAACAAATTGAGGAAAAAAATTGTTTTTCATTAATAATGTCACCTTAATTTCAATATTAATAAAAAAAAAAGGAAAAACAGAAAAAGAAAAATAACTAAAGGATGAAATGGATATAAACTAATGGTGAAATACATAAAATATATGTAAGTAATGCGTAACATTTACAATATTACACTTTTTAGGTAGAATATAATATTACAAAAATGTACTATGTGTTTGTATATATATATGTTTTTTTGGTATTCCCAAGGGTGCTATATTTGAAGACTTTCACTTATATATTACATTGCATTGATGAGAGAAAGTTAGTTTTCTTTTTTCCTCTAATTTTTTTTTTATTTTGTCGTTTTCTTATGTTTTTTTTTTCTTTTTCAAAACCAAGAAAATAAAATAAATCTAACTTCATAAAAATTGTTCGTCCTTTTATCTATTATGTTGCAAAATTCCAGTGATAAAAAAAAAATCTATACTAGAAAATAACATTGAATTTGAGATGTGAATATTGAATTAGATGATATTAATATAGGCAAGAAAAAAAAAAAACAGAATAAAGTTCCTTTTTTTTTTCTCGTCGTCCTAAGTTATTTTTTTCCCTTATTCAGATTCCCACTTCGTTTTTTTGCCATATGTATATCGTTTCATTTTTACCTAAGTTAAACATCACCCCTTTTTATTTTAGATATAAATACATAACAAGAATCTCGACAGTCACTAACAATCTACCTGTACACATTAGGTGGTTAAACCGGTTATTTTGCGCTGGAAGTAACAATAATGGTATAATTTTTTTACAACTTGGTATAATATAAAATCATCTAAAATAATTTTAGCTTCACGAGAGTAATACACTCACACTCTCGTTACAACTGGTCGTGCCTTCAGATGTAATTTGAGCAGTTGTAAAAACAGGTTCGTACACTGGCTTGCGTCCGTTGTTATAACCACCTAATGTGTTCATGACCAATAGGACTTAAATATTCGATTTTTGTTCATTTATTATCCTGGCAATCCTCTTCTTTTTGATTCTGTAATATATACACATACATATACATATGCTGTTATTTTATATGCATGGTTAACGGTGAATGTATGTATCTATGTACATATGTATATATTCAATTTTATAAGATCTTACACATTTGATAAAAAGGATAAAATTATACACAATGATATAGATTTTATTATACTACATGTAGATATAAAACGTATAAAGTTAAATAAAGTAGTCTTATTTTTAACAAATTTGTTGACAACCAATGTGATTATTTATCAAAAACACTTTTTTTTTAATTGTGTAACATTTTCGATTTAACCGTAGGATTGCCTGATCGTATGTATACATTCGTACTTTGAGTCTTATTTTAAATATGATTTTTTTGAACTAGGACCTTGAAACTTCATCAATTCTTCCATTAGAGGGTCTTACGTATACACCCCAATTTTCAAAATCCTAGTTTAAAATCGGTAGGATAAAATATAATAAATGTTTTAGTAGAAAAATATTAGGTTTTAGTCTACAGAATGCTGAGATACAGATCTTTGAAGTTGAAATTTTAGTTAAATTTGTGTTTAGACTTGTAAATGTATGGAAATTTTTCGTCTTTTCGCCTTGTCTTGCTCTTTATCTCGAAAAGTTGCAATAGTACAAAAAAATCGGACGTATATTCAAAGACACTTCAACATATACTCGATTTAAAGAATTATGGTTTTCGATCTACGGAATGCTGACATATAGCTTTTTGTCAAGATTGAATTTTTAAATTTGATTTTTGTTTGAAATTGATTCATTTTGATAATTAATATGTATTGCGTCGGCCACATTCGCAAATTGGATAAGTCCATTTTATTAAAAATTGAGATTATTGTACCAATTGATAAAATATGCATTAGGCTGTGTTTCTACATTCATAGAATCCTACAGATATATATATATATATATATATATATATATATATATATATATATATATTGTAATTAGTAGTTAAAAAGGCAGCCTCTGTCATTTTGCTGCATGAATTACTTGCTTGACTGTGTAAATGCAAGAGTGAAGTACGTAGAAAGTTCAAATCAAAACGTAAAAAAAACGAATAGCATTTGCTTGATCGTGTAAATTGCATAACATAAAAATGTCTTTATACATATACAAATAGTATAATACTATACACATGTTATAACTTTATTACACGTTTTTTTTTCTTCTTGAAAAGTGCCTTATATAGGTACATTTTTCTTCAATTTTAACTCAACTCTAACTTTTTGGTATCACCAGACAATAATTCGATGAAAAACATTAGTAACGATACCCAACATTTTTATTCGCGTTATTTAAAATCTTCCTTTTTCTTTCCTCTATACAAATTTTAAAAAATAAAATAAACCTACATAACATACCAATCAGTCCATAAGCTAAACATCAACCCCACCACCTTTCTTCTCCGTTATCCTTCAACCTCCTACTAATGATGGTGCTGCCATATTGGCATATTACGATATGTTACTCTGAGTTGTAGTTCTTGAACTACTGCTGCTGATGCTGGTGCTCTTTGAATATATGTTTTTGATTTCCATCTTCTCATTTTTCATTTTTGTGTTGTCTTTAACGCCATATCAACCCTAACAATCCTTTTTTTTCATGTATTTTTTTGCTACATTCTTAAGTATATGCTACAATGTTCACTTTACAACATCAAAGCATTGAAAAATAAGAAACTGAAAAAAATTAAAACAAAAAAAAGAAGCAAAATACCGAACTTATCATCCATAAGAAAAGTATTATACAGCATGTAAGTTGTAATAGGTGTATAGAGGTATAACTATATGAAGAAAATAAGTTATATGTATGTTGGTATCTTGGACATCGAAGGGAATGTACATTCCTATATAGTATGTATACTTATTTTTTTGTATGTTTGTTTTTTAATATTACTGTACCACGACTTACCATCACCATCACTAAAACATGGAAAATTATAACCAAAATGATAATTTAATCGAAATACGTGTAGAAAATGAAAATTGGGAAAATTTTTTCATTCGAGAGCTATTCCCAAGTGTGATATACAGGTGGTTTTGATACTTTTGTAATTGTATAACTGTATAGTATGATAAGACTTAAAAAAATATAAAATAAAGTAAAAACATAAGAAATTGTTAAATTTTTGTTTTTCTTTTTTTATTCATTCCACTACTTTTCGTTAACAGAAAATGTATAGGTACATACATACATATGTATGTATATTTATGTATGAGCATGTATATTATATTAGACGATGAACACAAAGCAAAAGAAATAAAATACCGAAAATAAGAAAAAAAAAAAACAGTAAAAGAATGAGAAAATTTGTATTGCGCCAAAAATAATAAAAAAATATAAAAAATAATACGAAAAATAATTATAATTGCGATAATGTGATGTGTGTATTATTTTGACTTTTCCAAATAGAGTTTTTATGATTGTTTTTTTTTTTTTTTTTAAATGTAAGTATACTTTTGGGCAAACGTACAAAATGAAAATAAGAAAATTGTTTTTCCTTGTTGTTTTGTTTTTTCGGTTTTTATGCAATTTGTCATAAATTTTATTAGTTTATTGTTAAAATATTTTAAAAAATTTTTTTTTTTGTAATTTAAAATAGGGTTATAGGATAAAATACAAAACAAGACATTTTTCGACAATAAACTTTTTCCCCCTTGTATGGCGCCCTTCTTAATTTGTTCACTGACCCGTACAAAAAGTGTGCATTTCAATTTCCGAACTATTGCATTCTCAATTCGGTGCAATACAGTCCGAAATATAAAAGTTCAAAGTTAGCAAGTCACAAATATTTCATACAAAAAATTTTTTATGTAAAAATTCAAAAATACAAAATTTCAGCTTCCTAGTCATACGGGAACATATTTTTCTAAAGAGACAAAAAATGTATCGGGTCCCGAGATATTCAACTTTGAAAACGGATTTTTGACGAAAACGGTCTAAAATAGAATGAAATGAAGTGTTAAAAAACAATTCATTTTATGTTTCTTTATTTTTATTAAAAATGAGGAATTTAGAGCTTACAAAAATCACTTTATAAGCAACAAATAGTAACGTCTTAACGGACGAGTGTAGTAAATTAGTGTTTTCAGTCAAACATATTATATAAAAAAACAAAATAAAATGTTCACTCTGATATTATAATGGGAAACATACTTCGAAGTTTTTGAAATTCATAATTCTTAAAAAACGAATTGATAAATAAATTATGAATAAGTATACTTTAGAAAAAATATGGAAAATGCTAAGCAGATACTTTTAGGATACCATTTTTACATAAAAATTTATTTTCAATAAATTATTTTATTTTTATGTACCTAAATGTTTTCATGTTTTTTATGTAATTTATTATATGTTTCAAATAAAACAAACCCTTTATATTAGCAATAATATAAAATCGTCCTGATCATCGTCATCATCATCAAATTACATTATATATGTACATATGTATATCATGCATTACGATATCAGGATCATAAAAAACTTTTTCCGCAAGAGTCACATGAAAATGTTTTTTTTGAAAATCAACCGAATAAACATTTTTCATTTAAATGAAAGGTACGTATAGTACATATGTATGTACAACACTACATACATAATATACGCATCATTATTAAGTTTAAAAATATACTTTATATACTTATGTACATACATACATATGTACATATGTAATATGTGCTAAGGAAAAGTGTATATAAGTTTAACATCTTCACTTGGTAATGTAGTCGAAAAAATTCTCCTAAATAATATTTTACTTACATACATATATACAATGTAAAAAGCGAGGACTACTCAATGGCAAAACTCCATATAATATTAGAAATTGTGAAATAAAAAAAATGTTGTTCTTCATCGTATAAAAATCCAAAAAGCATAAATTATACAAAAGAGGTTTAGTTCAGACGTTAAATTCAAATTTTTGAATTTTCATGTCTGTATGACCGGGTTTATACGGTCACTTTTTTTTACTTTTTAGAATGTAAAAACCGATTTTATATGGAAAAGAAGTAGGAAGTATGTGGTGGGAAGTCCTAAGGTCTATGTTTGCAAAAATAATATTATGAGGAGCTTATTAGGCATCGGATAAGCTTATGAGATAATAGGCTATACAATAGTGCAAAAGGAGAGATGTGAAAAGAAGAAGCATGTGAAAGAAATAAAGAATAATGAAGAACATGCCTACATATAATTCTAATATTCATTATAAAATCTTTTATTGTTTTTGTATATGATATTTTTTAAATTTTGTTTTGATTCTGATTGTATACATTTTTGGATATTTATATATATTTTTTAAAATATTCTGCTTCTTATTCATTTTAAATTAAATTTTATAATTCTTATAAAATAATGATAATCTATTAATCGGTAATAAATTTTACTCCTTTTTATTTTTTTTTTTTGCTTTTTTGTCAAATTTCGAGTTTTTTAGTTCTTTTTTTTTTTAAACTTACTTTCATTCTGATTTTTCTGATTGATTCTAGTATTTTCTGAAAAATTCTTTTTTCAAACAGCCCTTAAATGAGAAATTTTTCATATATATAATTTATTTTACATACATAAAATTTGTAAAATATTTTAAAAAAAAATTTCAAGTGAAATAAAAAAAGATATACATAAATGTTGCCAAGTAACATTTTTATCTCATGTTTTTTGAAGCATAACCAGAATAAAATTTCATAAAACTTGCAACAATGATTTTCAATATCCATTCAATGGAGAAGAAATAGAAATTATACATAACAGTGTATGGTCGATAATTTGAACTAATTAAATCAAATGAAATTATTAGATGAAAACAAATTTTAGTAAATGTTGCTAAATGAAAATTTAGAACGCTCCGTAATACAGGAAAAATTAACTCCGAAAAATGATCATTACTGACCAATTTTCCCTATATTTTTGATATACATAACTATATTATAAGTATGTATAGAAATTCAAAGATGTATATTTGAAGTATACAAAAAATGTGACACATGATTTGATATGTTATAAATATTTCGCAATTTCCTGTATTTTAAGTCATCTTTGTCGTCGTTATCATCATTGTATCTACATTGTACATATATAAATATTACCATCTTGTATTTCAACTAGAAATAATATTTTCAAAATACATATTATTAAAATAATGAAAGTAGAGTATTTTTGTAAGCCGTAAGGATATTTTTATTTATTCACATTTGTACAAAACATGAATGCTTGTTGTTTTTTCCATCATTTTTGTTTGTATCTATATAATAGTCCTACAGTTTATTTAGGTAGTGATATTCAACTTGTAATAATTTATCTTTAATATATCTCTCATAAAAAAAAAATAAAAAAAAACAACAACAACAATACCAGAATAACATGAAAAACACATTCGAAATATTATGCAGATACATGTTTTATATACATATTATGTATGTATCATACTTTAAAAATGTATGTGTGGTTTATTGGTTAAATATATATGTGATACAGGACATGATAAAGATGAAATATCATAATGTAGATATATTATATAACAAATAAATATTATTCGAAAAATAACATGGAGAAGAGAAAAAGAAAAATATAATTTCATATCTATCTTTTAAAAAGGACTCAATTGTATACTAATTCATGTTTGAATTATTTAAAAAAAAAACGTATTTATTGAAATTTATTGATAAAAAGTCAATTGAATTCTTTACTTATTTTACGCAAAATACGTATACGATTTTATTTTTCTATTTTTTTTTTCTTACTTTCTATAAAAATAATATAAAATAGCATATAATATATAAAATTATATTTTAAGAGAAAGTAGTACTCTTGAGTATAATAAATTTTTTAATAGTATATATATGTACATTATACATATGTACATAAGTATAAGTGATCTTGAAATCACGCCGTAAAATTCAAAGTCCTATTTAAGCTCATATAAAAATAAAAACAAATACATAAAATACTCTGAAAAGATGAAAAAAAAAAAAAAAGGAATCATCCTTCATCTTGTGATATGGCGAAATAAAAAAAATATATACCAAACATAAATATATAGCCTTAGTGTGAAGGAATATGTACATATAGATATTGTATACCTGTAAAAAAAAAAGTAGCCAAGATATAAAAGAGTTATGTTATGTATGTTCAGTAAATTCTTATCAACCTTTTTTTTTCTTTTTTTTGTTGTTGTTATTTTTATATTTTTAATAGATCCAAATCCAAAATTTATTCTGATCTTCAAATACACATACCTACATATGTATGTATCTACATATCTACATATCTACAAATCTACAGTTGTGTGTACAGCCTACGCCATAAAAATGTTCGAGTTCTGGGAATTCTCTTTCAATTACGATAGGTACCTAATTTCTGGTAATTCTTTCATAAAACCCACATCAGTCTGTTATATTTCAATATCTTCCCTGAATTCTCGTATAGATAAATTTCAAACGATGAGAAAGCGAAAAAAAATGGCTGGAACTCAGAAAACTAATATGTAAGACAAAATAAAAATAGTAGCCTTAAAGGAACTAAATAAGTCCAACTGTACTATGGGCAGAATAATTGATTGTTCAGAGACTGTGTTGAGGAATTTTTATAAAAAATATAAAAATAATAGAAGTTTAGTGCAAAAAAGCGGTAGTGGTAGGAAAAAAGTTGACAGATATGGCCTAAAAAATCGTTTTGATTCAGCAACACAGTTTATATTCTCAATGGACCAAAGTTAGAAGAAGAAAAGACGAAAGCTATCGGGACAAATGCCCTACACCCTGTCGAACATTGTAGCAGACACCCTGTCACGTTCACATATTGATTCAATAGAAAAAATTCCAATAAGCCTGAGAACTTTCGAACAAGAACAAAACAAAGGTGATGAACTAAAAGAATTTATCCCTAAAACGTCAAATTCAAAGTTAAAACAAAGTATCACCATTAAAGAAATTACTACACCTGTTGAAAATCACAAGATATAGTGCAAAATTTCAACAGGCATCAATAGACCATATGTATGTTCCAAAAAGTATGAGACGAACCATATTCAATGAAATTCATGGGCTCTCACACCCGAGTATCAGAGGTACCAAGAAACTTATTGCTTAAAATATTTCTGGCCGAATATAAATAAAGAATTGAACCTATATGGTCGAAATCATGTTTAAAATGTCAAAAGGTCAAAACCAATAGGCACATCGTAACCCCACATGGAACTTTCGATATACCCAGTGGTAGATTTCAACATATTCATATGGATTTAGTAGGCCTTCTTCCTCCATCAACGTACCTATTAACAATTAAAGAACGTTTTTGTTTCTGACCAGAAGCCATCCCACTCAAAAATATCTTTGCAGATACAATTGTACAAGCTTTCATTCATTGAATCTCGAGATATGGTATACTCATGACTTTAACCACCGATCAAGGAACTCAGTTCGAATCTCGTCTTTTTAAAGAATTAACCCAAACCCTCGGTAGTCTAGAATAAGGACTACGACATACCACCCACAATCTTAATCAAATTGAAAAAAATCAAATTGAAAAAAAAAAATTCATGATAGACAAAATAATTTCGGATATGATTTAAAATTTGAAAATTTCATAAATTTGAAAAAAAAAAAAAAAAACGATTTTTAACGTAATATAATAGAAATATAATATATGTTATGTATATAAAAACTTATTCAGCAAAAGTGCTTATAAAGTAAAAATGGCTAACTTGCGATTGCAATCCCAAATCCGCCATATTTGCTAGTTTCAATTTGCTTAATTGCTAGACGATCGAAGATCTGGCCCATAGATTTTAAACAAAGAAACTTAGTTTTAGTGAAAATATATTATGATAAATAAAAAAAGGAAGAAAAGAAAACGATAAGAATATGTACATATGTTCTTAGATGTCGTAATATCCAGATAAAATCTACCATACCTTTGAACAAATTTATATGTATGTAACTCTCTGATTTTTATGAATAAGAATTCTCTAAATGGTATATTTGTTGTCTATGTGGAAGCATTTGTCTTCTGTAAAGAAAGTTTTTTCTGTCATATTATTTTGTTATTGCTTTTTTTTTTTTTAATTTAAAAAAAAAAAAGAAAGGAAAATTAATAAAATAAAAAAAAGTTCTCCACAAACATAATATGTATATAAAAATGAAAACAAAACCCAATAAAAAAGTCTCTAATGAAACAAAAGTTTTCTATGAAATATAGAAGAATTATCTCTATTGTAACTTTTATTAAAAGAAAAAAAGCAAAATAGAAAATTATAAATTATCGACGTGAAAATAAAAATTTCAGTTTTGTTGTGTCATCATGAAATTCTGTGTGGTATTTTCAATATAATAAATCTTTGATTCGTTAATAGTACATTGAGAATTCATTTACAAGAATCTAATATATTATGTACATTACCATTCTCCAGCATTTTTTTCTCTCCCTTACTTTTAATAGAAAAATGTTAATGTACTTTTGAAATGTCCTTTAAAAAAACGAAGAAACCAAATACAAAAAAAAAAAAAAAGAACATAGAAACAGAAATAAATAAATTTTAATGTCACACCTATAAAAATTTCCATTTAGGTAAAAAAAAAAAATAAAAAAAAACAACAAAATAATAATAAGAAGAAGGCAAACTTATTTTACGTTCTTAAAAGAAGAAGAAGAATAACAAGAAGAAAAAACTAAATAAGAAAGTATAGTAGTAGAATAATAAAATAAAGAAATTGTGCATATGTAGAAAAGCAATATATTTTTTCATAAAATATTTATAAAAAGATATAAAAAACCATTTAAATTTTGAATTTATGTAAAAAAATATATACATATGTATATAACTGTAGATAAATATATATATGCATTCTTGTATAAAAGAACATTTTGTTCAAGAATTGATAATGGTTGTAGAATTTAATGATATGTTTTTTCTTTTATTATGTATGTACTTTTACGAAATATTTAGTTCATATCTATGTATGCTTTTATATCGAAATATCGATTAAGATTAAAAATTTAAAAAGTGACCATCAATGAAGAAATATAAATGCAAGAGGGCTGTTTTATCATTAAAGTAAAAGAAAAATAACAGAAGTATATTAGATACTTAATAGAAAGGTGAGAAAAAAGTGTGACAATTAATAATACATAAAATATATGTTGTAGTCTTTTATTATGTTTCCTCTATTTTGTTTTAATGGTGTTTTTTTTTTGCAATGAATTATTTAAAAATAAAAACAATTATACTCGGTTTATAAATCGAAATCAGTACAAGCAACATAGGCATTTTTTTCTATATTCTTTTACATTACGTTTGTATAAATCTGTCTCTTGTGTGGGGTGATCAGATCTCAATTTCAATTTATAATTTATCAAAAATATTTATATTTTAAGTTATCAGAAACTAATCGGGTACTGCCTCCATAAGCACAATACTGACTTCGATTTATAAACCGAGTATAGTATTTTTTTCTTATTTCTTGTTTTTCTCGTAGATTTTGATGAGATCACGTTCATGGAAATTTTAAGCATCTCCTTCGAGGAAAATTGTTGATGGAAAATTCAATGAAACAATTTTTTTTTTAAGTTTTTTTTTTTAAAAAATTTGCTTAACTTATTTCTTCTAGGAGCAATCTTTTTCTATGATTATGATTTTTTAAATTTTTTTTAAAGGCAATATATGGAAAATGTTAATTACGTTTGATTTGTTATCTGAATGGATCCTATTATTTATCATGCCTTACTAATTGCAAAAAGTTTTAAAAAAAAAAAACAAATGTAAAAAATTTTGTGAAATAAAAATTAGCATGAAAAATTAAATAAAATCCTTGAAACGTGATATTTTTTATTCTCTTCAAAAAACATTCAGGCTAAACAACGAATTCTACAAACAAAAAAATAGTCCAAATAAGAAAATATTATTTTTTTTTAAGAATATCAAGTTATCATAAACTTTTGTATTTTACATATTATAATTATTTTAAATTATTCTGAAAATTTAACCCTAAACATTGGGGTTTTTTTGTTCGTTTTCACAATCAATTTATTTTACAAGAAAATACTTTTTATTGTATCGTTTTTTTTTTATTTGATAGTTTTAAAAAAAAATTACACTCGAAAAAAAAAAAAAAGATTTCAATTGATACAAAAAAATGATCAAAAATGAAACATAAAACGTGCGAACGTTGAAAACTCTCATTTTACAAATTAATACCAGAAAATATATACTCGTACATAGGAGTACATTTTGTATTTTAATGCAACATTTGTTTCTGTTGGCAACAAAATCGCACACAATCCATTTAGTGTTCATGTAAATTCACGTGTTTTAAAAAAATATATATTTTTTTTTGGTTACATTTTACGTATAGCTTCCTTTTTTTTAATATTTACTCGATATCGTAATTTATTTTATTTTTTTTTTAACAATATAAAATATTAATAAATTATTATTTTAATTATGTATTCCATTAAATATTCAATAACTTTGAAAAAAGAATATTTTTAACATACATAGAAATATGTAAAATGTTTATGTACAATATATATGGACAAAAAGGTATTTTAAAGATTTTCATTTAAACTGATGATGGAATGATGATGACGATTATGATAATAATATTTTGTGCAGTATCACATGAATCTACATGAATTAAAATAAACGTAAATATATATTACACACTTATCCAAGGATAATAATGAACATGTATGTACGAGTATGTATATAAATATTATTACATGAAAATCCATACATTTTTAAATGTACATATATACATACATACATATGTAGATTTATATGTATAGCATAGATACATATTTATCTGATTATCATCATATAATGTCTGTGAACTTAAGCATTGTACAAATTAAATGCCTTTTAGGGAATTATTATGTCGCTTAAATCTAATATACAAAGGATATTCAGATTTATAAAATTCTGTAGTACATATTTTGTGTATAAATGTTATTATATACGAGTATTACAAAATTTTTAATTATATAAGCTATGTATGTGATGAAAATTTTAAATTCACATTCAAGCATTATCCTTTTGTAACTGATGTGGTCTTTAACCAATAAAAGTATATTGAAGCCACAGATAACATAATATTCTAAGAAGATCGTAAATAATGTGGAACAAAATGTTCTCAAATAAATAATAGTAATAATAATTAATTTTTAGAAAATTCATTGGCTTATATAAGAAGGGAAAGGGCACTGATAATGCTTCTTCCTCATACGAAAAGATCATTTTTAAATTATTATTAATTTTTATTAGTTTTCTTCCAAATAATTTATTTGTTCTTTTATAAAACATAACTACAAAAACTGATTAATCAGATCCTTCTCATAGGAGGATTATTAGAAAAACAAGAAGATTTTACTACAGACGGGGTGCTGAGTACAATGGACTCCTCCGCACATACACAAAAAACAACAAACAATATGTACATTAGTAGTAAATGTACATATGTATGTAAATGCATATTTTAAATGGATAAATATGTACCTAAGTATATATTATGTAGAATAATAGAAAGGATATAATGTACAGTACATATAAGTATGTAATACAGTAAAAGCCGATAATGATAGAATATTGAATGTTACAACAAAGAGAATTTTTTGTCTTTTATAACTATCACATGTATGTATGGACATACATACATATATCTATAGTACATACATACATGACTACATAAATTCACATATTATGCAAAAAAAATATATATAGAGTATATACATACATACCTACATACATATATGAGAATAGCATATATAAATTTTATTTCTACTTTTTTCTCCTGTTTTATCTATTTTGGGATGCCCATATATGTATGTAGATACAAATGTATGTATATATTAATACATATATCTATAAATACATTTTCACATATATAAATTATCTGTGAAATATAAGTATATACGTAGATATACCATATATTTATAATCATTAATATGTGTGTGGTTTCAAGTTTGACATTTGAAAAATGTGATTGATTAATTAAATGTTTGAAGTTATTTAATGTTAAAATTATTAGTTAAATAAAAAATCGTTAAAGGCCTAGTCAGACATGTAGTATTCATACTATAGTATAGATACTATGGTATATGCTGTACCAGTTAACGTGACACATATCAATTGTGGTATAAGTCTAGTATCCATAGTGACAGTTTGAAGAAATCAAATAAAAAATTATAAGTAAAATAGTTGGCGTTGAGAATTTTTCTTTTTTATTCTTCTTTTTTTCATTTTTTTTCCTCAAAAATAAAAAAAAATCAACTTTCTTTATTTCATTATGATTTATTAAAATTTTAAATATATGTAGGTACTTAAAGTTATCATAAGAATAAAAAAAAAAAAGTAGGAATAACATAACCACAAGTTACTAATATCAAATCAAGTTCTAAAAATTTCCGCTATATCGAAATAACGTTGCAGTTAAAAAATTCATGTTAACCAAGCTAATACCAGGAAAATTTTGTCTGTTTCAATACCAGGTTCTTATTAGATTATTCAGATAGTATGAGTTATAGACATGTGGTTTATTCGAATACCATAGTATGAATACTAGATGTCTGACTAGGCCTTAAGTAAGATACTCTGAAGTGTTTATTTAATTAATACAGCATGTAATTTGTTTATTTTTAATTAAAAAAAAAAAAATCGTATTGAAAAGCTACATACACCAGATCTTACATTTTGTCTAGTATGTGAATTTAATAACAAATTACGTTTTGTTAATATAAAATATGTACTAGATTGCTAATTAAAATAATATTTAAAATTTTAAAAATTATGAAATATAATTCTAAATTATAAAGCCAGAAAATAAATAAATTTCCTATGAATTTTTTCAATATAGAATTTATAAAGAAATATTTTATTTTATTAAAAGTATATGTATAATCTATATGTAAAAATATTTAACTCATTAATAGTGATATTTTTTGTTTCTATCTATTATCTTAATCTGTTAACTTTTTTACTAGATTGCTAATTAAAATAATATTTAAAATTTTAAAAATTATGAAATATAATTCTAAATTATAAAGCCAGAAAATAAATAAATTTCCTATGAATTTTTTCAATATAGAATTTATAAAGAAATATTTTATTTTATTAAAAGTATATGTATAATCTATATGTAAAAATATTTAACTCATTAATAGTGATATTTTTTGTTTTTATCTATTATCTTAATCTGTTAACTTTTTTAACAGAAAAATTCGCTAAGTAAAGTATGTGACCAGAATAGAACCCAATATTTTCATTTTTGATTCTCAAATTCATTTGCAATTAGTTAAATTCAAGAAATATTTATAAAATACGATTAAAGCAAATATTATAACCAATTTGTACAGGTAGTATATACCATATATGTATATTAAGATATATTTGTATATAGGTATATTATCTATAAGGACTATAAGGTTTTTATATACATACATACATATAGGTACATACATATATGAATAAAAAATGTTTTTTATTTCTGGCAGTACATATTATATGTATATTTGTTGAATCTTATAAACTTCTGAAAGTAAATTTATACAAATCAATTATAAAACATACACACAAGATATCTCAATAGATGATTTGCATTAAATGAAAATTTTAAGTTTATTATGTGTGGAGTATTTTACCAGTATAGTATATTTAATTGTAAATTCAACATATATGTATAGACACATGTAAATTTAGTATATACATATGTATGTAGGTTAGTTATAAACAACTTATGTGAATAATCATATTTGATGTGAAACTAACATGCTTTTCTTATTGTCAACTTAAACTATGTACAGTTTTGCTTACTTATTTTATTTATAAATTTGATTGTAAAACATTTATCATGTGTAAAGTATATATGTATGTATATACATACATGTTTATAAGTAAATGTTTTAAAACTATAATTCTTTGATGATAATGTTTAAAGAATGACCCATATATGTATATGTTGAATTGATTTTAATTTGTAAATATACTTAGAATTTTAACTATTTATGCACAATACATTATTATGTATCCTAAATGTATGTATCTATACATATTTACGAATACCTAAGGGTGTGTATGTAGTAATATGTGTAATAAAATTCATTAGTTTTATAATATTTTATTTAAATAATTGATATCTAAAATTTCATTTTAAAATCAAAGTTAAAAAAAATTAAATTTTTAAAATTTATATGAAAAAGTACCAAAGGGCAAAGATAATGTATAATACTAGTCACTACTATATAAATTCATAAACAAAGATAATACATAGTATACCTAATGGCAATATATGTATGTAAGTTCCATAACCATAGGTGATTGCTCTGTGGTATACCTGTGTATATCTTTTTAAATACTCTTTTTAATTCATGAATGATAATAATCTAAAATTTACAAACAATGTAATCATCTTGTTTAATTTTATTATTCAATAACAAAATGTTTATATTTATCTTACATATGTAACCTATTTATGTATGTTAGAAAATCATTATTTAATATTAGTTTATTATTAATATGTTCAAATAATTTTTTTTTTTTAAATTAATAAATAATTGTAAAAAACCAACACTTACAAAAGGAATGACTGAAATTGAGGTCGACGTACTACATATTATATGGATTTCCCATACAATAAGTGGCTTTTTACGCAATAATTATTGTACCTACATATTTTCGCAAGGTAAATAGCAACAGAAAGAAGGGCCTTCAAAATAGACCTTTAGGCCTCCGAGTGGACTTTTTTCCGAGAGTAGTTTTACATATATGTATATATTTTTTTAATGAGAATAATTAAAAGTATTTGAATTGAAGTATATAATTTATTTAAAAATTTCAATTGAAGTTATAAATAAAAAATATCTATTTATTTTTATATCTTATAAGTTTATAATTTATCTAATAAGTATAATTCAAGCACAGAGCAATTAGTTATAAAATTTATATTGTCATTGATTCAAGTGTATTTCACAAATTTTATTTAAAGGATTTTCAAAAAATATATATATAGTATCTTATTTTTGTCTTGTTTAAAAGCATCATTTGCACAGATTTTTGAAATATATACATAATTACATGTTTTTCTATGTTCATCTTATTTTTTTTTTTTTTTTCATAGAGAAGAAAAAATAATAAAAGGATTTTTTCTCATATATTAACAATATGTCTCGCCTAGCATTTCAATTAGTTTGATGAATATCTAACAACGAATCCTTCACTTAGAAATCCTTCACTTAGAAATAATAATAACCATAATAAAAATAACAAAATTTCATAGCCAAAATTTTGTTTTATTTATTTTTTATTTTTTTTTTTTTGTTATTTATTTTTGTAAATTTTAACTTTGATATTAAGTATTTTTTTGTTGTTGTTGTTATTGTTGTTGTCAGTATAAAAATTTTTTATGTATTATTTACATTTATATAATATTTTTTTCACCTCTATTATTATGATTATACCTCTATCAAGTTTTCATTTATGTTATGTACTATAATAATGTTTCAGCCTATTATATTGTAGTAGGAAGTGAACAGACGATGTCACATTGAAAAAAAAAAAAAATAATAATAATAATAATAATAAAAGAAAAATTAAAAACCAAAAAAAAAAAAAAAAAAAAAAAAAAAAACAGTTTTTCCTACGCTTTTAACAAAAGTATAATATTTGACAAAAGCATCAACCTATTGGTATAAAAGCAATCACTTCTCTCCCAATAATAATACATCAGGATTCAGGAGGCGAAAGTCCTTGAGTTGGTGGTGCTTGTATCAATGTTGAACGTTCTATTTGTTGTTGCTTCTTTTTTTTTTTTTTTTTTTTTTATATACATATATATATTTTTTTATATTGTTGAATGCTGTTTGCTTTTTTGCCTAATCTGAAAAAGAAATGTCGCCAAATGGATATAATGGATATTTAAAATCCCTTTCCAACACAATTATTATTACTCGTACAATAATATGAGTGAATACTGCCTATAGTCAAAATATAAAATATTGTAAAGAGAGAAAAAAAAAAAAGATTTTTATTTAAAAAAAAAAAAAAAAATATGAGAAAGGATGTTGTTAGATCTGCTAGCTTAACTAAAGCTAACCATAACCATTGCCACTATACCTATATGTACATACATACATACATATATACATATATTTTTATTTTTATTTTTTTCAGTTTATAATATTTTTATTATTATTCTGATTTTGTGATTCTTTATTAGTAAGCATAAATACTCAGCGACATCATTTTTTTTCTCTAACAAAAAAAAAAAAATATATATAAAGATTTTAAAAATCAGGTTGAAAATGAATATTACATAGGTATGTCAGAATATTTCGAAAAAAAAAAAAAAATACATTGAAAATAATTTGTGGGTGGAGATCATATATAATAATATCAGTGAGGTTGCTAATATATATATTTTTTTGTTTTTGAAATTAAAATAATAAAAAAAAAAAAACATATAAATAAGTAAAATAAAGTAATAAGTGGAGACAAAAAAAGAATTGGTAAATCTAAGTGTATTGACATTTTGTGCTCTACCACTCTTTACAGAACCCTACTAACTCTTTTAAAATGTATTTTATATTTCATTATTATGTTGTTGTTGTATTTAACATAAAAACAATGAGAAATAAACTTTTTCTATGTTTTATACATACATATGTATGTGTTTTTTTTTTTTTTTTTTGTGCCTTCACGCTTTTTTTTCTCTCTGTTGAAAACGAAAAAAAATCCTTTTTGCAATAATATTCTATAATAGTAGAATTGGAATGATGAGCCTTACAAAATATATCATTCGAGGGACAAATGAAGAATGAAAGAGGAATGGAGAAAGAGAATATACTATACTACATATGATTATGAGTTTATTGTTAAGATTTTTTTTTTTTTCTATTGTGGGGGAATCATCAAATTTTTAATCTACTACATGCCTACATCTTCCTAAAATATTACGTATATTTTCTTCAACATCCTTACATACTTACGTGTTTTTTAGGTGCATGTAACTGCGTAATATAAATATGTACATGTGAAAAATTTCTTTTTTGTAGGTTCTGTGTGTACTATTACATCCTCTTCCCTGTAACGTTTTTTTTTTTTTTTTTTTTTTTCAAAACTACAAGAAATATTTAAAAAAAAAAATTTTTCTCAATGCTTAAAGGCAAGAATGAAAAAAAATGTGTATTATAATTATTATATTATGTGTACACATAACATAGATAGTGTATAACATATTTTATGATGATTTAGGTAGATATATGTATGTACATATGTACATATCAGTATTTCATATACCTAGTACTTTCCCTATATATATTTTTTTTATTCTTTTGAAATTTTAATCTTACCCTTTATCATTTTTACCACCAAACCACTCATCATTCCACCCTATCATCATCATCATCATCATAATCTTTTCTTCTTTTATTCATCTCGGCTTTTAGTTCGTTCAAGTGCAACGTTGGATAAAATGTCGACTTGTTATGCCGACGTCAGCATAAAACCGTTCGAGTTTATTAATTTGTGCATAATGGTAGGCAGATTTGATAGAAAAGCAAATATCGTTGAGCCTCAGATTGTTTTTTCATATATTTTTTTTTTAAATTTTCCATATACATACGATTACTACTATAATATTCTCTTCTTTATACTCTGCTGATGTATTAAATACATAAACCATAAACTGTACAATCCATGATATACTGAACTTTATTATGTACATAATATTTTTTTTTTTTTTAGTTCTTTCGGATTTTTTGCTACTGATTTATTATTATTTTTTTAATTTTTTCTTTTGTTTTTTTGTTTTTGATTTTTTTTATTTTTATTTATATGGACGATCTCAGAAATACAACAACATACAACAAAGAAAATAAAAATTGTTGAGAATTATATCTGTTTTTTTGTTGTTTTGTTTTGTTTTCTTCTTATAATTTAAACAATAATCCAAAAGGCAAAACTCTTAAAG
Organism: Bombylius discolor; assembly: GCA_939192795.1. Taxonomy (NCBI): domain Eukaryota; kingdom Metazoa; phylum Arthropoda; class Insecta; order Diptera; family Bombyliidae; genus Bombylius; species Bombylius discolor. The sequence goes on along the minus strand of OW584243.1, from coordinate 31,315,124 downwards.
AAGAATGTTTAAAATGAAAAGAATGAATGCAATTTATTTATTCATTTTTTCAAAATGCACAAAATAAATACTCGTTAATACCTTAAAATAATAAAATGAACAAATTAATATTTTTGAATGAATGTATGTATTAGCTTTTTTCGGTTTTTGTTCTTGTGTAAACTTTAATTTTGAAGGGCACATTTTTAGTAAAGTTCTTTGATGTAAAAATTAGAAAAATGTAAGAGACATTTTTAGATTGAAATTTTTGAGATATTTAAAAAAAAAAAAATTGTTAGAACTAGGCTGAATTGATATAATTATTAAATTTTTTAAATATACTTTATAGGATCTGAGAAAAAAATATTCGCACTGCATTTTAAACTGTAGGCGCATGTATGACAGAAATATTGTTAACTTGAGGCGGCCAAAGTTCAAAGTTAGATATACTTATATTGAAAAAAATGAAACTATTGTAATTATCGAACTAAAACCAAAAAGTATAGAATAAACTTTTAAAAAGTTAAACAAATTTTTAATCAATAAAAAATAATCATATAATTAAGCTGATATAAATCGAAACTGTTAAAATGGTAAAAACAAACAAACAAATGTTGTATACTGTCATACCATATAAACTTTAGACTCTAACCTTTTCTTTTAACTTTGAACTCATCTTATCAATATAAGTATCTAAATATTTTTTACAATTTGAATATCACACGAGAACAGAAAATATTTTTCATGTTTCTTATTTCAAGAAAAACGCAAATAATTGCATACAATCTTCTCATGAGAAATACAAACAATTGAACAATCTTTATCAATAGAAAATTTAATATAAAAAGGAAATTATAATTAAGCATGTTCAGTCTAAATCTAAGTTTTCGATTTTAAGCATTAAGTTAAGTTCTATATCTCTTTGTAAATTCTTTGAAATTAGATTAATAATAAATATTTAATAAATTAAACTAGAAAATGTGAGTTTTCTTTATAACAATAACGTTTTTATGCATTCATAATTAAATAAAATACAAAAAAATAATAATATGTATGTTTTTCGTAGTGTACCAATTAATGATTTTTTAATAAAGCTAAATAAATGTGATATCTAATATACAATAGGTATATGTATGTATGTATGCTGTTTTACTTTTTCTTTATTTTTAATTTATTTATGTAGATACATATGTATATAGGATATAACATATGGATATTCTTATGTATAAATTATGTGTACCATCACAAGATATACATTAGTTTCAAATCATCATTTTTATCTTATGTTACAATTTATTCTAAACTAAACCCCAAGGGTAGGATAAATAAGAATTATCAAGCTAAGGTTTATAAGTATATACTTATATTATTAAGAAATGGCAAAATGTTTTTGAATGTCCTCTTTTAATTCTTATACTTTTTTTTCTTTTTTCATCTACGTTGTTATGTCATTTTCTTTCAATGTTTTATTTTTTTTTTCTGGTTTGATTTCGTCTTGTTTTTTTTTTGTTTTACTTTTTTTCTCTCGGTATATTCAATTTTTTTTTCATTCTTGTGAATAAAATTTTATCTATGTGTAGGAAAAAAAACATATACATACATATGTATATGTAAGATATATAGAAATATAAAATAAATATATGTACACGTCCAGCGATGGTAAAAATGGATCTTCTGCACATATGTACATAGGTCAGGAATCAGAATAACTATATGATTTTCTCACTTATAGTATATTAATTTACTTTCATTGCTAGGTTTTCTTTTATTTTCTCTTCAGCTTTTTCTTTTTTTATTATCAATTGCGAAAAATTCATGTATTGTTTGTATGATTTTCATTTATTTTGATAGAAAATAAATAAATATAGATGTAAAAAAATTGTATCTAAGCTGTAAGTAAATTTGTGTATTATTATGTACACACAGAATTAATATATATGTATGTATATTACCTATGTATTTGACATTAATTCTTACTTGAGCCAAAAAAAATGTACCTATTCACTGTTTGCATATTAGATGGTTAAACCGGTTATTTTGCGCTGGTTGTAACAATAATGGTATAATTTTTTCCAACTTGGTATAATAAGAATCATCCAAAATAATTTTAGCTTCACGGTTGTAATACACTCATACTCTCGTTACAACTGGTCGTGCTACCTTCAGATGTATGTAATTTGAGCAGTTGTTACAACAACCTAATGTGTACAGGCTCATTGTTCCTATTTTTTTAATTTTTTTAATTTTATTTTCTAATCGTTTTTGTTTTGTGGTTTTGGTCTTATTTTTGATATATTCTTGTTTTTCTCTGATCAAAAAAAAATTAAATAATAAAATTTGTGAAACTAAGATAGTAACTATAACAATATGTTTTGTTTTCCACCTCGAAAAAAAAAAAGTGTTCCCTGAAGTATATCTATACCTTTGAGGTATATATGGTAATGTATGTATGTATATACATACATATGAACGTTTTTTTTTTCTTGACACCTTCCATATTAAGGATTTTGGGCTTTATAAGAATTTAATGATGAAGCTGAAAAATCGAGAATATGAAAAACAAAAAAAAAAACAAAAAGACAGAAAAAGAAAAAAAAAATAAAAACGAAGATAAAAACAAAAATAGTAGAAATAAAGGAAAATATTGAATAAATTCAATGAAATATCGAATAAGAAATTACTCAAGTCTTTTGTGTACTATAAATTTTAATAATAAATATATATGTAGTATGAGCTAACAGATATGTACATACATATTATATTCTATTTTATATTATGTATTGTATTATATCATGCAGCTCTAATATAGTTTTGTGTATCTGAAACAGTGTTGAAATTTTACTTTAATTTTTCCATACCACATACATATAGTATGTATATATTGACAGTTGTACACGTATTTTTTTTTCAGTTATCGAAGATAGAAATTTATAGAATTTTTGTATTTTAGGTTATTTTGTTAAATTTGTGATATTACTGAAAAAATTGTTATTTTAAGGACATGAGAACAAGGACAAAATTCTTTAATTACTTATAATTTTCTTTTCTTGTGTTTAAAAATAAATTTTCAAGAAATTTGAAAACAAACACAAATTCAAAATATCATCAATTTTGAAAATTAGTAATTAATCACACTAATTTAATCATTTTTTTTCTATTTAAAAACCAAAAAAAAAAAAAAAAACAAAAACAAAAAAAAAAAATTGGAAAATGTTTTTCTTTTTTTCTCAGTTTATTTAATTTTTTTTTCTCTCCTTATTTTTTATGTACTACACTACTTTTTATTTTGATTTTTTTTTCAATTGCATTCACTGTCAGACTCATTGGCCTATACCAGACTTGTCAGTGTTAGTGTCAGTAAACGGTCTTTTAGTTTTTTTAGTTTACAGAAGGCGGGGTGAAGTACATTTTCGCCGATCATTAAACTAATATATACAGAGTTTACTATGTTGTGTTTACTACTACGTTAGCTTAAAATGTTTTCACACGTACACGTCTGGTACTGCAATATCAACTTGGAGACAGAGAAAATCTGTTTGATGATAAAATTTACTGGCACTAACAGTCTTCTTTTGGTATGTATATTTCATATGTATATTTCTCATCAACAAAATTTCTAATAATTTCTCTTCACTTGTGGATAAAATATACTTCACCCCGCCTTCTGTGAACTAAAAGACCGGTTTACTGACACTGACACCTACAAGTCTGGTATAGGCCAATAACACTCAATATTGCTTTTCTAATATGAATTTTTTTTTTTGTTTCCTCTTCTCATTCCTGTTATTTTCTCACTCAGTTCCTTTAAAAATTTATCAAATAAAAAATTTTCCAACAATTTCAATTTTTTGGAATTCTTTTTTTTTTTTTTTTCAAAAGATTGTTTTTCAATCAGATTTCAAGAAGCATGAAGAAAAAAATAATAAAATAAAATTATAATTCTTTTCTCATACTTTAAACATAATATTACATTTTTGTATTCAAATGCAAAACAGTTTTCGTTCTTGCATCATAACCATGAAAAAAAAAAACCATTTTAAAGTAAAGAAAAAAAATTGAAAATAAACGACATTTTGTCCGTCGTAGATTTTATAGTCGAAGAATTTGTTTGAAAAAAAAAAAAAAATGGAAAAGTGTAGGAGAAAATTGGGATGATTTAAAGAAAAAAGAAAGGATTTCAATATTATGAAGAATACGAAAAAATATACCTATATGTATTTTAAGTGTAAGTAAATTTTGCAAATTTGCTTTCTTCAAGTATACGTACCTATAAAGTAAAGTGTTGCTATTTTGTAAAATAGAAGCTAACACAAGAAAGAAAAAAATCTAAAATTACAGATTGTATATAAGAGCTTTTAAAAACGTGTAGCTGCATAAAAAAATTATTCCTATTTAAATGTTTTTTCATCTTTTTTAGCTTTTTAATGCAGTATAAATTTCCATATTTAAAATACAAAAGTTTACTTATTTTTTATTATTTATTTTTAAAGATAATAATTCATGCATAAAATGTATTACAAAAATGTTTGTAATGAAAATGCTGAATATACCTATATGTATGTGATTATGGATGTATTTTATGTAATATGATTTTTAATAGGTTTTTTATTTTGGTTACAAATTCATGGTTGCTATCCAAAACAAAACTAAAAGTAAAATTTATTTCAATTATTGAATAGGTATAACTTGAAAAATTGAATTAGGTATTTATTGGAAAACTGTGACATTGTATACTCGGTTTATAAATCGAAATCAGTATTGTGGTTATGGAGGCAGTAGGTACCCGATTAGTTTCTGCTAACTTTACATATAAATGTTTTTGATAAATTATAAATTGAAATTGAGATCTGATCACCCCACACAAGAGACAGATTTATACAAACGCAATGTAAAAGAATATAGAAAAGTATGCCTATGTTGCCTGTACTGATTTCGATTTATATGAGTATAGTTAGGATTCAATTTCACTATTCTTTCTTATTTACACAAATGAACAAATTTATAAAATCAATTACAATTTATAACAGTATATATGTAAATACAGAATACAACAACATATAAATTTCTTGTTGATGTTCAAAAATAATACTAAAGTATCTTTTACATTTTCAAAAGTAAAAGAGAAAGAACACCTACATTCTTACATGTAAAATACGGATATATTTATTTTCAATTTAATTATCCTTTTTTTTTCAAAGAAAATCAGATTTCGTAACAATTACAAAAAAGTTTCCATTTGTATGAAATATGTACATCTATCGTATTTCTTTTCTTTCTTTTTTTTTCTTTTTTTTCTTTTTTTTCAATTATTTAATTTTTTATTCAACATGAAATAATAGTATCTCATGAAGAAAGATTTAATTTTGATATGTCAAAAACTTATTCCTTTTTATGATAATATCATTAAAATCACACAATACCGGAATATACATCAATGATATACATATGTATACTTTTTGTCAAAAAAAAAAAAATATATATAATAATACAAAATTGTATTTATAAAAAAAAAACTCGATTTTGAGATTTTCCTAACAGTATTTTGTAATCCTGTGATGATGAAAACGATAATAATATAATAATATATTAGAGAGACGAAGAAGAAAACGACAAGGGAAAAAAAAGAAGTATGAATTTTTTCTTTTCGCTTTACATACATATACATACATACATATGTACTTACCATTGTAATATAATAAAAATGTAGATGACGATGCTGATGATGATGATGATAATGAAATAACAATAATGTTGTTTTTAGAGATATGGCCTTACTTTCTTTGGCAATTTTTTTGGAAATTGATTGTGCATTCTGATTCTTTAATAAAATGTGGGGGGCCTTTTTTGAGCAAAACAGGATTACACAACAAACTTTGAGTAAAAATGCACAACATTTTGATTTTGAACGAGTCTAACTTTTGTAGGGTTTAGGGTAGAAGGACAAGATGGCTGCTGTTTCAAAGGGTAAATGGTTCTCTACATTTTTGGTCAAAACAAGTGACGCTAGAGTGGCCCTGTTAAAAAGTATAGGGTATACCGTGAGAAAATAGCAAAAAAACTTCAACGTTCTCTAGCGGCCAAACCGTCCAGATTTAACAATTCCCCCCCCCCCCCCCTTCAGCACACATACGATTTTCTGTTTGTTTCTATGAGACCTATCACTGGTATCAATCCAAATCAAACCAAACGAAACACCCTGTATATGAGGAAACTTTCACTTATTACTCGGTTATTCACAGAATATTATTTTTATTCATAAATATAATATACCTACAGAGTGTTTCAGATCTGATGGTCGATAATAAACAGCGTGGTAGGTCTTGTCGAGACAAACAAAAAACTGTATGGGAGGGGGAAGGGGGCCTTTGCAATCTAAACCGTTTAACCGATAGAGGGCGTAGAAGTTTTTCTTGACTTTTTTCATGTAACACCCTGTTCCTTGATAACCGTAAGGCATAGAGGATTTGTTTGTTCAGCAAGTTAATAGAGGACACAAATATCCTTTACACAAATGTCCATTTCGTCTTTGTCTTCCTTTTCGTTCAAAAGTTATGAAGTCTCAAAATGAAAAATGCAATAAATTTTCCTGTTGTTTAATAACGGTACATCTGACTTTAAAAAATGTTCTATAATTTTATTGCCCGCTCGAAATCAAATATTTATGTACATATGTATATATGTTTGCATGTTCTGGATTTTGAAAGAGCTTGAGATGAAACCTCTATTGTATAATTTGTATTCTCTTTGGTATAAAAGAAAATGGTGAAAATTCAGGATTGGCGTAGCTACTCATTAAAATTTAAATTTATTAATTTTAATATTTATACGTAATTGTTAATTATTTTTCTTTTAATAAAGTTTTTATTTGATGTTTGATAGATAAAATTATGTTTTCAATATGAACTTGATTTTGAATTTTGGTATGAATTTAATTCATATTCGTTTACTTATCCTTTTTTATCTATTTTGTTTTAATTATGAACTTGTTTATAGTGACATTTCTATTGAAGTAATAATTTTGTTTTAAAATTTTCTTTAAATTATGTGGGTGTTCTGTGAGGACCTTGAACACCCGGACGAGACGCTACTGTAATCATCCTTATGTTACATGTAACGGCATAAATTTTTATATTTACATGTTTTATCGGACATATATTTCATATATATGGTTATGTATGTATGTTTACATTAAGTTAATATGTTGATCAACCAAAAGCGCAACGTATTGTTACCGAATTTTATAACCGAATACTGTCGTGTATTTTTTCCGCAAATAGCATTTTGCCAATAAACAAATGGTAAGAGTTTGTAAAAAACATGATACATAAGAAATATTCATGTAAAATATATATTTATTTATCTATGTAGCTATCTATACAAATATGAAAGATTTTCAAAGAATATCATCATCATCATCATCGAAGAACTTAACTAATATGTTATAGTATATACTTATGTACATAAAATGCAAGAAGTATAAAAGCGCTAACAAAACAACATGACAATAAAATGATGAAAGATGAATATATGAACATAAAATATACACATATGTATGTATATACATATGTATATAGTAATATTACAAATTATACTTAAATTATATACGTATACATATATATGTATGTATAACACAAAAATACCCATAAATGCCAACTGCCATTGCAATATGTCATATATCAATACCCAAAAGCCGACCACCTTTTTCTCCCACAAATATACACCACATTTACCTCTAATATTTAACCGCATATATCCTATTCTAAGATTTTCCAGTTATAAAACCGCATCAGCATACTTCACTTGTATTATTGTGTGAATTTCTCTAGTATTTATGTACATTGTAGGTTCGCCTCATACCTTTAGTATTATAATATTTTATAATATTTGACTTCTTGAACGTGAATTTCATAGATTCCACTTTACTATTTTGTTGTTTCTCGTGTTGTTTTTTTATACTTTCGAAATTCATCTTATGTGTCCCCATTGTTGTTATAATACCACTTACTGTAAATAAACTAAATTTTCTATATGTATATACAAAAAATGTTCCCATGGAAAAAACAAATTTATGAAGAACAAAAGACAAAACAAGGTTCCTTGATATAGTAGAAATTTTCAAATCTTTCCTTTTTTTCCCTTTTTATTTTTATTTTTATTTTTGCCGTATATGAGTAGTATTTTCACCACACATACCTTAGATAAATTTCAATTTCATATTTTTTCTTCTTATTTTTATGATATTTCTTCATCTATCTGTATAGTTGTTTTTTGGTTACCTTTCATCCTATATTGACGACATATATGATTTCTTGTTTTTTTTTTTTTTGTTGTTGTTAAAAGTCCATTTTATCACTAGCTATACATAGTGTCCTGCTTGTAATGGTTCAAATCAGAGAAAAATAGGTAAAATATAAAAAAAAAACCAAGAAACCAAGAAAAACAATAAATAAATAAAACAAAAAAATCGTTTCCAGATAGCTATATAGTGAATATACGACATTTTTTCTATTTCTTTTCTTGAATTTTATTTTTATTTTAGATTTTTTTTTGTTTTCTCATACTTGTAACTGTTTTTCAGTACCGTCATATATTCTTATTTCGATATGCTACAAGATTTCTTTTCATACCTTTTAAAATTATTTTATTTTATTTTTGTTTCTTTTTCGTTGGGGTTATTTTTTTTATCTTAGATTTTACGAATCCCAAAGCTCTCGATTACCTTCTTTTATTATACAACCTCGACTTTAAGTTATATATGTACATATATGTATGTATGAATATTTTTTTTTTTTTTTTTTTTTTTTGAATATGAGGGAAGTAATATAAAGTAAGCTGCATCATAAGATATTAAAAAAATAATAAGAAGAAGAAAAATAGAAAAAAAGCACCAAAAAGGTAATTTGAATGAAGAAGGATAAAATTTGTAAAAGATGATGACAAGGGTGTAAGATGATGAGATTTTTTTGTTTTGTACACATTCAAGATGTCAAAGTTATCTTTTGATACAATATTATAATGTATGTACCTATATTTTGTGATTCTTATAAAATTGATCCAGTATAATAAAATTTGAAATCCTTCGCCAGATTGCATATTCGATATATGTATGTACATATAGTATGTATGTACATATCACGTGAATAAAAAAAAAAAGCAAAAAAAATGTATACCAACATACACTGCGCGACACATGATTGACCTCACCTATGAATTTTTCATATCTCTTCGAAAGAGTTGTAATAAACGGATAACGACTGCTTCAGTTGCATGATATACTACAAATTACTACACATATTATGTAGAACCAGTAGAACATCCTGATGTTTTTCCTAATTTTAGGGCTCTTTACCTGTAATGTTTTTTTTTTTTTTTTTTTTTTTTTTAATTTTAACTTATTTGAATCAAGTAGTAGGACTTCCCACCACATACTTCCTACCTCTTTTCCATGTAAAACCGGTTTTTTACGTTCTACAAAGTAAGTCCGATTGGTACAATATTTTGTTGTTGTTTTGATGCATTTGTTTTTGACGTATGTTGGATGTTTATTTCGTTGTTTTCTATCGGAAAAATTACACGTGTTTTAGTGTGTTTGGCGATTTTTTAATTGCTCTTCAGGAAGCTTCCATTGGGACGATTTACTTTGCAGCTGGCTAAATGTTTTGTCATTTTTTCTTTTATTTCCATTTATAAATGACAATGTAAATTTGTACTCTTGCTAACTACCTGACTAAATTCTCACAATAAATAAAACACAGATAAAAAAAAGTAATAATAAATCTCAATAATTAATTTTAAATCCTAATATCAATGTTTCCATTATTTTCAATGTAACAAGCCTTAAAAAAAATAAATGAAAAATAAAAAAACAAAATCAATAACAGAATATAAACAAGGAATTGAAATATATAATTAAAAAATTACCCAAAAAATCAAAACATAAAAGTTAGAATTTATGTTGCCAGAAAAAAACAGTGAATAAATAATAAAACCGACCAATAAAAAAAATCCCAGAAAAAAAGGTAGTGAATGAGTAAAAAAAATACAAATTCATTCAAACTTTCAACTCATTAAATTAATTGAATTAGCAAACACCAACAACAGATTAAACCGATTAAAAGAATACCACTTTGCACATTATATTTTTCCGTCGTTTTCATCGTCGTAGTTGCGTTCTTTTTCTCTTATTTCTCGTTTATTTTCCTTTCTGGATGGTTTAGCATTATTTTTTCCTTTCTTATTTTCTTCTTCATTTTTTTCTTCTATCGTGTGTTGATTTGTTCGTTTCATTTATTTGTGTGTGTGTGTGTGTGTGTGTGTGTGTATTTTTTTAAATTTTCATCCTAGTTATTTTTGTTGGTTTTTTCACTTTTTTCTTCCCTCATCTCATCCAGGACAATATTATTCTCATGTATATTGTATAGTCCATCTGAAACACTGTGTGCACATTAGGTGGTTAAACCGGTTATTTTGTGCTGGTTGTAACAATAATGGTATAATTTTTTTCCAACTTGGTATAATAAGAATTACCAAAATAATTTTAGCTTCACGGTTATAATACACTTACACTCTCTTTACAACTGGTCGTGCCACCTTCAAATGTAATTTGAGCAGTTGTAAAAACAGGTTTGCGTCCGTTGTTACAACCACCTAATGTGTACAGGCCCAAAGGATAATACCAGTAAAAGTCAGTAAACAACGAAGCATCAACGCATAAACAGAAATGATAAAATGGAAATAAAAGGACAGAAAAAAAATGACATAAAGACAAAAAAAAAATAGAAAATGAAAAAAAAGTAAAAAGAATGAGAATGAAAAAAAAAAACCAAAAAAATAAAAGACAAAAACGTCCAGCATACGTGTGCTACATATTCAAGAAAATTTTTCACAGCTTCAATTTGTGAGAAGTAAAGCTGATCTGGATAGCATATGGATTAGCTACATACTTACATAGCTAGCAAGAAAATAAAGTACTTTTTCCGTCCACAAAATGATGAGATGATACTATGAATGGCTTTTGGTCATGCACACGTATTTTCTTCATCCCAATAGATGAATGTTTAGAAGGATATATATGTACATATATGTATAGGTATATATATATATATATATATATGTACAAAAGAGAAGAATATGTAGTAGTATTATTGTATATTTGAAATGCTAATATAGGTATCAGCCGAAAAAAAAGTTTTTTTTCTTTTGTTTTGTTATTGGAAGGAGGAATCATACGTTCATAATTTACTTATTTACTCGTACATTCAGTTTATGTTTTTAGTACTTGTAATGGCCTATGTTAGAAATTGTATACAAAATGGATATAATATGACAAAGAAATAAGAATAAAAAGCAAAAAAAAAAAAAAAAGTATCAGGAAGATTATGCCCACACAAAAAAAAAAAAAAAGGAAAAATTCTAAGACTGTACATTTTCAATTTGATCAATAAGAAGAATACATTCTCTGTGTTTATATAAAATTGATGACATTTACTTTATTCACCGGAAAAGTAGTTGGATACAAAATAGAAATACCAAAAATATGTGACCTCTATGAAACAAAAAAAAAAATAAATAAATAAATACAAATTAACACACAAGCAAACATACTTACTTTCTTCTTGTTGTTTTTTTTGACATGAGGAAATTCAAATACGTATAATAGTCTAAAAATTTTCTATCATCTACCAGAAAACGAAGAAAAATAATATTGAATAAGAAGGAATTCATATAATATTGGATATAATATACCTATACCATAAAATTTTAAGGACAATTTCAGTTCAGATACTTTACTGTTAGCATCCATCCGTCCATCTACCGTTTGTTCATTTATTGTATGTACATATATTCAATTTCAACATATTTTAGTTGTACTGCTGTTGCTGATGCTGAGCTTGCATATACTTTGTTTCCCCAGTTTTTCCTTTTTAAACACTTTTATAGTCTTATAATTACTGATAATTATTTAACAAATACATATAAATAAAAACACACTTATACATTTAAATATTACAAATTTTCCGAACATAATACGAAATTATACGAAATGAATGTATTGGATGCTGAATAACATACTCAGTGTTGCCAATATTTGAATGAGGATAAACGCTGAAATCAGCGACAGTTGACCAGTATGGGCGCTGAAAGCTAAGAAATCTAAATCTAATTCCAAAAGAAAAGTAGAAAGAATGGTGGGTTGATTAGGTGAAGTTCCAAATGTATCATTCATAACTAAAATTACATGTTTTTTTTTTCTTTCTTGTTTTTTTTTAGTTAGTAATTCAATTAGAAAAAGCATTACAATAAAATAATATGAATAAAAAAAAATAAAGAAAAATGAAATGTATTTGAAAAAATAAAGAATGTAAGGATCAAACAGAATAAATTAAACACTTGAAAATGATTGCAGCATATTTTTATGTTTTCTAAATTCATGAAATATAAAAAGTGTGAAATGAATTCGATCAACTAATTCTATAAAAGCGTTGAATCAGCGCTTCAGCTCCGAAAATAATTTTTAGACGCTATGATAATGTAAAAAACGCTGACTTGGCATCACTGAACATACTCATTTACCATATTATCAAAATCAAAAGCTATATGAATTTCTCTTTGTATGTATACATATTTTTGTATACTTTTCCAATGCATTGTACATTTTTACTTTAAAATTTTTTTTACTCCTTACACAACACGTTTATAAAGAAATGCTTCTGGGTGCTGCTGGAGAAATTACTTTTATAGCGCGAGCTTTTTCAGCAAGTTTTGGGACATTTTCAGGACAAATCTACCAATAGAAATATTTTAAATGAAAATACATGTATATATGATTTTCGGGTATTTTCTTTCTATAGGATATAAGCTACATACTGCATTTTATTTAACCTTTTCTTGTTGGTATTGTTGTTGCTGTTGTTTTTGGTTTTAATTTATAAAAAGCTTTTTATTTTGTTGCCAGTCATTTTTTTTTTGTATTGTTTTTTTTTTTTTTTAATTTTCTAAAGCCATTTAGAGCTCAAATTCTAGTTGTCCTACCCCAAAAAAATATTGAGTATTTTATGTATTTTTTTTTTTTACAACAGTGTAAATATAGAAAGGATGAATAATAATAATAACAACAATGATACATAATAATATATCATGTTATATATAACACAGATTTAAAGGAATATGTCACAAAGTATCCCCACCCGGAAATTTAATTTTATGAAACGTCTAGTATAAAAACCCTTGTTAAATTCATTTTTCTCTCAAATTCGAATCATTTGCGTCCTAAGTAATGTCCTTATTAATTTAATATTTGCTGTTATATTTTACTAAGTGTATCTTTAGTGGTAATGCATTTGCTTGTTATTTAAAATAAGAATTTATTTGAAAAAAAAAAATTTTTTTGTCAAGTGTTTAAAAATATTTGGAAAATAGTCGAAAAGAATTTTTTGGTATAACAAAAAATTTGAAAATTTATCATTAATTTAAAATTTTAAATAAAACTGTGACTAAAAGATAAATTTTAAATTTCACAAGAATAAAAACAAAATACAAACAAAATCTATTGTTGACCATTCTAAAATTCTTAAAGAAAATAGTGTATATCGTTTTTAATAATTATGTGATTTTCTTTTGAAATATTAAAAAAAAAAAACATGAATATTAATTAAATTAGAAATTATTTACATTGAAAGTGTTGAATAAAATTGAAAATTAATTAATGTCAATTTTAAATTTTTTCATTATATTCAAAATTTAAATAACTGAATTTTACTATTGTTTAGGAACAATGCAAAGTTGATTAAGTATTAAATAGTTATCCTTTTATTGTTTTCTTTCTTTCTTTCTAATATTTTAAGACTTTTCAATATGTACATATACAAGAACATAAAAAATGTATCTTTATAAATAATTTTGTTTGTTTATTTATTTTTATTTTCATTTTTTTTTTTTTTTTCATTTTTTTTCTATTCATCATTTATTTAATAAAATGATAAATTATTCAATTAAAAATGACAATGACAGTGTGATAAACAGAACTAAAAATAACAAAGTGTGTGTTTATTATTACTATTTTTTTTTGTTTAAAACTATATTTATCCAAAATTACAAAACTCAGCAACATACATATCTATTAATTTTGTATAAACAATAATAATTTAAAAAAATACATGTGAGTATAAGTTTAATATTTTAATAAATATTCATAGGTAGATCATTTTATAAATATGTATTTTTTTTTTCATAAATAAATTTCCTAAAAAATCTATATTATTATCTCTTTTCTCGAAAGAAAAATTATTATTATATTCATTTTATTCAGTAGAAAAATATTTTTAATTCCCATCAACTCATATTATTTTATTATTGTATTAATTAAATTTAAATAGTAATTAAAAAATAATACGCGAAACATACTAAACAATTCTAAGTATACATATACATATATACACATATGGAACATATGTGGTATATAAAAAATATACACGTAAATACCTAGATTAAAATTTTCCTATATACATATGTAGGTATATAGGTAGTAGAATCTATACAACGTTAAAAATACATCAAGAAATAATCATATTTAATTAGGCGCGAATTAAATAAAATTTAATTGACACATAACTTTGGTATAAATGACAATATCAATATATGTATGTATATTCATAAATACACACAGAAGTATACAATATACTCGTTTGTATGTATGTACATATATATAATCCGTAAAATATAATTTTTTTTTAAATGAAGAGACAGAAAAAAAAAACACTAGATGCATTGAATTTCAATCTTTATTTTATATAGGGTGCTAGTATTTTTTCAAAAACAAAAATGGCTCATGTTCACAAGAAAAAGGATTCATTATTCATGATAGAAAATTTTAATAATACTATGTACATATATAATATAATAGGTATCTATATGTAGTAAATATATTTTCACAAACAATCAGCAATCAACTATCGGCAAACAAACATCAATTAACCTTTATCTTAAAATTCGTACACATTAAAAGTTATCGAATTTTAATTCGATCAAATCGAAACGAATCGAACTTCATAAAATTAAATATTATCATTTTCGAAAATCGAAATTCATTCGATCGAATTATGATATTCATATAATATCTAGCACCCTGTATCATAAAAAACAGTTATTCTTATTATCTTTTCTTGTTTTTATGAAAAGAATCTATAAAAAAAATTTTTTTTTTTTTAATTTTATCTCTCATTAAAAAATTTTTCTTCAACTAATTCATCCTCTAATTTTTTTCTTAAAATAATTAAAAATAATTATAAAACAAATTTTCAATCTATTTAACAATTTTATGAGTGTAAGTAATTTGACATACTTCTTTTCAAATTTGAAAAATTGAATAAGATTATTTTATTTTTTTCAAGAAAGAGATTAAAATATGTATAACGCAAAAAAATGGAGTTTTAGGTTAAAAGCTTTTTGAAAGATTTTATTTATTTTTTGGTAAAATAAGGACATTACCGCGCGTTTTTAAATCAGTTTGAATTTTTCTACAAATTTTTTTGTATAAATAAATAAAAGACAGATACTTGTAAGAATTTTAAAGGATAAATGAATGGTTAATGTAAAACTGAGGGTTAAAAAATAGATATAAAAATCGAATTTAATTATTTAATTTTTAATTTTATTCATGTGCACAAAAAAAAAAAGAAGAAACAGAACAACAAAAATTCAGTAATGAAAATGAAAAATGAAATTTACTGCAGTATTTGCGATAAAAACCATTTTGTACGCTTAACTGCAGAGTTTTATTTATTAATTCTATTTTTTTAAAAAAATTTTCTACTTCAATTTAATCAAATTTAAAATACAAAATTTTAAAAATAAAACTGTTTAATATTGCAAACATTTATTTAAAAAATATGAAAAAAATTGAAATTAATAAGAATTCATTTAATAATTGTAAATGACTAAAAAAAAATGACTAAAAAAAAAAAAAAAAAAATTTTTTTTTTTCTTGTAAATTCAAACTGAAAACAATATTTCCTTTTTAATTCAATTATATGTATTTTACACTTTCTCTGTAAATATTTTCTTTAAAAGAAAGAAAGAAAAAAGCATTAAATTCTTTTGAATTTTTGTATAAATAATTATCCTTTTGATTAAATTAAATGCCTTGGAAAAAAAAAATAATAATACTTGAGCTCTCTTTTTAAAGAAAAAAATTCTTCCTTGAAACATTTAAAAAGAAAATTCATTAATTTTCTTTTCCTTTGTTTTTCTTTCATTTCAAAAGTCAATGTAGACTTAAAAAATTTTAAACAAAAACAGAAGGCATATTAAGAATATAGAGGTATAATCAGAAAGCAATTGCTGTACGAGTTTTTCAATATTTAGGATTCAGCATTTCACACCCGTTACAAATAGAATTGCCTATATCCAAGTACATATATAAAATATTAAAGGAATTTCAAATGTACATAGTATATAAAAATACAATTAATAATAAAGATATATCAACGTAAAATAGAAAAAAAAAAAACTTAAAAATTTCGTATAAAGGGTGCTTCACAGTTCGTGGGCCAAACTGAACAGGGGGAGATCTATTCTAAATGATAACCGAGATATTCAAGGTCAATGATAATTTTTTTCGAAAAGTAACTAGTTCTACTTTTTTTCATTTAAAATAAAAAAATTTAGAATTTTTATTAATTTTTTACTTATTCAAAAGATTGCGTATATTTAATTTGATGATTTTAGTTAAAGAGTATCAGTGAAATAAAATTAAGAAATAATTATTTAAATTTATCGTACAAAATTTGTATTTATAACACTAGAAAATTCTATAAAATTTCGTTGTTTTTTTCCGGTTCATTATTCTCAATAATCAAGATTTTTGTATACAATTTCAAAGTAAAGTAAAATAATGCAAGTTTTTCACATTAAATCAATCTCAAATGTATATCCTTCAATCTTTTTTTTATTATTTGATTTTCTTCAATTTTTATAATGATATCAAAATTTTATATTCACAAGGCTACAAAAAGATAGTTTTAATAATAATCATCATCACCTTGAATGTGATACAAATAATATAGCAGCATAGTATTCATTATTATCTTTCTTTTCACTATCATAATCAGAAAGAAAAATAATGGAGAAAAAATATAGAAACTAAAAAATAGCAACAGTTAGTATGTCAAAACTGTCATATACAGGGTGTTTCACAGTTCGTGTGCCAAATTAAAAAGGGGGAGGGGGGGGGGGTAGTCTATTCTCAATGGTTACCGAAATATTCAAGGTCGAAGAAATTTTTTTTCGAAAAGTGACTGGTTCCACTTTTCGCATTATATTTCAGCCCTAACGCAATACAGAGAGCTATATGAAAATTATTTTTAAAGAGAACCTTCAGACCATTCAAAAAATAATGTTCTATTATAAATAGTTTAGAAGTTTTTGTAACTCAAAGTGAAAAAATTTTGAAAAAAATTTCTCTTTTTATGTTCAAAGTCGAATATCTCGAAAATTTGCCTTATTTTGTCTCTCTCTCGCATATGATTTTTTTCATTTCTCATCGAGATCTACCACCCTGTTCAGTTTAGTTCAGTTCAGAAACACACTGTATATGTACATATAAGTGATGATAATGCGATGTTATATTATAATGTATAGTATGAGAGACATCTTCAGTGTTATTCAAAAATAGTGTATAGTAACATTTTCATATAGACGACATGATTTTCCCAATGATTTCTTTTCATTACATAAAACTTTCATTATTTCCTCCTATTCTTTTTTATACATATTTTATTTTATTTTTGCTTTTTTTGTCACTTCATTCATATACATAAAATAATGTTTTCTTTTATTAAAAAACTAGAAAAAAGAATAATAGGAATTCATCGTTGTATCCTTTGTCCTTATTTTTCTGTGATCATTAAATTACTATGTATTCGTGAGGAAGAAAAAAAAAACTATACTATATAATACATTTTTTTCAACTTATTATTTTTCTAATTCAAAGTTTATCATTTCATACATATACAAACAAAAAGGACCCAAACTTTATATTATAAAAATTGAAATATGTATACATTTACATATATATGTACATATTTAGGCGTAGTTTACAGACAACACTTAAGTATAGGATAAGTTAAGTGAGATTTCACACTTAAGTATAGCTTTTTTTTAAAATAAAAAAGCTTTTCTCAAGTATTTGACATTTCTATCGTTTTCATATGGCAATTCTCCTACGATTTCTATTATTTTTTCGTTACTCGGAAATTTTTCAAAATAGGATGACAGTTGTTTTTAATTTGTTTTGTTTTTCTTGTAATTATATTTACAATTTCACTAATTTCTTCATGACTAATAACTTCTTCGAAATATCATACATGCTTGCATGAGAGAAAATAATTTAAATTTATCAATTTAAAATATTTTTATAATTTCACAGCTGTTAGACATTCCAAATTTTAATTTCAAATTTAAAAGCTTATTAAAAAGCTGTAATCTTAAGGGAAGCTTAAGTCACCAATCACATAGTCTTAAGTGTCCCTTAAATCACACTTAAGTGAAGACTGTAAAACTAAAATCAATACTTAAGTTTCATTTAAAATGACTAAACCCAACAACAAAACAGGATAACAAAAACTGAAACACAAAATTCAAGATTACATAGTACAAATGCAGTGAATGAGTATAAAAATGAAAGATTCGAGGTTTCGAATATCAAAAAATAAAATTTAAGAATAAAAATTGTTGGAACCTCAAATGCCGACCAAATAAGAAAAACAAAGTTTTATTCACCAATTCAGTTTTTGACAAAACGCAATTTAATAAAACACCATAAACTTCTCTTTTAAAATTTTATTTAAATTTTCACTTAACACCTTTAAGATTACCCTTTATTACAATAACAATAAAAAAAAATTTATAATCTTTTACCATCTTTAACTATTTTAATTTATCGAACAATTTATATATTTTTTTTTTACTATTTTATTTTATAAGTTGGTTTAACAATTTCAAATTTCTCACACAAAAAAAAATACTATTTGATTTTTTTATAATTTAGATTTTTACTATCTTAATAAAAAACTCTTTCCATAAAATAAATTTAATAATTTCAAGTTTTCACAAAAATATTATTTTAATTTTTAATAAATTAGATTTATCGAAATGTTTTACTTTTGACGGACGACTTCAAACTAACTTTTTCGTTTTTATTTTTTATTCTTGTGCTTTTTTAATATTTTCTATTTCTCGTACATATTTTCTAATTTGGAAAAAAGAATTATGTTGACTCCATGTCTCTTGCACCGAAACTTATGTTAAGTGCAATAGGCATGTGTGTTATGTGTGAATTTTGTTGATTGTACAAAATGCTGCCTATGAGAAAATTTTAATTTTCGTTTTTGTAGGAATTTTGATTTTACAATTTTTCCATTGAGACAGCATTTGTGAGTTTTATAAAATATGTAATAAAAAAGGAAAATAATGTTGGGATTTATATTTGATATAATGTGTACAGGACAGGGTGATCTTTTATAACATATAAACACATTAGGTGTTTATAACAACTTCCGCAAACCAGTGTACGAACCTGTTTTTACAACTGCTCAAATTACAACTAAAGTTGGCACGACCAATTGTAACGAGACTGTGAGTGTATTACAACCGTGAAGCTAAAATTATTTTAGATGATTTTATACTATACCAAGTTGGAAAAAAATTATACCATTATTGTGACAAACAGCGCAAAAAAAGCCGGTTTAACCTTCTTATGTGTTTACAGTGAATGTTTATCATTTAAAATTCCTTAAAATATTTTATAAAAGCTCATTCTTTTTTCCATCATCATCTTGTACCTCTTATTTTTCTCTTGTTTTTTTTTTTTTTATTTTTTGTTGTTGAAAATATACATACATATGTATTTCACATTTTCGAGGATTTTTTTCATGTGTTGTGTTTTTTTGTTCTTGCTTGTTGTTTTTTTTTTTTTACTTTTTCTGTTATTAAAACGTTTTTATTAGGTCGCTTTCTTATCTGTCATTTCGGGTGGAATTTAAAAATTGATTTTTAACCAACTTTTTGATGAGAAAGAGACTTGAGACTTGTCCGTTTTTTTTCTAAATTAAATTAGGATTCTAAATAATCTAGTCTATTAGATTCAAAAATTTTTCTTCCATTTCATTGCGCAGGTATTATATAAATCTAGCCAACTAGATTCAGAAATTCATTATTTCGTTGTCAATAATGTCAATATTAATAACTTAAAAACGTGGTACATTAAAAAATGTTTTTTATTTAAATAATTATTATTTTAGTATTTGTTTTTACTTTTTATTTCGTATCTCACGTGTTTACGATGTGTATGATAACAATTTTTATTTCAAAAAATATTACAAAAAAAATATCCTCTTGAAATGAATATAAAAAAAAAGAACAGTTAAAATATTATCACCCTCTAACATAATTGAAATTTTCTCAGAATTTTCTCTTTTTAATCTCAAACAAAATATCATATATGTATTTGCTTTCCCGTGTTATTTTTGGTTCCCGTGTACATCTTTTCATCATATTTTTTAAAATTTTTCTTTTCTCATTTTTATTCCTTCTTTTATTTGAAAAAAAGAAAACCAGAAGAAAATTTATTCATGTATAAAATACTATGTATATATATATATAACACATACATAGGATGATAGATAAAATGTGAAAATGTATGTATGAAAAATCTAATCGAAAATAGTATACAAACATAAAAGTTCATCACTGTATTAAAATTGTGCCGATGTAGGTATATATGTACATATATATACATACTAATATAAATATTATATTATGAAATATTTTCTTATACATATTATCCTTTCGTTTGTCCGTCGTCATTTTCTCAAAACATCATAAATTTTTTGCCACATGTAATATACAGGGTGTTTCACGGCTCGTGTGCCAAACCGGGAAGGGTGGCAGATTTTGATGAGAAATGAAAAAATTGTATTGCAAGGGGGATCCATTTTCAATGGTCACCAAAATATTCAAGGTCAGAGAAATACTTTTTCGAAACGTTACTGGTTCCAACCTTTCTTGCAACCTAGTCTAAAGTTTACGCAAGCCCTACAAATTCTGAATTTTTACTCAAATATTTGTGTTTAACCCTCTTTTGCTCAAAAAGGCTTAAATTAACACCCTGTATAAATCTTATTTTCATTTTATTTCATATGTACATACATACATACATAAATGTAATGTATATCATCCTACCTAGGATAAATTTTGTGTAAAAACAGTAGACAGTTTGTTTTTGCATTTTATACAAAAAAAAAAAAAAGATACAAATAATAAAACAAGAAAACAAAAAAAAAACAAACACGTTAAAAGAAAAAAATATACAAAAGTACAAAAAAAGAAAGTATTAAAACAAATAAAGAAAACTTTTGCTATACTCGGTTTACAAATCGAAGTCAGTACAGGCAACATAGGCATACATTTCTATATTCTTTTACATTGCATTTGTATAAATCTGTCTCTTGTGTGGGGTGATCAGATCTCAATTTCAATTTATAATGTATGAAAAATATTTATATTTTAAGTTATCAAAAACTAATCGGGTACTGTCTCCATAAGCACAATACTGACTTCGATTTATAAACTAAGTATATGTAGGTGAATAAATCTAGACTATACCGAGGAGTGGCCAATATATAAGAAACAGTATTATTATTCGATGTGTATATTAAATAGTAGCAAAAGTTTTGTTGTTTTTTTTTTTAAATTTATTCTTTTCTTGTATTTTGTTTGCTCATTTTTTTTATGAAAAACTTTACTTGTTATATATTATGTAGGTACCCGAATATAATTTTTCTTGAGTAATTAATTTTTCTTTTGTTTTCTCGTTTTTATTTTGTTTTATTTATCTTTTATTTATTTTTTTTATGCCCAGTTCCACAGTGGAAGCTTAAGCTAAGTTTAAGTTAAGTCTTAAACATGGTTTAAGCTTCACTTAAATTTTGTTTTATTTCTTAGTCAATTTATATTTGTACCTTAACTATCTTCAGTTAAACCTATCATCGTGAATGAATTTTCATTGGAACTTATGGAACTTGTTAATGTCATTGTTTAGCCGCTAAATGGCAGTGGAAATTATTGTGACATTTTTACTTTTTCCTCATAAATTTAAATTTATAACAAATTTAGTGACAAAACAGACAGATAGATGGAAGCTGTTTCCTTTTTTTATTTTTGACTTTTACTTAAACCTTAAATATAGTTTGAGCTCTCAATTCTTACTTAAAGATTTAAACTCAGCTTTAGCTTCCACTGTGAAACTGGGCATTAATGTTTCTTATTTTCTTACTTTATTTTTAAATTCTATTTTGATCGGATACTGTGTGGTATCTGATATATTTTATTCAGTTATTTATTTTTCATATTTTATAGTTAAAGTAGATGAAAAAACAAAATTTAAGGGATCAAAGTCCAACGTAAAAACCTAACAAGGTACTTGTACAAGTAGTACGCAAGTAGTATGAACATAATGCAATATAGAACGGGACTAAAAAAATAAAACACAAAAAGGAAAAAGTAATAATAAATAAAAAAAATAAAAACCAGAGAAAAAGTTTGCAACAGGATGTTTTCCTCCCTTTGGGACAAATTCTTTTTCATTTCTTTTAATTTTACCCGTTTTTTTATTCTTAATATTCGCACAACGAACTTACAATACCCACACATACCTTTTTTTTTGTCCTTTTTATAATTTTTTTTTATCATATACGTAAAGAATTTTTCTTTATTGTTTTTTTTCTTTCTTCTTCTTTTTTATTTAAATTTATCAATTGCCTCATTGCATTCCCTTAAGCTTTTTTCATACATTTTTTATATTTTTATTTCATTTCAAATTTTTTTTCCTCAAAGTGTTTATTTCTTAGCAGAAAAGTAAAAGAAAAGTTTTCAACATGAGAATATAAAATGAAAAAAACAAAAAATATTTGTTAAGTGTACGAGAAGAGAAAATATGCTTTACTTGTCTGATTTTTTCCGATTTATTCCACTAGGGCAAAAGTTATAGGGTAAAATGTACAAAATCTTAATTTAAAAAAAAATCAGCGTTTTCTCCCCTATACTGCGACCCTCCTTATTTTTGCACTTTTCCAGAAAAAATTTCAGAAAATTGTGATTAAATTGAATTGTTTTCTGATCTAGTTCTTCCTACTCGACTCAAAAAGCCGGGAATATAAAAGCCTAAAATTGACAGTCCCAATTTTCTTATATAAAAATTTTCCAAAAAAAAAAAATGACATTTGTATTTTTGTGAATAAATGAAATGTATGAAAAAAATTATTTTCAATTTTCCATATAATTTTTAAACTTTATAATGAGACATGAAATATTAACACTTTGGTTGTTCAAAATATAAAAAATAAATGAAATTTAAAATTTAACAAAATGTAAAATTTTTTGATAAAGAAAAATTATATAATTAATTACAATAAATTATGTTTTATTTGAAAAAAATGTTGCTTACATATTTTTTTTACATATTATTACAAATTTATACATACATATGTATGTATACACATATTCCTTTGCAATAGAAATACATTTTGTAATAAATACTCACTCTATAGAAAAATTTTTTTGTTTTTACATATATATAGATACCTGAATAAAATGAATAATAAGCAAATTTTTTAGATACTCGACCTTGAACCTTCAAATAATTAAAATTATTAATTTTTAATAATAATTAAATTTAAAAAAAAATAATTATTATAATTTTCCTTTATTAGGAAACAATTTTTACAAAGTATGAAATTTTATAAAATTTCAGAACAAAGGTATAGTCGGCAACACTTATCATAAAATTCATCTGATTTTAGATACAAAATTTAAACTGGAGGGCAACACTGTCGGTGACGAAAATCAGAAATACATATATGTAATTACTTAAAGAAGAAACAAGACAAAATATGTCCATAAGACCTGTACTGAATTAACTTTGTGAACAGAGTTCTAGGTACATACGAGTATGTATAATGGTTAAATTTTTAAAGCTGATAAGATCCTTATAAGAAATGAAAAAATAAGAGAGAAAAAAAAATAACAAAAAAAAAAAAATCAACTGTAATTAAAACTAAAGTGATAGTTGGATAATTTTAGAAGCAAAATTATTTCAATAAGAAAGCATCAGACAAAAAAAAAAAAAAAGAAGAAAAAACAAAAAAGAAAAGAGCAAAAGAAGTAATCTAGAAAAGTGTAAAAAGAAGAAAATTCAGACTGACACGTAATTTTTGGGAAAACGCCAAAAACAGATTCAATATAATACCAGATTTGATTGGTAAATGTTGAATTTCATTAAAGTTAAAATTTTATTTTAAGTATGAAGGAGGAATAAAAGAAAATATATTACATACCTAAATGAAAATAATATTGTATGTTGATGGGGGTGGTATACATGTAGTATAGTAGATGTACATATTTTAGTAATACTGAATGTTGGGAAGGTTAAATGTCGGTTTTCACAGCCTATAAAATTTTTGAATATAAAATGACAACAATATAATGTAATTTAATTTAAAAAAAAAAAATGATTCTCTTTATTATAAAATGTTAAAATTTTTAACATTTCAGTTTTGGAACTTTTATTATTCAATTAATTTTTCAATCTCGTGTTTTTCTTTTCATTTTGGGATATATGTATGAATTTATTTATATAGTTCTTGATTGCTTATGTAATTGATTTTAATTATTTTTTCTTATTCAATTTATTTTTTATTGTGCCAAATCTAGTATTTTATTTTGAATTTAATTATATATATTTTTTTTTTTTGTGAAGATGAAAAAGAACCGAAAAAAAATGTTACAAGTAAAGTTACACATGATTATATATTTACTATACACAAACACACACAAGCGGATTTATTAAACCATTTTGATATTAGTAAATCAATTAAACTATTTTCACAATTCGAAGTCAGTGTTGTTTTTACTATTTAAACTATACGCAACGAAAAATAAAATAAATTCACATTTTCGGGTGTCCTTTTATCAAAGAAAGTTTTCTTGATGATCAATAGTCCTTGTAAACTTTCAACACAAAATATCTTTAAAAAATATTTTCTATAATTTTATGTTTATTCAAAATTGAATTTTTTAATTAAATTTCATCGAAAAAAAGTATACCTACTATAATTCTATTGTTTTTTTTTTTTTGTGAAAAAGTAAAAGATAAAAATCAACCTTTTAAAATCCATTTTACTCATTAATTGAATACCTGTAAATATAATACAAAATCTGTTTTTTTTTTTAGTTTTTTTTATTTCTGGTACAAATGTGCATAAAACTGTCAAAAGGAATTCAATTGAAATGACTACAAAACAAAAAATATAAACCCTTGTTAATTACTTTACATAAAAATCCCTTTAGCGACTTTTAGAATCAGTAAGATTTTCTTCAGTGAATTGAAGAAAAAAGTGCTTAGTTTTGCGATAATCAACACTGACGCCTAATGTCATTGCAATGTTAAAGTCATCGATATTCTCACCGAAAAACCTTGTTCGCCATCCATGTTGTACGCTTTGTACACACGGTCCCAAAAAAATTAAAATTTTTAATTCAATCTGACCGTTCGACAAACTTGAAAATTGTTCTGCCGACCAGCCTACACATTATACAACCTTAATACAATTCGAACAGGCTGTACAATCAAGTTGGACAGTGTAAACGTAAAAAATAGTCTTAATATGACGAGATTAAAAGATAGACTAACTAACTTAATTATTTCTAATTATTATTACAATTCTTATTTAAAATTAAACATTTCGTAAAACGTGATTTTTATGAGAAAATAACATTTTAAAAAATTCATAAAATTCGCAAATTTTTCATTTTAACATTTTAAATTTCCTGTAAGAACTTTGTTGAAAGAATTTTGTTTTTCAAGCATCACATTACAAACGAAATTTAGAAAACAAAATGTTGCTAAGCGTTATATTGCGAATGGTAAAGACGTAACTGATATTCGTATGTACTACCAGTGAACTTCTGTATAGAAAACTACTCTGTAATATTTATTACTGTCTGTGATTAAAGGTTACAAAATGATTTGATTGCAATCTTAGAAAACTCATTTGAAGACAAAAATAAAAAATAAAATAAAATATAAAAACACATAATAAAGGAAATTAATTTATCTTTTTACAATCTTCTTTCCAATAATTTTATATTTTTTCATTTTTATTTTAATTAAAAATCGAATTTTATTGTAAAATAATAAAAAAAAAAAACGTCCTTCGCAAAGAAATGAAAAAGAAAAAAAAAATTGAAAAAAAAAAGGAGGACTCTGTTGAAATGATAGTGATTAGTGATGTGGGTGATGTATACAATAAAAAAATCATTTCAAAATATACATAATTTATTCATAGAAAAAAAATAAATGCAGGAAGAAGAATCTTTTTTCTTTTGTATGTTTGTGTGAAGGTGTACTTTCAATAATGTTTACTTTTTGTATATATATGTACATATGTATGTATTATCAACATTGACATCGTCATAATCATAATCATTATCTTCAGAACTGCCATTGAGAAAAATTTCGATATTGAATGAATAAATGATAAAAGTGGATAAGTGAATAAGTGATACGCGATAATGTATAATTTATATGAAAGAAAATCCTTTTTTTTTTTTTTTATTTTGCACTTGAATTATTTTTATCTTTTGCCTTTTTCTTCTTCCTCTTTATTTTATTTTATATTTTGTACAAAAAGTCTTATTAAACAAATTTGTAAGTATCATCCACATAATGTTTAGATCAAAAAAAAAAAAAAAAAAAAAAACAGACAAGGAAAGAAGAAAAAAAGCCTGAAAATATAAAAATTATCATAAATTAAAAATTGATGAGTAGTAAAAATGTATTAGAGGAAATATTATAATTATAATGAAATGATGATGATTCGATAATGATAATGATGATGATTTTTTATTATAATTATTTTCAAGTATATATAATTTCTTTTTCTCCTTTTCTTTTTTTTTTTTTTTTGTAATTTTATTAAAAATGATAAAATTTGATATGTTATTTAAAAAGGTTATTTCATTGAATTAATATATGATTAAGGTTGTATATTGTAATTTTTTTAAACTCAACTATTAGAACAGAATAATTGTTGCAGAAAAATTAAGAATGAAAAAAGTTATGTGAAATATGTATTATGTTTGCGTATAGTCTGTTTTTGATTGGAAAATGTAAGAGGATCGTAAGAGAACATTTTCCAGTATAATTGTAAATTTAAAAATACTGATTTTTTTAAACATACTTTTCTTTAGATATTGTACAATATATTTACTGTGAGGAAACATTGAATCCACGTCTCTCATCTTACAAATTTTCAAACAGAAAATAAATGTAAATAATATTTAAAACTTTACTTCTTTATAAACATTATCTTTTATATACAGTGTATCCTTTCACAATTGCATTACATTTTAATAATATTATTTCAATTTTAATTAGAATTTTCTTTATGAATTTTATTTCATTATATTTTCAAAAGATAAAAAACTACAAATTATATTTTTAGTTGTTGTTTCCTTTATCAACTAATAAGTAGTTCAAATTTACAATTATTTCAACCTAATCCATATTTTTTCTTTTTGTATTTAAATTGTTTTTTTAGAATCTTTTTAATTTAAAAATTAATTCAACTTTAAAATTAATTTCTTTTATAAAATTTGTATGCGATCACTATCTATATATCTAGTATATATTTTATAGTATATACATACTATAATATAGAAAAATGTACATAAATGGTATGAACAAAAAAAAAACCAAAAAAAAAAATGTATAAATTACATACAAAATGCATATTTAAAAAGGGCTTTTTAAAACATGTTAAATGTCATGAACAGAAAAGAAAACGATTTATGCAGGGCCGGCTCTTCCATATATGAGCACAACGAGCATATAAACAGGGCGCTGAAATTCGAGAGCGCCAAAATTTCAACAGAAAAATATTTTTAAAAATTATCAAATGTCTATTCTCAATGGTTACCAATATCTCGGTAGAAGGTCAAAGACAATTTTTTTCGAAAGGTAACCAGTTTCACTTTTTGCAACATATTTCAGAGTTCACGCAATTTACAGAACTAAATGATTTCTAAAGAGAACTTTCAGACCTTTGAAAAAATGTCTTTTATAAAGTTGTATGTCAAATGGTCATTTTTATGTTCAAGGTCGAATATCTCGAAAATTTTTAATTTAACAAAAGTTTCTTCAAAATTCGGTAATTTTGTACTTGTTTTTCATGTTTTATTCATTCACGTCAAAGCGCATGTTCACAAACATACAAACTTTTCGTCTTTCACATTTCCGCGCACAGGTTTACAAATTTTTTGAAATGTGCTGATTTTCGGATGTATTACCAGTGAACCTCTCTTTAGATAACTGCTCTGTCAGGAAAAATGAGCTGAGCAAAACTGAAGTTCATCAGTTCGTATAAAACACAGCTATTATATGAATAATTTTATATTTATGCTTTTGTAATACACTTCACACAGTCACTCATCATAAATTAAATATTATTCACGTTTAACTTTCATAAATAATCTTTAAGATAAGAAAGAAAATTTCACAAAATAAATATTGAAATATCATTTATTTTTCATTTATGTGTGCTTAGATAAAATAACTTTGAGCATTTTTCTGTTAAATTATGTCTTTTTTTTCTATAAATGTTTCAATATCTAGTAGACACAACATGGCTGTAAAATTATTAAAATATTAAATTTCCCACCTTATTTATTTTGCTACAATAAAAATTAAATTGAAATTATTTTTTTCATTTTTTCTCCTACAACAGTAAAAAAATTCTAAATTTCAAATAAGTTTTCAAAAAAATCTATATTATGAAATTATTTTCGATTCATCACACATTTTTCAATGAAAAAGCAAAAATTAAAATAAAACGCCCTAATTTCAAACTCATTTTTTGCCTTCTAAATTCATTTTTCTTCTTCTTCTTTTTCAATTAAATCGCGAATAGAATTGATGACACATTTCAATTAAATTCGTATTAAATTAAAATGAAAAAAAAAGGAAATGAAAAAAAAAGAATTAAAAAGAGAAAAGAGGAAATGAAGAAAAAAGAATTAAAAAGAGAGAAGAACGACCATTGCGCTACCATAATGAAACACATTACAGAAAGAGAGAATTAAAAAAAACAATTATGTCATTTTAACATCATCAGCATCGTTATTATTATGAGAAATCATCAAATTAAATCGAACTTAGATGGAACTATATGTTGAATCATGATATGAAAAATGTACATACATGTATGTATGTATGTTGATTTGAAAAAAAGAAAAATTAAAATGTGGGGAAAGATTTTTTAATTCATACATTCAAACATGTTATGAAAAAATAAATTAATTGATTATGAATAATGCATACACTGTACGCTTAAATATTGGCACAAAAAAATTAATGTTTGATTAAAGTACGTTAACAAAATGCCAATTGTTAACGTTAGCTGAATGTAAGAACAGTTTCACTACCTACCTTTAACAAATTTTAAGTAATTTTAGCCTGTAAAATCATTTAGCAAGGATCTATTCTTAGAAAGTCGACTACATTAATGCCATTCACTGTGTGCACATTAGGTGGTTAAACCGTTAAATGGTATACTTTTTTTCCAACTTGGTATAATATAAAATCATCTAAAATAATTTTAGCTTCACGGGTCTAATACACTCACACTCTCGTTACAACTGGTTGTGCCACTTTCAGATGTAATTTGAGCAGTTGTAAAAACAGGTTTTAAAAGCGGTTTGCGTCCGTTGTTACAACCACCTAATGTGTACAGGCTCATTGCTACTTTTCAGTATTTCGCATTTTGATTTTTAAATCACGGCTTTTCCCTGTTTTTTCTTCTTGTGAGGCTTTCAATGTACAGCAAAGCCCTCTTTAGAAAGATCTTGTAAAGGTTTATTTTCAAACTCCATTGTATTGTAATATAATCATCAATTCTTATTCAAACGAGAAAAAAAGATTGGAAACAGATATGAGATGTTTCACATCCACTAACCCAAAAGCGTTTTTTTTTTTAAAACCGAAAACAAAGAATTTTATGAGCCATTAAATTTAAGAAAAATAACTCGTATTCTAAATAAGAAGTCATTGTTCATCAATTTGAAGTAGAATATGAATTTTATAAAATTTATTTGCTTGTATTGTGTCAAAAAAAAAAACCATTTTCAATTGTTGATAAATCAATAGAAATGCATTTAAATATGGCTTAGCATAGTTCTTTTGTTTTATGATTTCTTTTTTTGATGTATGTATGTTTTTTTTTTTTATTTATGTGCATACCACACATAAGTAGGACCAAAAAGATTATAAATAGGAAGAGATAGCATGTAGTATAAAAAAAAATGCGTATACTTGGTTTATAAATCGAAGTCAGTACAGGCAACATAGGCATACTTTTCTATATTCTTTTACATTGCATTTGTATAAATCTGTCTCTTGTGTGGGGTGATCAGATCTCAATTTCAATTTATAATTTATCAAAAATATTTATATTTTAAGTTATCAGAAACTAATCGGGTACTGCCTTCATAAGCACAATACTGACTTCAATTTATAAACCAAGTATAGTATGAAATGGGTACTGAATATCAGTATGAGTACCTCACGTCATAAATGAAAATAATTACAAAATTGAATATGAGGATTATAAAATGAATTTTTTATTGCAAAAAACAGTGACTAAAATTAGGTAATACATATTTAACTTGTTTTTATTTCATTCTATTTCATAAAGTAAAGATCATGAAAAACTCCTTTAAAAAATTGCAGAACATTTTTAGTTAATGTTGGAAATTTGAGTGTTGAAAATAAATATGTATGTTCAAATTACCGAGCTAATACTGTATTTCAAATACAATCCATTACTTCTGTTCTTTACTTCGAAAATAAACATAAATATTGAAAAAAAAACAATAGAAATAAAATTTTTGAAGAAAAATACAATATAAAAAGAAAAAATAAATAGATCTTATTAAAAAAAAAATTATTAGGAAAAATAATTGTTGTATTGTGAAAAAATTGTATGGTTAAAAGGGATTTTTTCGAGAAATCGCTGGGTTTTTCCAAAAATTTCTGTGGTTAGGAGACTGAAGATATAGTGCTTGTGTTAATTGAAATTAGTTTCTTTCCGTTTGGTATGCGTATCATTGCTCTACAATAAACGACAACGGAGATACAGGGTGTTTCACAAGAAAGTCGCAAAAATCTTTAAATGCCCGTACCTAGGAAACCGTTGACATTTCAATCACCCCCTGCCCTACTTTTTTACGATTTTTTGCTTGTCTTGGCGAGAACTATCTGTGGTTAAATTTTGTTACACAATAAACCGGACACCCTGTATATACCGTATCATATATTCAAATTTTCTTTAAAATTACATCATATTCAATTTCATTCATTCAGATTAACTATAAGAAGGACTTAAAGCAAACAAATAAAGAGCTATTAAATTAAGTACACTCTCTTAAGAGTCTCGGATATGTATAATGAATATATAAAATATCCTGTACAAGAAATGTACATTTTCTCATATGTATACATATGATACCTATGTATACGAGTATATGTATATTTAACGGTTTATTAAAATTTTTTTGCATATGCTTTTATATTCAATGGTATCTCAAAATGAAAAAAATTTTTTTTTGTATTCTCCAGAAGGAGCTTTTTTTTATACAAATTTTTTTTTTTTTTTTTTTTTTTTTTACATAGGTACCTACTGAATATTTCCGCATATCTGAATTTATGTGGTACATATTGTGTTGCATGTACATATGAACACCATACACAGATAACAAACTTATGATAAAATTTATTATTTTTGGTATTTTTATTATTTTTGCAAAAGAATGAATATTTTGTAACGGTCGTTTTATTATTTTCGATTTTTAATTTACGAATTTACCAATGTCAATTTGTATCTTTTTTCGGTTTGATCATATGTTTTTGTGCGGTTTTCAATTAAAGAAAAATTTTTTTTTTGCAATATTTACATTTTTCTTATTTCTTTTTCTCTGTTTTTATCTTTTTTCATTTTTAAAAATTCAGAAAATTTCAATAAAACAAAACAATAGAACTCATGCGCATCAATCGTTAAAAATTTTTGCTCTCTGCAAAATTTTAGCAAAGGCATTTCTATTCAAAAAAAAGTGAAAAGCTTTGTGTAGCAAATTTTGTTAGCTTTCAACCCTGTCATCATTCACAATGAATTTAATTCATACTTTCACAATTTCTGATGATTTTGTACTCCAGAAGGGGATGCTTAAGTGCTTACATTTTTGCTTGCTCACTATAGGGCCATATCCTCAATCGTTTAGCAATTAAGCAAATTGTGACTAGCAAATATGGCGGATTTGCGATTGCTAACTGTGATTACAAAAATCCACATCCTCGATTTCAATCGCAAGTTAGCCATTTTTACTTTGTAAGCACTTTTGCTGAATAAATATTTTATATAGACAATCTATGTATAATTTTCTATTATAAACGTTAAAAATTCGTTATATTTTAAAATTTTAAAATTTTAAAATTTCAAATCATAACCGAAATTATTTTGTTTATCATAAAATATTTTTTTCAATTTTAATCCTTTTCTGGAGTCTCACTCACCAATTTTATTCGTTATAAGAAAAATTTATTCAAGTTACATGATAACATAAGTGTTTATGTTTGAGTTTTTACTGTTTTATGAGAAATTTGAGGTTATGTGCTCTGTTAACTTAGTTTACGGTGCCAAGTTTGCGATCGCAATTTGCGAGAGTAGAAATAATCGATTATACCATTTTTATCATTTCAGCTAGCAAGTCTTTCTTGCTTGCTTGCTGGACGATCGAGAATTTGGCCTATATTACTTGATTATTTTTTCTGTTTCCTCAATCTATGCGAGAATAAGCACAGAATGGAAGAATCACAATCTTTTAATAACCAGTGCCGAGAAAACAATTAAGGAGAACATTCGGACTTGACTGTTAAGGACGTAGACACAATATTTGAAAATATTTCTTGTGATATTCAAAAAATTTTCAAAGTTCTAATTTTTTGTTTTGTATGAAAGTATTTTTTAAAAACTAAAACGAATTTAAATTGAACTAAATTTTATTATTACAAAAAAAAAGTGAATTTTATTTAAATTTTAAAATTTTTCGCCATTTTGTCACCATTTGAATTTGTTTTCTGAAATTAAAAAAACAGACAAAAATTTTGTTTCGATTTAAAAAAAGACAAATATTCAAACCGATACTGTTTTAATTTGAAAAAGGATATTAAATGTTTTGTGTGATACAAAGTAGTACGGAAAAATATATCTTGTGCGTCTGAATTTATTAAGTAAGTTTTTCTTTTCTTATTTTGTTTCGCAACAAAAACAAACTCCAGGCAGAGTTCAATTTTATACACAGTTCTCCCCTCAAAAGAAGATAAAATTTAAAGAAAAAAGACGAAAAATACTTGAATGTCGTCTTCTCCTTTGACGATAACAACACCATAGAACAAGATTGCAAGTATGTATACATACTATATATGTATTATTATTTGATCCTTTGCTCATTGAAAATTTTATGTTACACATATTTTATGTTATTTAGAATGTTTTTCATATGTTTTTTTGTCGTTAATACATAATTATGCGATATGAAAAGTAATTGATTAGGGTGTAATTCTGGTTATTAAATGATTAAATATAATATGTACATTTTTTCATCCTCAAAAGAATCTAAGTTCTTCTATGATGATGATGTTGATATGTTGCGGATGTTGGTTGTCCTGCCTGTCGAGTACTGTCGACTATCTCATTTTACTCTTGTATTGTTGCTGACTGCTCCTATTTTTTACACATAGAATAGTATATTTTTGTATAAAAAAAAATATATATATATTATATATGTACATACATATGTAAAAAAATATCAGTATAAAATGAAAAATATGCTCATTTGCTTCAAATGAGAGAAAAATTTTATCATCATTATAAATAAGCATATTGTGTTCCTTTCCTGGTGTACTACAAATACAATATATTCCATTAAAATATGGTATGGTATTCAATTTGAGATTTCGAGTATATTTAAGTAGTAGATAGTATAAAGTATTTAGCTAGTGTAGAGCTGCTATCAGCAGTAATAGTATCAGTAACAGCAATATAATAGCACAGCAGGCAGCAGGAACAATCAGATATAATTTTTTTTTCTCAGTAGATAATAAGAATTTTTTTTTTTTTTTTTTCATTTTCATTTTTATATGATGACGAGTCTTGTTTTATTCATCTGAAATATGTATATGTATGTAGATACAAAAATGTGATATTTTACAGCTACTACTGCTGCTTTTACATACATATTATATACATATAGCTGCTGATTGTTGCCCTATTGTGACTACTTCAGGCTTAAATTTACAGTACTATATGTGCTGATTATATAGCCAAAAAGGAAGTGACTGTTTAGGAAATCACGTCATTTATCGTGTATAGTCATACAATGTGTTTAGTTTGATCTTGTTTTTTAAATTTAATTATGCTAAATCGGCACATACTTTTTTTTTTTAAATTTGAAAAAATATTCTTTGGTTAAAATCGTTAAATTACATAAAAGTATTTAAATATGTTCAAGAGATAAAAATTTCTGAAAAAAAAAAAAAAAAAGTTGTAACATATTTTTTAATGTTTTAAAATATTTACAGTTATATTATGTTCAGTGATAAATGTTTAAGTTACAAAGTAGGAGTGTGAAAATATTTAAGAAAAGAACAAACAAACAAACAAATTAATTAATTAAATACTAATTTAATAATCCAATGTTTCATTAGAAATAAAAAGTTAATTAAATGAAAAAGTAAACGGAAAATCTACTAAAATAAAAAGAACGTTATACCTATTTTCCTTGTTTTTTTGTTGGTGTCCGTCTTATAGCTAATTTGGCATTTAACTGACGTATTTAGTAGCAATGTGACATTACTCGTTCAAAATGTATACATAATTATGTATGTACACACACACATTTATTAATATCGCACCATAAAAATTCAAACAATTGTAATATGATAAGTAAAACAAAATTCACATGTATGTAAGTTGAAAAAAAAAATTTATGTTAAGTTTATATATTTGAATAAATTAAATTAAGTATTTACCGTTATGAGTTCATATTATATACGTGAATATAGCTTATACATATGTATTATAATTTAGCGTATATGTATATACATAATGTTAAAAAAGAGAATTTAAGGACATACCAAGTATATTTAAGTCTTATATCTTTTTAACTCGATAGTAACAAGGAAGTACATAGATAAAATGGATATGAAAAATTATGTCTGTGTTGTTTTCTAAATTTTAAGAATGAAATCAGATAGCTAGGTATCTGTCAGATTCATTTTAGTTTAACACTTCGTTATATTTTAAATTTTACATACGCGCATCAATTTTAAGTATCAAAATGTTACATTTTTTGACTCTTTAGAAAAGTAAGAAACGTACTTTTACTGTTTAAACTTCATATAATGTAACATTTTGATACTTAAAGTTGTTTCACGTGAATTTTATGTTTGGCGCCCTGTAACTCGCGGTCTGTCACAGGGTTCTTTTTGGTGTCAAAAAAAGTTTTATAGAGAATGATGAGCAGAATACTGTGCAGAAATTTCAAATCAATCAATTCACAAGGTCTCGAGATTTTTAACTTTGAAAACGGTCTAAAATAGAAGGAACTGTTAAAATAGGAAAAAAATTAACAGGGAAATAAAATTACATGACATGTGATTAAGTTTCCCTAAATTGCTCTTTCTTTTTGTTTGTTTTTTAATATATAATGTAAAAAACATGTAAGAAAAACATTAAAGAATTACAATTTACATTATATAAAGTTAAATTATACTTGAATATTCAAAGTATCTAAAAAAACAATAGCAAAAAAATGTATATACTAGATATTATGTCCTTGTTTATAAGAAGACAATGTTACATAAAAAAATAATAACAATAAAAATAAAATTGACGATAATGATAATGATAAAAACGATATTATTTTTTTTTCTCTCATGTTTATTTAAAAAAAAAAACAAAAAACATTTTTTTATTCAACAAGTGTTTTTAGTTTTTTTTTTCTTTTAGAAATTTTATCATCTTGATAGATAGTTTATCATAAAATTATATCATCGGAAAGGACAATGATTTGTTTGTCTGCTTTATTTGTTTTCTTGTTATTTATTCCTATTTTATGTATATTATTATAAAATATTCATTCTTACATATGATGTTTGTATATATACACATATCCTTTTTTTCTGCTTTTATTAATATATGATTTTTAGATTTTTAGAATGAATGTTGAATAATTCATAATTATTGCTCGAAATAAATGTTTAATTAAAAACGCTTTTTAAATCTGAAAAAAAAAAAGATCAATAAAAAAACCAATACAGCTAATAATAAAAAATTCAATTCAAAATACTTCGAAATTCAGAGTGGAGTTCTAAGATCTCCAAATAAACCTCCTATGAAAATGATTTTCTTACGAAAAAGAAGAAAAAATAAGAATATTTTCAATTTACTTTCAAAAATGAGAATGATCAATTATGTATATTTAATAATCAAAATAAATTCCCATTCAGGTGGTAAACAAGTGCTTTCCATTTTAAAACAAAACAAACAAAAAAATAGATTAATTCCAAAAAAAAGGGGAGAAAACAGAATCTTTTTTACTTACAATATTTCTAAATAAATTTACGTCGAAAGATACTTGATTATATGGTCCATTACCTTGATTAAAAATTGATTTAATTATTTTCCAATATTATTACTTTTTTCTCTAGCAATTTATGATGAGTTCTTCATTTTAAAAAATAACGCTGAATTTAGAATTCTAAAAATGTTATCTAAATTTTTTACATGCTTGAAAGTTTCAACATAAAACAAGGCCGATTTCATAATTTGCACAAAAATTCATGGAAATATCAAAATGTTCAATTGAATTTCAATGAATTTCCGATGTGCGAACAAAAAATTTCATCTTACATTCCATCAATACAAAATGTTCTTACCAATTTTTTTAAATTTGTTCTTCATCGTAATCCATTCCATTTCACTATCAAGTATAAATTTACCATTAGTCTTCATTTACAAGAAATTCTTGCATGCCAGATGTTCTTGCAACAAAATAATTCGTGTGGACCGAAAATGTCTGAAAGAAATTCTTGCATACCAGCTTTTTATAGTCAGAATTTTAAAAGTTGAGGTTTCGTATTATACTAGAAAAACATGCGCAGAAAAAAAGATACTTACACACATGCGTTTTTGTTGTTGTAACACGTTTCTTCTTTCGTATATCTACACAAAAAAGATCACAAAGACATGTAAAACATGCGCAAAAAAACCTCAACTCTTAAAATTCAGACTATAGTGATTGTTTTACCAATGAAAATATAGTTCTATGACAGACTTTTTATTCCAATCAATACATTGAAATTGTAAAAGCTAGGTGGCTTCCAATCTCAAAGTTTGACCTCCAATCTAAAAGCTGTTTCAAGCTCTTTCTTATTCTCAGGATTATTTCTTAATTTCTTACTTTCTCTTTTCTATCTATTTTTCAATTTTCACACAATACATAGAAAATATTAAAAAAAATCTGAGAAATTATAATACTTTTAACTATCAGTCCAAGCAGAAATAACACAACCATTCTCATGGTTCATGTATTATACAATAAACAGAATTATATGAAAATTTAACCAATTTTTAAGAGAAGTTGAAGATATAAGATTTGAGGGTATATCTTAAGAAGAAGAAGTATACAAGTAGCTAATTTGCATATGATCACATTTATAAATTCTGATGATATTTTACATATCAAATTTATTAACTTGCACATCAAAATTTTTTTTAGTGAAATAAATAAAAATAGGTACATATTTAATTTACTTAAAAAAAATCTGAAGTACATTTTTTTAAACAAATTGTCATCTAGTCGGCACTAATTCGATACAAAAAGTTCCGTCGAGCTACTATTATCGAACATTCGATATCGAATACTCGAATGATCGTTTCATAATCCCAATTTGAATGTCGAAGTTAAATTTTGCTCGATATCGAAGTACATAATTCCGTCCTAGAAAAAATAATGTGTTTTTCATTCTTTTTCGTCGACTTAATCTGTTATAAATTATAATCTTATTTTCGTACAGTTTAACATGATTTTTTCCCCACTTCAACTTCAAATGTGACATACGTTTTACTCTTCTACTACCATGTAAAATTTTCTAATTTTTTTTCTTTCATTCACACGATACTTAAAATTTGAAGATTAAGATTTAAAAAAAGTAACAGCATAACTAAAGAATTTGCCCAGAATAAGACCCATTATGTGATTATGTAGTTTTTCCTTTTTAATTTATTTTACTTTATATTTATTTTTTACTCTCTTTTTTTTTTGAATTTTTTCTTTTTAAATTTTTCAACTACTTTGTTAAGGCTATTTTACTAAATGGGTCCCAAAAGGATGTTTTTCTTGTACTTTTTTTATGTTCATATCATAAGCTTTTATTGTTGTAGGGGTTCTATCAATGATATACACACATGATTCATTTAATATAATGTTGGTTTGACTTTAACATTTTTTTTGTTTTTTGTTTTAACTCATGAGAAATAATTGAATGAAATATGCATAATGGATGAATGTGGTAAAAACAATGACGACCATATTATTATAACAAAATAAAAAATATATACATATATGTATTTATATTTCAAACAACAACAAAAAAAAAACAAAAGAAAAAAAACCATGTCTACAATGAATAATATGTACATACATATGTATGTATGTACGTATCTTGTAAATTTTTATTTTCTGGGAAAAAGGTTAATATTGTACATACTCGTAAGTCGTACGTATATTATATAGGTAGTATTATGTATCCTTGTATGTATTATTTTACGTATTATTATGATTGTAATTATTTACAATATGTGTATATATGTATGTATGTTAATTTTAATTTGCTTCTATAGTGTCTATGAAAATTTGAATAATTAATTTAGGGAAGGTAAGATCAAAATGGGATTTAAGATAAATAATAAAATATGTTTGTGTATACAAAATTACATACTATACATATATATTATACAGTATTAGA
Organism: Bombylius discolor; assembly: GCA_939192795.1. NCBI lineage: Eukaryota > Metazoa > Arthropoda > Insecta > Diptera > Bombyliidae > Bombylius > Bombylius discolor. Next base: position 31,275,952 of record OW584243.1, on the reverse strand, counting down.
GGACTATAAAAATTTGATGGGGTTAAATTACACCATATGTACCTACATGTATAATAAAATATATACACAGATGTAATATAAAACCAACAAAATGACACACAAAATACAATAAAAAAAAGTACCTACAATTTTTTATCTTGTTTTATTTTTTAAAATTTAATTTGGCAATATAAAATATAATTAAAGAAAAAAAAAAAAAGAATAAATAAAAAAATTGTGAAAGGAAACAAGTTTAATTTTCCACATTTTTTTTCTTTGCGGCTGCTGTACATTTTCATTGCCAAATTTACCAGGATTTAATTACTCATATTTTGTGTATGATTAAAAGCAAAAAAAAAAAAATAATAATAATAATAAACAATAATAAAATGAAGAACATTTCTCATATAAAATAAAATATTTAGATTTTGATATATTTTTTCTTCTTCTTTATTTTTTCATAGTAAACTCGTATATGTACCACTAAAAAGATTACATGGAGATATACGAGTGCATGAATATTTTGTTGTATCAAAGATCAGAGATAGATTATAGATTATAACTATAAGGGGCTATCATTGCACTGCGACCAATAGAAATCTTTTGTAACGGCAGAGATAGATATTCCAAAACAGAAATGCTCTTGAAAAATAAATTTTTAGCTCTAAATCTGTTCATAGAGCCTACAGACAAAAAGAAATCACTTATAACATTGGATTTAAAAATATGTAGGTACGTTATGAGTTAATAAACAAAGTTTTATTTCTGTTTTCATGTTTGTTTTTTCTGGTGTCCTTTCAAAATACTTTTGAAACAAAGTTATATATTTTTTACATACGTCGAAAGCGATGTCTGATGAAGCATATAGATTAACGCAACCTGAAGCATTAACGTAATTTTTAAAAAGTATGAATATTTCAGAGGTATATTTTAAAATTTCCGTTTTTTTAATAATTTGTTCACATATTTGACAATTAATTTTATTTAATACTTTAAAACAAGCATATCAAACAAAATTGATTATAACGATTAGGAAATGAATTTTGTGTTGCAAAAATCAGCGATTGAAATTAGGTATGTAATACATTTAACTTGTTGTTTTTTTTTTTTTACAAATTACAAAAACTGAAACTACAGAACATTTTTAGCTCTTGTTAGAAATTTAGATGTTGAGAATAAAGAGGTTCAAATTACCGAGCTTATACTGTATCTCAAATACAATTCATTACTTCTGTTTTTCACTTCGAAAATCAGTAAAAGTCAGTTGATGTGCATTAGGATATTTGAAAAAAAAAAAACAATTGAAATGACATTTTTGATGAAAATTACATTATAAATAGAAAAATCTCTAATACCTACGTATGTAGGAATTAAATATTAAAATGATTGGAAAATATTTTAATATATATTTTAATGTAATTTAATTTTTTTCTGAGAAACTCTTTTCTAGGCGACCCTCAAACAGCCCTTTAAAAACGAATTTGCCATATAAATTACTTTACATGTATGTATTTTATGTATGTATGTATTTTTTTTATTTTTTTACGATGTCGTTTATTCCCATTAGAATTATTATGATGAGATGCTTCATGGCCCATATCCTCGATCGGCTAGCAAGCAAGCAAGCAAGACTTGCTGGCTGAAATGATAGAAATGGTATCCTCGATTGTTTTTACTGTCGGAAGTAAGCAAATTAACCGTCAAAAATTGCAATCGCAGACTTGATATCGCAAACTGAGTTAACAGAGCACATAACCTCGATTTTCTAATAAAAAAGTAAAAAACACAAAGCTATATACTTATGTTATCATTGTAACTTGTATGTTTTTTTCTTATAATGAATATAATTGGTTAGTAAGACTGCAGAAAAGAATTGAAATTGAAAAAAAAAATTATGATGGACAAAATAATTTCTGTTATTATTTGAAATTTGAAAATTTCAAAAATTTGAAAATGTAACAAATTTTTAACATTTATAATAGAAAATTATAGATTGTCTATATAAAATCTTTATTCAACAAAAGTGCTTAAAAAGTAAAAATGGCTAACTTGCGATTGCATTCGAGGATGTGGTTTTTTGTAATCGCAGTTAACAATCGCAAAAACACCATATTTGCTAGTCGCAATTTGCTTAATTGCTAAACGATTGAGGATGTGGCCCTATATTTTATTTTTTTCCTGGCCCTGGAACTGAACAGTAACAGTTATAATCTATCACCGTTTTTATTTAAAAAATAAATACTAAATTTAATTATACTCAATTGAATATGTATGAACATATGTATCTGTATCTTATAAATTTGTATAAGTACCTATGTATGTACAAAATAGAAATGAAATAAACATATATGTATATATTTTTTTTTGTTTAATGTAAAATAGGGAGGGTATAAAAGACTACAAATGATTCGTATCAGTTTTTGTACATTTATATTGAATCGTTTTTCTTTTTGAAATTTAAAATAAAATAAAAGAAAAAAAAAAAAAAACAATCTTTTCGAACCGATTTTAACCATTTCAGTTATTTTACGATTAGTCGACGTTTGAATTTCAAGTCGCATAGTTGATTTCATCCTTGTGTGAGTACGAGCACTCTCGAAATGTGAAATCATAATCAAAAAATCGGTGGTGGTGATTCGCAAATTTGTTGTTTGTTTTATATAATTTGAATCTTAAGTTAAGTAATCTAAAAATAAAAAGAAAAAAAAAAACAATAAACATTTTCACATGTGCTTTCCTGTTCAGTTTTATTTTTTCTTATGAATATCATGAAATTTGTATGATTAAACGCCGGTATACAGTATTAATTTTTTTTTATGTTTTTTTTTCTTGTAAAAGTGCATTTTTTTTAAATTTAATAAAATGTATCATTTTGTTTTTAATCGTTTTTTCCGACGAATTTACATTTATGTTTTTTTTTTTTTTTTTTTTTTTTTGCTTTATTTTTATGTATAAACTATTTTATTTACGCAACCCTTGAGACAATTGACCTTTCGACCATTTATTGGTATTAAAACGACAATTTTATTTATTTGTTTATTTAAATGATTGTGTTTTCGATTATATAGTTATGTATGTACATATATAATTAGTTAGAATAATTAAAATTATTGTGTTAGGAAAGAACATAATAAAGAGAAACAAAAAAAAGAACAATATTTTAATATACAACAAAACGGTAACCATTTAAAATTATGAATCAAGCTTTTTTTCAAAGTGTTTTACTTTTTCAATGCCAATTTATCATGAAAATGAAAAAATGAAAAATCCTTCTACGACTTTATCAAAATTTTAAATTTCAATAAATTTTAAGTAGTGAATGAAATAGTTAGAGCAATTATTTCTATCAAATTTCAATTCATATATTTAAAATCTTTGACACGAATGTACCCTCATAAAAAAAAAAAGTTACAATTTAAACAATATTGCTCGTATATTATGTGCAATCATTGAAAGTACATTCAAAATAATTTTTAAAACCGCAAAAAAGAAAAATTTAAATTCATTTACGTATTCGAAATTTAATGACGTCATCAAATAAAAACATCAATTTGTTAAAATATTATTTAAAAAAAAGTAAAATAAAACAAAATTGAAAAAAGCATATACTCACATATCAACGATAACAGGAGATTAGAAGAGTTTTAGGAGGGAATGAAAGAAAACATTTAATAAAAATAAAAATATGTACATACAATATACTTATGTATAAAATATACATATGTATGTATGTACATTTATAAGAATGTTAAATTGCAAATTAATTTTTTTATAAATTTGTATACTTATTTATATAATCAAAAATTGATATGAATTTTATGTATGCAATCAAGAGAAGACACATGCAGCAAGGAAGTATCTAAAGTATAACAGAACACCAATTCAGAAATATGTGAAAAAATAAAAATAAAAAATAAAATAAAGCAACATAATTAAAATATTCATATGTGAATAAATTTCACGCAACGGATAATATATGTATTTTGCTTTTATGGATACATATATATACGTATACCTATACATTTTGAACTTATATATATATATATATACATAAATACATTAATTATAATTTTTCGTTTTTTTTTTTTTTTTTTCATACAACGACGGTTGTGTCTTTAATACAGTTCATACATAGATGCATACATATAGTCCAAAATACATATATGTATGTAATTTATATAGTTATTATCATTTTCATTCTGTCGTATTATTTTTTGCGTTTAAATATTAATAAATAAAAGATAATCTGTGGTTGTTATCATTTTACTGATTACAAATTTAATAAAAAAAATAAAAAAATAAATTTTTTTCTCTGAATTTTAGTGATAAATAGTAGATAAATAGATAGAGAAAGTTATATGTATACCTACGTCCTACATATGTATATAATTTTAGTACTTTTTACACGGTATCTATACTGTTTTTTTTTCTGTGATATTTTAATAGATACTCATTCAATATAAACAGAGATAAGAAAACAAAAAAAAAAGGAACAAAAATCAAATAAAACAACAACAAATTCTAGTTCAACATAGATACGTCGAGTACAAAAAAAAAAAGAATTCTTATGCACATCATAACGGAAGTAGGTGTGAAATGTAAGATAATTTCTCATAAAGAAATGCAAAATATATATTTTTTTTCGTATATATAGTTAACTGTCATTACATATGTATATACCTATATAAAACGCATACATCAAACATTTGATTATGATTAATACATAAATATTATCAAGAAATTCGTTTTTTTTTTTATGATACCTACTGATAATACATACGAGTATATTTTGCTTGTTATTTTTAATAGTTATCTGAAAAAAAAAAAATGATAATAATATTATTTTTATTATCACATATGCAGATATTATTAAAAACATTATGCTTTTTCTCTGATTTTAAATCAGTGTTTTTTTAACTAAATTTTTGTGATTTTATTTAATTAAGAAGAAAAAAAAAAACAAAAAATCCTAAGTTGATAACAATTCAATTAATTTTTAAATTTAGATTTTATGCTGTTATTTTATTTTATAGGAGTAAATTTTTATTATTTTTTTAAATCTTATTTTCACCTTTTTTTTTTTTCTTCCTTATTATTATTAAAATGATTCTGTTATCACATAATGTCAACATTCAATATTCATGTTCAATTAATAAGTCAAACGTTCTTTTCCAAATTTTTCTCAAATTGACTTATTAAGTTAAAAAATAAAATTATTCTGATGATTTTTTTTTTTCAATAATTTTAATATTGAATATAGAATTTCATTCATTGAAAATGTCATTATTAGATTTTTTTTTTCCTAGAAGAAGAAGAATAACAAGAATATGACTTATAATTTTTGATGATTATTATTATTTTTGGCAAATTTTCGAATTCCATTTATTTGTAATTTAAAAAATACAAGTACGAGTTCTTATATCTGAGACCACACCTACAAGTTATTCTGAGCAAAAAATCTATTTCCATCTTAACATCCTGTGCCTCGCATTGTGAAATAATACAGCACAGCAATTCATTGAAAATACTAAAGACTTTATGTGAAATTAAAGTCTCTGTAAAAAACTTCCTTTTTTTTTTTTAATAACAATTAGTTCAGAGAAAAATTTTTATTACATATCTGAGCAATCACTTCAACACGCAATCAATGGTTTTTGTGAATGGCCCATAACCAAGAATTTGATTGTACGGTAGTCCTCGTTTAAGTGCATCGGTAGAAATGCAGAGGTTTGGACCCATTTAAGCGGTGAACGCACTTAAGTACCTGATCCCTTTAGATATCTATTTAGACTTTCTCCATGTAATTTTGTGATTTTTATGTTTTCTCTCTTTTGTCACATATAGAGCCATCGGTTCCTTGGTTCAAAATTACTGTTTAATTTAACAGCAAATTCCTTGGTCTTATTCATGATCATATTTGCAGGGATGATTCCTCCCTGTAAGCGTATCTTTCTGATGAAAACTCGTTACGCCAAAATTTTAAATTAAACGTCAAAAAGTGTTATGTATATGCACACATCGAGTATATAGTACATACATACATACATCATACATACGAAGGATGAGCAATCTAGGCAATAAATCATTCAATCGATTTGAAATGTCAGATTAGAAAACGGTGATGGCACAGAATCGAATTAAGAGGTATGTTTTCATGAATAAATTCACAGTATGATGTATATGTATGCATATATTAAAAGAATATGCTCGCACACAAGCGCTTTTACACAGTTAAAAGGGGCGCACTTATGAGAACATTTTTGTATGAATCGTAAATAGGGAAAAAAACTTGACTGCTAGTATGACCTACATATATGTACATATATGCGGGTAACGCACTAAAAAGAGGCGCACTTAAACGGGGATTACTGATTTCATTTCGGTTTTATTTTTGTTTTGCCTGCAAAGTCATCAAAAAAACTATTTTTACGAATGAAATTTCGGCTATCTTTATGAGTCATTTTGAAAATTGAAAATTTCTTTATATTAATATTCTTTTAGATTTGTTTTTTTCTCAAATGAATAAACAAATCTTTTGAAATACATACATATGTATGTATGTAACGTATATCTTTTTTTCTGATTATCACAATTCTTTTCTTCCTGTTTAATATATTTTTTTTGAATGAAAAAATAAATCGTCTTTTTGTACATTTCCGTTTTTTTTTTTTTATTCTTCCTGTATTTTATTCCTCCATTCACCATAGGTACATAATTTTTCCATTAGAAATTAAAATGCTCAATAAGTGAAATTGATTTCAAACTAATAAAATACCATTAGGTAGCTACTTATGTATATGTATATTTCCTGATACCACACCATGTAGAAAAAAAAAAGAAAAAAAAAAAAGAGAAAATTCAGTAATATGTAAATCGTTTTAAATGAAGGCGATAAAAATGTTTAATAATAATAATTGTTTACAGGGGTGATATATAAGTAATAAAATTAAATATTTTATAGGCGTATTCAAATTACATTATGATTTTTTTTATTGAGAAAAAAAAAAGACCTAACAATTCTTCTTCTGTTTCATTTCTTATCGTAATTTTTCTTCTCAAAAAAGCGTACCTACAACGGAAATTTTTAAGTAATTGAATTTTAATCAAATTATGCAATTTTTACAATTTTAAATTTCATATCTGTAAGGAATAGGGATTTTCGATGAATCATTTAATTGATTGACAAAAAAAATAATGTGATTAGTAAAATGAGGAAATTTATAGGGTCAGATTTGATTTTTTCTATGCGGACTAATATAAATTCTCAAGATGAATATTTTTAATAAAATTATTTATAACACTACAAGGAATTTATTTTTTATATAAAAGAAGTATTTCGCTCTATTCAAGTGCATTACTCTGATGTTTTGTATTTTTGTAAGACATTGCAAAATTTGTACACTCTTATGAAAGTTTTCGTTTAATTAAAAACGTGAATCGCCCTTAATGCAACTTTCAGTCTAATTTTCAGTATTTTTCTCACTAAAAAAGTATAATTCAATCACCCCATGAAATTTAGACTGATTGACTTGTAATTGCAATTTCAAACCGATGGGTCATTGCTCATTGGTACTTTACTGCCTTATATACTCGGTTTATAAATCGAAGTCAGTACAGTAGGTGTTTTTATGAATCTTAAACTCATGAGAAAAACTATCAGTTGATAGTTCACCGACAAGCTACTTCCGATGTTTATAAAATTGTTACACTTCAGTGTCAGCCAATGTTGTCGAATTTCGGTTTTAAAATGTTCATGAAAACTTTTTCACAATATTATTTTTATTTTAAGTGTTCTAAAGGAACAGATAAGAGCACATGGAATTTTTACATTTTTTTTTTTCAAGTATAACATTTTACAAATTTTAGAAAGTAAAATTCACATTTTCATTTATGTGCATTCTATCTTTTTCCAGCCCGTTGTATATTCGTTCTTTATACTTTTGTTTAATATTAGAATTAGACAGACGATATTCTTGTCACGACAAAAAAAAAAGTAGATATTATAAGTACTTGGATTTCTTTTACAGAATGAGAATGCAATTGTTAATTTTGACCCTTCGAACCAAAGCCTATCTATTGTAATAAGCTGAGACTCTTCATTTTACAACCACATATACAATTTCTAACAACTAAATTTAAAATCTATTAGTAAAAACAGTACAGATCCAACGTTTTGGTTCAAATCCGTTGTACTATACTGTATTGCTGTAAGAGAGAGTGAATCCAACATACGTTATAAAAGTAAAAAATAATAATACGTGACTGTAAAAAACTAGTTTGTTTACATTTTTTTTCAACGTGTTTTTAAAAGCGATACGAAATGAGTTTCATATGCATTTATCTTATGAACTAGAAAAGTATAAGGTTATCTAAATTTTTTTTTATTAAAATCGTTAGAAAAATATGTACATACATATTTAAATAAGTAAATTTTTGTGAATAAATATCTTTGAATATATTTAAAATAAATTTAAAAATATTTAAAAAGTATTAAAAAATAGAAAAATAGTGTTAAACAATAACGGGACCAAGGTCGCAAAAAAATAAAGAGACACGTCATCAGTGTCACAACTTATTACATTAGACAGACTTTGCTTCGAACTTTTACAGTCTTTTACAAACAGATACATTTATATAAATGTAGACTTATAGTAATATATACACTCATAATATTTCTAATTCAAGTAACAAAATATAAATATACCTACCTATACTTATAATTTTTATATACAATGATTTTTAGCGGAAATCGTTGATAAGCTTTATTCGTTTATTCGTTTATTTTATTACATACAAAATACATTATAAATTTATATAAAAGAGATATTACAATATTTTTGCAGTCGAATACACTTTTTTTTTTAAGTAGCTATCCTTCTAAATATGAAAATATGTCTATACGTACGTGTAGTTGTAATATCTTTCACATAAATGTTATGGATTTTAAAGTTTATGTACTTATATAATAATTGTATTCAGTTATATTAGTATAATATATATATTTTACCTAATTAACAGGAAATGACAATAATAATAATAATAATAACAACAACAACATTAACAACAATAAAGTTATATTATTATATGAACTTTATACATACTTCCATATCTTTCATTTTAATTTTGTGTTTTCAGTTTATTCAGATTATTTACATGAACATACATACATATTTTTTTAACCCTACCTATCCTACGGATTTTAAGCTATTAATTTGAAAATCGAGGTGTATAGGTAGGACCCTCCAATGGAGGAATTTGTGAAGTTTCAATGTCCTAGCTCAAGGGGTCATAAGTTTAAAATAACGCTCAAAGTCCGAATGTATATATTTGTATATACGAACAGGCAATCCTAGGGTTAAATATATAAACATTAGGTATATGTAAATAAGTATTCCTATGTATAAGAAATCCCTTCTATAATTTAAAATTCTGTTCATAATACATATTTACACGTTATGTATAAACATATATGCTAAAATCTAAAAAAAAAACAAAGCATTTCATTGTTATTACGATATTTTATTACATATTTAAATTTTTTATATACAAAACAAAGAATTCAAAATTTAAATAATGTGTAGATATTCTATCGTTTTTTTTTTTCTACTTGAAAAAGTAAATCAATTGTAGAATAGCCTCTGAAAATTATCTATTTTTTCTTGTTTGTTTGTTTGTTATTTTTGTAAAGTTATTATCTTGTATTATTCTAAATATAACTTTCTTTTTTTCCTTCTCTTTTTGTATATTCACAATATATTATAATTCAGTTTAAAAAAAAAACAACAACAACAATAAAAAATGTAGAAATTCTTATGTTTAACACTTAGTTCTATCTTAAATTTTACATACGCACATCAATTTTTTGATTCCTTTTAAAATTTAATTTTTCACAAAACTCATTCAAGTTTTAAATAAAATAAATAGCTATTCCTTTTTGTTATTTATTATTATTTTGTTTTGAATGACTATTGAATGTGTCTATAAATATGTTTAAATTGATAAAATTCATTTTTTGTCACAGTATCAATTTTTTTTTTTATATTTACCTTTATGATTGGCAATCGTTCGAAAAAATATGTCTTTTTTGTTGCATTTTTATGTTGGCTTTTTTTTTTATTTTTCATAATAAATAATTTTTTTTATAAGTAGCAGTAGGTGTGCATTTTAAATTTTTTGCATTTTGTGAAATACAACTTTTGTTTAACTCCTTTTGACAGATACAACAACTGAGCCTGCCATTTGGAGTTATAAAAATTTCATTTGATAAAACATATAAAGTATCCTTATTAAAATTTCTAGTAATTATGTGCTGTGCTAGATAGACGTGTTTTCTTTCTGCTCCGTATAGATATATGTATATGTATGTATATATATTTTTTTTATAAAGACATTTGAATAAAGTATTTTTTTTTTGTTTTTTTTGTTCAATAGTATCGTTTTGATTTTTGAACAATAATTCTAATCGTATTTTTGTAATAGCTACAATAACTTTTAATGTTAATACATATATATAATTTAGAATTGCAAGTGCATTTTGCAATAATCATTTAATTATTTGATACAGCTGATTTCATTATTGGCTACAGTTACTGTGCATTCCTGAGATTGTGATTACTCGTATAATAAAATAAGAGTATTATACATATACATATGTACATATATATTAAAAAAAAAAAAAAAAATTGAGGAGTAACCAAAGAACGCAGATGAACTCCTAACTGCAACAGCAACTTCAACTGCAACAACAGCATCAGGTACTTCTAAAGAAGCAACAACAACAGGTACAAAAGTGGCTTCTTCGATTAAAAATTAGTTTACTCGAAATTATGGACTTGAAAATAGATTCTCTCAGAGGTGAGCATCAATATCTTGCTAAAAAAAATTCCTGATCGTTAACTATAATCGAAAATAGCCACTCGTATCTTTTCGAATGGTTTTTATTCGAATATTTACGTATCTCGAGAATAAACTATACATTAAAACCACTCGTAAATGGTGAGTTTACGTATACGTAAAGTTACGAGTGGTTTCGAGAATAGGGTCCCAGGCTATTCGGTCATGGAATACTTTACCGAGTATTATCCAAAGGTTAAGTTCGATATCGAGTTTTAAGCGAGAACTTTGGAATTTTCTAGGTAAGAATGCAATTACACCTTAAGTAAATAACATCTTAATTAAGTAAATTAAATTAATTTATATTACATTTTCTGTATTTTTTGTTTTAAAATTTAAATTTATTATTTTTAATATTTATACCTACGTAATTGTTAATTTTATATTTTATTTTTAATAGAATTTTTATTTAATGTTTGATATATAAAATTATGTTTTCAATATGAATTTGATTTTGAATTTTGGTATGATTTAAATGTTTACATATTATAAATTTGTATATTCATATTTGTTAACTTATCCTATTTTATCTATTTTGTTTAATTTATGTATTTGTTTATAATTTCGTTACGTTTCCGTTATATTCTAAATGTATGTTTTTGTTTGTTTTTTCTTAGAATGAGAAAGAAAATTATTTGCATTGAAAATTGCAATCAGATATTCAAATAAGCTAGTGTTTTTGTAGTGTACATACAAAACATACAAAATTTTTAATTGTTATTTTTAATTTAATTAAGTTTTGTTTCATTAAAGTAGGTATTTTTATTGTAAAAATCCAAGTATTTCAAGTAAATTAAAAATTTCAAAGAGCGAAATGAATTTAATTTAGTGTTAATAATATACTCAAGTGAATTAGTTTTTATTTTAAATTTATTATTTATTTTATTTTTTATATAAATTTTCCCAAAATTTTCCAAATTTATCTGTTTTTTTTTTTAGTAAAATCGAAAAAGAAAAAAAATTTAATCTGGCAGCCCTTGATAAATTTAATAGATCATAAAATGTATCTAACTACATATCAAATACCATGTGTTTTGTTGTTGTTGTTGATATTTAATAAAAACAAATAATTATTGTATCGTATCTCTTAAATTTTATACATCAAAATATTTGTTTTGAAAAGTAAAAAAAAAAAAAAAAAAAACTAAACTATAATTTTAATATTAAAATGTTGATAAATTGATAAATAAAATGTTAACATTTACTGAATAGTTATTGATATTTGTTTGGACATTTAAAAATAAAAATACATATGTGGGTACATGAATTTATTTTTTCTGTTCATTATTAAGTTGATTACATTTATAATATTTTTTCCTCTTCAATTTTTTCTAATTGTATTTTTATAATATAGATAAAATAACTTGTTTTTGTAGATTTATTATATTTATTTATTTATTTCGAGATATTATATATGTATATACATATTATGTTTAAGTCATACCCTAAATATAATTTTTTTTTTTTTTGTCAAGTAAGTATTACATTTACATTTATAAATGACAAGCTTTTAAATTTTTTTTATTTTATAATTTTAACGAAAATTGTATATGTATTTTTCTATGAAAAAAAAAAAAAAAATTAACAAAAACTATAAACGAAAAGACAACTTATTTAAGTTATTTTATGTATATGTGTGACTGAAGTACTATTGTATAAAATGACATCCGTTATTTTAATTAAGGGCATAAATTGACACTTTCAAATGACAACAACCATAATAAAAATGAGAAATTAACATTTATTGTAATAATTTATCATTAAAAAAATAAATAAAAGCAACGGAAAAGATGAAAAATACATATGTATATACATATGTATGAATATAGGACGTGTAAAAAACAAAAAACAAGAACAATTATAATATTTAAGTAAGAGTTTTTAAGATAAGAAACAATATTAAAAAAAACTATTTCCAAGTTTTAACAGCCTTTAAAGCCAAAAAAGCATACGGATGGAAGTTGTATTGATAAAGAATTCTTTGTTTTATTTATTTTTTTTTTTTCGAATTTTTATTATTTACACACACTGACCAAACAAAGAACAAAGAATGTTTAGTGCTTTGAAAAAGAATAAATGACGTTAGGTTTTTCGAAAGAAGAAAATTAGAAACAACTTTTATAGAGTTGTTAAAATTTAAAAAATTCTGCTGACAACCAAAAAGATTGAAAGTAACTTCAAGATAAGAGAAAAATCTCAATTCAAATGTATAAGTATGTATATATCTGGACGCAATTCTCTGGTAAGGAAGAAGAATTTTTCTGATGGTTTTTGATAAAAATTTTAAAGTATTTCAAAATGTACATAATTGATATTTTGATATTTTGTACATAATGGCTAATTCTTAAAAATGATAACATATGTTTCTAATTATTTCAGTTGGTCTCCTTTTATGCGGATGCATGCGTCAGGTTGTTGATGAGCGAAGGAATTACTATAGATAACAAAAACCAAAATTATACTATGGAATAAGACACACCAATATTAGTATTTATTGAATAAATGCTACTTTTAGTTCTTCGGTTTTGGTTTCACTTTTCAGAGAATCGCCCATCCTACATAGCATTCGGTAGCATTCGGTAACCGGGAAAAGTGAATGATTGGCATATCAAGTAGTCTAGAAAACCCAAGTTAACTTGGTTTTGGTTCGATTTCGGCTGTAGCGCCATTTATTTGAAGATGTACATATTAGCTTGAAATTAAACTGTCAAACTGCATTTAATATCAGCCTCAACCTTTTCATACAAAAAAAAGGATTCGTTCTCTTATCTATGTATGAATATCATGTTAGAAGTTAGAACAATAATGTTATTGCTTTAATCCTTTTATAAAACAATTAGAGATATGACATAACTTTCTCCATTTGACATCTCTTCTTGCGTACCAATCAGTACATATTTTGCATATAGGTATTTTAATTTTTAATTAAAAAAAACTTAAATCATTAAAATTTTGACGTATAAAAAAACTCTCAACATAAAAACTCAATTTAAATTGAAAAAAAAAAACCAAAACCAAAAAACATTTAAAATAAAAACAAAATTAATATTGATAAATTTACATATGTACATGCTGTACACATTGCGTAGATATATACTTCTGTTTTTGTTTTTGTAAAAAAATAAAAAATAAACTATGAATATTGAAAAACGTAAAGCTACAAAAAAAAGCACTGTTTAGTGTTTATATCTATAAATTCTACATACACGTTCAAACCCTCGAATATGTACCAGTATCTACATACGTTAAATATGAATTAATGTAATTGATATTCAATTATTAACAATTGTGACTTTTGAGTAAAAATAAAATTGAAAAAAAAAAAAAAAAACCGAAAAAAAAAAATAAAATGATGAGAAAAAAAGTAACAACAATAAATAATTTGATATATACAACACAAGGAAACATTTCAATATTATAAAAAATTTTATATACCTGACAGCATCGATATTTTATCACTTTTATAAGTACATAGCCAATATTGTTACATATTTAATATGTAAAATGTAAAAAAAGACAAAATAAAATATAAAACAGATACGATTTTTGTTTTTCAACATTTTTATCATTAATTTTATATTTTATTAATTTTTAAATATATTCTTTTTTATTGCATTTATTAACATTTTTTTTTTTGTTGTTTTTTTTTTTGTTGAATAAATTACATTTTCTGAGAAAATGGGTAAGTTTCAAAATATGCAATTACCGTCTTGATGCAAAATCAAAAATTTCAAAATTTCAAACTAATACATGAATGCCTCACATGCCAAATCGATTAATTTCAGTTTTTGAATTTTTAAATTTTAGTGTCAAAGCACTTGATTGACTCCTAACTGTTTATATTCAAAAAAAAAAAAAATTTCTTTAATAATAAGGATTAACACCAATAAATGACAAAAATTTTTTTAGCCATTGAATGATAAATAAAATGTATACTATAGTATTTTATCACGTTGCTCTACTTTTTGTTTTATGGAGTTAATCGATTTGGCAAGTGAGGCATTCACATATATATCTATCCTCACAACAACAAAATAGATATTTGATGATATGACATAAAAGACAGATAGGTATATTATACATCATGTATGTAGATGACAAATAAATTTCATTTTAATACTTTTTTTCTTTTCCATTTTATTTCTTTTCAACTTCTTAGATTAAATTGTAAAAAAAGAAAATCTTAGGCTGTCTCTATATTAGACCCAATTTATTTGGGTTTAATCCAAATTTTTGTGTATGTATGTGTAACGTAAAATGCAATATGGCGGATTCTAAAATTTATGGTGCAAAATGTAGAGTGAAGAAGAAAGAAGAAAAACATGTTTACTATACATGTATCAACGTTTATTTTAATCCCAATTCCAAATTTTACCCGTTTATACCTTACTCCCAATTTAATCCAAAATATGGATTTAATTCGAATTATTTTTTACGCTATAAACCAAAAATGAAGAATTTGATTTACGTAAGTGTATATGTGTGTGTGTGAAAAAAAAATCCAAAAGAAAAATCAACGATAAAAAAAAACATAGTAGGTATGATGCATTTTTTATTTAAAATTTATTTAATTTTTTCAGTGCATTTTAAATAAAATATATTTAAGATTTATTTTTGGTTATGTGAAAGGATGTTTTATTTTATTAAAATTAAATTCGTTTAAAGTAAATTTGATCTATCTTTCTTTTCTTTTGGAAAAAACAAAATTTCATTTAAAATTAATTGATTAGTAAAAATGATATTATTTTTGAATTTCTTTTCTACGAAATAAATTATCATCTTCTTAAAAAAAAAAAAGAAGAAGTGAATAAAAAAAATTGAAAACTCTGTAAAGCTTTTAACTCAAAATATAGATTTCCTTATTCATCATAAGTTACCTTGAAGGTAAGTGAAAAAAACAAAAGTAGTTAGTGCACATATTCTTTTATAGCAATCGAAATCTGCATATTGGTGCTCCAAAAATTGTGTTAAAAATTTTTTAGAATCTAAACTTGATCATCCGAGAAAAAAGAAATCAATTTATAAAATGAAATGAGATCTCTTTAAAAGAAAATATAAAAAAAAAAACAATAGACATAAAGGAAAACAAGAAAATAAATAAAATATAAAGGAGCACCGGTTGATTCGAACCCTTATCATTCTTACGCCCCGTGTGATTTAAAACAACTGGACGGAGAACTGATAAGGGCCCGTATCACCATGAAACAACAATAAAATATGCCAGTTATAAAAATTTTAAAATCAAATAATTTATTTTAAAAAAAAAATTAAGGGCTCAGAAATAGTAGTAAATAATTATTTTTATTTAAAATACAAAATGATTACATTTCACAAATTATTAATAATATCAATAAAATTCATTTAAAAAATTTAATTAATTTTCTCTTTTATTTTGTATTTTTTTTTACTTAAAAAAATTAATTATAATTAAATTTATGTATGAAATTTATGATGAAAAGGAAAGAAGGAAGAAAGTATTATTATTTGAGAAAAACGCTGTTTATAATAAAATATAACAGAAAAGCCGAAAGGAATAATTGAATTTTTTTTTATATTCATACAAAAAAACATTCTTCTATATTATATATGTATGTGTATATTATGATATTTCATTAGAAAAAAAAAAGCAATTGCTTCTACAAAGAATCTTCTTTAATGTTATAAAGTGTGATAAGAAACATTAAATGACCTTTTTTTTTTTTTGTATTTTCACAGTGCTTTTAGTTTTTATTTTCATGTACTACTTTTTTTTTCTTTTTTTCTATTTGTCTTTTTGTTATGTTAAAGCATACAGTAGTTATCTACATATATAGAAAAGTTCATTGCTAATATGTACATACAAATATCTTCACAATTCAAAAAATTTCCAGACCTGTGCGGGGAAGTGCAAGAGTCAAAAAGTTTCTATCTCTCATCAAAAATATATGAGAAAATTTTCGCTTATTTCTCAGTTACTCGAAGAATATTAGTTTTATTCATATAACATAATATTAAATTTATATCTATACTATTTTCACTTTTCGAAGTCAGTATTGCGCTAATGGAGGCAGTAACTTAACATATAAATGTTTGTAGGAAATTCTAAAAAATATATCTCTGTCAACCCTAAAAAAGTACTTTTTTAATTTTAACATATGTTAACATGATGTTTCAAATTGTGCAGAAATAATTTTAATTTTTTTTTTTCACATGAAAATTTTAAAAAGGGAATTTATATTTATATTTGTTAAAAAAGTAACATAAAATAAAAATATCATAAAAATTTTCGATTTTTAATGAGATATTCCAATTTTTGTTTGCCAATTTTTTTATTTGTAAGAATGAATGATCCTGTTTTTTCTTTAAGTTTTTATTTTGGAAAAGTTTGATAAAAGTTAAGTGTGTTTCTTACTAACAAAGCTGTTCTAGGCCTGTTACATTTATTATCATAGATAAGCTTACAATTTATATTTTTCTCGTACTTAATAGAAATATATCGGAATTTGGTGAATTTGGTGGATTTTCTTTTGACGTTTTTAGTTTTCATATATGTCGTTGGAGAAATTCGAAAGTTCACCGTGGTAAGCATAATTTTAGTGCTGCTACCATATGGACCATAGATAATATGAATAGTATAAAATATAAATAATATAACTTACCATTATTACTTTGGATAAATAGTAAATTTTCTAATATGGTAGATAAACTTTTGGTTATTATGGTAGCTACCATGATCAATTTTCGAATTTCACCATAGCTATTAACAAATCGTTTTTTAGACCCATGCAATCATAATAGCTTCAAGAGTTCAAGAAAATATATTGTACTTACATTATATATATATGTATGTATGTATCCATATATCCTATACATTTTGTGGAATATCAATATAAAATAGATGAGAGATACATACATACACATTTTTAGCTTTTTTTTCTACCCTCTAGATCATGCCATTCCTTTTTTTATTTTTCATCTTTTTTATTATTTTTTTATAATTTTTTCGGGCCATAAGACATACATATATAGGTATGTGTAAATTCTGGTATATTATCTTAAACATTCATATTTATATATACAATAGCATACGTTAACTATGTATATGTATATTTTATAGGTACATATATTGATATAGTCAGATCTATATGTTTTTTTAATGTGATATATGAAAATGTACAAAAGGTTTCGAAATTATAATATATACATTACATACTACATACGTATATGTGTATACACATATATATGTAGCACATAATATTCTGATTTTCAGCCAGACTATAAACTACTATTTCCATGAGTGTTTCATGATTAAAAATTAAAACTCGTAAATATGTCTTTTAAAGATTTTACCAAATTAGATGAATAATTTAATGTAAAGAATAGGAAAGAAAGAAAGAAATATATACAATATACATATATAGATTTTTAGAATAACTAAGATGAATATATATATTTACTATGTACTAATACTCTTATATATAATTTTTGAATGTAAAAAGACGATATCATAAAATTTGATGGGTGGTATATACGAGTATACATATACTACAGTGTAGTATTTATAATAAATACGGGGTGAAATCAAAGGGTGAATGAAGTGGGAGCAAAACATACATACTACACATATATTAATATATATAATTTTATAAGAATATAAAAAGTAAAAAAAACTAAAAGGTAAGAAAAAAAAATCTCTTTTACTTTTTTTTTTTTTTAAATCTTCTAGATGTCGAAACATTTTCAGATACTTTTGCTTGTTTGCTTCAAAATATAAATTGTATATGGACGTACATAAATATATCTACTCATGAAACATTGTATATTTATGTTTAGTGTCAGGTATAAACAAGGTAGATATAAATGTGAAAATCCACTATTTTCATGTATTTATGTATGTACCTTTATTTAACTGTATGTACGTTATATTGTGGATAAAAAAAAAGGTAGGTACTAATAGATATATGAGATTTAATTCAAAATCATTGAATTGCTTTCAAATGTACGAAAAAAAAAATAATAATAATAATAATGAGAAATACATATACATATGTATGTATCTACATTTATACACATATATGTATGTTGTAAAAAAATGAAAATATATATAGAAACTATTTCAGAAAATAAAACAGAGATTGATTTACAGTTTATAGCTTTAAATTTTCACTTAATGATGAACGAAATTTATGATTTTTGTCAATGTTCCAAACAGGTGAAAATAATATTCAATTTATGACTTTGATTATAAATTTTTTATGTCTTATTTTTCATTTACTTTTTGTTTCTTTATCATTTCTTTTGTTTTTTTTTTTTTTATTATTGTTTTAGTATTTTGAATTTGAAAAAAGTAAGAAAAAAATTTTGTAATGGGAAATATGAAGTAGATGTGTGTTTCAAAGTTTAAGCATATTATTAATCATAAATCATTTGCATGAATTGAAAGTGCTTTATTTTGTGAAAAAATTGAAATCATAATAACAAAAGAATTTAAAAAGTGGAGAGGCTTAATTTATTTTCTGTACAATCTAGAAGATTTCATTGAACAATTCTAGCAAACTTTATGTACAGTATTTTTTTGTAGAAACATTACAATGAATTTTTAGTAATTTTCATTGTAATTAGAAAAAAGGTTATTGTCACTCACAAGACAGTTTTTAAATCTTATTTGCCAAATAAAAATAATAACAAACGTTTTATAGATGATACACGAATATTTTCTACGTTTTTCTACGCCTGGTATGTCAATGAACCTTTTTCAAGATATTTTTTGAAGCAAACTACACAAAAATCAAAAGAAATTTAAAAGTGAAAATACTATACTTAAAAACTACAAAAAATGGAGTTCTAATGTCGCTTTTCTGTAATTGTCTGGAAGAGAATTTTTATACATTATTGTATAACATAAAGCAATTAATAATAAAAATTTTAATCCAAAAAACATATAATTATGAAATAGAGTATAGAAAATCCGATAAAATGAGTCATGCGGATGCATTTTCTCGCCTTCCTTCGAATGAAGAAACTCATATTGAGCCTGATTTAATAAATTATTTTGATGTAAATAAACAGAAATTGGTAAATGGAAAAGCTCTAATTGTAGAAACAAAACGTGATTAAAGTTCTAAAGCAAATTTTAAAATTTATAAAAAGTGGTTGGCCAATTAATGTCACTAACTATCTTCAAAAGAACCTAAAAAACAAAAACATACTAGCAAGTGATATCACAGAATTGTGGTATCAAAACGATTATAAGGAAAAATTTTACAAAATTTACATGAGTCTCACTATGGTATAGTTCTAAAGGAAAAATTTTTGCGATCACATTTTTGGTGGCCATTATGTGATAAAGATGTGGAAAATTTCGTGAATCATTGTATAATTTGTTAGAAAACACAAAATAATAAAAGGGAATAGATACAACATGGATACAGTCAAATTCTTCTTTTGAAAGAGTGCATTTAGATTTTTGCCATTTTGGGGGTAGAACGTTATTAGTTGCAATAGATAGTTATAGTAAATACTGTGAAATTTGGGTAATGAATAAAACAAATGTATTCTCAGTAATAAAAAAATTGAAATTATTTTTGGTTATTGGGAAACCAGAGAAAGTCGTTATACATAACGGTCCACCATTTTAGTCATGTGTTTTTAGGAAATTTTGTGAGACACAGGAAATTCAGTTCTTGCACAGCCCACCATATCATCTTCAATCTAATGGGTTAGTTGAACGGATAATACAAACAATTAAAAAGTACTTGAAGAGGTTTTGTCTTGACAATCAACATAATTTTGAACTACAAAATAAAATTGATAAGTTTTTGTATCATTATAGAAATACACCACGTACAAATAGTTCCAAGTCTTCTTCTAAAATAATATTTTCTTTCAAACCAAAAACAAGTTTTGATTTAATTAGAGCTAATAAAAATGAAAATGTTAATTTTAGGGGAAATCCAGTAAACAATATATTAAAAGAAAGTTCTAAAATGTGTATTAAAAAAAAAAAAAAAAAAAAAAAAGGGAGATTCTATATAGGAATCATTATAATCATTTAATTCACTGGATACCAACAGTGGTTACTAAAATATTGAGTCCTTTAAGATATCCAATAAAAGTAAACAATTATTGTATATTTGATATGTACATGCGAAAATTTCAAAATCGATTAGATCTCAAAGAAATGATTCTTATATAGATGCTTCAAACAATTATACCTATATATGTAGAGTTAAGAAACCAAACAAGTAACAAGAATTTAAATGTTTTAACTCAAAAAACAAAATAAAGTAAAACGTTGTTCAAATAGAATAAGGAAACAACCAATACGTTATCCGCAACCTGAATTTTGAAAAAAAAAAAAAATGTATATATAGTACATATAGTGTAACTTTGTAAAATAAAAAAAATAAATAAAGAAGTGAATTAAAATAAAGTGGATCAAATTAAAAGACACAACAACTACATATACATATATTCAATTTTATAGCAGAAAAAATAGTATAGGTATATGTACATTTTTTTTTTTTTTTTTTCAATTTATTTTACCCATAAGAAAATTAAAATTTAACCACACTTAATAAAATTTGTGTACTTTTTTTAAAAATTGGCTTTTGATCAATTTGAAAGCATCAAGAAAAAAAAAAAACGATGAAATAAAGTAAAATAAAAATAAAATTTATCTCGATAATTTGTTATCATCAATTTTCTTGTATTACACAACCACATGTACTACATACATGTATAGATATACAAATATTCAATAAACATAAATAAACAATGGGGCATCATCATCATGATCATCACTTTCATTATATCGGCTGCAATATGCATGGAGACTCTAAGGACAAAAAATGTGTGTACATGTAATATATGTATATTAGTATTACACATAAGTGCATATGTATGTATTTATATTCTCTAATCGTATATTTTATTAAAGTTTTAATAAATATAACACTCGCCATCTCTCTAGACAGGTTAACACAATTATAGACAAACTCAATTTTTATTTATATCCAACTTCAATAAATGTAATAAAAAATCCAAAACACGCAACATGTACAATGTACATATATAATATCCTCATCCATAAGGACGATGACGACAACCATAAAAACCAAAGCCCCTTCTTTTTTTCGTTTTTTTTTTTTTTTTTTTACCATCAACTAGGATATGTACATATAATAATACACAATTTTGCAATATAAAAATTTTTCATACAATGTTTTTTTTGGGAGGAATGGGATACACATCTAACATTAGGTAACGATAAAAGGGCACTATGAGGTTAAATCGGCTTAATTAAGATGAGACAACTATAAAGTTTTTATTTTATTTTTCTCTTCTGTTGTTCCTTTTACCTAAGTCCATTCGGACTTTTCCTCTTCTTTTTTTATGTATTTTTATATTTGTTTTTTATTTGTGCTTTTCATTATTCTTACAGTAATTTGTAACGAATATATGTAGGTACTTTATAAACGTATCTCTTTTCCTTTATTCTATTCTATGTAATTTTTTTTTTTGCCTCATATAAATTCATATATGAAATATGTATGTATTGTGATAGTCGCATTTCGCATTCCTGTGTATTTTGTAGAATATCCTTAACTACATCGTAATTTTTCCTAGATACTTATATATTATACTCGTATACGATGGCTAACAATGTCATGTTTTAACACCCAACAACAAGCCAAATAAGCAGCCACAAATAGCAATCAAGAACAAGGGATTTACATTTTAGTTTTGGTGAACACTTGAAGAGCGAACAACAGTCATTTATGAAAAGAAGACCAAGAAAAAAATTTAAAAAAAAAGGATATAGCTATCATTAAACGAATAAACGTATGCCGGTATGCGACAGATGAACAGATTGACAGACGAAATATACTTAGTTGATATCATTTTTATAAGGATGCTTTGTTGCGAAATTAAACACTTTCTACTTTCTTTTATATAGGTACTACACATGAAAATAGAAAATTTTAATAACCGCACTATAATCTGTCGCATCTTCATTAATCGTATACATACTTTATACTATATATCATATGTACATAATCGTATATGCTTCATTTCAATTTATCTACTCACAATACACTTCTTAGTTTGTTTTAAGGACATTTCAAATTAATAAATTCTTAAACAAAAGTTTTTATTTCTATTATCAAACAACTTCTTATTCAAACTACAACTTAAATTCTAACAAAATAATGAAAATATTGTATGTAAAATAACCTCGGTTTGTATCTTATCAATTTGTATTATTTTGTACTTTAATTTATTCTTATTTGATTTATCAGTTTTTACTTTCTAATATTTGAAATGATTAATTTTAAAATAATAATAATTGAAAAATAACAAATGATTGATATGAAAAATAGAGAAAATATTTATATTATTATTTAATGTGTCATGTCTTCTAAACTTAAGTTTACGGTTTATGATACATTGGTAATACTTGTTTATGACCATTAAATGTTGTTTCATTAATTTTAATACTACAATTTTGAAAACTTATCAAATTATTTTTTTATATAATATATTATAAATTACTACAATTATTTGTTAAATCTGTTTCATATATATTTTTAGTTAAAATCAATTCATCTTCTATTTCAATGATTTCTGATTTTTTATTAAATTGAATTAAATTTTGCTGGTCCAATGCTTAATTGTTCAATAGACCGTTTTTGCCGAAATTGAGTTATGCAGTGTTCTATAGTAAACATATCATGCTCTAACGTTTTCTGTTGTTAAAAATGTTCTATCTACCACGGTTTTTGACAATTTTTCAACATAATGAGAATACTTATTTGTTCAATGTAAGTAGTTAGTGGTGGATATAGAACAAATTATTTCTAAAAGTTTGTGTATGTTTGTTCAATATCCTCTACATTAAACTAACTATGTTCTATATCCGTTTTACAATGTACTTTTTTTTTGTAAAGAGGTACTACAGATTAATATATCGTCAAGATATACTACACAAATTTTATTTATATGTTCTTTCAAAACAAAACTTAACATCCTTTGGAATTCAAAATGTCCATGTTGAGTACTGAAAGCTGTTTGGTGTCTATCCTTCTCGTTTACTAAAATTTGATGGAATCCTTTCGCTAAGTCCAACGTTGTGAAATATTGGCTCTTCGAAGTTTATCGAAAATGTCTTCAATTTCTTCATCTACATTTTTTTTTATGAACTTCTGAATAGAAGTATATTTTGGAATAGATTGTATTGGTGTCTTTTGTTTCAATTTTGTGTGTTATATCATTTACGTGGGTTAATTATATCACCTTCTTTGTAAAACACGTTTAAATTATTTCTTATCATGTTTTTTAATACTGTTTTTTCTTTAATATTTAAATTTTCTGTTTTTAATTTTTTTAACAATTCATTTTCATTAACTGGTTGGAAACTTATTTCGTAAATTTCGTGTACATATTATATATTCGTCGTAAGGTGTCAATTCGTTTTGAAATTGTATTGATTCATTGTTATTACTATATTATTATTTTATGTGTTTTGGGGATGAAACACGTATCTACGAGTCAAATATAAACGTAAGATCCGTTTATAAAAAAATATACATTAAAATAAAAGACTATCACATTGTGTTAGAAAACTTTATTAAAAAATCTTTAATTTACAAAAAAGACGATGTTAACAATTCACAGGCCGAAAACCAACTCAACTTTACTTTTTAAGAATTTTTATTTCAAAATCATATTTTTATGGAAAAAGATAATTTCTCATGAGAACTTAAAAGTGCTGATGAAGTTAAAAATGCAATTTTTCTTTAACATGATACTTTTGTTTTTCAAATATGTTAATTAAATAATTTGTAAATTATTTTGCGACGTAACTTCTTTTAAAGTCACGTTGCCGGATGTTGCATTATACATAACCTACGCGTACATTGTATACTAAAAAATATATGTATAAATAAAATAAATAAATTAACAAAAATTCATATACAAACACCAAAGAAGACCAATAAAGGAGGAATTAGGAAAACGCATTAACCCAAGAAAATACATGAATATCCTTTTTATGTCTTTTTTCTTGTGGTTGACGGCGGCATCACACGATATAAGTAAAAATGTTTAACTAAAATCAGTTTACATGTATGCATTTTCATTTCATAAAATACTTGACTTATACATATATACATATTTCTATTGATTACATTTTATATATGTATGTATATGTATGCACATAAATATAAATAGGATATTTCTTTAACCAATGTTGCACTATCATGATATTACACCTTACTCTTCCACCCACAAAATATTTTCATCACATACACACACATTATTATCACTATGTATCTTCATTTTACAGACTTTTTCAATCTTTTGGTTGCTGTAAGTTTTGTTAAAGGTAAAGCATGATATATTTATGAGGATATGTATAACTGTATATCTACACATATACTTATCATACATACACTATATATATTACGAGTATTATATACATACTCGTATTATTTATATGTATTATATTTTATTTGCTTGTAAGATGTTAAAAATCTATATGAGAAATATCAAGTTATAAGAAATTAAATAAGACGAGGTGGTTATACATATTACATACATACATTATATATTTTTTATAGAAGAGATTTATGCTTGATATGACTATCTACATACATACATATATGTATATATGGTATATAATCATCTCTAGTAAAAGTAACATAAAACAGAACAAAAAAAAACAAAATAAAATTTTTTTTTTTTTTTAATAACATTATTTGTGTAAGAAAAATCATTTGGAATAATATTATAATAACGCCCGCTAGGCTGATACAAATAATTAGCTTCCTGATGGTATATCAATTTTTATACTTCATGGGAGGTAAATTTTATGACGTGCCTTTAATTAGAAACTTCATTAAAACAAAAAGTGTAAAAAAATCAAAAAAGTAAAAAAAAATGTATATAAAACAAAAAAAAAAAAAGATTTGAAATTGAGAATAAATTTGTAATTTAAGATTGAACTTTCTGTATTAAGTTATATTTTAGCAGTATATATAGGTATAAGAGAACACACACACATACACTAAACAAAAGTAAGAGGTAAATACATTAAAAGGTATTAAAAAAACTAAAGAATATCTATCTATCTAACAAAGATTATTATTATTATGTACGGATAAAAATAACAAATATAAACATCAATGTAATTAAATAGATACAGATACTACATAGATAGATCTAAATAAAATAAAATACATGATATATTATGACCCAGTATGGGGAACATAGTATTTTAACATGTGTTTAGGTGTAATGGTTTAGCATCTGCTGTGAATTTTTTATTTGCAGATTCAAAAAAGGAAAATTAATTCTAAAAAAAAAATTAAAAGGAAAAAATCTTTATTATTATTTTATGGATATCTCCTTTTTTATTTTTATTTTATTATCTTATTTTTTATTTTATTTTTGACTTTTACCCCGAGATGATTTTAACATGAAAAAGGTAAAAATTAACCTAATAAAAAAAGTTAATTTGTATTTTTTCTTTTTTTAAAGTGAATTGTTTTTTTTTTTTTTAAAGAAAAAAAATCTAAGGTGCCCAAATATGAAAGTAAAATGTTCTTGTTGTCACGAAGAATTTTTTTCTATAATACATATATTGTTTTCATTTCCACCTCCAATTGGAAAATATAATATCAAATTTTATGACTTAAAGTTTAAAATGAGCGGTTACTACTCAAAGAAATATTTTTGTATCTACTTACTTTAAGTAAGAAGAAAAGCATGAAAATTTTTAAACTAAGGACTACTTTTCACACTCAATGTACATTTTAAAGATGAAAAATGATATTCAAAAAAAAGTATGGTTATAATGTTATTTTCATTCTTTAAAAAATTCAACTACCTCTTGAATTAATTGAAAGTAAAAAAATTTACTTGATGTTTTTCAACATTGAAATTAGATAAGACTTTTCAAAGATACCTTATTTTAAAAAAAATTAGTTTAAAATTTAAAATTTAATTTTTATTGATGTCTTTATAGCAGTGAATTTTAATTTTTTTTTCTTTTCAAATTCATATTTAATTCATTTTCGGAATTTCAAAATTCTTTAGCTTTTATTCACTTTTTTTCTTGAACACTCAATTATTTTTAAATTAAATTTTATTAATTCAACTTGAGAATTTTTACTAATAATGTGTTTGTATAATAACTTTGATATTAGAAAAAAAAATTAATTAAAAGGATCGATTTTTCTTGATTATTTTTTGAAAGACAAAATTTAAATCAAATTATGGGACTATTAATTATGTAATTTGAATTCTATTTTGCTTTGAGCTCAGTATTGAGATGTAGATATTAACAATATGTTTTTAAAAAAAAAAAAAAAAAAAAAAAAAAAAAAAAAAAAAACTTGTATAACCCGCCGTAATTTGAAATGTAATTTGGTAAGTTGGATTTTTAATGAAAAAAAAATCTTAAATGAAATAAGTTTCAAGTTCAATTATTATTCTAGCGCTTCAAAAATAAGCGTATTGGAAGCGCTTCTTCATCATAGTTTTTTCGGAACTCTTTTGAAGCTCTTATAATTTGTACACTAAATACGCAATTATGAATTTTTTTATTATGCAGACGCTATAAGATATTACGAAATAGTCTCATTCTTTTGTGTGAAGTTTTTAGATCATTAAAATAACTAAGTATTTTTTTTAATTAAAGTTAAAAAAATAAACTATTAAAAATTAATGAATTAATAAAAGTTATTCATTTACGTTGTATTAGAAATTGAAAAATAAATGTTGATTTTGAAAAGAATAAAAAGCATTTTATTAATTAAAAACACTACAGAAATTCCAGAAAAGCTTTAAAAGCATCTTAAAATATGAAGCGCATTTAAAGCGCTTTTATGGGAGCAAAAATGAAGCGCTTGCTTCTGCGGACATCTAATATGCTAAAAAAGAAATGAAGCATCATACAAAGAGTAAGCGCTTAATGCTTCAGAAGAATCGCTTCTACAGCGCTATTTGAGTGGTTCATTAGCCGCTGGATATGTACATATTTTATTTTTAAGACGCATATTGTTTGTTTTTGTTGTTTTGATGGAATTGTAACGTACATAATAGCAACATCATAACTTCAACAAATTCTTAACGGTATTATTTTGAATTATAATACTTTATGTATGCCAAAAGTATGCTTGAACCGGTAAATACTTTTTTTTCCTTGCTAACTTTATGTTACATGATGTAAACAAGAAATAAATGTAAATGCTGCTGTTTGTGTAGTATCTATATATGAACACATGTATGTATGTAATGTACACAGAAAAAAATTGGAAGCTAAATTTTAAATCCTTGGAAAGTTTACAAGAAAATCAAAACATTTCAGATTAGAAATTAGGTCTATACAATATATTGCCCAGATAAGTGAAGAATCATTTCCTAATTTTAATGAAATTTAAATAGGTTTTAAATATGAAAATGTATGAAGTTGTTCAAAATAATGTACAACAATAAAACTTGATATATGTTATGAATACTTTCCTATTGAAGAAAATAATGAATTTTTTTTATTTTGTACTAATAACTTGGAGTGTAAACCAACATCTAATTCTATAAAATTGAATAAAACTTTTATTATCAATGAAAATATTATTTGTTAAGTAAATTTTATATTTAAATAAGTAATTCAATAAAATAATTAAAAAAAGTGAGTTTTGTATTATTTCGTTTGAGATTCCAGCAGGTTTAACAATTGGAGTTTAAATTTTAAACCTTATTTTCTAAGACATAAAGGTTTAAAAATAAATGGTTTTAAAAATTTAGATTTAATTTAAATATTACCAGTTTTGATTCAAAACCTTCTTTAAGTTTACTGATTAAACCACTAAGTTTAAATTAAAATAAAACTTTCGTATAGTTTGAAAAAGAAACATTTTTTTCATTGCAATTACATACCTATATACAAACCAGAAAGATTAAATTTAAAACTTTTTTTTTTTACTGTGTATATTATTTATCAAATATGTTGTATACAGCTACAAACGATGGCTGTTTTATTTACATTTTGTTGCAAACTATAAGGATACGATATTTATGTACATATGTATATTAGAAATTCTTTATTCGCATATTACAAAGTACATGTTAAGCTATGTAATACTATATATAGTAATTAAACATATTTGAATATCATATGAATACAACATTATGTTTTTTAATATGTATGTATCGTGTATTTCTAAACAATATACCGTATAAGGACATCACTGCACCGCTCCCATCATCATCATCACCATAATTATCATCATCATTGTCATTATTACCATCTGAGCAATTTAGAATTGAAGAATCATGAACTAAAAGCGCAACCATTTGTTGTTTGTTAAAGGCTTAAAAGTTGAAAATGCAAAAATGATGTGCAGATGAGTGTGAATGTATAAGAATACATACCCTGCAACACACTAACGGGTGATTCACCGATGAACTACCAGTTAGTTATACCAGTAGTTTCTCAGTTAAAAGGGATAGACTATCGGGATAACCTTATATACTTCCTATCGATGTGCATACGTGTGAGAGGCCATCTCTTTCCCACACGCATCAAAAAAGTTTTATTTACTCATTTTTTCTCACTATTTTTATTTGGTAACGTTCCAGTATTTTATCGGGTAGACTTACCGGTAGACCACCTATAACCTATTGGACTAACCGATATTCCTCACACGTATGCTGAGGTGTGATGAACTGGTAGTTTATCGGTGAATCACCCGTTAGTGTCTTGCAGGGTATGTATTCTTATATGTACATTCACATTCATCTGCACATCATTTTTGCATTTTCAACTTTTAAGCCTTTAACAAACAACAAATGGTTGCGCTTTTAGTTCATGATTCTTCAATTCTAAATTGCTCAGATGGTAATAATGACAATGATGATGATAATTATGGTGATGATGATGATGGGAGCGGTGCAGTGATGTCCTTATACGGTATATTGTTTAGAAATACACGATACATACATATTAAAAAACATAATGTTGTATTCATATGATATTCAAATATGTTTAATTACTATATATAGTATTACATAGCTTAACATGTACTTTGTAATATGCGAATAAAGAATTTCTAATATACATATGTACATAAATATCGTATCCTTATAGTTTGCAACAAAATGTAAATAAAACAGCCATCGTTTGTAGCTGAATACAACATATTTGATAAATAATATACACAGTAAAAAAAAAAGTTTTAAATTTAAGCTTTCTGGTTTGTATATAGGTATGTAATTACAATGAAAAAAATGTTTTTTTTTCAAACTATACGAAAGTTTTATTTTAATTTAAACTTAGTGGTTTAATCAGTAAACTCAAAGAAGGTTTTGAATCAAAACTGGTAATATTTAAATTAAATCTAAATTTTTAAAACATTTATTTTTAAACCATCCTCTCGTTTGATATTGCCTATCGGACAGCACGAATCACAAGCAGATTATACAAATACTCTCTCGAAGGTTTTGCTAAAATATTTTTTTCGATGCGCATGCGCATAATAATAATAAAAATTTAAATAATTTAGGATTGCCACATATGTATGTTGAAATTTTAAGTATTGCCATTGTTTATAAAAAAGTATGAAATTACAATATGATATTCAGTATTCTTAATTTTATTTTAAAATTTAAATTTATTATTTTTAATATTTGTACATAATTGTTAATTTTATATTTTATTTTTAATAAAATTTTTATTTGATGTTTGATATATAAAATTATGTTTTCAATATGAATTTAATTTTGAATTTTGGTATGAATTAAATGTATGCATATATTCATATTTGTTTACTTATTTTTTTTTTTTTTATGTATTTTGTTTCATTTTTGAACCAACATCAGCAACCGAAAGGATGAAATTAGACAACGGGAAATTCAAAAAATATTCCATATGCAGATGACATGATTAAAACAGAATTATTAAGTATTGTAAAAAAACATAAAAAAATTATGAAATATATGATACTTCGATTACCGCCTTACCATTGTGTTCTCAATCCAATAGAAATGATATGGGCTCAAGTTAAAGGATTTATTCCTGCACATAATAAAACCTTCAAGTTATCGGAAGTGAAGGAATTATTAAAACAATCAATAAGATTGTTGGTTCGGATGCGTTCGACATGTCGTTGAAAAAATAGAAACAAATATGTGGACAATGGATTGTAGAAGAACAAATACATAGTAAACTAAAGCTTATAAAAACAAATTTACAGTCATCCATGTCCCAAGACAGAATGAATTCGTTATCAATAGAAAATGATGATGCAAAAAATATAAATATAGAAAGTGTAATGAAAGAATTTGCTGACCTGAAGGGGAGAAAAAAAATGTTTTAGGTAGGTGGTTGAGAATACTAATGTTTGTTGAAAAATAACCCAGATAATAAATTCATAACTATATTTTTTCTTTTTTGAAAATTTTTATAATTTTACTTAGAAAGGACGAAAATTTCAGCTTGCCCAGGGCGCCAGCAACCACGGAGCCAGCCCTGTTTATTAATATCAATAAAGATAATATTTTTACATAAGGAAAATTTATAGAAAGCCATTTGGCAAAATCAAAAAGATTTCTTTACCATTAGCAGTTAAGAAATTATATTTAGATGTAGGATGTATTTTAGGTTAAGACAAATGATTTTTTTTTTCAAAATGTAAAAAATAAAAAAAAAATTGAATGAAATTGTTACATGGAAAGAATTTTATGTTCTTTAATTGTTTTTCTTCCCTTTTCATTCTTCCTTCAAACTGTTCATTAAGTAGTAGTTTTTCATATATTTATATTTACTTATAATTATACATATACATATCTACATGCATAAACATATGTATATAAACACATGATACATATGTATATTATGTAACTTTTTTATGGAATATAATGCTGGCTGGTCGAAATTAATAACATTAATTAAATTAACAATAAACATATTCCTGCTAATCAGTTTCATGGCGACACTGTGATACTCTACTGTCAAATAGTTTATGCGATACCTCAATTAGTCTGTGTATCGTGATTGATATATGAGTCGCTCAGAAGCCAATGCGGTTAAGTCCATTTTTTGATATTTTCTGATATTTTTAAATTTTGATGAATTTTTATTCTTTAAAACATTCTTAAGCGATATTTTTACTAATTTTTCTAAAATGATTTAGAACATACATATTTGGAAACTTACAAGCCAACTAAAATCTACCTTAAATCTTTCAAAAGTAATTGAAAAATAATTGTATTTTTTACTTTAAATTTATTTTTTTTAAAGTAAATTATAAGAATTACAATTTATAAAATAAATCTTATTTTTTTTTTCGTTTTAAAAAATAAAATAAAATTACCTATTTCAGTTTTTCCCTTCTTTTTGTAAACAGAATTAGGATGTCCTTTCCAAATTTAAAAAAATTATATTCGCCTAAAAATGGCTAAAAATCTTTCACCTTTATTTCTTGATACTTTTATTCCTTCTTCACTGCTTTCATACATTTTTTCTACTAGAGGATCATCTTTTAATTCTTCATTAGAAACTTGTTCAAATGATGGATGTTCATTAATATGTTGTACCATCCATTCATTTAATTCTTTAACATCAGTTATTGTATAAATCATTCCTCCTTTCCTTAATACATATGCATATTCTGAAAGTAATGATGTATTTATAATTCTCCATTTGTGTTTTGCTTTTTTGAAATGTGGATCTGGATATAAAAAAAACATTTTTGATAATTGTCCTTTATAAAAGAAATTTGGTAAATATTTCATTGCATTTGTACGTAAACATGCAATATTATTATATTTTTCTGGATGTATTGAACGTAATGCTTTTATTCTATCTACAACATAATCTGATACTTTAACACGAATTTCCATTCCAAGTGAATATATTTTAGGATATAATTCACCGAGTTTTATTAAAAATCCACCATAACCACAACCTATGTCAGCAAATTCAACTTTTCTATCACCAACATTTGGATATAATGTGCTCCAATCGAATAAATCTGGATGAGATGGATAATCAAAACAATGATCCGCTATGGGATTTGAATGTGCTCGCTGTCTATAATATCGTTTTTGTGGTAGCTGTAATAAACCTTCCATGTTGCTGGTTCTGTATTCAATAAGTTTAATTTAGATTTCTGGTTCGATAAAATTATTGTTCAACTCCACATGATTCGACTGCTAAGAAGACTGTAAAATATATTGTATCTTAATTTCAGAAATTGTATTATTTACTAGTCCTTACCATTATAATAAATTTAAATACTGAAAAGTGAAAACCTAAATTAAGTTGTTGTAGGTTAAAGTTAATTATTTAAAATTTCCCATTGATGGGCACAGCACATGAAAAAGCAAAAAAATTAAAAATATACTTTGTTTTGTCCGGCGAATTAGGATTTCAGTAGAAGACGGATACCTTGTGGTTGTGACTTGTGACTTATGAGTTGTGAAGAGTGGGGTAATTTCTACGATACAGCAATTGCTGGACGAGTTTTTTGCGTTTTGCTTTGAACTTGCTGCGTGATGTACTCTTGCATTTACACAGTCCAGCAATCATCCATACAGCAAAATGACAGATAATGCTTCTTCTTTAAAATTTTCTTTTGTTCGA
The DNA here is from genome assembly GCA_939192795.1 of Bombylius discolor. Lineage (NCBI taxonomy): Eukaryota > Metazoa > Arthropoda > Insecta > Diptera > Bombyliidae > Bombylius > Bombylius discolor. The sequence goes on along the minus strand of OW584243.1, from coordinate 31,242,456 downwards.
ATATTCTTATATTTACATTTAAATAAACGTTAAGTAATTTGAAAAAAAAAATTACTTAAAATATTGTTTTTTTATTTGAAAAATAAAAAATATAAAAAAATTATTTAATTTTAAAATTAAAAAAAGAATTTTATTCACCTATTTCAATGTTTCATCACTTTCGAAAAAAATAAATTTTTTTCACTTTTTGAATTTACTTTTTCTCTTTATAAAGTAACGATTTTTAATACTGTTTTCATAAAATCGAAGAAGAAATAAAGCAGAGTTGAAAAAATTACGAAAAAGGAATAGAGCAAATGTCAAATTGCTCGATGAAATTTTTGGTACACAAGTGATGTGCTATGTGATCATGTTAAGTAGACAAATTTGACAGCTAAAATGGCGTCACTAGCTGTGTTTTATTGGAACTGATGAATTAATTTGTCATCACTTCAGTTTTGCTCAGATCCCTTATCTTCTTCTTGAAAATAGATTTACTTTAAGTGACTAATAAAAAATGTTCATTTCATCATATGACATTGACATATGGGAGTGTTGTTGAACGTTCATTTAAAATTTGTTTTGAATTTTATATATTATATTATACAGACATATATTTTTTATGCAAAATTCAATTAAATCAGCTAAAATTAAAAAGTTCATTAAATATTCATAAATGCAAATTCAATTATCTTAGAAATTTACCAAATAATATTAAAAAATACCAATTGAAATTTCATATCAAAACTTAAACGTTCTAGTTCCTTATCTTATAATCGTTTTTGATCCTTGTTTAAAGTTTAAAGACCTAAAAGCCACCGTTAGTGAATTTTGAAATTTCAAGAAAAAATTTATATTTTCTTATAATATAATCTCAGAAGTTTTTTGGTAAGGAAAATTTGTAATAAAAAAACTGCAAACTTTTTTTTTAAAGACAATTTTTAATTTTTTATTAACATTACAGCTACGACTTCTAAAAAACAAGTTAAATAGGTATCACTTACGGTTTTGTAGAAAAAGAAAACGAAAATGATGAAATCAGCTGATATCATATACGCACAGTATAGTAAGAAACTGTTATTTCTATCAGAATATGTAAAACAAAGAAATGTTCTGTTGATTGTGTAACTGTAACCTTTTATTAATTTGAGACGTGCCATTTGTCATATTTTTTCTCACTTAAAAAAGAAGAAGACAAACTAAGCCAAATATGACTGAACTGATCATATACAGAGTGATTCAGTTTAGGTGTCCGATTCGGAAACTACAGATAGGTCCCGAGGAGACAAACAAAAAATTGTATGGGAGGGTTGGGGTTAGGAAATCTCAACCGTTACGATGTTAGAGGGGAGTAAAGATTTTTGGTACTTTTTCCTTGCTTTACCCAATAACTTTTTACAGAGGCACGTTAGGGTCATTCTTTTTTTTTTTTTGCGAAATTATAGAGGACCTCTGTTTCTTTCCAACAACATCTTACATGCCTCTGAAACTCTTACCTCCAACTCTTAAGGTCTCGAAATTGAAGCTTGGGTTATTACGTGATTTTGTAATGTGTATTTTATATTTCTTCTTGAATTGTTTTGTAGTGTTGGATTTTTTTAGTGAAATTTTGTTAAGTATGTAATTAAATTTTTGAACATGTTTTTTGGGTATTTGTAGTGAGCCTATTATCAAGAAGAAGATAAGGGATCTGAGCAAAACTGAAGTGATCATCTATCACTTTCTCAGTTCCAATAAAACGCAGCTTTTGGATTAATTTCAATTTTTATCCATTGAATTCTCACATCAAAGGGCATAAACACATTAGGTGAATATAACAACAGACGCAAACCGGTTTTAAAACCTGTTTTTACAACTGATCAAATTACATCTGAAGGTGGCACGACCAGTTGTAACGAGAGTGTGAGTGTATTACAACCGTGAAGTTTAAGTTATTTTGGATGATTCTTATTATACTAAGTTGAGAAAAAAATTATACCATTATTGTTACAACCAGCACAAAATAACCGGTTTAACCACCTAATGTGTACAGACAGAAATGCTTCACTCACTGAAAGTCATCCAAGAATTTTCCTAAATACAAGCTAGTAGGTTTACGGACTTAATATTTGACATTATTCTAATTTACATTTCAATTCTTTTCTTAAATATTTAAATTAAATTAAATTTTTGCTTGTAAACATTATCTAAAAATATTTCCTTATACAAAAACAAAATCTTGAATTGTTCCCAATTCAATTTCATCATATTTTGAAAATTCTAGAAATTTCTGACATTTTTCGTACTTTCTCTAGTGAACAAATCATTTTTATTTACGTCTTCAACAATTTTGAGGTTTTTATGCAATCAATTTCTAAACGAAAAGGCATTCTTTTAGGTAGGAATTTTAATTTCTTCATACTTTTCAATTTTTTTGTTTTCTTTTAAAACTTTTAATTGTTTTGTATATAAATTTCATGAAATCGAAAATTAAATTAAGAAAAAAAACAGTTACGACTGATGAGAAAGAAAAAAAAGAATTCGAAGTGTTTCATATAGAAATTTAATTATTCCGAAAAGAAAAAAAAATTAAATAAGTGAATTTCCTGTGATAGGTGAAAAATAATATATTGCCCCAATGAGGGGCAAAAAAGATAATTGTACGTACAATAGACAATTTTATTTTTGTAATTTATATTCAATACGTTCAACAAATCAAAATTATAAAGTGCCAGTGGTAGCTTCAGCAAGTGAGCCTGAAGCCCACCGTGCAGATTTGATGGGAAAATTATGAACCAGGAGCCTTTAAACTATACACTGACGCAGATTAGTATTTTGGTTAAAAATCTGACGAAAAAAAATTTTACAAATAATTGCCGTCTTATAGCACAGGTAAGTGTACTTAGATATTGTATTTGTATTCTGTATTTTCCAACGATGTAAATATAGGATATCCATTTTTTTCTGTGAAATCTGCAATGTGATTCATGAAATCTCCGTGATATCATTTTCATTGTCCAGAGACAAAGTCATAATCACATACTAAATACTCACGTTACTGGTGGTTGCTAGCTCCTTTATCTTAATTTTGATCCAAAATAAAAATAATTTTAGTATTTGGAATTTGAAATAAACATTTTATATTTTTACAAATAACAAAGAACGTTTTTTCAAAAAAAAAAAGTACAGCTAATGACGTGTAAAAAATCATGAATAGTAAATTTCATTTTTTTTTTTTGTCGAAGAAGAAAAACAAAAAAATAATTTAAAAATGAAAGTGAAATCATCAATGATGCACACTTTTTTTTTTGTGAATTTACTGAATGACGTAAGTTGGAAATACTATATGGAAATGGAAAAATAATTTACCTAAGGGTACTGCCAAATAAACAAAAAATATTACATGTAAATTGTAATGTCGTTTCGTCTTGGATCACTTTAATGTACTGTATACACATTAGGTGGTTATAACAACTTCTGCAAACCGGTTTACTAACTTGTTTTTAAAAGTGCTCAAATTATACATAGTTGGCACGACTAATTGTAACGAGAGTCGAGACTGTGAGTGTATTACACCCATGAAGCTAAAATTATTTTAAATGATTCTTAACCAAGTTGGAAAAAATTACACTATTACAACCAGCGCAAAAAAAAAAACCGGTTTAACCATCTAATGTATATAGTGTTATGTCGTTTCATTTTATTGAAACTTATTTTCACACCTGGCAATGCGAGAATGGTTCACTAGTACTAGAAAGACGCCATCATGGTTGCTTCTGCTTCTTCATTCTTGTTGGTTCAATTCGTTCAATTCGTTATTCGCATATTTTCTCAATAGGTCGTGTCGTCGTATGTAATTTTTCAGAAAAAAGTTCATTTTTAAAAAATATTTTTCTTCAATTTTTTTAGTAAAATGTTTTTAATAAAATCATTGAGTGAATCACTAATTCAATTGAAATTAGAAAAACTAGAATTTAAGAAGTAATTGTGATTACTTTAGATTTAGAAACATGAAAAAAAGAAAAGACAAATTGCATTTTTTTATTGTTTGTGATTTATTTTAATATACGGTGTGCAATTTAAAACTAAATTGGAAATATAAAGCTAAGGTAATTCCATTAGAATTTTTATTTTTCAATTATGATTTATTCTTATGCATGTAAAAATTTATTATTTTTTTTAACGAAGAAAAAAAAATTAAAATTCTTGAATTTGTACAAAACAAAAAATTGTACAAAGAAATTAAAATGTAAAGTACCTACCTATCTATTTTTTCATTAAATTATTTCCGTTTAAAGTCCTTGAAGGAAAAAAAATATTGTTTGCACATGCTATTATTTTACATATTTTAGTCATTAGCTACATTAATATCTTGATTCTTGATTTACATGGAAACCATATTTTTGACTAAAGTAATGGTAAAGTAAGGACAAGGTCAGGGTTGCCACTTGAAATTTAAAAAAAGGTGCCAATTTGTTTTCAAAAATTTGTCAAAATGAACCAAAATGTGTCACAATAACGAATGTATTTTATTAAAAACTTATAAAAAATTCAGTTTTAAAATAAATAAAACATAAAATATATACAATCAACAAATTTAAATTTGAATTTGATCTTTTAATGTCAACTCAAAGTTGACATGGAAAAGAGTTCACAGTGTTCCCACTAGTATAAGTACGAGTTTCGAAGTTAAATCAACCTGATATATGTATACATATACATACATATATACAGTTCGAATCTTTTGCAACCAATTTGACTTGTGATCTTTAAATTACATTGAAAAGTGAATTAAAAATCTTCATAAAAAAATCCTTTATAATTATAAATAGGAAAATTTGGCATAATTTCACGAAATTTTCTGTTGTGTCAAAAATGTGTCGTTTGAAAAAAAATGTGTCTGTGTCATTTTTATTCAGATTTTAAAAATTAGGTCACAAATGACATAAATGTGTTAAAGTTGTTACCCTGGTCCCTGGAGAAGGTTTCTCTTTTTTTTTTTTCCTTTTTCTATTTTTTTTTCCTTTCTCTCTTTTTTTTCCTTTCTCTCTTTTTTTTTCTTTCTATAATGCATAGCAACAGTTACCTTATCTTACCTTGCCGAAAATGGGAATTTTCGCACCTTTTTTTCTCTTTCTCCATGTCAAGATTTACTGATCTACACATTTTTATGTTCTTTTATTCCCTGGAAACACCCTGTACATTGTAACATTGTAAATTAAAAACAAAAAAGTGTAACTTCAGGGTTTAAAATTACACATAGACCACACTCTGATTGGTAAAAACAATAGTTTGGTACTTATGGTAATGAATGATGTGTGTTCTTGAAAATATAAGCTAATATACCAAATCAGATAAAGGTATATTCTAGAATTATAAAATAACAGATGTTAATTAAAACATGAAACTTAAGATTCATCCTATATCTCTACTGTACAATGGACAAAAGGCCTAAGTGCATTTTTGGTGATTTTAGGTTAGATATATTTTTGAATAGAAGCCTTAATGGAGAAGTTAGCGATAGTGGCCATTAAAATAAAGGATAAGAAAGAAATTTTCTTAAACAAGAAATTTTTTGTAAAATATTTTGGAAACATACTTTAGAACAGTGAAAGTAACAAGTTGCAGAGAAACTTTCCGCCATTGAATCCACCTTTTTTTTCAAAATATTCATAATAGTTTGATCAGATACACCCTTATCAAACATTTTTTTAACTTAAATTTTTAAACATGGATCACTAGTTTTCGGATTATTCCGGATTCGATTAAAAATAATGTTTTTGAAATGCTTGGGGTGCTAATGTTTTTTTTTTTACATAATTGTTAAATATACCTTAATGTTTACAGTTGCAGAACCGTTTAGTAATAGAACGAAATTAGGACTCAAAGTTTACATCAGACTGTTGAGCTAATAATAATAAGTTAAAAATAACCCTTAGTTACCTGGTAATATCTATAAGTCGGTTATTTGGAACACGAATCAACTAAATTAAAATCACAGTTAACTTTAAGACTATTTTTATTTTGAATTTCCTTATTCTTTTCATAGTTGATGCAATCTTCAGAACAATTCGTAAACAAATTTATATTGCACGAATGTAAAAAATGTAGTTACTTGGATTACACGGTTAAAATATAAAAAACAATAATTTAAGAAATTGGTAGTTTTATAAGAGATATGAAAAATCTTGTAATTAAATCTTTTTTTCCACTTACTTTTTATTTTTCTAAATATAGTTCGTTAAAGAATTTGGCTTAGAAGCGGATCGTCATTATCTGCGTTGTTTATTTTCAACTATAAATCTCTTAGATCCAACACAAACTCCATTACATTGTAAATTACTTAGCATTGAACTTAACGGGCAATTAAGAAAACCATCAGCTGTATCAACAATTTGTTTTGCAATTGAAAATTGTTCAGATAATCAAAAGGTAGAAAATTTTCAAGAATTTTATTTTTAAATTTTCTATTTTCTTTTTCAATAAATGTTTAATTTTTTATTTAATTTTATAGATTTTACAACAATCACCAAATATTATTACACAGATTTGCCGTGTAAATGATAATTGTTCAAAACTTTTGGAATTATTCGTTGCTTTAACATTAACATACTCAGAAAAATATTGTAATTCTGAATTAGGAGGATATTCATATGAAAACCTTAATATTATTTATTCAGAATTTATTGATAATTGTATTAATAAAGACGATATAAAATTAAATGAAATTTCTGAAAATATAATCGAATATTTATTATCATTAATTTGGAATAATAATAATAATAATAATAATAATAATAATAAAATTAATATAATTGATGACAAAATTACAAAATTTCTTATAAAATTACGTAAGGAATATTCAAAAAATAATATACCAATTATATTAAAACCATATTTAAATTCAAAATTTGATTTAGAAAAAGAAGAAGAAGATACTGAAAAAGATTTAATAAAATCAAAAACAACATTAACTACTGCTGCTAGTGTGTACAATTTATTATCAAATAATATTTATAAAGGAAAAGAAAACGATAAAAATTCATCAACAATTATGGAGACAGCGTGGACAAATTTAATATTAGAAATTGGTTATAGTTTTACAATGAATGTTGAAGAATGTAAAAATCATTTAACAAAAACATTTGGTCGTGATATACAAGCACAAGATATTGCAAGAATTATTGGTCTTATGTGTCGAACACATACAAATTTATCAGATTGTAATGTTAATTTACCGACAGCTGGAAATTTTTGGCCTGGTCAAGGAACTGGACCAAATATTCAAGATAATAATAATCCAAATGGTGTCGGTGTTGTTGATAAAAAAGATTTGGTAAAAGGTGTAACAGATTCAACACAATCATGGAAACCAGAAATATTTGTTCAAGCATTAAGAGAATGCGCACCAAATTTAAATTGGAAAGAAGTTTTTATGGCTTTAGATTATCCAGAATTTATAATGAAAGATCGTATTGGATTTAATTTACTTTTAACAATAGTACGTATTGCTTCACCATCTGGTGTAATTGGTTATAGTTTATTAGTTGATTGTGCATATCGTCATTGGGTAAATATTGATGGACAATTCTCATTAATATCAGTTATGTTAAAAAATCCAGATATATTTTCATTTGCTGATTACATTTATACACCAGTTTCTGTTGAGTTATTAAAAACACCACCGGAAACTGATAATAAAGAGATAGCATCATGGAAATCATTACATCTTATTGATATCCTTTTGTACATTGCTGAAAATGGATATTTACCACAAGTTCATGAATTATTCAAATTTCCAGCTCAACATTGTCCTGATGTTCTATTTATGGCTTTACTACAAATAAATCCACCATTAACAATGCTACGTCAAGAATTATTCTCAATTTTGATACCAACATTTTTAGGTAATCATCCAAATTCTGGTGTTATTCTTCATCATGCATGGAATTCATCAAATTTTATTCATACTTTACGACCGATTATTATGCATGCAATGTCTGAATGGTATTTACGTGGTGAAAATGATCAATCAAAATTATCACGAATTTTAGATGTTGCACAAGATTTAAAAGCTTTATCAAGTTTATTGAATGTACGTTCTTTTATGTTTGTCATTGATTTAGCTTGTTTAGCATCACGTCGTGAATATTTAAAATTAGAAAAATGGCTTAGTGATAAAATTCGTGACCATGGTGAAGGTTTTGTACAGGCAATTATAAAATTCTTACAAAGACGTTGCCCACAAATCGCAGGAGCAAAAATACCAGATGATCAACTTCCTAAAGCTGCTCAATTACCACATGAAACTTTAACTACAATGTTAACATGTTTGCAAGGTTGTATTGGTAATGTACAACAAGAATTAAGCGATATAATCATGCAAATGACACAAAATTGTAATATGATCGTTCACAAAGTTAGACAACAACCACCACCGCCAGGTGTAATTCGTACACATCGTGGATTAGAAGCTGCAACATCATTCAATGCCAATTTGAATGCACAGCAAATGTTTGGACCGGCAACAGTTGATGCACTGCCACCACTAAGTACAGCTATGGCAGGATTAAGTTTGACTGGTCCAAATGGTACTTTTAATTTTGGTAATGTTATTGGTAATTTGGTTTCTACACCAGCATCACCATCACGTCTCATACAAGCTCCATCGAATAGTCCATTTACTATGATGTCAATGCAAGCAGCAGCTGGTCCACCAAATGTTAATACTCTTGCAGGTAGAATTCAACCGACACCACCAACAGCAGATAAAATTCATTTGGCAGGGACTCCATCTGTTATTGCAGATTTCACTCAGCAATTATCAAAAGAGGTTGAAGATGAAGCTAACAGCTATTTTCAACGTATCTATAATCATCCACCACATGCGACACTTTCAATTGATGAAGTTCTGGATATGTTACAACGTTTTAAAGATTCAAACAATAGACGTGAACAAGAAGTTTATCAATGTATGCTCAGAAATCTTTTCGAAGAATATCGCTTCTTTCCACAATATCCAGAAAAAGAACTTCAAATTACAGCTCAACTTTTTGGTGGAATTATTGAAAGAAATCTTGTTCCTACTTGTGTTGCTTTAGGTTTATCATTGCGTTGTGTTTTAGATGCTTTACGTAAGCCTGAAGGTTCAAAAATGTATTATTTCGGTATAACAGCTTTGGATCGATTCAAAAGTCGTCTTCATCAATATAACAAATACTGTGAATTTGTTCGTAATATTCCACATTTTCAAGATTTTCCTCCACATCTTATTCAATACGTTGAATATGGTTATCAGAGTATGGAACCTCCAAATAAACCTCAAGGAACAATTATCAATCCAGCTATAGCACAGTCATTACCTCCAAATCATCCAGCAGCACAACCACAACCTGATCCTCAATTGTATCGCAGTAATTCAGTAACTGGAAATATAATCACAACTCCATCACAAGTAACAAAAGCTGTTGTTAATATAACAACACAACAACTTCCATCACGTGTTAAATCAATTGCAACTGCAACCAATATCGATACATTGTTGATGGCAACAGCTGATCGTGACGAAAAAATTAGTGTTCCACCAGATGGAATTCAAGATAAAACTGCATTCATTTTTAATAATTTGAGTCAATTGAATCTTCAGCAAAAATGTGAAGAAATTAAAGAGATTATGACAAAAGAATTTTGGCCATGGATGGCTCAATATCTTGTATTGAAACGTGCTTCAATTGAATTGAATTTTCATCCATTGTATTCAAATTTTTTGGATGCTCTTAAAAATCCAGAAATAATACGTTTAGTTACACAAGAAACATTTCGTAATATAAAAGTTTTACTTCGTTCCGATAAAGGTATTGCTAATTTTTCAGATCGAAGTTTACTTAAAAATTTAGGACATTGGCTTGGTATGATGACATTAGCACGTAATAAACCAATTCTTCATATTGATATCGATTTAAAATCATTGATTGTTGAAGCATATCATAAAGGACAACAAGAATTACTTTATGTTGTTCCATTTGTTGCAAAAGTATTGGAATCATGTGCTAAAAGTCGTGTATTTAAACCACCAAATCCATGGACAATGGCAATTATGAATGTTTTAGCTGAACTCCATCAAGAACCTGATCTTAAATTGAATTTAAAATTTGAAATTGAAGTTCTCTGTAAAACATTGAATCTTGATATAAACGAACTTAAACCAATTATTTATTTGAAAGATACAGAACGTGCTAGAAACATTGAATATCAATTATCACAGCCGAATATTAAAAAACAAAATGAAGTTCCACAACCAGTTATTGAAGATCAAGTGATTACAATGAATCAAAATGTTGTAGTAGCAAATTCTTCACCAAGTGCAAATAGTGAAAATGCTGGTCAAATTCCAATTAATCCACCAGAACCACGATTCGGTTATAATGACATCAATGTATCAAGTCATTCTGGACTTGCTCAACATGTTGTTCTTTCACCAAATATCGCTTTATTACAAACGAATCCACCATTAAAGCACATTGTACTTAGTGCTATTGAACGTACCATAACCGAATGGTTACAACCAGTTGTCGATCGTAGTGTACGAATTGGTGTTACTACATGCGAACAGATTATCCGTAAAGATTTCGCTTTAGATGCTGATGAGACTAGAATGCGAACAGCTGCACATTATATGGTTAGAAATTTAACAGCAGGTTTAGCAATGATCACATGCAAAGATCAGCTAACACAAAGTTTACAAACAAATATCAAAAAAGCATTTTTAACAATTTTAACACCACCACCAACGTTACATGATGCTGAAACAACAGCAGCACAATTAGCTGCTGATAATACAGAATTAGCATGTGCATTCATTCAAAAGACAGCTACTGAAAAAGCAGCACCAGAAATTGATAGACGTTTAGCAACTGATTTTGATGTTCGTAAATTGGCTAGAGAAGAGGGACGACGTTATTGTGATTCCGAAATTTTAACGTATCAAGTTGAAAGAATGCCAGAGCAGGTACGTTTAAAAGTGAACGGTGTAGCAGCTCATCAATTTGCTGTTTATGAAGAATTTGCCAGAAATATTCCAGGATTCCAAACTATGACCGAACGTGAGACATCAATATTTTTACCAAAAGCTTCAATACCGGTAAGTATTCACCATTTTATTTTTTTATGTTTATTTTTTCTTATTGTTTCTATTTAAACAACGTTGTCACTGTTCCGTTGTTGTTCCATAAAAATTATTTCTTTGTTCTTTGATTTTACAATTTGCTGCTTCCAATTTTACTTTCTTCTTCATATTTCTCCCACTTCTTCCTCTCATCTGAGAAAAGAATGATCTTTTATTTAAGTAAGGTGTCATTTTAAATTTATTCGAACTTATGAAGATGAAATGTTAAATGCATGATGTATTTGAATTTAAATCTAATCTAAATCTAAAATCTATTTTTTATTTTCTAACAAAATTTATTTTTTTATGATAAAACAGGAAACTGTACAATCATTTGCTACTGATGAACTTGGTATTATGTACAATGAATTAGCACCGAAAATGGAAGCATTTATCAATAATGCTGGTCATGTAACTGGACTACAATTGCAAGCAACAAAAATTCATACACTTTTGAATACATTAATGGCAGCAAGACGTCATCGTGAAACTGATAGTGCTATTAATTTATTAACACGTGTTGTTGAAGGTTTAATTGAAGGTTTATGTAATATACCAGAACATATTGAACAAATGAAATTATATCGTGATTATCATTTACGTATATTAAATTTTTTATATGCAACATTTGGTGCAAATTCTACAGCACGTGCAACAACAAAATGTATATTTGAATGCCGTGAAGAAGTACGTTATAATTTTGAAGCAATTAAATTATTAATAAATTCACATTTTGTTAATATGCAACAATTTGATTTAATGTTAAGTCAAATAATGGATAATGGTAATAATTACTTAGCAGTTGCATTTGCAATGCAATTAATACAACATTATTTAATTGATGAACGTACATCTGGTATTATAACTGAACATGATTTATATAATACAATTGATTTATTAGCTAGATTAGCAGCACATCATCGTGGTCCAGAAGGTTTAACACATTTAATTGAATTATTACGTCTTAATCATGATCCAAATACTCAAGTAAATGAACGTCAACCAGCTGGTCCTTCACAATTTATTCATTTAGCATTAATGCATGTTAAATCAAGTGATTATGATGACCCACCTGGTTTACAAGAAAAAACTGAATATTTAGTTAAAGATTGGATGACATCATATATGCAAATAAATGGACGTGATTGTTCAAAAGTATTTGCAATATTTGTTAATAAAATGAATGTATATGGTGTTTTAAAAACTGATGATTTAATAACAAGATTCTTTAGACAAGCAACACAGTTTGTTATGGAATTAGTATATCGTACATTAACTGATCCAGGATGTACACAAAATGTAACAAAATCAAAAATTTTACATTGGATGGATGCATATGTACGTATGATTGTATTATTGGTACGACATTCTGGTGATGCTGGTAATCCAACAACAAAAATAAATTTATTAAATAAAGTATTGGGTATTGCATTAGGTGTACTATTACAAGATCAAGATATTCATGGTGCAGCATTTCAACAATTAGGCTATCATCGTTTCTTTATGATGTTATTTGTTGAATTAAGTACATCTGATCCAGTTTTAGAGAATTTAATGACAAATATTGTAACAGCATTCTGTCATACATATCATTTAATAAATCCTCAAGTAGCACCAGCATTTTGTTATTCATGGCTTGAATTAATATCACATCGTGTATTCTTAGGTAGAATATTAGCTCAAATACCACAACAGAAAGGTTGGTCAATGTATTCACAATTATTATTGGATTTATTTAAATATTTAGCACCATTTTTACGTAATGCTGAATTAGCTAAACCAGTACAGTTATTATATAAAGGTACATTACGTGTTTTACTTGTATTATTACATGATTTCCCAGAATTTTTATGTGATTATCATTTTGGTTTTTGTGATGTTATACCACCAAATTGTATACAAATGAGAAATATAATATTAGCTGCATTTCCACGTAATATGAGATTACCAGATCCATTTACACCAAATTTAAAAGTTGATATGCTACCAGAAACAGCAACAGCACCACGAATTTATACAAATTATGTTGTTAATATTCAACCACCAAATTTTAAAAAAGATTTAGATTCATATTTAAAAGCTCGTGCACCGGTTACATTTTTATCAGAATTAAGATCATATTTACAAATATCAAACGAACCTGGTTCTAAATATAATGTATCATTAATGAATGCACTTGTACTTTATGTTGGTACACAAGCTATAACTCATATAAGGTATGTGTAATAAAATATTTTTATTTTTTCAATTTTTGTAAAATTTTATAAAAAAAATTCTTTCTCTTTTTTTTTTTTTTTTTTTCTTTTTTTTTTGATAGAAGCAAAAATTTAATACCAAATACATCAACAATTGTTCATAGTGCTCATATGGATATTTTTCAAAATTTAGCCGTTGATTTAGATACAGAAGGACGTTATTTATTTTTAAATGCAATTGCAAATCAATTACGTTATCCAAATAGTCATACACATTATTTTAGTTGTGCTGTTCTTTATTTATTTGCCGAAGCAAATTCAGAAGCAATACAAGAGCAAATAACACGAGTTCTATTGGAACGTTTAATTGTTAATAGACCACATCCATGGGGATTATTGATTACATTTATTGAACTTATCAAAAATCCAATTTATAAATTTTGGGATCATGATTTTGTTCATTGTGCACCTGAAATTGAAAAGTATGTATATGTTTTTAACTTTGTATTTATGAAAAGAAAAAAAAAAAAATTAGATTTTATTATGTTTCGTAACAGTTCAGTTTTAATGTCACTAAGTCAAAAAAAAAAAAATTCGAATTTTGTACGTAGATTAGTGATGGACAAAAATGTGTCAATATCGATATTCCATATCATATAATATTTTAACTTGCAATATCGATGTAATGTAATAAATATCGGATGTGAAAAACATCGATATTGCCGATATATGTATCGTACAAATAATAACCGATGTTTTAGGAAACAAAAATTTTTTCAAAATCTGAATATAAAATTTCAAAGACAAAAAGATTTAAATTTTAATTTTTAATAATTTATTTTACTGTTTCTCATAAACATACCACGAAGTAATTTTTTAGTTTTAAATAACATATACTATATATATCTTAAATATGTAGTATGTACTTTAAAATTTAAAAAAATCAAAAAGTCTTATTCAAACCAAGCAGATTCTGCTATATATATCTCTTGAAAATAAAAGTTTATATCGTATCATTTGATATATCGTTCATCACTAACGTAGATTCGATTTTTTTTTTTTTTTAAATAACGATGATTTATTAGAACGTAGAATATGTTATTAATAAATTTTTTGATGTTGTGTAGAATTAAAAAAAAGATAACAATTTTAAAGTCTAACTGAGCGGTAATGGTTATGATTCCACAGTATTAATGATTTCTTTTTTTAAATTATTATTTTAATTTTTTTGATTTAATTTTTAATTTATTAATTAATTTTTCTTATTTATTAAGTATATTCTTTAAAATAAGATAATTATGATATTCTTCAAAGCCAAAAAATGCACTAGAAAAAAGCTTAATTCATGAACATGAGACGTTATAAATATCACAAAAAATATTTAGATTAGTTTAGAAATTTTTTGTTGGCTTAGCCAACAATCGAATTAGATTTTTAGAATATTATACGACTCTCTTCGAGTCTAGTCAGACTTAATAAGGTTTGAAAAGAGGTTGAAATAAAAAGATCGGTAGCGGTGCTGTAGCATGTTTTCATAATAAAAAAATTGAAATAATTTAACAAGAATGATGAGCACATTTATGATTCTTGTTATATGTATGTATTTTGTTTTGTGGTTTTCATTATGTATTTGGCTATGAAAAAAAAAAAAAACAGTTATTTATGAAAATTTCATATATCATATTCACATAATAATTATTTCGCTTAATTTATGCGCTTTGAAAATTTTGTGAATGGAAAACAAAACTGTTTAAGAACTTTTCAATCATTTTGTATTTATTTTCATGAAATATTTGAAAAACAAAATTATATTGAAAATTTTAAAACTCAATGTTATTAGCATGTATGCACATTTTGATATATATTTTACCTGTTGAAATATGCATTTGGTTTCTTAAAACTCGTATTAATTTTTTGAAATCCTTTTTTTTTTCCTTTATTCATTTTTAGAATCCATTCCAATGTTACATATGTATATGCTGGTAACATTAAGGAATCTTTTATAAATTTAAAAATACAAATAAATTTTGTTATTTTCTTTTTATCGATTTTGAATGCTATTGGAAAACCATTACTATTAAAAAAATTTTATTTTTTTTTTATTTTCATAAAGTAAACCTTGCAATATGTATATATTTGTAGTAACATTAGTATTCTATATACATGAAACATGTCAAGAAACATGTCAAGAAATTCAATTTCAACAATCTCAAGAAACTCTAGTAAAAAATCCAGAATTTCCAACAAATATTTCAGAATCAATAAGTCTAGACATAATAAAACCAAAAAACAAAAAAATAAAATATCCAAAAGGCAAAGTTAATTTTAAAGAACAAAAATTACAATTCAAAAATAGTGAAGAAATAATTCAAGGCATACAATTAAAACTTCAAAAGAATAAAAATAAGAAATTTCGAAAACATCGCTATTATAAATCTAGAAATATTTAAAAGTTATCACATTTCACGAAAAAAACAAATAATGGAGTCATCTATTCTGTACTCCATCTGTTATGAAATTCTGTTATGTAAAAAATAACAGCAAATTGCAGAATACACTCCAATAATATGTTATAATATCACAATTTCATAACAAACTCTAATAAAACCTTAAAAAAAAAATTTAACAAAAAACAATATACATACTTTAAATAAAATTCGGAAACTTAAAAAAATTGTAACAAATTAAGAAAAAAACAATAATTTAGAATGCAGAACTGGTAAGTGAGTTTTTAACTAAAAATTCAAATCATATGAAGAAATAGAAAAAATTTGGTCTTTTTCAAAACCAGTTTCTGTATTTTTTAATTTTAAATTTTCCAAATTAAGAATTTAACTCTTTTGCCTTATTGTAGGCTATTGCAAAGAAAAGTGCAATTTTACATTTTGATTTTTCATGATTATCATCAATTGAGTTTTTGTTTGTCAGTGTCTAAAAAATGTATCTTTTCGTAAACGTTTTCAACTTTAATAAATTTAAAGAAAAAAACAAGTTACTTTTTGAGATTTTAATGTATCTTCTTCTATCTGTGGTCTTCTATAGCTTTAAGATCTAAAAGAAATTCTTTTTGTATTCAATGATTAAATCTTAGAAAGTGCTAAATGTAGAAATTAGAAACTTATTTTGCAACACTGTAAAGTGCGAAGAGGTAATTCATTAAAGGATTGAAGGGAACTTAAAGAAAAAGTGGGATTGTAAAAATATATTTTATTTCATTTTGTTTTATTTTCATGATAAAATTTGTTTCAATACGTAGTATTGGCTTAAAAAGAAAAAAAAAATTTAGATAACATTCAAGATAATCTTAATGTGGATCAAAAGGTTTGTATGTGGAATGAATACATGTTAAAAATGATAAAAAAAATGAAATTCAACATGAATTTTTAAATTTATTTTTAAAAAAATTCTCATTCTTGTTGAAAAACTTTTTTTTTTTTGTTTTTCTTGTTTTAAATGAAATATTTTTGTATTTAATTTAAATATTTATTTTTTAATTTTCGTTAAATTTCACTTTAAATGAAATTTTTATCAACAAGAATGATGTGCATTTTTTGCGACTAACATAAGAAAAACTTATTTTTTAAAATTTATTTTTTCTTCGTACCATTTTTTGAGCTAAATAAATTTTTTTTTTTTTTTTTTTATTATTATGAAATAGACTTTTTGAATCAGTTGCACGTTCATGTATGGTTAAAGCAAGTCATCAACAAATTGGTAATGATGCTGATTTACAGGAATGCAATTAACATTTAAGATTAAAAAAATGTCCACGTATTTGAAAAAGGATTATTTTTGGTCGACGACCTGATGTTGTTAATAGAAATCATATCAGTGGTGGTAGCGGTATCCGTAGTAACAGCAACAACAAAAGTAATATTCGTAGTAATTATGGTTGTAATGCCGATAATTCTATTAAAAATAAAAAAATAATTATCAGTAATGAAAATTTAACTAACAACAAAAAGGCCAGTACCAATAAAAAAAATATAAATTATAAAACAAATGTGAGTACCATTAGCAGTAGTAGCAAGATTAATAAAAATAAAAAATAAATTTTTGAAAAAATGAAAATTTTAAACCGATCCAGAAGAATTAATAAAAGAAAAAAAAAATTAAATCAAATGGGAAAATTTGAAATTTTTTTATAAAAAAAAAAAAAATAGAAATATTAATTATGTAATTTAAAGAAGAAAAAGAATTTAAAAAAAAAAAAAAAAAACTTATTATTAATAAAATAATTCTAATAAAGTAATTCGAAATACATAATTGAAATTTTAAATTCAAATCTGATCTTCAATCGTGGAGGAAGGCTAATTTTATCAGTTAATATTTTAATTTTCATCTTAAAACGATTTTTTTTAAATTTTTCAATTTAATTTAATTATGAATTTGTTTTTGTTTGTTCTCTTTTTTTTTTTCTTCTTTAAAATAATGAAATATCGATTATTAATTGTATACATTTTACATATGTGAATTTTATTTAATTTATTCACACACATGAATTATTAATTATAAAAGTTCAACAATAAAAAACTCATTAATAAATTTGATTGGTTTTTCATTATTGTTGGCATTCAATCTTCAATAAATGAGTTTTTATAATTTTTTCTTTTTTTTTTTTTTCATTAAAAGAATATGTTATATAACAGTTTATTTTTTTTTGCCAAATTTACCTTATAAAATTCTTAAGTACTTTTTCTTAAATGGTAAATAACTCATAATTTCAGAGATTCAAAGATAAGATTTTTTAAAATGATGTGTTTTTTTTTACAACAACAACAACAGAAAAAAAATGTACATATAACGTATTTTATATTATGTTATATACTTTCTTTTTTCAATTCAATAAACTGTAAAGAATTTAATTATAAAAAACTATGAGATTTTTAAAACTTTTAAAAATTAAATAAAAAAAATTATTGTCAAGATTTAAAGTTTATATAAATGTATACATGATGATTAGAGTTCTTAGTAAAAAAAAAAAAATTATACATATATGTATACATAACAATAAATAACTGGAAAATTAAAAATGAAAATAAATAATTATGATTTTTATTAAGACATTAGGTTGAAATGTTTAATAATAATCGAAAAGATAATCTTTACAAGTGTAAAATAAAAAACAAATGAAATGTTTATAAACGATTTATATTTACATGGAAGCATTTTGCTTTATCCTTCTTTTTTTTTTTTTTTTCTTTTCCTTAAATATATTTTTTTTCTCATTTTTTTTAAGGTTTAAAAAAGTTAAACAGAAAAAAAAAAACAATTAAAATAACAGATTTATAAAATTCATTATTGTATGTAAGATAAATTTATTAATTACTGTAGAATCATAATATTAAATGGAAATTTTGAAATAAAATTTTAATGTGTTTTTATTTTTTAATATTGTATCTTTATTCGACGAATCTCAATGAAGAATATTCAAGTATTCACATTGAATGTGCAAATAAAAGCATTCAAGAATTCAAGAAAGTACCAACATTATGTAATATACATATGTATATACTTAGTTATTGTGAACTAATTGCCATTTTGACGTCATTTTTTCAGTTAAATTTCAAATTTTTTTTCAAAATAAAGTTAACTAACAAGTTTTTTGTTATTTTTTTTTTTTTTTAAACAAAATAAAAGATACAGAAGAGTATAGTGTAAAGAAAATTAAAAAATTAAAAATTAAATAATATTTAATTAAAAAATTTCCCTCGTTTGAAATTGATATCTCATCATCCCACACACGAGATAGATTTATACAAAAAATCTGTGAAAGAATATAGAAAAGTATGGCTATCTTGCCTGTACTGAGTTCGATTTATAAAAGATGTATAGAAAATACTGTTAACAGTTTAAAATATACTTATATAAAAAAAGATTGTAACAATGAACAAGTTCTTAAATTTTTAATTTTATAATAAATGACTAATTAAAAATTTTGCAAAGAAAATATAAATTGTTAATTGATAATTACTGAGTGAAACAAAAGAACCTTAGAAAAAAGAAAATTAAAAAATCTTGAAAGAATTACATCATCAAATATGCAAATGAATTTTTGCTTTTTTAAAACTACAAAAAAAAAAAAAAAAAAAAAAAAAAAATCAAGTTTCGAATGTTAATAATTACTTTCATATAAATAACTTGTCGTTGTCGTCAATTATAAAAGTACGTAAATATGATGATGATGATGCACAGGTATTCTATGTATATAATATATTTTATGTATTAAAAAGGTACACAGGTGATAATATAATATACATAGTATAGTATATATTCTATAGATTGACTACTTATATACATACATACATACATATGAAGATATAACGGTCGGTATTAATTTTACGTGTGCTCTGCCGCTACAATACAATATTAAAAGTGTAAAACAGACACCAGATAAGAATTATAATAATATAATACCTATGCTGTTCTGTTCTGTTACTATAAATACTAGTTATTGTTGTTTTATATATCTACTATAAAGGTAAAAAAGCAGCAGTTGAGCTTGTATCAGTCATAATAGCATCATCAGAATCAGAAAGAGGTTAATTTTTTACCTTTTGTTATTTTCTTTTCTTTCTTTCATTTAACATATATGTATGTATGTAGTATGTACAAACACACAGTATGCCTACATTCTCGTATGTATATTTGAGCATATAGGTATGAAAAAACTGTTCTTATACATTTTATACAGTATTTTTATAATTTATTTTTTCATTTATACACAATTTTATTATAGCTACTATATAAACTCTTTTAATCATTATTTTTCTAATGCATTATCTATATGTATAGTCAGAATTTTAAAAGTTGAGGTTTCGTATTATACTAGAAAAACATGCGCAGAAAAAAAGATACTTACACACATGCGTTTTTGTTGTTGTAACACGTTTCTTCTTTCGTATATCTACACAAAAAAGATCACAAAGACATGTAAAACATGCGCAAAAAAACCTCAACTCTTAAAATTCAGACTATACATATGTATATACAAATATAAAAAATTTTCTTAGGTATGTACATATATGCAAGATAACCTTTATAGATTATATAAAGTATATATGTATATGTACATATGTACAGATAGATGATGTAGTTTTTTAGGAGCTTTGTAGGGAATTAGAACAAGTAGACAGAGAGATGAAGTCAAATAGGTAGAGTTAATATTTGCAGTAGGCATATTGGGACGTTAAAATTTAAAAAAGTATCGATACTAGGTATCGGTATCGGATCTATGGTATCGATACCTCAATAGTATCGGAACAAAAGCATCGATACCCGATAGTATCGGTCATACTATAAAAATTAAAACCCCATACTAAAAAATAAAAAAAAAACCATACATATCGAAAAAGGAAAACTGAAAAATTGAAAATGTTATTTTTTTCTGTTTATAAAAGTAATTTATTTTAATGTTTAAAGAATATTATTAATATGTATAAACAAAGATAAAAATGAAAGTGTTGGTATCGGGTATCGGTATCGACTCAAAAATATCGATACTGGTAAAAGTATCGGAGAGAGTGTATTGAGTACTTGTTATCGTGGTATCGGATCCAAAGTATCGATATCTCGATAGTATCGTTGGTATCGTGACGTCCGCAGGCACAGCAATTTTTATGGTTATATGGAAATAGAGAAGAAGTTTTAACATCATATAAACACATGCAATATATTCCTTTACATCTATAATTTTTTATGCCTCTCAAGCATTTTTTTAATCAGAGAAGGCGGGGTGAAGTACATTTTATCCACAGGTCTCTCATCTTATCTCTTCTAAAAAACCGGTTTACTAAAGCTGAAACTGACACGTCTAGTTTAGGCCAAATATACATACTTGCTTAGTACGAGACGTGGTAACTGGGGTATCTACATATTTCAATTTCTATTGTACTGTGCTGTATGTATACGAACTAAGCGCAATACACTCAATTTCTGTATCCACACAAAAATGCTTTATTCTCTATTTATATACGTAAGTATATTCTTTGCTACATTCTTTGTTTCAATGCTTTCAATTTTAAGTTACGCACGTTATTTTGAAATACAAAGTTTTAAAGCTTGAAGAAGCTTGATTAAAAAAATGGTTGGGAGGCATAACAAAAATCTAAATGTAAAAGAATATATTGCATGTGTTTATATGATGTTAAAACTTCTTCTCTATTTCTATATTCTTTGATATGGTATGAAAAATCCCCAGAAAAAAATGAATTAGTTTAGTTAAATACCAACTTTTTTTTTCAGTTTTTATTTTATTATTATTATTTTATTCAAGTCATAATAAAAGAAACTAAAAGCAAAACCTTCGAGAGAATATACAATTCAAGCCGTGAAGTATAAGCTAACTTTACTCACACTTTCAAAAGCAAAGTAGGCGTAGTACCTATACTTTCATGTGATAATACCAATACGAAAAATGCGAATTTTACTTCAAAAAATTAATTTTTGACGAGGATATGATGAAAATGGTATTTTTCTTAAATAATTTTCAAATATTAGTAAAACAACAAAAAATATTTTAATAAAATTCATTCTTTATTAAAAAGACAAACAAAATAGGAAATGAAAAGCTAACATGAACATTTTTATATATTTTTATTTCATTTAAAATCAAAAAGTGAAATGAAAATAATAAAATTAATATAAATTCAATTCAAAGAAATAAAAGAAACATACATACATATGTAATTTGAATAAAATAGAACATTTCTTAATAAATTCTATGTTGAAAGAATTCATAGAAAATTTCCTAGTTTTCGGGCACTAATTGCCTAATTATCATTTCTAGATCTATTTATTTAAAAATATATTACATAATTTAATGCTTAATAATCTAGAATTGTATTTTATCGTTTACAAAATTTTAAATATTATTCTAATTAGCAATCTAATACACATTTTATATTAACAAAACGTATTTTTTATCAAATTCATATACTAGACAAAATGTAATGTTATTTAAAACAAACAAATAACATGTTGTATTTATTAAATAAACACCTTAGAGTATTTTACTTACTGATTTTTTATTTAAATAATAATTTCAACATAAAATAATTTCAAAAATTTAATTATTCAATTACATTGTTAAACTATTTGTTTACATTATAAAATACAAGAAATGTCAAACTTGAAACCACACACATACATTTGCAATGACTATATCATGGCTTGTATATTCTTGTTTTACACAAGCGCTTTTTGATTGACCCACTTTTTTTCCATTATAACAAGTTATTTAACATACATATAGGTCTACTATACATATGTATGTATGTAGATACATACATATACATATATTTAATGTTTTATAAAATATATGAATATTTACAATATAGTTTTTAAAAATCTACCTAAGGACGGTTTTTTTTCTTTTTGTCAAATTGTAGGTATGTATCATTATTAACCTATTTTATTATATTTTTTCATTGTTAAAAGCTACGTACTAACTGTGTTTTATAATTGAATAAAAAGAACAAATATGATTTAGAAAAATCCAACTAAAAAGTCTTATTCTTGAAAAACTATAATTTTTCGAAGATATTTTTCAAGAATAAAGCAAAAACCACACCAATTTTTATGTGTGTTTTGTTGGTTTCGATTTTTTATATATTTTTTTTTTTCATATATGTATATGTAGTATGTATATCTTAATTAATTTTCAATTTAATGTTTTTTTATTTTTGATTTTTGTTTTTTAATTTGAAAATTCAAGTCTTATTGTTAAATATTTAATTGGGAACAAATTAAAGGTGTTTTTTTCTGAATGCCATAGAAAATTATTTTATTGTTGAAATTTTTTTTTTTTTTTTACTGGTTTTGAAGCAAATTAAATTCATAAAAGCTTACCACGTCTCAGTCATACGAGTAAATTTCCGTATAGGTATTTGAATTTTTATTACAATGAATTCATTATTTAAAATTTTTTTTTTTTGTTATGTCACTTTCTCCATTTTTGTTAATTTTGTTCTCGCATTATTACACACATTATAAATTCATAAATTAAGTTTCCATGTATGTATATAAATATAAATTTGAGTTTAAAAAAATAAAAATATATGTATACATACATTCACATATATATGTATAATACGTTGTATGTAAATATAAGTAAAAATAAAAAAATCATAAACTTATATATATTTCGGCCCATACATACATAATGTAACGTATGGTATAATATATGTATGATATTATGTGTACTGGTACATATACCAACACTCAATATATGTATAATAATGATTTCCATTATTCATTTTTTCCCATAGAAATTATTCATAATATACAAGAATAAAAAGTAAAAAATAAAAAAAAAAGGACATGAAAAATTAAAGAAGAAAAAAAGAAAAGCAATTTTCATGTCGCATAACATTTTCTGTTAAACTTTTGTGTTTAATTTCCTTTTGTTTTTCTGACTTTTTCTAAGTCATGCATGTTTTTTAAATATACCACCATCAGTAGATAATACATACCTGATTTACCTGTATAAACATCTTGTATACTTATCATATAATTTTTGTATTTAAATTTATCTAATAAACTTTTAAATGAAAAAAAAAAAGTTTTTTTTAACAGATATTTTCTTTTCAATGTCAATCAATCAAAATTGTATATAGGTACTAAATAGTATCTATAAAAAAAAAAATCCAATAATAAAAAGAAAAAATTAAATAATAACCTGAATATTTTTTCACATACATACATATGTGAGTAAATTTTTCTCATAGAAGCACAAAAAATTTGTCTATTTTTTTATTTTGTATTTTATACTCAAACCGTTTTTAAATATTTGAAAAGGATCAAATTTAAAAGCAAATAAAAAAAAAACCAAAATAAATGTGTAAAAAATTTATGAAATTATTTTAATCTCAGAAAATACATAAAAAAAAATTAAATTAAGTAAAAAAAAATAAAGTAAAAATCTTAAACAAAGTAGTTAGAAAAACAGAAAGAAAAATTCCTGGGATAGCCGGCAAAATGTACAAAATTAAAATAAAATAAAATATAACTAAAAAAAAAAAAAAAAAAGGAGTTAACTTCTATTGTTTATATTTAGTGCTTTAGTATGCACTAGTATATGTGTATGTGTTTGTTGGGGGCCTAAAAATATATAATATATAATAAATAGCATTAAAAACGAGATCAAAAAATGAAGCATATACATATCTACCATAAATTACATACATATTCGAATTTTTTTGGGGTTTTGGTTCATTGGTAAAATGATGAAAAAGAAGAGGTTGATGATGTTGATAAAGTATGTGAAAGAGGATTTTGTATTGATGATGAAACCATCAAGAAAAAAAAAAAAAAAATTCAAATAAAAAGAAGAAAAAGAAGGAGAAGAATAAATAAAGTATGGTACCTATGCTATATGGTGTGAAAAGAAACGAATTGTTGATGATAATGATAAAGCAAAAAAAAAAAAAGAACATATTTCGAATATTCTGACTGTTTGTATATTACTTTGCTACTAATGCTGAGACTAAAATGCTGAATTAAATAAATATCTATCCGTATGCGGTGAAAATAGGTCGACGACGTGGCGCACATTTTCTATTCTTGTTGCCAAGACAACAAAAATTCTATAAGGAATACATTATCCGTATATCTACGTTTATTTTTTCTCTAGATACTTATATGTATATACTCGTACACACTTTGTTTCCTTGCTTCGTTCTCTTTTTCATTAAATTTAATATTACACATACTCAGAGAATACGGGTATAATCTATGTAGGACAGGAGGCTCCACCATCATGTTCATTTTTTTCCCTTTTCTTTTGGGCTTTGTTTGGTTATTCTTTTATTTAAGTTTTTTTTTTCATTATTAATTTTTTTTTTTTTTTTTTTTTTTTGTATTTCAATTATTTTATTTAGTACTTGTTTCTTCTATTTTTTTTTTCATTCTTCAATTCTCCTACAAATCTAAAAAAGGATGAACAAAAAATAAAACGGAAATGAAATACAAAAAAAAAAAAAATTCAATTACAGTAAATAAAATTAGTACATACCTATGTTCTGTAGAATACGTAAAGTACATTTTTGTGTAGCACAATATGCATTTAAAAAATTTTCTTGTAATGTTTTGTTTGGCTTTTTTTCATTTAGGTATATAAAATAAGAAATTACGAAACGTATAATTTTATCAATATATTTTTCTAGACACATAAAAAATATGAATAAATATAGTATTCTGAAAGTTCCTTTTAAAAGTTTCATATTATTTTTGATTTTAAATTTAAGTGAATTATTTATTTTTCAAAATTATGTATAATAAATTTTAAGAGCACCACAATGTTTTTCGAATGTATTTTTAATGATTGGAAAATGTTACACAATGGAAAATACAATACGTAACAGTTATCCTTTCAGTTAAAAATTCTGATATATTATATTGTCATTGAATATTGTTCTCCAATGCTTGAATCGTTACAAATTGTAAAAGACATTCTTTTTCTTCGATTGCTTTAAAAAACTTTCGACATTTTTCACAAATCGGTCCTGAGCTTCCTGCAGATCAGCCCTTCAGTTCAGATATACATAGTTCAATTAAAGAGTAGCTTTCCAAACTTGAGTATTTAGCAACCTTCAAGCAATATGAATATCACTATCCCATCCATGGTCTTACTCCTTCTCACCCTTGAGAAACCATGCTTATCGTTATCACCCACCCATTCCTAATGTCATTTAAATTATTTTTTTGTATATAATGTTTTTGTTTGTTGTTTTTATTTTCTTACAGTAAAAAAAATTAGACCATACACACACTCAAAACATCACCATCATCATTATTTCAGAGATGCTGCTGATGAAAATGAAAATGAATAAAATCTAACAAAATGTAACATGATCGTAAAATATAGCAACAACACAAAAATTTAGGAGGAAAAAAAGGGCCATTTTCAAACGTTTCATATGTTTTTATTTTTTTGTTTTTATGTTACTTTAGATTCAGTATAGATTTTGAAATATTGAAAAAACATAAAGAAAAAAATAGAGGAAAGTTACCAGTGCCGAAATAGCTCATCGCAGAGGCGATCCACCCAGCTTGAATTTATTTTTTTTTCGTTTCTGATACAAAGGCACTTAGTAGACAGTTCCAATGTTTCTGAAATTTATTTAGATATCCTTTTGAAAAAAAAAATGTTTTAAATGGGACTCAACATAATGCGTTGACACGTTAACTTTTGATACCTGTAATGTGGTAATCAATCAAATTTCGATTGTGTTTTTTAAATCACACTCATATAGAAATTTTCTTGCAAGGCAGAAAAAGTAATTTATTTTTTCGAAAGAAAAAAAAAAACAAAAAAAGTGTATTTTACAAGAAATAAAGACACTTTCACTAATGAAAGAAGTTTAATTATTATTATTTTTTTCTGTTTAATTCTGCTCTCTGTTTTTTTAAATTTTGTTTTTTTTTTTTGCTAAATTTTCTGTCCAAATACAAAAAAGACGAAAATAAATATAAAAAAAAAACAAAAGAAGAAGAAAAGTAAGAATACCATCATATTTAGTCGAATACTTTTTCTGCTTTGCAGAGAATTTATCGATTGAACTGCTGACCCAGTTTTTTCTTTTTATAATATTATAACATAGAAGCAATGAGATTCTTTTATATGGATAAACAAAAATATATATATATTTCTATACAACATAAATTTTTTTTTTTTCAACTTTATTATAATTTTATATATTTTTTACTTTCTTTTGCTTTTTTCTGAATTTAATTTTTTTTTTCAGGGTGGAGACTTTTATTCATTTTATATAATATAAAGCTTGACCTAGTTTTTTTTGATATTTTATATCCGCAATTTATGCTATTTACAGTTGAGAAATTATATGAAAATGCGAATATATATATGTATGTATATGTACACATAGGGTGTTTCACGGCTCGTATGCCAAACTGAGCAGGGTGGAAGAAGAGAAAAATAAACTTTCATTCAAGCCAACAAAATAAAAAAAATAATAGGTCAATTTTCGAAATATTTGACTTGATACGAGACATTTTTTTAAAGGTTTAAAGGTTCTCTTTTAAACGTATTCTCAATTAGCCCTCTATACGTTGCATAAACTTTGGATTAGGAACACTTTTCGAAAGAAAAAAAAATTTCTTTGATTTTGAATATCTTAGTAATCACTGAGAATGGACCCCCCTTCCTTGTCAACCATTTTTTCATATCTCGTCGAGATCTACCACCCTGCTTAGTATGGCACACGGGCTGTGAAACACCCTGTATACATATGTATGTGTACAGTTAAAATTTATTATTAATT
Organism: Bombylius discolor; assembly: GCA_939192795.1. Lineage (NCBI taxonomy): Eukaryota > Metazoa > Arthropoda > Insecta > Diptera > Bombyliidae > Bombylius > Bombylius discolor. The sequence goes on along the minus strand of OW584243.1, from coordinate 31,214,857 downwards.
TTTTTTTTGTAAAATGAAGTTGAAGCGAGACAAAAAGAAAAAAGGACATTATTACTATGCTCTGGCAAGTATACATATATGTACATGTTTTTGTTTTGTTTTGTCTACTAATTTTTTATTTTTTTATTTTTTTTTTATTTTCATACTTTACACACATGTAAACACTATATAATTTTCCTTTTTGTTCTTCAAAATTATAACACTATTTTGTATAATAAAAAAAATATTTGTGAAAAACACACACACAAAATAAATTTTTTTTTTCAAAACTTTTTCTTATTTATTTTTTTTTTTCAAATGCCATATGAATGTGAAACTAACCTATTTCGAAAAATAATGTAATATTTTTTTTTGATGTGTAATGCGTGAAAAAATAAAAAAAAACACTCTTTTTCTTTTTAGGAAAATTTTTACAAATTATGAACATTTTTAAGCGCTATAATACCAAAATATTAGTATAAATAGATTTTTTTTTTTTTAATTTTATTTTATTTATTTTTTTTATTACCAATTTTTTTCGCCCATATATTGTTTGACTAGAATATAATCTGGAGGACGAGTTTTTAAATGAAAGTGAATTTTTAAAAATGATAAATCATCGGTTCTATATAACCACAATAATTCCCTTTTTATTTTTTTTTTTGCAAAGAAAAAAAAAAAGTGCAATAAAAACAAGAAAACATGTAGATACAACAGAAATTATTCTATTATTGTATTCAATAGATGTTGTAATATTGAAAAGAAAATTCGACATTTTGAAATACTTTTTTTTTTACAAAATGGCGTTCATTATTTTTTTTATAGTAATTGTCTAACAAAATAAAATTTTCTTTCTTTTCAAAATTCAAATATTTAAAATCATAATAATCGGATTTTAATGAAAAAAAAAAAAAACAAAAACTACGAACTATAAGTTTTTTTTTTCAGTATTTTTTTTAGATAGATTTAAACAAACAAAAGAAAACTAACAAATGTTTTCAAGGATTTTGTCTTTTTTTTTTAAAATCATGATCGTATTCATATTTTATTTTAAAATTTCCATATCAAAGTTTCACAAAAGCCATGTATAAAACGCGGTAGGTATGTATGTAGACTAAAATACAAAAAAAAAAAAAAGTATAAAAAAATATACTATAAGTAGCATTTTCTGTTATTTTTATGTAATAAATAAAATGATTAATTAAAAAAATTAAATAATTGTGCTCGATCAACTCACTTAGTGTGTTTTTTAATTTTTTTATTCGTCGTTGTGTTGTGTAAAACTTACACTAACATGTTACGGATGCGATGACAAAAAATTTAAATTTATGTATTATGCACGAAACTTGAATAGTTTTTTTTATGTTGTAGAAAAAAAATATAAATAAATACATCTAATGTATTAAATAATCAATCTTCCGCATTTGAACACAACAAGGTCAACAAGCTTTTTTAATATATTCAACATTTTATAATAAAGAAAAAAAAAATTTAATAAAAATTATATACAACACGATATGAATTTTGATTATACTCGTATTTTAGAAAAAAAGACAATTATGTACTTAATCTTGTACAAAAAAAATATAATAAGTTTAAAAAATATAGTTGAGAAAAAAAAAAAATGGCGGAAAATTAGTAAAATTTTCATTTTAACAAATTAAGAAATATATATATTTTTTTTTTTTTTTTTTTTTTAAATTCATATGTGTACATTTGAAACACATTTTTTCTTAATGTTCTTTAATAACTCCGGAAGAAAACCAACAAAAAGATCTTTTTTCTAGTAACCTTTAAGCAATATGGGGATGTCAGAATGAATCCTAAAACACTTGGTCTAATTAATGACCAAAATATATTGTGAAATTTATCATAAGCCACAAGGTTTAGGTTGCCTTATTAATTTGAAACGAACATATTTCGAAAGAACATCTGAAGACTGAAACAATATCGAAAGCAAAACTCTATTTGGAAAGAAGAATGATGTGCAAAATTTAAAAGAAAATGGCAAATGAAACGAGCTGAGAAAAGTTTTAAAATCGTCGTTGTTCTTTTAAAACTCAATAAATACAATATTGAATTTTAATCTGAAGCTGAAACTTAAAATTCCATTCCCTCAAAAGTATAATTTTGAAAATAGTGAGTTTTCAGCGAAATAACCGTCAAAATTGCGATTCGCAAACTGAGTTAACAGAGCATATAAATATAACCTCAAATTTCTTATATAAAAGTGAAAATTCAAAACTAAATACTTATGTTAACGTTAACTGTGTTTTATACGAACTGACGAAGTGATAATTCTGATATTTCTCACTTAATCACTGAAGAAGCACGTTCTTTTGGCACTTAGTTTCTCTATTTGACAGTAGAGGTTGCTACGAAAAATCTCATTTGCTCAATAAGCAGATGAGCTAAAATTTTATTTCGTCACTTTTTCAGTTTCAGCTTACCAGCTGTGTTGGTGGTAAAGTGTCATATAAAATTGAATTGGGGTTATTACGTGAATTTGTTATTTGTATTTTATATTTCTATTTGAATTGTTTTGTAGCGTTGGATTTTTTCAATGAAATTTGTTCAAGTACGTAATTTAATTTTTTAACATGTTTTTTAAACACTTGAAGTGAGCTTATTTTTAAGAAAAAGATAAGTGAGCTGAGCAAAACTAATGTGAGCACATATCACTTCCACAGTTCCAATAAAACACAGCTATTGTAACTTGATTATTTTTTTTCTTATAACATTGTATATATAATGAATAGAATTAGTTAGTGATAGACAAAATAATTTCGATTATGATTTAAAACTTGAAAATTTCAATAATTTGAAAAAAAAAAAAAAAACGAATTTTAAACGTTTATATTAGAAAATCATGTTACGTATGTAAAAGCTTTATACAAAATAAAAATGGCTAACTTGCGATTGTAATCGAGGATGTGGTTTTTTGTAATTGAAAGAAGCAATCGCAAATTCACCATATTTGCTAGTCACAATTTGTTTAATTGATAGACAATGGAGGATCTGTGCCTAAGTCTCTTTTTACACTCCTGAACTATTTTGGATGTCGTGATTTGACTCTCCAGATTTTGCAGTGCAGTTCAGCTATCACTGCAAATGCAGACAATTATCCAACATGCCGCTTTTAATATGGCGTAAATCTCCGCTTGGCAGCCCGAAAAATGAGCGTCCAAAAGAAGCCGGACCGTTTCCTTCTTCGAGCAAGTAAACGTTTCATCAGTTTTGCGTAAACAACTCAGCTTGGCTACATTATGGCACTGAAGCACCCTGTATAGCCTGGCTGTTTCGTTCAGGCTTGTCAAGTATTGAGCAATTCTCACTATCTTCTTGTATTCCCTTTGTGTGTATATTTTTTTGCTTTAATTTTTTTCTCGTGGAATTATATAAACTTTTAACTTTGTGGAATATTTTTTACAAATAAATATGCCTCATCTGTGTTTCTACTAAAATTTAAAAAAAAATATGTGCACAAATTTGGGAATTTAGATAAAGATAGAAAAGTTCAGGTTACAATTTGGAATATTTGAACTAAAACAAATTAATTTTATAAACCATTTTTATATATTTTTATTTTTTTCAAAATTTAAATAAAATCAGCTCAGCTTTTGTATTTATTTTGTTATATTTTTATGTTAACATCGTATAGTTAAAATATTTAGGAATATTTAATGTTGTTTTTGTAAAGTTTTATAAAAGAATTTGTAATAAAATATTTTGAAGAAAAAAAAAAAAAACAAACGAAAGGTTATATTTTAGCTAAGCACAATCTTATGAAACCAGTTTCAGGTATTTTACTGCCCAGTTTTGCAGGTAACTATGTCTAAAAATGCTTAAAGTTTTTTTTTATTTCTTATACATTTTATTATTTAATTTTGTAGGGAAAAAAATATAAGTTCTTATAGACATTTTATCTAAAAATAAAAAGGTAGAAAAGGAGGATACCCTACTCTAACTTTTATTAAAGTTTTTTGCTTTGTTTTTTTTTTTTCAATATTATTTTGTTTGTGCTTTTGATTTCGATGATTTGTACTTTTTTATATTAAAAAAAATTGTTTTTTTTTTTTTTTTTTTGTCTTTTTATTATTTTTTATAGTTGATAGTTGGTTTCGATTGGTTTATTGTTTTGTTGTGATTTTTTTTCTTTATTTTTCAATTTTTGTGCATAATACATATTATATCTTTTATGTATGCGACTTAAAAGTATATATTGTACATATATTATGTATGGAGTAGTTTTTAAGTAATATACATATAATTAATATTTATCTATCTTTATAAATGGATTTGTTAAATGAAAAAACAACAAAAAACACCACAACAATAAAAAAATCTACCTGTTTGAGAGAAAAAATAAAGCTAGAAAAATCTCATGCTCACCTTCAAACAAAAAAAAAAATTATATACATACATATGTACATATGTATATTTCCTTTTTATAGAAGATAATATTAGCTTTTTATCTTTTTTGTATTTTTTTCCAAAAAGCCTTAACTCTAAAAAATTCATTTATAAAAAAAAATGCAGTGTAGATACCTACCTAAATAAATATTTCGAAATATTGTACTTTGGTCTTTTTCTAAAATATCTACTTTATTTTCAAATAATTTGTTTTTTTTTTTTGTTTTTTTTAATATTGTGTAGCATCACATATGTATGTATGTACATGAATTTTGATTATGTTATGTGAAGTATTTTTTTTTTTGTGAAGTATTAGTCACTTGAAAGAAAAAAAAAAATATTTCACGAATAAAAAAAAACTATAAAAACTTCATTTTTTTATTATGTATATCGCGATAGATTTTATGTATAAATATAGTTTTTTACTTATATATGTATATACATAAATAATTTTTTACCTGACTACCTTTTTATTACCACACAAACAAAAAAATAAGCACAACAGAAAAATTTTTTCAAACTAAATTTTGACTTTTTTGTTTATATTCTATTTTTATAGTTTTAATCAAATACTTATTTTATTCGTTTTTTTTTTTTTTTTAAATATCAAGGCTAAAGAAATGCTTTAAAGCGTTTTATAAAGATAAAATTATTTCAATGTATACAAATACAAAAAGAAAAATAAAAAATAAATTTTATAATAATTAAAACTTGCAATAGAAAAAAATATTTTTAAAAAAATTAACAAGCGCATGGAAAAATCCCACAAAAAATTCAAATCATAAATTTTTTTTCTTCAAATTAGAAAAATAATGTCTTTTCAGAAATTTCAAAATTTCTTTTGAACAGAATTTGAAAAAAAAAAAAAAAAAAGAATTTAAATTTTGTTTTAATAATAAAATCAATAAAAATCACAATATTCTCTACATATGTATAATTAAAATGTATCTCGCATTATTTTCGGGCATAACAGATCGAAATTTTAGTTTTCCAAAACAAAAACTGTTTTTCCTATTGTATGGAAAATATTGAATTCATATTATTATTATTATTAATTAATTGTCCATTCTGTTGTCCTTGGTTCTTTAGAAATCTCTATTTTTCCCTTTCCACGTAAAAGTAAAAGTTTGTATTTTTTCATTTGAGTTTTTTTATTTTATTTTCCTTTCAACTTGTATTTACAAGCATTTGCACAATGTGATTTTTTCAATAATTTGTTTTTTTTTTTTTTAATCGTTTTACTATTTAGTTTTATTCATAATTGAAATAGCATGTGTTCATTTTCCTTGGATATGAAGAAAAAAAAAACAAATAACAATTTATTCTCTATAGGGATAACTGTAGGATATTTTATAAAATTAATTTCTTCAATCTAATGTAATATGAGACGGAGTATACACGTACATATGGTTTATGTTAAATTACTTGCTGAGAGAAATTAATTAAAAGATTACTTTTCAAATCGTTGTTTTTTTTTTTTTCTTGGATAGAACATTTAAATCAATCTAAATTTTTTAAACTCGAAAAAAAAAAATCCTTGAAAAATGTTAAAGTTGTTTGGTTTAATAGGACATTATCTTTTTACAATCCTTTTTTCTTCGTTCAAATACTTAAGTGGTGAATTGTGTTGGACAACGAGAATTTTTTTTCAAAGGAATTGTGGCCTTATTGATCGTAATAATATTTAAACATACATATCAAAAGTTGTATCAAAAATTAACTTCAGATTCAATGAAAAAAAAAAAAAATGTAACGAAAGCATCTTTTTGTTTAGTAACTTTATTTAATTTTTGTTTATTTAAAAACAAAAAGTTATAATGCTTTGTTTATATAGCATAAGTGTTTAATTTTTTTTTTGCTGATAGAATCAAAATATAATACCAGAATCAGACTTCGCGTGTACTCCAATTAAATTGCGCAATGTAATCAATTTATATGTTTTAATACTTACATATATTAAACACAAATGCAAACATAATATGTACCAAAACCTCCGAGAGAGTAAGAATATACAAGCCCTGAGACAGTCAATGCAAATGTACATATGTATGCCTGTGGTTTCAAGTTTGACATTTGTTGACTTTTACAACGTAAATTAAATAATAATTAAATTTTTGAAATTATTTAATGTTGAAATTATTATTTAAATAAAAAGTCGGTAAGTAAGATACTCTAAGGTGTTTATTTAATAAATACAACATGTTATTTGTTTGTTTTAAATAAAAAAAATCGTAGTGAAAAGCTACATACACCAGACATGTGAATTTTATAACAAATTATGTTTTGTTAATATCAAATATGTATTAGATTGCTAATTAAAATAATATACATATTTAAAATTTTTTAAACGATAAAAAACGATTCTAGATTATTAAGCATTTAAATTATGTAATATATTTTTAAATAAGTATGTGAGATCTAGAAACGATAATTTAAGTTGTAAAGTTGGCTTACTTCACGGCTTGAATAGTATTCTTTCTCGGAGGTTTTGTATATACTCATCGCGTACAGTATCTATACATTTCTATTACTATGTAGTATGTTCATATAGTTTCTTTTCAATGCTTGTTTATTTTTCATAGCATAAATGTAACTAAAGTCTCCAGCCTCTCTATTTACATGTGTTACTCTTATACTTATGACAGACCGAAGTTATGAAACTGTCTAAACCCGTTTAAATGGATCCTTGGTCTGTCAGCAATGGATTTGTATAAGAACGCTGTTAAGTGGTTAAAACCGAATCATACTTAATAAAAGTAGTTTAGCTCGTTTGAAGCTTTTTTTGTACAGACAGAAGCGCTTCTTCTGAAGCATTAAGCGCTTACTCTTTGTATGATACTTCATTTCTTTTTTAGCATTAGATGTCCGCAGAAGCAAGCGCTTCTCTTTAGAAGCACTTCATAGTTTGAGATGCTTTTAAAGCTTTTCTGGAATTTCTGTAGTGTTTTTAATTAATAAAATGCTTTTTATTCTTTTCAAAATCAACATTTATTTTTCAATTTCTAATACAACGTAAATGAATAACTTTTATTAATTCATTAATTTTTAATAGTTTATTTTTTTAACTTTAATAAAAAAAATACTTAGTTATTTTAATGAACTATCAACTAATTACTTCACACAAAAGAATGAGATTATTTTGTAATATCTTATAGCGTAATAAAAAAAATTCATAATTGCGTATTTAGTGTACAAATTATAAGAGCTTCAAAAGAGCTCCTAAAAAACGAAGAAGCGCTTTGTTTTGAAGTAAATAAGTATATAGTCAAAATAATAAAAGTTAAGGTTTTTTCGCGCATGTTTTACATGGCGTAGTGATCTTTTTTGTGTAAATATACGAAAGAAGAAACGTGTTACAACAACAAAAACGCATGTGTGTAAGTATCTTTTTTTTCTGCGCATGTTTTTCTAGTATAATACGAAACCTGAACTTTTATTATTTTGACTATAAAAGTATTTTTTGAGTTTTAAGGGCAACTAAACCAATTTTGGTCTGTCACTATAAATTCTTAACTAAAAGCTCTTTTTTACCTGGTTTAGCTAAACCCCAAAAAAATGTTTGGTCTGTCTTAATTATAAGGTATATGTAATTACATATATCTTAATCATATTTTAAAGATTCTAATTGGTTTTTCTGAAATTTTATTTTATTTTAAAGAAGAAAAAATTCCTAAGAAGAAACATTTGAAAAAAAAAAGACAAAAAATATTTAGGAATAAATAAACAAAAAACGAACTAAGCAGAAATTACTTCAATGTGATTTTCTTGTACTAAAAATGATAACATAAAAACAAATACCTAATATTTATTTAATGATAAATTTGTGTGTTTTTTTCTCATATCGAATAAAAAATGTAAAATAATCTCTAGAATTTCATTGTTTAATTGTAATTGGGCACAATAAAAAATGATTAAAATGTTGCATATTATCACCTAATGGTATCATGTTTTTAAGATTATATATAGGAAATTATAATGAACTTTTTACGAAAACAAAATTTGAATAAGTCTGGTTCTTTTTGGTAAAACACCCGAAAATTACAATGCATACATCTCTTACTGTCAGTTGAAAATACTTTGATTCAAAGGAATTATTAGGAGAAAGCTTTTTTTATAATTTCAATTATTTTGTCATTTTTTCAGCCGTAAATTAGACAAGTTTGTGTGGGATCAACCGTCTGTGACCACATTTCACTACATTCCAGTATTACAACGGTTAAACTCCTGACCAATCAATCGCGACCTCTGCAAGCAGAATCAGGTCAGGCAAAAATGCTGAGTACTTTGAGAAATGCCACTAAACAGAATGACAAAGTTGTTAAGTGTAAAAGTTCCAATATAGTTACTAGAAATATGATGTAAGTGTAACTTGATATTATTTTTTTTACTAGAAAATCAGTGTAAAACGAATATCAGTCTAGCTTCATTAGTTAAAATTTTTTTTTAGAAAATTATTCAAACTATTCAAAAACATGTGACATTTTCAATTTTTTAAAGCGATAGACAGTACATTTGGAGATATAAAATTTGAAAAAATATTTTTCTTTTTATTTACAAAGTATTTTATTACTATACCACAAAGTTACAAGGAAAAGATAAGACTGTTATTGGAGAATTGAAATAAAAATAAACAAATAAATTTACTCAAAGAGTTTTAATATAAAAAATAAATGAAGCATACATTTCCTAAATATAAGCTTATTCAAACTATTTGTTAATCACTGTTGCTTTTAAATGAATTATCTAAATAATTTATACGACTTCTGGGAGCCTATAGGGACCTATTCTTGAAATCACTCATAACTTAACGTATACGTAAACTTACCATTTACGAGTGGTTTTGATGTATGGTTTATTCTCGAGATTCGTTTATATGTAAAGTTTCGAGTGATTTCAAGAATAGGTCTCTGTTTTTACTTTCTACTGTTTTGCGGCTTCCAAGCAAATGCTGTTTTTGTGATGATACCTACCTTCCTTAGAATATACCCAATAGTTCAATTAGAACATAATTTTTTTTCAAGATTGGCTCTGTTAAGGAATTCCTCATTTTCTGATTCTTTATGTCCAAAATATTTTTAAGAGTTCTTCTCGAAAAATTTGTTCATAAATGTTCTACTTTGTAAATAGATCCCTCAAAAATTATTTTTCTTCTTTTTAATTACATATTTTGTTTTTAGTATTATTACATTAATATGTTGCAGGACTTCTATATGTAATTTATATACATATGTACACGAAAAAGATGTGTGTACATATATTTAGTAGAGTTATAATGATACTTCACTTTTACTGGTTCATATCTTCTATTTAAAATGATTTTTTGCTATGATCATCAGATTTTCATCTAAATATGTTAAAATATGTGCTAAGTAGGTACATATTATATTATATGTACACAAGTACATGTCTACAATATGATACATGAAATTTAATTCTATGAAATATGTATGTAGTTCGTTATAAATGTTTTAACTATTTTTAAATAACAATTTTTTTTTTTTGTTTACTTATTTTTAAATTGAGGATATTTGTTGTTGTTGTGGTTCTAATTTGTTTCTTTCTTTCTAAATATTTAAAATTTTTTTTTTCTTTGCGAGAAAAATATAACATATGTAAATATAATTTTGTTTATTTAGCATTTATGTAGTTTCATAAAACAATATGTATTTTTATATGAAAAGATTAAAAAAAAAAAAAAAAAAAACAAGAAAAATTTTATTTGAGTAAGAGAAAACTAAACATCCGGTCAAAAATAAAAAATAATAATAAAGAGAAAAAAAAAAAAAACATTTTTATATGTGCAGTGAAATTTTTTTTATTTTAATACAATGTGAATTTATAAAGTTTCTTGTTTTTTTATTTTTTTGCTAATTTTTTTTTTTTAGATACATATAAAGTTCATATCTATTTTTAATTTTTTTTTTTCACATACACATATAAAAAATTAGAACTGAATGCAACAAAAATAGGAAAATTATTTCGTACTGAATATGTCGTTCGCAGATGAAAATAAGTCACATTTATTACAAAACAAATAACAAAAATTGAAAAAGTATAAAATCTTATTTCGAAAAATGCAGTAATGCATGAGTTCTCTTGATAATTTTATAATTTGTGACATTAATTTTGGTATGTTTATTGAATTTTCGGTGTTTTTTTTTTTTTTGTTGTTTCTGCATGACAAAAATTTTCTTTTGTGATCTAATCATTAATTTATTTCCTCTGAAAACTTAAAATTCATTAATTGACATATAAAATTTAGAATTTGTGTTTAAGAAATAATTTATAATTGTTTTTCAAGATTCTTTCACTTGTCTTGATAAGAATAAAGTAAAATTTGTGGTATCAATTATTGTCAAACTGAAATAAAATAAAACCAAAAGTTTCTATACTTTTCTAAAAAGCAATTAAAAATTGCTTAAATTAATTAATTTTTAGTTGTGAAGTAATAAGAAAATTAAAACTAACCGATTTGAAATTGTAAAAATACAATTTCTCACAATGATTAAAAAATTTTAATTGAAAATACAACATTTTACTTTCAAATTGTAATTATCTTACTTTTATATCTTTTTTGTTTTTTGTTTTTGTGATAAGTTTTTACCATCTTTACCATTTTTATTAAAAAACAAATTAAGAGAAAAAAAAAATATATTAATATATAATAAAATGTATATATAGATACATCTGCTTAATTTAAACTTTTTTTCTCATTATTTTTTTTATTATTAAAAAGAAAAAATTCAAATTATATTTTTAATCTCATTAAAAATTATTATATACTATATACATATGTATGTACATATTATGTATATACATATGTTTCATGTGTAATGTTGTACTACATACTTGTTAATTGTTTACATGTAATGTAATGTAATAATTATGAAAAAAAAAAAAAAACAACAACAAAGTATTTAAATATTTCCTTGACCAAATAAAATAATAAAGTAATTTTTTATACATTTTTTTTTTTAAATTTTCTTGTTCTTGAATAAAAGAACAAAATATGTATATTTAAAAAGGTCAATTATTAAAATAAACATATGTATATGTATGTACATAGGTGCTATTATGAATATCATAATTTGATCCATTATTATTATTATTACTTATCATTATTTAATCCTTTACTTAGCGTTCAGATTTTTCTCATATTTTATGCAAAGAGCTACTTTTAACAAACTACTTAATTACGAATTGATTGATTAATACAAGTTCAAAGGATTAAAAAAAGAATGCTTGTACAAATTTTTTTTTTTTTTTTTTTTTTTAAATTTTAGTTTTTAACAACAAAAAAAGAAAAAAATGTAATTATTTTATTGAAGATACATGTAATATTTATTTTGTTTTAAATGCAAAATTATTTTAGTTAAAGAAAATATACTTGAAATTAGAATGTACTATTTTTAAGAAAAAACATTGGTAATGTACTGTAGAAAAAGAATTTAAAGATTTTTTTAAAAAGAAAAATAAAATAGAAAATTTTCATGGAATATGCAAAATAAAATTTTTAAGCTCGAAACGCTCATGCGCTTTAAAAATCTATTAAAAATCATTACTTTCAAAAAGACAATTCTTCGTTTCTACAGTCATTAAGCGGAACGAGTTACCTATAATTCTGCGTAGACAGTGGGCCTGTAATGGATTTGGACACAAGCTTTTTGATCATTTTAGGTCGCCTTAAAATGTACTTTCCATCATACATATGCATAATAACTGATGTTGCTACTCATATTTACTATGTAAATTACACTAGATTCTTAAACTATTATTGCCATTGTTATTATTTTCTTTTAATTTTCTTTTTCTTTTATATTGCTTTGTTTATATATAAAACTCACATAATTTAATATTGTAAATCTTACATGTGATTGTACAAATTATTAATGAATAAATAAATAAAATAAAAACAAAATCATATAGTTAAACATATAACATGAAAATTATTATACAAGCAAACTACTTATATTTTGCTGACCTAGAGAACAAGGCCATAAAAAATAATAGTTCTCGTTTTTGTTTTCGTTAATGGAAAATGGCAATTCATTGTTTTTAGTTAGTTGCACAATTTATCATTGAAGAAGAAAAAAAAAAAATAAACAAAAACTTATTTAACTACTATATGTCCATTAATACATTACTTTTTTTTTTTTCATATATTTTAACTATATGAGTACCTATCTAAATTATAGTGTTCTGATCCACCACCCACACAATTATCTATTTATATTTTTGTATTGAAAAAAATATCATTATTCAACAAGAAAAAAAATCATTGAGTGTTAGTACAAAGCCAATGATTACTTCCTGTAATTAAACCAAAAGTTGAAAAGAATTAAACATTAAAAAGCAAAAAATGAAAAAAAAAAAAAAAAACGTATAGAAACAAGACATGCTGTTTCGTATATGAATTCGAATTTTAATTAATGCATAAAAAATGTTTTTTACCTTGATTTTTGTGTTACATCCTTTTTTATTATTTTATGAATTTTTCTTATGGTGTGTAATTATGATTATTTGTATAAGATTTCATATCCCTTGATTATTTGTCATGGTTTACAAAAAATGTTTAATTATGTTAAAATGTGTGAAAAAATGTGTTTTTTCTTCAGTTATTTTTTTAAAATTTACTGTCTATGGCTAACCAAAAAACACAAAAAAAAAAAAAAAAACCTTTATTAAGGAGTGTTAGATAACAATAGCTGTGTTTTATACGAACTGTGTGTCATCACTTCAGTTTGACTATTTTCTTTTTGAGAAATAGCCTCACTTTAAGTGTTTAAAAATACATGTTGAAAAATTAAATTACATACTTGAACAAATTTTATTGAAAAAATCCCTTCAGTATTTTTCAGGCAAAAGTATACACGGTGATGAAAGCTGCATATCATGCTGTCTGAGAAATACGGATTTCGCCTGCCGAGATCACAATTTGTGTAGACAGCCAAGCAACACTCAAAGCGTTAAAATCCAACGAAATGAATTCAAGATGTATTGAAAATTGCGTCGAAGCCTTAAAAGCCTTGAAACACCACAAGCAAGGTTCGGCTTTGCTGGGTTCCAGGTCATGTCGGTGTGGAGAGAAATGAAAATGCTGACGAACTTCCCAGAAAAGTCGACATAGTTTAGATGCAAGCACTTCGAAGAGGATGCTATGATTTTAATTTATTTTTTAACTTTAATGTTTATTTTTTATTTTTTTTATTTTTTTTTTCATATTTTAAATTTATTGTTGTTAGTTTTTGTTTTATTTTTGAGTTTTTCATATAAATTTCATTTCTATTATTGAATAATAAATAAAAGAAAAGAATGAAATAAAAGTAAAAAAATTTTTTTTGTATTTTTGTATATACATATGTATAATATGTATGAAATGAAATTATGTTATGTGAAATTAGCATGAAATCATTATTATTACAAAAATTTATACGCTTTTTCATTTTTACATTGATTGTAATAATAATGATAATGATGATGACATCATAATTTGAAATTTTTACTTTAAAATACAACAAAAAGCAATAAAAAATAGATACACATACATAAGTATGTATGTATGTATGTATTATACTTGTACGATTATTATTATATAAAATTGTTTTTTATTTTTCGCCTTTCTGACTTTTTTCATTTTTCTTTTTTTTTTTTATTTGTAATATAGCATATAGTAATTTAAAATATGTTTTATCTTATTTTATAGATTTTATACAAAAACTGAGTGTATAGAAGTAAATTCTTAGTTTGGAGAATTCTTAGAAAATCGACATTGTTGTTCTTTTTATCCTGAATTATTTCATATTTTGAGTTTTCTACCAAACAAAATTTATTCATTATAAAAAACTTCTCATAGAATAAACAATCAAATTTTTAAAGCCTTATTTGTGTCATAAACTTTATCCTGTTTCATGAATTTCTTGACATGACTTTCGAAAATAGGATAAAGAAAACTCAGCTTGGAGATCGAAACTGACAGTGGGTAATATAATAACTACATTTTGAAAAGTGGATGGATAGTTCGTCACATAGAGAAACTTTGTTATCTGTCTGTTGTAAATTGAAGACACCAACAGAACAATCATCCTGTATTTGTTTTGTTTTTCGAATTGTACATATGAAAAACAAAAAAACCAGAAATAAAATAATTACATATACAGGACTATGTTAAAATTAAAAAACAAATTTAAAAAAAAAATAAATAAATATTTAGATTTTGTTTCGAAAAACAAAAATAATACAATCGAGTAAATGTTCGTTGATCATGATAGGTATTAATGATCACGTTGTCTTGTGATATGAGAATTTTGTATGAAATGAAAAAAAAAAAAAATATATAATTATATATTTTTAATTTTCATATTTTTTAAAATATTCTGATTCATTTTTATGTTGAATTTTATAATTCTTAAAAAATAATGATAATTTATTTGATCGGATCTAAATTTTACTCCTTATTATGATTTTTTTTTTCTTTTTTGTCAAATTTCATGTTTTTTAAATTAATTTTTTTAAACAGCCATTAAATGACAAATTTTCCATATAAATTATTTTACATATACATATGTACATAAAATTTGTAATTACTAATTTTATAATTAATTTTTATTAAAATTTTTATTTGATGTTTGATATGAATTAAATAAATATGTACATATTTATATTTGTTTACTTATCTTTTTTTATCTATTTTATTTCATTGATGTTTATAATTTCGTTATGTTACCGATATATGTACATATTCTGAATGTATTTCTTTTTTTTTTTTTTTGTTTTTCCTTAGAAAGAAAATTAATTATATTGCAATTTGAATATTCAAATAAGCTGGTGATTTTATAAAGTATTATACATACAAAACTTATGAGTACAATATACAGTGTAATTGAAGAGTATTTCCAATTTTAAATACTTTGTTACTAATTTTTAATGTTATTTTTAACTTAATTAACTTTTGTCTTATTAAAGTATTTTTATTGTTAAAGTCGAAGTGTTTCAAAAAAAATTGAGAGTGTCAAAGAGTGAAGTGAAATGAATGCTAATAATATACTCAGATGGATTCATAATTAAATACATTTATTTTAAGGTTTAGAGTTCCCAAAATTATCTGTTTTTTTTTTTTTGTAAAATCGAAAAGAAAAAAATTTTAATATGACAGCCCTTGATAATATTTAAGGTGAGTATACACGACAGGAGACTTTGGTCTCTAGAGACCGAAAAGTGGCGTCTAGAGACAGGAGACTTCGTGTGTCCTATTTTCATCATGAATGGAAACGTCAAATTTCGAGAGACCTAAACCAGAGATCTAAATCTAAATCGTGTATACACTTAAGAGACCGGACTCTAGGAGACTTTTTTAATGAGGTCTCCGGAGATCTATTTTTTTGGTCTCTTGCAAAAGTTTCTTATCGTGTATACACATTGGAGATTTTAGTCTCCGGAAAGTGGATTCTGGAGACCAAAGTCTCCTGTCGTGTATACCTACCTACCTTTATTTCTTAACAATCGTGTGAAATAGAAAATAAAGTAAATGGATACATAAATATATCCTTTATTACCGTCTCAATGATCGTGACAAACAACTAAGTAGAAAGGCAAAGTAAAAAGGATACATAAATATGTCAACAGATACTCTTTTTACTATCCTATAGTAATTTCGATCGAATTACACAATAGCGCCCTATAGTTATAACTTAAAAATCTTACTGCTCGTATGAAAAAACGTGAAATAAGCTTTTTAAGTTATAACTAAAGATAAAGTCGAAATTAAATTCATGTTTAGTAAGGCTCACTGTTTATAATGTTAAAATCAGATTCAAATTTTCTTTTCTCAAAATATGTTTCGTAGAAATTTTTTGTAAATTCGTGCAATACTAATATCAAAATTTTCATATCTATAAAATTGAAATTTCGAATTTCAATTTAAAGTTTTCAACTGCGTAATAGAATTTCATTTTATATATGTATTTTACTAAAAATTTTGATTGTATTAATTAATTTCTATCAGTATATGAATTTTATTACTACTTTTTTTCATACTTTTAAAACAAACGAAAAAATTCCTAATTAAAAAGTCCACATTCGATATATTGTACTTGAAACTTAATTATAGTACAAAAAAAAAAAAATAATAATAATAATAATACAAATTAAATAAAATTACAAAAAAAAAAAAAAAAGTAGAATAAAATGAATATATGTACGTGACATATGAACTGACAATATTTTAATTGAAAATGATCAGTAAAATATGGTGTTAAAAAAAAACTATAACCACTAACTAATTATAAAATATCTATATAGTTTTCAGATGGTTAGATTTCAATAAAAATTTAAAAAAAAAAACTAAAAACAATTATTATGATGACAGTAAAATGATTATAAGAAAAAATGTGCCCATTCGAATGAGAAAAAAATAAAAATAAAAATGGTTTGAAAGGGGGATAAGGACAAGGTATACACGTTAATTAATGTTTGCTTATGAATAAAGATAATATATACCAATATGTAGTATATAAGTATATGTATAAGATATGAGATGAGAATAAGATGTATAAATATGTGATGTAGGATTAATATATAGTTTTTAGAGACCATATATGTGTATAAACTAGCAACAGTTGTGAATATTGCTAAAATGGCGATGACGAAATCATTAAATTTTAAATAGTCTATTATATAAAATATAAATAAATCATGATGATGATGATGATGCTATAGCTATACAATACACAGTATATTAGATACTATATATATACTCCTATCTATTTTTATTTATTATATGTAGTATCTAAGTATTTAAACTATACATTTAAATGTATAGAATATATATTATTCATACACATATTTTTTTTTTTTTTTTTACTTGGAAAATAATATGACATATCTCATAAAATCAAACATTATATACATACATACATAGATAGTATAAATCATACTGTGAAAATAATACATAGGTATAAGTATATACTATGGTTATGTATAGGTATACACATTTTATGTATATGTTTTAATATTAGAAAATTTATAATTGTATCTATATGTATTATATTTTCTATTCTATATAATACGAGTATATTCTATATAAATTCATGTTTAGAATCTATACTATTCATTAATTATTGCTATTTTATAAAATTAAAAATGAATTGAAGTATTCAGTTACACATGTACCTATACGTATAGGTATACATACAATTATAAAGTATATTTAAACGTATAGATATATACCTACATATGTATATGTATATGATTTCAGTCTAATGGTAAGAGTATATTTTATATAGAAATTGTGACATGTTACCAAACATTAAACAGAATAATTATAATTATTTATCATCACAATTATTCTAATGAATCATGCAGAACTTTGTATTTTTTTTTATCTTAAGAATAAAAGAGAGAATTAGACAAAGCAAAAAATAAAAAATAAAAAAACATTACAAACGATTTTTCAAGGAATTTTTATTTATATCATTTTTTCCGATGAAATAAAAGGAAAGGAAATTATTAATGAAATTCTTTATTATTATTATTATTTTTAAATTATATTTGAAAAAAATGTAAAATTTTAGATTTGTTTGTTCAAGCAGCATGTACCTACATATATAGGATAATTAAGAAATTTGAAGTGAAAGGAATTTTCTCGACGAAACATGTTCAATTTTTTTTTTAATGAGGTAAACTTGCCAGACTGCTTTCCCATTTTCTAATTATATATTCTGATCTTTTGTAGACAAAAAGTATAAAATAAAACCCTTAATGGAATTATCCAACTATTCAGAATTCAGTATCGTATATTTAGCTCAAAATATTTAATCAATTTTACACAAAGTATCTAAGTTTTCTCATTTTTTTTTTTTTTTTTGCTGATACCGATTTAGTTTGAAAAACAAATTCACAAAAACGTTATAAAATTTGCACAAATTATTTTTGCCTTTTATCGGTTTCCATTTTTTCAAGTTATTAAAATTATATTTGCTACCTCTATCTTGTTTATAATGAATAGATCGTATATACAGTAGAATCATACATATGCATATGTTTCACCCCTTTTATTATTTTCATGTTTTTTTTCTTACATTTTTTTTTTATTTTTTTAACAAACACATACATATTTAGCTTAGCATTAATACCATATAAGATTTTGATTGAAAAAAATAAATTTTTAATACCTGTAGGTATATATTGATGCTAAAAATAAAAGAATATTTAAAGTCAAGGTCATCTTTGTAAACATATCATTTGGTATTTCAAAAAATATTTAAATTATAGAAAATTTCTTTTAAAAAATAATTTTGTAAATAAAAATTTCTTTGAAAATTGTTTTTACTTATCTAAAAAAAAATATATACATATGAACAAAAAAAAAAAAAAAAACAAAAAACAAAAATAGTACGTAGCTATGTATAATTAAAAAAAAAAGATTTTTATAAATTACGTGTGTTACACGATGAAAATATTAAAATGAAAATAAATCATAAGAAAGTTCAAAGAGTATTGAGAAGTATAGGTGTTTTCTAAAATGCAGTGAAGCTGCACTGATACACAATTCAGCGTATAAAGATTTTAAGCTGAATTGTGTATTACGGCAGCATCACTGTATTTTCGAAAAAACACAGTAATTTATGTATGCTTATGTTGTAAAACTTAGAAAGAAGGAAAAAGGATTTTACAATATAAAAAAATGTGAATGCTTTATGTTGTTTTTTTTTTTTTTGAAAAAAATTAGAACAAGAACTAATTATTAATTGCTTTACTATTATACTTCTTGTTTTATGTGTTGTATCTATTCAAAATGAATAAAATTTAGTTTTTGTCATCACAAAATTTCCATTTGAATGTTGAGGAGATGATATTAAAATTATTTCTATTTTAACTCTTTTTTTTAAATTTTTATAATTTTTTTAAAGGTACGCATACTGGTAAAATGATGAATAATAGAATTGTATGTAGTATTTGAAAATGTCACACTGCGATTGAATTTTGGTAGGCACATACATATGTATGTATGTATGTATGTATTATATATATGTACATATACATATGTATGGGAATATTATCTGAAAGCGCCTAACTACACATCATATTCACGATTTATTGTTTGTTAAACGCATAAACGTGGTTTAATTCGTTTTCTTAAAGAATCTACATAGGTACATACATGCTTTACTTAACAGTTAAATGAAAATAAAGATATTTTTTAAATTTTTTGTTTTGTAAAAAATAAGTTAAATAGAAAAAAGTATAGTTAATTATTGAAAAAAATCACGTTTAAATGCAGTTTTTCTATGTAAAAATAATAAAAATAAAAATTCATAATGAAAACAATTTAGTTTAATTTTATTAATATTCTTGTAAAATGACTTAGTACAAGAATAGTAAAAAGAAAAAAAAAACAATTAATTTTTAATGCAAACAAAGAAAAATTTTTTTGAATAGGTATAAAAAATTATATATGAAAATCTGATTTATCATTTTCTAAAAGAACGACGGTTCGCTTGTTTGGAAGCAAGGTTCTTTGGCAGCCTGGACGACTTAACTGAGATTGCACTAAAGGACCTTAATATATTTATTCAAAAATCAAGATGATTTTCAGGATATATGGCATGTTGCTTTTACTAACATGTAGAAGGGCATTTTAGGACTCTTAAGTGGGCTTGCTTCCTTTTAGCGAAACAGACCGACCTATCTAATTTAACTATCACTTTATACCTATTTTCTATTTTATTCTTCTTCATTATTTTATTTCTATTTTAATTATTTTTGTTGTTGTTGTTGTTGTTGTTGTTTAAATATCAATTTTCCTAAAAAAATTTTATTAGACAAAAAAAAAAAGGTTTGCCGCTTTCAATGCATATTACATACATACATACATATGTATGTACCTAGCAAGTTTTTTAAAAATGTTGTATGTATTAAGTTTAATTGCCAAAAATTATACACTCAAATTCAACCATAAAAAAAAAAGGGTAGGATTATGGGTTACAATTTCATGTGTGTTATGCAAAAAATTTAAAATATTTGAATAAATTTCCGACAATTTGTTTGTAATAATTTATGTTGATTAGGTAGTTAGTTTTTTAAGGATGAAAAAGATCTCTAAAAATATTAATTCATAATTCATAAAAAAAATCTTATATCTTGTACATCGAGAACATCATACGATTATAAGATTTTTGAATCTACTATGAAATAAGTTAAAACTCATACTGTTGTCCATAAATATAGAACTTTTTTCTTTTTCAGAAGTTTCTCCATTCGTTCCTACATTTTAGTTATTATCTTCCAGTCTTGTGAACAGCATTTTATCCAGTCTGTTTTACATTTGGCAACTACAATATCTTCCCCTTGTTTTTACATCTTAAAAAACTTCTTTACTAATTTAAAAAATAAAAAAAAGCAGTCCTTTTTGAAACTTTTCGAAATAAAAAAAAAAGAGACATGAGGACCTAATTATTCATTTAAAACAAAATTATAGGAACCAAAACTTCACAAAACAAATAATAAAGCTTAAAATTGAATAAGTGAATTCAAATTAAAAATTTAATACAGGTTATTTTCTAAATTTTCAGAATTTTCCATACCAATAAAAATCATAAATAATAAAGGTAATCAGAATGAAATTTATTTTCCACAACAAACGAAAAAATACGATACCTTTAATTTTCTCATACTTTTCAACCTTCAATTAAATATATACACATAAAAATTCATTAACTTTCTACACAAAAAAATAAAATTAATTGTTTACTTATTGTATTTCAGTATAAAAGTTTTTTTTTTATTTTTTTCTAATTAGGAAAAAAAAAAAAAAATAAAAAATTGTGAATAAAATGTTGTCATTGAATTTAATACCTATTCTTTCAATTATTATTATTATTATTTTTTTCTTTAAAAAGATTTTATGAATATCATATGACCTAATTATTTTTCTATGCAAAAAGAATTGGAGGAAAATTTTTATTTAAATAAATTATAATATAGTCAATTTTTCAATTTTCATATTTCAAATGAAAATTTAGAAGTTTTAACCAACAACAAAATTGAATGCTAATTACATAATTCAGGTTCATATTATATACATTTAATTTCAGTTGTGTTTTTGTTTTGTTTTACGGAAATAGAACCAAAAAAAATGACTGATTGTTATGAAAAGAAATTTCGTAATTTGAAATTTTGTAATTTTTTTTTAAAAAAAAAAAAACTATGCATTATGAGGTTCAATTTTATATTCAAACTTTTTTTTCTTTTTATGATGATGCATGTAAAAGAAACTTATTATTTTATTTATTTTTCATTCATTGCACGTTTATTTAAAATGTTATTTTTTGTTTCCATGTAACGTGTACGAAAAACTAAAAATAAGTTTCTGTCATTTTATTTAATATTTAAAATACTCAAAAAGATGAATTTATAGAAAAATTATTTATTCTTTCTCTAAAAAAAAAATAAAAGTCCATTAAAATGATTTTGACCTTTTCTACTCATAAAAAATTTAAAAAAATTAAGTGTGCATATTTTTTTATCTTCAATGTTCAATGAATCTTTATGCATAATATTTTTTTTCTTACAAAGAATAGATTATCATATATCAATTTTAAAAAAGATTGTTTAATATTAGTTACATTTTGTTTCATTAATAATTTATGTTTTTTCGTCTGTTTTTGTCAACGACTTTCATTCAAAAATAAATCTTTTTGTAAGGTTACAATGTCATTTGTGCATGAAAAAAAAAAAACTAAAAATCTTATTGGAAACTATAGGTAAAATAATAAAAGTTGAGGTTTCGTATTATACTAGAAAAACATGCGCAGAAAAAAAGATACTTACACACATGCGCTTTTGTTGTTGTAACAATTATTTCTTCTTTAGTATATGTACACAAAAAAGATCACTACGCCATGTAAACCATGCGCGAAAAAATCTCAACTTTTATTATTTTACCTACATATATAGAGTGGTGCATATCTTGTTTGGATATCCATTAGGGGTTTACGAGTCTGTTTTGTAGACATGTGTTGAGAAAAAGATAAATTACTAGATTACAATTAAAGTTCTACAGGCTGTTTTTGATCTTCAAAACTGTAAAGGTAAAGTCTTATCTCTCACCAACTTTTTTTTCAGTTTTGGAATAAACTTTCTTTCATGTTTTCTAGCTTCTGTAGAGCTTCAGATTCTAGATCCTGAGCCGTTTTTAAAGTGAATATCGTTTTTCTAGTGCTGAAATTTATATAATTTTAATTTTCCAAAAAAAAAAAAAAAAAAAAAAAAAAAAAAAAAAAAAAAAAAAATGTTATTTTGGCTCATTTTTGTTTATCCTTGTGTTGATAGCTCCAATTCAAAGGTTTCAAATCCAAAGAAAAATCTTGTTTTGTGTGGGTAGGAAGAAGTAGCCATCCAGGAGCATCAAGACAGGAGAGTCCATTGTATTCATCACCCCGTCACTAGTAAAATCTTCTTGTTTTCCTGATTGGATATGATTGGACTCTCCAGAGCTTAAAGCGCGCATAATTGCACGGAGTCGTTCAGATCTTTCAAAATGAAAAAAACATGTTTCTCGTACATATCTGAATATATATTTCTTGGTTTTTTTCGTTTACTTTTGTTCTTGTGAAAATATAATGTTGTTTGTTTACTATTTCAATTTCAAATGCATTACATCATACCCAATATTTTACTTTACCACACTATACTCGTATACTGTTTGTTATGTTTTATTCACTCACGTCAAAGTGCAAGTGCTCAAGTACTCTTAAATTATGGTTCATAACTTTTGAACGGATAAAGATAATGCACTAAAACAAAAACCATATTAGAGTAGAAAAAATAAGCTTTTATTTAAGCCAATATTTTTTTGAATTATTCGGGTTTGAACATGAAATGACGAATTTTTTGACTTAGAGCTACAATAACTGCTAAACCATTTAACATACAAGACATTTTTTGAAAGGTCTGAAGGTTCTTTTGGAAATAATTTCCATTTAGATCTCTACATTGCGCGAACGCTGAAATATGTTGCGAAAAGTG
This sequence comes from Bombylius discolor, assembly GCA_939192795.1. Lineage (NCBI taxonomy): Eukaryota > Metazoa > Arthropoda > Insecta > Diptera > Bombyliidae > Bombylius > Bombylius discolor. The sequence continues at coordinate 31,191,442 of OW584243.1, read as the reverse complement.
GAACTAGTTATTCTTCGAAAAAAATTGTCTTTGACCTTGAATATCTCGGTAACCATTGAGAATAAAGCTGCCCCTCCCCTACGATTTTTTTATTTATATAATACAGGGTGTCCAGTTTAAGGTGTTACAAAATTTAACCACAGATAGGAGGGGGTGGTAATTTTAACGTTGTCGTTTATTGTAAAGCAATGATATGCATACCTAACGAAAGGTGCTTTTTCGATTAACATTACCACCATCTCTTCAGCCCCCTTACTGCAGAAGTTATTAGCGATCAAAGTCAAAAATTTTTTTTTCCTAAAATTTTGAACAAACTCAGTGATTTCTCTAAAAAATCCTTTGCAACTTTATTTTTGAAAACCATATTTTCATTTGATCCTTAATGCATTTTGCACCGAAAAGTGAAATGATGACTTCATTCCATAGGCTGCAGCTTCTGAATCAAGGCAGGTAGAGTCATACAGTAGGGGATAATTCATAAAGCAAGAATTGTGCTTTTTATTTATTGTAAAAGAAGTGTATGTTAATAAAGGACACCCTGTATATTGAACTAAAAGTGGTGGTTTAGTTAATAATGTTAATTTTTCTTCTTCTTCTTTTTTAAATGTAGGTAGATGTAGGTATGTTACCTTACTTTTTACCTTTTCGATTATACAATTAGTTATGAAGCTTACGTAATTATCTATATTTATATTTTTCAACGAAGTTGAAGTTTATTTTATGAAGCAACCAAGCAACTGACATTATTTTACAGAATTCAGAATAATAATGACATTAATTTTTTTTTTAAAAACCATGTTCTACGAAACATATATATATGTATATATTGATTGTATCACAGATAATGAAAAATTTTTCATCTGAAAAAAAAAAAATAATAAAATAAAAATAAAAAATTTACTCTATGAAATGACAATAATTTTAATTTTATCTTACTAAGATTTTTTATTTTTTGCCTTAAGATTTGAAGAAACAGTAAATATTTTCATACATTTATACTGATTTCTCTATATGTACGTATTTTACTTGCAAATACGAGTAATAAAAAAAAAAAAAAGTAAAAACAACAAACACATTTTTCGCGCATGACTTTTTCTTCACATTTATTTAACAATAAACAAATTTGTTGTTCTTGTTTTTCGTATACTTTCTATTTAAGGTATAAAAAAAAACGATTATGAAACTGCTGTATAGAAATTACATAAATGGAAAAAAATTCACCTTTAATATCAATTTTATTGTCACTTTTTTAAAGAAAAAAAAAAATGAAGTAATTTTCTTTTTTAAAAGAAAAAAAAAGTTAAAATATTCCTTCTTAATACAAGGATATTTAAAAATCCAATTGATTAATTCTTTTCTTCTTTGTCTATTATATTAAAAAACAGGACATCGATTGAAATATTTAGGTCATCTTTGTTTAAAATTTCATTTTCAAATTGAATAACAAGAGGGATTCTTTTCAGTTGCGGTTCACATTTTTCATGTGTCCTTGTAGACTTCTTTTAAATGAAAAGTATGTATTATTCTCTTTAACGTGACATATGTATGTCTTTATTGTCGCAAATTTCATTTTATAGCCGAAAAGTACCGTTTAAATTTTTGTCACAAAATTGAAATGTTTTGTAAAAATCGTTATTTCTCCGTTTTAGGATATTCTAGGATAACACTTTATAATGGATTTTAAAGAAAATTTGTCTTCTTTCTAACACATTTAAATAGTGTTTGAGATATATGAACTTAAAGTTATAATTTTGTGTTTTTTTAAAATCGATTTTTCAACTAATTTTGATGACGATATATCTCTGAAATTTATGAAAAGGACCTACATACATATATATTTTTTAATATCATACATCTAAAATGTTATTTTGTTCTCTTTACAATGATACCTCATATGTCCATACAAACCTTGTACATAGAAAAATAAATAAAAAAAAAAAGTTTGAAAAAATGCGCATTTTTAATTTTAAGCAAAAATATAAAAGTCTATAATTTTTCGTAATAAATAAGTAAGTAAAAAATCTGAAAAGCTAAAAATTATTATTGTCCTTCATTTATTATTAAAGGTCAAAAAAGTTGTTTATCAACACGTAGGAAAGAGACGATACAAAAGTAAAATATAAAAGAATACAAGAATATCGGGAATTTTTAAACGTTTTTTAAGATTTTTCATAAACATTGTAAGCAAAAAAAAAAAAAAAATTATAAATATGATGGAAAAAATTAAGTGTACTTTATTTCATTTGCCTTTTATTTTTTTATTTTAATTTTTTTTAATTTTATTTGTCTATGTTATGAGATGTACGATGAACTTATTTTAATTTATTTAATAGAGAATTTCATCTTCCTAAAACCTAAAACTTTGAAAATGTGATAAAAAAAAGAAGTGGGCTGTAAAAAGTAAAAAGAAAGTGAAATAAAGATTTTAATTAAATTTTTTCTGACTGAGAAGATATAATGAGAACTATGTATCATATGATGAAGAAAACATTTCATAAGAGAATACGTTCAATTTTATTGCCTTACACGTATTTTATTTTTACAGTATCGAATTTTCAAAGTTTCAAATACAATTTAGAATATTTCAAATTAAATTTAAAATGCAAATCGATGTAGAATTCGTTTCTTTTTCAAACTTAAATTTGACTTTTATTTTTTGAAAAGACAACCTTCAATTTTATTTGTGAAGTATTTTCCCACGGTATCTATTGTTTTGAAAAAAAAAATATATACATAGGTATGTAGAATTTTTTTAAAATTGTTTTCTTTAATAAAAACGAAAAAAATAATAACAATAAATTATTTTGCTTTAAATTGCAACATTAAATTTTTTATAGTCAGATGTATATCAATTGAAATATGTATAGATAATAAAATTAACACATGATTACAGAAAAATGCATTAGAAAAAAAAAAAAAAAAACGAATTTTATGATTCATATTTTGAAATGTCAGTCAGGAAGATTTAATCAAAACAAAAATATTTTTTTACTGATTATTATTTTTTTTTTTTAATCATTCTTAATAAAAATTTCTTCTTTGAATAAAAATTTATAAAAATCATACTTACGTGAACAAAAATTTTCTTTTATTGATTAATTTTTACAAAGTGTGTTGCAATTTGAAAAAAAAAAATAAAATAAAATAAAATAAATAAAAATACAAATGTCTTTGAATTTAAATCGATCGATTGCTAAAATTTTAATTATTAATCGTTCGATTACAAAATTTTTCATAATAAAAAATTTTCTAAATTATCTAAATTTTTTCTAATTTTCTAATAATTTTCGTACATTTTTTTTTATAATAAAAAAAAAAAAAAAAAATTAGCTATCCCCTTTGCAATAAACTTTATAACACCAAAATATTTAAAAAAATGTGAAAAAAAAAATGGTTGTATTTTGTGTTTAACATAAAGGACGCATGCGTTTCCACAAATTTAATTAATTATATCACCATAATATACATATGTATATGAAATTTTTATTATAATGATGCCATTGGGAATTTGACTTTATTTTTTGTTGTTGTTTTTAATAATTAAAATAAATTATTTATTTTACAGGAAAATCTTTTTGAAAAAATTGTGTTACCTTGTGTATTTCATCCGCACCGAATGTTGTACGTTGTACTGTTATTTTGTTGTTTTTATTTATTTATTTTTTTTTTTTTTTTGGAAACGAATTACATATACTTACCTAAATATGAAATTATCCACACTTACTAAGTAACCTGTAATTTTTTATAATTAAAAATTTTTATTTTTGGTTATTTAGTTTTTTTTTTTTTTTTCTAAGTGGATAAAGGTACTTAAGCGTTGGTTTTTTGGTTTTCTAACTTATTTTTTCTTGTTTAATTTTTTAATAATTTGTTTTTTTCCTTTATATATCTTGTTGTATTACTTGCAATTTCTATAGGAGAGAGAAAAAGACTGACTGATAATAAAAATTATTTGCAAAGGCACAGTGAGCCTCTATCTCGCTCCCACATATTTTGCAGTATGTATGGATATATAAAATTTTACATTTTTTAAATTTTTCAAAATTTGCATATAATTTGCATGTTATTTGCTTTGTTGCTGCTGACATATTAACATGGTGTTTTATTTATTAGTTTTTTTTTTTTTTTTTTAAATTTATTATATTTGTTTAAAAAAGGAAAATAATCTTAATCGTGAAGTGATTTAAGAAAAATTATAGTTACTATATTAAAAAATTACACAAACAATTGCAATAGAATTTTATTTATATTTAACGTTTAACATTACAAATTTTTAAATATCACTAAAGTACACTTCTCCAAAATTCGAAATGAAATAAAAAAAAAAATAATTAGTAGGTGCAAAAAAAAAATGTTGAAAATACTCATTTAAATTATAAAATTATTATTGTCGTTGCTATATATTTTTTTTTTCCTTATAATTTGCCGTCTTTTAATTTTTGTTTGAATGTGTATCTCTGTATGTAGGTATGTATATGAGTTCTTTGCAATTTTTTAAATATGTATTTCACATTCACTTGAAATGATGTCATCTTTTCTAATAAGATTTTATCATGTGTCCGTCGTATCCAAGGAGTCAGAAAAAACTTGATTTAATATGTGAAACAAAAAAAAAAAAGAACTAAAAATAAACTTTCATACAACTTTTTTTTTTTTTTAAAAAAAAAAAAGAAAATCACTACAGATTATATGTCCTAAAAAAATATATAAGTAATTTATTTTCTCTTTTTTTGTGCTATAAAATTATAATAAAAAAATGGGAAGTGTAAAAAAAATTCCATTACTGTGAAGTTTTTTTAGAAGCTTTTGTAACACATATCTATGTACATATATACTTTTTTTTTGAAATTTCTTTCAACCTAGGATTTTGGAGTAATTGTTACCTACTAGGTGTATGTTGTTTATTCCGTAATTGATACAACAAACTATTTCTCTTCAACAAATACTTGAAAACAAGTTATTTAGATCATGTGAAAAATCTATTTATTTAAAATTTAAAAAAAAAAAAAAAGTTTAAAAAAAAGAAAACGTTTTATTTTTTCAAATAGAATATTATACTAATTTCTTACAAAATGGCGAAATATTTTTTTCTTCTCTTTTTCAAGTTAATGTGTTTCTTATTCTTTTTTTTTTTTTTTTTCTCGTTTTCTTTTCATCCAATCAAAAGATTACATTTTACATACACACGTTTTTCTTTTTATATTGCATATTATAATTTTACAAACACATTTACCATGCGGAAGTAGGAAATTAGGTCGCGTGAAAAGAAACTAGTTTAATTATTGAAAAGAAAAATTTATTTGAAAAAAAAAAAAGGAAAAAATATATTTCAGAAATAATAAAAATTAAAAAAAAAAAAAAAATTTAAAAATATATATTTCTAAGTAGTTTTTCATTTGTCGAATATTATTATTTTTAAAAATATATTTTGTATTGCAATCTTACAATCAGAGTGAGAAGAAGTACTAATATACCGTTGCGTAATTAGGATAATTAAAATTACATTTTTTCTGCTTAGTTTTTGATGAAGAATAAAATGAATTCGAACATTTCCTTTTTTTTTTGTCTGATAAGAAATTAAAAAATTTCTATTTTATGATTATTATTTTTTTTTTTTTCAATTATTACTTGGAGAGAAAAGATTAATTTATTTAATAAGAAACATCACATACTCCGATTCCAGATCACGTAAAAGTGTATTATCGCATTTTCGAAATTATATTTAGAATGTAAAAACCACGTTGCAACTTCTTATTTTCTTTCGTACTTTTTTTCTTAAAAATATATATATTTTTTTTTTGTGATAAAGTTGTGTATTTGAAAAAAAAAAAAAAAAAAGAAGAAATTATAAACCAAAGAATGAAAAATATCCTTTCGAATTAAGAATTAAAAAATTATTTTTTGTTAAATTTACACTTTATTTTTAAAAATTTGAAATAAATGTTCGTTTTTTTTTTTCTTATTAAATGTGTGTCCCACAAAAAAAGTAGACCAAGCGACAAATAAAAATAAAATAAAGCACAAAGTACAATTTTGTATTTTTTTTAAAACGTCTTATTAATTTTTCAAAATTTATTTATTTTTTTTTTAAATTCACTTTAATGCAATAATTTTAAAAATAACCACTGCGAAAAAAAAACTCGAAGGGAAATTTGTTTGAAAATTTTTTTTTCTTTCTAAATAACGTTTAAGTTAATTTATAGATAACTTGTGAAAACTTTTTTATGTTTTTTTTAAAAATAAATATTAATAAATTCCCTTTTTTAAAAAAAATTAACGATGATAATGAAAAATCCATCCAGTCACAACCAGCAGCCAAAAGCGAATGAACCCCGTTAAGAATCGACTCTGCAAATTGAACCTAGCGTCACGCGTATTGTACAATTATTATAAATTTAAGTGAAGAAGAAAAGAGAGCTTTTTTGCTTTTTCGTTTTATTTTCAACATCATGACATAAATAGTATATATAGTGAGTTTTTTTTTTTTTTTTTGTTATAAACATAATATTTTATATTATTTATTCAGCTTGCACTGATGCGGTGATACCGACTTTTAACGGACACGTACATGAAAAAAAAGTGATTTTATTTTATTTAAGCTTTTTAAACTTTTTTTGAGTGTTAGTAGTTTGACTTGTAGTTGTAGTAGTAATACGTAATAATTTTTTTTTAAATATACATATTTATATACGATTATATACTAAAAAAAGTTAGTATAGTGAATGTGTTACTATAAAAGATACAAAATGTACACATACAAGTAGTAATGGTTTGTAGTACCAAAAAAAAAAACTGACTATAAATTACATAGTCAACAAAAAATTAAACGCGAACGAAAGCGATGGCAAATATACACATAGAAAATTACACTAGGCATGACAAGTACGGTCAATATTGCTTCTTTAATGACCTATTAAAAATAGTGAAGGCAAAAAAGAAGAAAAAAATTACGAAAAAGCTCTTTTAGGAAGCTTTTCGAAACATTTTTTTTTTTTGACGTACATGGAAAAACCCATATTATTCTTGTTTTCAACTAATTCCCATACGTATTTTAATTTAAATTCTCTAAAAACTTCTTTATTTTAATTTCACAATATTTCATATCTTTTTGAACACATTTTTAAGTTTAAATAAAATTATCAAATAATATATTCGCGCGTTGAAACAATAATAAATATTTTAAGAAAATTCGATGACACAAATTTACAAAACGCCCAAAGAAGAACAAAAAAAAAACATTTTTCCTTTTATTTTGCACGCTACTGCTCCACGAACAACCAACACTAATTTAAAAGCATATATCACGAATGAAAGACAAAAATTAAAATGAAAAAGCTTTCAAGCGGTTATTGGTTGATTGTGATAGAAAAGGATAAATAGTAAAGATAATGAAAAAAAAAACTAACGAACAAAAAAAAAAAAAGGAAAACGAGGGCAACGATAATAAAGAAGCACGGTAATCAAGTTTTTACTTTTCGCTGCCCTCTTTTCATTTCTTCATATGATTTATATAAAAAATTGTAATGAACAAAGCAGAAAAAAACATGAAATGTAATTGTGTTAGTGATACAAAAAATGCGCGCAAAACCTAAAACATTGAAAATGAACATATGTACACGCGCACTTTCAATATATTATATTAATATACATATGTACATCCATACATCCATGGAAAAGTTTTTTTTTTTTTGTTTGTTTTTGCTTTAAAATGGGGAAAATGATGCCATTGGAATAAACTGGTGGTTGGAAATAAATCCTAATGAAAAACGAATTTCAGCAATGTGTTAATGAAATGTTATGGAATTCAGAATAGTAAAAAAAAAAATTAATCAAGGAATTTAAAGTACATAAACGATTATTTTGCGAAATAATTGTGTCAAAATGTATAAATATCCTTTAAAAGGATGATTTTTTTTATAAAAAAAAAGTTTTCAATTGAAAAAAAAAAAATGATGAAGAAATTTTTATTGAAGCTGTAAATAGGAGAAAAATAATCGAATAGTTTAAATTCTTTATTAGGAAAATAATTATATGAATTTTAATTTTTAATTTGAATTGAATATATTTTCTCCTTCTTAATATAATTTTTTCTTGTGAAAAAAAAAAGTATTTAGAAAGAAAAAATCAGTCTTTAAGTTATTGTAAATTGTCATTATATTTCAAATGAAATTATGTATTTTTTTCTTCATACTTTTTCTTGTAGCAATATTTCCAGTCATAGATTACTTTGATATGATAAGTATACCGAAAAAGCGCGCTAATTCAAAATCTTATATTTTATTAATTTTATAAGATACGAATATGTAGGTACGTTATTTTTTTTTTTAATTTTTAATATAAAAAAGCTTGTGTATAGTAAAATTAAATATATACATATTTTGTATAGTAGTGTTTAATAATAAAAAAATAGAAAAAGATAAAAATGACATCACCGATTGCCATTATGTGCCAAACCAACCAGTTATCATTGTTGGATTAAATTTGGCTTTGGCTTCTTTTTTCTTTATTAAAGTTGTCTCTTTTAATGTTGCTTTGCTTTGCATTTCGTTATGTTGCGCAAGTCTTTCCTAATCCTTTTTTTTTTCTTCTTTTTCTATTACTTCTTCTTATTATTTTTTTTCTTGTAAATTTTTGTTTAATTCAACAGCTCAATAAGCCAGTATTAAAAAAAATAAAATTTAAAAAAATTTGAAAAAAAAAAAAATAAAAAAATAAAAAAAAAAAATATCTATAATCAGAAGAAAAATAATTATGAAATACTTGTATGAACGCGTGTTAAAATTTAAATTTTTGCCATTGAGTCATTATTGAAACATATACAGCGACTTTTGACTAGATATATGTATACATATACAAAATAATACACATACTCAGATACTAATATATATATATATATATTTATAGGTATATATATATACCTATGGGCATTTAAAAATGTATATTTATATATACAAATATATACATATGTAGGTATAATATACATATATATACCTTTTAAAATAAATTCATATATGTACATACCTATACATACATATTTACAGTCATATGAAATAATTCGAATATTTTACTGCTTTTTTCTTTCGTTAATTTTAATTTTTTTTTTTTTTAATTTTCAAATCAGTGTTCTTTTTTTATTTGCTTTTGTATTTTCATAAAAAATATTAAATTAACAATAAAATACGTTTCAGATACAAGATACAATTCTATTGCAGTCATGAATATTGAAAAATAATTGTTTTTATGTTTTATTTAACAAAAAAAAAAAAAACAAAAACAAAAAAAACAAATAAATAAACAAAAAAAATTATTCTTTTTTTAATCTCAAAAATTAATCGACAGATGCGTGTTTTTTCTTTTCTTTCTTTCTTTTTTAACTTCTTTTAATTTATTTAATCGAAAAAAAAAATAAAAATAAAAAAAAGAAATAAAATAAAAAACAAGTGTTAATTACAGAAACTTTGTATTGTTTTTATTATTTAACACACAAAAAATAACATGAACATCAAAATGTTAAAATGTTGCAATAGCACTAGTTTAAAAGAAAATAAAAAAAAAAAAATATATATTTTTCTTAATTACCTAGTATATGTACTCTTAACATCTAAAAATGGTGTACCCACTTATAAAATATGAAACAAAGTGTTTACAATTTGAAACATTTTCTATATAGCAGAAAATTGTAATGAAAAAAAAAAAAAAATTAAAAAAGAATAGAAAAAAAAAAACACAAACACAATTTATTTTATATTTTAAATTAAAAAATATTAAAATGAAAAAAAAAAAAAAAATAAATAAAAAATAAAATAACATATTTCAACATTGAAACATAAATATCATGTGTATGTTATGTATTACGTATTCACATTACATCAAGAGACCTATTGAAATATTTAACAGATGTGATCAATATAAAAGTAGGCAGTTTAATTTCGAAGTTATGTAAATTTTTATCGATATAAATAATTTTGTAATAGCTTTTTATTTTTTATTTTATATTTTGTTTTCTGAAAAAAAAAATAAAATAAAGTAAATACTAAAAAAAAAAAAAACAAATACAAGAAGAAAATTGACTCTGAAATAATATTAAAAAAAAATACTACTATGAAATATTGCTCGATGTTGTATGAAAAATTAACTATTGAAAATTTTATTTTCTTTCTCAAATTTGACCCATTTTTTGTATTTTCTGTTTGTTTTTGTATTTCTATATGGTTGTAAATTATAAGTAATTTTTATTTCAATAGAATGTTGAACATGCGCTATAAGAAAAATGTTTTCAAGAGAAAATTTCAAATAAAAACATACATAATTTTTTTTTTTTTTTACTGATCATTTCATATGAAACATTATGTCATTGTTTACATTTTTTTTTTTTCTTTTAAATTTAACACAAAATAAAATTCAATAATTGACTTACAAGATTTAATATATTGATAAATTTTCAAAACAACGAAAATAAAAAAATTTTATTGTAATTTTATAAAATTATATATGTACATATATTTTTTTCAAAACGACTTAAAATGATTTTTTTCTCGTTTTATGTTTTGTTTTTTTGATCTGAAACTCGGACCATATTATTTTTCCGAGAAATTTAAAATTTTAAAAAAAACAGATCAAACAGTGTTTTATGTCTTTAGAATTATCAAATCAATTATATATATATATATATTTTTTTGTCTATCAAAATAAGCTAGATACTTGTAAAATATAGTATATTTTATATTGAAAATAATTATGTAATGGTCAAAGGATAAAAGTGCAAGAAAGAAAATAATAAACTGACTAATGAAATACATAATACGAAATGATCAGTAATCACTGTGTGCACATTAGGTGGTTAAACCTGTTATTTTGCGCTGGTTGTAACAATAATGGTATAATTTTTTTCCAATTTGGTATAATAAGAATCATCTAAAATAATTTTAACTTCACGATTGGAATACACTTTCACTTTTGTTATATCTGGTCGTGCCACCTTCAGATGTAATTTGAGTAGTAGTAAAAACAGGTTTAAAAACAGGGTTTGCGTCCGTTGTTACAATCACCTAATGTATACAGGTAAATGATGGTAAAAAATTTTGAAATAATAAATAAAATTTAGATAATTTTTAAGTGACTAAAAGGGAAGATACAAAATTTGAAGTATTATCTTTCCTTACCAAGAAACTAAAAATTTTTAATGAATAAAATTTGCGGAAAATTTAAAAAAGCTCACTTTAATAAAACCATGGTAAAATGACTATAACAAAGTAGTCTCGCTCGCAAAAGCTCTTTCGCCATTTTTCCGGAATCTTAACGTCATGTGGTGCTTTCAGTTTTAACAGTTTGTTATCTTTTATACTATTCTCGTCAAAAATGTTTTTAAAGTTAAATATTCTTCTTGTTATTCTCTATAAAACTTTTCTCGGCAGTCGGCACTAAAAACATATCTGCATCAGGGCGTTAGTTAGTTACACGATGCCAAACAGAAATCCCATGCGAATCAATTTTAACGTAATATGTAAAATGTTACATTTTTGCTTCCTTACAAAAGTGTGTTTCCGTAAGACTAGGAAGTTGAAATTTGGGCAAAATATTCTTCGAAGGATCGACTAAGTATAAACTTTAAATGGTAAAATATACACAAAAAGTCATTTTTTTAAATGTATACACATATTCATATTCGTTTACTTATCTTTAGTCGACCGTTCAAAGAATATTTTGCCCAAATTTAAACTTCCTAATCTTACGGAAACACACTTTTGTTAGGAAGCAAAAATGTAACATTTTGTTACGTTAAAATTGATGCGCGTATGTAAAATTTAAACAAGGACAAAGTAAATTGGTAATTTGGTTTATTTATTTGCAATAAATTGATCGTTTTACGCATTTAAGGAAATATTAGAAATAAATTTGTGCAAAATCTTAGCACCATAACAAAAAAGCACCAATTGACGTAATTATAAAAGCTTTTTAGCGAGCGAGACTTCTAATTTTTTTTTACCATGGATAAAACTAACAACAAGAATATGTACTATCTTGAATCTTGTTTTTTTCTCTATTTTTTGGTTGTAGTAATTTTATTTTATATATGTACATATGTATTTATAATTATTTAATTTTAAATAAAAAGCAAAAAACCATAAAATAATTAAAATAGAAACAACAACTAAGAAAAATTAAAGTGGAAAAATACTAAATTGTACCTATAATAATTATGAATACAAAACGCGATTGTTGGAAACAAAGACACAAAAAACAATAGAAAATCTAATGATAAGTTTATTTGAATCTTGAATTCACTATATTTTTTTTTACATAATATTACATATTATGAAGATACGTAGTTATGAACAAAAAAATATAATAAAACTGCCATATGCGCTTCGTATATTGTGAATAATATATTATTTAGTATCTTTTATTTGTATCTATCTCATTGTGTAGTATTTTTCTTATAAAATATACATAGTTGTTTTTTTTCTTTCTATAGTGTATGTATACGTTAAAGTTGTAGGCCTTGAATATTAATTAAAGATTCTTATAGTATAATCAATAATAAAATACATATGTATGTATACATGTACATATAGATACATATACGATATTTTTAAAAATTTTTTGTTTCTAAATGGTTTTTTTTCTGTAGTATTATAGGAACATATATATATTATATATGTATACATGTGTAAATATATAAACATGTATACTATATAGCTATATATATATCTGTAAAAAGAAAAAAAAAACATGTAATTATATGTAAGTATGTATATAAATAATAAACAATTTTATATAACACACATGAGTAGTTGAAAAAAAAAACCAAATTTGTGGTAGATATACCGATTTAAAATGACATACATTAGAAAAAACTAGATTTTTTTTATTATTTTCAAATTAAAATTATTATCAACACTATTTTTTTTTTGCATCAGCAGCAGTTTATGTGTGATATTGTGTATACAATCTGCTTTGCTGTTCTTTTTTTTTTTTTTTTAAATTTTTTAAATATAATAATGTTCAAGTACTTACATATACCTATACTCGATTTATAAATTGAAGTTAGTACAGGCAACATAGGCATACTTTTCTATATTCTTTTACATTACGTTTGTATAAATCTGTCTCTTGTGTGGGGTGGTCAGATCTCAATTTCAATTTATAATTTATCAAAAACATTTATATGTAAAGTTAGCAGAAACTAATCGGGTACTGCCTCCATAAGCACAATACTGACTTCGATTTATAAACCGAGTATATATTATACAAGATAAAATTATTGTAAATTGTTAGTTATAATACGTATGTACAATTATACATTGTGAAAGATAGACAGAAGAAAAAAAAAAAAAACATTGTTGTAATAAAAAAAAATATTATATACCTATAACATTTTATTAGAAAATATTTTAAAGCTTAATTTTATAAACATGAAGAAAAAAATATTGTATTTGTAGAAAGATTGTAATGTAGAAGAATATAATATGTAGGTACTATAGTTTATTACAAAAGTTAAATGTTTAGTTTTATTTTTTTTAATAGGAAGAAAAAAAAAAATACAAGCTCAATTTTTTTTTTTTTTTATACATATGAGCAAGTTTTTCAACTTTCAACCACTTTTTTCTTAAAAAGAAAAATTGAATTTTAAAAATTGAAATAAAAAACACATATTATATGATACACACACACAAAGGTAAAAATTAAAAATATAATACTGAACTGGAATTTTTAAAATTTAAGAAAAAAAATTATCTAATACAATCATACAGTTTGAGAATATACATATGTAACACATGTTTGTTTTTTTTTTTTAAGTTAATTTATATGTACTGATAGTTTACAGGTACCTAATACGATAAATATATGTACCTATATATTAAAATTGTCATACATATAATTAAACATATTTTTAAACTACCTATTTTTTATTTCGTTTTTAAATTTTTTGAAAATATAATGTATGTATCTTTTATTTTATTTTAATTTATTTGATTTGTTTTTGTTTTAACAAGGCCAAAGAAGAAATAAAAAACAATTTCAAAACCTTGACAGGCTTATAACTCGTGATTCTGCAAACTGACTAACATTTTATTTTATTAAAGATACATTATAGCAAGAATAAATATCTTATGTACTAAGTATAGTAATAAAATGTAATAAAAAAAAAAAAATTCATACACAAAACACTATGTGTACATAGTACATATACTTTATGTTTCATTTGAATGATAATGATGGTGAAAAACAAAGAAATATGCACGTGATGGGGCAAAAAAACTAAGAAAAAAAGGAATACATACAATTTTAAATGAGGAGAAAGAAGGTGTAAGTTGGGTGGTATAAGGTGGTATTATATGTTTGCATATGAATAATGTATGCAGCATACAGCAATGGTACAAATGTATACATATAGGCAGTACTTCATGAACTTATGTACATACATATTTGTATGTGAAAGAACAAAAAAAAAATTTTTTTGTGTAAAAAGTACAAAGCTTAAATGAAATCTATGTTATATATATTATTATACTAAGTATTATTTATAAACCTCCAAAAGAGAGAGAAAACTATTCAAAGTCGTGAAGTAGTCATTGCAAATGTAGATGTGTAGTCTGACATTTGTTGAATTTTATACCATAAACAAATTGTGAATAATGTGATTAATTAAATTTTTGAAGTTTTTTGATTTTATAATTAAAATAAAAAATCGATAAGTAAGAATCTCTATTTAATAAATTTACATATATGTATGTATTTAGTAGTATGAGACATGTAATTTGTATGTTTTAAATAAAAAAAGGCAAAATGAAAAGTTACATACACCAGACATTACATTTTGTCTAGTATATGAATTTGATAATAAAATATGTACGTTTTGTTAATATAACAACATGAATCGTGATATTTTTAATTTCTTTTATTTCTTTGAATTAAATTTCTATTAATTTTATTATTATTATATGAAAATCTTCAGCTTTTCAGTTCCTATTTTGTTTGTCTTTTTAATAAAGAATGAATTTTATTAAAATATTTTTTGTGGTTTTACTACTATTTGAAAATTATTATTTTCTATTTCTTTAAAAAAAAAAACTATTTTCATCATATTTTCCTCAAAAATTAACTTTTAAAAGTAAAATTCGCATGAAAGTAATACGCCTACTTTGGCTTTACATGTGTGAGTAAAGTATTATTATTTCACGGCTTTGAATAGTACCCAGATAGCACAGGACTGATGAAGAACTGATGTTGTACTGATACTCAAGTATCAAAGTATCGATACCTTTTAGTTACCAAAATTGATGTTTTTATATGGACCATGTCCGCATTTTAAGCATTCTGATTGGTTGAATTTGAAAAAGGGGAAATTAACTGTGATTCCTTACATCAAAGATGTATCGATGAAAGATCGAATTGTAACCAAATTTTAAAAGGGAATTGCATCAATAAAGAATCGATTCCACATCGATACTGTATTGATACTCTGTACTGATGCCGTACTGAAGAGTGGAATCAAAAAAGGAATAGTTCTTGCATTTTTGTTAATAAAATAATTGCAGGCTTTAAATTCTACACTTTTCATATGTAATTCAAAAAATTCAAAAAATTACATATGAAAAGTGTACAATTTAAAGCTTGCAATTATTTTATTAACAAAAATGCAAGAAATATTCCTTTTTTCAACAATGAGGAATATTTTCATTTAAATAAACTATTATGTTTTCTATTTTTTTCTCATTTATTATGCCATATACTATAAATTTTTTCTTAATCTATCTTATTATTAAAATAAACTATTATGTTTTCTGTATGGTGTATCACAACAAAAAGCATTAGATAAACGTATTAATTTGTTTTGAAATGCAATTCCTTCTACATGTCAGATATTCATCTGCAATCCTTCAGGAATTTATTCGGATCGCCTGACTTCTTTTTCCCTGTGTAAGCTCCAAACAACATAACTCCAGAATTATCGACATTTGTAGAAGATTCCTCAACAAAGATTAATAATTATATATAACATATATGCATATCTAAAAATTTATATAATGTTAACTTAAAGAAAAATTACCTTATTAAACTTATTAAATTTATTATTTGTATTATGTATACTTTTATTTAATAAAAAACACTACGATTTTAAAAATTGTCTTCACTAACGCACTAAACTCGAAAGAATAAAGCATTCACGTGCTACACGTCACAGTATAGCGAATCAGGGATCAAAGAAACATCAGTACGACATCAGTCATGCATTCCATAATTTTCCCCTTAATAATATGATGGTAAGAATCAAAAAAGAATCAATTCTACATCGATAACAATCATCATTTCGTTTTCCTAACATAAATATTTTTACTCCTACCACCACACACTCACCTTTATTGATGGTAGGAATCAAAATATCTTCATTAAACCATCATTAGAAAAGGGGAAGAAATATTGAAGACTAATTGATACCCGAGTATCGATACCAAAATGTTATCTGGGTATATTCTCTCTCTCGGAGGTTTTGATTTGTGTATGGACGAGTATAGTATATGCGTACTCATGAACAATTTATCATGTGGAACGATTGTTGTATTTTATTATCTATATTTAGTGATTAGTCATTAGTTTGCTTTTATATTTTTCTTCATTATTTTGAAAAAAAAAAAAAAAAAAAACAAAAACAAAAAAAATTAATTAATTAATTAAAAATTGTTTCTAGTACCTACATAATTATTTAGCTTGTTTTTTAAATGTTTCATTCAATCCTTTCGTTACCAATGAATTATGTCCTCCCCTCCACCAAAAATTATTGCTATAAAATAATACTAAGGAATGATTTTTTTAGCATGAGGACACATTGTTTCTCTATAAGTAAAACTGGACCAAACTTTGAAGAGTGCGAAAAGATTAAAGTAAATATGTATGTATGCATAAATAAAAATATACTTATGTTCTTAATCCTTGTCTAAACATTTTTTTTAAATAAATACAAAATGAAAAAAAATGGTAATTAGAGGGTTATATTTATGTTTTTTTTTTTTTTTTGAATTTAAATTATTTCAAATTTTATAATTAATTTTTTTGAAAATAATTCGAAAAAAAAACTCAGGTTCTTCGAAATTCATTTACCAATAAGTTTATTTACTTTTTAAAAAAGCTAAAAGCTTGATTCGTAACACCAAATAATAATAATGGAATTTTCCCAAAATTCATGTTTCATTAACTCTTCTTTGTATTTTTTTAACAATACAAAAAAAAATCTTTTATCTTTTTTTTTTTTAAATCTTTTTTACTTCTACAATACAATCTACACGTGTATGATTTTTTTTTTGATTTTTAATAAATTAATCTAGAGCTTATGTACACATAGTTTTTCTCATAATAAAATTAGTTGGTTACTAACCAAAACATTTATACAGGGTGTTTCGTTTGAAATGATACCATTGATAGGTCTCATCGTGACAAACAAAAAATCTTATTGGTAGGGGGGAGGGTTGAAATCTCAACGGTTTGACTAGGAAAAAATGAAAATTAGCATTTCTAGCACCTATTTTCAATTTATACTGTAATAAAAAACCATGAATTTCAAAGACTTGTCTTTTTCACTTTTTTCAAGTGCAAATATCTCGAAAACTATGCATTTTTCGAAAAAAATGATAAAAACAAATCGATGCAAAATTAATTGAACTTTCTTTTTTTCTAATAAAAAAGTGGGGGTTAATTTAAGTTTTGTTTGAGCAAAACAGGGGTTAAACACAAAAATTTGGGAAAAATTTTCAGGTTCAGGACAGAGGGACAAGTAGAGTTTTGTTTGAAAGGGCAAAGGGTACTTTATATTTTTTCTGAATACAAAGTGACTCTGGAGTGCCCCTGCAGAAAGTTATGGAGTGTTTTGTGAAAAAAGTGCAAAAAAACTTCAACGCCCTCTAGCGACTAAACCATTGAGATTCCCCCCTTCCCACACCAATACGATTTTTTGTTTGTCTCGATGAGACTTATCACTGATATCATTTCAAACGAAACCAAACGAAACACCCTGTATGTATGTATGCATATACCTACAAAATATATTTTTTCCATACTGCGTACATTCAAAACGAAAAAGTAGAACACAATGAAAAGAAAAAGAAAAAAGAAAAAAAAAACATTAAAAAGTTTAAACTGTAAATTAATTTTCCATTATTTTTGGTTTTTGTTTTAAAAGTTCTTTTTGTATTTAAAGATTGCTTTTTTTTTAATCAAAAAAATTACTTTATTTTTACCAGTGACAAAAATTGCATTGAATAAAATTGGGGTCATATTTTTTTTTTTTTAATTTTTCAAAATTATACTGTACACGTGTTTTTCTTTTTTGTAACCGAGAAAAATTATTAATTTTACATTTATTTTTAATTTTTTTCGTTAGATTTTTTTAAATATTTTTTAATAATTAGCTTGAAAATTTAATATTTATATACCTAAATTTCCACAGGAGTTTTCTTATTTTACTGTTTTTTTCTGTTTTTCAATTATTTTCAAATTTCAAAATCATTTTTTTCATCTTACTTTCTGTTTTCCTCGGCAAATAGAATTTAATAAATTGTTTATTTTCTTATTTTAATTCTTTTTTCTTTAAAAACTGTCACTTGAGAAAATTACTAATGTTTTTTTTTTGTAATTAAATTTTCATCGGAAAGAATAATTCACAATACATAATTCTGTTCCCTTTTAACGTTGTCTTTATTCGTAGAATATTTTTTAACCAAGAAGAAATAATTTTTTTTTCGTTTTTAATTTTTTTGTTGATTTAAAAAAAATTATAACTCCTACTAAATTTTCCTACTGTTATAATTTTTGGAAAAACCAATAACCATCTAAATCACTTCAACACTAAACTGATACTGCAGTAAAAAAATCATTTGGTCACCAATTTTATTTTAAGAAACAACAAATTTTCATATGACTTGACTAAATCATCATCATCATCATTATTAATATCACCAGCAGTAACAAACAGAGAAACAACGATATAATAATACTGTAATAAGAAGGCATGATATATTATACTTAATTTTTATAGTATGTACTATATTTTCTTCTTTTCTTTATCATCATCGTTTTTATCCCCATCATCATGTTATTTTTTTTATATCAAATGTAGAATTTATACTATATTTGTGTATATATTGTTCTGTTTTATTGGAACTGAGGAAGTGGGAATTCTGAGATTTCTCACTTCCTCGCATGATAACAGCGTTTTTTTCGCACTGATTTTCTTGAGTCAACAATAAAGGTCACTATGAAAAATCTCACTTCCTCAGTTAGCAAATGAGCCAAAATTTTACAAGCTCATTTGCGCAGTATCTGTACCAGTATTTGCTGGTAAAGCTGTTTTGGTGGGAAAGTATCATATGATATATGAATTGAAGTTTGGGGGAGTTATGTATGACGTGATCTTGTAATTGACTTGAAATTTTTCTAATACCTATGTATTATAATTTAATTTTTTAACCTTTTTTTTTTGATACTTTAAGTGAGTCTGTTCTCAAGAAAAAGATAAGTGTGCTGAGCAAAACTGATGTGAGCACATCTGACTTCTTCAGTTCCAATAAAACACAACAGATATCTACAGTATTTTTACTAAACCTTTTTTTTTGTGTATATCCTATCAAAAATGTGTACAATTGTTTTTATTATTTTATTTTATAACTAAAATTTATTTTAGAGTACAATCATGTTGTGAGCTTTTAAATACAACAAAGTTATACGTACATACATTTTTAATTTTTGTATCTACATACATATAGATATCTGTAATTTATTATTATTAGGTATTTATTAGTACTATGTTTTCTTTTTGGGTTGAAACTTGAAAGTAAACATAAAAAAGGGGAAATATGAGATAGAATACAAATTTAAAAATCGAGACGTGAACTATACAAGAAACAAAATAAAACATTTACATACGAGTATAAGCTTAAAAATAAAGAAAATATAGAAAAGTAGGTACTATGTGCAGGTGCTAGTTTCTTTGTTTCCTTTTTTTTAAATATAAATTATTCTTATTTCATTTTCGTCAACGCTCAATCATTGAAAAGTATAAAAAAAAATGGTTTTTTATGAATTAAAAGAAATTACGATTTTTTTTTTAATCTCCAAAATTCTTAGGTATGTATAAAACGACTACTAACTGAAAACTTTGGTTAACTTTTTTTTTCTTGATAAAAAATTATCAATGAAACATTACTTTTTTTATCTACTAAAACATTTGATTTTCCTTCAAAAAAATTGTCCCGTGTTTTAAAAATTAAATGTTCTTTAACAAAATGCGCTGCATCAAAACCTTCGAGAGAGAATATACTATTGGAAGCCGTGAAGTAATAAAACTTTACTCACACATGTAATGCCAAAGTAGGCGTAAAATGGGAATTTTACTTTTAAAAGTTAATTTTTGAGGAAAATATGATGAAAATATGTTTTTTTTTTAAGGAAAATAGAAAATAATAATTTTCAAATAGTAGTAAAACCACAAAAAATATGTTAATAAAATTCATTCTTTATTAAAAAGACAAACAAAATAGGAACTGAAAAGCAGAAGATTTTCATATACATATTTTGATTTCATTTAAAATCAAAAAGTAAAATAATAATAATAAAATGAATATAAATAAATTCAATTTAAAGAAATAACTAAAAACTTTTATTGGCACTATTACCAACTGAAGAAAGCTGAAAACATTTGTAGAGACGTATTGAAATTTTGCCAAAAACTTAATACCTATGTACTATACGTATATATTTTCGGTTTTTGTTTTTCGATAAGTTGCCTGAGTACATAAAATTTAATAATATTATGATGATGTGAAAAATCATGAGCTTTGAAAAATAAAGTAAAAGAATAATTTCGAAAAAAATATCAGTCGACTTTATCTTCTTGCACTTGTGCATATTTGATACAGACCTGATGCATATAGAAATTTATTTGCCATTTACAGGATTTAGTGATGGTGAAGATTGTGTAGATTTTAAATTTGAAATTTCTTACAGTTTCATTATTTTATTTTTCTGCTTTTCATTCATTATTAATAAAAAAACAAAGACTGAAAACCAAATACTGAAAGTATCATGAGGTCTGTAAGTATTGTAATATGGCAGTACTAATTGTTTGGCATCACTTTTATATTTAAAGTTTTTTTTTTTCAAATTGTACTCGTGGGGTGTTTATAAATTGTGTTTTTGGTTTTATGTATAATAACATTATCTGTGTTATATCAATTTTTTACGAGTAAAAACAATTTATTGATGCGCATGATCATTGCTTTAGTTTCTTTACTTGATGTTTTTTTTTTTCATTTTTTCATTCATTTTCACGGCATACATACACATGTATACGAATGCCGTGCATTTACATAAGTGTGTTAGTTGTGAATTTTCATATTTTAAGTTGATATAGTTTTGAATAATTTTTTTAGTTGTTTTGTGAAATATCAATTTATAAATGAAATATGATGGAAAATAATAAAAGGTAAGCAAATCAGAAAAATAAAAAATGCATATTTGTTTCGAACAAATATTCAACATAAATTTGTTAGTTTCTTTGTTTCATATATTTTTCAATGTGAATTTTGATATTACATTTTTTTAGGCCAAAAAAAGTTCAGCAACAAGCAACACTTGGATAGGTTAGTGACGCTAATGGAATCCTTTAATAGCCAAAGAAGTATGTAAAAAAATATGTGTCCGTTTTTATTGATTAAATTTAATACGATATAAAAAATTGTATATAGCTCTGTACTATTTACTTTGAAATAAAAGAAAACTTTACACATGAAAAATACTTATAAAATGTCATAAACAAAAAAGAAAGATGTAATTTCACAGCTGTCAGATAGAAAATTTTTACTCTTTTTTAAAAAATTACTCCTCTACACAATACTATTTCAATAGACTTGAAAATGGACAAGTCAATTTTATTTGAATCGACTTACACAATACGAGCCATATTTGATTATAAAGTCCTTCAGTGCAATTCTAACTAAATCGTTAAGACTATCAAAAAATCTTGCTTAAAAACGAGTAAACTTTCGTTCCTTTAGAGCTGAACTTTTGCAGAACAATTATAAACTTATTTTTCAAATCTTAAATACATCTAAGAATAATTATCTTTATAAATATGTACATATTTATATAATTATGTACAATAAATAGAGCGATATATGTATAAGGCATTTGTGATTGGTTTAGAATTTAATTAAACAGACCACCAATTTATCAATACTCGGTTTATAAATCGAAGTCAGTATTGTGCTTATGGAGACAATACCCGATTAGTTTCTGCTAACTTTACATATAAATGTTTTTGATAAATTATAAATTGAAATTGAGATCTGACCACCCCACACAAGAGACAGATTTATACAAACGTAATGTAAAAGAATATAGAAAAGTATGCCTATGTTGCCTGTACTGACTTCGATTTATAAACCGAGTATAGACATTATTCGATTGTACGCCGAGTTTATTGGCCATAACTCTAATTAGGCAATATCGAGTGTAGTTTTTTTGAAATGATAGTAAAGTTGCGGTCTACTAGGATTAGTGTTTTGCCATCCAAAAATTTGAATTTTGAAATTTCACTTTTTTTTTTCAACTTTCTTGTAAATCAATGTTTTCTAAAAAAGAAGTGTATAAAAATTCACATGAGTCACTGTCAAATTGATTGTATTTTTACCAAGAGCCACGTGCATCTTTAAAAAAGATATTCCATGTGCCAATTAAATTACTTTCTTTTTTCATTATGTAGTTTGTTTTCTTCATTAAAAAATTTCAAGCAAAGTTTTCATTTATAGGAAAAACGAAAACGTGCTGCTAGATTTCCCCTTAACCCCTTAAATTTCATGTTAACAAAAATTATAAACATACTATTGGTATCGAGTACATGAATGACTCTGTCTGTATCTATGTATATTATTATCAGTCCAAATGTATCGTTTTTCTTTTATTATTCATTTACTTGATATATGTATGATTCTAGTTTTTTTTCGCTTAGATATACATACATACATATATGTATGTTTGATTACTGCCGCGACTTTTTATTTGATATACAGAAATAAAAAACAAGATACCAAAATATAATATTTTCTTATTATATTTCTTATTATTATTTTTCTTTTGATTGTACATACATATATCGTTTTTTTTTTCTCTTATTTCGTCGTTTTTATTAATATGTATCACGTACTAAATATATGATATTTATGTGATTGAGAAAAAAGTAGAGAAGTATAATATCATGTACTATCATCATCATCATCATGGTAGTCATTTTATAATATCAAATGATCATTAACTATCTGGCAAAATGATACAAATGAGAGTGGAATTTCAAATTCGTTTTTTTTTTTAATGCTTTTAAATATCTAAATGTTGTATATATATATATAGATACATCATTTGGAATAGATATACATACATACATATGTATGTATGAATGTTATATTACACAAAAAGTATAACATATCATATACATTTTTATGTGTAATGGATCAAATGTTTCTTTTTTTTGCTTTGAAGATTTTGATATGAAATTATTACACATTTGTTCTCAATTCTTTCATACAGTTAATAGATACATAAAAAATACACATATAATATCTTTTTCTTATATTAATTTTGTTTTAAAATTTGCTCTTCGTCTTTTTTATTCGAAAAAAAAAATCTAGTTTATTTTCTCTTCTTCCTTTTTTTTATTGGTATCCTTAATAATCTAGAACATATATGTAACATATTCTAAAAGCAATACATACATACATATGTACATATATCTTATTTTTTAGTGAGTATGGGCTTGTGTGTTTTTATATCCTTGCAAATAAATACATAATATTGTACTTAATTGAATAACTTGATGCGTTATCATCATATGGAAATGACATATTCATCTAATAAAAAAGATTTTTTTTTTCAAACATTTCCTATAAGGATGGTTAATTTTTGAATGTTTCTATGAACTAAATAATAAATTTAAATCTTTACATTAAAATTGACGTTTTGTTATTGTTCTTTTGCTTCTTTGTATATATACAGTTTGAAGTGAAATTTTAATTAAACAATTTATATTGAAAAAAATTTTAATTCTTTGACCAAAAAAAAAGGAAAATATGAAAAACAGGATAAAAACAAATTTATAATTTGATTTTTTTCTCACTACTACTTTTTTTTTTAATTTTCCATATGATAGTTTTTTTACAATATTGTAATCAACAATTTAGAAAATTCAATTATCATGTATGTATCTTTTAATTATTATCCTATTTAATACATGTATGTATGTACATATATGTATGATAATAGTGAATATTTCTACATTATATTGCATATTTCCATTATGTAAATATGTACACTCATATGCTCAATAAAAGTGCAATTTATCAAAAAATATGTTACATGCATAAAATGTATTTGTCGTTTTAATTTGTATTTTTTTTAATATTTTTTTTTTATACACCACACCTCAGAATATGAGAGTGTCCTTTATTTGTCGTGCATGCGTACAATTTACCTGTGACATAATTTTCTTTGTTGTTTTTTTTTTTTTTTTAAATTATTTTGTTCTTTGTGAAAATGTGTGAAAATTTATTCTAACAATTAATTTATTACATATGTACATATATACATATATATACATATATACATACATATATACATATATATTTTTTTCAAAAAATTTAAATCTAAAAAAGTATTAATGTAAAATTTTTTGTAATTAATTAGTTTAATTATACTTACAACACATGTGATCTTTGTAAGGATGATTTAGAGTAAATTACACAGGAATAAGAAACAAAAACAAACTTTAAACACTATTCAGAAAAAACGCTAAATCCTTCAATGAAAAGTAAATTTAAAGAATATTCAATGCTTTCAAAATTGTAACCTGTATATATTGTATGTAAGTATTCTGATATTATTTTTATAACATTCTATTTGCGCAGTTATTTTAGATTTTAGATTTCTTTGTTTTTAAGTCATTCACACAAACACTATCGTAGTTTTCTTCTTATTTTTTATTCATAGTTACAAAAGAACGAACAAAACAAATTGTAACACGGAATAAAGTATAAGAACAACAAAGCCAAGCAAAATAACGAAACAAAAAACAAAAAGTTTGTTTCTTGTGCTTTTTTTTTTGCGTAGCACTTAAATTATTTTCAACAAAGAAAAGCACATTGAATTTTCTAAATGCATAAATTTCTTGAGTTTTATTTTAGCATCGTAATAAATGGAGGAAAAAACTTATTGCGCAATTATTATCACTATTATTTAAACATTTTTTATATATTTATTATAGGTACTTTTCCATTAAGTCCTTTTCTTAATTCTGTCTGATTTGATTACCTTTAGAAAACTAAAACGCAATATTTATTTTTAATACATAATATTGTGTAATGCATTAAGCCCTCTTAATTTTTTTTTCGAATAAAAACGTTTTATAAAAGTTATTTGATTTTTCCCTTTTAGTGTTTTTTACTTTTAGTCAACTTTACCTACATATTACATATGTATGTACATATGTATATTTTTGATTCATATTTGATCTTCTTTTGTCCTTTTTATTCCTTTTTTCTCGTTTTTTCCTCTTTAATTTCGTATCACATTTACATATAAGAAGTAGGTACATAGAATATAATAAAATTCGTTAAATAGGTATGTACTTTTTTTTTTATATAATTTTCTCTTGAAGATACACGTTTTTATTCAATTTTATTTCATGTTTCTTCTTTTGTTGTTTATTTTTTTTTTGTACATTAATTGAAATTAAACTCCGCATGATAAAACGCATTCATCGAAATTCATACATATACATACATACATAAATAGTTTATTAGGAGTAAAATATATAATTTTTATAACACATTTTTTTTTTTTTAGTTGAATTACAACTTTTTATAGGAAGCAGAGAGTAAACAAAAAATATGGAGAGACCAAAATCAAGTTGCAGAACAATGCATAGCTATGTATTAAAATATTTATAATATAATATAGTATGTATTTTATCTGAAAAAAAAAAAACACATAGGTATATCATATGAGGAGGAAATGCACAGAAAAAGAATAAGACAATATAATAAAATCAATTGAAGTTCAAGAAAACACCCAGTAGTCACCTCATCGATGAAAACATCGATGACTTTAACATTACAATGATATTAAGCTTCAGCAATGACTATGGTCAATTAAAGCACCAATGCTTTCATCAATGACAAGAATACATGAGAACATTGATGATTTTTTTTCATTTTTGGTCATTTACAAAAATGTACAAAAAGTAGTGACATTTTGAACTTTATTTTTTTCAAATGTAAAATACAGTTTCAAAAAAAAAAGGTACAATTTTGTCGTTTTTTTTTTTTGTAAATTTTGCTAAAAGTCAAATATAAGGAAACATAAAAAATATTCAATTTATTGGTTTTTCCAATATAAATATTTCGCACTTAACTTCTGAATTGTGTAACACATATGAAAACGAACTGAAATTTTACTACAAAAATCAATAGCATGTTCAAACATATCTTTTTATATATCTACATATTACTCATAATTTTTTATTTTACGCATTATTTTCGCTTACTTATCTTCACTTATTTCGCTTATCAATTACTTTTTTCTTCAATTCACTGATGAAAATATTGAGGAAAATCTCATCAATCCTAAAATTCGCCGCTGGGAATATTTTAAGTTGTAGTGTGTGTGTTGCAAAAGTATCACAATGGTAAAAAGAAATTTAAAAAAAAAATTAAAATTTAAAGGTGTAAAAATAAAAAAGAAGAAAAAAAAGAAAAGAAGGTAGTAGTACCTATTTAAAAAAAATTTAAAAAATAATAACTAAACTAGAGTACTTACTTACTTGTTTAAAGAAAAAGAAAAAAGTTGAAGAAGAAAAACAAAGACAATCATCATCATCTGCACGTGTAACTAATGCAAAGGTCTTTGAACTTTCATTCTCCATATCGAACACGTTGCTTTATTCTTTTTAGATAGTAAATGCAAGCACGTGGTTTATTGCGATTCAAATTACTTTGCTTCTGCTGCACAAAGAGTCAATGCATTTATTGTTAGTGTTGTTGTTGTTATCATATTGAATTACAACAGAAAACCATCGTAATATCACCATCATTTTCACCAAAACCATCACCATTTATTTAAAAAAAAAAAAAAAACAGATGTAATGTGAATTGTAAACTAGGCTGAGATGACTACTTTCTACAGGCTGTAGCTTAGCTTCTGAACCAAGGCAGGTAGAGTCATACCGTATGAAGCTAATTTGTAGAGAAAGAATTGCTTTTTATTTATTGTAAAAACAGTGTATGTTAATAATGGGCTTTTTTGAAAAATCACTGAGTTTTTCGAAAAATTTTGGTAACAAATTGAAAATTTTTGACTTTGACTGCTAATAGCTTCTGTAAGGTGAGGGTTCCCTTTTTTTTAGGTATGCGTAACATTGCTATACAATAAGCGAGAACGAAAATACAGGGTGTTTCACAAAAAGCTCGCAAAAATCTTTAACCCCCCTTACTCCGGAAACCATTGAGATTACACCCTCCTATCAATACGATTTTTTTCTTATCTCGGCGAGACCTATCTGTGTTTTCATTTTGTAAACGCTTAAACCGGACACCCTGTATATCTAAAGATACTTTTACATTGTAACCACAATTCCAGAAAATAAAAAAAAAACTTTCAATTTGAATACGTTTTATAATGATGTCAAAGCGATTCTTGTGAGCAGTGAATTTTAACTGCACTTATTATATATACTGCGTGTAACGTAATGCGGGACGGGAAACGATATTAAAACTACCTCTATTTTAAAGTATGTGTATGCATCTAAGTATAGTGGTATTGTTATGAACGAGAGTTAAAAAATTGTTGTACAGTATCTTTTTCTTTTGTGTATTTTTTTAGCAACCAGAAGAAAGGGCTAAAGTTAAACGACTAAAAATCAAATTAAACGATGCACTCTTGTTCCGTTCTATGTGCTCTGTGATGCGTTGTATTGTAATGCAGCAAAAAACAAGAGAATTGTTGTAACAAATACACAAAACTAAGGGAGAACAATTCAAAACACAATTTTCGAGCATAAAAAAAGAATTTGTAATCATGTAATACATTGTAGATACAGTCAGATTAAAAATTACATTACAATAGACTGTTGAAAAACTATTCACATTTTATAACGATTATATACAAAGAATTTTATTTTATAAAATGAGAAAACAATCTTTCTAATGCATTTTGTTTGTTCATAGTGTTCAAAGATAAATTTATTTTTCTGTAAATGTGCAATTTTTACTGCTACATTTATTGTGTAAAAATACAACAAAATTATTATTTTATATTTTGGAGAAAATCTCGAGTTATTTTCATTATACATATTTGTAGATAAAAATAATTATGAGTTTTAATGATTAAATTGGTGAGCCTAAATGATATTGCATGTATGCAAAACATATGTGACATTTATATGACAAAACAAAAAAAAAAATGTTTTTTTAAAAAATAAAAAACGAACAGCTTCGTTAGTAATTTTGCGTAACAACAGGACGGTTAGAAACTTAGAAACCCAACAGCAATGACAACGTATGTAATTCTATAATTTTTATTCCGATATATTAAAATAATAACAGCCAGCTGGCCTCTAATCTAGAAGCTGATTCAATTCAAGCTCTTTCTTATTCTCAGGATTTTTTCTTAATTTCTCACTTCTTAAAAATATATTCTCTTTTTTGTCTTACCATTTTATTCCGAACAAAATACACAACAAGTTTAAATGAAAAGTTGAATTTTGAAAAATATTTATTTTTTTTCTTCAATATTTTCTGCGATTTCGTACACTTTTTATTTTTTTGTTTTTTTATTCTTAGTTTTAATTTAAATTGAAAGGATTTAACAATGCGATTTTTTGTTTTTCATCAAATTTCATCTTAAATAATCATCATTTATTCATTATACATATTTACAATGGATTGTTGTACAACACATAACTTTGTGTTTCAATTTGAATACCTCAAAAGTAAAATATTGTAAATTTTGATGTAACTCAAAGCCACATTAAATTAATGTGTGTGTTAACTTTGTAAAAAAAAAAAATTTTTAACAATAAAACAAGAAAATAGATAAAAAAGAAAAAATTATAAATGCATACGGGCTTAAAAATATTGTTTTACAATAGGTTTACAAGAAATTCCTTTAATGACAGATGTTCTTGCAACAATGTGGTTCATAAATGATCTAAAATGCCTGCAAGAAATTCTTGCATGCCAACTTGCAACGAATCTTGCAAGATGGATGTTTTGTTGCAAGAAATTTGACGTTTAAGTAATCAAATATGGCGTCAATATGAATTTCTTTGTGATGGATGGAATGGGTTTTTTATTTGTGTGCAAGAATTAGGAAATCGGTTTGTGATGTACCTATATTTTATTTTCTTTTTCTAATCAGTATAAGTTTTTAATTTGGAAATTTTAAATAATCAGCAAAAATGAGTGAGGAAAAGAAATTGCTTTTTGAACTGTACTCTTCGACATCTTTCATACAATGAAATTGCATGGCAGAAGTTTCCCATAACAAATTTTGTTCATACAAGCTGATAAAATTGTGACAGCTTGCATGCAAGAAATGTCTCTTCGTATAGATCCATGGTTACTTGTTTGATTTCTTTTTTTTTTTTTTTTCAAATTTGTACAGGCATATTTTCACATCGTTAAATGATCAATTGAAAGCAAACAGACAACATATAGGTACATACATATATGTACATATATGTTTCTTCAACAAAGAAATCGTTTTTATATATTATTTTTTTTTTTAAATTAAAAAAAAATAAAACACTCAAAAAAATAATGTTTTTGTTTTTTCTGTCTGTTTTACCTCATGAATAATTCGCATTTACAATTGTTGTAAATATAACACATTTTATTTATGTATATTATTTTGTTAAATATATTTTATTGACACTTACATACCTACATAATAATATGTGTAATGAGTATATAATATGTTGAAAATGTTTTTTTTTTTTTTCATTATTTATTTATAAAATTATTATTTATTTACTGTCACTTGCCTTGTACATTTCTCAAGAAACAGAAAATTTTTTTTTTTTGTCACTTAAGTGCTAAAGAAAATATTTCAGATTTTTGGTACCTATATATTGTTTTTAAATTTCAACTTTTATTATTTTTTCTTTTGTAGTTAATTCAAAAGGGGGCCAAGCCCATTATATTACGGTTAAGTGCACTTGTAAATTGGTACTTAATTAAAAATTAATGTTAAAAACATTACAAAAAAATCAACATATTTTTTTTTCCTTCATCACTTAAGTACATTTTCTAGTAGATACATATTTTTCGTTTTTATTTATGTATATAAGAAGTATAAGTTATTTATTTTCATACACTTAATGTATATACAATATTGAAAACGTTTTTTAAACACATTCATTGTTTATTAAATTTTACAGGTTTACATACATAAAAAGTACATATAATTAATTTAAAGTATTATTTATTTTTAAAAAAAGTCTGTATGGTCAACATTTTTTGTGAGGTATCTATTCAAAAAAAAAAAAAAAAGTGATTTCCTTCATTCCGTTAAATTATAATTGTTATTTTTATTTCTCAATAAACTCTTTCATTTTTTAATATAGTGAACGTAGAAACGTAATCTAAAAACGAAAAGTAAATAAAAATAAAATAAATATATTTTTGTTCACCTTTCAGTATTAAAATTTTTCTATAGAAACCATTATTATTTGTAGATATGTATATAATATTATTTTTGAACGCGTAAACATTATTACATTTTTTTTTTCATAGTAAATTTTTCAATAATTTGTTTGTCCCAATTTTAATAGGTTTAAATTTATAAAAAAATATTACATTACGTATATTTGTAGGGTCAGATATGCTAGTTGTGAGCTTTTAACAAAATATGTATATTTTAAACTGCTATTCTCTTTTGAAAAAAAGTAACGAACAATTTTCTCAATCGAAATGTTTATTAAATTATAATCTATTTTGTTTAAAATTTAACTCATCTTGAAAAATTTGAAAAAAAAAAAAAAAAAGAACGTTGTAAGTTCTCTAAACTGGCATGTTTACCTTAAATCAAATTGATATAAATTATGAACTACAAAATATCAATAAACGTTATTAAAAAAATAAAAATAAAATACATGCAATAATAAAGAAATCATTATTAAGATTCAAAACTTTCCATTCAATTTTTCATCACTTTTCTTATGATTATTTTTTTCGTTTAAAAATTATGTCGCGTTTAAAATTTTATATTAAATTTTTTTACTTTAAAGTTGAAATATTAACGGATTTTGCATAGTAAGCAATTTTTATCTTACGAAATAAACAATACATACTCTGTTTAATTTAAAAAAAAAAAAAATAAGTTAAACTTCCGATCAATTTGAAATGAAAGAATAAATAACATATAGTCAAAGTGGATTACTGAAAATTAGCCTAATAAATAATCCTTTTTATTACTTAATTTAAAAAAAAAAAAAAATGTCTGAATTTCGTTTCAGATATTAATTTTATTGTTTCCTAATCAATTTATTACTATTTTTTTTTCTAATTAAGTAAAATATTTATACAAAAGGAATAAAGGGTTCTTTGTAAATCAGCTGATTTTTTACAGAGTACCACAAATTGGAAATAACTATCTAAATTTTAACATAAATAAATTCAAATTCAAAATAATTTATAAAAATTAACACATTGAATTTTTTTTGAAAATAATATTGTGTCATTTTGTTCCTATTTTATATCAAGAGGTACGCAAAACTTTAAAAGTTATGTAATGATAAATATTGAAATGTTAGGTTTAATCATATTTATTTTTTTTAAAAGAGTCCTACATCGTATTCAATCTCATAAAGTATTAAAACAATCTCTAAACACAGAAAAAAAAAAATACAATTACCTTTCAGTGGACGAAAATAATCCTTTTAAAAGCACGAAATGAAAATCTTTTTTTTTTTAAAGGTTACAGAAAATAATAATTGGGTCTTAAATAAATAAATAAATTTATTACAATTGAATGACAAAAAAAAAAAAAAAAGTTGAAACTAAATATCTATTAACAATTTAACATAAACGTAAATATTCAAAAATATACATATAATACATACTCCTATATTTTTATTTTATTTTATTTTTTTATTTTTTATTAACAATTTATACAGATAGAAATAGAATACAAGTTCCAATTATATTATGTAACTGTTACATTAAACTTAAATACAATATATTTTATAAAAATAAATTCAAATGAAGTGAAAATATTACTAACATACATATATAAACTTACTACCAAATAAATAAATAAAAAAAAATATGTAAACTTACTGTTACCTATTCATTTATTTATTTTTTTTTTTTCAATAATATTTCACAATATTTTACAATAGAGACAGGAAATAAAACTAAATTTTTTTTATATCTCAATTATTTTTCTGGTGTGTAAATGTTAATCAATGTTAATTATAAAGGACGCTTTAAATAGTGATTAACAATTTTGTATAAGAACGTTTCTTTAAGATATAATCTACGTTTTTCTAGAGTTTCTGCTATATGAGTTCAGACTTGACCCTTTTCCAATGGCTAACCACATCAATATAAGTAAATGTTTTGTACAATTTTGACATTGTACATTGTAGAAAGGATTCCATATAGAATTTTTTTAAAAAATAAATTCTATTTTCAATACATAAAGGTGAATAAAGAAATAAAGTAGAATCAATTTCATTAACAAGATAAATTTATTTAAAAATGAAAAAAAAAAAACAACTTTTTTTTTATTTTAGTGAAAAATTCAAATAAAACAATTACTATCAAAATGACAATATTAATTTGCCTAAGTCTCTGCTCAACCAAATAAATTCAAGCATCATAAACTTTTCACAATAACATATTTTCAATAACAGAAAATATTTAATGTATTGTATTGTATAATCAGTTTTGAACATTCAGGGTCATTTAATTTTGAACATTTTTTGTCCTTTAATATTTTTTCCTTCTAATTAAATTCTTATTAACCATAAAATTTCACTAGAAATAGAAAAAAAGAAAGAAAGAAAAAACAAAGAAAAAAAAAAAAAACAAAAAAACAAGCATTTTAAATAAGAAAACGATTGGAAAATTTTCAAGTAATATTAAAACTATATCAGCTGTCAATGATATCTCTTGGAGATTTAATAAATTTTTGAAAAATCTTTTAAAAGTTTTCTTAATATACATATTAATAAATACCGCCTTTTACAATTTATATATGTACTATATACTGTATATATTGTATATTATATACATATGTACCATTTGTGTATATATATTTTCTAAAAAAAAAAAAAAGATAAATATTAAGAAGGAGAAAAATGTGTTTAATAATATCAATATAAATTTGAAATTTATCACAAAAAGGATACTTCAATCCTCATGAATATGCACATACAAACGTATAAATCAAAATAAGTATATGCAGAGGTAAATACATTTCATTATCTTAATATATATCTTTATACTGAGTAATAAAAAAAGTACAGTTATTTAATAGATAAAATATTTATAGAAAATTTAACTAAAAAATAAAACCAAGACCTTAGAAAAGCTTTTTATGTTTGTCGTCGTTTTTTTCTTTCATTTTCCTATGGTATTCGGTATGATGTTATTTCTCCACCTTAAAAATATCCTTGATGTTTTTTGTGTTGTGCTTTCTCTTATTCTGTTGTTTCAAAAGGGGGCTTGGGCGGTGGCAAAAGGGATATCATATTGCGGGTGATGATGTATCGTGATGATATACATATGTATATAGAGTGATATTTTATAGTATTGTGTATATTATGAGTCATTCGATTACAATCGTTAAGGTTTGCCAATATAAAAGAAAATAATGGATACTTTTATATTTGAATGTTGTTTCATTGTGTTTTTGTTGTTATACTACTTTATTACAATATTTGTAATGACTTTGTTAAGTTTGTTCTATTTATTTATTATTGTCATTATTATTACTATTATTATTTTTTTTATTTCATTATTTTTCTTATTATTTCAATATAGAAAAAGATTATAGCTATAGGGCGGGTAAAATATCGATTTATCGATTCGATGCGCACGCAAGTAGCCATTAAAATTTATAAAGAAAATGTAGGTATACGTAATAAAAACCCTCCAGCCCCAATTTAATGGGAATTTCTTTTTGTATGCCACATTTAAAATATACATATACATATGTATATACTTATTTATATTATAGAAGGTTAGAAATAGTATTATAAAACTCCTTTAAAATGAATTTTCTGTATGGTATGTTAACTTTTTATATGCTATTTTTTTTATTGTACATATGTATATTTTCTGCTACTGGTACAACGACATACTTACATATATTATCCTTAATTTTTTTCTTGTTCGGCTTTTTTCTTCATTTTCTTTTAATTTTTCTCCATATTTTTTTTTTTAAATATTCTATGTATATGTGTACATGGCCGGTTCTTCCATAGGTGCAAATGGTGCACTGAAACCGGTCGCCAAGATTTTAGGGGCGCTTATCAAACAACAATTCTTTGTTTGTTTTCATTTTGCTATCCATTTCATTGAGTCGACTCAGTTTTAAAATGAGTACCAATTCATTTGAATTGTGTTAAAGTGCTTAGAACTTTAGATGTTATATGTTGTAATAATGTTAACTGATTAAAATTATATAATATCAACAAATAAGTTCGTTTTTCTATCGACAAACAGTGGTTCGTAATCAACGAAACACTGTAGGTACATGTACTGCATTTGTAAAAATCTACTGTATGTAATAGAAAAAGAACTCATGTGAGCCGTGTAAATTTCACTTAAAAAGGTGCACACAAAAAAGACCTAAAACAAATTGTTCTCGGATAACGTCTCCAAATTAAGAGATAAAATTAAAAATTGTTAAAAATTTATTTATTTTGTAACAACAATTAAAATTTCTTTTGTCATTTTGCTTTTGCAGTACTAGTAAGAGTTTATTCTTTTTTTCATTTTTTTTATTTTTTCACCATGATCCAGAGGACTAGAAAGCTCTTTAAAAAAAATGTGTTATAAGCAACATACTACTTTTCCAATAGTGGGAAAGGGGGGCGCAATTTTAATAAAAGTTTACTGGTCGCTGGAAAGCCTATAGCTACGTCACTGCGTGTATATGAGAAAAACTAAAGCGAATGTACACTTGTAAAATATTAGTGGGCTTTTGCATTGAAACTAAATAACTATGTATATACATATGTATGTATATTTCATCAACATTCCTTAATATCTATCTGGTCTATCTATCTATCTTTCTAGATACTTATATTTCAATATCTTATAAACTTTATTTATGGTGTTCATATATACATACATATATGTATGTATGTGTATTAAAAGCTAAATGTGTATTTGTATGCTCCCTGTATTTCCAAGAAATGTGGGTCACAGTCTTATGAAATTGTTGATAGTGATGATGATGATGATGATAAGTATATTTTATCTTATAGAAAAGGTTTTTTTTTTTTTTTTTTTTTAAATTTATTAAACGTATTTCAAAATTACTTTTTTAATTTTCAAAATCCATGATATACATATGGTATACCAGAATAATAATCAACTTCATATGAATATTACTTTCACCAATACTGTCAAATATTAGATAATACAATTTTCGTATGAAAAAA
This sequence comes from Bombylius discolor, assembly GCA_939192795.1. Lineage (NCBI taxonomy): Eukaryota > Metazoa > Arthropoda > Insecta > Diptera > Bombyliidae > Bombylius > Bombylius discolor. The sequence goes on along the minus strand of OW584243.1, from coordinate 31,155,726 downwards.
AAAATGATATGATATCTATAGATATATGTACATATGTGTAGATATAAAATAAAAATTCCTAACAATCAATGTATACATATAAGAAAATTTTTTAGAAGGAGCGCAGTGTGAAAAACTAATATTCAATAATGGAATGCGGCATGAACTAAAACACGTGACTTTCTTCACTTAGTAGTAAATAGAAAAAAAAGTGGAAAAGAAAGAATGAAAGTATGAAAGAGAAAAGTATATTAAATTAATAAATACAAAAAAAGAAACAAAACAATAAAGTGAAAAAAAATTAAAAATTAAATATATATAATACATATATGAAAACTTTGAAAATTGAAAAATTTTCTCTTTTACAATTTCACTGGTGAATGTAAATAAGGTCCTTTTTTATTTACTTAATGCATAAAAGTGTGAAAAAAGAAAATAATGAAGGCTTTATTTCTTTTGATGGAAATGTTTTAAAAGAACATCAATGTTTTTTTTGTTTTTCAGATTAAATCAATCATTTGAGAATTTTTTTAAGTTCAAAATATACAAGAAGAAAAAATTAGGAATTAAAAATAAAAATGTTCAACTTGAAAAAAATTGGAAAAAAACCAATTCTTAAAGTTTAAAAAATCAAAATTTAAAAAAACTGCAAATATCCTAAAATTTTAAAAATCATTCAGTACTTTTACACTATTCTTTCCCACGACCGTATTCTTCACATTCGTTTGCCAGGGGAGTAGTGCGGTTTCCTCATCTCTCTTCACTTTTTCAACCAAACTGATTTCTATTTAACAAAGTGGAGATACTAACACATATATAAAAGACTGTCAAAAAAAAATTTTTGACGTATTTAAAATTCAAATTGAAAAATTTGTGTATAAACAATGAATTGAGAAGAAAGAAGGAAGACTGGTGTAAAAGTAAAAATGTCAAGAATACGGTCGTGTGGAAGACGTGTGTAAAAGTACTCATTAAGGGAGGAAGAAATGTGGGCTATACAAAATAACTTCAAGCAAAACAAAAAAATATATAATAAAAAAATTGAAAAATAAGTACGCATTTTAACTATCTTCAAAATACATACATAGATATGTATATCTCAATTAAATTTAACATTAGCTGTGTTTTATTGGAACTGAGGAAGTTATAATTCTGAGATTTCTCACTTCCTTACTTGATAAGCGCATTTTTTGGCACTCATTTTCTCTATTCGACAATAGTGAGGAAGTGATTAAAAATTTTATTTGTTCACTTTCTCAGTATCAGTTTACAAGCTGTTGTGGTTTCAAAGTATCATATGAATTGAATTTATCTCGTTGGAGTTTAACGCTTTGAGTATTGCTTGGCTGTCCACACAAATTGTGATCTGGTAGGCGAAATCCGTATTTCCCAGACAGCATAATATGCAGCTTTCATCACCGCGTATACTTTTGCCTGAAAGATACTGGAGGGATTTTTTCAGTGAAATATTTTCAAGTATGTAATTTAATTTTTTAACATGTGTTTTTCGACACCTAAAGTGAGGCTATTCTCAAAAGGAAGATATAAGTTATCTGAGAAAACTGAAGTGATCACATATCATTTCCTCAGTTCCAATAAAACACAGCTGTACAAAAATAAATTATATAAATAAATAAATAAAGCTTGCTTGTTTATTTCTGTTTTTTTTTTTCGCATGAAAAACCTTGAGCTGCTATTCAAACAAGAATGACATCGTTTTTTTGAAATTCGTTGCATAGAATAAAAACTTAGAAATGTAAAAAAAACAAATATGTATGTACTTGGAAAGAGCTATGTATATTTTTTTTATAAAAACAAAAAAATTAAAAAAAGAAAAAACAGATTAAAAACTCTATAAACTAGAATAAGTATAGTACCTATGATCTATTGAAACAATGAAAATAAAAAATTAAAAAAACAACACAAAAGTTAAAAGAAAGTAGGTAGTCCGAAAGGGTGGATTTTCTATTTTAAAAAATAAACAAAAAGAAAAAAAAACGAGGTCAAAATTGTTAAGAAAATTTTTTCTGATGATATATGCACATATACATAATTTTTTAAAGAAAACATTTTACTTTTGATATATTCTTTTTTCACACAATTAGCCTAAAAGAGTTTTCATCCTGATTCTGTCTATTTAATACGTATATAAAACATTACGTATATATATACATTTTTCATTTTAATGTTATATACATATGTACATTGTACATATATTAATACATACTTAGAGAGTAGCTATATGTATGTATGAAAAAAAAAAATATAGAAAGCATACATTTTATATTGAGGTCAACATCAACAAAAAGTATCCTTCATGAATATTCATTTTTGCTCTAATTGCAATTGCATGAATATTCATTTTTGCTCTAATTGCAATTGCATGAATCTTTTTCATTTTTTGTATTTTTCATCTATAAGAACTGAAAAAGAAGAGAAAAAAAGGATAAAGATTTTAAATTAAAGTAGGTACATACATACATACTTATGAAAAATTTTCCTTTCAAATGCAAATAATCATTAATATACATACATACATATGTACATGTCTTTATTTCATTTACAAAAGATATATATTATGTATATAGTACATACATATTTTGTTTTTAGGTGTATTAATACATACATACGAGTATGTATGTAATATGTTTGTTGAGAAATCTTGTTGTCAATATGCATTCTAGTGGAATATTTAATAAATAAAATAAAAGCCTACTTTTTAATAATTTATTGCAATAACATCCTTTGATTATCGTTTTTATATCCTAACTGTTAAACCACCTGTGATTATTTTTCTATTTGTTTACAATTGTTTACTTTTCCTCTTTTTTTTTTTTAGATTTTCTCGTAGGCTAATTGAGGTGGCAGTTTCCGGGTACCTAATGAAGACCTAATTAGCACCAAAGATGCCGTTTTGTTAACAGATCTTCTGTGACCTTTGAGGTAATGACGGTTAACTATTGGTATGAGATATCTATGTATGTTGATCCTTTTTTATTCAAAAAACGCATCCTATCCCCAACCCTGATATTAGATATGTACATACATATATCATTCAGATGCTTAACATTCCGATCAATTTCAGCACATTTTCGTCAAAATTCAGATTTCAAATATCTTCTCGGGTAATCTTCTCGTCATTCTCTACAAAATGCTCTTTTGAACAACAAAAAACCCCTACAACAGGAAGCGAGCTACAGGGCTCCAAAGAAAAAAAAACTACACTCATAAACGTTAAGGAATTTTTTGTAGACCTTTTCGTCTACAAAAATTTCATTAAATTGATGAGTGTAAAATTTAATATACATAGATCAGTCAGAGTGTTAAATAGGAAATCTCCCATTTTTCGATACCTTATTCTAGTAAGTGCTGGACAGCTAAAGAGATATAGGGTGAAAGTTTCTTTCCCATTTACCTCACTACAGCTGCGGCAGTTTGTCTTTAATGGGATACCCCTCTTCGTGATTCCTTTTTTGGCCATGTTATTCTTGAGATTGTACATCCCACCAGCCTTCTCCAGAGAGCAGAGGGTATTACCAGATTTTCTCATAATGGATTTTTTTGTAATGGAAATAATATAATTGAAACCTAAGATTTTTTAAATAAATTGTCGACTAAAAAGCCAAAAATATTTTCAATCTGCAAAAGCTTTAAATTGTGGTTTGTCATATATGGCAGTTTACAGCCAGCAAGTGAACTTATAAGTTCCGAAATTACTTATTAAAAAAATATATGTACATAGGTACATACATAATTTGATCTTTTGTATATTTAGAAAGCCAGAAGAATTGAAATTTTAACATTTCACCATTTACAGTTATACCTCCGAAATAAAATGTTTACCTTTTTTTTATTTTTATTTTTTCAGAAGAAGAAAATTAGAAAGCCATCAATTAAAACTATCAAACGCACAAGCTCAAAGTAGAATTAATTCTTAGCAGACAATTATTTCACGATTTTAAATGCGATCCGTCATTTCGACAGCTGATACCTAAAAAACGGTACTTAGTCTTAATGTTATCTAAAATTCTAACACTTTTTTTTTTTATAAACAAAAAAAAAAAAAAAAAAAATTATGTAAAACGTAAAAATGAACTTTTTTCATAAAAATTTTTATTTTTACTTTGGGGAAAATTTTAAATATGGCATCAGTGTAAAATCTTAACTTAAAACAGATTGTCTATATACAAAAAAAATTGGTCGTAGGTACCTACATTTTAAAATTTTCATTTAATTTTAAATTAAAAGCAAAAAAAAAATGTATGTACACATATTCCCTTTGCCAGTTTTTTTTCTTCTTCGAAAAATTTTTAAATTAAAATTATTTTTATGCTTTTGATTATGATGTCAGTATGTTAGAAAAGAAGAGAAATACAGAAAAAAAAACGTTTTTTTTGTACACAAATTAGATTTTGTATAGATGAGTATATATACATGAAATATACAACAAGCACTTTTGAAATATTATTGGGTGCGTTATGTATAATTAAAAAAAAAAAGAAAAAAATAAAGCAATATATATAGCGTGTGAAATATACACATTAAAAAAAGCATACATACATATGTATATGTGTGTATTATATATGTATATATTTACTTATTAACAAAATAGGTATAATGAAAATCATTGTTAGGGCTATATGAGTCTAAATATCTCAAAAAAAAAAAAAAAAAAATGTATTTAGGTACCTATTCTTTTTAATTTCATATTTACATAGGTACTAATTTTTTTTTTTTTACTTTTAAAATATGGTAACAATTGCCTACCAAAATTAAGTGAACGAAGAAAAAAAGCGTTTTGGAAATGTGCCTCTAACTTTGTTGTTGATTATATACGTAGAAGGATTTAGTGGTGGTGGGCATAAATATATGTATGTTTAGTATGAAAAAAAATAAAATATCTGTAGGTACATCAAGAAAAAAAAAAAACACAAGAAGATGTATAAAATATGGTACCTCTCTATAATATTATGTTCATAAAAGCTCACCTCTATATTAACAGCATCATTTTCTCAAGCAATTACAAATACAAAACATGATTTTACTTTCTTCTCTGTTTACCTCCCACTCTCAGCTTACCACTATAATTCTTCTTCTTGAATTTTTTGTATATTGAATTAAACACACGTTATATCATCATCATTATTATAAATTTTATATTATGTATGTACATACATATTTTTGAAATAAAAAAAAAATAATAAAAAAGTTGCTCCAATGTCAGCCCATTAGGTATAGATTTTAACTAGCAGCAGAAGCAAAGAAAATCAAAGTGAAGTCAAGTTAAACATAAATTTTTACGCGATTGTAGTAGTAGATATCTTTTAATTTTTCTTTTAGAAAAAATTACTATGTTTGAGAATTATGTCTAATTGGTCAATCACAAATTTATCAGTTTCAGCTTCAGTAAACCGGATATTTTTGAAGAGAGAAGGCGGGTTAAAGTACATTTTATTCACAAGTCTTATATCTTATCTCTTCTAAAAACCGGTTTACTGAAGCTGAAACTGACAAGTCTAATTTGGGCCATTCTGATTACACAAAATTGTACACATATATCATATGCATAGCTAAATGCAACAAAATAAAACTCATGAAACGATGAAAAAAAAAAGATACTTATCTATTTAAAAAGAATGGGAGGGAAGAAGAGAAGGTAAAAAGATTTTGATTACCTATGTTATAAATTAATGTTGATGATTACTACAAAGCGAAAGTAGGTCAATTGCACGTGCTGTAACATAACCCGAACCCCTTCATTAGTATTTAGCTATAATACATTTTCTTTGTTTTTGTTTGGCTTTTTCATTGTAGATACATATGTGTTTACTTTTGCTTTTAAGATTTTTTTTTTTTTTTGTTTCTCTTCACTTCTGATACTGGTTATAATTTTCTTATTATAAATAAAATGATTTTGTTTCTGTTTCAATTTTTGTGCAATTGCAAATATTTTTCTTCTTAATAAGATTTTAATTAAAATGTTGATGATAATTGAAAGATTAAAAATCGTGTGTACTAGACCAAATCAGATACATTATCTATTAGTCGAGTATCTTGTAGGTATGTCTTTATAGAAAAAAATTGTTTAAAAACAAAAATCTATAAAGAAAAAAAAACGGTAGCAAAAAATATTATTTTTGTAAATTTAGGTACTTTCTTTAAGTTTTTGTTCTATTTATGATTTTCTCCCATATACAATTTTTATCAAAAAAAAAAAAAATTTCTTGGAACACCATGTGATTCCATAGTAGGTATTTGTTGTTTTTTAATAAAGAAGCTCTAAAACATTGTTGTTTTTTGGTTATTTTATTTTTAAATGTTTTTTTTTTTTTTTTTCAATATTTTTAATTTTGTATATACAATATGTACATATAATACCTAGTACCTACATATTTTTCTCGTATACGTATATTGTGTACCTGAAATGATGAATACACAAAAAAGACATTAAAAAACTAGTTCACTAGGTCAAGTGAGTGTTTTTTTTTTTTCTTTTTATCTTTTCTCAATTCGATTTAAAAAATTTTTTTTTCTTCTTTCAATTTCGTTATATTATTAATTTAGATTGGTTTCTTGTTTTATTCATTTTTAATCTTATTTTTTGATAGTGTATTTTGACTGTACAAACTTTTTAAAATTACATAGTTTACTTCATCATTTACTAACTGAATTTGGAAAAGAAAAAAAAAATTGTATTGTGCTTATGTGTACCCAATGTGTTTCTGATAACTTTCCAAAATGATAGCACAATTTGAAAATTCTAAATACTTTCCACACAGTTCAACGTATGACCAAGATTTTTTTTTTTATAGATAGACAGTGAAAAATACATTCTTTATAAAGTAAAGTAAATTAAAATACATTTTTATTAGAATATTAGAATAAAAAGAAAATTAATGAATTGTCACTAAAAATTATTAACAAAATTAGAAAATTCAATAGCATGTGTATTCTCCATTGTGATTTAATACTTCAAAAATCATATTTTGCCTACTCCTCCTACTAAATTACTTATTCCTTATTATTACTAAATTTTGTGGTCATTCAAATTTTTTTTCAATCTTTTTCTTACAAACAAACTCCTTATTACCATCTATTTTTCGCAAATCCGTTAAGGACATTTAAATAACGGGACCAAGGTCGCAAAAAAAAATAAGGAAACACGTCATCAATTTTGTAACGATTTTCTAATTTTCTCGGGCTTTATTTTTTTTTGCATAATGTTTTACATGTGTCATGTTTAAATGGAAATTTTAAATGTAATTACTGTTTATAATTTTGTTACGTTACCGTTATATTTTCAATGTATTTTTTTTTTCTTTCAGCATAAGAAAGGAAATTATATTTCCTGTACTGATTTCGATTTATAAAAACGGTATACTTATATACATATGTACATATTTCTTTATCGATTTTTCAGATTAAAAATTTATTAAAGAAATTACAACAAATTTTCAATGTACAATATGTACAATATGTACATACATATGTATGTTCATACGTATATTTTTTAATTTTAGTTTAACAAATTGTTTATTGGTTTTTTTGTTTTGTTTTTGAACTTTAATTGAAATTTTTCACTTTTTTTGGAATTTCGAAAGATTGGAAGATATATTTTCTGTTTTTTTTTTTAAAAGTATTTTACAAAATATTAACTTATCATGAAGATTATTGATTTTTTTTTAAATATGTTTCTTTGGATATATAGGCATAGGCAGATGTTAAAATAATTACTTTGTTTAATCGTGACCTAAATTAAAACTAAAAAATTTTTTCAAAAATACCTACATATTTTTCGTAATTTTTGTTTTTTAGTTTTCAGATTTTATCAGTTTACTTTTGAAAATTAAATCCTTAAAATTAGGTTATTTTGAAAAAAAAAAAAAAAAAAAAATCTAAAATATTATGTAATATCTACAAATTTTATATTTTCTTCATAGATAGAGAATGTTTCCGAAAAAGGTTCAAATGTTTCAGTTTCTAGTTTAGAGTTGTTTTAATTTGAGATCACAAAATAAATCAGACATCAGAAAAAAATTAATTAATTAATTCTAACAATACCATCGTGTGAAGATTATTTTAATTTCATTGACTAAAATATTTGAAGGAAATCGCAGTACCTATATTGTTTTCTTATGTTGAAACAAATAAATAAAAAAATAACATAAAAAAAATGAATGTACAATTTTTTTAATTAAAACTATGTATGTGTGTATGTAAATATTTTATTTTTCTTAATACTTAAAATGAAAATAATTTATTTTCCTTTTTTGTTCTTTCATTTTACTTTGTGATTTTTTTACTAAAACTAGGTCACACACATGTAATTTTGTTGATAATGAAAATATACCAAAATTTATATTTCATATACCGTATAAAGCGATGAAACCATACAAATCATAATTGAAATTTAAAATTTTTATAATGGAGGATGTCAATTCTTTGGTAAGTTGTATTTTACTTAATTATAATTGCATTTAGGTAGTAATGAAGTGATTTTGTAGGATTTACTGTTTTCTACGAACGATGAGACGAATCTCACTGAAAGTGACCAGACGTCATAAATGGGTGAAAGCGTTAGCAGTAGTGATTGTTGTCATCAGAAGAACTGGATACCGGACTGCATAAACAAATACAGCGAGGAAGTATTCAGAAGAAGACATTTTCGATGAAAGAAAAGTACATTTCAGTACATGTTAGTTAGGCTTAATCATGTTTTTGTACCATTTGTTTTTTTGAATTGAATTTGTTTTGCAGACGTTATTCATGGTCCGTATGAGGCGACGTTTAAAAGGACGCATGGTGGTGGAAAGCCTCAGATTACCTCAAAAGCTTGTGATGAACCAAATGCATGGAAAGAAACTGATACTGTTTGTATTACAAATAGTCAATCAGTTTAATTACGATCATTTTCAACTGGTTTACTTAAAATTGATACAGTTGTTAATTATAAGATGTCTACTTAAAATTTACAATAAAAAAGAAAAAAAATGAGAAAGATAAATAATCATTTAGAATTCTGTTACTATAAGCTTTTCATTTTTAATTTGAAGCACAATACTGAATGTTATTTAATTTTTTATGAATTATTTTTAAATTTTAATAAAATTTTATGAATTATTTAAAGAAAAAATTGGCTCTTGTTTTTGTTTTTTGTAATTTGTCGTACAAAAGTAAAATGGACTTTTGTACAATCACATGATTTCAAATTACAGGTATGGAAAACAATAAATAAATATGTACCTAATTGAGTGACTTAATCTTTAATCAGTACCGAAATATTTTGGTGAAACTGGATGCAATTCTGATGTTAAAATTTTCATATGAGGAAATGCACTAATGACTGTTTTTGTTGTAATTGGTGTACAAAATAAATTCGATAAAATTATACAACTTTCAGGTACACCATTCTTTTAGTACATTCACAGCCTTAAAAATTGAAGAAAAATAAAAATAAAATAAAATTTTCAAAATATAATTAACTAACACCGCATAACAAATAATTCTCAGATTTTTCATAAATTAATAAAAATTGATATTTCACAAATTTTTAACTCAAAGATATCACAAAAATTAAAAAGAGAATTTTTTGTTTTAAAAAATTTATATAAATTTATTTTTTTTCATAGTTTCTATTTATGATTTTATATGCAATTACTAATGCTACACTCAATGATTTTTCTTATCTGTTGTTAAATTTGTAAATTTCGCCTTGATTATTTATAATTAAAAGAAAATTTAATAAAAGAAAATATTAGAAAGATGCAAAAAAAAGCATGAATTGATTGCTATTTAATGATGAACATATGTATTATTATTATTATTATTGTATAATAGATACTAAAATTTCATTTCATAATAAACATTAAATATCAATACAATACAATACAATCAACCATTGTATGTTCAACTAAAAATTTTATTATTGATGCCGTATTTGATGTATAACCAAGAAATATTGTACTATTATCTTTACGTTTTATAAATTCATCATCCTCATAAATATCTATATTATCTTCTTTTAATGGTGTCGATCTAAAAATTTTTTTTTACAGAATCTTTTTATGAAAAATAAAATTAAACAGTAAATTTATATTGAAAAAATAGAAAAAAAAAAATACCATTTTAATAATTACTATTGAAATTCACTATTCATATATGATTCAGAAATATTTGAGTAATTTATGCCATTATTCCATTCATAGCCATGAACAATTAGAGTTTCTTCAGGTATTTGATACTAAAACTGCATCGGCAGGTTCTTCAAGCATGGTTGTTATTAATTCAAATTTACTTCTTTTTAACAATTAATGTTTAACTTCTTCAACCATATACACATCGCGATCACCTCTGTCAACCTGCATTTCATCACTGTTAACTCCCACATTTACACCAGTGACCCTATGTACAACTCTATTTCCTAATAGCTTATTCAACTTGTAGAAGTATGTATTTAAATTTAATTGATGTTTTTCTGAAAATGTAGTTATGTGATAAAACTATTTACGAATACTACACATAGCTATATTTTTTAAAATTTAAATGCGTACTGATGGTTATCCATATTCCATACAGCAGTCTCTTGGTTTGGTACATTTTTCAAATAAATCCTTATACAATTCATAACGCTAGTGTCTCTTTGTGACTCCATGCATAATCCGGTTCTAGAAACCAACATAATTTGATATAACACAAAACATAAAAACACCACAAACCAATACTTACCAGGCACTATGACACATACTTCTCTTAATTCATCCATGTTCATATCAAAATTCCAGCAGGATTGCAAAACAAATCGAAAAGAAATAGTCGTATCAAATAAAAATTAAAAATCAGGTATAACCTTATACTACGATTCGTATACTTTGACTTGACAGCCTTTAAAACAGCTGGTAAACAGTGCTGCCACTCGTCAATTTTTTTCCGTATCCAAATGGAGACCAAAAGGGTATCCAATCCAAGAAAAAAGTATCCACAAAGATAAAAGTGTTATTTTTCCAGTTTTTATATGCTGCTATTCTAATTCTATTTTCTTTTTTACCATTTCCAATTCCATTACTTTCATTCTTTAGTATATAGATGAAATAAATGAAATTTAGAATATGAAAATTGAGACAAATAGTGTTTGTAACGTAGTTTTCTTTCAATCAGTGTCAAAATTGAAATTTTACTATTCAAAGTCTAGGTTTTATCGAAAAAGTATCCAAATGAAAAAAAAAGTATCTTTCGTATCCACTGCTAAAATTTCGAAAAATCGTAGCCAATTTGATACGATTGTATCCATTTTGCAGCACTCCTGGTAAACTAAAATTCATGAACAAAACTGATGAAAAAAAATTGTTCATCATTGATGAACTGAAATTTTTCATAGCGACATCTATTGTCGAATAGAAAGAGTGAGTCACAAAAAAACGTGTTTACTCAGTGAGGAAGTAAAATATATCAGAATTATCAGTTTGTTTATTATAATTTGCTTACATTTTTCCCATGACATTAATTAAATGTTCAAATTTGTAATTAAACTGATTTAAAATTTATTAGGGTTACCTCCCTATAAAAATTTCTTAATTTACCCATAGACTAATAAATAACCAGATCTCTCAATTGCGTATAAATTTTTGTAGGCTAATTTTGTAACAATATTAATAATTTATATATAATTCATAAGGTCCAGTAAAACAGAGCTAATATAAAAATAAAAGTATGTCAATGTAACACCTATGTTATTAAATAACTACGATTGGGAAATACCTATATATTAAATATTCTAGTATTTTCTGAAAAATTGTATTTTCAAACAGCTCTTAAATGAAAAATTTTCCATATAAAGGAAGTTTCACATTCCAGTAAATTTATTTTTGATGAAAAATTAATTCAATTTGAGAATAAAAATATTCGATTTTTAATGAGATATTTCAATTTTTGTTTGTTAATATTTTTTATTTCTAAGAATGAATCATCCTCTTCTTTTAATACATTCCTCTGTTTGATATTCTTCTAAGTATTTTGGTAAATTTTGTTGTTGATTTTTTCGTTTCAGAGAATTTATATCTTATCAGATTTATTGTAAAATACATTAAGTTGAATTAAAATTATCTTAGAAAATGATTAAGTATACAAATTAATCATCAATAAAAGCATGTTATATATGTATATGTATATTTGTATTTCAATATTTTGCAGATTAAAATATTAAAAAAACAAATAATTCATTATACTCGTAAATTACATAACTTCCGCAATTTTGTTATAATCACTAGTCGTCTAACATTTAATTTTTTTTCTTTTTAAAAGTAGTTTGTAGCTCATTTTGAAATTATTATTAATCATAATGGTTATCATTAGTATGGCGTATTCAACATAATTTTTTTTTTGTTTTTTGTTATCAATAATTAATTTATATTATAGAAAACATTTTTTTTTTTTTTTTTTTTTTTAATTTTTTTTTTTTTTTTTTTTTTTCTTTTCTTTTAACTATTTAAAAATTTAAAAGAACATAAAATGGGTTTTCTTTATTTTGTCAACTTTTTTTTCTCAATATGTAATTTGTCTTTACTTTATTTTCTGTTAAATCATAAGAGTTAATTAATAATTAAAAATACCACTTTGAAAACTACGCATCCATATGTCCACACATAATATTAATAAAACTGTTTATCTGTTTTCTTTATACATATACTTTTCTTTATGTATATACTATAATAAATACATAATATGTATGTATATATGTACATAATGTGCGATACCAAAATGTATGATTAAATGATATAGTTATCAATTTTAAGATAAAATATAGATAATGACAAAACATAATTTACGTAAGGCGGTAATTTATTTGACGAAATTTGGATAAGATACGTATTATTGTATATCTATAATATATGTATGGAACGTTATGATATGACGATAAGAAGCTTTTATATGATATGATACTAAGCGTGTGTACAGCTCATTTTGTAAGGTGTTTGGGCGTCCATACGAAAAAAATATGCTAATTCTAGGAAAATACCTACGTACTACTACATATACAAATGTATGTATTTTGTGTAACGAAAAGTTGTCTCTCCTACTTCTTTAATTGGTTTTTATTACTGTTTGATTTTATTCCTGTTTTTTTTTGTTTACATATGTTGCAATATAATTTATTTTTGTTTCGAAGAAAAAAATTGGCTTTTTTTATTTTGCGTCGTATTTAAATTTTTTCGTTATTAAATTTATTTTCCTATAAGAAATTTAAATTTAAAATAACTGAATCTTATTAAAATTAAAAGTATGTATATGTATGATTAACTTTTAAAGTTTAAAGTGAAGGAATTATGGTCAAGATGATAATGCATTTTAGATACTAGAAATTGAAATGTGTGCATAAAGCAATTATAATTTTATTAAACAATTTGAAGTTGGTTTACACATCATATTTGAATTACATATAATATGATTACATAAAAAGTGAAATTAATTTGGCAACATATCACTGAATACAGTCAACCATTTACCATTAATTTAACCTTTCGCTATTTTTTTTTTTTTTTTTTCGTTATAGTTTTATTTTTAATAATTTATTTATGTAATTATTATTTATGCCACATCATAACCATTAATATACTAACAACAAAAAAATAATAAAACATGGTAATTTTTTTTTTCTTTTTTCAAATAATATTTCATGATAATACGGGTTTTTTTCAATTTAATTTTGTTATTATCAATTTTTTTTTTTTTTTTATCAAAGAAAAAAAAAACAAGTGTTTTTCCCATACGAATATTGAATGTGTTATGTAGAACATCTGATTATTATAATTTGAGTTTTTTTTTTTTCAATACATATGAATTAAATGGGGTACTTCATGTATAACTAACTGCATGAGTGTGGAAGGTGGGAGGCGGTGGTCGTTTTTATATAAACTTTATCGTATATTTGTTTTTTTACAGAAACAATAAGAAATCTGATTAGATAGAGATGGTAGTCTCATTAATTATAATATCTACCATTATTAGAACAAAAAGTTTAAAGAAATTTATGAATAATAATTTAAAAGACCAAAAATGTTTTATTTCTCGAATTATTACATTTTACATATACCTACATATATTTTTCAATAATACGTACCTATGTATAGGTATGTATTATTATTCTTTCGTACATATAAGAAATATTTTTTTTTTTTTGTTTTTTTTTTTTTGGTATCATATAAAATTGAAAGTTATCAGTTTTCTGTTTTTATTTCTTATACATCAAGTTACTCAATAATTTTTTTATAATTTTTTTTATTTAAATTTTACGAGTAAAAGCTTAAAAAATTTTTAGTAAAGAAAAGCCAAAATTTCTGTTTAAATTTTTTTTTTTTATCTTCTATTTAAATTCTGTCTAAACTTTATAAGTTCAAGAAAATTATTTAGTACTTTTTTCCTTCAATTTATTTAAGAATTGTATGTTCCAATAAATGCATCACAATTTGGACAATAATGATTTCCATTTTGACATGAATCCATACAATATGGTATACAAACGCATGGCCAGCACCTGAAAGAGGAAAAAAAGAGAAAAAAAAAAAATTAAGGATTAGAAACATTTTCAAAGCTTTAAGAATTAAATAAAAATTACATAAAAGGATATACTAGGTGATGGTACTTTGACTTACTCACATAGAAAAAAAGAGTAAAAGTGCAATTAAATGTGTTTTTGTAGTTGGCTCATAACGCATTTTTGTTACAATATTTGAACCACATGATGAACATATAGTACGTACTGGATCTGGACCAACAGGTATTGGTTGAACAACAACAGTTTGTGTGACTAGTGGTGGTGAACCCATTGATGGTGGTGGACCCATTGGTGGTGGATGAGGATAACCAGTTTTATTGTATTCCATTTTTGCTGCTTTTTTGTCCTTTTTTTTATAACTGAAAAAATTTTTTTTTTTCAAAATACCTAATTTTTTTCTTCTTTAGAATACTTAAAATTTGTGTGTGTAACAACCACTGCTTATTATTTGTTTTATTTTTATTATTTGCTTAATTTTTTTTAAATTGAAATTGAATAACACAAAAAACTTTTATCACCTTCACTTTTAAAAAATAATAACTCAAATAGACTTATTAAATTACAAATTATTTAATTTACACTCTTCAATTGTTCGTCGAATGTTATACACCATCCTTTTACTGCAAATTACTAAAGAAATGATTATGAACGCCGCATATTACTTAAACTGGACTTAAATTGTACTATAATATACTTATGTATATGTATGTATAACAAAAAATCATAAAATAATACCAGAAAGAAATTTTTGTGTGTTAGTAATTAAAACAAATACAAACTTTATACATATGAAATTATATCGATAAAAACAAAATAGATAAAATACCCCTATTCTACTTATATTACATATACATATATAGATATGTATACGTTATATGAAAAACAAAAAAAAAAGTATTAGATAAAAAAATATTGAGATGAATTTGAATTTTCATCAAAACCTCCGAGAGAGAGAGAATATACGCCCTGAGTCAGTCATTATACAAATATATAGCTATGTATGTGTGTGATATCAATGTTCGACATGTTGACTTTCATATACAAATAATAAATATTGTGATTAATTAATTAAATTTTTGAAATTATTAGTTTAATAAGAAATCGGTGAGTAAGATACTTTAAAGTGTTTATTCAAAAAATACAACATGTTATTTGTTTTGTTTTAAATAAAAAAAAATCGTAGTTAAAAGCTACATACATACACCACACATTACATTTTGTCCAGTATGTGAATTTGATAACAAATTACGTTTTGTCATAATATAAAATATGTATTAGATTGCTAATTAAAATAATATTTAAAATTTTGTAAACGATAAAACACAATTCTAGATTATAAAACACTTTAATTATGTAATATATTTTTAAATGAAAATGTGAGATCTAGAAACGATAATTTAACAACTTGTGCCCGAAAACTAAGAAATTTCCTTTCGACATATTAACTATTGTATTTTATAAAAATTACATACATACAAACATATATGTAAAAATATTTAACTTATGAATCGTTATATTTTAGTTTCTTTTATTTCTTTGAATTGAATTTATATTAATTTTATTATAATTATTTCACTTTTTGATTTTAAATGAAATAAAAATATGTAGGTATGTATGTATATGAAAATGTTCAGCTTTTCATTTTCTATTTTGTTTGTTTTTCAATAGATAATGAATTTTATTAACATATTTTTTTAGTTTTACTAATATTTGAAAATTATTTCTTCAAAAAATTTCATCATCATATTTTCCTCAAAAATTAACTTTTTAAAGTAAAATTTGCATTTTTCGTATATAATCATGGAAGTACTACGTCTACTTTGGCTTCACATGTGTGAATAAAGATCTATTACTTAAGGGCTTGAATAGTATTCTTTATCTCGGGGATTTTGCTTATCATAAAAGTCTCTCTTTTTTATGTAAAAATATATAAGAAGATAACGATTAGATAATAAATGACATAATTCTGTTTTTATGTTATATCTTGTTGTCCTAATTTCACTTCCAAAAATGCAAGACTTTAGTCAATTTATATTATATACATAAGTATACAAAAAATACTCTTGCATTTCAATAGATTCTATTTTAAAGAATCAAATTCTATTTTAAAGAACATTTTACATTATTTTCTAATGATTTGCAATGAAAATTTTCATATTTCGACTCATATGGCTTATAAAAGGTTTTATTTCATTTTATTTTTTATTTTTTAGTTTAGTTTTTTTTTTGTGATTATGAAAGTACAGGTAATATACACAATCAAAAAACTTTTTTCATCAGAATTTAAAAAAATTTTTAATGTACCTACTTATTTATTTATTTATTTATAACTTAAATGTCAAATGAGTGTAAGTATACTTTTTTAATTGTTTTTAATTCACAGAAATTGAAAAAAAAAAAAAAACCTTGAATAAGCTATCCACCGCCGTATTGAACTTTAAGCAATAATAATCTATAAGACTGACGATACTTTAAAAATACACATTCAATATATGTATGTACCTACTACCAATACATACCCGTATACCTTTGAAACATGGGGTAATTTTTCTTATGAAACATTATAAAAAAAAAAATAAATATTTACAGTAAAATAATATCTGAATTGTAATATCAGTAACAAACAATAATAATAATTTATAAATTTTTTTTTTGTTAATGAAACTGAACTGAAAAAAAAGAGAAAGAAATATCTGTATATTCAAATCAACAAAACATGAATAAGGTATTTATTTTTAATCAGATTAATAAAAAGAATAATATTGAAGTTGCAATACCAGTAATTTTTGTTTTATCAGTTCAATGTAAGGTTAAATGTCCGATTAGCGAGCGTGAAATATCGAAACGGGACTTTTTTCTAATGATACGTTCTCTTTAACGTGACGTATGTCCTTATTAACTCAAATTCCATTTTATAGTCGAAAAGTAACGTTAAAAATTTTCCCACAAAATTTGATATGTTATTATTCTATACGAAACTACCTCTGACACGCAAAAGATCCTTTCAATACGATGCGATTTATAGAGCACCGAAAAAACTACACGCATCAATGTTTAGGTTCCGAAAGTTGTAGAAAAAAATGCTCAAAAACATCGTTTTTTGTGAAGACAGTTTATTTGAATATTCTGCTCGGTTTTCAACACTTTTAAATATTTTAGAAGCGGTATGTCCTTTTATTTTAGAATTGGTCTTAAAAAGGGTCTTAGAAAAATATAAAAATTAAACAGTTTCTTAAACAAAAATCCCTTTTTTTAATTTTGTTTTTCAACTTAAAGTAGATAAATTTTAATATTTTAAAATAAATAAAAAAATGAAAATAAAATAAAAGACATTTTAAATTTAGTTTTAAAATTCAAAAATAATAAATTTTACATACCTACATAGTTTTTTTTTCGTATAAACTTTTTGATCACGTAATAAATATTTCAAAAAAAAAAAAAAAAAAAAAAAAAAAAACAGAAAAAAAATTTGTTTTCTCCGTAATGATGAAATTTGTAATTATGAAAATTTTTCATTTGATTATGAAGTGATAAATTGTTCACAGGGAGTAAAAACTAAAAAAAAAAAATTATGGACATGTGTTAAGTGTAAAAAAAATAATTGAAAAAAAAAAAAAAAAAAAAAAACTGAGAATAAGTTCAAAAGTTATATGTACATATGTATAATATTTTTGAAATATGAAAATGCGATAACAGAGCAAGAGAAACACGTGTATGTATGTGTGGAGGAGAAAGTAGGAAAAAAAGGTTTGCATTATAAAATTGTGAATTGATATTGGGTGTATTTTTTGTCTTCAAATATATCATATGTTACATATGTATGCAAGTGTAAGAGCAATAATAATGTCACATTAGATGGGTACCTATACAAGATGTTATCACTTTGTCCTTCATGATTTAATGATATGTGTATTTACCTACAACATAATTTTATTTGGTTTTTTTTTTCTTCAGTATGCACGATAAAAATTGTAACTTTCTACTTTTTTTTTAAAATTTTTCAAGTAAGTTTTCTTTTCATGAGATACATAAATTTTAAAAATTAAACACTATTCTAGAATTTCTGACTCAGGATTAATTACATAATTTCAAAAATTGAATAAATTTTTCCTTATTAAGGGATTCAGTGATTAATTTCGAATTTTTAACTTACCCATTATCTCACAAGAAAAACAAATATTTTGTTTTAATTTTAAATTTGCAATAAAACAATGAAAAAATAAATATGTAACAATAAAAGTTTTAAAATTCACATTGAATACAAAGTATCATTTGCATTTCATTGTTCTCTGTTTAAATAGTTTTATTTCATTTATGTTATCTTTCTATAAAAGATATATACTTATGTATATGTATAAAAAAGATATAATATAATACAAAGTGAGATTCAAAAAATAAAGCTTCATTCATCCCTGATATTTTATGATTTTTTTTTTTGTCTATTTTTGTGATAAGTTCATAAATTGAACACGTTGTAGATTGATTCAAATAATCAAATGTTTTCAGATTATTGTGAAAGATTTTTCTGTACCTAATAGTTTCTCAATTCCTTATCGTATCATTAAATTTGATTTTTTTTTGCTTTTTTCCATATAAATTCCATTCAGTTTTTAACATTTTAAAGATACTTCTTCATCAAAAAAAAAAAAAAAAAAATAAAAGAGAATTAAATTTTGAATATTTTGAAAAATTAATTTTTGAGCAAATTAGAAAAAAAAAAAAACAGTTTGAGTATATAAAATTTCCTTTGGCTATGAAGAAAAAATTTATGATCTAATAATAAGTTCAAAACGCGACCTAAGAAACCTTTTCAAGTGATTTTAAAACAACACTTGAACCATACTTGTGTCTAAAATACATTAAATTTTTTAATTATAATGTTCAAAATGTCAAAAATCTTAAATTTCTAATAAAAAATTTGGATTTGTCCTTTTCTCAAACAAGTTTTTTTTTTTTTTTTTTTGCTCATATAAATATCGGTTTTTTATTTGTTTTGAGAATAACATAATTGTTTGTTTGTTGTAATACATATAGTTAATTTTATTATAAAACAAATTATTCCTTTTTTATATTTTGTTGTTTCTAAATATGTAATTTAATTTTAGGTACAAAAGCAATTATTATATAAAATAAAAAATTAATATTAAAATAAAATTGAAAATTTTAATAAATTTCTTTTGAATAATTTTTTTTTTTTTATTATCTATCAATATATTCAATATTATTGATTGAAAAATATATATGTATAATGTTTAAAAAAGTGCATTGTACGCTTAATATTGTAAATATATGTATGTATGTATGTATGTATGTAGGTGTGTATATAATATATAAGTATATTATATCTGTATATCTATGATTTTATTTGTATTTTTTATTATATTATATATATATTTTTTTTATTCTATTTTTTTTTTTTTTTTTTTTTTTTTTTTTTTTTTTTTTTTTTTTTGAATCTCACTTTGTAATTTTACAATTGTATTTATAATATAATTTTTAGAGAAAATAGTAATGTATTCACGTTTCGATAATTAATACATACGAATACATATTTGAATAAATTTTTAATATATTGTGATATAATATTTTTATTAGTGATGTATAATAGAAAACGAATCTTTAATAAGTCAAAATTATTTTGTTGTTCTAAAATACATCATTAAAATTCTTTAAGACAAAGAAATCATTTAAGATTGGTAAGTACCAATGTATGCTCCGCATCTTGAGCAATAATGATTACCATTTTGGCATGAATCCACACAATATGGAACGCAACTGCATAGACAGCATCTGAAAAAGAACATATGCATATAAAAAAATATTTAAAATATAAAAAAAAACAACAAAATTAAAAAACAAAAAAAAAAAAAAAAAAAAAAAAAAAAGCAAACAATTGATTATGCTAAAATAACATATATTCGTTACACATGGTCAAATTTAAGATCCAAAAACAAAAAGGTGCAAATAAATCAAGGATCTTTTAAAAAAATTGAAATTTAAAAATTTTAATTCAATGTGTAAGAGTTGCGGTGAAAGGAAATACTGTGATCCTTGCTGTAAAATTATAAAATGAATTGATTTCTAGCCAAAAATTTTAAAGTAAGTACTTCTGAAACAATTTAGCATAATAGATGAATTTAATATAATCTTAAGTATCCTTGAATGATTAATTTATCACTTAAAAATTTTTCTTTATAAAAATTCGGTTTTGTTACAAAATAAAAATATTAGCTACACCCACTTTTTTTATACAAAAAAGTGTATACATATATGGGAAAAAAGGATGCAATTTTTTTTTTTCCAAATTACTTACCCTAGACAGCACAAAAGTAATGCAATCAAATGGGTTTTTGTTGTTGGCTCAAATTTTACATTCGTTTGTATTGTCTCACCACATGATGGACAATTAGCACGGCAAGATTCTGGGCCAACAGCAATTGGTTGTACAACAACTGTTTGTTGAGATTTTTGTGATGATGATGATAGATTTTCAACAGGTGTTTGTTGTGATAATTGGGTTACTGGTGGTGCAGTAGGGTATGATACAGCAAGTGGATATGGTGGTAAAGTTGGATATTCAACATTTGATTCATAAGCTGGTGATTTTTTTTCGTTATCCATTTTTTTTTTGTTTTATTTGTTGTTCTTTTTTGTAAAATTTATATTATTCGAACTTGATAAAATTCACTCAATATCTAAAATTTAAAAAAATATATTTAGCACATAACCATAAAAAAATATTCCAATTCAATGCAAAATAATAGAACCCAAAAATAAAAAAAAATAAAAAAAACTAATAAGAATCACTTAATCTACACAAAACAAAATTTCAATTATTTGAAAATCGAAAAAAAAAGAAAACTAAAGACCAAAATTAATTAAATATATTAACATTTTATGCTTAGCAACAATTAATTTACACGCGCGAAATTTGAAGTAATTGTTTCAAGAATGTGTATTCTTTGAAAATTTTCTCAAGCTTTCCGTTATCTATTAATTTTTTTTTTTTTTAAATATATTTTCTTGGAATGTTAGAAAAAAAAATGTACAAAATTAGAAAAGCTTTTTTTTTTTTTTATTAAGTGTATTTAGGTATACATGTATGATTATTAGCATACCTATGTGATATGAGAAGCTTAAAAAAATACAAAAAGAAAACGAAATTTTATGAACTAAAGTACAACTTAAAATTGAAAGACGACTGTTCATCAAGAGTGTGAGATACAATATGAGTTTTGATGTTTATGCTACCAATTCATTATGTTCCATAGAATTTTTTGGGAGGGTGAAATTTTCTAATTGGAGCCTATCCCCACAATTTTTACATTTATTTCGATTTTTTTTCTGATACATGCTATTTATTTATATGTAGTTGTGTAGGATGTGTAAAAATGAAGAAGTTGATGAATAAATTTTATTGAAATGATGTATGAAATTTTTATTTTTATTTGCAATTTAAATACTTCACCCTATATAAATATGTAATTGTATAAAATTTAAATATTTATATACATACTACAATATATACATTAGATTATAGAACAGTACGGTAAGAGAAGGAAGGAAGTAAAAGCTTTCTTAACAAAACCGATGTACTTTCTAAGCTATTTTAATAATGGGGTTTCAATGTTGGAACCCCAGAACAACAATTTTTATATGAGACATTTTTATACTACAAAAGAATTCTTTCTGTCTATAATTTCCTTGGTAAAACCAATAGATAGAAAATAACAAATCCAAATCCAAAAAACATGTGGGTTTATATTATACATACATACATATTATACTTATATCTAATATCAAATACATAATTTTGTTGTTGTTGTTAAACATTTGAACGTTATATATGTAAATATTCTTGAACACCTACTACAAAGCACGTTTTACTTAATGCCATTTTCATTGTCATCTTTAACTTATTCTTTTCAATTTAATGATAGAAAAAATTCAGCTAAATAAGAAAAAAATGAAATATGGAATAAGTATAAAAATAACCTACAAATTACAGGAATAGAAACTCAAGAATACAAAAACAAAACAATAATTTTTTATTTTTAAGAATTAGCTAAAGTTTATGAAATTGATAACGGAATAATTATCAGTTTTTTTTACTTCTATAATGTTTAGATTTTTTAAACAAACAAATTATTATTTATCTAAATTTTCGTGGAAGTTTTACCCCTAAAATTATCGTGTACAAAAATAAAAAAATTACATAATTTAGCTATTTAATCTTTGAAAATTTATGTAATTTTCCTGTAACTTAGAAGGTTATTCATATTTTATTTTAGTTCTCGTTTTTAGATTATTATTATTATTTTTTTTTTTTTTCAATTTTGAAAATTAATTTCTACTCGTTGGAGAATACAAAGTTGATTGTATAAATTTTAATAAAGTTGTCTTTTTTATAAAAAGATTTTTTTTTTTTTCCAAAAGTTTGTTTTTAAGGTAAGATTATTTATGAAATTGTTTTCATTCTTGTAACCTATTGAAAAGATATCTTTCCTATTTGAAAAATTGAAATTTAGAGTGACAAGTCAGAAGATATTTTTATTTATTATATGTATATCAAAATTTCTATAAAATTTGGTTAAAATAATTAGAATTTAATGTTTGTTTTTCTATCTTGTTTAAAGTTTTTCGATACAATTTGATCAAAAGATGTTGACATACATACATAGATAATACGGCATGTAGATCGATTATTTATCAAGCAGTTGATTTTCTAAACCAATTTAGTTAAAAGCATTAAAGAATTTTGTAATTTTTCTCTTTGAAAAATTTTTAATTTTACATTTTATTGACTTTCAATGGCAATTTCATATAAATATAAACATGATGACTCAATTGTTAGTCTTTAAAAAATTACTCCTTATATAAAAAAAAAAACGTGTTTATACTATATACAATATGTATAATATGTATCCATCATCACATTCTTGAAGACAAAAAAAAGTATTCAACTAGAAATATTCTGCCTGGATACTAATTATTGAACACTATCGAAAAAACCATTTCTACTTAATTTTTATAATACTCAGCAAATTTAATATGATTATTATTAAAAAGAATTCTTAAATAGAATGACCAATCCATGCATAGGAAGTTCTTATCATACATTGTTTGTAAATTGATACTTTTGTTTTTTATGATGTGTGTTATGTAGTATCCCAGCGGCTTAATATTCTAGCGCTTCAAAAAGAAGCGTATTGGAAGCGCTTCTTCGTCATAGTTTTTTAGGGACTCTTTTGAAGCTCTTATAATTTGTACACTAAATACGCAATTATGAATTTTTTTATTATGTAGACGCTAAAAGATATTACAAAATAATCTCATTCTTTTGTGTGAAGTGATTAGTTCATTGAAATAACTAAGTATTTTTTTTATTAAAATTAAAAAATAAACTATTAAAAATTAATCAATTAATAAAAGTTATTCATTTACGTTGTATTAGAAATTGAAAAATAAATGTTGATTTTGAAAAGTATAAAAATCATTTTATTAATTAAAAACACCACAGAAATTCCAGAAAAGCTTTAAAAGCATCTAATAATGTGAAGCGCTTCTATAGCGCTTTCATCTGAACAGAGATGAAGCGCTTGCTTCTGGGGACATCTAATGTTAAAAAATAAATGAAGCATCATACAAGGAGTAAGCGCTTAATGCTTCAGAAGAAGCTATTTGAGCGCTTCATTAGCCGCTGGGGTACATAAGTAATATTTTTGTATTACATTTTATTTTAGAAGAAAGAATCTTTTTTATTATTTTTAGTTTGTTATTGATATTGTATTTTGTGTTATAATCAAATGCTTGTTTATAAATGAATAGAAAACATTTAAATCAATTTATTTATGCTCATATATGTATGTTATTAATTTTGGTTTCTTTTTGTTTCAAGATTTTAAAAAGATCATTCAAGTTAAAGTGTCAATTCATGTAAATTCAATAATAACTTCATTTTTTACAGTACCTACACATATTTTTTAAAGATTTTTTTCTCCTTTTGTAAGGCAAAGATAACCAATGAATAATAATTTATAAATAAATAAGAAATAATAGCAAGCACCTCCTGCAACCCATGTTTTTCTCTTATAAAAGATCTTGAACATTTAGAAAATCATTTTTCCCATCTAAAGCATAGTACTCACCTCGAGCAGAATTCAGTTTCCTATTTTTACTATTTATTTTTACACGAAAAAATTTTGTGCAGAATATGTGGAAATTAAATCAAAAAGCATCCACAATTAATGAAGCAGCTGTTATTTTTAAATTTTTAAATTTAAGTGTAGTACTCAGATGAAAATATGTTGGAAAAAGTCTATTTATTTCGGAACGAAATAAAAAATCTACAAAATGGAGAAGAAATCTACATAGATGAAAAAAAAACTTTAATATATGTATATATTTTTTTCTTAATTTTACTATAACTATATAAAACAACCTAACTTTAAAAATGTCAAACAATCAATTTATTTTCATTTTCCGTACGAAATAAATGGAACTTCATTTATTTCGGTTGGATATGAAAATAAATGGTCTCCAACACGGACAGCCAACACCATATGTGAAAGAGTTTTTCAACTCTTTTTTATTTTCAGCTGAGTACCACTTACGAAATCGAAATAGAAAATTTTTTCGGTTCCATTTATTTTGGTTTTTTTTTACATAAGTTTTGTATAGACAAAATATCTTATTTTAATCTGAATACTACGCTTTAAGAGTAAGACTTAAGGCAACTTTAGAAGATACACTATATATGTACATAATTAAAAAAATAATATTAAAAAAAATAAAACAATTTTTTTCTCTTATACACAGAATGTTTAAAACCAAATTGAAAAAAAAAAAAATAAAATGACATCAGGACAAACAGAAGAGGAAATTATTGTGAACAGGTAGTACCATTACCCGTACTATAAATGGATTACCAAAAACTCCAGCTAATGTAACATGCCCATCATGTAAAATAAATATGAAAACAAAAGCTGTAAAACAATTAGTTACACGATGGCAATATTTAGTTGAAAGATTTATGTATGTATGTTGTACAAGGTAAATTAATTATATACATATATATATATTTTTTTGAATTTAAAGATGATGTGAAGAATAAAAATTTATGCAAATGGAAATTATTTCTTGTTAAATTTGTCTTGATTTCATAAATTTGAATTTTTTCTTCTTTAAATTCACGAGAACTACAAGAAATTAATTTCTTTATTGTGTATGTATATACATATGTATATACAATAAAAACAATATTATGTGTAAGATTAGTAAAATATACATGGAATGCAAATATTGTGGATATTTGTATTTTTTTCCCCTCTGTTTCTTGTTTTCTTTCTTAAATATCAATTGAATTTTAAAACTCTTTTTAAATTTTTTCAATTATTAATATTTTTAAAATAGTTGCTGTGGACATTTTCAAATTTTTCGTGATACATGGTTGATTTATTTTTGTCAGTATCTGTTTTCTTTTTTTATTTGAAAAAAAGTAAAATTTTGTAGACATTATAAAAAATATATTTATTCGAAAAATAGAGTATATAAAAAATATCAACATAGATGATAAGCGTTAAATACACGTATAAAAAATATATAAGTAAATTTATATAATAAATTGGTGAAAACTAGAAAAAAAAAAAAATATTGAATACAACAATTTCAATTGATTTCATATTATACAGAATATCACAGAAAATTTATAATTTATTTTTCAAATTTAAATTCAATTTTATAATTTTAATAAATTAATTTTTTTTTCGTCAAATACCTAGGTACTTTTTAATTTTCCAGTAATTTAAAAAAAATAAAAATTCTTTATATAATTTATTTTTGTTCACGACTTTTTGTTGTAATTTTAGTTTTCTTTTATATTAAACTTTTTGTAATCTTTTTGCATTGTACTTGTATTTTGGTTTTTTTTGCAGTTTTTAATATTTTTTTCATTTAGGTTTTTCCTATGAATTGGACTTTTCTTATAATTTTGATTTTTAATTTCAGCCTTTTCAATATCACATTTATTTTCGTCACTTCCACTATTAAATAAAATTTTATTAGGCTGTACAACAGCATTTTTACGATCGTAAGACCCAAGTAGATGATCACATTCATAGCAATGAAGATTTTCAACATATGATGGTTGAAATAGCCAAGGACAAAAACAGCCTGGCAGACATGAAGCGATACAAGCAGCAGCACATGTCGTATGAGCAATCTATACAAAAAATAAATTTTTTTAAATTTTTTTATTTCAAATATTTCATTTAAATTCACCTTTCTTGTATGAGATTTTATAATTGGTCTCCCATTAGCACCACATTCTGGGCAAACAATTTTTTGTAATCCAGGTTTCCATTTCATAATTGTTATTCTGTATAATTTTTTTCTTTGAGGGTCGTCAATTGATAATGGTTTTTTATATTTATATTTTCGACGATATATAGTTTTATTTCCAACAACAGTTTTTATACCTTCAGTTAAATCCTTTGGATATTGTATAGGAGAAGGAGCCTTATTATATTGAAAAATTGCCTGTGAGAATGGTACCTGACTTGCATTATCATTAATTGTCTCTTGACTTCGTTTTTTAAAAATCCAACCATCCAAATGTTCAGGTAAATTTGATGACAATGGTAAAGTTTCACAAGACCCAACATTAACATGTTCAATATAACCTACTGGTATTAAAGAAGCGCAACTGCTGCTACTTTTGGTTTCAACTAAAATTATCGTACCGCGATGTACATATATAAAAAAAAGAAAATAAATTTCTATTTTACGTTTTAAATTTGAAGGTTTGTCATACCTGTAAAAGTAACTGAAAAAAAAAAAAAAAAATTAATAAAGTAAAAGTATCAATAGCAAAATATAACAAACTCCTACCTTTCAACTTATAAGTAAAAACTAATTAAAAAATAATATTGAACAATTTTTTTTTATTACTGGTGAAAAACGATTAAGCTTGACTGCTACATATTTCGTCTATATTATACATACATATATGAAAATAAAAAACAAACCTTTTCGTTTCGGTAATCCAGTTCTCGAAATACTTAAAGCTGGTGATTTTAGTGACGATCTTCGTCCTTTTGACTGTTTATCTTTTTGGGTAACTGAAAAAAATAATTAAAATATAACAATCATTTCATATATGTCCGTTCCTTTTAGATATTTATTCATTGGATACAACTAACGTTTAGTTATTTTTTTAAATTTCATGCTACTGAGTTAATAATTAAAATAAAGTTTATTTTAAAAATTGGTTAAAAAATATTTCTAAAAATTTCATAAATATTAATAAAATTCATTGGTAAATAAAAAAAAATACATACTGAAAATCAAAAAATGAATAAGTACTTACGAATTTCTTTAGCCGATATAAATATTAAATTAGAATGATGTGTAAGCACATGATCAATAGTAAAATCGTCAGTAATCCCTCCATCATCACTATCTTCACTATTTGAACTGCTTTCATCTATTACACGTCTATTAGTTTGACTTCTTTTCTTGTTATATTCACACATTTTTCTTACTAGCGATTTTGCAAATTCTTATGCAAAAAATTTCTAGTTTTTTATAATTTAAATTGTAACGGCAATGAAAAAGATAATTTTTACTACACAACTTCGTTTATTGCACAATTAGATTATGAAATTACCACAAACACTGAAAGCCTTTGAAAGTGAAAAAAAAATAATTACGTTGTATCTATATTCTTGATATATCAGAAACAATCTAAACTGGTTGCACCAAACCAATTTCAATTTGTAAAATAAATTATAAAATTATTTGTGTATATGACATATGTTTTGTTATGGTTGATGGTTGCCAATGTTACGCGCAGTGCGCACAATGAACCAAGAATCAACCACAGATGGTAATGACGATTGACGTCACGACCATTAGAAATTTTCAATAAAATTAAATGGGCTCATATGGCATGAACACATTAGGTGATTATAATAACGGACGCAAACCGGTTTTAAAACCTGTTTTTACAACTGCTCAAATTACATCTGAAGGTGGCACGACCAGTTGTAACGAGAGTGTGAGTGTATTACACCCGTGAAGCTAAAATTATTTTAGATGATTTCTTATTATACCAAGTTGAAAAAAATTATACCATTATTGTTACTCCCAGCGCAAAATAACCGGTTTAACCACCTAATGTGTAGAGGCAGATTTTCACTATTTTTATGTCAAATTTTGCTATAGCTCGAACACATACAACGAAAAGCAGCGACGCAAATGCTAATAGAAGCATGACATATTTATATTTACAATTATTTAGTTTTTTTATTATCAGTTTGACATCGGCATGTCTACAAACTGCGTACACTTGTGTACAAACGTATCAACTTTTAAATTTTCAACCGAAAGATTGTGTCTATGCTTTAGTTATTGATGAAATGACATGTACCATTTAAAATGTATAGATTTTCTTTTCTAGCACATTTTTTCTAATAAAGAAGAAAAACGAGCATGCGTTATTGTAAAGAGATTTTTTTTAAACTTCGACGAAGAGAATTTTACTGTTCTCTTAAATTAATGCGTTTCTTTTCTTGTATTTTGTACTTCGAAAAAAATAGCTGTGTTTTTTTGGAACTGATAAAGTGATATGTACTCACATTAGTTTTGATCAGCTCTTTTATCTTCTTCTTGAAAATAGGCCTACTTTAAGTGTCCAAAAAAATATGTTAAAAAATTAAATTACATACATATGTACTTAAACAAATTTCACTACAAAATCAAAAATTGCGAAACAAATAAAGAAAAAAACCTCTAATGTAGTACATACCTACATTTTATCATTTAAAACGAACAGTATATATATGTACATATATATTTATATCTATTCAGATCATGTGAAATATATGTATGTACTATGTGTAGCCCTCAATATACTCGTATATTTTTTAAAAGCTCAACAATTTTAGTTTACCCTTTAATTAAGTGTACATTCAAAAATATTCAAAATGAAAAAATATTATAAAAAAAAAATAGATAAAACTATACATATTTACACAGCCATAATGTACATATAAGTACGTATACATAAATACATTGATTTATAATTTATATAAGATTTCATTTATGTATAATCGCAGGCTCATTTAAAATTGAAATTCTTCATCAATATTAGCTTTTTTAGAAGTTTTTAATTTAAATGTTTGGATTCCCCAGAGGATTTCAATCAATTTTCTCTGAACGGTTATTAAATGTACAAATTCATTGAAATGAAATGTTAGCAAAATTGAAAATTAAATTTTTATTTTATATATTTTTTTTTTTCACAAATTGTATACAAGAAACAATAGATATGTATATATTTTTTGTTGTTGTTGAAGAGTATCTTAAAATGTGAAAAAGGATTATAGATATGTTCATTTTAAAAACGATATTTTTTATGTCATTATCGTTTTTTTTTTCTTTTAAAACAAGAAAAATTAAATGTATTTTTCTTAAACGACCATTAAGTTTGTAAAAGAAAAACATTAACACCATCATACCAGTTTCAAATTTTACTATATTCGGTTTATAAATCGAAGTCAGTATTGTGCTTATGAAGGCAGTACCCGATTAGTTTCTGATAACTTAAAATATAAATGTTTTTGATAAATTATAAATTGAAATTGAGATCTGATCACCCCACACAAGAGACAGATTTATACAAACGCAATGTAAAAGAATATAGAAGAGTATGCCTATGTTGCCTGTACTGACTTCGATTTATAAACCGAGTATAGTTTGTTGTTTTTGTAAATTTTTTAAATTTTATTTAGAATTCTGTGATACATAAATGAGAAATGATGCAATTTTTCAAAAGTCAATTGTTAGAGGAAATATAAGATTTTTTTTTTTTATTTAGAAAAAGCAAAATTATTTGATCAAGAGAGAATAATGGCGTTTCATAATTGAAAATTACAATATCTTTAGAAATCCCTTTTTTCGTGCGGCAAAAAGCTTTCGATATTATCCTTCACAGGAGAATCACCTTTTGAACTGTTATAAAAAAAAAATATGTACATGTATGTACAACAAACTGATATAGATTGCTTAAAAATTGAATTTTTTATTTAAATGAAAATACAAAAGGACAAATAGAAATATTCGAACAGGATGAATTTATTTTGAAATTTTTGTAGTTTAATTTCTACGGTAATTTCTGATTTTTCCCAATGAAACAAATAAAAGTATAACTTTGTAAATCTGTAAATGTAAATAAGGAAGAAATTCAAATTATTTGAAAGTTAATAAGCCTTTTGATGATTATGTAAATTTCAAATAAAAACACTTATTTTATTTTGTGTAATTTTACTTATCTCTTTTCATTTTTTATTTTTCTTAATGTCGTTACAAAAAATATTCTTTAACTACTTAAATACATAATTTTAATTTTTTTTTCTTCTTTTATCCTCTTTCAAATTTTTAAAATTATATTTCTATGTTTGATTTAACATTTTTGTTTTTTTTTTTTTTTGGTTTTTAATTTTTGTTTATTATTTTATACAATTTTTATATTCTAATAATTTTTTTTTTAGATATTTTTCGACATTAATTAAATTTTTTTATACCAATAGACATCATCCTTATTGTTTTTTTTTTTTTGTTCCTTAAAACTCTGTTATAATTATTTTTTTAATGTTTTCTCATTTAGATTAAAATTTTAAAAATTTTATTATTACTAATTTATTTTTTTAAAATTGTTTTTTTTTTTTTTTTCTGTATAAAGGAATTTGTTTCTTAAAGCTTCCTTTGTTG
Organism: Bombylius discolor; assembly: GCA_939192795.1. Lineage (NCBI taxonomy): Eukaryota > Metazoa > Arthropoda > Insecta > Diptera > Bombyliidae > Bombylius > Bombylius discolor. The sequence goes on along the minus strand of OW584243.1, from coordinate 31,124,429 downwards.
TCTCCTTTTTGTTTTGTTTAACTTTTAATTTTATTGTTTTGTAATTATATTTTTTATTTTTTTCATTGTTTAGAAAATTTCACATCATTTTTATAATTCAAATTGACTACGACGGAATAATATGTTGGTATCTCTTTAGTGAAAATAAATTCAATTGAAATAAAACATTTCATTAGGAACTTGTAACACATGAGTTTTTTTTTCAAATAATTTTAAGTCATACATTTTAGTACTCAAAAAAAAAAAAAAAAATTACTTATAAACAGTTTTTTTATTTGTTTTTTTTTTTTTCAATTAAAAGGAATAACCCTCTTACAACACGTCGAATAAAATCATATCTAGTTATAGGAAACCGTGTCATATGAGAGAAACGGAAAATACTTTGGAAAATTCTTTTGTTAATTGTGTTTTATGTTTAGTATATTCTAAGAGTACTGTTGAGTTTAAATAAAAAGTAATTAATTAATTATAATTTTCAGTAAATAATTAATAATTAAAACTAAATTTGGTTGTCATTTAACCCAATTTATTTGGGTTTAATTCAAATTTTTGTATATGTATGTGTAGCGTAAAATGTAATATGGCGGATTATAATTTTTATTGTGCGAATTGTAAAGTGAAGAAGAAAAAAGAAAAACATGTTTACTATACGTGTATCAACGTTTGCATGTACTATTTTAATCCCAATTTTACCCGTTTATACCGTACTCCCAATTTAATCCAAAATATGGATTTAATTCGAATTATTTTTTACGCTATAAACTCTACTAAAATGTTTACACAAGTGTTTCGATTTTTTTTTTTTCTTAATATTTTTTCTTTTTCTAGAAAAAAAGATGTTAGAATTACTACTGGAGTTTCTTATCGAACGGACGGATTTTAGAAGAAAATAAAATATATAAACTTTATTTTAATGTATAAGAACTTAGTTTAATTTCAATTAAATTTTATATGAATAAAAAATCTATGTGTTATAATGTAATAATTTTAAATTTTGTTTTTATTTAAATTCTAAGCAATTTTTGATTTTCATTAATAATCATTAGTGAGTTTATTCAAGTACAACTCCACAATTTTTATTTTAAAATATTTCCAAAGTATGTATGTACGTGTAATAAAAGGGTTAATAACAACTTTTTAAAAATATTTTATTGTAATTTGAAAGATTTCATTTGATTTATTTATCTTGTGTTTATAAATTATTTTAATTTTTCTGTCTTTTTATTTTTGTCCATTTTTTATCACAATGATATTTATATAATATAATTAAAAAGTATGTACATATAATATTATATATTTTATTAAATAATTGTGGTGCTTTAAAATTTTTTTAAATTTTCATTTTTTTTTTTTTAAATATAAAATTCTTGAAATATTTTAACCTGCAATGTGTGTGTGTGTTTGTCAGTGTTTTATTTATTTTTTTTTATTTTTAGATTTTGTTTAATAAGTTTTTTTAACCAACTTGCCTTGAAACTTGAAAAGTATGCAAGATAGAGGGATCTTCTTGTAAAAGACTAAATTTCAGCAAAAAATAAAAATAAAAAAATAATAACATACCTATTATTATTTGGAAAAGGTCATGGAAATCATCTGGAGAGTTAGTACTCGATATAAATGTTGAAGGAATTCCCTATTAAATGGTATTTTACAGCGTAGGGAATGTAAAGTGCTTAAAGAGAGAATAAAGAAAAGGATTCAAAACATTTTGATGCTTTTTAAATGTTAAATAGTTGTAACTTATCCTTAATCTTAATAATCTTATTCGTTTTATAAATTTTTTTATTTTTTTCACCTTTAAAAACCTTTGAATTATGTTTTGAAAAAATCTTCAAAAATATTGTGGAACTCTTTTTTTTTTTTTTTAATATTTTTATTATTTCTTAGTCTTTTATTTAATTTTATTTTAAATATTCTTTTTTTTTTTTTTTAAATAATCAGATTTAATTTTATCTACTCTAAATTTTTTGTTTCTAATTAATTTTTGTTTCTACAATCATTCGAGGCACGATAATTTGTTATCATTTTCATAAAATTTTAGTTAATAATTTTTATTGTTGTTTATTTTATTTTTCACTCCTTCACATTATTTCATTAGAATTTTACTATTTGTACCATTCTCAGAGTGATTTTTTTGTGAAGAGAAAAAATTTGTTCTTTTAAAATTATATAGAGACTATGGAAAATGAAAAAAAAAAAAAAATGAAATTTCGAAAACTTTTATTTAATAATTAGATAAATAAATTTTTTTTTTGTGCAAATTTGAATTCTGTATTACTCTCAAAATACATATTTCTTGAAAATTTTGTTAAAAAAAAAAATATTAATAAAAATTTTATCTTTTTTAAATTTATTAAAATTATTTTTGAAAAGTTTTTTATACTACAAAATTATTATTACTGTAAAATTATTTAAGAATTTCGTTTCAATGTAATTCGTATTCATCATATTTTTTTTTTTGTTTTGTTTCGTGAGTTACGTAGATTTGGAAAAAAAAAATTTTGGTTTTAAATTTCAAAACAGAAAAAAAAAAAAAAGGCAATGTACCTACATGAAATTTCAATGGACATTATTTTAATTTACGAGGAACTGTTTTATTGACAAATAGATTTACATAATTGTTATATTTAATTCGAAATAAATGGAAAAAAATATTTACATGAAAATCACTTGTATCCTTTTTTTTCTCACTATTGTTTTTTTTTTTTTAAACAATTCCATAATATAATATTTTTTTAATAAAAATGTTTTTTTGTAATTAATAGCATGTTAATTTCAATTTAATTAAATACAAAAGATAACATCATTTATTTTCTCAATTCTCAATCAATTGTTTTTTTTTTAGTATAAATACGCAATAACGCAATAAATAAATACTTAATTACTCATAATTTATTTCGCATTATTTTCAAAACATAAAAATATATCTATATATGTATGTATATGTATATATGTATATTGTTAATATTTAAAGATAGTTTAATTCATGTTTCATTTTTCATGTCGTATTTTTTTATTAATAATATAATAATGTTAATTTTGAACTAGTTTTCCCTTTTATTTTTATCATTATTTTTAAAAAAATATTTTTCAATATCTTTTTGTATATTTTTTTTATTGTTTACACCGACCACGTGTAAACGCTATACAGTGTATTTCAAGATTTTTATTAAAAATAAATCAGTATTTTTTTTTTTTTTTTAGAATTTATTGTTTTAAATTTTTAATTTTTGAAAGTAAGTGCGTAAAGTTTTACTGTGTTTTTTCTGTAAAGCTCTACAGAAATTTTCTCTACTATATATTCCATTACCTTGAATTTAAAAAAAAAATAATCAAATTTTAAATAAATAAGGTGGAGTTTAATTAAGTAATTGTACCAGGTAACCAATATCACTTTTAGAGTTTTTCAAAATTTGTATTTCTAGTATTTTTAGCCTGAAGCTCTGAAACTTTAATATTCATTATAAACTCCTCACTGTTTTTCAGTCAATTTCACAAAACGACGACGATATGTGTACCTGTATATAAAAAATCTAAAATAAATTTATATTTATCGTAGCCACGTTAATATTCTTTCTAATATATATATATATATTTTTTTAAATTAGACTATGTTCTTCAAGAACTAAAAAAAGTTGCAAAAAAATAAATTATAGTACCTATTTACAAATAAAATAGAAATATGTAGTTTAAAGATTCTCAAAATATCCTGCATTAAATATCCTTTTTTCTTTGTTTTTGTGTTTTTTTTTTAAACTTTTTTTTTTTTCAAACACGACTATTTGAATAATAGTAAGTGTATTTATATTTTCTATCAATAATAATACCAGACCAGACAAAATTTATTTTCGTTTTTTGACTTATTTATTATCTATTGAATTTTTAAATGTCTGATCAGTTAATCGAACCATTTTAATTAAAATTCTACATAAAGTTGACATACTTTAAACAAAAGTATATAGGATAAAGATAAAAGGATATAGGATTTGAGGGTATATTTCAAGAAGAAGAAATATACAAGTATCTAATTTTCATATGATCATATTTAATGATAATTTATAAATTTGATCGTTTATCAGATTAAATATAATTTTAATATCAAAATGATACTTTTAGAAAATAATTTTATTGATAAGTTCGATCAAAAATTCTTAATTTTCATAGCACTTAAAATCATTTTTGAACCAGGCAATCAGAATTCATTCGATCAAAAATTCGAGTAATATGCAAAAGTGATCTACAATCTAGGATATGAAGAGTTTTTTAATGTTCTTATGTTCTATAGGATGTCACTTTTAGTATATATTGAATGAATTTTAAATGAGAATGTTTTATAGTATATAATCTTTTTTATTTTAATTAAAACAATAAAAATTATTTTAAAATAAGACAATTTACTGAACTTATTCGTTCCGTGGACCAGAAGAGAAGACCGAACAATTTTATAAAATCATATTACATAGACCTTAATTACATTCTATAAAATCATTTACTATAAAAATTACTGCGTTTACATGATTTTTCGTTTAAAAATGTTTGTAAAAGCAGGTTTTTTTTTATATAATTTTAATAATAATGTCCATTGATATACGGAATTGTATGAGAACAGCCGCTGATACTTTCGCTTATTTCTGCATTGATAGTATATTTGATGATAACAAAAAAAAAAAAAAAAAAAAAATACAGGTGTTATACACATGTATGCCTTCGAATAACAACTATTACATTTCACTTCAAAATAATAAATTAAGACCATTTTGCCTTATTACCCTTCATACTTTACCACTAGCTATAAATTTTTCAGTGAAAAAGACCAAAAGTATAGTTATTAGTTAATCACCGTACAAAAAAAAAAGTGTACTACATACATATGTATATATTATGTTTGAGAAAAAATTTAAAAATCTCGCAGTATTATTTTTTTTCTGAAGGAATAAATTGTATACAATATGTACTTATAATTGAAACTTATAAAATGTCAGCAAATAGGTACATATGAGAAATGAGAAATGTATGCATGTAATTGTTGCATTTTTTTTTTCTTTGTTTGCTTGTGTATATATTTTAAAGTGAAAATATATATTCAGCACTAGCATTAGATATGTATCTTATAATGTAAAAGAAAATAAAATAACATATATGGCGATTCTGGTCTCCTGATCCATACAGATAAAATTTTCATCTGTAATGGAGATGAACAAACCATGAAAAAATTTCTGGATATGGAAATTTAAGAAAATACTTATTATAAATATATTTTAAAAATTATTTTGAAAATTTAAAAAAAAATATATATTTTTCTGTAATACTATTTCAAGGATATTCTCATATTTAATAAAGAAATAGAAATAATTTTTTGTTTGAAACAAGAAAATAAATTTACAATTGAATACTTTTTTAAATGTTTTTATGCGTACATATATTTTGGCCTGTGTTAAATTTACAGTAAATATTTTAATATATGTAGTAGAAAATTTTTTAGAACGAATAATGAAAATTATTTATATGTAATATGTATGTGTATTGTTATATAATCATCCCCCATGACATATAAAATAATAATATAAATATTTTCTCTATTTTTCATATCAATCATTTGTTATTTTTCAATTATTATTATTTTAAAATTAAAGTACAAAATAATACAAATTGATAAGATACAAACCGAGGTTATTTTATAAACAATTTTTTTGTTAGAATTTAAATTGTAATTTGAATAAGAAGTTGTAAACATAAAACTGTATTCTTAATAAATAATTTTCAAAAGTTTCGTTTATGTTTTATTTTTTTCTAACTTATCGAAGTCAAAAATATTAATGTATATATATGTTTATGTTATATCAATAAATATGTATAATATTTTGTGAGTAACTGAGTTTAATATGGGAAAGTTTTTTGATATATGTATTTTTTCGTGAGAGATGGGTAAACTTTTCGTCTCACATACTTTCGCGCACAGGTGCTAAATTTTTTTATTTGTTTGTGCAAATATTCGTATGTAAGACGAATAGATCTCTCATTAGTACTCTCTGGACTCTGGTATTATTCTATAAATTCAAAGAGTAGGTACACCTACATTTGTTGCTTGCCAAACACACTTTTTCTTCTTTTTGTTCAATATATAATTTTATCAATTTTTTAGGTGTTACATAAGTACATATGTATATAATTTAGTACCTTCTACTTACATAATGTATCTCTTATAAATGATATAGTATCCCAGTTGTACCAAAAAGAACTGATTCTTTCAGAATGAATTCAGAATTCATTACGAAGTAAGTAATTGATTCCATTTCTGATTTCTTCAAGTATTCCAGAAAGAAATGAATTGATTCCATATATGATTACTCGTAATGCAGAAGAGAATCACTTTGTTTTGCGTACAATTTATTATTAAGAATAAAAGAAACATAAAAAACATGATTAAGCATATTCAAATTTTCATGTATCAATTTTTTATTTTTGTTTTACGTAGTTAAGTTCATTTGAAAATGTATAAATGGCAACAGATGAATTTTTAAGGAAAGTGTGTTTTTAAAATTCAAAATGTAGGTTATGCAGATGGGCATCAATTTATTACCGCCTATGACATGCAAATGTAAAAGTAATCAATTGTTTTGCCGTTTAGTATAATCTAAAGTAGAATCAATTCGAAGTCAAAAGAATTCATTCTAAATGAGTTCTGAATTAATTCGTGGTACAACTGGGATATATTGTATATATGTACATATGTATGTATATGTTTATGCCAATTAATTAATTGGTTAATGGTTTATTCTTTTTGTTATAGGTATTAGATAAATGTTTTTTTGTTTTGTGTTTGTTTCTTCTACAATTGTATCCTTATAAGTAAAATATAATATTTATCATTTATGTATATGATTTTCTTTTGTTTTTTTGTCACTTAATTATTATTAGTTGTTGTTTTTTTTTTTTTTTTTTTTTAAAGATAAATTTTTTATTTATTTCATGTTATTTTTTTTTTTTTAATTTGATTTTATGCTATGAAATAAGTTTTTGTTTTGTTTTGTTTATACGATGTATAGTATATGTGTTGGAAACAAATATGTAAAATATGTATTTTTATATTATAAATAATGTAGCTATATTTGTTTTTATTATATATTTTCATATGCATTCATATGTATATGTATGTGTATGTATGTAGGTACATAACGTATGTATAATCCTTATTTTTTTTTCCCTTTTTTTATGTCTGGTTATGTAATAATTGTTAATGTAGGTACATATGTATGTATAATACATATATTAGATGATTTATTTAATATTTTATACTCATTAATATGTATAGCAAAAATTTAAAAATAATATACTCCTCTGTCCCATAATAATAGTAAACGGGAAGGTCAAGGTTAATCCAGAAATTATCTGAATTCTGAACACTAAAAATAAAAATTGGGAGTAATGTTTTTAATTTATTGTTCAATTTAATCTAGTTTTTTAATAATAAATGTTGCGTTCTATATTTATTTTCTTTTGTTTACTAATATTATGGGACAAATTAAATTCATCAACTGTTACTATTATTGTGGGACAGAAGGAGTAGTTTTTTTTTTTTTTTTTAAATTTATAATTTATGATTTTAATTTTTTTTTTTTTTAAAATTAAGTTTATAATTTGTGTATTTATAAATATAGATTTTAGAGTACTATCACTACAGCTACATAAATGATGTGTTATTATTTATTTAACGTTTCTGTCATCGTTTAGCACATTTTTTGAAATTTTTTTTTTTTTTTCAACAGTGTTTCTATTAATGAAAATAATTTTTTTTTTTAAAAAAAAAAATAAAACTAAGGAAATATTTTAAAAAAACATATGTACATAGATAAAATAATTTGTAAGAATTAAAAGTATTATCACAAAAAAAAAAAAAAAAAAAAAAAAACGAAGTACACAATATGTACATAATTTAACAAAAAATTTTAACAAAAATATTTCTAATAGACTGTGAATTTTCATTAATTTCATTAGATATTATTAGAAATTTTCTAATCAAAATTTATAATTTAAAAATTAAATAAAAAAAAAAACTGCATACATAAATATTTTTCATTTTTTTTTTTTTAAATAAAAAAAAAAATTCATAAATAAAATTTTCATAAAATGATTTAAATAGAAATAAAATATTGTTGAAACATTAAAAAAATTAAAACAAGAAAACAAACTGTTAGAAAATTAATCCTAATTTCCAATCACAACGACTAAGCTATCACGTTTATTAATTTTAATACAGAAACACCCTATGTTATTTATTATCATTCTCTTAATTATTTTTTTTTTTATTGATTTTTTTATATTAAATTTTGTTTTTTTTTTTTCTGTTATATTGTTAATAAATACTTACTTATAATTATTATGTATCATTTACTTATTATTATTTTTTTCTTGTATCTGTTGTTCTATAATTTATAATGTGTTCTGTTTTCCACCACCTGATGTTCCTGATGAAAAACGTGATCGTTTTCTTTTAGTTTGTAATGAATATAATCTTCCAGTTCTAGGACATTTTCTATTTACGTCATCATTTTCATTTTTCGATGGTGATGATATATCACTATTTACAACAACAACAAAAAAAAAAAAAAAATAGAAAAAACAAAACAAAACAATAAAATAAAGACAAGGCAATGAAGTATAAATATCGGTCAGAGAGAAAGGTAAAAAAATTTAAACAATAAATTAGAAATAGTTTATCTAAAACAATTTTACAGATATATTTCGTTTTTTTTTTTTATTTTATTTCTAAAGATATTTTTATATTTCACATTTTTTTGTTATTGTGTTTGAGTGAAAAAAAAAAAAAAAGAAAAATATTTATACACGAAAAATACTCGATAATAAATCATTTCCTGTTTTTTATTTATTTATTTATTTTTTTTTTTTTTGCTCATTTACTTTCTATTTATTCCTACGTGAACAGAAAAAGCAATGTTAAAAAACCATATCAGACAATATGGGAATTAAATAGAAAAAACAAAAACTGTAAAAAAATACAAAAACTCAATATACAAGTTAAATACTAAAACTTTTTGATTTTTTTGATTTTTTTGTTGTTTTTTTTTTGTATATTTTCACCCTACAGAGAAAATAAAAATATTAATATGTTGTAAAAGAAAAAACAACATTTAATTGATCAATAAATAAATTGTAATATTGAACTTTAATATGTTAAATTGAAAAATAATTATGCCTTTCGCAAAATAGAAGGAAATTAGAAGACGAGAAATAAAATTTACGAGTAAATTTTTTTCAAATAAATTAAGTTTCGACTAAATTTTTAATTTGTATTTTTTGAAAAATTAAACTTTTATATGAAAATAATTTTTTAATGTCACGTACATTTTGAATAAATTTTTAATCATTTTTATTTTCTTTCCTAAAAAGGATACATATTATGACGTTTCTATAAGAAAAAAAAAAAAAAACAAAAAAAACAAAAAACAAAATAATACTTACTTTAAAAGTTCTAACTTTGCTATTCTCTGTTTTAATTTCGCTTGACTTGCTGAATATTCAGCTAATAATCGTGCTAAACGGAGATTTAAATTATCCACAGCTTGATCAAGCTTTTGAACGCCACTTTCTAGGCTATCTTGAACGTGCTGTGCATCTAAATTATGAATGAAAAAAAAAAAAAAAAAAAAGAAGAAAAATTATAAATTGATTCTCTTTTATTATTTCTTTTTTTTTTTTTACTTGCAAATATTTCTTCATCTAATAAACCATCTTTTCTCAATAATTGACATCCACGTTCAGTTAATGATGCTCTTGCTTCTGGATAATCAGATAATGTTTCCCATAAATCACGTTTTGCCAAACAAAATAAATCTGAATAACCTAATGAACGTACATTTGCTGTGCGACGATTACCAGTACGATTACCAGCTATTTCTAATACAGATACTTCACCAAATACAGATCCAGCACCTAATGTTGCTAATACAGTAACACCATCATCAGCAACAACTGATAATCTTCCACGTTTAACAATATACATTTCTTTACCAACATCACCTTTACGGCATATATAATCACCAGGGCTAAATACTTGTAATTTTAATTTCAATACAAGAGCCTCTAATAAACCTGGTTCACAATCTTGAAATATTCGTACTTGTTTTAATGTATCCATATGTACACGTATTGCAATTTCAGCTTTTAATTTATCTGGTAATGCAGCTAAAACACGTTCTTCATCTAATGCACCACTTTGTGACCATGTATATGCAAACCATCTAATAACACGTGCTTCTAATTCATGCCCTACTTTACGAAATGCCATATATTGTTTAACTCCATCCATACGATTTTGAAATTCAACTCGGGCTACATTCATATTCGATATCATTGACCCGATGTTTCCTAAAAGAAAAATAAAACCAAAATAAATTCATATACATTTGTCTAATCAGGGTCACAAAACTTGATTGATGATAAAATCAGTAAATTGAAAAGATAAAAGTTAAATTTTCAATATGAAGAAAGGATAACACAAACATTTTTTTTATACTTAAGTATGTAGAATCATCGAATTAGATATTTCATTATCTTAAAAATGTTTTTTATTGTGTCGTAGGGTTCCCAGACATCCTCTTTTAAGAGAACATGTCCTCTATTCAAGCTGGAAAAATCTGTTCGGTATCTTTTTTTAAAATATTGCATTTTGTCCTCTTTTTGGGTTTTTGAGTTACTTGTTGAGTTGGCTTTCGTTTATTTCTCAGTTACTCACAGGATACCTACGTACATATACATATACTTAATTCCCATTATTCGTTCTAAAAATTTTTTTACTGCATATATAATTGAAATATTTACTGTAAATTAAATATTCAAAATTTAATTATTTTGAAAACCATTCGACCACAATTCGATCTATCGACTTGTGCAATTAGTACCCAGTTCTATAAGAAATACTGCTTAATGCTTATGAACGTTTTATGTATGAACAGCACATTCTGTTTCAGATATAGAATTTTATTTGAAATAAGTTTACTTCGTTTATTTTTTTATCACAGATGTCTATACAAAAAAACCTTCAAACGAGCTAAACTACTTATATTAAGTGGTTCGGTCTTAGCCACTTAACTACGTTCTTATCCGAATCCATTGCTGACAGACCAAGGAGTTTATCCATATAAACGGGTTAAGACAGTTTTTAAACTCCGGTCTGTCATAAGTTTGAGCGATTCCTTCTTGTCTTTACGCTCGATGAACAAATTTAGAACTAAAAATTTGTTTTTCAAGAGCTTTTCTGTTTTAGACTATCTACTTCTATCTATATAGTCTTTGATACTGTCTGTTTATATATACTTATTTATATACATATGTATTTCATCATTTATAAGACTGATTTGTGTAATAGATAAAAGCTTTAAAAAATATAGCCCGAAAAAAGGATTTAAAAAGGAGAAAAGTAGTCTCACTACATACGAATTTGTACATGCATATACGAAAAATAAAAAAAAAACATAATTTATTTATTCATTTCTTTTCTTAAAAAAAAGGACTTACCAACTATAGTAGCAAAAATTAATACACCAGCCAGGAAGTCGGCAACAACAAATAAATATTCAGCATCATTTTCTGGTGTTGGAGTTTCTCCAATTGTTGTTAATGTTAATGTTGACCAATAAAAGCTATATATATACTGTCTTGATAATGTTGAATTTCTTGTACCATTTAAATTATATACCCAATTATCTGTACCAAAACCTAATGCATAACTTATTGCAAAATACATGCATGCATTCCAATGTATTAATACCAATATTGCTAATACAACTTTACATATACGAAATGCATTTGGATAACCAGTTGCGGTTTCAGTTCGATCAAACCATTCCCACATTCTTGGAAGGCGAAGTAATCGATTTAAACGAACAATTACTGGACATGGTACTGTTGCATTACATGAACTTGGAGGCCACCATATATATACTAAATCTGTAGGAAACATTGATAAGACATCAAGACGCCAACCTTTTGTTGTAAAATAATGTTTACGTAATTTATATGCATCACGTACAAGTAATCCTTGTTCTAGGTAGCCTATGATGATAATGATGACACACATATTTTATTTGAAATAAAAGAGAGAAAAATTTGTATGGAAAATAGAAAAAGGAAAACAACAAAAAATTAAATACGTTTTCTGTATAAAAAATATAAATAAAGTAAGAGGAAAAAAAAACATAAAAAAGAAGGTTGGTTAATTTGCATATGAATTACGGTTATGTTTTTAATTTTTTCCTTGATTAAGGTATGAAAGGAAAGAAAAATTTCATAGAGCATGGCAAAAAAAAAAAAAAAAGAAGAAAATATAATTATTTTCATATTGCGGTACAGAGATAGAATTAAAATTGTTGTTTTTGTTTTTTTTTTGTCTTTACAATGAATTCTCGAATGCAATGGTACATTGAAGATAACAAATAAAACACACAATATATATCCTATACGATAAAATCGATTCATATTTTTCAGAAAATAAAATATGTATAACATCACAAATTCATAAATAAGAAAATAACAACGAATTTAGAATTTCAAAATCTAAAATAAATGAATTGAAAAAAGGTATTTTGGCTTTACATTTGTGAGTAAAGTTGTCTTACTTCAGAGCTCGAAGAGTAATCTCTGTCGGAGGTCTTGGAATATTCAAAGAAAATAATATTCTATGAGTAATAAGCGAAAGTTTTCTCATATATTTTATTTTATACATATGTATACGTATGTATATTAAATTTTACATAAATATTTTTTTTTCAAAATTTTTATATGGGAAAATTGGGCACTTATTAACTTTGGACTTTTATATCTTGGGGTCTATCACACCCGATTTAAGTCAAATAAAAAGCATTAGATCTGAAAACACTTCAATTTAATTGCAATGGGAATATATAAGTGCAGGATAAGTGCAAAAATAAGAGGGGATGCAGTAGAGGGGACAAAACACAGGGGGATTTTTCAAAAAAGGACGTTTTTTTGCATTTTACCCTATAAATTTTGCCCAGTGCACGGACTTTTACCGTTTAAAGTTTAATGGATGATAACCCTTCAAGAAATATTTTGGCCAAATTTTAACTTCCTAATTCTTCGGGAACATACTTTTTGAAAGAGTCTACAAAAATTACCTTAACATAGATGGGCGTAATTTTTTCTTTAGAGCCCTGTAGCTTGCTCCTTGTTATTTTAAAAAGTAATTTTCTCGGAAACAAAACATAACAAATTTTGTGTTGTTTTGTTTTAAATTATTTCTGTTGTTTTAGTTTTTATTTTTGTACCTACATATTATATTTTATTGTTTATTTATTTATTTTTTTTTTGTAAGGAGTATATTTGAAGGACTTGAAATTTTAAAGATTTTATGTTTTTTATTTTTTTATTATGGAAACAATGAATTACCTTCATGCATATGAACTAATGTATCCGTTAAATAAATAAAATCACAGAGATAATCTAAAAACCACCATAATGGTGCAATTTTACGATTGATCTCCCAAAATACAGCTCTTCCAACTACAAATATAAAATTATACAACACAGCTAGAGAAACTATAGCCAGCCACTGTAAATATGAAGAAAATAAAAAAGTAAAAATACAAATAGAATATTATAGAAATTATGTTTTTTTTTTATTTAAAAGTTATTATTTTTTTTAAATCCAAAAATTCAATTTAGTTTTTAATGAAAATTTTAAATTTATTATATGTATGTATTTTTCATATATGAAACACAAACCCTATAATGTGATGGCAAGGACGGATCAACTGAAAGCCTATTACATATTCTATTATTTGTTATTTCCTGGCATGGTACATCGCCAGATATTTTACCATCTGTTGCATTCGAAAATTTATCAAGAAACCAATCAGGTGGTTTTGTTCTTCCACGTTTTGATATTCTATAACGTAATGCATTTAATGTACGTCTTAATGTTGATGGTTTTGTTCTTCTTGATGGTTGTTCCTGAAAAATAAATTTAAAAAAAAAGAACACACAAAACATTTTTTTTTGTGCAAAAAATTAATAACACAAAAACAACAAAAAATATTGTGTACAAAAAAAAAAAATTAAAAAATAAAATCGCATAAAAAGAATAGTACATATGTATGTATGTATTGAAATTTTTTTATCACCCTCATCATTCAAAAACAGGAACCTATAGTAAAGGAAGGACATACTGTATATTATGTATTAATTATATTATGTATGTATCACCATGTACTACAAAAGCCTGAAAATGAAATTAAGTGAATATAAATTTAAAAGAGTGAAAGTTATATGTAAAAAATGATAAAATGCATTTGTCTTTATTAAAAGTAAGCGACATGGCATCCGATAATTTAATTAGTACAACAATGCCCTGGCAAGGCAAAGATCATGGGTTCGAATCCCAGTCGAATCGAATATCGTTTTCTTGTTTTAAGTCTACTACATATGTAAGTATCCTTAATAATGATTAATTGAAAAAAATTTCACTATACAAAATTTTTATAAATACGTATCACACATCTAATACTCATTATCAAATAAAATAAAGTTAATATTTTTCTTCATCATAAAATTGTTTTGTTAAGTATGTACATTTACTTATGTTCTATATCCTTCACATTTTTATAAAACATATGTATATCTACATACGGGCACTTAATTTTGATAATAAAGATGTGTGAAAATATTTAAGAAAAAAAAAAAAAAAACACTTTCAAACATAATCAAAGGGCCAGATTTTCAATCGTCTAGCAATTTTTTTTAATGAAGCTTCTTCAAGCTTTAAAACTTTGTATTTGAAAATAACGTGCGTAACATAAAATTTGAAAGTATTGAAACAAAGAATGTAGCAAAGAATATAGAAATAGAAAATAAAGCATTTTTGTATGGATACAGAAATTGAGTGTATTGCGCTTAGTATACACCATACAAGTATACAATAAAACATATACAGTACAATCTAGAAATGCGTGTAACTGTAAATTGCGTGATTGAAAAGTGAGAAAAATTGATCGATAGAGGGGAAGTCGGAGTGGAGGGTGATAAGGATAGATCTTAGAACTACCATCTTATAAAAAAATTTCTTGAAGGACATATTAAGAAAAGAATTGAATAATAAATAAAAGATCCTTATTGATATGTAAATTTAGATCTTGAATATACAAAACTGTATGTAGGAGTGGCTGTATTCATTATAATGGAAAATGATATCATGATGATGTACTTACTTACAATTGCTTGATGATATTTGATTATTTAATTAAAAAGCAAACACTTAAAAGGACAATTGAGTATATATTATGGTAGAATAATGATTGAATTAAAGAAGGTTATAAAATGTGAATTTCTACCTTAATTATAATTATATTCAGTTATCTTTGTTGTCATCATCAGATATGCGTGTATGGTAAATACGTACCTATATGTACAGGTATTATAGAAATATAATTAAAATAATATATGTATTGTATAATTATTGTATGTATGGTGTATGTATGTATATATATACAATAACCTATACAGTATATGTAATTTTAATGATAATGATTGTGATAGCTTTCCCTTTTGTCTTTAATGAGCAATTATATGACAATTTTCTTTTATTTAACTAAATTGTATTATATTCTTGTTTTTCTTCTTATTTGTATTCTTTAAAATACAACAATATTCTTAATTTAATAAATTAGTTGAAATGGAGATGATCTTAATTGATTAATCAGACTAATTGGTCCTGTTTTATTATGTATATATAGTACAACCATATGTATACATATTTTATATTCATTTGTCTGCTATAATAGTCAAAAGACAAAACAAACAAACAAAAAAAAAAAAAAAAAAAACACACACAAGAGTGAAGGATTTTTCATTTTATTGTGTGTTTTTGACATTAACAATTTTATATGTTTTTTCCATTTGAAAAAAAAAAAAAAGAACTTATTATCCTTTTTTTGTGAACTTTTTTTTTTACTTTCAAAAATATAAGACATACACATACATGTGATATTATCACATTCACATAAAAAAATCAAATGCATACAAATATACATACATATGTATGTATAATATTTCGATTTGTTTTTTATTTTTATTTTTTAGATAAAAATTACATGAGCATAAAGTAAAGTTATGATGCGATGATGGCAAGGTTAAAGTTCATTTTTTTGCACGAGACGATAAAAAAGGTAATTTACTTATTCAAGAAATTACATATTTATACTTATTATTCTTTTTCTGTCTTAAAGTTTTCCTTCATTTACACATGTTTTCTTTTTTTTTTTTTTTTTTTTTTTTTTGATTGCATGGTAAATTAAAGATCAAATTTCTTATATAAGAATTTATACATTCGAAATTAATTATATATAAGAATTGAAACATAACATCATCAATATGAACTTGAAATCATTATTTATGTTCTTCAGGATCAGGATATATGTAGGTAATAATTTACTATATATGATTTTTAGGCTAACTAACTAATCTAACTTTTTTATTTATTTTATAACACTTCGTTATATTTTAAATTTTACGTCAGTGACAATTATTGTGACATTTTAAGTTTTTTTTTTTTTTTCAAATACTGTGAACAAAATAAAAAAATAAATATATGTACATATGTACATATAAATATTATTTTGTTATTGAAGCAGAAAGATAATTTGCCCATGATAAAATGAAATCACATCGTATGTGAATTTATTTATTTTTTCTTTCTTAATATCAGTTTTTTTATGAACACATTGAATATTTCCTAAATGTATGTATATAAACTTCACAATTTTGTTTTTGTTTTCAATTAATTTCAGCATTTTTTTTTTATTATTAAAAAAAAAATATATATATATATATATAATATAAATAATAAAATATAATATGTACATATACATATATGTATATAAAATATAAACATATAATTAAATCCAAAAAAAAAAAAACAGACAGACAGGCAGAAATTCAAAAAGAATTTAATTAAAAAAATAAATAATATTAAAAAAAGGTAGGATAATATTGAAATAAGTTGAAAAAAAAATTTGCAGAGGAAAAAAGAAATTTATATTGCTTACTTAAACCCTAAATAGAGCTTAAGCTCTTAATTTTGACGGCTTAAGTTAAACTCAGTTTAACAGTTAAGCCTTCACTGTGAAACTGAAAAAAAAGTGCTTAAACTTAGTTTAAGTTTTATACTCTGCTTAAGCTTCTACTATGGAACTGGGCATAAGAAAGGCACACCTTTTGTTTGAAAACAAAAAAAAAAAAATTACACGTGTATTTGAATTTTTTTTTTTCTGTTATAATTTATTATATTTTCAATAAGGAAACAAAAAAATAGAAAAAAGGTGGTTCCTTTTTCTCTTCTTTAAAACAAAACATTAAGGCTAAGTAAATATTTAAGAAATGATGATAAGCAAAAAAAAAAAAAAAAAACATGTAGGATGAAAGGAAAATAATGTAGCTACTTGTATAATTTGATAAAAAAAAATTAAAAAATTTATAATAAAATAAATAAATAAGAAAAGGATATAAAAAATTACCACTTCATTTGCAATAACTGAAATATCAATGTTTTGTACCATTTTCCACTTTTTTTTTTTTTTATTTAGTCACTCGCTTTTTTTTATTTTTTTATTATTATTTTGTTCAAGTATTTTTAAAAAGATTTATTCTATTTTCTATGAAAACTACTTAATTTCGTATTTTTTTTTTTTAAATTTCTTATTTGTTTTATGTTTCTAACTTTTTTTTTTTTTTCGAAGATGTACATATGTATAAATATTTTTGTATATATATATATATGTAAATATATGTAGATATACAATATTAATTAATTAAATAAAGTATGATGTATACATGTAATGAATTTAATATGGACATTGTACTTAATATTTGAATGACATATAACTATAGATATTAGATGCTTTATAAATATAGATGTTTATATTGGAAATATATTTTATCTATATTTTATAATCAACATCATCTTATATATTTTGCTTTTTCTTGATATATAAATATTCTATATTTTTGTATATATCATATATTCTGTAGAATTATTATAAAAACAATGACAAAACTAATCTTTAAATACATATATGTATATGTATATGTATAAAATTGTTATTTTCGCTATGATCAAAATATAATATTTGTTGTTATATATGTATGTACATATTCTTGTTTTTGATATTTTTTTTATTATTATTATTATTGTTGTTGTTCTTGAAGTTTTTCTTTATCATACGGTACACAATAATGATAAAATAATGTTACTGTCCTTTTATTATATGATATTATATTAGTTATTATAAATATATGTTTTCATTATTATTATAATTTTCACATTATGTAGAAGAAAATAAAAAAAAAAAAAAATAGTACATACACAGATAATTTCTTATTAAGGTTCAATGATTATATTGAAGAGAAAAATTTGTGTATACACAAACAAACAAACAAAATAAATTATCCTTATTCATCATTAATTATAATTATTATTATTTTATTATTTTTACACTTTTCTTTTTATTTTATATTTTTTAATATTTTAAATTTTGATTATTATTAGACTATACTTTACATTAACTCTGTACACACATATTATACATATATAATTTACATCATATTAACTGTAATTTATTATAATGTGAATGAAGAAATTAAAAAAAACTGGAAAAAAAAATATTTTAAATTTATTGTTTTTTAAAAAATTTTATTAACAATTCAATTAAATCACAATTGATTTAAACAAAAAATTTAATTCAATTATTTCGTAAAAATTTAAAAAAAAAATCAACGTATAATTAAGTAAAATTAAGTTTAATGCCTATTGACACTATACAAATTATACGTATGCATCTTTTGAAAAAGTAATTTTACTTGTACATTTTTCAAATATGCTATTTACTATTTTTGAAAAAAAAAATATAAAAAAAAAAAAGTTATATGTATTTGACATATTTTCTATTTAAAAAAAAAAAAATGAAAAAAAAAATAAATAAATAATTTATTCACAATTTTAATTTAAAACCAGTAAACATTAACGAAAACAAATAAATAAAATAAAATATAAAAAAAAAAAACAAATATCACTGTTAAATTCAAGATCACAAATAAATTAAGAATTTATTAGTATTTTTATTTTTTATTTTATTTTTATAAATTTTTGTAAAATTATCTTTTTGAAAAATCTTGCTGCACAAACATTGTTTTTTTTTTTTTTTTGTCAACTATTATTAATTTTTTTTTAAATCTGTTGATTCAATTTGAAATGTTTATCTCCTGTTTTTTAATTGAGAAAAAAAAAATTCACATGAAAACATACATAAATTACAAAAAATTTCCTTCATATTAATTTTGATTGAAAAAAAAAAAAAGTTGGTAAAATTAACCAACGTCTTATACACATTACTTTGTTGCTCATTAAGAGTTAATTAATAATTATATATGTAAGTATGTATATTTTTTTTGAAGGTTACATGTGTGTAAAAAAATAAAAACGCAATAGGTCATTAACATTGTAATTTTTTTTTTTTTTCGAGAATTTTGTATATAGTGACAAACAAAAAAAAAATAACAACAAAACAAGAAAATGAATAATAAAACGTTTTTGTTTTTGTTTTTTTTTTTCAATTTTTTTAATTTGAACAAAATTATTAATTAAAAATTTCTTATACGCTTTTATTTTAATTTTTTTTTCTATCT
The DNA here is from genome assembly GCA_939192795.1 of Bombylius discolor. NCBI lineage: Eukaryota > Metazoa > Arthropoda > Insecta > Diptera > Bombyliidae > Bombylius > Bombylius discolor. The sequence continues at coordinate 31,104,716 of OW584243.1, read as the reverse complement.
GTAGTTTTTTTTGTTTTGCTTTAATTTATATTTGTTAAACTTATTATTATTATTATTATTATTTTGTCTCTCTATTTAATTTTCTTAATTATTGATGATGTTTATTAAATATTCACACAGTGACATTGAATGTTTTTTTTTTTCTTCTCTTTTTTTTTTTCAATTCTTATTTGTTTTACTTAATAGTAATTTATAATAAATGAAAATTTATTGTAAAATTTCATTAACAAATAAAAACAATAAAATAAAAAAAAATTGAAATTAATTTTAATCACGTTTCAATATGTGTTCAATTATGTATGTATGTTAAGTTCGAGTTAATTTATTTCAATTTATTTTTTTTTATTTTAATTTATTTTTTTTTTTTATTTTATTTGATTTTTATTGAATGTATATAAACGGTGTATAAAATGTGTTTTATAGAATTTTTCTATATTATTATATTATGCATATTAGCTATATATGTAGTACATAAGGTAGGGTAGAAGCTATAATTTGTTTTGTATAATTATATGTGTAAGATAAAATTTTTCTCTATAGGGTGATTATAAACAAGAAAATTGAAATGCAAAATAATAGAGAAAAGTTTTGTTTGATTTTTATGTGACAAATTTAAATTAGAAAAATCAAATTTTTGTTAGAAATTCTCAATGAATATAATATTTAAATTGAATTTTAAAAAATAATTTAATTTGAAATTTTTATCAGGATCTTAAAATGTTTAAAGAAAATATTTATTTAACACATAATAGTCCACATTGAAAGTTCTTGAAATTCATTTCAAAACATTAATTTCTTTTCTTCACAATTTTTTTAAAAAAATAATATAATGAATTACTTAAAAAATTCAATAATTTCTTTGTAGAAATACCCTGTATGGAATTAAAAATAATTAGGTACATTATTTTAAATAATTTGAAATTAAATATATAATGTGAAAGCCATTTGAATTACACAAAAAAATAATACCAAGATTGTACTCATTATATATTTTTATGAAATAAATAAAAGAAAATTGAGAAAAAACAACATCTTGAATTTCTTTAAAAAAAAAAAAAATTGAACAAGCTTTTTCTAAAGTTTATCAGATACATTTTTATTTTTGATGGGAATTTCATGCTCATCGCATCTGCATTTCTTTTATTTAAATAGTTTGTTGTTGTTATTATTATTTTTATTACTACTAGTAAGTAGCTTCTAAATTTAAAATTGTTTAACTTGCATTGAAAACATTTATATATAAATAAATAATTGAATCTATTTAATTCTAAATAATTAATGAATGATTATTTAGCTTGTACACCTTGAATAAAGGTGATAATGGTAATACAGTACAACACAAAAACAATAAAATAGCATTTACATAAGTGTCACATATTCAACATTTTTTTTTGTTTGTTTTTTGTTTTTTAAAATGTGTGTTTTTTTTTACTTTGTTTCTTTTTTATTTTGTTTCAATTTGAAATTTCAGCAGTAGTTTTTAAATATGTACTTACATATATGTATGTATGAAAAATTTTTATTACTTTTATGTGTTTTTTTTTCTCTTCTTCTTCTTCTTCTTTAACTAATAATTTTGTAATAAAAATAATAATAATATTAATAAGAATATTAATAAAAATAATTTTTGAATTAAAAAAAAATAAATGAACATTCATTTTACTTTTATCTAATTTCTTTCTTTTGAATTTAAAAAAATAAAAAATAAAAATTAACTTTCCATATAAGAAATAAATAATGACTTTTATTTAACATTTTTTTTTTTTATTTATTTTTTCTTTTTAGATTTTTCAATTTAACTATTTTGCAATGTGTATTGAATTGTATATACATATTAGCAAAACTATATTAATGCCCAATGTCACAGTCGAAGCTTAAGCTAAGTTTAAGTTAAACTTGAAACATGGCTTAAGCTTCACTTAAATTTCGTTTCGTTTCTCAGTCAATTTATATTTTAACTTAAATTTAGCTTAAGCTTTCACTGTGGAGCTGGACATAAGTGTTTTTTTTTTTATTTTTATTTTTTTTTTAATTAATTGACGAATGAATAAAATGTTTATTAGGAAGGACAAAAATAGATTTTAATATGTAATCATAATACGTGATTCTTTTTCAAAAAGGAAATTCAAACATGTTTAAGTTTTTACTCATATACTTTAACTTTTTTCTTTATTGCTTTAAATTGTTTAAATTCTCAATAAAAAAAATTTAAACGAATATTATTTTTAAAAAAGACATAGCTACATAAAAAAAAACAACACGAATAACCAAATCTGCTTAAAATTTGTTTTCTTTTAATTAATAGTGAATTTTTTATGTATGAGATGAATTGTTTTTCTTCATTTTTCCTTTGTATACATATGAATACTTACATATGTATACATATATCCTTTGTTATTATAATGTGGAATGGAAAAATTTCATTGTAAATTAAATGTTTATTAAAATACAACATACGTATATGTATATAACGCATAACTAAATTGTGATGAGTTTGTTTTTACTTGATGTTATTTTTTTTCTTCGTCTTTTTAAAATATTTTTATTATTTTTTTTTTTTATTATTATTGTCGTTTGAATTCCATTTACATAATTATGAATTCTTTAAAAATCTAATATAAAAGAAGAAAAAAAAAACGATGAATATAACAATAAAATTATTTAAATGAAGTTTACAGTTACGAAAATTCTAAGGATAAAAAAATAACACATTCATTAACATTCAATATTATCATGATTATTATGAATTTTCTTCATTTTTTTTTATTACTTTTTCAACAAGTAAAGAATTCATATATTCGTTAAAGAATAATTTTAAAATTATAAAAAATTAAATTGATAATTTATTACTATTATGTTTTTTGTTTTTTTCTTTTTTTCTTGTTGTCATACAATTTTAAACGAGTTTTTTAGTCTTGCGAAAATTATTATTGAAATCCTTGAAGAGAATTCCATTTTTTTTTTCACAAGGAATAATTACAGTAGATTAATTTTCTGAATTTTTGAATATATTTTTTATTATTAATATTAATTGATTTTTTTTTTTTTTTTTAGAAATTTTAAAAGATCCTACTGTTTTTTTATTTTTTATTTATTTGACATCGATATGATATTTTACATAATAATTTATTTTTTGTAAAATTATTTTTTTACAAATTTGGTGTATAATTTAATTAAAAGTTTTTTTTTTTTTTAAAGAAAATAAAAAATCTTAAACATCTTCAAGTTTTTAATATTCATGCTGCACTTTATGTAAAATAAGCTTAATAACGAATATATTAGTTTTTTAAACCGTTACTTATTTCACATGAATAATTCAAATTTAATTCTTTTTTCCACATGAAATATTTTATATCTTAATTTTTTCTTTTCAAAATAAAATTTTCAATATATTTTTACATGCACTAAATTTTTTCTTCAAGTAATTTTTCACGAATATTTCATGTAATTCACATATTTTTTATTTTTTTAAATTAATTTCCCAAAAAATTGCATATTTTATTTTATTTTCAATTTTAAAAAAATTATTATTTTTTTTTTTTCTATTTTATAAATAATTAATTATTTATAAATTTTATTTTTCACTTCGATAACAAAATGCGAAAACACGTACATTGACGAAGAATAAAAACCTAACTAACGAAAAATATTGAAAAAAAAATTTTTTTTTAAAAAAAAAAATTTAATAACTATAAATTTTCTTTTTTGATGTTAAATAAAGAAAAAGAATAAAAGAAAATATTAATAAACTTAAAATAAACCGCACATAACAAAAAGCAAAAAAAAAAAAAACCTATAATTTTTCGAAATAAACAATACCCCTTCTGAAATGATAATAATGATATCACACAAATTGATGAAATTATGAACTACCATTGCAAAAAAAAAAAAAAAAAAAAAAAAAATATTAATTAAAGAAAAATTATTATTGTATACACACTATAATACATAAATATTGAAGAAGAAAAATATTAATAATAAATTGATAAATAAAAAAAGAATTCTTTTAATATTTTCCTTTAATTTTTTCTTAAAAAGATTAGCTTGTTTATATTTATATATTATATGTAGGTATGTATGTAATATTGGTATGTAGAAGATATGTAGTATAAAAAATAAAATTTACTGCTGTGGACAAAGTAAACAGAAGGCACGAAATAATTATTATATTGTTTGAATATGTATATAACGTACACAGAAAAATATATATTATATTGTTGCGTTATGAATAAAAAAAGCAAAGAGGCAAAAAAAAAAAAAATAATAATAATAAAAAATAAAAAAACGTGAAATAAAATTCAAATTGAAGAAATAAAATATTAAATGAATTAAAATTATAAGAAAAAGAAAATGTTACGAAAAATATGTATGTATGATGACCGTAGTCAATGAATTTTCAGTTAAAAGTACAAAATACTCACTATATTTTCGATATTGATATTGTGAATGATAGTATGATGTAAAAGTTAGTTATACAGGTTTAATATACACATAATATATCTAATTTAAGTATTACCTGGTTCTTATACATACATCATTACATTATTATTTATTATAGATATCTGCATAACAAAATATTTAATCAATAGTATCTAGTTTTATTTTATTCCGTTGAGACTATAATAAAACATTATGAGCATAAAAAAACAACGGAAAAGAAAAAATGGATTGCATGTATTTTTATTTATATGTATGTATGTTTGAAAATATTATAATATAGAAATATTGTGGTTGTACACAATACATATATGTATGTCTTCAATATTGCTCTTTTGCTATTTTAATTTATAATTATAGATTGTACTATATGGTATGAGAAATGCTAAGGTATGACCAGCCAAGAACTCTCATCATCATCTAAAAATGGTTTTTCTTTTCACTCTTTTTATGTGACATAAATAATTATTAATTGCTTGTAATTGAATGGAAAACCATTCCTTTTTTTTTTTTTTTTTTTTGTTCAATTCTTTTCATTCTTCAATTTTTATTTTCATTTTTTTCAGGTTATAGTATTTTCTCTAATTCTTCCTTTCCGTTATTAGTCATTCTCTAAATGTTTTTAAATCATTTATTAACACAATTTATACATATGATATTTAAAATTAAAAAAGGTGCTCATTTATAACCACCCAACCATTTATTTATTTTTTTTTGTTCTGTTCTTTCGCTTTTTCATATGTACGAGTATCTATGTAGGTATATACTAAAAAATTGTGTGTCGCGAAATCGTGAAAAATTTTTTGAAATTACATTCTAACATTTCTTTTTTTTCAATCTCTTTTGTTTTTGTTGCTGTTCTTTTTTTTTTTTTTTAAATTTTTTTTCCTTTTATTTTCATTTTTTTCTTCTATTAGTTATTTATTTTGACTTTTTTTGCTTACGCAAGACACTCACTCATTAAGAGATTGTAATTTGTAATATTTAAATTAAAATTTAAAAAATGGATGTTCATAATGATTTTGAAATTCTAAAAATTCTAAATCTACCCTCAATTCAAAAAAAAAAAAAAACAATATAAATTGAATTGCAGAAAAAAATTAACAAAAGCAAAGAAAAAAGGATAACAAAAAAAAAAACATGATATTATCTTAGTAACAAGAGAAAAAAAAACATTTACTATCGCTGTCATTCAGTCGACCATCAATCATTTTAAAAAAATTACACGTATATAAACAGGACGATCCGATATACTCCTGTTTTTATCTACACATGACCAACTGATAGGTTAGTTCATTGGTTTATTCATTCGATGCATGTATGCTTTATGATAAATCATTTTCAATTGAAAGAATGCGATTATCTATGTTTTCTTCTTTTTCTTGGACTGTATAAAGGATACATAAAGGATTTTGACGGTATCTTCTACAATACTGAATTTTATTTAAATCATTAATGTAGTATGAAGCAAACAAATTTCTAAAATTGAAAATCAATCAAATTTATTCAACAGACACACACACACATACACACACACACACACACACACACACTTAACAGAAACACACAAATACAAAAAATGATAGATTGAGGTGACATAAATGTACAATTTTTCTAGAAAAACTCTGTGTATATTATTTTAATATGCAGACAAGGACTAAATGTAAAAAAGGATTTATTGAAAAAAAAAAAAAAAAAAAAAAAAAAAACGGATTATGTAGTACAAATTGTTTGGTATCTCTTTGAAATTTTTTCATTTATTTATCTTTTTTTCATCTTTAGAAGAAAAAAAAAATTTTGTTTTTGTGATATTTGAAAATTCTATTGACAATTCTGTTACCAAGTTTATTTAATCCTTTTCAATTAAATAATTTCAACGAAATTGATTGAAAAACATATACAACAAAAGGATCAAGAGTTTTGTGAAGTAGATATCCAATTTTTTTTTCCTCGAATATACTCGTACATATGTACCTTATATAATTTTTTCACAAAAAATATAGAATATAAGAATAATTGAAAAAAGTAAAAGAATCTTAACACATTTTTTCTCAGAAAAATATTTAATATGATATTTTTTTAATTTCGATTAATCAATTTTTTATTAAACGTTTATTAAGTTTTTTTTTTTATATAAAAAAACAAGAAATGTTATCAACCAGGAGGTCAAATAAGAAAACTAGAAGAAAAAAAGTTCTATTAACGTGTATTCTCAAAAAATATAAAATACAATCTTAAAAAATTCTTTTTGTTTTGTTTTTTTTTTTCCTCATAACTAAATAAAAAAGTTTATTAAATATTATTTTTCCTTCTCCTTATTTTTCATTTTCCTTTTTCTAGTTTTTACATTTTTATTTCGTAAAATAAAAAAGGAATTAAATTTTATAAGAAAAATTCAAGAGATTTATGTGAGTGTGCCTTAAAGACAAATTATTTCGGTTTATGCGTATCTTAAAACTTTCTCGTTTTTTCTTCCTTTTTGTTTTTTTTTTCCAACAGAGATATATACATTCATATGTATAATGATGCGGATAAATTTTTATATTCTATTTGGTTTTGATATATTTTCGATGAAAAGAAGAAAAAGAATGAAATAAAAGCTTTATTAAATTTAAACGTTAATGTTATTTTGTATTATTATAGTACACCATGACAATGTTTAAAAACAAAAAAACAAAAAAAGTAGGAAAAAAAATTTTCTTTTTGGAAGTATTTTTTGTTTTAAAAGTATTACATATACATATGTACATGTATAAGAGCGGATTTTTTTTTTTCTTCTTTTTTTATCATTTTGTAAAGAAATGAATAAAACAAAATAACAAATATTGAATCAGTGAACAATAAAAATTTAATAATTTTGTAAAAAAAAGGATATATATTTTTTTTTTCTGTTGAAATGTAGTTTATTATTTTTCGTTTTTTTTATTATAATATAGAGGAAAATTTTATTTAAAAAATATAATAGAAGTAGTAAATTTCAAGGACATGTTTTTGGTTTTCAAAAATGATACAAATTATTTATAAATATTTTCTAAAACACATGTTTTTATTGGACATTATGAAAGTAAAAAAGGGCCAATTAAAAATTCTTGTAGATAAGTAAAGTTTTTTAATATCACAAAGAGAAAATAATATAAAAACGTACATACATATACATATATGTATGTACATACAAGAAAAAAAAATACATAAACTCATTTTAATGATTTTGTGGAAAATATTAATCAATACGTGATCTAATTTTATTTTTCCCTTCTTTATTTATCTTTTTTATTTTTTTTTTATTTATCATTTTCTACTGGCAAAAAAAAAAAACAAAGTTTTATAATGTATATTATCTAAGTAGAATATAAAAAGAATTATTTTGGAAATAAAATAAAAGATGTTTATAAGTTTGAGGACACACACTAGAAAAAAACAAAAAAAAACAAAATTGATAAAGAAAGTTATATCATTTTGATGATAATAATCTAAAAATAATTTTAATAAAAATAAACTGTGCATTACTATTAAGATTATGGCTATGCTTCCGATTAGCGAGCATGAGATATTGAAATTAAAGCTTTTGATATATGTAGAAGCTCTTGAATGTCCTCTTTAACGTGACATACATATGTCCTTATTGGCGAAAATTTCATTTTATATTCAAAAAGTACCTTTGAAAATTTTGTGACAAAATTGACATGTTTTACAAAAACCGTTATTTATCCGTTTCAGGATATTCCAGGATAAAAATTAATAATGGATTTTAAAGAGAACTTCTTATTCTTTCTAACACAATTTATTTATTTCATTTCGATAGAAATAATGGTTCTTAAGATATAGAGACTCAAAATTTCGTGTTTTTTTTTTTTAAATCGATTTTTCAACTTCCTTTAGTGACGATATATCTCAGAAATTTGCAAAAGGACATATATATGGAATTTTATTTGCCTTTTACAAAAAGTTTTTATACATAATAATTTTTGTAAATGCGAATTTTGTTCGCCTTTAACAAAAATACTTTTCGCCTATAAAATGAAATTTGCGCCAATAAGGACATACATATGTATATATGTCACTTTAAAAAAGAATGAAAGACACTTCAAAGTACAATTCGAAAGGATTCCCGTTTCAGTGGCTCAAGCTCGATAAAAGGAAGTTTTCCCAAAATTCCTATTTTCAAAAAACCAAATCAAAATATTAAAAAAAAAAAAAATAATACAAGAAGAAAAATACAAACAAAAATTGTATTTTGTTAAAATTTATCATCAAAGCTTTCGTGTTATATAAAAAAATTATTCTGAAATATAAAAAGAAAAGTTTTCTCGTTCAATATACATACATATGTATTTAAAAAAAAAGGAATGAGAAAAATCATGTTTATTGTGCTATAATGATTTATTTAATGTATGAAAATCACATAACCTTGTATAATAATGTGAGAAAAATATAAATTAATAATTGACAAAGTTGTTATCCTCTTTCGTTCTTTTTTTTTTTGTTAAAAATTAATTACATTTGTGGTAAATGATATCATTTTAGGTGAAAAATTATTAATTAAATAAAATTTGGGTTCAGGTTTTATTCTAAGCTGCTAAGAGATTTGTTTTTATAAAAACATGTCATAAAAAGGTAAAAAAAGATCAATTACAGTCTCAAAAAACGACTAATGATTTCACAATATTCCCATTTTAAATTTTTGTAACTTTTTTAGATTTCAAAAACATTGAAAATTCACGATGAAAAAAAATATATATATTTTTTTTACTCCTTTCTAATACTAATGAAAGTGGACCGGAAAGGAGATCAAATCATGATTTAACGGATTTTCTTTTTAAGTATTAAACAAAGGTAAAAAGAAAAAATGATGAGAAATTAATTGCTAGCAATAAATTAAATTTGAGAGAAAAGAAAAAAAAAAATGTTGGAAGAAACTTTTCTATTATGAACGAAAAAAAAAAATATATGTATATAAAAAACGCAAAAACATAAAAAAGACAATGCTTTTTTAAGTTTCAAAAGCAATTATTTCACGTAACAAAAAAAAAAATCCCACAGAGAAGAAAAAGATGATTTATTCATCGAAATTATTATCCATCAATTTGTTATGAGAATATGCAATAAAAGAGACAACAAAAAAAAAAAAAAAAACAACACAAAAACAAAACAGAAAATCAAAACATTAATAAAAACTTTATTCGTATATTTCATGCGGTAAAAGAACAATAGTTTTGTATAAAATTGTTAAATATAGTTGTTAAAAATTTTTTTTTTAAAAAAAAGAATTGAACATGGATAAATATTTTTGTGATTTTCACAATTTATTAAAATGTAAGTGATATAAAAAACTCTAAAAAAAAAAATTTGTATTTTCATATTTTAATTTATCGAATAGAATAAACTGGTAAACGGATTTAGAATATTTATAAAATAATAAATATGTAATTCAAATATCCAGCCAGTTGATTATGATATGATCACAAAATTATTCTTGTCAATTTGAATAAATTCATCTAAAGTGACATCCTTTTGTTTAAATTCAATTTTAAATAAATTTATGTTTCATTAAGTTTAATTAAGCTTATAATGATTGATTTGATACATAATTCTGTACTCATATTATTTATAGCTACCTTAAAATATTATCAAGTTTTTCTACTCAAGCAATTACTTTTCAGCTTCAAAATTTTATAAACTTAACAATAAAAATATTAATCCTTTTTTTTTTTTCGTTTCGTCTGGATATTTTCAAATTAAATTCATATTATGAATATTATTTTATTTAATATGACTTTTCAATTATAATCGATGTCAATATATATGTATATCACATATATAAAAAATAAATTTTCGGTTGACAGCATGTTTTTAATTGTAAAATATCATGATAATCATGTATATGTGTGTGTAATGTGTATGTATGATACATTCCTTTAAATATCATTTAAATTAATGTCAAATCAAAAATTTAATGCATTAACCTATACTAAATATATTATGGTCTTGAATTTTATTTAAAAAACAAATTATAATAATTTCCACTTTGTATTTAATAATAATTTTTGATTTATTTAAATATGTCAAAAACAACTTTCAAACAATTCACTGAATAAGATTAATTTAAAAGAAAAATACAAAGAATAAGAAGCAAAAAAAAAAAAAAAAGATTAATCAAAGGATTTGTTTTCAATTTTAAATCAGAAAGTAATTTAAATTTTATTGACAAAAATATTTAAAAAAAAAATAATTCTGTTTTAATCAGTGTAGCACACCTAATTCCCAGTTCCACAGTGGAAGCTTAAGCAGAGTTTAGCTCTTAAACTAAGTTTAAGCACTTTTTTCACTTTCACAGTGGAGGCTTAAGTGTTAAAATGAGTTTAAATCGAGTTTTATTTAAGCCGTCAGAATTGAGAGCTTAAGCTCTATTTAGGGTTTAAGTAAACGTCAAAAAGAAAAAAAAACAACAGCTGTATATCTGCCTGTCTTGGAAATTATTATAAATTAAAATTTATGTAGTGTATAAATAAATTTTGTTCTAACATGTTCTTATTGAAATAAAGGTGAAATATAAAGAGGTAGAACTGTTTTTTTTTTAAATTTTCAAATATTTTCGAACATATTTTTATTGACAAAAAAAAAATTTTAAATGTCACAATAATTGCCATTGCCACCTAGCGGCTAAACAATGACATTTACAAGTTCCATAAGTTCCAACATAAATGCATTCACAATATAAATTGACTGAGAAACGAAACAAAATTTAAGTGAAGCTTAAGCCATGTTTTAGGTTTAACTTAAACTTAAACTGGACATAATTCATTTTGGATGAAGTCTCCTTTTTGAACCTTCTATCTTCATCTTATTTGTAAACACTGTGCTTAGAGATTTCCCTAAATCTCGGCATAATATTTAAGTAGAATTTTATATACAAATACTTTTTAATTTTCCTTCAAATTGAACTGATGTATAAAATTTAAATTGAAAATCTTGGATATTTTTGAAGTAAGCACATATTTTTTATTTTGATTAAAATATCCTTAATCTGATTTTCCATTAAATTGATTAGGATAAAATTTTAAAACATTCACCCTTTTCAAATCAAATAAACTCTTTTCTTGAAAGATTTCATTCTATTTTTCATAATTTTCCCTTGTTTTTATTTTTTTTTTTATTGTCAACTTTTTCATCATTTCAAAAACCAGAAAAAACATATTGACATACACCAAGACATAAAATAAAAAGGTATAAAAAATATTTAAAAAGAAAAAAAAACAAACAATTTACACGCAAATACGTTTTTTTTGCAATTTATACTCGACTCGTGGTGTAAATAAAAGCAAAATGTCAAACATAAAATATGTATAAATAATCCGATTTGAATTTTCAATTTCACTCACCTGTGAATTACATTTTCCTTCTTCAAGTGTATTTTCTGGAGACCCATCATCTTCATCATGCACAATACTAATTATACGATTACTTATTCCATGGGATGAAGATGCTCCATCAGCAATTTTATCAGCAGGGGTTGTTGTTGTCGTTGTTGATTGTTTCGGATGCTGTTTCTGTTGGCTATTTTCAATTTGTGTTGTTGTAGGTGTTGTTATAGTCGCTGATATTGTTATTGTTCTACCTGACGAAGTAGCTGATGCTGCAGTCGAAGATATTATACCTGAAGGTATGATACAACAGTAACAACAACAAAATCAATAAGAAATTGTAAAAATAAAAAATGCTAATAATTAATTAATTAAATCTTACTTTCATCCATTGATAACGGACAAGCACTGGTATCTTTTTGTGTTAAAAATGGTCCTTTTATTCCTAGTACACCACCACCAGTGAGTGATGTTGTTGCGGTTGTTGCTGATGGTTTTGATGATGATGAAGCTGCTGATGCTGTTGCTGTTGCCGCTGTTGTTGTTGATTGTGATAAATATGGTGTACGATGATACAATTGATGCCCTGTATTATAAGGATACTGATGGTAACCAACAGCACTTGATCCATGTAATCTTGTAGTACGATTAAATCCATATAATGGTCTTGGAAGTCTAAATTGAAAAACAAAGAAGTGTTATTAAAGAAATCAATTTAATTTATTATTCAAATACAAAAAAATTGAAAATTACCGTGGTGAATCACTTTCATTTCTTCGACGAGATGAAAGCATTGAATTTGCCCGATCTCCACGGGCTGCTGCCATCATATAAGTCCACATGATGTTTCATGGCACTTTAACACTTTCAAAAAAAAATTCTTTCTCTCTATATCTATCTATGTATCTTTCCTTTTTTATTTTTTGCAATTTTATTATACAGTTTTGAAATTTTTTACTGAATAAACAAACAAATTAGATTTTTCTTTAATTTTATCAATTAACAATTTTATCTATAATAGAACACATTATTTTTTAATTGAAAATATTTTAAATTTGTTGTTCTACAATTTAATTTCAAATTATGTAGAAAAATCATATTGATTGTGTGTAATGTGTGTGTATGTTGAAATATAAAACTTTTGAAAAGATACGTGCGTTTTTTTTTTTTTTTATGAAATTGATTATTATGCAAAAAAAAAAAAAAAAAAAAGAATTAATTGATGAACAAGTTTAATTTTATTTCTGTTCTTTAAAACACGTGTTATTGAATATAAATTGAATTCCCTGAAAATAGAGAAAACAAAACATTTCAATTAAAATAGATATCAATTAAATGCATTTACAAATAAGAAAAAAAAAATATTAAGTAGGAACTAATTGTATTTAAATAGAAAAAAGTTTAGTCACAATAATAAAAATGTTGTGGAATTATCAATGTCAAGGACATTTGCAAGTTCAATTATTAATTGAGTACAAAAATGATTGTTAATAACAAATACAGGGAAAGAACCATGATGCTTTTCCTTTGAGTAAAGAGTAAATTGATATTTACATATTTATGAAAAATTTGATAAAATTTCGTATAAAATATAAATCTATGAATATACATTTTTTTTTTTAAATTTTCTTTTTCTTCGTTTTGGAAAAACTATTCAAGTACTTAATATCACAATGTTTATGTCAATAACATTCGTTTAACTGTAAAATAAGAAATGAAAATAAATAAATTTGTTAAAAATTAAAAAAAAAAACGTCTCAATATCATGTTCTAGTACCAGTTAGTTATTTTTTTCAGTAATTTACTTCTTCTATTCACACTCTGAATCCACAGTAACTCAAATGAAATTAAAACTACCCTAATCGGAATCTGCATTAGTCAGATTAACATAACACATTGACATTATATCTCACAGCAGTCCCTTTACCAATATGTGTACCTTTTTACTAACATAGATTCTGCCCAACAATCTAAAATTCACGTAGTAGTCATTTCTAATACTCATACTCCCACGTATTCATCTCTTTTACCAAAACACCAAGAAAATAACTCTTCATTATTACTTTACTCGAGAAAATTTCTAAGCAATCTGCCCTCATTTCCTCAAGGATCATTTGTTTTTTTTCTTCAAAAAACATCCTGCTCCTGTAATTTCACTCGTTTTACCAATTTTTGATCATTATTACAATGAAGAAGAGAAACAGTGTTGTGGTTTTTAAGATATCAATCCCATATTATGAAATTACTGAATTATAATATTAAATTTTGTAGTTACATATATCTTAATTCACACAAATAATTATGAAAAATAAAAAAAAAAATTCTTTAATTGAGGTTTTTATCTCCTCTGGCCGTTTCAACGTTATCGAATATTGTGGTTCTATTTTTAAAAATTTGTTTTTGTTTTTTTTTTTTCAATTGAAGCTATAATGGCATAATGACAAATTCTGTAAAATTAGATGAAAGATAAACTAGTTATAAAGTAAAAAATTTAATTATATGTATTATTTAGATCATAAATTAAAAGTCATTAACATAAATGTCTTGTTTATTCAAATTTACTCAGTCATTTGGAAAAAAAAAAATTTAAAAACAAGAACAAAGCAAAAATCAAATGTTTTGTAAAAGTCTAGTATTCAAATGTTAATGTACCTTCAGATACTTTTGTTTGTTTTTTTTTATCCGGTGAGACAGTTTGGTTTATTTTCAAAATTTGAAAATCTTTCTTTTCATAAAATGAAAATTACTTTACTATTGATATTTTTCGTGATATTTTTATTAATTTTTTCTGATTGTAAGGTGAGAAATTTTATAATTTATTTTAATTTTTAACTCTTTTTTATAAATTTTTTTTTTTTTAGAAAAATTGTTATGATGTTGTTTTTCGATATTTTAAACTTTTTTCGAAACAACCAGAAGTTACAGCAAATGTAATATTAAAAAATAACACAGTAAATGGTTACGTACAATATAATGTAGATGTTAAAATACCATATTGGGGACATATAATATTTTATTCATTTAATAATCGTAATGCAACATTTTTTAATCACACAATAAATTTATGTGATGTATTAAAATATACTAAAAGAATACCATATATTAAATCAATAATAGGTATATTCGAAAAAAATTCAAATTTTTCAGTTGATTGTCCAATAAAATATGGTTATTATTATATATATGATTTAAAATTAGATACATCACATTTACCATTAAGTATGTTATATACAGAAAATAATTATTATTCACTATATGGTGAAATATTATCAAAAAATAATAATAAATTAATACGTTTAGTTAGTTATGAAATACGTGGTAATATTGTAAAATATTGTTAAAAATTAGTTGTTAAAATAAATCTTTTTTTTTTTTTTTTTTTTTTTTTCAAATGTAAAAGGATAGCAGAAAAAAAATATTTTTTTTAATGATGTTTATATATATTTTTTTTTTATTTTGTATTTTGAAAAATTTCCTGCATACATATGTGTAAATATTGTGTATCATTTTTGCTTTTTATTTTGCATACATGAAGTGATTTTTTAGTGGAAAATATATTAGCCCATAGTAAAAGTATAAAATTGCAATATTCGAAAAAAAAAACAATAATGAAAAAAAAAAAAAAAAAAGAGAATAGAAAATAAAAATACGTATTCGTTATGCGTGAATAAACTAAATAAATTGTCCATAACAAATATTGGGAAAAACAAATAATTTATCAAGCAAGATCAAATAATTTTTTTTATTAATTTAATTGAAAATTTTGGATACATTCTCTGTAGTTCTATTATTTATTTTTTTTTTTTATTTTATGTTTTAATTTTAAAAAAATATGTTAATAAATCCGTCTTAAATTATAAAGTAAATAAAAAATTGAAAAAAGTTTATACAAAAATTAAACATGAGTTTTATTTTTACGTAAAATAATCATATGTATATGTTCATATGTATGTACATATATCGCTTTCGAATATTTCATAGAAAATAGATCAAGGCCCGGATGAACATACCTTATTAGTTGTCTATTTACCTTGGTATAGGCCCTATTCATTGACAAACTCTTTCAGATATCACCTGAGAAATTTGAGCAAGGTTGTCTGAACTCTGTTATTTCTGCATGACAAAGAAAAAAAAAACAACGAAACATATCCTGTGTCACAGTGGAGCTGTAGATTTTAAAAGATTAAGGTACTTTAAGTACATTGAGTTTCTAGCTTCTTAAGCAATCTTTAGCTCTTTCATAAGCCTATAATGATCAACGAATAAAGTCGCATTCTTCCATAAACTTACAATAGACCGTTTTGATTGCGCCAATTATACAATACAATATTTTATATACTGAATACTATACATACTACCCTAGTTACACAAATGTAATTTTTTAATTGAATACCTAGTAATAAAAATCATTTATATATTTTTTTTTTTATAATTAAAATTGTTAAATTTGGTTTTTGTTTTATTTTTTTGTATAGATAATTCGAAATTTTAAAATTTTATAGTATATTGGTCATTCGAATCATATTTTTAATTAATATTAAATTTATTTTCATATATATAACAAAATGAAGACAAAATATTCATTAAATTTTTAAAATGCAATAATTTTTCGATATAATCAAATTCATTTATATTATATGTTATATATTTTAAAATAACCTCAAAAATATAACCACAATTTGAATTAAAATATCAAAATCGATATAACATATATTTATTATGAAAATGTGTAAATTATGTAAAATTGAATTAATTATATTTTTATTATATTATTTATTATTTCATTATAAAATTACGAAAATTACAGTCAAGACTTTAATAATCTTTTAACACAATCACATTACTTTTAAATAATAATCTGTTATGATTAATGTAAAATTAAATTGCTATACCAATTTTTTTTCAGTTACTTGCACTTTTGATAAATTTACATTTACTTACCATATTAGATATAAGATACATATATGTTATATTTACCTGAATAGAAAATAATTCTTCAATCTTTTTTACTCCCTTTCTACGTATTCATTCTTTTTATTTCATTGAAAAAAAATTTGTGAGTTATAAATGAATTGTATGCATACAGAACAAAAACAAAAAAAAAAAACAAAAAAAAAAATAGGACGAGGTTTAATTGAAAAATGGTTAAATTATTACCAATTTGAATTTATAATAACCTTAAATTTAAATCATCACTTTTTTTTCTGTTTAATTTTCGGCCTATTTCTTTTTAAAATAAAAAAACCAAAAAAAAAAAAAAAAAAAAAAACTTTTTTAAATTTTTTCTCTTTAGTATTCATTAAATTTTTTATTTTTTTTATTTTTGTATATTATTTCCATATTCAATATTTAGCGGTAAAAAAGTCATGTTAAATTGAAAAGAATACATTTAAATTGAATTTGATATTTTATTTTTCCTTTATTTTTCTCTTTTTTGCCTCTTTTTTTTACTTATTCTTTTAATTAATATTACATGAAGCGTAAATTTAAAAGAAACATACCTAATTTGAAAGTAAAAAAAAAGATCTGTGTAAATTTTTTTATTTCATTAATAATTTAGATCCCTAAAATAATTACAGACATTAGATAAATGTATACTATAAGGGAGGATAGAAAGAAAAATGTATTAAATTTCATCATATAATTTTTTGTTTTTAATATGGGAATTTTACATGGAAAGAAAGTACCACGAAAAAAAAAAAAAATTAATAGGAAAAAGAAAAAAACCTTCAAAATATATAATAGATAATTAGAAAATTATTATGATTACATATTTAAATGTAGAACACAAAATTTCAGTTCATTTTAGAAAATTTCTGTTTTCTTCGAATTCAATAATTTGAATACTTTGATTTGATATTTTTGTGACACTATGAATTTTATTCTTTCTGACATAGAACTTATTGAAAATTTTGTCATGTTTTAGTTTTGAATTTTTTTTAAAAATTCTAAGTACCTAAGCACTTTGAGGTGTTAAAAACTTAAAATTCCTTTTGAGAAAATGACAAGATCTCATCAACTTGTTATTTTGGAATTTTCTAAAGCATAGAGTCCTTAAAAATAACATTTTTAAGAGATTTAAAGTATAATATTTATTAAAAAATTTCTAAATTAAACAGAACTATCAATTTTTAAGATTTCCTATGATTCCTTGAAAATATTTAAAGTGCTCTTTAAAATCCTTATCATCCGTTTTCTTAGTATTCCAGTAAGGCATATCAAAATATTGAAATGAAGCCACATTATTTAAAATTCATTTGTACATATACATATTTACTTGATTTAAAATACAATGAAATTTGAATGAAAACAATATTAAATATTGAGAATATACATACATATGTACCCACATTGTATACAAATTATCGTGCTTCGATAAATAAGTAGGAGTAATACTATATATAATATAAATTTTCATTTTCAAAATGTTATCGAAATTTTACATATTTGTAATTTGTATACAAATTTGGTTAACAACAACAATATGTATGCATATTATAGGTGTTTTTTTTTTATTGTTTTACCACTCAAATAATATTTGAGTGTCATCGGCATTTTCAATGTTATATCCTTTAATCATAATTTTCTTATTATCATTTTGACAAAACAAAAAATGTATATTTTGTAGTTTTATTGTTTCCCTAACAACAAAAACTATAAACTGAAACAATATAATGTGTGTTTTCAAAATGCCTATGTATTTTCATTTACACCTTAAATTAACATTTCTTTTTTTTTTTTTTTTTCTTTCAACAAACAACAAAATTAATTTTATTTAAATCAAATACAAGATGAATTGAAATTTTCACTTTTCACAGAAACAAAAAACAAAAAAAGATCAAGTAATTTTTTTTTTTTAATCTTTTAACAAAAAAAAAAAAAAAAACGAAAATTGAATTAAACGTATTTAATTTAAATGTTTACAAAAAAAAAAAAATTCTAAACGATAGATAGGAAATTGATTAATTGTCTAATGGAAATAAAGGATATCTTACTGTTTTGTGTATCCTTAAATTAAAAAACCCTTTTCACGCTACAAACAAATAGAAAATTTTTATTTGAAAAGTTTTTGAATAATTTATAAAAGTATCTGTTAGAGAAATTTGTTATCTTCATGGCAGTTACACAACAAAGTTTTTTTTTTTTTCATTATTATGAGATATTTTTTACATTTACATCTCATTTACATTTATAATTTTTCATGTTAACATGTGATTGTATTTATAATAATTGCCTACTTCAAAGTTATAATAAAATTCAAAGATTTAATATACATATACATGCTCTTATTTTTAATTCTTTAGAATTTTATTATTTCGAATTAATTTTGTATCTCTATTGAGGAGTTTTATTTGTTTTTCTTTCTAGAATTTTTTTAAATTTATTTCTATATTTCTGACTTTTTATTTGTCTACATAATTTTAATTACAATAAATTAAATTTGAATATATTAGTGAAGAAGTCTATATTTTATACTCAGTAAAAAATAGAATACCATCTATTGAAAAAGCTTTTTTTTTTGTTTCAAATTGTAGTTCCTTCAAAGCACCTTTAATATAAAACTAAAGTTGTGTCATGTAGAACATTTTTTTTTAGATATTTTAATTCAAGAGCAACAAAGCAGAAACAGAAGAGCAGCAATAACAAAAATAAATTTTACATTTTCATATTATGCTGTCTGCAAAATAAAGTTTATGTGAATGTGCTTGTTCCTTATTGATATTCATCTAGAGGTCATTTCATTAAATTGCAAATCACCAACACAATATGTATATATATATATATGTATGTATATATAAAATTATATATGTATACAGGGGGTTTCACAGTTCGTGTGCCAAACTGAAAAGAGTGGTAGATCTCGATGAGAAATGAAAAAAATCGTATGGGAGAGGTATCCATTCTCAATGGTTACCGAGATGTTCAAGGTCAAAGAAAATTTTTTTCGAAGAGTAACAAGTTCCACCTTTTTCAACTATGTAAGTCCAAAGTTTACGCAATGTAGACGTGAATGAATAAAACATGCCAAAGCGCATGTGCGCAAGTACAAAATTAACTGATTTTGAAGAAACTGCTTTTGACTTATGGTTCATAACTTTTGAACGGATAAAGATAATGCAATAAAACAAAAGACATATTAAAGGAGACAAAATAAGCTTTCATAAGCTAACAAAATCACAAAATAATAGAAGAAATTTTCGAGATATTCTACCTTATTCTTTTTCAGAATTTAGTAATTATAAGTTGCAAAAAATTTTGAACTAATTGACGCACATCTTGATAAGTGACATTTTTTCAGAGGCCTGAAGATTCTCTTTTAGACGTATTCTCAATTCCCTCTACGTTCCGTAAACTTCAGACTAGATTGCAAAATGTGGAACCGAATACTCTTGGAAAAAAAAAATTTGTTGACCTTGTTTAAATCGGTAACCATTGAGAATAGACCCTCCCCCTCCCATACGAATTTTTTTTTTCTTATTGATATCTACCACTCTGTTCAATTTGGCACACGAACTATGAAACACCCCGTATAGCATGGATATAATAATATTTTTTTTTAAATCTAAACGTTTTAATGTACTTATTGAAGGAATATATGTATGTATATGTAAATAAATACACACACATTCATTCAAAATAAAAAATATGTAGGTACATAATGTTTTATATTTATAATTCACAGTTTTATTGTTATTTTTTTATTTTATTTTTATTTCATGTCACCATTTTTTTTTAAATTTTATATTTTTGTAATATTTTTGTTCACAATCGATTATCGTCTATTGAACTTTTTTTTTTTTTTTTTTTTTAGAAAATCACTATTCCACAACAATCTTCAACACAATACATTATAATATGTATTGGTACCTATATCCAAAGAAAAAATGAATTTGATGATGATGATATTAAAGATAAATTACTTTCTTTCAACATATTATGTATAGGAGAAAAAACAAAATCTTTACTACCTATCAAAATACATAAAAATGTAACAATATAATAACAACAAAAATTCACATACATATTTGTATAAATAATATGTTTACAATGTAGATACATACATTTCATGGTTCATAAATTTTATATTATATCATTTTGATTATTATTTTATTTTTATATGAAGATCTCTTTAAAAAAAAAAAAAGAATTATATGATTTTTTTTTTCTGATGTGTGTGTGTGTGATACATATTTACATTTTAAGAAAAACAAAAATTGTACATACATACATATTTTTATTTTATTGTGTTACTGCAATGAAAATTTTCAAGTATGTAGGATTTTGTTACAAGACGTGACCATTATGACTAAAAACTTTTTCATTTTTGTAATAAAATAAATTTGATACTTTTTAATATCAGATCATTGCGTTTTTTTTCCCAAATTTTTATTTAATAACTTAAAATTTAGAAGAATTTTTAAAATTTAAGTGAAGCTTAAGCCATGTTTTAGGTTTAACTTAAACTTAACTTTTCAACTGTGGTACTGTGCATGAATGTTTTTTTTTTGTTTTGAGGAAAATTAAAAATTCGAAAAAAAAAACATTTCGTAATTTAATGTGTTTTTTTTTTTTTTTTCGTTTTGTATCTTGGTTTTCTAAACACTTTTTTATCCTAAAATTTTATTGCTAAAAAAACTGCAAAACAAAAAACTAATAGAATCTTTATTACTTTTTTCCAGACATAAGTGTAATGTTTTTGTTTTTTTTTTAAATTTTGATATTTATGAACAACAAAATTAAATTAATGAATGTAATAATTTTTTAAAAATTAAAAATTTATATATTTTTATTTCCGTTTTTCCAAAATATTAAAAACTTTGTTAATGTCTTTTTAACTTTAATTTTATTTTCTGTATTCAAAAATGAGATATGTTTTTAAAGCGTAATATTACACATTTTTTAAAAGAAAAATGCATTGACCGAAAACTTTTTTTTTTATATTGTGAATCCTGATGTACGTATAAGAAGGTCCAAAAGTTCCCGATCTGATATAAGCCGCATAGAATTCCAAGAATTTTTGATTGGTTTTCATTACAGCATGAGTCATTAACAAAAATATGATTTAGTTCCCAGCGATTACTATTTATTTTCAAAATTTGTCTAATCTTCAAATTAGAAAACTTAAAACAGACAAAAAAGTGAAGTAAGTCGTTGATGAATCATTTCGCAGGCAGAACTTTTAAGTATTTTTATAGTGGTACAGAAGCAATTATTAAAAGATATGAAAAATGTGTTGGAATAAACAGAAAATTTATATTGAAAAGTGAAAAAAAAAATTCTTGTTCTACCTTAGTTAGGCCCAGAACTTTTGGATCTTGCTACGTGTAAAATGTGTTATAATTTTTCATTAAAAGTTAAACATTTAAAAAAACAACATTTATTTTAAATGAAAATTTTTTATATATTTATATATAAAATTTACATATTTTTTTTTTTAAATTTCAAACACATTTTTTTTTGTCGCATTGAAAAGAAGAACAAATTTTTGTAAAACTCAATTTTAAAGCAACAATATTAATGTATACATATAATTTTCAGGATAGTGAAAAAATACTTAATTTATACAAAGAAAAAAAAAATGTTATTTACTGCCATTAACAATATCATGCTGTAATTTTATTTAATTTTCATAAAACAGTTAACAGGATACAGTGAAATCTGTGTTCATGAAAAAAAAAAAAAATTCATTCCATGTAGAACAAATTTTTAAATTAAAATAAAATAACAATTTTTTTTTTCTTCATTTTTCACTGTGTTTTATTTTTTTTATTTTCTGCTTCATTTTCAATTTTTACACTAAAAAAGCATAAATACATAAATGTAATTTTTGATTTTGCTTTTTTTTATACTTTTAGTACATAAAATAATGAAAAATGAATATACTATACAAATAGAAAAATAATCATATAAAATTATGATAGAGTAGAAAAACGATAGATAAATGAAGCGTAACTTGAAATTTTCAAGTCCAGGTGAAAACAAATAACAGTGAAATGAAATATGTACTATATATATAAAAAAAAGCTGTTAATTTTAAATTTAAGAACCCGATGTAAATAAATAAATAAAATATTGAAAATTACAAAATGTTTGACCGTACTGAATTGATGTTGATGATTATTCTAATAAGATAAGGTGCGTGACATGTGTATCTATATCTATACACGTTGGTATACATACATATGTGTATATTTTTTGTGTAAGTTACCTACTAACAATTTTTTGGTGAAATAGATAAAAAAAAATGTAGAAATATAATATTTTGATTATTCCATTCATGTGTCATTGAAATATGAATATGATGATGTGGTGAAGAGAATTATGAATATTTCTGTTTTTTGTCTTTTCCTTTTTTTTTTTTTCTATTTTGAAAGAATCAATAGAATATGTAGAGTGTTAGAATGAATCTATTTATTTTTCTTAAGAAATTTTCAAAATAAGATTTTAAATAGAAAAACTTTTAGTGTTTTTTTTTTTTGTCAAAAGATAATTAATTGCTGTTCTAAAACGTATGTATATGTAGGTAATTCGAATTTCTTAGAAACATCATTATTATTATTTGTCTTTATTTTCTTGTGTTTTGTTTTAGAAAAGAAAAACAAGTTAATTCAAATTTCAAAATGATATTTTTTATTAATTGTTTCTCGCCAAAGAAATAAGAGATACAAAAGACATAATTCACTAATCTATAAGTCTCCTTTAAGCAAGAGCAATAATTTACTTAACAAGGAGCTATGCTATGGTATCCTTTAAAAATTAATAAGAGTCGAACAGCCTATTTGATTTGATTGATTTTTTTTTTTTTTTGTCAAGTTTAATGCGAATTTATTCTATTTTGTTTGTTTATTAAAAATTTATTTTTTTTCATCTACAAATATTTATTTTGCCTTTAAACCAATCTGAAAATAAACATTATCAATCAAAGTTTTCAATCAAATTTATTTTAATTTCAATTATTTTTTTTGTTCATTTCATTTTTTCTTTTTTCTGTTTTCTTCAATTTTAAATTTTTGAAATGCTTTATATTGTTGATTTCCCAAAAGACATGCAAATACATACATATATACTTAATTGGGATTTTTTGTTGTTGTATTAGATAAAAATGAAAACAATAAAAATAATAATATACATAATGAAGAAGACAAGAAAAATACAATACAAAACTTTAACATAGGGAAAACATAACACGCAGAAAAAAAATATTACAATATATAAAATTTATAAAGTTGAAAACAAAAAGTAAATAAGCGATTCTATGGTATTAGCTTCTTGACAAATCAAATGTCAGCCACGCAAATACAAAAAATTCTACATTCATAGCTTTTACGGGTACATTATGTATGTACACTGCGGAGCAACAGAATAGGTACACTAGTTTAATTTGAACTACATATTTAAAGTGTAAGTTTGAAGTGTTAACTTCAATTGTGAAAATAAAGTAAATTTCAAACAATTTTAATTAAATGGGTAGAAAAAAATTTTTAGAATTGGAGGAAGTTGGCAGAATAAAGACACTACAAGAAGAAGGCTACTCTAAGAGATAAATTGCAAAAAAAAAATTAGACGCAGCGCTAATATAGTGTGCAGATTTTTCCGTGATCTAGAGAATTATGGAAAAAACTTCAAAGGAGGAGTAAAAACAGCCACCACGGAAAGATAAAGAAGAAAAATTTTAAGAGAAGCTTCTAATTCAACCATGTTTGTCAGTCAAATAGCAGCCATTGCAGGAACATCTGTTAGTGTATGAACTGTGAGGAGGCTTCTACATGAAAGCCCAACCTTGCAGTGAAGGCGCCTTAAGCGGAAACCACCACTCACCCAGGTGCACAAAGAAAAACGAGTAGAATTTGCTCGTCGCTATGTATGTATATGTTTATATGAATAAAAATAATATTCTCGAGTAATTGAGAAATAAGCGAAGTTTTCTCTTATATTTTATCGTGAGAGATAGAAAGTTTTCGTCTTTCATTCACACTTTTCACAATTTTAAATGTAAGTATTTATTTTTTTTTTCTCATGTTATATTTTTTAGTGTACCGTATTGCAGTAAGGGAAAATTTTTTTAAATCGTTTCAACATAATTTTGTGCCAAAAATATAAAATTTTTATAGACTTTTATTTTTTGTTACTGTATTACATTTTAGGAGAAAACGAAAAAAAAACCATGTGAATTGGATAAAATCTTCAACAGAAAAACAAACAAAAAAAAAAAAGGAAAAAAGCGGAATAATCATGACACAAAAAAAGACGAAAGGATAAAAAGAAAAATTATACAATTTATTTTATTTTTAACAATACGAGATTTTATTTTCCTTTTCTTTTTTGCACGCAGTGGTTGGGTGTATTTTGTGAGTTTTCAGATTTTTATGGGATTATTTTAAATTTATGATCTTATCAACGATTTTTAATACTCCGAATCATCTCGACAAGAGAAAAACTACATCCATCAATGTTTAAGAAATTTTTGTAGACCTTGAACTCGCTCCCTGATGCAGAGATCTTTTTATAATATTTATAATATCATAATAAATAATTTAATATGTACATATATATGTACATAGTATCTAGAAAAAAAAAAAATCTTATATAATGCATGTATTGAACTTAAATTATAATATGTACAGAAAAAAGTTCTAATTTAATACATGAATAATATATGAATCTTCTGTTATTTATCTTTTTTATGTTTTTTGCTTTAGTTTTCTAATGAGATTTTTCATTTATATGATTTCCATATTATTATTAATTTTATTTTATTATTTATTTTAACTGTTTTTTTTTTCTTCTTTTTTTCTTGTGAAAAGAAACTAATTAAAGTTGAACATGAAAAATCTGTAAAAGTGTTTAAAAACGATTTTTTTTTTATTCTATGAAAAAAAACAACATGTGGATAGAGTAATTAGAACTTTTAGAAAGAAAAAAAATAAATAAGGTATGTAGGTACAACAATTAAATTAAGAAAAATTTGATAATTTGCAAGTAATTTAACTTTTTAACTTTTTTTAACATGAATTTTCGAATTTCTCTCACAAGTTTGTGTTAAACAAATTAAAAAGTAACAAAAGTTTAACCGATTAAAAATCACAATACATATCTATGATATTTAAAAAAATTATTCTACTGTGAAATTCCATAAATATTTAATCGTTTTTCAATTATAAATAAATATCCTTTTTTTTTGTCTTGTTTTTGTCAATAAATATTTTCAATGGAAATTCGACAAAATTCTTGTGGAAGTCTATTTTCTCAGTATTTTATATAAAAAGCGATTAATCATAGTCATTGTTTGACAAAAAAAAAAAAAAAAAAAATCCAAAAAAAGAAAAAACTTGATTTCAGTTAACAATCTTTTTTTGCTTCTTAAATCTGAAAAAAAAAAAATTGGTGTGAATCTTTTAATTTTAATTTCCTTAACTGAAAATATAAAAATTGTTACTCGAAAAATGTTAAAATTTCAACTACTAAGTTATATGAAATTTTAACTTTGAACAATTTCTACACTTTTTGTCAAACACATTGCAAAACACAGAAAATTACCTTAAATTATATGAAAATGAAAAAAAAATTATTTTATCGAAAAATTTTATTACAGTAAACTATGTACATAAAATTTAAAAAAAAAAAAATAAAATAAAATAAAAAAAAAACATGTCACAGGTAATTTTATGTAATAAAAACATTTTTAATATCATTTTCATTTATGTCATGTATGTACATGTTTTCACTTGAAACATTAGAAAACGTACTAAAAATTCACATGTAAATAGTCCTTGATAATGTTTAATATTACAAAGTAGCTGCTTTACATTTTATTACTTTCTACTACATGTATATACGAGTTTCATTTGAGTGTAAATTTATATTACAGATTACATACATATAACATTAGACATATGTATGTATGTTTGTACATAAATACAACGGGACATACAAAAGTTCTCTATACATATTTTTTTTTACACTTCTATTATTTCAAAAATGTAATTACATCTTGGTATATTTAAATTTAACGATTAATTTCATAGTGAAAATACATACATATATGTATATTTATATTATTCTTTTTTTCTCTCTTGTTTTAAGACTTGAATTTTATTATTTAGTACAAATAAAAAAAGAAAGAAAAAAAAAAAACAATAAAAATTATTTAAATTTTATATTTTCACAAAGAAAGAAAAATTATAAAGTTTCTTTTTTAAGCTTTTTTTTTTTTAATTATGAAAAATATTTTCTAACTAAAATATTACAGAATTACAAAATTATTTCAAAATAAAATGTTATAAAATTTTCTACGCAAAACAAAAATAAATCAAATGATAATAAAAAATTTATAACTTTTACTTTTATTCTACACAATTTTCCGGATTTTTTTTTTTTTTTTTTTTTCATTATTTATTAATTTGTTCTTATTTACTGTTTTAGAAGACAAATACATAATCATATTTTTTATGATTCAATTTTTATCATTTTTAAAAGTTTAGGAATTGTTTCATAAATACTTGAAAATAATTTTTTGTTTTTCTCTTTTTCATTTATTATTATAATAAATTTGAATCGTTTCAGTACAAATTTATATTTACCGATTTTTATTTCTCTATTTTTTTTTTTTTTTTGTTGTTTTTTTTTTTTTTTTTTTCGATATTCATTCATATACTTATACAATCGAAATAACAAGTTTTTTTTTTATTGAATCTACTTAAATATATGTATATTTGTTGTTATATTCAATTTTTATATATGAAATATATGTATGTACATAAATATATGTATTCTGTAAACAATGCGATAATAAACCACAAAATTACTTGAAAAAGAATCAGTTTTTTTTTTTTTTTTTTTTTTCATTAAGAAAATATAATTTCCTAGAATTTGAATTTATGTTTTCAAATTTAAATTGTTCATATTATGAAAAAAAAAAAAAATATATTAATAACCAAATTTATATACATTTATGTATATAGAGGGTTTGTAAAAGACAAATATTTACCTTTAAATTTTATTTTTAATTTATTTATTCATTTTTATGTATTTTATTATTTTTAAATTTATTATCTGAGAAATTATAAAATATATATGTATGTAAAACAAAAAAATTACGCTGAATATTAAAGGATTTGCAAAAAATCAAATATTTAAACAATTTCGAATTAGATGCTTTTTGGAAAAAAACGTATTAAAAAAAAAAAGAAAATTTTAATGCATTTTTTTTCTTCCCGAGAGTGAATATTCAGACAGAATAAATATTCTCGCCAACACGATTTAATTTATAACACTTCCACGACAATATTTCACAGACGAGATCTTAAAGTCTTAAATTCTTCAAGTATTTTTTAAATTTATTTTTAATGTTTTTTTTTTCTCTCAAAGTAAATATTATTAATAATTTAAAAGTAACTTAACAATACAAATAATCAATTTTTTCAACTCTTCTCTTTTTAATCTATTTTTAAATCAAATTTTGTAAATCTTTTTTTTTTTTTTTTTTTTCAAATAAATAATCGTTTCTTAAAAATTTTAAATAAAATTTATATTTTTTAAATAAAAAAATAAAAAAAAAATAAAATATAAAATAAAATATTATCAATTTTTATTTGATTTAATCTTTCATCAAATTCTAGAGAAATTTGATTTAAGGAGAAAAAATAAAAATAAAAAGAAGAAGAAAAGAAAATTTTTTCTTTTAAATAAAATTGAATAAAAACCCTTTCGCAATTCAATAATCTTAAAGCAAAAAAAAAAAATAATAATAAAAGAAAATAAAGTTAAATAAAAATAAAAAAGTATAAGAAAAACTTTGAAACTTACCTCAATATCAAATGAAAAAACATTTTCAAAAATGAAAGAAAACTTTTTCCAAAGAAAGATGAAAAAAAAAAGGTCGAGAAGAAAATTTTATGATTTTCTCCTCAATGTTTGGGTATGTTTATTTTTTGATTTTTATTTTCCAAAAAAAAAAAAAAAAAAAAAATGTATCTATTTATTTTCTTACATTTTGTTCCTTTACTTTTGTTATCATTGAAAATACTCTTTTTTTTTTTTTTTTTTTTTTTAAAATATTTCAATGATTTATTTATTTATTGCTTTTTTTTTTTTCATTTTTAGATAAAAGAATATTTTACAATCAGACAATGTATTATTATATTTTTCACTTATTCAGCATTACTTGCAATTATATTCATTTATTTAATTCACATTTATAAAAAAAAAAAAAACAAAAATAAAATCTAACACAAATACAACCCACACAACTTAAACATACACATACTATAATCGAATTACAAAACATTTATTATAAACAAACAGAAAATCCATAGCAATCTCAGAACTAATTAATTTGCTAATGGATGTCTAAATTAAAATGTAAAAGGTAGAAAAATCTTACATTAAATTATTTACAATTTTTAAAAAAAAAGAAAAAAAAAATTTGTTCTGAACAAAAATTAAAATGGTAATTAACAAACAAATAATACAAAATACCTATAAATTTTTAATTAATTACCTAATCCGATTTTTTTTATTTAACAAAAACAGTGTAGCTTATCTTTATACTTTTTTCTTTTACAAAAAATATTATATAAAAAGCAATTTTTTATTTTCGAATTATGCAAAACCATGTTTTTACTTTTGAAATTTTAAAAAAAAAAATAATAAAAACTTTTCAGGTTGATATTTGTACTTTACTGTACGAAGAGGGTTTTTAGGTTGATACAAACAGAAATTAAAGATTTAAAGTTCTCATAACCTAAAATTTACAGTGATGAAAAAATAACTAAATCTGAAAAGGACTTAAAGCAGAACAAAGGGATTTTAATGTCATTAGAAAATTAAGAAAAAAAAAAAATGAAATTACATTGGGAAAGTTATTTTATTTTTTTTTTTTTTTTTGTATAGTAATCATTAAATTAAATTATCACATTTTCTTAATTTAAATTTTTATTATATTTTGATTGCTTAATTGCATTTATTATGTTCTGAGATATACATATGTACGTATATACATACATATATGGTACATATTCAAAATGATTGCCATTTATTACAGATAACTATTTATTCATATACATATGTCTTATATTACATAATAATCAAGAATATATAATTTTATGAAATGGAATTTAAGGAATTGATGAAATAAATCGAATAAATTTTACAAGAGATTTTTATAACTACAAAAAAATATATGTACATATATGTGTATAAAATATTTAAAATACATTTTAGATGCACGAATAATGCATATATCAGCATATATAGCAAAATGTGTATGTATGTACACATTAAATGCATATTGAAATTCAAGATATTTTCAAATAAAAATTCGAATATACGAATAAATGTCTTTTCATCTGAAACAATTTTATATAATATGCGTAAAAATGAAAAGATATATAGAAAATCACTTTTACATTTGCACACAAAATTTTATACTATATTTTTATACCGTTATACTCATATATAGTACATTTTGCCAAATATTGATTCATTTTATAGCTATATAATCAACTTTATATGTACATATAATATTATAATGTAGATTTTCGTTATATTTTATCACAGAACAATATTTTTATGTAAGAATGTATATTATATAGAAAATAATAGATACATATATATATATACATACATAATATGTTTAGAGAATCAGAAATAGTGCTAAATGAAATATTTGTATGTAAAAATTTTATCTTAAATGGATTACATAATTAAATTAACATACAATTTAATGACTATATTAGACAGTATGTGTGTACAACATACATACACATGTAAAAAGTTATACGAACTTTTGCTTTTTGATACAATATAATTATATTATCTCTTTATGTGTAAGTGTGTTTGTGCAGTGTATACTTAAATGGAATACTTACTTAAAATCCTAAATCATACACAATATCAGTCTCCTGAATACTTTTCGAACTTGAACGTGATACGATCACGAAACTTTTTAACATTCTTTTTTTTTTCCTTTCCTTTTATTTTTTTATGTAATGCAACATTGCAACTTTACTACCTATAAACCTACTATGTACTACATAGTACATACAGTCTGTTCAAAATAAACCTGTCAATTTTACAAAGTGTTTACCAATATGACTACATGAAATTGCGAGTTGCACAGGCAAACTCTATAGTATAGATTCCAGCAGGGGGCCAATTCTGTATCTGTGATAATGTAAAAACGTAAAGTTCTTACACGCTTACACCGACTTTGCGATTCTTCAATTATGTGAACGTAAAGTAAACTGTCAAAAAATATGTATAGTGTAAAAATATTTATCACAGAAATATTGTTTGTGTAAAGTGAATATTCGTGTCAAATTAGTTTATGTCGATTGATGATTTGACATTTAGATTTAGCGTCTAATCTTCTGCTTCTTATAAGATCACACATTTTCAATTAGATTGGATTGACATCTGATAATGGTTGGTGGCCAATCCATTCTAATGATATCATTTTGGTCTTTCCAAATTTTGCATGATAATGAAATTTTTTGCACCTTTCAAATTTTTTCATTTTTAAAATGTGTTTGAAAATTTTTTAATTGGTAATTAATTTTGTTGTGTAAAACTATTTTATTTTCTTGTTTTATTTTCTTTAATTTTAGAGTTCAGTTTTTCTAATTTAATTTTAATTAAATACAACTACAGACCAATATAAATGAAATGAGAAAAATACATACTATACATTATACATATTTTAATTGGAAAAAAAAAATCAATAATACTACAGTACAAAAGTAGATACATTAGTACATACTTATACATATGTGTGCATTTAATGTGAAAATGATCACCTTATATAAATAAAATTAAACACAAGTATTGAAATATGATAAAAGGATTATTTTTAATTGGAACATGTTTTTTTTTTTTTTTTCTTCTGTGGAACAAATTTTATAAATATGTAAATTCTTTATTATGTTGAAATATATAAATATTATGGAGACAATTAAAAAAATCCGAATATATAATTTAACAGAGAGGTGAAAATACTTGGTC
The DNA here is from genome assembly GCA_939192795.1 of Bombylius discolor. Lineage (NCBI taxonomy): Eukaryota > Metazoa > Arthropoda > Insecta > Diptera > Bombyliidae > Bombylius > Bombylius discolor. The sequence goes on along the minus strand of OW584243.1, from coordinate 31,072,917 downwards.
TTATTGCATATATGTACATACATATGTACGTGTTTAGTACTATAACACAATTTTACAAAATATGAATAACTGCGAAAAAAAATGTGAAAATATGATAAATTTATAAAATAACAGAATTATAAAATGTGTAAAAGTATATTTATGTACATATATATATTTATACTTCTCAAGGATACTTTTAATTTTGAAAATTCAGAAGAAACATTCATATACCTATAGATATTTCTTGATTATGTATGAAAAAATCTTTCAGAAAAATTCCCTAGAAAAATAAATTAACATTTTATAAAAGTGGAATTTAAAATGGCAGAGATTTAAAAATTCACAAAAAAATTTTGGTTTAAAAAAAAATTCATTAAAAATTTTAAAAGTTTTTCAATGAATTGTTTTAATTTATATTAAGTAGATACTTTAAGAATTTTTCATGAAAATAATTTTATTTATTTGGTTAGTCATTTTTAAAATTTAATTATAATGCAAAGAGCAATTTGAAAATATTATGATTTAAACTTTAAAATGAAGCATTAAAATAAATATAATGATTTTCAAGGAAGTCTTGCATCTTATTTTTGTATGAAATTTATTCAATATTTTTTCTGTTTCAAATAAATTCCTTTAATTTATATAATTATTTTCTTTTATATTTTTGAAGGTAACGATGAAGAGAATTGGGGCTCAAAATATTAACTTTTTTTCCTAGCTTTTTAATATCTTAATTTTTTAAAATGCTTTTAAGTGCCTGTTCTAGATTTTACATCTATCAAAAAAGTGTTTGCGAAAACATTATTTCGTTTATATCAATATGGTCTTTCAGGAGTAAATTTTTGGTGTTATTTCTTATGGTTCATTCATTAAAATTCAAACTGTATTATTATACTTATTGGGAAAAAAATTTTCTTTAATTTTGTTAGGTAATTAAAATTCAATCTTATGTTCAAAAAATTTTCACTTTTCAGAAAATCGTCCATAACAATAATAAAAAACAAAAATATTCTTGAAAAGATATTTTTAGAAGAGTCTAATTAAAATTCAATAATCTTCTTTTTTACTCCCACTTTTATTCTTTTTTATGAAATGAAACAGATAAAAAAAATTAATTAAAACAACTGGAGAATTGATAATTTTTCGAAAAACGAAGAAAAGGAAAGTAAATAATTTCCCTTGGGAAATGAAAACAGATGTACCTGTGTTAATAAGCTATGAAATTGTTGTTGTTTTTTATTCTAATTAAGTTTTGTCCTTATTTTTTTTTTTTTATAAAAAGAACGATAATCCCAAAATTTCACAAAGTATTATAAATCAATGATTTTGAACAATCCCAATATTCAAAATTTTACTTTTTAGAATCCTGTCCATTTGATTTGAAATCTCAATTTAAATCGACGAAGGGTTTATTTTAATTTTCAATGTGAAAACAAATAAAGTATAATTATTCCTAAAAATCAATGGCAATTGAGTTTGAATTTTGAAATGAAATCGATTTATGTTGTCCTTAAAAATAATTAAAAAAATGTTCTATTTGAAAATGAGATTTGTAATAATCATACAATCATTTATTTTCTATAAAAACAATGTTCATCAATACAATATTTTCTGTTTCCTCTCTTCTTTAATACCTTTTTCTTCTGTTTAATTATGATAGGACAAGTTAACAGTTAAGAAATATCCTTGAAAATTTGACATAATGAAAAAAAATAAAAAGATTGTTTTATAGCAAATATACAAGAATATACAGGATAGTCGGTACTTAAAGTATGGCAAAATTGAATCATAAATTGATCTTGACGAGAAAATAAAAAAAAAAAAAGAATAGAAGAATGGTACCTATCCTTCATCACCTTCTCCATGTTATCAAGGACATCCCGCATACTTTATTATTATTAAATCGTATATTTTACACTTAATTATTATATGATTTAATCATCAATTTATTATATGAGTATGTGTTTGTAGTGAAATATAAGAATTTCGTTAGATTTTTAGTTGACAATAATATCGATTTCTTGGACAATTAATTAAATGGATAAAATATTTTTCCCATATCAAATTACAATGACCAATATAATACACATGATGTGTTATGTGATAAACCTCCTATAGAGGTAATATATCTGTATCTAATGTATCAGTAACGATATAATTTTTCTTATATAATAATAAATTGTAACTGATAATAATGATGATAATAATAACATGTACCACTAACTTATTTACAATACAATGCATTGTATAACTTTTATATGTATACAGACAGATATACATACATGTACATTGTACTCATATATATTTCACATATAAGTATTACAAACAGTATCATTATAAACCACATACAATAACATAGAATATCTTAAATGAGCCTATATGTATTGATTGTTTATAATAATGAAATTGTCCAAACCATAGAACATATAAAATATAATATTTACCAGTGGCGACTTTTAGGATTGATGATATTTTCCTCAATTTTTCCATCAGGGAAAGTATGAAAAACGAAATTGATGAAAATATCATGCAAATATTCAGCGATTCAAATATTCTGAGCAAAAATATTGCGCAAAATAGAGAACTATGAGTAATATATAAAAAAAAATATGTTTTTTCCATATATATTATTTTCAGGAAAATTCACAAGAAAGTGGTAAAGTTGTACCTTTTTTCAAATCACAGAATTTGAGAAATGTAAAAGAATCCTTTTTTTATGTAAAACTTTCAAATTATTATTCAAATATTATTTCTTTTTCGAAATTAATTTGTATTGAATAATTTTTCCATGTACCTTTTATTAAAATTTAATTTAAAATGAAATACATATAACGTTTTTATCAGAAATAAAATAACTTTTTGTTGTTTATAAAAAAGGACATTCCAGACAAGTAACAAAAGAAAGTTTTAGTATACATATACGTATAACTTTTCAAAACAAAAATTATCAAATATCAAACTTTGGAAACAAAATCATATAAGAACACGGATCAGACATGTTATCTTAACCCAAATAATTGAAGGTTTTTGTTTTTTTAAAAAGTACTGTTTTCTAGAGCTTAATTATTTTATTTTGATTGTGAAGATGATTTGTGGTCATCGGCAGAACTGCATACCGACTGGACTTCATAAACAAATACAGCGAGGAAGAATTCCGAAGTAATTTTCGATTAAAGAAAAGTACATTTCAGTACATGTTAGGTAAGCTTAATCATGTATTTTGTACTTCGGATAGATTATTGTAATATATGTATACCATGTATTAAATAACATAAAATACATACATACATATAGTATATAAAAATGTACATAAAAAATAGATACAATTTTATACATACATATTATGTACCTATGTGTACGTATAGTATAGATGTAAACAATAGATATAAATGTCAATAATTTTACCCAGAAGGTATTTTCTGTACCTATCATTTCTATTTCAATATCTGATTTTTTTTTCTTAGATATTGTCCTTTTTTTGCTATTCTTCGAAGTATGTACATAAAATACAATTTAGACATAGATCTTTAATTAAAATAAATACTACTAGTAGGTATAGATAGCTCTATTCACTCACTATAATAAGAAATAACTATAATATTTTAACAATTTTCTATAATATAAAAATCTGGCATATGAAATCTGTTAGTATATACATATGTATATACCGTTATGTTAGAAAACTTTGAAAGACCATTAAAACTACATGTATCCTAATAACTTTTCAAATTGAGATTGATTTGAGGTACATTTGAAGGAAATTACGATACAAAGTTTTAAATGTTCTTTGTAAATCTTTTATTTATTAGATACTTTTTTCTATTGTGTTATTTTGTAAAGAACAGGATTAAAAACATGAAAATCATATAATAATTTGATTTGTATTAAAATACGTGTGAAGTTTTCATTCAATTTTCATTATTTTTATTCTGATCTAGTTGGAATTTAATTCCATTTTAACAATAGCTTTGTTTTATACGAACTGATGTAGTGATAATTCTGATATTTTTCACTTTCTCACTGAAGAAGCACGTTTTTTTGGCACTTAGTTTCTGATGAAAAATATCAGTTCTTCAGTGAATTTGTTTATGCACGTTTTCCTGAAGATATTGCTACACAAAGAAATTCATATTGATGCCATATTTGATTATTCAAACGTCAAATTTCTTGCAACAAAACTTACAATCAAAAATGTCTTTGAAGATTCGTTGCAAACTGGCATGCAAGAATTTCTCGCAGACATTTTCGATCCACACTAACCATTTTGTTGTAGAATGCAAGAATTTCTTATAAATATGGACGCATAGTAACGATCAGGATAAACTAGTTTCTTGTAGTGGGATGTATGTACACCCCACGTTAGTATTTCAGGGTTAATTTATTTATACGCATTAATTTGAATTTTTGTTGTTGTTTTTTGTTATATACATATTTTCTATTACCCTTCTACGTTTTCATTTATTATTTTTTTTTTATTGTCTGTTTTTATTAAAAAATATTCAACTTAATTTTTTTCTTAAAATATTAAAAATATTTTTTGTATTTTTATCCGTTTATTACATTTTTTGTTTTCGTTTTTATTATTTTTTACTTTATTTTACTTTAATTCATTAATTTTATTTTTACCTTGAAAATTTGATTTGATTATAACAACTATTTGAATATATTACTTACATTTTTTTCTTATTATCTTATTTCAAACTTTAAAAGTATTCATTTAAGAAGAAGAATAAAAGAATAGAAAATTTTTATAAAAAAAAAAAAGGAATTTGTCTAATTAATTCATTTTTTTTTTTTTTTTGGTAATTTTTATTTATATTTCACGTACACGTACTTCAATGTTTATCTTTAAAAAATTTCATTTATTGATTTATTTTTTCAGAAAAGAAAAAAGGTTGAATAATTTTAACTAATTAGTATTCACTTCAAAAAATATTTAAAAAAAAAAATATATAAAAAAATGAGAAAAAATCACAATTAGTGAAAAAAAAAAACCAAATAAATAGAATTTAGATAAAAAGAATTTTTTCCATAAATAAATCACGTAAAATTTGACAATATAAATTCAAAATATAAAATGTAAATTTACACTAAAACAACACCGAAATCCTAGAACATATACTATAAAGGTAATATTAAATTAAAAATTCCTTTTTTTTTTTTTAAATATATGTACATAATATGTATGTATGTAGCTTTATCAATCTCTCTACATTATCAAGGATAACGAGTAAATTGAATTTTGATTTGATTTACGAGATGAATGTATATATGTATATAAAAATGTGTGTTTATTTAAAAAAAAAAAAAAATATTTTCCTTTTTTTTTTTTCGTATCATGGTTTGCTCTTTTTTTATGTTGTAGATATTACCTTTCTTTTTTTTTTTTTATTATTTCATTATAAAATATAATTTTTGTCGTATAAAATCAACAACACATTACACAGAAACGAAAAAAAAAAAAAAAAACAAACACACATACATGAGGATGCGGTGTACTTATAATATATATAAATATATATGTATATAAATATAAAATACATCTTAATAACTTTTTGTGTGTATAATTTAATATTCTTTTTTTATAAAACAACAACACAACAACACCATTTTTTTTTTTTACGTTCCTGATATTTTTATTTTGATTTATTATTTTTCCCCTTTTCTTTTGTACTTTATTTATTTATTTGTTTTATATTTTGTAATTTCTTTATTCTTTTTCTTTGTATTTTATATGTATAGGTATGTACATATATATGTACATTTATCATCTCGAAATTTACATTATTGTGCATTTAATTGTATTCAAGATTTATTATAGAATTAAATTTAAAATTAAGTATGTAGGATGCGATAAGATTCGTTTTTTATTTTATTTTGTTTTTTCTTGTTCACATATTAAATCAAAAAAAAAAAAAATTAAGAAGGAAAATAAATACGATTTTTTTTTTTGCATGTATAAGATATAAATAAATATGATAAGTGTATACCTAGTAAAGTTTATGTTGTAATTTACAGAAAAAAGAAATTTGATGAGGTACTGTCATTACACCATTACCCCATAAATATATAAAATAATAACATAAACATATTTTGTAAAATAATTAAATGACCCGTTTGTTCTTAAAAACATTTAAATATAATAACTTTCCAAAAAAAAAAAAAAAAGAGAAAATTACTCATTTATTTTTATGATTCTACTATAATCACTTTCAAATTTATTCTTATCAAACTAATTATTCATTTATTTTTTTCTGATAATCTCTTTTAAACAAATAAATAAATGAAAACTATATTTTTTAATTATTATCAATAAAAAATTATTTAAGAACGAAAAACATATTTTTCAACGATTATATCAATAAGTTTATTTTAAGAATGGAAAATATATTTTAATGATAATTAAATAGTTTATATTTTCTAAAATTATAATTGATCAGTTATTTAAGTATTAAAAATCCGAGATTACATTTAAAAACTAATGTATTAAAAAGTAAAGTTATATTTTAGAATCTAAAGTGAAAAATTAAAATAAAAAAAATTTATAGAAATAAAATTTCATTGTTATTGATTTTTTTTTTTTTTTTTTTTTTTTTTTGACTTAAGTTCATTTTTTCACATTTTTGTTTCATAAAATGTAATTCAAAATTAAACACTCTCATACATAATTAATTTTTTTTTTTTTTCAAACAGAAATAATTTTCTTTCATGTAGGTACTTAGATAAATTCAATTTAAAATTGTTGTTGCTATTTCCTTATTTATTCATTAAATTTTTTTTTTTTTTTTTTCACAATTCAATTAAACTTTTTATTGAAATTAACTAAAAATTTTACAATTACATAATGTAAATACATATACAAAGTGTATGTATACACACATGTATAAAAATACACCCACATATACATACACGTACATTATATGATTTTTATATAACCATAATTTTCGTATTATTAAGAAAGAAGACGAACATGAAAGAAAACATATCAAGTTGATATTTTTTTTTAAAAGTGTTATGTAGAAAAAATAATAATGTTAATCAAACCATATACTCTACCGTCAAAATGACCTTTCAAATTTGTTTATATGTATGTAGCTCAAGGATACTTATTAGAAAAAAACAAATTTTTTTTTTTTTTTTTTTTTTTTTTTGTGTTTTTCTTATTATTTTCTTCTCCGTTTTGTTTCACTTTTTTAATTTTTAAATGAAAAAAGACAGTTAATTGGAATTTGTTTATGATTTTAGAAGTGAAAGTGTATACACAATTCAAATGAAAGTTTACTTTTCTTTTTTCAGTGTGGAAAAATAATTTTCACAATAACAACAAAATTATTTAATTATTTTTTGTAATTTTATGATACTATTTTCGGCTATATAAGTACAAAATATATTTGTAAGTAAACTGTTGCCGTTAGATAAATAATGTAATTTTAAAGTTAAAATATGTACTATAAACAGGATGTCCTGTTTAGTTTGCTTTTTTTTTTTTTCCAGTTTTAATTGATAATTTTGATTAATTTATCAAAAACGTAAACATTTAAAATAGAAGCTAGTTTAATAGCAACAAATAAAACAAAATTATCATCAAATTATACATACCATTCCTTTTTAATTTTGAATATTTTGAAATTTTTATCACAATAAAATTACAATCAATTTGCTTTAAAAAAAAAATACCCTACTTTTACTTTTAATTAAGGAATCATTTAATAGTCACAGGTATATGTATCTTGTGTATATAAAATGAATTAATTATCCCTTTTACACATATATGTACATATATCATGTATATGAATGTGTAAACATTCTTGTTTAAATAATAAATTAAAAAAGAATACATATGATAAAAGTGAATTTTATGATATTTTAAATCTTTAATTTAAGACTGAATATTCTAAAGATTTTATTAATGAATTGAAACATATTTATAAATAATTCAATATACATATATGTAGGTATGTATATACGTACATATACTATATACATATACATATATATTATTTAAACTTTAGATAATGTCAAGTATTTAAATTTAAATTAGTAATTAATTTAAAATTAAATTAATATATTTAGATAATTAAATTATGTGTAAAACTTTTACATAATGGAAGTAGATTTTATGATAAAATTGTAATTATTATTTTTAATCCTTTAAAACAATATGTTTTTTTCACAGATCTTTTAAACAAACAAATAAGAAATTTTCCGACAATATATAAAACTAAGTGGAAATTAAGGATATATGTATCTATATATAATTTCAAGTTGAAAGTAATTCTTTAAAAACAAAAACATATATTTTTCAGTACATAACTGCTACATAGTTTATGTTGTATCATTTCTCATGTTTATCCTCTTTTTTTTTTTTTTTTCGACAATAGCTATTATCATCATGAGTATTTCAAAAAACTTCTGATATATTTTTTTTCTACATACATTTTTTTTTTTTAAATTTATTGTTGCATTTTTAAATGACGTCAATATGGTCAGCTCATTTTTAAAATACACAAATATTTCTTTATATTTGCAAAAAAGGATGATGATGATGAAAAAAAAAAAATAATTTATTGATCGAAACATATAAAAAAAAAAGAATTCATTGTTTTCAAAAATTTAAAAATAAATATTGTTTTTTTTCTCATGTGAAATTTAATCATACTTTTAATAAGACTTTTCCGAACGTGCTTCTAATTTCTGAATGGTAAATTAAAAAAAAAGAAAATCTTACCACACAATCAAAGATTATATTCTTTTTTAAGAACAGTAATTTACTATACAAAACTTGTCAATATAAAAAACTATTTCCAATGTATAATGAATTTTTTTTTCCTGTTTAATCATTTAAAATAAATAAAATTTCTGTTTTCTTAAAAAACAATTGATAATGAGCTAGGAATTATCAATTCCTAACTAAAAAACAAAACAAAAGAAATGTATTAATATCTTTTTTTTCATCCTAACATTTTCAGCTTTCCACCGCTTAAATGGAAATAATCATATTTTTAACTTTAAAAAAAATCTAACAATTTATGTTTTGTACTTTTAAACTTAAGAAAAATACAAGACAAAAAAGATAAAGAAGTAAAAACTGGATTAAAAAGGATCTTTTTCATTAACAGAAAAAAAACTTGATTATTAAATTGTAAGTGTTATAACTGTTGTACCACTGTTTGTAATCACTTGTAATTGCTTGTATGTAATATGATTATATGCAAGCAATGTTCATGTATGTATATGTATTAGGCCCAGTTTTACAGACAACACTTAAGAGTAATTCTACCCTTAAGTATAACTTAAGTAACAATTTCAGTTTTACAGTATTTACTTAAGTATGATTTAAGTGATATTAAAATTTTTTTTTTTGTCAAATTTTCGATGATCAGGATTTTTTTACAAGATTTAGGATTAGCAAAATGTCGACTTTTCGTATCCTAAAATTAATTAAATCACGTATATAAAGCCGTACAACTTGGTAAATTATCTGTAAAGAATATGTGCTAAACACGATATACTCAATTTTGTATTAATTTTTTGTTATATCTAAACTTCTGTAATTTATTTTTCAAGAAAAACTGTCATCCTATTTTGAAAATTGTTCGAGTATCGAAAAAATGTTAGAAATCGTAGAGAAATTGCCATATGAAAACGGTGTCAAATACTTAAGAAAACTTAAATATTTAATGTAAAACGTTTTCAAAAAAAAAGCTATACTTAAGTGTAAAATCTCACTTAACTTATCATATACTCAAGTGTTGACTATGAAACTGGGCCTTAATGTATTTAAACATTTTTTAACTACGAAGAAAAAAAAGAAAAAGGAAAGGAAACACGAAACAGTGAAAACAAATTTTTTAAATCATAAACAAACAAATAAAATAACCCTATACAGGATGCACTTTCACCCACAAGAAGTTTTTTTTATCTTCTTTGTGAAAAAAGATATTGTGGATGCATTTAGAAAGATTATTCATGAAGAGTTGTTTTTCATGCTACTTATTTTAAAAGAGTAAAGTAATATAAATAAAAAAATATTCAAAATATATGTACTTGAATTTTATGTGTAGCTAAAAGCTAAAATTTAAATACGATATTTAAAAAAAAAATACATTAAATTCATAAGATATTAAAAACATCAAGTATCACAATAAATCCTTCTTTTACATTGTAACGAAGTTACGAGTGATTTCGAGAATTGACTACCTGAATCTTCAATTTGAATATGGATACTCTAGCCAGGGCTATATCTGAAAGTTAGTAAGAAACTAGTATTGCGTCCAGAGAGCTATTTTCGAGACTTATATTTTACATATTTACATTTTTAATTTTCATTTAATGTACATATATTTTTAATTTCAAAATTAATAAATTGTTAGTTCTAAGGATTTATTTTATTTAATAAAATATTGGATTATTATTATATAAAAGTTGTTATTATTCACAACCTTAACGACGGAAAACTTGACCCTGGAGCGACTGAGATGCAAAACCTATATACCAGACTAGTAATGTGTGAGCAAAACCTCCTGAACTCCTTGTTTTTTTTTGATATATTTTGTTTTAGTTTCAAAACACGCTTTATTTAAATCGTCATGTTAATTATTAGGGATACAGCAGGTCACTAAAGAGCAGTTCCAAGTAATATATCTTTTTATTTAATCATATTTAAAAAGAATACATCCAAATTTTTTCAAAATTGTAAGTGTGAAAGGTTTTTTTTTTTCATTTTTCTTAAATTCAAGTGATTTTAATCTTATTAAAGTTTTTTTTTAAGTTTTCTTTTCAAATTATTTAAATTACCATATATGCTTTTAGAGAATTTATGGTATCTTTTAGAATATCAACATATCAAAATACATACATACATCTATTACTTATATTATAGAACACATACCTTTTGTAACGAGTGTAAAAAATTGAACTTTTTTATTATTTTAAAAAATAATATTAAAAAATTCTCTTTAAAAAAATGTGTTGTTGTTCAATTTTGGCTTGCAAATATCCTTGAGAAATTTTATTATATTGGTTTTACCACTTATATTATCTAAAATGTAATAAAAATTTTGTTTTATGAATTGAAAAAACAAAAAAAAAAACACGTATGTGAGTATGCAATTTTTTTAAATTATTAATAACAAAACTTACCATCAAAAGACATCATTCTGCATGTGTTGTACAAGAATGTTTGTATTTATTTTTTCCTCAATATTTAGTTTTTTATTTTTTTATTTTTATTATTTTTTTTTTCTTTTTACGCGAAATGAATAAAAATCACTCAATATACGTGGTAGAACTTTTAAATTGAATTTATCACTTTTAATAACAAAATATATATTTTCTTTTCAAATTATTTTACTTTATAAACATTTCTTTTTTGTTTCATTTTATGGGGAAAACAATTTTTTTTTTTACTTCAATAATAATTTTTATGGTAATTCAAAGCAAATTTTTTTTTTTTGTTTTGTTTGATTTTGTTTTAGAAGCCTGTTGAAATTTTTTTGATATTTTGAAAATTTATTATTTTCTTCGTACCAAAAAAATTTTTATTTAAAATTTTTTTTTTTCTTAAAGCAATTTAACAATCCAAAGTTTTTGGTATTTTGCCAGTTGTAACTTCAAAAAAAATTTGATAAAAGAAAAATTTATTACTTTCTTTTAGAAAAACCATTTCACTAATTTTTCATTAAAATTTCTACGAATTGAAAATTTTTAAAAACCCTTTATAAACATATAATTTACAAAACTTTTGAAAATTTTTGATTATAACTATTTCTTTTTTTTTTTTTCTTCTAATTTTATTTTATTTCTTACTGTGAAATTTTGAATTTTTGTTAAATCTTATTTGAAAATGTTACTCTAAACATTTTTATAATATAATTTTATTTTAAAAACAAAACTAATGATTAATGTGATTATAGATTTTTTTTACTCACTTACAATTTCAAAAAAAAATAATAATAATAATAAGTAAATCAAAAAGATAAAGGAAACAAAGTAAAATTTTCACTATAAATATTTTTACTCTTTTTTTTTTTTTTTGTTTGTTTTTGTTAACCGTTTTGTGTGTATGATCCTTTTTTTTTTAAAGAAATTTACTTATTTATTTACCATCGTCATGGTGTCATTTATTAATGTCGATAACACGCCGTCCACATTTAGACTGAATTCATCGTAAAAGAGATGATTCTTCAATTGCTCCCTAAATGATTATCACATCCTCGCATCGCATCATCATCATCATCATCATATTTGTGTATATATGTACGTTATACGGCTCATACATACATAATATATTCTTCTTTGTACAATATAGTATCTTTATGTGTACTATATCCTTTCATTCATAATTTCGTTTAAAATTTGTGCTAGATTTCAATAAAAAAAAAATTAAGTGAAAAATCAAAATATTTAACTAGAAGCTTTGTGGCTTTAAAATTCCGTTAAATTTGGTAGGTGCTTTGATTACAATTTTTATAATTTCTTTTTACACTTTAGTAAAAATTTATTTTTTAAGCTAAAAAGCTACAAATAAAATAATTTTAATCACAATAGCACAAAACTAAAAATAGTCCTAGAAAAATAGAAGAATAAAATTTAGAATTTCTATACAATTCTAAATTTTAAATTTTTTTACGGATGTTAAACGATATTCGAAACCTTTCGATAATAAGAGATTTAATTTTGATTTTTAAGAGAAAATTTTTAAATTATCTATCGAAAATTTATTCTCGTTGAAAGCATACAGAATTAATTTCGAAAACATTTTCAAAACTTAAATCGTTTTTTTTAAAAAAACTTTACTTTTGATTTTGTGGAAAATTCACAACTCTTACAGTTATTTTATAGCATAAGCCATGAAGGAAGTTCAGAAAAATGTGTTACTAACTAAAATAAACTAGATACTGTTCAAATTGTTTTCTCTTATTACAAGAGAACACAAAAGGAATACACCAATCATTCAACAATGGAAAAGTTTTGTTTGCTCACTTTCTCAGCATCAGTTTACTAGCTGTTTTAGTGTTAAAGTATTATATGAATTGAAGTTTGAGGTTATGACGTGATTTTGTAATTTCTATTTTATATTTTTTCTTGAATTGTTTCGTAGTGTTTGATTTTTTTAGTGAAAGTTGTTCAAATATGTAAATTAATTTTTTAACATGTTTTTTTTTTGGAGATTTAAAGTAAGCCTACTTTCAAGAAGAAGATAAGTGAGCTGAGCAAAACTGATATGAGCACATCTTACTTCCTCAGTTCCAATAAAACACAGCTATTGTTTTAAAGAGCTTTAAATTAATCACCATTGCTATATCGTTATTTTTACGTTACACAAGAAATTTCATGGTATTATTGGTTTTTTAATCATTCTTTATTCATTCATCATTCCGAAATTTGTAAGGATATCTTATGTTCTTTTTTTATTAATATATATAAAAAGGCATAACGTGTTTATGATAACACAAATTTGCATGTTTGTGTAATTTTTGTTGAAAAATTTGCTAGGAATGTATGCTATAAAGAATAAAAATTAAAATCTTTTTATAGTTACCTATAATAAATCATTGTTCAATACATATGTATAATGAATGTAAAATAAAATCATAAAAAAAAATTTTATCATCTAAAAACACAAAACATTGAATGAATAATTAAAACGGAAATTAATAATAAAAAAATAATTTACGTCTCATTTCAAAACAATTTTTATTGAAAAATATAGTAGAAAAAATTGTGTACATATCATCAGTCTGTGCTTTGAAATTTATTTTTTCTTTTTAAATAAAATTCCAAAGAATACTTTTCTTTGAAATGGATTCCTTCTTAGTAAATTTTGGTTTTAAAAAAAGAAAACTTCAAAAAAATATTCAATATTGTTACTGTCCCATCATTCTAGTTTTATGATAATCTTTCGTTTTTATTTTTATTGTGAAAATAAAATAAAATCATTTTTATTTTTTCTTACATAAATAAAAACATATTTTTAAATACAAATATCAACATTTTGTCATAAATTAATTTTGAAATTCATAATATTGTAAAAAATGTATTGTAAAAACGTGACTTAAACAATGTATGATTTACATGTTTTACATGTCTTTTAAAATTATGTGTAGGTGGATTGAAATGAAATGAAAAACTTTGTGTTCTTTTCTTTATTTTTTCGTTTTTATATAATAAATATCTATGTACGTCCTATGTCTCTCTTTACGATAGATAGAATGCATACAGAAAATATATAAGAGTATATTTTTTATAAAATTCAAAAAGAAAAGTTTGAATTGAGTGCCTTAAAGCATTTATGATATTGTGGCATTGATAAAAGTGTATTTTTATTGTTATTATTTTTATTATCATTGCTATAAGGATATAACTTTTTGATAATAAAAAAAAAAGGAATAATTATAATCGAATCATCATCAAACAACGTTTAATATAAAATATCAGTTTTATGTAACATTATAAATTTTAATAATAAAATTTATGAGTACCTTATACTTATATGTTTTATTTACTGTTTTGCGTACATGAGAAAGAAAAAAAGTAATTAAGGATATATTATTTGAATTGTTTCTGTTTTTTTTTTTTTTTTTTTTGATTTATAAAAGATTTTGCAAAACTAAAAAAAAACAATAATAATAATTTTATCTTTTCTGAATTTATGAAATCATTTGAAAAAGAAATTTCTGTTAAAATTTTCTATGTATTGTATGTAAAATAGATAGAAAAGAGAATATATTTTAAAAAAGTGAGAAATTAAGAAAAAATCCTTAAAATAAAAAGGAGCTTACAACAGCTTTTAGATTGGAAGTCAAACTTTTAGATTGAAGGCCGCTTAGCTGTTACTATTTTAATATATGGGAATAATTAGTCTGTTATGGAAATTATATTTTCATTGCTTTAAGTGTCAAAATAAAAAAAAATGATAAAAAATTAAATTACATACTTGAACAAATTTCACTAAAAAAATCCAAGATTACGAAATAAATCAGGAAGAAAAATAAAATCTAAATTACAAATTATCGTCATAACTCCAAACTTTGATTGACATAAAAAAACGAATACCGCATTATAAGATGAATATTAGAATTATGGGCATGTTCTTCATTATTCTTTATTTCTTTAATTTCCTTTACATGCTTCTTCTTTTCACATCTTTCCTCTTGCACTCTTGTGTTGTATATCATCTCATGAGCTTATTCAACTAAACCTCTAAGCAACACTTGGTTTACCTGGTGTGTGATGTAAATAATTTTATGATTATAATGCCAATTTTTAAATAAGACATAAGTTTTTTACAACAAACAAAACATGTTGAAACAAAAAAATATATATATATGAAAAAAGAAAACAAAGTGTTAATGGCACCAAATTGTTTTTTTTTCTTCTTTAAGTTGTTACTGTATTGTTTTTTTTTTTTATTTTTATTTATATATAATAATTTGTTCACTTTTTTTTTTAAATTTTTCAAATTTTTTAATTCTAAATAATTTTCAATTTCTCTATGCAATACATTCGCTAATCAAAATCTCATTTTCATTTTACATAATTTGTTCTTTTTTTTTTTTTTTTGATTCTCTAAAATTTTTAAAATCTTAAAACAGACTAATAATCTCAGTTTTATTTGATTATACATATGTATATGTTTAGTTTCGACTTTTTTTTTATAATATAATTTATCTTTTACTATTATATATATTTATTTATGTATATATATATATATATATATATGATTATATTAAATATTTTATATATATGTATATATATATATATATATTAAATTACTATTATTGCTTGTTTGTGATGTTAGTTATCATCATCTTTTCACATGATAGAAAATATCATTAGCATAATTTAATAATTTAATTATAATCATTATTTTTGCTATCATCATCATTATCATTATCATTAATATAATCGTTATTTTTAGCGCATTTTCTATTATAATTAAATCATATTTTTCCTATTGTATCGATTTCAAATGAATTAATAGAGCTTCATTCCTTTGGCACTCTTTTGTTAATTGTTTAATAGCTGCCGCATATTTTCTTTGTTGTTCAATTAATTGCATTAATTGTGCATTTAATGTATCACGTTTATCTTTTTCATCATCGAATTTATTTTTAACTTTTATTTGTGTTTGTTTAACACCATCAACAATTGTTTCAAATTGTTTTATAAATTGTTCACGTGATTGTTGATTTGTCATACCTTCATTATAATTTTCATATATTGAATTTAATAATGATAATTCCTTTTCTAAATATAATTTTGTATCATCAAGTGTATTATATAATGTATAAAATTGTTTTGTTTCACGATGTTTTGCGTTAACTGAAATTAAAATGAGACAAAAACAGAAATATGGACCAACTGTATTAAAATTATTTCAATTTTCTTAAATATTTTGCAACTACCTTGATTATATAATTCTAAAAATCGCCGCTGATATTGTGCCAATTCTGTTCTATCTGGAATATTATCTAATTGTCGTTGTATTGTAACTATAGTTCGATTCTTTTTGGCAAGTTGCAATCGTAATTGTTGTAAACGTTCTTTTTCTTTTTCTAAAATTTCTTTACTTTCCGCAACACCATTTTCTGGTGTTAAATCTTCTGACTCTCTGGAAAAAAAAAAAAAAAACGAAAAGAGTTAGTAATATGTAAATTGATTTACTCAATTCAAATAAAATTATATAAGTACTTACTTTATCTCTTGTTGCAGCCTGGCAAGCTCTTGTCGACAATGTTCTTTGTATTTAATTTCTTCTTTTTTTAATTCTTCATTCTTTTTAACTACATTTTGAATTTTTTCTAAAATACTATAATAAAAAAGAAACAATAGAAATTTTTACTTAAAAGAAAAAAAAAAACAATTTTTTCTTTTAATTCATACTTTTTATCAATTTTCGTTTCAGCCTTTTCAAATTCTTTAATTTCATCACGAATACTATTTTCAACTTTTGTATGTTCTTCAATTTTTCTTTGTAGTTTTTTCAATTCCTCATCAAATTCATCATTTTCCGTACGAACACGTAATAATTTTTTTTCTAATGCTGCTTTTGTTGTTTGTAAAGCTTTTATTTGACTTTGTTCGGATAATTGTTTTGTATCAATTTCCATTTCATGTTTTAAATCTACATAATGTTTTTGTAATGCTGTTTTTTCTTTTTCACTTAAAATTAATTGAGCTGATGTATCTTCCTGTGTACGATGAAAATTTAAGTTTTAAAATTTTAAAAGAAAAAAAAAATAATGAATAAATATAAATGAAATTTTAATTAAAAAAAAAAAAACAGTAACATAAAAATATTAACAACCGAATTTTCATGAAATTAATTGGATTTTATTCCTTTTTACCATTACAAATCACAAGTGAATTTTAATAATTTGGAAAATAAAATTCAATATTTATTCTCTTGAATTTCTTTTATATGAAAAATTTGTTTAACAAATAATAAAAGTTTAAGAAATATTAGAGATTTTTCATAGTTTAATTTTTTTCAAAAATATCCTAGAAATTAATGTACCTAATTGGAATTTCAAATAATTTTTCTCAAAAGTAGCTTCGACTGAAAGGCAAGTAGCTTTTTTTTTTTTTTTTAAATGAGGAATTTAAAACATTTTACATCGATTTTTATAAAATTTAACGACAAAAAAAAAAAGATTTAAATTTAATCTGAAATTATTTATAAATAAAAAAATAAAGAAAAAATTCAAATTGAATTTATTCAATGTTTTTATCATTAAAATAATTGAAAATTAACCAAAAAGAAAAACAAAACAAAAACACTCACGCAAACATAAAGCAAAATGTTATTAGATAATTGCGTTTATTTTGTTCAAAAAAGAAAGAAATAAGGAAAAACAAATAAAATTACTTACATGTTTTGTGTTGTTTATTTTCGTTTTTTTTTTTTCTTTCAATTTCAATAGTAAAAAGAACCAGTGTACAAATAAGTGTGTATTTTGTGAAAATTTAATTCAAAGAAAAATATATGTAAATCACAAAAAAAGGCAAAAACAAAATGTGTTTAAAAAAAAAAAAAAAAAAAAAAGCCGTATTCCAAATTGGGGATTCAGGACTTAAGACGCAAAAGCTCTTGAAGTCGACTTAAAGACTCATGAGTCTACCATATCCAAATAACAGCTTAAACTTCAGAATGCTACCCGCATTTAAAAAAATGATTTTTAGAATTTAAATCTAACTTAAATTATCTCTCCTTTAAATTTGAAAAGTTGAAGCATTTTTTAGTGATAAATATATGTATATAAAATATAAATACATATGTATGTACATATGTTAACGGAATCCCTTACATATTCAATTATTTTCTCTTCAACTTTCTTTTTTTTTAACAGCAGTCTATTTACCTTATTTATTTTTTATTTTTATCTTTTATAACTCAAAAACGCTAGTAGGTAAAACACAAATTTCACAAATTTATTTATTATTTTTCTACTTATTATTTATTTTCCACAAAATTCTATATTTATAATAAAGAAGAAAAAAACACAAACGTTACAAATTTGTATGACAAGTGTCAAACAATATATTTTCAACTATAAAGTTGGCTGATACATCAGACGCAAAATTTAAAACATTTAGAACCTCGGACTCAGACTCATTTGCGTCTTGAGGTATGAGGTAACCATTTGGTTTACTTAAATGTATTCCCATATGCTAGAATAATTTTGACATTTGAACTTTTGCGTTTTGAATCCTAAGTACCAAATTAGAAATTGGACTTTTAAGTAAAATAAAAAACAAATTTTTTCTAATAAAAATAAAATTAAGAAGGCCTAAAATAAAAATTTGGTAATGTACTTTTAGTTTTCTATGCAAAATACATATTTGAAAATTTTTTTTTACGAGTGAAAAAAAAAAGACTAGATATTTAGGTAGTTCTAAGAAAAAAATTTTCAGTATGAAAAAGAATAAAAATTATTTTTCGTTCAAAAAAATGTAGTAGGTACCTATTCTATTTTTGTTTTTTGTTGTTTAAAAAACAGTAAAAATACTAAGAAAAGAAAATCACTAAGAACAACTAAAGCAAAAAAAAAACTAGAAGAAAAATTATATTTTAAAAGAGCTCTGATTAGAATTTAAAAAAAAAATTGAATAGATCAAAAAATGTGATTTACAACATCGATTGATTGCAAAAAAATATAAAAAGAAGTTCAAAAATTTATAAAAAAACTGGTTGTTCAAAAAATTGAAATATAAAATAAATTAAAAATAAAAAATTATTTTTACCTCGTTAGCAACGTAAAGATTTTTAAGCAGCTGGTCAACATCAATCTGCAAATAAATATTGTATGGTGACGAAAACCATAAATAAAAAATAATAATAATAATAATAATAAAAATCATAACCATTCATTAATATAGCTTAGAAAAAAAAAAAAACATATTCAGAAAAAAAATTTCATTCTCAATAGCGGCGTAATTTGAAAAATAACAAACCTTTTCAATTTAGTTTCTTTTTTTTTTCAAGATTTCAATTGTTGATTATTCGAATTTATATTTTTCAAGTAAATTTCAAAAAAATATATAAATGTATATAAAAATTAAAAAAAAAAAAAGACAAAGATAATGCATGCAAAGATAGTGAGATGAATAATTAAAATTTAAGACAGTTTTGGAAAAGAAGAAAAAGAAAAACACAAAGATTTAGCATGTTTTTAGGAATATATAAAAAGAAATACTTTGTTCCAAAATTTGACAAAATTATGTTTCGTTTAAGCTTCTTAAATAACAACTAGAATGCGTGAATTTTGAGGCATAAATGATTTTGTGTGCAAACAGAAATCAAAGCAAATAAACACGCTTTTGAAACAAAGTATGTGTTAAAATAAATTTAATTAGAGAAAAATTTGCAATTATTATTTTTTCCATTCAAAAGCAGAACAATAAAAACTGCCTTTTCTTTATAATAAAAGCGAAAAATGAAACAAGAAGAAATAAAATAAAAAATAGCGCAAATAGAATCTAAACTTAAAAAATTACAAGTTAAAATAGAATAAATTAAAATAAATCTGAACTCTGAAGAAATAAATAGTACAAGGAATCAATAATAGAAGAAAATCAAAATCGAAAAATAAGGTGCAATAACATTTTTTGTATGGCAAACAATAAATTTCACCTCTCGCTGTTCAATCATGTCTTCATCTAGTTCACCACCAGCTGATGAATCATCAGAAGATTTTTGTGATGGAGTTTTTGTAAATGATGATGATGATGATGATGATATACTACTACTCGATGAAAGACCTTTATTGCCATATTCAAGTAATGTTATTCGTACACGTGTTTTCTCATCTTCATTACCAGCTTCTTTACGTTTATATTGACGACGAGGACTATAAATGTCCTGAAAAAAAAAAAGAATTAATTTTACTTTTATCAAAAACATATCTCTGAAAATTTAAAATTATAAGCTAATTTATTGAAAAAATAACCTACCCGAACACGTTTAACATTAACATAAGCATTCCTAAGTTTTTCATTATTTTCCCTATCAGATTTTAATTGAAAATGATTGTGAAATTGACTAATTGCAAATGCTTTTATTCTTTCAGCTTTAGCTGTACGATTTTCAACCTTTAAAAAAGTAAAATTAAAATATAAAGTAACTGTTAATTTCACTTATATCATAAACTTACTGAACGTTTAACAAGCCATTGAATAACTGGAAAGATATTAATAAAATCTAAACCTTGAATTTGATGTGGTTCTATCAGATATGGGCACTTCATTTTAGGTAATATAGAAACAATTTTTTCTGTAAGAGCTCTGCAGTGGAAAAAAAAGAAAGAAAGAAAACAGGTGCATTGAATGAGTAATTGATAAATATTCCACCCCTCAAAAAAAAAAAAAAAAAAACAACAGAAATAATGACTAATTCTTACATTTTTTGGCCGATAGTTAAATTTTCATGGAAAAGTAGGTCAACGTTAACATCATAATCACAGGATTCGATACACCATGTCATGCCACCAATAACTTTATCGAATGCTGATAGGCCTTTTATTCTAGCACGGAAATATCCAGCTGCAACTAATATATCAAAAATTTCTTGTTGTTTTGCATTTTGTTCTTCATCTTCACGTCTTTCAACCTATTTTATAAAATAAATTTTTTTTTATTGACGTTTTTTTTTTTTTGTTAAATTTTCAAAATAGACTTGGAAAACATTGATAATAAATTATTATAATACTCAAGAGGAAAAAAAAACATTTAAACAAATTACCTGAACCTCATTACCATCAGCATCAAATCTTGTTGCTAATTTAACATTTGGCAAATGCTTAGAAAATATATCACGACTGGACATGTTTTTTCAATAATAATTAAAAATAAAATTATATACAGTTTTTCAAACTAATTAGGTATTTATTATTTATTATCTAGACGGATTTAATATCGAGGAAATTGAGATTTGTCATTTGTGGCAGACGGTGTACAGAGCAATTGACAGTTACAAGTAAACATGTCGAAATTACATTAACTGTGTTTTATACGAACTGATAATTGATGAAATGATAATTCTGAGATTTCTCACTGAAGAAGCACGTTTTTTTGGCACTCAGTTTCTCTATTCGAAAATAGAGCTCGCTACGAAAAATATCAGTTCTTCAGTGAAAAAGTGATGAAAAATTTTATTTATTCCCTAGATCATTTTACCAGATGTTTTTGGTAGGAAAGTATCATATGGAATTGAAGTGTGGGACTTTTTCGTGATTTTGTGATTCGTATTTTATATTTCTTTTTGAGTTGTTTCGTAGTGTTAGATTTTTTGTTCAAGTATGTAAATTAATTTTTTAACATGTTGTTTGGGCATTTAAAGTGAGCAGATTTACAAGAATATAAGTAACATGAGCAAAACTGATTATGAGCACATCTCACTTCCTCAGTTCCAATAAAACACAGCTTATTTTCACTTCCTCAGTTTTCATAAAAGAGAGCTACAGAATCGATATTTCGTCATAACCCTAAACTTCGATTTTATATGATACTTCGACACCAAAACAGCTAACAGGTTACAGGTCTAATAAAACACAGCTGATGTTTTTTGTTTTTTAATATCAAACACTGTCACTGTCGGAATGGAATAATATTGTACACCAGTTAATTGGAAGTTGTGAAATATAAAAATAAAATTTACTAAGATTAATTTATAACTAAAAACGGACAACTTAGATCAATGTCTTTGAACAGAAGCTAGTATTCAGACTTCAATAAATTCAAGTTATCAAAATCAAAAGTTAAGTGAAATTTGTAAACAAAATTTCTACTGAAGGAGAAAAATTTCCCAGCAGAAATATGTAAATTCAAAAACAAAAAAAATGAATACAGAAAATATTAGTGAAGAAAATAATGAAAATCCAGAAAATACTCCAAAGAGTGATCAAAATGTAATAAGTCGAGAAGAAATTCTTCGTAAACGTGAAGAGAGAAAATTAAAAAAACAACAGCAGAAAAAATTGAACAATGAAAATTTGAAACTAAAAAATAAACTAAATAAAAAATCTGAAAAAATTCAGGTAATTGATTTAAAAAATTTTCAACAGCGACAATCATCTCTTGAAGTAACCACTTCATCAATTTCGAATACAAGAAAATTAACATTAAAAAATAAAATTCATAAATTTCAAAGTAAATTCAGTCTACTTGATTACATTGTTGAAAGGAAACAAAATAAACAATTAAAAAAATATGAAAATGTATATAAACCGTTAACAACATGTATAAAATTGAATCGTGGTAAAAAACGTGAAATACCAAAAAAGAAATACAGTAGATTACGTAAAATTATTTTAAAAAATCGAAAAATAAAAAATGAAAATAAATTAAATTCTGATTCGCAAATAAATAAGACTGATGAAAAAGAGAATACCAAATTAATAGAACAGTTAGAACTATTAGAAGTTTCTGAAGAATCTAAAGAAAAAACAAATAAAGAAATTACATCAATAACAACAGAGACCAAATCATTGGAACCTGTGAAAATAATCCATTCCAGGAGATTTCAAAATTATTGTGATAATACAACTTCAAAAGAACTTTGTAATTTAATTGAAAATCTACTTAAAGAATTATTACGTTTTCAAAATCGTGCCTATGAAAAAAATCAAATTAAAGCTCGTGCACACAAACGTTACGTTGTTGGTTTTAAAGAAGTTAATAGACAATTGGATATTCGTAAAACGAAATTAATAATTTTAGCACCAGATTGTGAAAAATGTGATTCACCTGGTGGCATAACAGATATAATCAATGAAATTAAAATTAAATGTAAAAATCTAAAAATTCCATACGTATTTGGTTGTAATAAACGTCATTTAGGATATTTATTATTGAAAAAAGTTCCTGTTAGCTGTATTGGAATTTTAAGTTATGATGGAGCACAAGATATTTTCAATGAATTAGTTAAATGTCTTGAAACACAGAGAAGAAATTATAAACTTCTAATGAATAATAAAGTGCCTTAAAAAAACCATTAAAATACTGGATATTTTCTTTATATTATGAAATAAAGAAGAAAAACATTTACAAAGATTTTCTAATTTTCTAATTAATAATTGCAATTGTTCCACCAATAACACAACCATCATCTGTGAAAACATGTTGAATTCTTTGTTGTCGTATATCAAATATTGCTACTTCTGGACTTTTTGAATGTGAAACTATTTTTAATGAATCACTTTGAAATTGTAAATTTGTACATTCATATTTTTGTTTATATGTATAAATTAATTCTTTCGCTTTTACATCCATTAAATGTATTTCACCAAAACGTCCAGCTACAATTAAATTTTTTATCCTTCCGTAAATCCTATTCATCATCAGAATCATTCCATACTGGTTTACGTTTCTTTCTTGATTTATTAATATCTTCATCATAATCAGAAGCTACAATTGCTAAATTTTCATATAAATCTTTTTTTTTTTTTTTGAGAACATTTTCCAAATCAACATTCTTAAATTTTTTTATTGGTGGTTCTGGAGAATATTCTATACTTGTTATTGATGGTTGCTTACTAGAAGGAGTGGCAGCTGTTCGATTCTTTTTATCGAAATCCTTGATAATATCATATACATAATTCAGCTATACCATCACCACTAGATTCTGAATCATTCATTCTTCTAAATAAAAGTAATTTATAAAAAATACTTTATTCTCCACAAAAATAAAAAAATTAAAAAACAAATATAAAAGTAGGTGTGCAGTGCCCAGAGTTGCCAACTCACTTTCAAGTTTCAGTGTTAAAATCTGAAGAAAAAAAAATGCTAAATATTCGCAGAGCAGTGCCAAATTCCATTCCAAAAATTAGAATATGTTTAAGCATGCACAAATTTGTGCATGAATTTTTTTCAAAATGTAGACATGCCTACATAAATAGCAAAAGTAAATATAGGTACTTAAGAAGATGATAAATGTGATAATACATAAGACGTAGATGTAAAATTTTCAAAACAGTTATTTTAGTAATAAATGATAACTGATAAGTAATTTTAAATAAAGTATTTTATACAATTTTTTCATAATTATAATTAATATAATATAAAAGCAGCTGCCAGCTGGCAATTTTATCTTTGACGTCTTTCTTTGTTGTCTTTTTCTTCTCTAAATAAATAATATACCAAAACAACAAGAAACAAACATTGCAGAAGAGATAGGAATTTAAGCTGCTTGCACAGCTCAGCTCAATGAATGTTCTCATATTAAAAAGACAGATGGCAGGTCCAAGTGAGAGATAATTTTCATTGAATAAACATAAAAATCACTAGACTTGTGGAAAAAGAAAATGCTAAATGCTAAAAATTATTTTTCAATGCTAATTAACAAGAAAAAAATGTATGCTAAAAATAATGCTAAACGCTTTTTTAAAATTTTGAATTCTTTTTCATTCGTCATAATGCCAAATTTAACATTTAAACAAACTTCTTTCATACATGTTGAGTTTGATTAAAATTCACCGTATATAAGTAAATGTATGGGGGGAAGCCACTCGATTTACTGTGGTTAACTCAGATAACCACTTAATGAGTTGGTAACCAAAACGTCCAAAACCAACTCTGTGTGTCTAGTGTCTAAAGTATTAATAAAGCTGACATTGAGCTTGATATGACAATTGACAGGCCACTTGCGTATGTGATTATAGGAATCCAGGACATTAAAAGGAGAAAAACGTATGTTATTTTCTACATGTGATTTCAGCTTATTTTATTCAAAAATGTATTGCAATATGTAAATTCTGAGGTAAGAAAAAGGATAAAAATAATTATATGGTTAAAAAAAAAAAATACACAAATTGTTTGTTTTTTTCTTCTACAAAAATATCTTAATTATTAATTATTAATTTCTACTTTATAAAATAATAAGAACACTGTACATTTTATGTATTATAAGGAAAATAAAAAAAAAAAACGATATTTACATTAAATTTTCCTACCATGAATTTCATTTAAACTGAATTGTAATTGTTAAATAAAATAATTTCAAAAGAAAAAAAAAAAAACACAAAAAAAAATTTTGAAACATAAAACAAACTGAAAAATTAACTAACACTTTTTACAATGAAATTTAAATTTATATTATTTTTTTTTCAAAAATTTCTTATTTTATTTGATTTTTTTTTTCTTTAATTTAAATTAAATTTGAAAGTAAAACAGTTAGAAAAATTTATGAATTAAATTTTTTTTTTTTTAAATAGAAAGCTTTACAAATTTACACAAAGAAAAAGTACGTTTTAAGAATATAAATAGGAAAAAAAAAACAAAGTTAATGAAAATGTGGAAATTTTAAAAACTAACAGGAAAAACATACTTTTTTTAAAAAAAAAAAAAAAAAAAATTAATGCATTAACAAAGAAATATTCAAATAAAAAACATAATATTGCGAGAAGTAATAAAATTTTGTATGTAAAACATAAAATAATATATTTAAAATAACCATTTATATACATATTTATAATAAAAATTATAAAATAATAAAATTTAAGGATTTCAAATGAAACATTCAAAATAGAAAAAATGAAAAAAAAAAAAATAATTTTTAAAATGTATTTTCGATAAATATAAGAAAAAAAAAATATGTGTGTAACATATCGCAGAATAAAAGAAATTATTTTTATATGGTCTCTGAATTTCTAGAAATTTTGAATAAATACATGACAAAAATTTAATTTTACATGAAATAACAAATATCCATATCCTTTTCTTCTACTCGTACATATTCTTCATATATTTTAGAAAATTCATAGTGATTTTTACTGCTTTTATATACCAAATTATATTTTTAAAAATCAAATTTATTTTGAAAAAAAAAAAAATAATAATAATTATTATAATTAAAAGTAGTAAATAAATAAATAAATTTGAGAAATGGTACGTATATAGTATTTTACGGTGGTGGTAGTGTATACGAATGCATAACAATTATTTTTTTTATATTCATTTAAGGATTTTATTGATTATTTTGTAATAATTTTTTTTTAATAATTATTTGTCATGTGCATTTAAAGGACAAAAATTTATTGTTTTTTTTTTTCTGATTTTTGTATATGGGGTGCTTAGTATAACCGAAAATTGAAATGTGTAATTTTTAAAAATATTGCACTTTCATTAAACAAAAAAGACATAAGTAGAAAAAAATTAGTGATTTATATTTCTTAAAATTCAATGGATTTTGTTTTAATGCATTTTTTTTTTATTAATAAAATAAATATGAATTTAAATTGTTTATTTAAAAAAAAAAAAAATCGAATATATACAATCTCAGAAATTTATTTAAAAATTAAAAATACATTAGAAAAAAATTGTATAAATAAATAATTGATGTAAGAAAAATAAAGTAAAAAAAAAAAAAAACAGGAAAACAAGAAGAAAATGTGATGTATGATATTTTATAAAAAAAAAAAAAAAACAAAATTAATAAAAACAAATAAAAAAAAATATAAAAAAAAGAGCAAGGATACTATAAATTATTGCCACTATTGCCGACCGTGTATAATTTTTGTTTTTTTTCCAAAAAAAAATTTTAATGAAATTTAATTTCTCTTTTTTAAACTAAAGATAATTTTTTTTTTAATTTAAATATTTTCTATCCTTATTCTGATTGAGTATTTTTCTATATTCTTAAATTGTATTTATGTAAAGAGAAAAAAAAAAAAAAAAAAAAAAATAAAAAATTAAGTTAAACGATTAAACAAAAAATTAAATAATAATAAAAGGATAAGTACAAATAAAAGAAATTATATTAACATTAAGAAATTATGGAGAAATGTATTGATGATAATAATATTATGAAAAATACTTAATGAAAAAAGATGAATTTTTAATTTTGTTTTGTTTTTGTTTTTCATTTGTAATACAATTTCTACGTATATGATGTATGTGTCTGTTTTTTAATTTTTTTATTTTTTTTAACTTTTATGTGATATTTTTCTAAAAAAAAAAAAAATTAAATTATTTTTTTTTTGTATACATAATATTTTTGTTGTTGTTATTAAATCTTCTTTTTTTTTTTTTAAATAAAAAAATATTTATTTTTTAAATTTCTTTTCTAATTTTTGTATGTATGTATTTAATTTAAATAATTCTTGTTTTGAATTAAAAAAAAAAAAAATTCAGATACTGAATTAAAAAAAGAAAAAAAAAAAAATAGAGAAGAAATTTAATTTTTAATTTTGTTTTTCAATTTATTATTTTTATTAAAATTTAATTTTTATGACCCTGCAACTGATGATGACATTGGTTGCGGACCTCTGGGTCGTATCATCATAATAGCTTTCTTTAATGTATAATCCCATCCACGCCAACGGAACCAAACAATACCTTGACGTGCAGTTAAATCTTGTGGATCATGTAAATATAAACCATTAAGGCCTCTACCACATGATTTCCACCACCAACCACCCTAGAAATTGCAAAAAAAAAAAAAAACAATAATAATAAATTATTGAAAATTTAGGTTAAACAAAATTCTCAATGATTTTAGTAAATTTTACAGTTTGAAATTTAAGAGAAAAAAAAAACGAAAAAAGTGGATATATGCAAATTATATTTTTTTATTATTTACCTTTAGCATACTTGCACAATTCAATGAACTTCTATCGTTATCTCTGTTATATGTTGAGAATGGACTGTTATTTGAACCATACCATGGATCATTTAATGAATCACCGGCATTTCCTTCATAACCGTCAATTTCTAATTTATAATAATCAGCTTCTGAATGAATTTTGAAATGTGAATATTGTGCATATCTATTTAAAAAAAAAATAAATAAATAAATAAATGAACAAGAAAAATGAATAAATAAAACATAATAGAATTTTATGATTTCCTTTTGTTTTTTTAATTTTACCTTTTATTTCCTTCAAAATCTTCAAGTTCAACCCTTAATGCATAATCTTCATTATTTGTTAGCATATAAATATTTTCATTACCAAGCCAAAATTCTTTAGCTGGATCACCAAAACCATTCTTATAATCTGCCCAATCTCTATTGAAATTTTCTCTTGGTTCACCATAATCATCACGGCGTTGAATGACCTGTATGTAATAAGCACATTAGAAAAAAAAAAAAAAGAAAATCATAATTAACCGTTTATAATTTGAAAAAATAAGTGAAAAAAATAAAATTTATACACATATGAAAAGTATGAGAAGAAGTGGAAAAACATAATGATAATGAGTTAGGGAAATTCATCGCGTAAATTGTTAATAATTTTATTTTTATATGTAATTTTTTTTTTTTTGTCTTAATACAAATGTGTGGATATATGGAAAATTATATGTTTCTCTTCAAATGCAAAAAAATAAAAAAATCGTTAAATGTATAAACTCAAAATGCATTTGACTAATAGAAAATTAACAAATACGAGTACATGTAGACATGTTCATATTCTAATCAATTATTGAAGAGCATAGGAAATGAATTCTTCCGCCATCTTATGATTATCATCATCGTAATCATCATTATGATCATCATCAAAAATGGCAATAGAAAAGATTATGTAAAAATGTGTAGGTACATGATTCATACATACGAGAGTATATATTAATTGCACCGGTTGTCCTTAATTCATTTAAAAAAATATGCATAAAAGCACCAAATCATATCGGCTATGCAATAATGCAAATTATAATCAATATGTAATACTATATTATCATAGAGCAGTTATCTATAGAGTAGAGAGGTTCACTTTTATTCATAAAAATATTAAAAAACATATTCAACTTGTAAATTTATTTTTTCTTTTCAAATAAATAATTATATCTGAGCCTTCAATATATACATATGTATGTATGTAATGTAAATATTTTGCTGTTTGAGAAAGCAATTGGTATGTATTCCTTAAAATAGTATTTCAGAAAAATATATATATATTTTTTTTTTCAAATTTTAAAAATAATTTTAAAAAGTTTACAGGCTAATATGCATGTATGCAGTAAAGGGAAAGCTGTTTCTATATGATTTCCATAGAAAAGAGAATATATTTTTAAAAAGTGAGAAATTGAGAAAAATTTAGAGAATAAGAAAGAGCTTAAAACAGCTTTTAAGTTGGAGGCCAACTGTCTGTTACTATTTCAATATATGGGAATAATTAGTCTGTTATAAGAACTATATTGTCATTGATATTATACATACTACATACATATATGTAGAAAAGTATATAAGATTTTTTTTTTCCAGTAAATTCAAATAAACCAAAAATTAGATATTCAGTTAATAAAAAACAAAAGAAAAAGGAGGAAAATATTAAAATTTATTAACTTTTATTTTAAAATTTTGTTTGTTCTTTTAATTTTTTTGACATACCGTCCAACCACCATCAGCAATTTCTTGTTCACAAAACACTTTTAAGAACCAATATGTTGTACCACGAATTTGTAAATAATAAACACCAGATTGTCGCATACCAGCATTAAGAAGATCAACACATGAGAAACCCTGTAAATTAAAAAAAAAAATAAAAGGAATTAAAATAAAGATAAATTTTCATACACAAGAAATTTATTGAAAATTATTCAAAAAAAAAATAAGAATGAAGGACAACTTTAGAATTATTATTATGCAATTGACGCTCAATGCAATTTTTTTTGGAGATTCGAAGGAAAATTCTATGTATGCAAACATTGGAAACGGACAATTCTTTGTATTTTTTTTTTGTTTTTTCCGTGGACTTGATTATGATAAGTCGATTACAATTATTTGTAATGAAACCATAATAACAACAATAATAATAAAAAAGTGCTATATTTTATTCATAACCTATTTTCGAAGGACAAAATTTCATATTTAACAAAAGCTTTGTTTTGTATACGTATTTTCTTTTCGATTTTTATTTTCTCTGTTTTAAATCATAAATCATTTTTTAGAGGTCCCAAACTATATAGTATACTAAAATTCTAGCTTTAGTTTCAGTTCAATTTTTTACTATAGTATCCTTAATAATTTTTTTCATTGGACAAATGCTTTAATGTGACCGAAAGTAAGTACTACGACCTGAATAATAATTTTAGTTAAAAAAAAAGTTAGAGAAAAACATACAAAGGAAAACTAAATTATTAAAACAATATTTTTGATAAAAGTGTAGCATGAAAATTAAAAAATAATTAAAAATATAAAATTAAAAAAAAAACAAAAAAAAAAAAAATTTATTAAGTGCAAAAAATTGAAGAAAGCTTCACGTGTCCTAAATATAAATTACAAAATCAATACCTATGTAAATATGTACATAAATCTAAATTGTTAAAGAAAATAACTGAAAATGAAAATTATATCGCATGTCTTATGATAATGACTTATTCAAGTTTCACATCTAAATCTTTTGTTTTTTTTTTTTTAATACATTATATACACGCAAAACAAATGCGTTATTTTAATATTCACTCTTTTCAATTTTCTGGTATTTTTTTTGTTTTTTTTGGTTTTTTTGTTTACGTTTTTTTTATCATTTATTTACGATATATTATATATAAAATTTTGTTTTTCTTTTCTTTCTTTTTTGTTAATATTTTTACTTATTAAATTAATTTTTTATCGTATATATAGTATGTAAGTATTATATTATCAAGTAGATCAGTAGCAACACATAAAATTTAATATATATTATCTATAACAATTATAAATTTTTTTAATAATTGAAAATTAAATCATATATAGTATTATTATTATTCATGTACACATGCAGTGTACTCATAATTATTTTTTACATACTTACATATATATACAAAATATATATATGTATATATATATATATAAAAATGTATATAGCATATAATGTAATACATACACATATGTGGTATTTTTTTTTTTTTTAATTAAAAAAATTATAATAATAAAGTTTAAGAAAAATAATATTTGAAAAAAAAAAAAAAAATTGAAATAATTATGCAATAATGTCAACACTATAATCTACTGTGTATGTCATATAAGTTAAAAAATTGAAATTGCACTTAGTTGTTTTTAATTACAATAATTAAGAGCAATAATGCTAATTGAAGTTGATTTTCACTTCTAAATATATTTATACGCTATTTTGATTTTTATGCTCTAATAATATAGTACAAGTACAGGTAATTTTAATAGTGTATTTTTGTTAAATGTATAAATGTAATATATATACAAAAACATTTAGTACACAAAAGACTTCAAAAAAAAAAAAAAAAAAAAAAAAAAAAGAAGAAAAAAAATGTGTGCAAAAAAATAATACAAAATAGTTAGTTATAGTATATAGTTATTTTATACTCCTTTTTTACACATATGGACTAGCTATGCTGAAATTTTTAGCAAAACATTGCTATATTACTGTCACAGAGTAGTTATCTATAGAACTATATTGTCATTGATTACTGTTGTACTCTGGCGCTCCTGTTATAATGCACATAATATGTGCTACTGTGTACTTTTTGTACATAATATATGTATTATGTATTGTATATATGTACATAATGTATGTGTTTTATCTACATACGTATTTTATTTAATTTACTAGACTGTCTTATAATGTCTATAATACTTGCAATTTAATTAAATTTTCATTCAATTAAATGAAAGTACTGCTTCAATTTTTCGTTGTTGTTTTGTTATTATTATTATTTTTGCTTTTCTATCTTATTATTTTCTTATATATACAGGGTGTTGCACAGCTCGTGTGCCAAACTGTACATGGTGGTAGATCTCATGGGACGGAGGGATATATTCTCAATGGTTACCGAGATATTTGAGGTCAAAGAAACTTTTTTTTTCAAAGAGTAACCAGTTCCACTTTTCGCAACTTTCAATCCAAAGCAAACCAAACGGGACACCCTGTATATTTATAATGACATACATACATACATGATTACATTATTTGGAAAAATACAAAAGAATGTAGAAAATAAGAAAAAAAAGCATATCCATATATACATATGTACATATGTACGAGTACATAATATATTATGAATAAATGAAGGAGAAAAAATAATATAATTTTATATTTTTTCTCATGTCATAGACAATTATAACTAATTAATAGAAAGTTTAATATTAAAATTAATTTAATATGTATGTAGTGAAAATATGTTTTGCAACATTTTTTGTTTTTTTTTGTTTTTTTTTTTACAAACTAAAATAAACTTATTATTGAAATGTTTTTATTTTTTCTTTCTTTCTTCGTTTGTTTTTCTTCAAAATGATTCAGTTTTAATACTCTTCATATTCTATATTGTGGATTACTCGAATTACTCTAATTTTTGCTCTATGAATTCTGATTGCGTGATGTAAAAATGAGTTTTAGTACGAGAAAATAAAGGATTTTTGATTGAATTTATTAATAAAACTATTGTTTAAAAGTATTAATTCGATATCAGAATTAAAAGTGACCTAATAAACAATTCAATTTGATATGCAAATCAATAAATTTGATATGTAAATTATCATCAGAATTTATAATGCTTATGCAAACTAGCTACTTGTACTATCAAAATTTCTCAAATTTCTGTTAAAATTTTCTATGTATTGTATGAAAAATATATAGAAAAGAGAATATATTTTTAAAAAGTGAGAAATTGAGAAAAATCTTTAGAATAAGAAAGAGCTTAAAACAGCTTTTAGGTTGAAGGCTAAGCTTTGTAATTGGAGGCCAACTGGCTGTTATCATTTCAACATATTGGAATAATTAGTCTGTTATAGAACTATATTGTATATACAAGATTTATGAAACTTTTCAAAAGTAAAATTTCTAATTTATTTTTTTTTTAAAAACATTAAATAATTACAAAACAAAAACAATGATTGAATTATATTAAAAAACGTGAAAAAGAATATAATAAATTATTAATAATATCTTTTTTCTTCTTTTAATTGCTAAATTATCTATATGAATAAAACGCACCATATCATCAAGAGACATGAGTTATGATGATTTATTTTTCTTATGTACGAGTATATCTACCTAATTTTTTTATTATTCCGTTAAAATTAATACAATGTACATATGTAATATATGTCGTGTTAAATACTCTTGAAATTAAACAATAAATAAAACAACAACAAAAAATTATTATTTTTTTCAACATATTATTAAAATTTGTTATATATTATGCAAAAATTATATGGTCTGCATAATAGATTCACTATTATTATCAATTTCATTATTTTTTCGCTTTTTTAATAATCGTATAGCACCTTTGATAAATTTTATAGATATTCATTTGAATACATGCAATAACAAAAAAAAAAAAGAAAAAAAAAGACGTTTTGTTATGAAAATCATAAAATTAAAACAATAATAATATGTAATTTGAAAATAAATAAGTAATAAACAATAAATTCTGATTTGCAATTGGTAATTATTTTAAAATAAATATTATGTGTACATACTTTTTTTTTCATATACATATTTTATGATAATTCTAATCGCTATTTATAAGCAAATTTACTATTTTTTCATGATAATTTTTATAAAAGTTTGCTGAATTATTTTTATAGCAAAATAAAAAATTAAGTTTATCGGTAAAAGCAAAACATAAAAAATCCATCCGTTGAAAACACATCCTTCTACCTTTTTTTTTTTTTTTACTTGTGGTTTTTGGCTTAGTACGTGGTTTTTTCTCCAAACACACAAACACAAATACATATATGTAATATCTAGCCAAAATGTTGAAATTTAAAAAAATTTACTAATCAGAGTTTCTTTTGTATCTCATAAACTTTTTCTTCTCTTCATTCATTCATTTTATCTTTTTCGTTAGTTTTTTTTTTTTTATTTTTTTTTTTTTCAAAAATTCATTCATAAAAAATTTTTTCTTTTAACCTTCTTTATTTTGTTTAATATTATTAATATATTGCCTTTTGCTTTAAAAAAAAAAACTTGTGAGGTCTTTCATATTACATTCATTTTGATTTTTTTTTTTTTTGGTTTTGAATTTTAACCGTTTTTTTTTTTTTTTTTTTTTTTTTTTGTAAAGTAATTATAAACTGATCAATCAGAATGGTGTTCAATCAGTCAATAGAATGATCTACAGTGTCGATGCATGTACTTGCAATTAATTTTCATTCAGATTAACTTCATGCAGTTAACACACATTTATTAAATAAAAACAAGACAAAAGAACAGCATAGTAAACAACAACAACATAAAGATAATAAAAATATAAAATTTAAAAAAAAAAATAATAAATAAGTAGAAGAAATATGTATATTTATAAAGATAAAACAAAAAATAACAAGAAAATGCACATCATTCACATATGTATATTTAAATAAAATCTTACTAAGTCTCGTCGTTGCTGTTGTTGTAATCATAATATACTATGCTGCCGGTTATAACAGCATCTTTACATTATAATATTATATTCATGGTCCCGTCATCACAAAAGAGAGTTTTATAGTTTGATATTAATGAAAGATGATGAAGATCACTAAGGTAATTATTCGATTATGAACATAGTTGTTGAATTTATTTACCTATTTATATATTTTTTTCTATTCACAGATAGTCAGAGGTATGTACATACATATGTATGTCAATGTATATGCTTTTATCTACTATATTACAGATAAGTTTATGTACAATTATTAAATTGTATTGATTCGTATTTTATTTGATCAAATTGAAAAGAAGCTCACAAAAAATGCATTTAATTGTTCATAAAATTTTAGTGTATGAGAATAATCATTAAAATCAATTAAATCAATTGTATCAACGATTAAAAAAAAAAAAATTAAACAATCAATTGACAAAATATTTTATCAATAATTTAATGAATCGGAAAATTACTTTAAAAATATATTAAATCATACAAGGTGAAAAAACTATACATACTACTTACATATGTAGTATGTACTTTTTAATGTTTGTGAGTATTTCATGTGGAAAAAAAAATTATTTAAAAAAAAAACATATCTAAATTAAATTTAAAAATAAAAAAAAAAATAACTTAATGAAGGCTAAGAAATAAAATTATTTCAATTACAAATTATTTGTGACTTAAATTATTGCAATGTAACATTGAAAATTCTTCATTTGAAAATAATTTTTTTTTTCTTTTTTTTTTTATAAATTTTTGATTGTAAAATCATTTTTATACTCTTGAAATACAATTTACTCAAGATTAAAAATGTTTTTAATATTTTAAGATTTTATTCTTGAATTAAAAAAAAAAAAAAATGGTATTTTTAATACTAATTCTAACTTTATGTATAGGTATTTTCTTCATTATGTATGGTGAGAAGTTTTATCTAGTATTCGAGAAAAATCAAAATCTTTTTATTTTGTTTTAAGATTAGTTTTATCTCCTTTTTTTTTACAGCAATTACATAATTGTATGAACATAGAGTAGTGCATTAATTTCAAGCCAAAATTAATTTCTATTTTTATATGTATTACACGTATAACAGAAGAAAAAAAAAATCATTTTCATTTCTAATTATTATGAACTAAATTGTATTTATATAAATATTCACCTGTATAACTGTCAAGTATACCATTTATTTAACAGATAACTTTACAATTCTTTTTTTTTTTTATTTCAAAAATTCATTTTGAAATGTTTTACGAAAGAATTCAAAAAATACCATAAAAAAAAAAACCAAAACTATGCTATATATTTAGTTTAAGTACAAAAAGAAAAAGATAAATGAAATAAATAAATTGTAGTCAAGTAGAGTATCTATATTACATACATACATGTTTTGTACAGAAACCTATATGATTTTACAAAATAAAAAATTATATGTATAGACAATTTATCAAGTACATACTGTAGTAGACTAAGAAAAGAAGAATGACATTCGATCAGACCGGGAATCGAACCACGGAATTTTGCCTTTCCGGAGCAATGCTCTTACCATGTCATTCGCTGTTCTTAATTAGTTACTACTTCTTAATCACTGATGAAGAATACTTAAATATCTTACAATACATTATTCGTGATAGTAACATAATACACTCTTTATATGAATTTTATTCAATATTTAAAATTAAATTTAAAAAAGAAATAAATAAAACAATAATTTTTTAGTAGTTATCAGATATTTCTATACAATATGTTCCTTCGATTATATCACCATCAAAAGCTATAAAAAAAAAAGTGAATTTAAGATAAAAATTGTAAATATGTATACAATAAAAAATAGATAAATAAAAATGACATTTTATAGTCTTAAAACATCAATTTAATTCAAAGGATTTTATTTCATTTTGTTTTTTGTTTTTCTTTTTCTATTTTATTCAAAAATTTTATTTTGTGAAAGTAAAAGTGACCAATACGTTATAATGTGATCACCATTATGAAATTTTTTAATGGATTTATTATAACAAAAATATTTTTCATATATAAAATAGATAGATATATACTTATGTATGCCATGTAATATTTATAATATATTGTATATACAATAATAATATGTGATTATAATCCATAAATATTTTCTCAAAAAATATTACATAAATTTATAAACTAAAATATCTTCGGCACATGGTATACTACACATAATGTATCTGTGTTTAACCGCCCCTTATTCAATTCAACTTTTTTTTTTTTTTCTTCTTCGTCTTTTTTGCTTTTCTTTAATTTGTTATTATTACTTTTTATCATATTAAAATGTACACTTTCCTATCTAGTTTTATTAATATAAAATACTATAATATGTGACATAGACTTTTCATTCATATTGGCGATTATATATTTTATCTTTTATTATTATTATTATTTTTTTTATGATATGTATATATAAACTATCCTCTTGTACAATGATACATGTATGTATCCAATCTCTGTAACTATATAAATAAACTATACCATAATATTATCTCAATATATGTATATAGTATATATTGATAAATTTTATCACGTTGTTTCTATGTATATACATACATATGTATGTATGTATAGAATGGATTTTAACTTAAATGTATCTATATCTTTTTTGAATAATAATAAATACAAACTAAATGCAATTCATTAATTATAAGTACTTACAAAACGTTTTTTTTTTTTCTCTTTTCTTTTATTTTATTTTTTCTTTTGCTTCAAGAATATCTCTAAAATATTTATAAAACAACAAGTGGAGTATTATAAAAAAAAAAATTTGATATATGTATTATAATGCGACAAGATTTCACATATTATAACTTTCTTTTATATTTTACATAAACAATATATTTAAAAAAAAAAAAAAAAAAACAACCCATATAAAAATATAATTATATGTATGTACTATATTATGTATACAGTATGTATTGCATTGTGTGTAAACTACACCTTTAAAAATGTAATTCAATCAATTTATCAGAAATAAAATCATATTGGATTGGTTCCTAGCACGAAATCATACAATCATGCTGTGTTTTTGATAATTACAATAAATTGTGTCTTCATTGATAAAAATTATGAAAAAAGATATGAAAATAGTAGATTTAAAAAAAAAACAAAAAATTTATGTACAATATCTGTATATAGGTATACACAATTTTTTTTTTACTGTTTATATGTAATAATAATATGATCGAAAGATTTTAGATAAATTTGCAATATATGAAAGATTGTAACCAAAAAAAAAAAAAAATACAAAAAACAAAATTCACTTAAAATAAAAATGATAAACAAAAATAACAAAAATTTGAAAAAAAAAAAAAAAAAAAAAAAAAAAAACTACATTTAAATCAGATATGAAGCACACATGTATTTTATACTTTAAGTGATAACGACAGATATTTTATGTGAGTTCTTGTTGCATTACATGATGTTATACAATAAAAAAAATTAAAAAAAAAAAGTTAGAAAATAAAATAAATATAAATGATATCAAACATACATGTTAAATGAAATTATCATAAGGATATATTATGATAAAATATTTTTAATTGGAAATAAAATTGAAAAAAAGGCTTATATTTAATTTTTTTTAACAACTATAGACAAGTCATAAATACGTGTATGATACTAAGTATTTAAGAAGGAAAAAAAAATACATATTTTATTATGTATGTAATATGTAAATGTAGTGTATTATACTTACTTTGACATCTTTTAATGTTAAAATATCTGTAGAGAATGTTGTATTCACAACAGATGGTTTATTTTTGACACTTGGAAAAATTATACCACCTTTTCGTGATACTGGTTTTGATGTTGATGTATTTTGTGATTGTGGTGTAGGTGAACTTGGTGTTACAGTTGTTGTTGTTGTTGTACCAACAGTTGTTGAAGATGGTGCAACAGATGGATATGTTGTTGTTGGTAATGGTTCTGTATAATCTTCAATAACTGAATATCTATATAAATCAGAAAAATAAAATAAACGATTTTTTCTTTAAAAAAAATGAATAATCAAAAATTGGAAAATAATTAAAACTAAAATTTTACCTATTTGGATCATATTCAACTAAACGATCAATTGTTGGATCCATTAATAATTCAGCTGGTACTGGACGTTGTGCTAATATTGATACATCATCTTCTTGTTTTTTTAAACGTTTCTCAACCATATCTAAATTTTCAATAATTAAATTTGTTTTTGTTTTTAAATCATGATGTACTTCACCAATAGCACGTTCTTGACGTTGTGTTTGTGTTAATAATTCATCAGATTTTGGTAATAAATCATCAACAGATGATTTTGTACCAACAACAACATTCCATACTTCATCCATTTTTTCAGATACAGATACAATTGGTTTAATTTGTCTAACTAATGTATCAATTTTACTAGATTTAATTAATTGTGGCGGTTTTATTGTTGTTGTTGATGATGTTGATGATGAATTTATATTATTATAATTATTATTTACATTTATACTATGATCATAATGATGATCAACAACAGCATCATGTATATCATTCATCATACGTAACATTCTTCCAACATTATCTGATACAATATTTATATGAAATTGTAATTTTTTATCAATATTATCTGTTGTTTGACGTAATTGTCCAATTTCAGTTGTCATATGATTCATAACTTCTGCATTCATCGCTTTTGTTATTTCAATAACATTCATACTAATTGGTTTTTTTTCACTTGCTTCAGCATTAATATCATCAACAGGTAAAAAGTTATTATCAATTTGATTTTTTAAACCTTCCAATTTTAAATCAATATCGCTTACTTTTTGATCTAATGATACTAATCTACTGTCCAAATTAGATGATGTACGTGGTGTACGTGCACCACCACCATCACTACCATTTGGTGAATCCGTTAAGTCATATGATATTTTATTATCAAGATTACGTAATTTTGTTATAACTGCATCTGTTTTTAATATATTATCACCGACTCTATTATCTAATGCTTCTACACGACGCATTAAATGTTCAACTGCTTTATCTAAGTTATCTATTCTTTTTAGCTTACCCTCTAATGTTGATATCACTACTTCGAATATATTTAAAAGTTGTTGTTCTCTGAAATCAGAAGAAAAATAATTTACTCAAAAAATTTTCTTTTAATTTTCAATTAAATTTTATGTCAAACTAAAAAACAAAACTTTTTTACAAAATTAGAAAATAAGAAGTTAATCGTGGTATTCTTAATTAATCATTCAAGCTTCTTTTCACGATTTTTTCAAATCATATCATCGCATACTTTGTACCACATGAATGAATTATTGAAATTATGTAGATATAGATATGTCTTACATACATAACTTACATGTGAATATATGAATACACACATACATATATAATGTGATCATCAAAAAATAAACAAACAAATTATTATTTTTATGTGAAAAATAATGAAAACCTGTCAGATTCATAACATTTTGATTAACACCATTAAAATTCAAAGTTAAAAAATTGAATTAATAATTTTGTTTGATAATTTTTAACTGATGCATAGCATACATACAAACAAACATACCTACTATAATTTATGTGCATTTTTTTTGTTTTTTTAATCATGATTATTTTGACAAGTCAATTTTTTTTTTCTTAAATAAAATTTAAGATTTTTTGTTTTCTTGTTGTTTTTGTAAATATTTTTACGAAAAATTATATATCTATGTATGTCTAATTAATTACGAAAGATAGAGATGTCAGAATATACTTTCGATTATCCTTGTTTGTTTTATAGTATTTTTAAAGAGAAACATTTATATCTAATTTTGTATCTTATTTATTTGAAAGTAGTAGTATAAATTAAAAATATACATACATATATGCTCTGTTACAATTAATTTTCATGTTACAATTACCTAACTTTTGTTAGATTGCATTCGATACCTTTGTTGTTTTCTCACAATCTTTTGCTTTTTTTAAATGTCAAAATCTAGAAAAATTTATATACCCAGACAAATTATAAATAATAATTTCAAAGATATATGTAGAAACAATAATAGTACATTTATATAGGATAATTGATTCAAAATTCTTATTTTGGAAAATACATCTTAAAAATATATTTACACAGAGCCTGGTCTTGTTTTTTCTATCAGTAAATTAATATGTATGTACCTACTTTACAAAGCAGACCATAATCAAAAATATATTTTAAAAAATATCTTAAAATTGAAAAATTAAATTCAAAAGAAGCATAAATCAAAAAATAAAAAATAAAAAAAAGTTAATGTCAAGAAATTATCTATACATAATATATACCTAGTACCTAGATATTCAATATATTCTGTATGAACTATCATCATACATTTACAATGAATGAAAATTAAAAATTGACGAGAACATAAAAAATAAACAAATTAAATTAAATTATAAAATAAATGAAGTAAAAATTTTTAGGCTTTTTTATAATGTAAGTAGATACCAGATAGATGTATCTGCGTATATGTGTGTTATTTTAAAATGTAAATTTTTGTTACGTTTTGTCTATAAAATACATATTTCATACATACAGATAGCAATTTAAAATGTTAATTGAACTACTTGTGATTATTATAGGCAGGTGATTTGTTCTACATAATGATTAAAAACTTACTGGTTTTTTAGCGATTATATATGGTATCTGTATAGGTACAATGAATATCTACATATAAGAGTATAAATTATACATATATGTAGATATTTGGTTTTCTTTAAAGATTTTCAAATCTTAAATGTTGTAAAAATCAAAATAATTTTGTTTTATTTTTTTGACGTTTTCTATTACATTGATAGATTCATAAAATTTATATTGAAAAACCCTTTTCTTTTTGGATGTTTTCAATAATAGATAATTAGAATTTTAATACAATTAAGATCAGGTTATCGAACAATTAATGAATTAAATGTATAATGGCTAAATAACATATCTACGAGTATCTAAATAGTTAATAAAAAAATATGTATGTACCTATATATCCATGAAAATTTACTTTAAAACAAAAATATACATATTTATGTAGATATTTTGTATAATATATTACATAATAAAAATCTATAATATTTCTATTTTTCAAATTTTATAATATGGTATTTTTATATGAATTATTTTCGATTAAAATGAATTTAATCTACACCTTTTCAAAACTGAGATCTGGAAACGGTTAATATTGTGCATAAATTTCTTTGTTTTGAAAATTAATTTCATTTAGCAAAGTATGATTAATAACAGAAGGTAACAGGAGAAAAACGGTATAGTTTCATTTCTCTTTAAATACTTTTTATTTTGCAATTTCAATTCTACTGAATCTACAAACAAATATTCTGATGAAACTCTTACTCTCGCGGAATCATACTTTTTAAGATACGAAGACATATATACAACCATGTACATTTGTAAGACATTCACGGATGCTTAAAGCATTTTTTTTTTTTTTCAGAATATATAAAGTGGCTGGAACTGGAAAAAAATGAACACCAAAAGAAGGTCAACCTAAAGATACTTAGATGACATTGAAGATGATGTCAGAGAACTTTGAATGCATGATACTATTGCAAAGTGAAGACGCAAAATCATGATATTTAGAGGAGTGAAAGTCAAGGCTCATAATACTCATGACAATGAAATCTATTAAAATAAAATTATCAATCACTATTAAGTTTTTTTTTTTTCAAATGTGACTTTAATTTTCCGGTTATGTTTTCTTGTTTGTTAAAGAAAAAATTTAAGGAAAAGTTTTTTTTTTTTTTTTGACGAATAGAAAAAATCATATATTTTAGGAAAAAACTACTATTACCTGTATTTTAAGAT
Source organism: Bombylius discolor (assembly GCA_939192795.1). Taxonomy (NCBI): domain Eukaryota; kingdom Metazoa; phylum Arthropoda; class Insecta; order Diptera; family Bombyliidae; genus Bombylius; species Bombylius discolor. Next base: position 31,030,310 of record OW584243.1, on the reverse strand, counting down.
ATTTTATAGAAAGTATATGTGATTGAGATGAAGACTATTGATGTATCGAAAAAGTATGAAAATTTTCATTTTGAAAAAAACAAGTTAGAAAATAAACGCAAACAAATTTCTAAAAAACAAAAATGATAATCAAAAATTAAAGTGCAAAAAAAAAATTTTATATATTGGAATTAAACATATTATTCGTGTAGGTACCATACCGATAATAATTAAAATAATAGGGTATCTTTTTCTAACTACTTTTTTTAACATTCCTAGTTAAGTAAAACGAAAGTTGACATGAAAACCAGTTATTTCGGCGATATTACAAGAAATATTGCAGCTGTTTTTAGCTGTTGCGGCTGCTGTTTATATTAATGAATTTTGAAAAAAATTAATAAAAATAAAAATATGTCCTACTTATATTTTATTTTTTACTTGAATTTTTTTGACTTGTACATACATACATAAGTAAAGGTTATCAAACTATTAACTTGTCTTAACTTATTAGAAATATGAAACTTACATTTTATAAATATGGAAATTATAATCATACACAGAGAATCTATGTATCTATTTATGTATACGTTTTTTTTTTTTTTTTGTTAAAATTGAAATCATTCATATGTATGTACAATATCACACTGTTACATTGTGTACGGATTCTGTATTAAAGCTACTTGAAAAATGAACTCTAATTGCATCAAAGATAGATAAATATTTGATAAATCATATACATAAGTATGTGTATGTACATACGAGTATATATGTAATTAATATTTGTTAAAGATAAGGTCATGAAAACTTTTACTTTTTTCTTTCATCATTATCATGAAAAAGTATCATCAAAATCCATTTATATAATGGCAATGATGTAGTCTGTAGTGATAACAAATATGAGTAATAGAAAATTTTTCCTCCATGCCAAAAAAAAAAATTTGTTTTCCTTTTACATAGTAATAATAAAAAAAAAAACATAAAATAAAAATTTAAAAAAAAAATTACTTATGTAAAATAAAATTTTATATTACAAATTTCAAAATGAAAAAATAAAATCTATAAAATTGATGCTTCCGATTAATGTACATACATATCCTCACAGCTGGAATTATTATGTTTAAGTGCATTTATCACATATTAAAAATTGTCACATATTATGTGTTTATTTTTTTTTTTTTAACTTCTGTATTTATTTAACTGTTTTTCTCTTCATCATATTCTTATGTGTACATGTTTATTATTATTTTTTTATTTCTTACATTTATTGTTACTTTTCATGTTTTTCTTCTTTTATTTTTATTTAAAAATGTGAAAAAAAAAATATATATATGTATGAAAAAACATTATCATTTTATAGATGTGTTTGGTACACAAATCTTTTATTACAACTTTTATCCGTTAAAATATCTTCATCATAATCATCACCACACATCTATTACAAAATGAGTATCTTTAACACTATTTTGTCACATCGATTTTTTTTTTATATTTACATATAAACTGTATTATCACATATTTTAATTTAGTTTTTTTTAAAATAACATATTTAAAATGTGTGTGGTTTTTAGTTTTTTGTTGTTGTTTTTTTCCACTTTGTTAAAAGTGCTTTAGATACTTGTCTAAACAAAATTGCATACCGTTTATAATGGGAGTTAACTCTCATGGATAAAAAAAACTTCCAAAAATGAAAGGTAGAATATTTTGTAGGAGATTTGAGTATTCTTCATCAATGATTAGGTAGTAACTGAGAACAGCAAGCGACATGGCATTCGGTATCTCAATGGTTTAAGAGTATTACCCCGGAAAGGTGAAGGTCCGTGGTTCGATTCCCGGCCATTTTTCATGTTTTTCAGTTACTACAATTTTAAATGTCATCTTTAAAAAAAGGGTTAAGAAAAAAAAATACAAGTAGCATTTTATTGAGATTATATTATGTCAATATAATTATTGAAAAATTCTTGCATCATTTTAAATACTTCTTTTCCTCTATTTATTCATTTATACATTTTTTCGAAGAAAAAAAAAAGCAATATTGTATAAATACAAGAATTATTATTGTAACTACACATAAATAAACATTTTCAAAAAAACAATTTCAATTAAAATCGTCTTGCACAAATTGGCGAAAAATATTTCTTTTATGTATTTTGTTTTTTTGAACAAGAAACAAAAAGTTGTAATAAAAGCTTTTGTCAAGAATATTAAGCTAATTTATTGTGTAATTTAAGTTTTATTTACTTGTTTTAATTTTATTTTTACAAAAAAAAAAAAAAATCAAAAACAAAAAATTAAAACATTTTATTTTGTCCTAATTTTTTTCTTCTTCTTCTTCTCTTTGAATTTTTTATTCAACATCATTTTTATTTTTTCTGCATTATTATTTTTTAACTATAAAACTTCAATAATGATCCAATTCCAATAATCAACAATCTGATTTCTTCATTCAATTAATCTTGTTTTCTACATTCATGTGTGGATATTATGTAACGCGTTATCTTTAGGCGATTCAAAAATTTTTTTTTTGTTTTTTTTTTTTTTTTTTAAAGTACGATTACCATTTTGTCCTTCAGATTTTTTTTTTTCGGGTGCAAAAATCAATTATATAATATAAATATTGGATAACACACGAACGGTTTTTTTCACATTAAGACAAATTTATTACGAATACAAGAGAGAATATGCTACACACATGTAACCACTAATCACTATATAATTTTCATTTTAATGATTTTGTGACGAAGATAACCTCAAATGGAAATAATTTATTTTTAAGTTAACATGATAATAATTTAAGAAAAAAAAAGAACACAAGAAAAAGAGTAAAGAAACCAATAAAATTTAAAAAAATATATATATCTATCGTAGTTAAATAGTGTCCGAGAAGCGTGCAAAATTCTACTTACTTATTTTAATTTTTTAATTAAAAAAAAATTAATACCAGAGGAAATAAATCAATTTTCAACCTTCAAGAATTTGATTTTAGAATGGAACAAAAAAAAAACAAAAGAAGTTTTATGATCAATCAATGAGTATGTGAAAAAAAAAGAACTAATTTTTTTTTTTTTTTTTGCTTTAAAAAGACCTTATCAAGAATTTTTCAATTCTTTAAATTTTAACGACCTTCAAGGTAATACTTGTTGCTGCTTCGGTTCAATGACAGCAATGACAATATAGTTCTTATACCAGACTAATTATTTCCATATATATTGAAATAGTAACAGCCAGTTGGCCTCCAATCTAAAAGCTGTTTTAAGCTCCTTCTTATTTTCAGGATTTTTTATTAATTTATCACTTTTTAAAAATATATTCTATTTTCTATCTATATTCCATACAATAAAAAGAAAATATTAACAGAAATTTGAGAAGTTTTAATAGTTTTAACTCATCACAAGTAAAATAACACAATCATTCTCATGGTTCTCATTACAATATACAGAGTCGAATCATATATCATATACCATACATAGAATTTGGTTCAGTATAAAAATTTAACCAATTTGTATGAGAAATTAAAGATATAGGTTTTGAGGGTATATTTCTAGAAGAAGAAGAAGAAGTATACAAGTAGCTAATTTGGATATGATCACATTTATAAATTCTGATGATAATTTACATATAAAATTTGATCGTTTATCAGGTCAAATATAATGATATAAAAATGATACTTCTAGAAAATAATTTTTTTAATAAATTCGATCAAAAATTCTTAATAATAGATAACTGCTCTGTGATGACAGCAAGTTAAAATTATTACAGATAAAAATAATCTGATGTTTTTTTGGAAATCTATAGTAGTTGTTGTTTTATTTTTCACTTTTATTAAAATCTATGGGATTTTACAAAATTCTAATACATATGCAGAAATTTATAAATAGTCTATAATTTTACCCTAATCTTATGTGAAAATTACAAAAAAAAATAAAAATACAGTAATTTTTTGTTGTTGTTGAATACAAGTTGCACATTATAAAAATGTATTGCATGTAAGTTATATATTTTTTTTTTCTCTCTTAAGAAAGAATTATACATACATATATAATTTAAATAAATATATATAAGTAGTATAGTACATATGCGTATAATAAATTACTGAAATACTTTTCATGCATAATGTGACATGAAATATGTTAATTCGAATTTAAATTGCGATCATTTTGTAATTACAAATATGTGTGATGTGGTAAGAAGAAAAAAAAAAAAGTAAAAAAAAAACATACACACATGAATTAAAGTATCTATACAAAAAATAATAATAATTTAAGAAAAAAAAAAAAAAAACTAATTTTTACATAACACTTACGTGTATTTATAACATTTATGCATATTAAATATATCACATGCCCATTTATAAAATTTTTGAAAATCAAAAAAAAAATATATATATATATGTATATGAAAAGAATGAAAAAAAAAAAAAAAAAAAAAAAAACACACACACACACAAAATGAAACATACTGTTTAACCATATTGACGACCAAATTAATGCAATATAAGTTACGTGTTGAATAGATTGAAAAAAAAACAATCTTTTCTTTTTAAAATTTTTTATATCCATATTTATGCGTGCTTATAATTTTTGTGTAAAAGAAGAAAAAACTATCATCAATATATTATAATTAAAAATCTATTTCACAGGGTGTTTTATTTATAAGAATATTCAATTTTGAACAACTACTGTAATAACTCTAAAATATTCTATGCACATTAATGACCATCCTATTTTAAAAAAAATATATATTTTATTATTTAATATTTTATAAAATAATATATATCTATACATATACATACATGTTAACTAATATTTGTACAGATAGAGAAGGTGATATAGAACCAATTAAAATATGCAGAATTTTCACATTTAAATTTAAATAATTTGGTAGGCGAGAATGTTACAATAAATTATATATATATGTATGTATATGTCGTTCTATAATAAATTCTCGCAAAAATGTTTTGATATATAGAAAAAATTTTAAAAAAATTGTTGTTGTTTTTAAAAAAAAAAAAAAAAAAAAAAAAAAGCGGTATAAGTAGGTATATGCACAAAAACAGAAACTATATGTGTGAGACTATATTTTTTTGAAAAATACGAGGCCAAAAGGCAACTGTTCGATTTCATGGACCCAGGGGTCGAACTGTGAAGTTATCTCACATAAAATATTAATATGTAATGAAAATATATAAATTATTTTAGAGAAAAAAAAAAAACGTAAATATGTCACCTATTTTCTGCATGTTTTTTTTTTTTTTCATTTTTATAACAATCAAAAAAACTTTAATTGATGTAATCTGAAAAAATGGACTAGAAAATTTTTGTAATAATATTGTTAAAAAAAAAAAAACTACTTTTTCTACTCATACGTGTATTGATTTTAGTTTAATTGTTTTTTGTACTTTTCAAGATTTTTTAAAATTTAAATTTTTTGCTTTGTGAATTTATATATATATATTTTTTTTTAAATTTTTATCAATTTTTAAAATTAAACTATTTCCAATTAAATAAAAAATTATTGAAATAGTGTGTAAAAATTAAAACAAACAGTTTTAATTACATAAAATTAATTTAAAAAAAAAAAAAAATTTTTCAAATAATATTGAAGATAATTTATTACTATTAGGTACTTTTTATTTTGTATTTTAATTTTTTAATAATAATAATGATGTGATTTAATTCATTAACACAATAATTTAAAACATATAAAGAGATACACTTTTAATCTATGAGAAGGCAATTAATGATCAATATTTATTGAATTTGATTTTTTTTTGTTTTTTTGCAATGTTGTTCTAATTTTCTTTTTTCTTTTTTTTTCAAAGAGCATTTTCGATAACCACTGGTTATCTAACATTCATAGTGAATATGACAATTTTTTTTTTATGTAGATATAGTTTATGTTGTATTTAAGAAAAATTTTAAATTTAAATTATTTACAAAATTTTTCATACAAGACATGTGTTTTTGATATAGGTATAATAATAAATTTTCGAAAATGCCCGCATAATCAATGATAGTTTAAGTTAACTTTCTGAAAATGGTATTACACAGAAATAATATGTACATATCTCTGTATCTTGTATTTACAATAAATTTTTTTTTTTTTTTTTATAATTACATAAATAAACATTTTTGAAATTGAATTGTGTTTTACAAATTATATTAGATACACAACATTTCATAGATTGCATTATTTTTGATTATATTTTTTTAAATTTTGGAATACATTTTATGTATGTATGTATGTGCAATATTGATAGTAATACTAATTTGAATTAAATTAAATCATTGAGAATGCGTTATTACTTCGTTTTTTAAGATGTATAATACATACACTTGTTTTCTTTACATGATTGTTCATTGTAACAATAATTCATGTTTAATTTATTTTCTATTAATAATTTTTTATTTTTTGTATAATATTGTTTGGTAACTAGTTCATGTGAGTATTTTTCACACATACTACCCATACATATTATCTATATGGAATATTTTCTTGTTTTTTATCTATTTTCAATTATGTTACAATTGAAAGTATATCTACAGAATTTGTTGAAAATATTTTATATATATGTATATGTATTTTTCCCTTTTATAATTAATGTGTTTTTTTTTTTTTCTCACTTTTTGTATGCCATATTGTAGAGAAATTTCTCTTTTTCTTAATGTTATTTTAATTTTTTGTATTTTGTGTGTTTTTTTTTCTTTTTTGCTTCCTTTTATCAAGTTTCACATGTTATGTAACATTCTAATAAATGTGATGTACCTACATAAGTATTTCTTTTGAAGAATGTGTTACGCGTGATGTTATTCCTTTTGTGAAAGATATTAATTATTAAAAAATGTACCTAACGTCTGTGTACAAAAATTACGTTTATTTTTTTTTTATTATTATTATTATTTTTTTAACACACATCGAAATGTACAATGACGAAGATGTACTTTACAAATGTAAAAATGTAGGGTGTTTTCAAAAACTGAAAAATATGGTGTTAACTTTATGATAAAATAATCTCAGTGTAGATTTTAAAATCTTCTTAAGGATCTCTGTTGAAATTAAAAGCAAACTGAATATCTTTTCAATTTAATTTTTATCGCATTTTGTTTTTGTTTTATTTTCATATTTCAAATTTCATAAAATTAGCTAATAATAAAAAATGAACTAAAATTTTATAATAGTTTCTTTCTATTAAAAAATAAAAAATTAAGTAACTTGCATATCGTGAATTTATTATTACAAAATATTCATCTTTTATGAATATAAAATTTTTTTATTTGAAATAAATAAAAAAGAAAAAAAAAGAGAAAATCAAAATTCGCAAAAATAACATAAAATATTGTATAATAAATTATTTCTTAAATTTTGCAACGCATTGAAAAAAAAATAAAAAATAAAAATATGTAGGTAAATCTATACTCAAATTAAAAAAAAATAAATAAAAAAGAAAAATATTTTTAAAATACAATTTTTTTTCTATTTTAAATTTCTACCTTTTAGCACACATTGAAATAAGAATTGACAAATTAGGTTTATAGAAAAATATTATATAAAATACTATTTTTGGTCTTATAATCTATTTTAAATATTTTTATCATTAATTTTATCAATCAAAAAAATTTTTATTTAATATAATTTTATTTTTGTTTTGTTAAAAATATACAGTGAAAGATAATTCCTTGACAATCTTTAAGATATTATAAATAAAATACATTTAAGTGAGAGGAAAAAATAAACAAATGAGGAAAGATGATTGAGTTGAGTACTAAAATATATCGTGTGTTTGCTTATAAATGAAATGCAATAGATTTTATCTATAATATCTAGTAAAAAATAAAAAATAAAAATATATACATATACATATATGTGTATAATTATAATAATCAATCAATTGACAGAGTTATCTGAAATTTATTTCAATGGAAATAAATTTTATATGTTGGTTAAATATATTTACGTTTTTTTTTCTTAATTTATTTGTTTTAAGATTTCATTTAGATTTATAGCAAAACAGAAAAGTATTATAATGTAAATAAATAATAAATTATATGTACAATATTAATTGTATTATAAATTTTAAATAAAATTTATTATCGAAACAATTTTTTTAAATAATGTATAAACAAAAAATGTAAAAATTTGAAAAAATAAAAAATAATTTGAATAAGATACTTTTTTTTTTATTTTTTTTATTTTCTTCAAATTTTTTATAAGAAAAGCTTTTATTTTTAAAAATTATAATCAGAATAAAACTCATTATTCCAATCATAACTTTATTCTATTTAGAACTTCATTGAAACTAAAAGATATTAAAATTTACATAAAACAAAAGATTTAGACGTGAAACTTACATTTTAATTTTTGATGTGTGATCTTGAAAAAAAAAGTACTAGTTTTGTTGTAATACTTTTTTTAAAGGTCAAATTCTGTAACATGTTTTTCTTTTTGTTTTTTAAGAAAAAGGTTTTTTTTCTTCGTATTTTCACATATACTTTTTTTTTAGTTGTTGTAAATGTTGCTCATTTCCTTTACAAATTAAAAATGATAATCATGTGAAAATTTAATTATTATTTTCGTTCAATAAGAAAAAAAATTAAAAATTGTAAAAAAAACAATATAATTGATTTAAAAAAATTCATTAAAAAAAGTATGCTTTTTTCTCTATTTTTCTCACTGTTGCAAGATCAATTTTATTTTAATCATTTCACTTTTATATTTTGGGTACCTTGAAGGTCATCTTGATCATTTCATGTTTTTAATTTTGTGTGGTTTTTTTTCCTCTTTTAAAAAATTATTGCACCGGTTAAATTGTCGCACAAAATACAAAAATATTGCTAAATTAAAGTATCGCTATGTAGGCACATATGTACATATATGTATGTGTATTATGAGTATGTATTTTTTATAAGAATTTTAGTAAAAAAATTTAAATTTCCGGATTGATTTTATTTAAATTAATAAATTTAATTGTTAAAAAAAATAAAATAAAATTAAACGCAATTAATTACAAAATAAATATACAAAAAATTTATTTTATGTTTCATAAAACTTGATACCTTATTTATTTCCATCTAGTTTTTTTTTTTAAACTAAGCTATATAAAAAGAGGAAAATATCATATGTAGCGAAAAAATCACGTTCATAATCCACGTTCCATAAAATTTGTTTCCCTTTTTTTTTTTTCTTTTGATCATCGTATTTCAAAAAATATACTATAATTTAAATTTGAAATTAAATACATGAAATAAATCTAACAAAAAAAAAAAAAAAAAGTAAAAACAAAAATTAACAAAATATTTGTGAATATGTAATGTAATTTTATGTATTTTTTCTTTAAGATAGATTTTGTAATAATTATATTTTAACTTATAAACATTACATACAATATTTGTCTCATTTAGTCAATTTCCATTAATTTTTATATATGGGAATCTAATGTGTAAATGAAAAATATATAATGTTTTATGAAAATATGTTTAAAGATAATATATTTATACATATATAAAATTTATAGAATATACATACATGAGATATCTTGTAGTAAAAATTTAAATAAAAGTAAATTTAATTTTTTTTTTTTTCTTTTTTTTTTTTGTAACAGTGACGGGCTATCAAAACTTCTCTCTCCATGTGATCTCATGTTTCAATTGCACATGATATAGATACTTCCATAAATTAGTATGTAGGTACATATTTTTATGTTATACATACAATTATTACAAAAGATGCCGACTATAAATATATTAAATATAATTATAATTACATCGTTCTGGTCATCGGTAAAATGGTAAATGATAAAATGGTTAAATAAAATAAAAATTATTGAAAAAAAAAAAAAATGACATAAAAAACTTCGAATGTTGACTATTATAATGTTTGTTAACTGTTAAATATTATATGATATATACAAAATAACGCTCCACATCAGCTCAAAATTGTTATTGTTACGTTGCGTTGCGTATGCACCTTATATTATGTTAGTACACACATTCAATACTTTTTATTCATTGAATTAAAAAATATATAAAAAATACTTTAAAAAAAAAAAAAAAACACAATATGAATGGAATCATGTATGTAACAAGGAGGGCGTTGAAAAAAAGGCTATGTGTGTTAAATTTTGTAATTTTCGATAAAATGAATGTAAATGGAGGGCGTTTTACAATAAAAAGCCTAAATTATTATTTTACTTCATTTGAATCAGAAAATAATTCGCTTCACTTCCTGTGATCGAGTTTACTATCTTTATGAAAACATCACTCAATTGTCAGAAGTAGAAAGAGACATTTCAGAGACGGCCAATGCTGAAGAAGCGGTAGTAGTGCCAAGAAGATAGATAGATAAATGAAAAAATAATCAATATACAATGCTTACTTTTCTTGCAATTAGTCATTTATTTAGATGTTATGTAACTATGAAATTTTTTTTACTGTGTTTTCTTTCATAAATTTTCATATTTTCTACTTTATACAATAAATTCATTTACATACATATTTAAAATGCAATTATGGTAAATGTCATTTAAATTTGAATTAATAGTTATTTATAATAGAATAACCAACATATTGATACTCTGTTTAATAAAATTCAATATATGTATGTATGTATATGTACATAGGTATGTATAAAATTAAATATACTCTTCCGAAGTTAACATACTATTATCACAGAGCAGTAGTTATCTATATAAGAACTATATTGTCATTGTTATTACATATTTTGTAATATTTTTCTGTTTTTTCTGTTTTTTTTTTTTATCATTTCTTATTTGTAGAATGTAATCTCATAATGTTGAACATTTTTCACTTTACATACTTATTTATATATTTCCTGTATAAAAATGCAATCAATAGTAATCAATAAAAAAAAAATGTTTTACTTATTTTTATTGATTTATAAATACATGGATATACATATATTTACATTTTATGCATGAGTATATACGAAAATCTATATGATTATTTAAATGCAACTTTGTTACAATTTTTTAATAAATGATTTAAATTTATTTTTATCGAATTTTTGTTTTTATATTTTTTTTTTTATTTTTCAATGAATTATTATTTTTTTAGTTTTATTTAAATTTTTTTCTAACTTTCTAGTTGTTTACACAAACAAAAAAAAATTTAAATAAATAAGAAATTAAACAAATTTTGTAAACAAATACAAAATATTTTGTAATAGCATAAAAACTTACATTACTTACATACCTAATAATATTTATAGTATAAAGGAGATACATATGTACATTACAAAGTAACAGTAATATAGAGAATGACATTTGTATGAACAGCTAAAATGCAACATAATATAATAGCAGCAGGTATCATTGATAAAAAAAAAATGTATGTATGTATATATTTCTCCTATACGTAACGTACTACTTTGTAAAATTTAAAAAACAAAAAAAAAGTACATATATGAATGAAAGAGATACAATTTTATAAGATTACACATGATATTAAGATTTGTACACATACTTAATTCATAACAATTTTATTTTTTCTTCTTCTTTATGTTACATTTCAAATGGAAAAATTACAACAAAATTTTTTCTTATCATATCCTGATACCTACGCGTATGTTTCATATATTATTTATTTATTTACCACTTGTTTTTTTTTTTTTTTCTTTTCATATGTTGTTATTTTTTATGGCTTTATCTTAAAGAGAAAAAAATTTACATTGAATGGAATGTAAATATCAGAATTTGTTTGATATAAAGAGGATTTTGTCAAATTATTTATAAATGATAAAGAAATGTTGCTCTTTTCTTCCCTTATTTTATGTATTAAACAAAGTATATTTGACTACTTTTCTACATATTGAAAAAAAAAACATAATATGTATTTTATAAACTTTTATGATTAATCTTTTTTATCAATCTTTGTTGAAATCATTTGATAATTTAACTCTGAGAACAAGATTTGAAATATTTTGAAATTCCAAAATCCTTACCTTTAGTCATATTCTAGAATTTATGTGAAAATGAAATAATTTCGAAATAAGTGTTCCTCAATTTATGTAAATTTAAAAATCACTTTTTGTTTGAATAAATTTGAATTTACTTTCGAAATTAAAAAAAAAACAATACATAGAATATCACTTCACAAAACAGAAGAACATTTCACATACATACATATGTACTTCACTTGTTCCAGTTTGAATTTACCAACATTTAATAAAATGTAAATTCAGGAACACCTTACAATTCACTGTCAAATGTGAAATTTATTTTCGAAATTACTTTGTGAAATTGAATTTACTTCAGTAAAATTTAGAACACCTAAATTTACTTTCATATTTCATTCTATTGTGAAATCTAAGGAAACCCTTACAAATGTTTTAAAATTGATAAAAAAATTCATTCGATATATTTAATTTTTGGTGTTAATAATCACAGTACATACATACATACATAGATATATCACGAAATATGTACATATTTTATTTTTTCCCCCTTTTTTTTTGTTGTTATCAACATGTTACATATACATATGCACACACATATGTATCTTTCATGAATTTTTGTTCCACTTTTAACATAATATTTTTTTTTCTTAATCAGAATTACAAGCATTAAATTCAAAAGTAATAAATCTTGTTCAATAGACATCAAATTGGCTGTTATTTCTTTTTAATGTTTTTTTTTTTCTTCTTCTGTAATTTCAAAAATAATGACATATAATTTAGTTCCGATATTTAAAAATTGTTATATTATATATATTTACTTTTCGAACAAATCAATAAACAAAAAATCACATACGGAAAAAAAAAACTAACCTATAAGTAGGTAGTTAATTGTTATTATCTGTTCTAAAACAATAAGAAACAATTTAATTACTATATACTTAGGTATATACATACAAGAGTTCCATTCAATATAATCGTCTATAATATATATTTAATACAAAAAGAAATTCTAGACACTTTAAGATAAGTGGTTATACTTGATTTTAAATAAATATATTGATTTTCTTTTATTTTCTTCACATATATGAGAAAATTTCCGTTTTTATTTTATTTTATTTTTTTTTAAATTCAATATTAAAATAATGTTTAAAATTTTACGCACGGTGTGTACGCACCTTGATTGAAAATATTGTCCAGTTTTTTTTAAACATTAAAATAAATCAAATAAATTTTTATTTTTTTGTTTTGTGTGTGTGTGTGTTTTTTTTTTTTTTATTAAATAGAATATTATAACTTGAAAACGTGTATACGTGTAAAATTCACAATTTCATATAGATATCAAAAATTAAATGCATTCAGATTTTTTTGTTTTTTTTTTTTTTGTTTTAAAAATTTAATTTTCTCAATCAATAAATGCTGCTCGTATTTTATATTTTATGGACAGGTGTAAAAATGTTTAAAATTTATTTATCAATAAAATAAAATTTGAAAAAAAATAAAAAAAAAATAAAAAAACAAACATGTATGAAATAATTTATTGAACACAAAGAGTTTTTATATTTATTGATCTTATTCTGTCAAAAAAAAAAATATAATTTATTTTGTAAAAAGTATAAAATTGAAAAAAAAAAAAAAAACAAAAACGAAAAAAAAAAAAAAATAAAAAATAAACAAAGATTAAATCATTATATCATTATATAAATTAAATTAAATAAAAACTTTTGATTTTTGATTTAGACAATTCGTTGAATAAATATATGGCAAAAAAATATTAAAGAAACAAAAAAATTATTAAAAGAATATAAAAAAAATGAAAAGAAAAATTTATTATAAGATTTTTTACAATAAACTTAATTTATTCTTGCACAGGCAAAAATTATAATATGAAAAACTAAAGTAATCAAAACAATTTTTCCCAAGAGTGAAAAATCGTGAAAAGTTAAGAATTCATTCAATTTTTAAATAAAACAAATTTAATCAATTTATGATTTATTAATTTAAAATTTTATAAGCTTACGTATTTTTGTCTTTTCTTAATTTTTATATTATATACATATTTTATCAACTTATTTTTTAAGAAACTTGATCTTCATTTTCCTTATTACAAGTATAAAAAATATATACCATTTTTTTATTACTTGATATATAGATATACATTATGTATGTTATGTACGTACGTATATATATGCTTTATTTTATTATATTTATAGATACATATGTACTAAGTATATTTTATTAACTTCATATGGATATTTTAATCAGAACATGTACGTAAATTGCGTCAATTTATCAATTTTTTCACAATGTGATACCATCGTACATTTATGAATGTTTAAAATTTTATTAATATACATAGATATATGCTCATATTTAATATATTATATGTGTATAAATACATGTGGAATACATTTATATTATGTGTGGTAAAATAAATTCATTTAAACAGAATATAAAAATCTATAAAAAAACATACAGTGTCAAAATAACAAATTATACATTTTTTGAAAAGACATTAAAGAATCGGGGTTTTTACTCTTAAAATAAATAAATGAAAAAATTAAAAGAAAAACAAACAAAAAAAAAAAAAAAAACAGCACAGAAAATAAATAAAATAAAGCACATTCTTTTTAAAGTATTTATAACTTTTCTTTGATCTTAAACTTCATCTCATTCAGATAATATCCTAGTGATAAAACATAAAGGAAATCTATATATGTATGTACATGAATGTACTTATGTGTATGTTCTCGTATATACTTGTAATATATAATACATATTATGTATATATTGAATTTTATACAAGCATATCGACATTATATACAAAATAATGTTTTATATATAAAATTTTATTAAAATATAAATATGTAAGATACATTTCTTTTTTTGTTCATTTTGCACTTAGCGTATTTTGTATATTAGCGTATTGACTTATACTTCATAGTAGATATTTAAGGTGCAAAATTTTATTGAATATACACCACATTTTAATCAGTCATTGATATAGAAAGTTCACGTAATTTTAATATATAAAATAAACAAGAAAGTTGATTGGCATATAAATGGTAATCGTTTAACATTTCAACAAAAAAAAATGTAAATAACAAAAATTATTCAAGAAGAAGATAAACAAAAAAAAAAAAATACACAAATTTATGAATTCTCTTTAAAATGTATGTCCAAACATTTTATCAATGTAACAACATACAATCAATATAATTTATTATAATATGATATGACCGCACATTAAATTTCACATCCCTCTATACATATCTACATACATATGTATATATAGAGTCATTTTGCGAATTTAATAAAATTAAAAAATATATACATACATACAATACATATACATATATCTTCTGAGCATTTTATTACTGAACCAAAATATAAAAGAAAGAACAAAATAATAACAATAATAACGATAATAATCAAAGCGAAAAAAAAAAGTACAAAAAACAAAGAAAATATTATATTTATTATTCAGGTGAATATTTTGGATCAGTTTTAAATTTAAACAAAAAAGTTGACAAAATTAATTTCAGCTTTCAATTAAAATGAAACAAGACAACAACAGCAAACACATACAAAAAAAAAAACAAAAACAAAATTTATTATTTTAATTTAATAAAAAAAAACAACAATTTTTTATCTTAGTTTTTTAATCTAAAACGTTTTGTCATTATAAATAAATCGAAGATATTTTAATTGATTTACGCAGGTGAACATTTTTATGAATCAATTTTTTTGTAATTTTTCTTTTCTTAATTTCCATTTGGTTTTTTTTTTTTCTTGTTTTAAATAATTTTTTTTTTTTTTTCGAGGAAAAATTGAAATTTTAAAATACAATGATATCGTTAAAAAAAAATGGTAACCACGTAAGAAAAAACAAATGAATAGAAAAAAATAAAAGTAGAAATGTTTTTGCTTTGTTTTATTATATAACAATAACTAGTTTATTATTGACTATAGGTATGTTTTGTACTTATAAAGGGTGTCTAAAAGTTTTTCTTAAAAAATTATGATTTCATTTCTAAACTTTTAGAATTCCTTCTACAAAATTATGATTTTACTCAACAGATATTATTGATGCAAAAGGTGAATTTGCTCCTTGAAAGTTTCTAAAATAAAATGTATATTAGTATTTCTTTTACTTTTGGGGTCAGCTCTTTTATTCGTTCTACACTACAAACTATGTACAAGTTCTATGTATCTTGTTGATCTTTATCAAGTGATTTTTTTTTTTTTTCAATTTATATGCTGTATCTTGAGAGAAACTATACTCAGTTTATAAATCGAAGTCAGTATTGTGCTTATGGAGGCATTACCCGATTAGTTTCTGATAACTTTACATATAAATGTTTTTGATAAATTATAACTTGAAATTTAGATCTGATCACCCCACACAAGAGACAGATTTATACAAACGTAATGTAAAAGAATATAGAAAAGTATGCCTATGTTGCCTGTACTGACTTCGATTTATAAACCGAATATACAAGTAGCCAGTTATAAAGAAACATTTCACAGTCAACAGAATATTCTTTACAATTTTTTGTAGAAGACTTTAAAATGTTGATTCTACTTGATAATATTTACATATACATATTATACTTCCCAACACCCCTGTATATTTCGTGCTAAAAACTAATAAAACATTATCATAAAAAAAGTAATTTGATATGTTTTAATGCGCTCCCAAATATTTAAAAAAAAAAAAAAAACTAAAAACAATGCGAAAAACTATGTATTCAATTGTTAGTAATTTTTTTTTAATAAATAAATTATACTTTTAAGATACAGGAAAAGGTATGTACCGTCCGTCATATATACTAAATATAGCAACAACAAAAAATTATATTCTTATATTATTTTGTAATTTAATTTTGTAAAATGAATTGCAAACAAATTTATGAATGTGTATTGTTTAAAAAGAAATAATAATAATAATAAAAGTACACATATAGGAAAATAAAAACTAAGTAAAGAAACAAAAAAGATTTTGTTTTTTGACCGTTATAAATAAAATATATTGTATCTATTATGCACATAATATTCTAAAAGATTAAAAATATAAATTCACTTACGTTTACACAGTATGTACATGCGTAGGATTGAATGAATTAACCTAGTTTATGAAATTTTTTAATAGTACATACATTAGATAAAAAACATATAGGTATATATATCTGAAAGTATATATGTATATATACACATATCTAACAACAAAAGCAACAACAAAAAATTGCAATTTTATTATTTTTTATATTGTTTTTTTTTTCTTTCTGATTTTGTAATTTCTTTTCTTTTAAAAAATATACAGATACATGTACATACATCACGTGTAGGAAGATAGATAAATGATGAAGATATATGTATGTATTTGTATATATATAGGTACATTAATCGTGTGATTTTAGTTCAATCACCCCTCTCACCAGATTATTGCAGATATGTTTTTTTTTTTGTTTTTCATTTTTCTTATGTTTTAAATTTATTTGTAAAACGTGATGATTTATAAAAAAATTTTGGATAATTTCCTCTATTTCATTTTTGTTTTGCTTTTCATTGTAAATTATTTGCTATTCATATTAGAATTCATTTTATAATTTATTAAACGTACACAATTTACAACAATGAATTTTTTCATGCATTTTTAAAATTAAATGTGATATTTATGACAAAATAAATATGACAATAAATAAAATTAATTTCGCTTAAAAAGTGTGGAAAAGTAATAAACTGTTTTTTTTTTTCAGTAAAAAAAATTAGAAACAGAAAAATATCAGAGAAGCTACATATATAAGATATGAGGATAAAAAAACCGAATAATTGAATTAAACAAGGAAAATGTATTTTGTTTTGGAAAAACTTATAGGGTAAATGTTCCTTTTGACTATTTTTACAGCTGCTGTTCGGCACTTGGCAGAGCAAGGTACCGAACAATGGGAAATTCTTTATTTAAGGATTTGAATGACATATCAGAGACGGGAATATAAACTGTTTCCTGAATGGAACCAATAACCATTCTATAGATATCTTATACCAATAGTTAATCGTCATTACCCTAATTTCATATGAGGAGGTGTGGTATTAAAACGGCACGCTTGATGTTGATGGATATTTTCAAAAGAAATTTTTTATTGAAACTTTTATAACCGTAACTTTAAAAACTTAATGTTCCCAATTAGAAACATTCACCCTATTCCAATTTTTGAAAATTTTACATAATAAGTTTAGATTTTGTTGAATTTTATTTTTTCAATAAATTATATTTTTTATGTTTTTTCCTTTCAATCTTATTACAAAGAAATTTATTAACTTTCTTCATGGTTTTTGTTTTCTTTTTTTTTTCCTTACTTTTTTTTTTGTTTGTTATTTTTTATTTAAAGGAAGTCTAATTCATTTTTGAGTTGTAATTTTTACGACAAACAAATAAATTAAAATCACTTTTTAATAAATATAAAATGATTATAAAAAAAAAAAATTTGAATCCAGTTCATTAATACGGTCTAGTCATAAACACGAGCTTAAATTTTTCTTCGTCTTTTTTTTTTTTCTTTTTTCTTGAATCTTATATTTTTAAAAGTGTTAAATGACACCTAAACAAACCGTCAAAATTATAATAAAATCAATGTCTTTTAACTTGTCTATTAAATGACCGTTTACAATTTCTATTTTATAAAACTAAAAAAAAAAAAAAAAAAGTAAATTTTTTTTACTAAACAAAAAACAAAACCTGATTCAATTTTGATGTCCAGTTTTTCAGAATATATACCTAGATTATGTAATGTCGTAACAAAACCAATTATGTGTCTTTATATATTATATGCAATATATGTAGTATGTACTATTTCATAATTTTTTTCCTATTTTTTGTGCATATTCGTATATAAAGTTCTATTTTATTTAAATTGTATGTAATATACCAAACCCAAAAAAGATATATTATATATTATTATTTTTTTTTTATTTTTTATTTTTTTTTATTGCAGACATATAAATGTACATTCATTTTGTTTTAATCATTTTAACTCTTCAACAAAATATATTTAACTGACTCGTTGCATTCATTTCATTTGTTTTTTTTTTTTTCTTTTTATAATTTTGAAACAAAAATGAATATGATGTTCTAAAAATGAAAACAAAAAAAGTCTAGATTTTTTTAAAATTAAAAATACAAGAAAATAATGTCAAGAATTTTGTTCCCAAGTCATTTATTCTCTGTCTTTCAACCTTTCAAAATTTGTTTTTGCAAAAATAACGATTACAATCATAAAAACAAACAAAAAAAAAAAAAAAGAGATTGCGAACAAAAAACTACTATTACAAAATAAAATTTAAAAAAAAATAAATGACATAAATTATGTCATTGCGTTGTTGAGTAGATACTTGAAAAGTAAATTTCATAATAAAAAAAAAATATAAATTATCAACAATATTCAATCAAATTGCATATTAAATTTGAAATATTTTCTACAAATTACCTATATCATTTTTATTTTCAAATTATATGATTTTTTTAAATTTTGCTTTATTTTTGTTAAAAGAAACAAAAAAAAAAGTAAAGGTTAAAATTATTAGTTTTTTATTTCAAGAAAATTTCCTTTCAAGATTAATCAAATTTTTCATTGAAATATACTAACAACAAAAAAAAAATGTTTTAAAAAAAAAAAATCTTTTGTTATCAATCTAACCTTGTCAAAAAGGTAACAAAATAGTACTTTTTTAATTGTAATTGTTTTTTTTTTTTATTTTTTATTTTTTTTTTTTAATTTCCTGTGTAAATTAATTCTTCAAATATTCGAACTTAATCAAAACATTAACGTGTTGATAATTTTAATCTTTTTGTTTATAATTCAATTAAATTATAAAAAATTCATGCCCTTTATAAGTTTTTTTTTTTTTTTTAATGAGAAAACAAAAAAACTTAACAATTAAAATATAATTCATCATATTTTGTGTTTAAATCAATTTCAATTATTTTTGAGAAGAAAAAAAAAAATAAAATAAACAATAGGAAATTAATTATAATTTTTGCACCTTACAAAAGCCAACAAAAAAAAAAAAAACTAAAAATAAAAAAGTTAAAACAAAAATAAAAATTAAAACCTATCGCTTTATTTTAAAATAAAATCAAATTAAAAACTTTAAAATTACATATCATAGTGTTTTTTTTTTTTTTTAATGAATAATGAAAACTGTTATTTCAATTGCCTAAATTATTTTCGTTTGTTTTTGTTTTTCATACTTTTAATTTTACTTTACGGGTGTTATTTTTTTTTTTTGTTTTATTTTAATTTTTATTTTTAGTTAATCTTGACTTTGAAAATTAAATTGAATTCAAATTCAATCAAATAAAAAAAAAAACAAACAAAATAAAACAAAAACAATTTAACCTATGTTTGTTAAGATTAGAAGTTCATTTTCCATTCAAAAAAAAAAAAAAAAAACCAAAAAAGTGTAAATAAAGACTTTCATGACTTTGAAACTTCAAACGAAACATAGTGTATCAACATAAAGAAGACACCTGTATAAATAATTAATTTTCGTATTTGTTCATTTTTGCATACAATTAAAATATTCAGTAATCAAGTCAAGAAAAAAAAAAACACACACACACAAAATTGCAAATTTTTCTAAACTAAAAATAATAATAATGAAAATTTTTTTCTTTAAAATAGAAATCGTGAACATAAATTCCTTGAATTAAAAAAATTAAATGAAAAATTTCTAAAGAGAACTTTTTGTTTTTTTCATGATTTTGCAATTTTAATTGATTAAAAAAAAAAAAAACATCTTGTCAATCTTAAACAAAAAAAATTAAAAAACAAAAAAAAAACAAAAACAAATTTCCGATAAGTTTTCTTTTGTAAAATATTTTTAATAATTTTTGTCTTTTTGCTTTTTTTATTGGTTATTATTTATAAAAAATAATAAAAAATAAATTAAATTTAAAAAAATGACAAAAGCGAAAAAAAAAATAAATAAATAAATAAAAAATAATGAAAAATCTGACTTGATGGTAAAATATAAAAATGTTAATGAAAAATTGATTAAAATAAAGAAAAAAATAAACGTATAATATTTTAAGCACAACCATAAAGAGAATGTCTGTTTTTTTTTCCACCATAGAAACATCTTAATGTTTATAGAAGAAAAAAAAATATGATAAAATTTTACAAATGTTCCCTATCTGTTAGAATTGATTTCTTCTTCATATATATATATATATTTTTTTTTTTTTCAATTTTATTTTAAAAACAAACAAATTAAATCAACCTTGTAATTTAGATATGTATATGCACACACAATGGCCAACAATTATATTATTATTCGAATTATTAATTTACTTTCATTTTTTTAAATAAATAAAAAAATATGATTAATAAATTTACAAATAATTGATAATAATGACAAATTGTGAATGAAAGCAAAAAAAAAAATAATAATCATTCATTAAAAACAAAAAAACCCCAATTGAAAAATTAAAAAAAAAAAAAACAAAAGCTTTTAAAAATATTTAACAAAAATTGTAATCTCCACTAACATTTTTTAAGAAATATATGTATTTTCAAAATGTTTATGACATAGTTTATTTTTTTATTTTTTTGTAATAATTTTTTTCTCTATGTGATATGTGATATGAATGCAAATAAAACAGCATGTGTTCATAAAAGATGTGTTTTACTTGTTACATATTATTGAACAAAATCTTATATCTTATCTGTTTTACCATAAATAACATTTGAAATGTTTTATTTGAAATAAAAAGAAGAAAAAACTAAAACCTATATAGTTTGATTTTAATTTTTGTACTGTACACAGGGCATATATGTATTTAAAATTTCAACCTTCAATATCCGTATTTTATTTTATTTTTTTTTTTTCTTCAAACTTTAGTTATTTTCATTCGTTTTAATATTTGATGACCGCTTTTAAAATCACTTGTCAGATTGAAAATTTATTTGGAAAATAAAAACAACAACAACAAATGACTATTCATAATTTTATTATTTTTTATATGCTTTTATGAATTTTATTTCATAATTTTATGTTTTTGCTGTTTGTTTTTTTTTTTTTAAATATATTTTATATTTAATTTAAATAAAATGATAGCATATGTATAAACGTTTTGTTTTTTTGAAAACAAAAAAAAAAAAAAAAAAAACTTAAAATCAAATTACGAAAGGCGGTAAATTAATTAAAATTTTTAATGTACATAAAACCAATCAACTTTAATCCGTGGCGATATAGAGCGTGATATGATAATAAAATATAGATTTTATTTACAAAACTCTTTGAAACTTAAATTTAATGTTTTTTTTTTTATTTAAATTTTTTTTTTTTTTTTTTGATTAAAATACATTGCTTTTAAGATTACAATTTATGTGAATTTTATTTTTATTAAAAAAAAATAAAAAAAATAGACAGTTGATGGAAAAATGTTTAAATGTTACAAATTTTAAAATATTCATCAAATAAATTGATTTTTTATTTTACAAAACAAAGCAAAATAAATTATGTAATAGAGAAATTTATGGATATAATTTCTCAAGATGTTTTTTTTTTTTTTGAATAATTCAAAATGAAAAAAGGTTTAATATACTCGTATCTCATATATTTTTCTAAAATGAGATTTAATTTTAATGCCTAATTCAAAAATTGGGGACTCAGGACTCAAAAAACTAAAGCTCAAATGTCAAAATTATTTTAGTATATGAATTATTTCACTTAGATTTAAAAATTTAAATTCCAAAAATCATTTTTTTTTTCTTAATGCTTGTTAATTTTATTTATTTTTTTTTCTTATTTTTAAAATACTACTTTTTATTGACATACTGTATTATATTATATATAAGTTTACAATATTTATCCTTTGCACATCTTGTTCAAACATATTATAGTCCCATCTCATTCTATGTTTTTAATAGCATTTTAGCTAACTAATTATAGGAACCTAAAACTACAAGAAACAAGGGCAATACAAAAGATAGAATTTTTAAAGATACATACATATAACACGAACTATTCGAAAGTATTCAAATTGTTTTAATTTTTCAATAACAAAATATTTGAAAACATTTCGTTGAAATTTAAAAAAAAAAAAAAAAACAAAAAAAAAAAACAAAAAAGAAGAAATACAAACTTACATAATTACTCGTATATTGTCGCAAATTTTTTTTTTTTTTTGAATTTTATTATCATTTTTTGTAATTATGAATCACTTTGCTTACCTGTAAAGAAAAAAAAAAAATTAATATTTTATTAGAAGAAAAAAAAATGTATTTTTTTTGATGAAATAACTTAATTATGTCTACAAATAACGCATAAAATTAATACAAAAAAAAAATAACCACAAACATATATACATAAGTATATGAATATATGTACATATGTATGTATTTTCATTATCTTTTTCTTACAAAAAAAAAACTTTAAAACATCTTAAAAATTACATAATTAATTTGTGAAAATCAAAAATCTCAATGAATTTCATTGATACAAATGAAAATGACTAAATATACAAATCATAAAAATCTAATTAACACCTTCTTATTTTTTTTTTCTCTCTCTTTAACCTAAAATTATCTTACATATATATAATTCTGTCATTATTTATATCTATCTATCTAATATCTAAATATGTTTCATTTATGTCAATTTACTGTCACCACAAGGAACATACATACATATGTATATATTGTATATTGTATAATTATTCAACATCATCAACAGCTATAACTCATAGCTAAAAAGTAAATAGGTACTTAAGTATTTTCAAAAAGAGGAAAAAAAAAAAAAAAGACAATAATACAACAAATACAATTCCGATCCCATATTTCACATAAGTTTGTTAGAGATATTGTATGACAACGTGTTTTATTAGTTGTAAAATTTTTCAAAATCTTTTTTGTTTTATTTTTTCAGGTCACAGAACTGTCAAAGTATAAAATAAACAATAGCGCTAAAAAAACAATAGTGTCTACTAGAAAAAAAAAAAAAAAAAAAAAAAAAAACTGTGATATAAAACATGTATTATAGCACATTTTTTTTCCAAAACTTGTGGTCATATTACAGTTAACTATTTCATATAGATAGAACAAAAAAAAAAAAAAAAAACCAAATTCATTTTAGATAGAATAATAACATATGTATATCTATAATATGTAAAATATTCATATGTGTATCTTGTTAGCATATTGACATTTTTTTTTTAATATTATATAGGTACATTTAATTTGAAAACTAACAAGTCAACAGTCAAGAAACGTTACAATAAAATTCTTTTTAAAGAATTTCAAGTAACTATTAAAATGTGTAAAAATGTACATATGTATGCAAATATAAGACTTGCATAATTGAGTAAGTACTTACATTTATTTTTGTTGGTTATTTTCCTTTTTTTTTTTTTCAATTGTAGTTATTTTTATAATAAAAAGTTGAGTTGTTTTACGTATAAAAACCAATATAGATAAATATTATGACATAAAATTCGACATTAAATTAACTTTCATTAAGCTTGACATATTAAAGAGCATAAAACACTTTAAATTCTCGATAAAGAATTAAACTTGATTTGTTTTTGTTTTTTTGTTATTTTTGGTTTTTTTTTTTAGTTTATATTCACCTAAAAGATATTTTTATAAAGAGAAAAAGACTATAGATTTTTAAAATGTTTGTTGCATTTAATAAAATTGAAAATATAAAAAATAAAAAAATTAATAAATAAATAAATAAATAAATAAATAAAATTATTTAAGTCATATTATATGAATATTAACATATATCTTAGAAAAGGCGTGGTCAATTTCTTCTTGTACTATACTTTTATACATGTCTGTCATTTTGTACTTTAAAAAATTTGTAATAATATTTTAAAAATGAATTTTTCAGGTGCAGTTAAAATTTGTATATTATTTCAAGATTTGTTTTCTTAAATTTCATTTTTTTTTTTAAGTTTTCTAAACTAAATTTATGCAATTTTATTTTAAAAATTTTTTCATGTTTTATAAATTAACTATCTATGTATATGTCCTATATATGTATGTGTATGTTTTTTTTTGTTGCAATTTATTTTTTCACATTGATTTATTTTGTTCTTGTTTTTATTTCAATATTGTGAAAAATTTTTAAATTTAAAAAAAAATGTAATATAGTGGAATGGTATTGGATTGGGTGAAAAATAATACATAATTGTAAATTACATACAACTACCTGAATACTTAATATTTATTCATTTAATTTATTAAAGGTGAGAAAGAAAAAAAAAATAGTTATAATCAAGTATCAGAAATTTAGATAATATTTTTCTACTTAAAATCAAACCGAAAAAAAAAAAAAATTCAGTACATATAGTGAAAATAAACAATTTATATAATGTAAAACAAAAAATCCTTAAATATGTGTGTAGAAGATTTATCTTGTAGTATACCTATATGTAATTACTTTTCCGTCTATCTGTTTATTTTTTTTTTTTTAAAAACTTGATGTTTTAGTACTTGAAAACTTTGAGAGTAAGCTAAAGAAATTTTTTTGTTTCAACAAATTTCTATTTTTTAAAAAATATTTTCACAGTTCTTCAATCGTTTTTGCTAAAGCACAACACGTCTGCTTGAAGGCCATAAAGCTTTTCTAAGTGTTAGTGGAAATAACATATGGCCTATTCTGAATACCACTCCGATTTTGAAATGAATCTATTTAGGTCATTTAGTGTAACGTCATCTAGTCGTCCAGAAAATCAAAAAACCTTTATGCCAAATATAGGACTAATTGTAAACTATATAAGAATATTTAGTTCTTTTTTCAATTAACAGAATTTATTCCAAAACTTTTTAAATAAAATTAATGATAAAAATATAGTACATGAAAAAAAAAAAAAAAAAAAAAAACATGCATAATGGTAATTTTAATCATTACATCATACAAGTACGCATCAATGAAATAATGAAAACAACGTGAAAATTTCATAAAATAAATATTTTCATACCTGATGATTTTTTTTTTTTAATATTTTACTTACTCATATGATTATATCTTGCATGAGCACACAACGCATATTAAATTGAATTTTCAATAAATTTATTTGTTTTGTTTTTTTTTTCTTTTCGCTTTCTTACTTTGCATCATAATCAAATTGTTTTAATGTCTGATTAATTAATCAAAATATTGCAAAAGTAAGTCTTATTGAAATTATGTATGTATGTATATTTTTATTGCAAAAAATAAAAAAATAAAAATCTTATCATTTTCTTTTTTTTTTTTTTTCTCTTCAAAATAATGATTATAAATTACAAAATGCAAAAACTGTTTTATTTATATCAACAGAAAAACATTTAAGTTGGATATCAAAAATAATATGTATAAATAAGTTATTTATTTCAAATAAAAAGCTTTTTTTTTTTTATAAATTATATTTTCACAGAGAAGATATTTATTTATTAAGTATTTTCATTATTTTGAATTTGGTTTCTGTTATGCATCACAACGTAGAGATATCCTATAGATAAGGGGAAAAGAAAGAGAATGATGATAAACGTCACATTTTTTTTTTTTTTTCCAAAAATTCGATATTGAAAATGAAAATTAGGAATTGGGGATTTTAATTGAAAAATACATAGTACACATTTTTTTTTTTTTAAATTTTACAAGGAAATGATAAACAAAAGATTTTTTATTTATTTAACGAGCAATTAAAATGTTATTTAACACATTAACTTAAACATAACATATTTTCACTTTGACTCAATTAGGTAATTAAATGTATAAATATTGCGCGCCAAAATTTAATAAAACATACATACAAACATAAATTTTTGTACGTTTCCTAAATGAAAAATCTTCTACTTCATTTATACAGTAATTTTTATTTATTTATTTATTTTTTTTTTTTTTTTAAATATTTATTTCAACTTTATCGCACATTTATGTAGACTTTTTTTTCTACATTTAACATAAAATTGTCAACATTTTTTTCTTATGTAGGTATATTTTAAGTTTAAGAAATTTAAATTAACGGAATATGTAAGAAGTAAGTATTTATGTGCAAAATATAAAAAAATTGCCAACATTAACCATGTATTTATCTTTAATTAAAAGCAAAAAAAAAAAAAAAAATTATATATAGGTAAAATACTAAAAGTTGAGGCATTGTATTATACTAGAAAAACATGCGCAGAAAAAAAGATACTTATACACATGAGTTTTTGTTGTTGTAACAGGTTTCTTCTTTCGTATATGTACACAAAGAAGATCACTACGCCATGTAAACCATGCGCGAAAAAACCTCAACTTTTATTATTTTACCTATACCTACATACATATATGTAAATACTTATTTTTAAAGATATCAAGTGTAGCTTAGTAAATATAAATAAATATCTAAAAGGTACAATTTTACCCGATTACTATTTTTAAATTTCCGTATAATTTCTTTCTGTACACATTTATACATATTTGTAATATACTTTTTTTTTTCTCTATTTCTCTCAGTGTATATGACCAATCATCATCAACAGCATTATTATGGTTTGTATCAAATTACAGTTTCATCTAACTATATTTTTTATTTTTATTTTGCTCCTGCTACCAATTATACATACTTAAAACTTTTTTAAAATATTTTATATACATATTTGTATTTATTTATACTCGGTTTATTAATCGAAGTCAGTACAGGCAACATAGGAATACTTTTCTATATTCTTTTACATTACATTTGTATAAATCTGTCTCTTGTGTGGGGTGATCAGATCTTAATTTCAATTTATAATTTATCAAAAACATTTATATGTAAAGTTATCAGAAACTAATCGGGTAATGCCTCCATAAGCACAATACTGACTTCGATTTATAAACCGAGTATAGATACTTATGTATATTTTATTTTAAATATATAATATCTTTTAGTTAGTTTTCTGAAAAATTTATTACACTCTTCCTAGCCAAATGTCATTAAGTAATCTTCATGGTGGCAATAACTGATAACGTCATCAGTCTTTTAGCAAATTACCGCCAATAATTACCAAAACAAATCATATGAACAAAGATACATATGTATATTTTTTATATATATACTTTATAATATAACAAGAAAAATATACTTATTCAGATAAAAATTAGTACACAGAAATACTTTAGGATATAAAATAAAAAATAAAAATAAGTAAAAACTCTAACTGAAGTTAATTTCAGAATGGTGATTTCATTATATACCGTCATCATCATCATGATCTGATGATCTTCATCACATTAAATACAATCGTAACATCACCACCATCTAACTACGGTTAAATACACATGGATTTAAGTTTTTGCTTTTATTTATTTTTTTACATTTGTTTAACACCACCTAACTATTAGTACAAGCACTATAATTTTAAATATTACAATCGCATTATCACATCAACTTTAGCAGCATAATTAGATCACGAATCATACTACTTATATGCAATCGGGGATTATTATAATAATAATAATAAAAATATGTGTCCAGTTTTTATCGAAAAAGTGCATCTACATATAAGTACATATGCATACCGTTATCAAAAATATTTCAAGCTGTTCAACGGGGCTTGTTAATTAATAATTATTATTCTTTTTTATTTTTATTATTCAACGAATTTTTTTTGTTTGCTTTTCAATCATTTGAATTTTTATATAATTTTAAAAATATAATCAAAATATCTAATATTCACTTGTAATAGATGTATCTTTTATTTCAATATATGTACATACATACATAATTAATTTTATTAAATTTATTAACATTTATTTTTTGTTTTTATTAATATTTTTAAATTATTTCTTTAAAGATAATCATTATGTAAAATATAAATTAAAATACATTTTCATACATACATACCTATATTACACATACATACATATATACTTTTTTTTTTATTTTATCATCTTGAAAGCATAAATAAATCATACTTTGATTTCTTCTTCTTTTCTTTTATTTTCTGTATCACACATATAACATACATCACAAAACACATTACACACATTACAACAAAAAAAACATATGGATTAGACTCCTGATAAATTAAAAATATGTATGTATAATAATCCTTTTTTTTTTTCGTGTGTATATTTTGTATCTGCACACACTGTGTCAAAAAATTAAATTACAATTTAAATTAAATACATTTATCGCATACCGTAATTTCTATTTCTTTATTTTTTCATATTTTTTTGTTTTTGTTTAATTTTTTTTATTTTTTTTTTTTTTGAATTTGAATTTGTATGCATGATTACGTATTTTAAAAAAGTTACAAATATTTATATTAGATACCTACCTACAAGAGACAAAAATAAAAGTAGGTAATTTAAAAATATAATCTTTGCCTAATGTGTGGTCAATTTAAATAAAATTCTACATATAAATTAAAAACAAAAAGTACCATCATTCAGAAGAAGGATATACAAAACATGAATACACACACATGTACATATGTATATGCTGTGTAAAAAAAAAAATATATAATTTTAAAATTGTATATTCAATTAAAAAGTATCATTTTGCACTTTAATTTAATGTGTACACAAAAAATTAAAAGTAACATTCATTAAATAAAATGTGTTATTGTCGTCATGGTTGTCGTCTTTGCGTCTGTTTTGTAAATAAAAACAAAATAATAAAATCAATAAATACGAACGATCTATAATGATACATCTTCCACCTTCTCCGTCTTCATACATATTTCTTTTTACTCAATTTTTACTCTTACTTCTTCTTCATTAAATTTATATCAATGTATCTCTATCTATGAATACGATCTACTATATTTATTTATTATATAATATAATGCAATATAATTACTATCTATAGGATTATATAGATTCTATTTGTAATCAATAATATACATATATATGTACACATATGAGTAAATTTTGGTTGCAGTTACTGAAATTTTTTTCTTATGAATGAAAGTTTATGTGTGCTGTTTGGAATTAATGCAATTAGATATAATGCAAGAAAAAAAAAAATAGAAAAAAAAACAACTAAAAAACAGTAATTTTCATTATATTTACAAACTGTAACTTAACTAATATGTTAATACTGTGTATTAAATATGTATATCTGACATATAAATATGTATACATATGTATATACATAGGTACAACACCCATATTACTTTTCTACAAAATTTATGTATAGATTGTTGTGTTATTGCAAGTTCCGTTAAAATGTTTATAATCTACTTTATATATATGTAAATATACTTATGTACATATTATGAGAGTAACATATATGGCTTATAATCCTAATTATTGTCGCAACTACACAGTGACATTAATCGATTTGTGGTAATTTTAGCTCTGATTGCTTATATGTTACAAAAGAAAGAAAAACAAAAAAAAAAAAAAAAAAAACAAACACATTAAATAAAATAAATAAGAAAGATATTGTTTTTTTTTTTTTTTTTCTTCAATTTTCTTTGATTTTTTTACTATTTAGCTATGCATTTTGTTTTACTTTTATTTTATGTTTTGCTTTTACTAAATAATATTATTAAATGACATAAAATTTTAATGTATTTTATACAAAATAAAATATAGGGTGTAGAGAAACAAAAAACGAAAGGAATATATGTAAAAAAAATATATCTAAAAATAACATTGATATTCAAAAACAATTCCAAAAAAAATATATATGTACATATATTCTGTACGAAAGGTCTTTACGATCATTTTCAGTGGAAACAATTCTTTCACAAATGAAAAATTCAAAAACTTGAACGGAAATTATTTTTGTAAATAACTATATGCCCGAGACTTTACAAAATTTTCAAAAAATACCTATTTTATTTTTTTTTTTTTTTTTCGAAAAGATTATTGACACCCTATTTTCATAGAATATAAATTATATGCAAATTATTTAATGTGCTTTTAAATAATTGTTTTATTTATTTTTTACTATTTTTTTTTTATTTATTTATTTTTTTTTTATAGAAAATCTGTATCTGCATATACATACATACATATATACAATACTCTATGTATGTATGTATTTTGATACAGATATGTATGTAGTGCAACTTATAAATTAGAAAATTGTATAAAATATATAAATACATATATTATTTATTAAATGCGGGGGAGATGATAATATACATTATATAAGTATATATTATAAATATATTTACATACATACATTAATACGTACTGTATTACATGACACGATCATTTCAACTTGTTGTTATTTAATAACATGATTAAATTTTACATAAAGATAATTTGCATATAAATGACCTTCATTAATGCTTATGGTTGTTATATTATTTTGAGAAAATCATTTCGATATTAACTTTATTTATACTTTTTTTTTTTTTTTAAAAAAAACACAAAAAAATAATATAAATTACACATTAATTTTATTTAAATTTCTATTTTCTTGTTTTGTTTATTTTTTTTTTTTTTTTGAAAAATAAAAAGAAAATTATAACTAATAATTTTCATATATCAATGATAATGATGGTTAATTTTTCATTTAATATGAATTTTCAATTTTTATAAATTTATTTTATTTTATTTTTTTTTTTTTTTTTGCAATAAAACTAATTATTAGTTTTTGTATATTGTATATATATATATTTTTTTTCAATTTTAGCATAAAAACCAGTATATATGTATTTTATTTACAAAATATTTTATCTATGATATCTAAACTTTTTAACTATAACAAATTTTTTTGCTTTTAAAAAACAAAAAAAAAACAAAAAAAAAAAAACAAAGTATGTAAGTAGTTCAAATCGTGTTTTAGCCATAGGCAAGTAGCCAAGTAAATCAAAACAACAACAACAACAACAACAACAACAAAATATATTAACAAAAAATATAATTTAGTTGTTTTATATATTTTATTTAAAATCTAATATGAAACACAATTTATGTACACTCATAAAAATTTAGATTTTTTTTTTCAATATACCAAAATCGATCAATTTATTTGAAAATAGATTGTAGTTAGTACATGTACAAATTGATATACACAGTATGTATACAGAACATACATATGTAAATGTTTATAAGTAGCTATGTATTTAATAATGATTGATTTTTAGTTTTTTGTATTTTTTTTTTTTATTGATTATAATCGAAGTAATCAAAATATGTACAACAAAATATGAACATTAACAAGCGAAAAACATTTTATTTCTCCTTTTTGTTTTATGTTTTATAATATCTCGTGCTCGAGCATTTAATACATAAACAAATTAAAAATTTAATAGAACATTCAATTTTCTTTTCATTTTTTGTCGTTTTTTTTTATTTGTTATGTAGAAATTTAAATTTACTTAATAGGAAAACAACATAGCAATTGAACGCAACCAACTTGATTATATTGATTATTAATTTTTTTGTTTCTTTTTGTTTTTTTAAATACGTTTTGTATAATTATGCCCTAAAGTAAAATTCATGAATAATTTAAAAACACAAAAACAAAGAAAACGTATACAGAAAATTTACTATAAACTTAAAAAAAAATAAACAAAATTTATAGAATTATTGATATATCCTCCAGTGTCCTTCGGCTTAATTAGAATGTATTTCGGGTCTTCATTGCTGCTATTGATGATGTTTTGCAGCTCTGCTGGCTGAGGTTTTCCTTTTGTCTTGGTATTAAGCTCTTTAAACTGTTCGAAAGAGTTTGAGTGACTCGCTAGATCTACACATAAGGGATTCCCCGTTCCTGAGGAATCACTTTTTTTATATTTTCGTGTTCTGTAGGGCAGTACTATTTTTAGTTGAATTGAATGAAGCAATATGATTGACATACTGACTACTTTTAAACACTGCAAATATGTTTTTGATTATTTTTAAATAATTATTTAAAATTTAAACCATAAAAAAACTTCCGCTTTCAACTATCCGAGTTGCCAACTTAGTCCTTTTTTTTTTTTTTTTTTAAAAAAAGAATTCAATTAATAATAATAAAATGTTTAAAAAAATAATTTTTGTTGAACTTATTCTTAAATTCAAATTCATCAAATTTTTTTTTTTTTTTTTTGAAGAAAAAATGCATTCATTCTTCAAACAAGCAAGAGCTAGAAATAACAAAAAAAAAAAATATACACATCTATATTAAAAATGCAAATGTTACACTTTGAGTGATTGTTATGTATCTTGGTTACAATATTTTTTAGAAAGAAAAAGAGAAAAACGATGAAGTTAATGACAGAAAAAAAAAAGAAAACACAAAAAAAAAAAAACAAATGAAACTTCTTGCAATTAATGCCAAAAGTAAAACATTCAAAATAATTAATCGGGGTTACTTTGGTATGTAGATCACTTGCTAATCTTGTTTTATTTCCAAATATTTTGTATATTGTATCTACCTTTATATACATATAGATACAAAAACATATGTATATGTATGTAAGTAAACAGTGAAAAAATATTGCGTAAAAATAATATATTACACATATGTATGTATGTACATAAGCATAAGTAATATGTTCGATGTCGGTCAGGTACACTTTTATTGAACAAAAAAAAAAAAAAAAAAAAAAAAAAAAAAAAAAAAAAAAAAAAAAAAAAAACTCTCCTGTAACATACCAGCAGAATAATATGGTAATTATTTCGCGTATAAGTGTACACACATAAATATGTGTCTAAAATCTAAATATACATATGTATGTATATTTTTTTATATCAAGTAAACATTATACATATATTATATATATGTATATGTATGTACATATTTATGTAATTATTATTCTAATCAAATTGCCTTTAATATTAAATTATTATTATTTTAAATATTATTTTATACCGCATATAACAGTTAAAAGTATTAATTTTTAATAAAAACTGATATATTCCAATGCATCAATAATAAGATTTAAATAGATTATAAAAAATAAAAAATAAAAGAAAAACGACAACAAAAATTCAAGTGTAGTAGGTATATACATATATGTATATATATGATAATTTGATGGTTGCAATGACGGTCCAATATATAATGATGCAATGCACCAAAAATTGCATATCATAAATAATATTCGAATGCAATTATAGGCACACTTCAATTTTAATTTCATGTGATTTTTAAAAATTCGAAATTTTTTTTTTCTTCTTTTTTTTTTTTTATTCAATTCAAAATGTACTACCAATCTTTGTATGAATTTAAAAATACCATACTATATTAAATGTATCTACACATATGTATATGTACCTATTAAAATTATTATACAGGTGCAGAGGTACATACCTATATAATGGTAATATTTATTATTCTTTGTGTCACTAACCGACAAAATCACAAAAAAATGGTTTATACTTGCATCATAAATGTTACCTATATATGTATGTTATATGTATATGTACAGATTTGTATTATAATGTATTATAAGAGACGACCACAGAGTAAACATACTATATACATACCTTTATTGGTCAATTATACTTCTCAGGTACAAATTGTATATTATGCATATACGGTGTAGTTTACGTGTAATAATATTGAATTGATGCTGCCTAACATAATATTATGCAACAAGATCATAATTTTTGTGATTAAAAATTGAACTTATTACGATCATAACCTTAATTTTAAATGTTTTTTTAATCGTGTTTTGAATTACGATAACGATTTTTTTCATTTCTTAATTTATATTAAGTTTCATTTTTTTTTTTTACTGTTAATTATTTATTTTATGTATTATTTTTAAAGAGAGGCATTTAAAATTTATACAATCAAGTCTAAAAGAAGAAAATTATTCATAATGAAAAATATGTCACACATTAAAAGTGTATTTAAAAATGATTCTAAATTATTTTTTACTTTAGCTCTTAAAATGTATCTAGTAAAATTAGTTTTCTTCATCTGAAGGATGTTACTTTGAAGATTTTTTAATGATTTCATATAAGAAAAACATTCAACGAGACATCTAAATTTCTTTTCTGCGTATACTTTAAAGTTCTACTAGAACAAAACCCTGAGACAAATTTCATTCTTTTTCTTTTTAAGTGTGTGTAACTGATTCAGCTATATTTTCTTATTATTAATTTCAATACGAATTCTCTTTTCGTGTTGTCCTCTCTCAGACATAAATTTTCATTTGTAGTACACTAAGAAAATAAAAACGACTTTCGATCAGACCGGGAATCGAACTCAAGACCTTTGCCTTTCCGGGGCAGTGTTCTTCCATTAAACTATTGGATGCCATGTCGTTTGCCGTTCTTAGTTACTACTTAATCATTGATGAAAAATAAATTTAAAATTCTATTTTTTCCTAATATTTTTCACACCTTTTTCCTTTATTATAAATTTAATAATTTCCTTTTTTTTTTATGTATTGTTACATAACATAAAATTTTCAATTGAAATCAATTTATTTTAAACTTTCTTATTTAAATAAAAAATTTCTATACAATTTTTTTGATCTTCTTACCTTTAAAATGTCATTTTTATTTAACCTTGTTCTGTGAAAATTCAACAATAGAATAAAAGTCTTTTTTTTTTTTTTATTTTTTTTTTTATTTTTTATAATTACCTCTAAATTCATTCACTCAATCAAAACAACAACATCCATTAAAATATTTTAAATCTTTTCAAATACATACCAGCGAATATACACACATACCTATGTTTATTTGTTTTCTAATGTTTTATTTATTTATTTTTTTTTTTGCTATTATAAAAAATCATCATTAAAAATTTTATACGAAAGATGATAATCATATGAAAATTGTATAATCATTATAAGATTTATTACATTTTTAAATTTTCATTTTTATTATTCTTAATTAAATGCTTCTTTTCTAGATTCATTATAAATAGGAAATTTAACAACAACAACAAAAAACTAAAATAAAAAAAACCAAAGAAAAAAATAAAGCGAAATTTCAATATAAAATTTTATACTTTTTTTTATTCCATTTATATCTTATTAACGAATATACATATATATCTTTATTATTATGGTGCACATACATAGTACACCCAATGACCTTAGCTTTCTTCAGTAAAATAATGTGACCTCGACCTCGAAGTATATAAAGAGTAAATGGGTTGGTTGTTGTTGTTGTTGTTATTTATTTTTTTTTTTTTTTCATTTTCTGTACTGATATATATACATACATAAGTATGTATATATATATTTTTTTTTTCAAAGTAATATTGTAAATACAATGTATAATGTCTGCTTAAATAATAATAATAATGATGAGATTTGTTGTATTGTATAAAATTAGAAAGAAGACAGAAGAAGAAGAAGAAAAAGAAAAATAAAACAATAAATAAAATATGTATATATAGTTATTTGAGCAGCATAAGTAAAGTATAAGTATCTAATGTAATGTATCTATTACGAGTATATCCAATTTATAAAATGTATAAGGTACAGTTAATAATTGTCTTCAGTTTACTTATATGTATATATTTAACATGTTACGTCTATACTATAATATATTATACGATCGCATACATATAATAACAACAACAATATATACATACATACATATATTGATGAAGATTATAATGATTCAATAGTTAAACCATACCACTCGCATATTACTTATTTATTAGTTAAACTTTTATTAGTTATTTATAAAGATCCTTATCGATTGTAATTTTTTTTTTCCTATTATATATTTCGTGATTCCCAGGTGGTGTGCTATCTATTAGTTTTAACAATATCAATCGATCATTTGGGAAAATCAATCAATTGAGAGAATAATTCCGCAACAAAAAAACAACGATTAAAAAACATCAAAAATAAAAAAATAAAAAAAAATTAAGAACAAATCAATGAAATAAATGAAGAGATCAAACTTGAAATTTACAGATTTTTCTTTAGGGCAGCTGTTTCACAAAATCTTATATTTATTAGCAAATGTTTTCTTATAGAACATCCTAAAAAGTCCATCATTACAAAAAAAAAAAATTTTTTTTTTTTGACTGGGATGGTCAGTGGCCAGAATTGTACTGACTTCAGCTGACAATGAAGGTCACAGTTCGATAAGTTTATTATTTTATTCATTTTTTTACCTTTTATTCTTAATGCTCAAATGCTACTTAAAATTATTACACATTTAAAAATTACATAATTTGAAGAGAAATAAATTTTAGTCTAAACTAAAAATTGATTATTTTTATTTTAAAAAGATTTTATTATTTTTAAATTTATGTAGAATCTTCTGAATTTTAATACACAATTTCAAAAAAACATTATTTTGAAATTCTCAAAAATATCTATCACGATAATAATAATGAAATTACAAAACAAAAGAATTTTAAACAGACAATATTGTGTATCATTTATTTTATATCAACTTTTTGTTGTTACATACTTATTTTTTATTATTTTTTTTTTTCACAATATAAATGAAAACTTTCAATTTTTTTTTTTGTTTTGAATGGTACACGAATTTAATAATAAAGTGCAATAAATTTGTAGAACAAAAAAAGAAAAAAACAAAGAAAACAAATTTTTTTTTTTTTTTTGATAAATGCATTAGGATAATGCATTATCATCTCATCTATTATAGGCAAAAATATTTAGAAAAATACTGTTTTATGAGATAAAGCTAAAGTTTTTTATTAAAAAAAAAAAAAAAACTATCTAATCATAAGAATAACATTTACACAAAATAGAGAAAGAGAAAAAAAAAAACAAGAAATTAAATGCAAATAAATATAGATAGTATAAAATAAGATGGACATCATTAATAAATCTTTTTATGTTTATATAAACAACAAATTGCCCCATTCATGTCTAACTGATTATATCTTAATTATCTGATTGATTGGAAAAATTCTAGGTCATTATTGTGTATAATATATAGATAGACATATACTCGCATATACTTTTTTATTCCTCATTTTCATCATCTCAGTATTATTTCTGGGTTATTGTATTTGTATTTTTTTTTTCTTTTTTCCTCCTAAAATTTAGTTGTTTGTTTTTTTCTTAAAAAATTTCAACATATTTTTTTTTTTTTCTCTCAACTTTTAAAAGAAGAAAACATTGAAACAAAGATTCTTTGTAATGAATTTTGCAAAAATATGCAATTAGTTGAAAAATTAACAAAAAAATAAAAAAAAAAATCTTGAAATATTTCAAGTAAATTGCTGCGGGAAAGATCAATTTTGTAAAAGGTAAATTTGATTGATTAATTTTAAATTGGACAAATTTTCATTAAAAGTTTGATATTTATTTTAATTTTTTTTTTCCTGTTATTCATTGGTTATTTTTTTTAATTTGGTTTTATTTTTTCACTTTCACAAAAACAAGGTCTACAAATTATGAATATTGAAAAAAAAAACCGATTTATAAAAAATCATAAAAATTCAAAAATTGACACCTAAGAAAAATGGTAGTTAAAAAGAAAAACAAAATAAACAAATTTATTTAATTGGTAAAAACCTTTTATCAGATTTGAAATTCTAATAGAATGGTTTTTTTTTTTTAAATAATAATTTATAAAGCTATAAAAACAAAAATAACGACAATAAATTATGAATACATATTTCGCGTTCTCTTTTTTTACTTTTAGAATGTTCAATAATTAAATTTCGTATTTTAATCGATACTTCACACTTTTTTCTATACTTATTTTTCTGAATAAGTTTTAGATTACTTCTAATTACAACTAAAAACAAATGGTCATTAATTATAAAGAACTTTCAATAAGGATCTCATAGTGTATTCAAAAATTATCCGGTTATATTTGTAATAATAATCAGATGACCGAATATTTTATTGGAATTGAAAGTAAAATTGAAATTTTTAACTATTTATTTTTGGAATTTTTTTTTTTTTTTTGGAATTAATGTTGACTTTTTGTTTTGTAAGTATTTTGTTATAAGAATAAAGAATTATTAAATTTAAAATTTGAAAATTTTGTTTTATTTAAGATAAATTAAAAATATTTTTACTGCCCGAATACTTTGTTTAGCAACAATATATATGTAAAAGTTAAATAAGAAAAAAATTACATAATTAAATAATTTTATTAATGTAATATTTATTGAACAAAAAAAAAAATTAAAAAAAAAATAATAATAATAATAATGAAATGAAAATTAAAGAGAACAAAAAAAAAAAGTAGAGTAAAATGATTATTTTCTCCATTAATATAAATGATTGCAAAAATTTAAATTACACCTTCTTTTAAAGAAAAATTAAAAACAACAAAAAACAAAAATAACGAGATAAAAACAAAAAAAAAAAAAACAAAAAAGATATTTTTAATAATAATGAATTTTTTTCGTTGCTTTTTTTTTCATTTAAATTTTTCTTGTACACTTTTTGTTTTTATTATTTTTTTATTTTGCAAAATCACATATAGCATATGTGTTACGCATATAACCATATAAAAAAAAAAAAAAAGTTACGTCATACATGAAAAATTAATTGAAGTCCAAAAACTTGATCTGATTGACAAGAAGTAGCCCAATGTGCAACACAGGCTCTGTGTAGTTAACAAGACATCAACATGTACATAGGTAACTTATAAGATATTTTATAAAATGAACATGAAAAATAAAAAATAAAAAAAACAAACTGACGGCGGTGGACTATTTTTATATTTTTATGTTATTTTCCTTTTTCTTAGGTTTTTTTTACTTTTTTTTTTTTTTTTGTTTTCTTATAGAAAAGTTAAAAAGGAGAAATAAAAATCATGATACTTTTTTGTAACACATATGTTGCAAACAAGGTGCCAAATGCTTATAAGTATTCATTCATTTATTATATGTATCTTTACACTACTATATCTATCTATAGCCATATATATGTATGTATATATGTATATTGTATATAGATGCCAGGTATTTTGAAAAATACAACACACTAACTAAAAGCTAAAAAAAAAAATTTAGAAAAAATACACCTTTATGTAGAATATATAAAAACAACAAAGTTTTAAATGTTGCGTTTGAACTTTAATTGGAACACTTTTTTTTCTTGTATTCATTGACTACTTCAGTTTTGTTGTCAACTAAATTTTTGCTTAAGGCATTTTCTTGAACCTTAGAAGAAAAACATAACAAGATGAAAAAAAAAACGCAAATACAATTTAATAGATCAGCTACATACATATAGTATATGTATTTAAAATGTGAAGTATGTGTATCGATCGCTATTCAAATTAATATTGATTGCAAAGAAAAACAAAACAAACAAAAAAATTATGGTGAAGTGTCAAGATGCAGAAGATGAGAATTAAAAATTTAAGAAAATTAGAAAAATTTCAAATTTTAACAATTTTTTAAATACAATAATCAAGTAACAAAATACTTTGGACAAACATCCGTTTATTTTATTTCGATCGGATTAATGATTCTTAAGATATAGAAATTTTTTTCCATTTATTTTTCCATGTATGTATGTATAAGATCTATATGGATTTTAAAACTTCTCATTTAAAACAAACACTTTTATCAAAATATGATTTATTTTTTTTTCTTTCTTTTAAAGAAGTGTCAAAATATACATTAATTACTTTATAGAATTCTCAAATTAATTATTTGCATATTAAACATTTCATAACTTTCATATACACACTAAAAAGTATTATACATATAATTAATTCTGTTGTCTTCTTCTTCCGTAACAAATTAAAAGAAAAAATAAAAACGTTACAAAGCATTTCAGTTTCTTTTTAAAAGTGAAAAATAAATTCAATTTAAAAATCGTGAATCTTCAAATATTGCGAAAAAAAAATTTTTAAATCATATCGTAAACTGTTTTTGTGAAACTTAAATCTTTTTCATTCAGGAAAAAAAAAACATTAAAATAAAGTAAAAATATTCTTTGTAGTACTCTCAAGTTTAAAGCATGAACAATTTATAAAATTTTTTAAAAACCTTTATGATATTTGAATATCATCATTAATTATAAAAGTGCGGTACATTTATTATTTTTCATATTACACTATTTTCAATTTTTATAACATTCATATAAATTTTTATACCACTTTTTATTCTACACTAATATAGAGTTATTTTCCTATTTTTTTTTTTTATTAACTGTTCAAAAAAAAAAAAAAAAAATTCTATACTATACCATGTTTCGTGGTAACATTATAATCATGTCACAACATAAATACTATGTATTTTTTTTTACAAAAAATAATACAACATGAAATCATTTTAATACTTTTTTTTTTTTTCATAATACATATATTTTTACTTTATTTTCGTTTAAGAATAATACATTTAGAGACATCAAATGAAAAAGTGCCATCATCATTCAAAAAAACAAAAAAACAAAAAATAAAACAAAAAAAAATTAAATGAATTTAACTTTCAAATTTTCAATTCAATGTGCACTTAAAGATATAAAATATAAGAAACTTTTAGTTTAAAAAGTTTTCTCAAAATAGCGTACACAAAAAATAAAATAAAAAAAAGGCATAAAGTACATTTATTTTTATATACTACGAAATACTATAAAGCACACATACATATAGTTCGTTTCTTTATAATGTTTTTTGATGTAAATTTAATGATGCAACTAACAAAAATAATGCATATGCATCATCTTTATTTAATGAAAAAAAAAAAAAGAAGATACAAGTAAAAAACAAAAAATTTTTTGATTACCAATCACAAACCAACAACAACATTAACACATCTTCTTTTTCCCTATATGATTGCTTAATCTTATAATATGTATGTATGTTCATACATTACATATACATGTGAAAATGTTTAACTCTCGAACTCTATTATATTATCAAAATTTTACAAAAAAACTTTAAAATACATAATATGTATAATATGTAATTTGAAACACTTATTTTACTTTTCTTATTTTTTTTTTTTACTAAGTATTTGGGGAAAAAAAAAAACAAAAATAAAATAAAAAAATTACATATTGAAAAATCCGGAACTAGTAATAAAATTATTTATTAATTTTAATTAATTATTTTTTTATTCAATTCCATACACCTACTTCTCTCTTCCTTTTTTTTTTTCACACTTTCTAATTAATTAACCGCGATTGCATAAGATGTGTACCTATGTATATATTGTTTTTTTTTTTCATTTTTTTAAAATAATTTATTGCAATTATGCAGTAATGCATCGCAGAGACAAAAACAATAAACAGATATCGAATCAGTAAAATATTATATATGAAAAATAAAAACTGAAGAGAATAAATAAAAGATAATTATAATAATAAAAAGTAATGTGAAAAATATATACATATGTATACATACATACATATATTAATTATTATCTAATAATTTTTTTTCCCGCTTCTTCATATAGAAAATTACTAAATTCGGGAAACAAAAAAATTGTATTTATACTGAAACATTTTTTTATGTTTTTATTTTTGTTTTTTTGTTTTTTTTTTTTTTTTACAATTTTACACTTATCTCATGAATTTTTCAAGGAATATATTAAAGTAAAATTAATAAAATATCTAACATAATTGAGAAAAAAAAAAAAAAAGCCACAAATTGTTCACATTTATGATGCAATCAATTTTATCGTATAATTCCTTTTGAATAAAAAAAAAAAGCACCTTTCATTTTATATTTTAATAAATAAAAATTTTTAATAAAAAGAAATTGAAAAAAAAAAAAAAAAACGATACACAGTAAAGTAGTTCTCATAACATAATGTTTACATATGTATGTACCACATATAATGTGAATATATGAGCATACGTTATAATTGATAAACAAAAAAAAAAAAAAACTCACGTCTTTTAACATTGACTAATTAATTTAATTAAATTTTAAAAATTCAAACAAACAAAGCGAGACAGAAAAAATACATATAACTCGTGACAAGATGAAAATTTTCCGATTATAATAAACATGAATAAAGTTAAGTATGTACATGATCGTTGCAATTCTAAAATTAACTTTTTATCAACGATGTATAAATAATTATTATTTTTCAAATATAAATAAAATAACTCATATGAGCCAATCATACCTACATAGATATTTTTTAATAGACAATTCAACAAAGCTTAAGCTTTGGATTATTAAGACTTAAGAGGGTAGTTCAAGCTTTAGCTTAAACTATATTGAAGCTTAAGCTTCCATTGTGAAATCGGTCGTAATTGTTTTTTTTTTTTTTGTTTTTTTTTTTTCATTAGGTACATACATATATCATAATCTTTCAAAAATCTCATGAATAAAATCAAAAATTTACTACTATTCATTTTTTATACTATTAATTCACAAAAACTGTTATTATCACACATTATAATTATATTTTTCAAAATTTAAAAAATATATTTTAATATAGTAAAATTTAAAAAAAAAAAAAACATAAAGTTATATTTTATTTAGTTGCAATTCTATAATTTATTATATTGAAGAAAAAATAAAGAAAAGAAATTATTTCACATTCTTTTTTGTTTTTATAAAATAGTAATCATAAAAAATACTACTTTTTTTTGTTTTATATAACATAAATCTAAATTAATAGTTCTGACTCTAACATTATAAAGGTTTTTACAAAAGGAAATTTTTTACATTTTTACGTCATTTTTTCGATTATATATTTGAAATATTTTAATAGTGTATTCAAAAAAAAAAAAAATATATCTATAGATAAAGATAAAATGCATCTACATATTTTAATAATATAATATTAAATACAATTAAATACATTATCTAGATTTAAAAAAAAAAAAGACAATTTTCATGAATAATGGTATACTCATATATTTGGTACACAATATGTAAGACTTATAAACGATAATTTTAGCCTACACATTATATTATTTTTGTTTTGTTTGTTTCTTTTTTTTTTTTCTTCAAAAAGTAAATTTGAAAGCATATATGAAATACCTATATAAAAAAATCAAGTTCTTTTTTATTATTACAATTTTTTTTCTGGTTAATCAATATAAAGATATAAATTGACCAATCTTTTGATTTAAACACATGGGTATGGGCGTCTTTTATAGTTATAGCTACATCGTCATTAGTCATTCGTCATTTATTGATTATATACAAAAAGCAAAGAAAAAACAAAATTTATATGAAATAATAATACTAACTTAATAATTATGTTAATAACTGTAATAATCTTTTGACTTGACCAGTGATTTTATTTTATTGAAAAAAATACTTTAGACAATTTTTTTTCTCATATATAATACATCAGAAAGGCTTCAGATCAGGAAGAAATTATTGAGCAATCAATCGAATGGAACTCGCCTACTGTTCATCGATTTCGAAAGAGCATTTGATACAATCAAAAGGGAGTATATATGGACGGCTTCAAAAAAGAGGGGAATCCTAAATGCAAAAAAAGGCAAAAATAGCGAAGAATTTAGTATCTTGGCTGTATCATAACGAAAAAAGAAGGTTCGGAAGAGGATGTCACTCACAGAGTAAATAAAGCGCGAAATGCAATGCGATAACTAAATAAGATCTGGCCATCAAATTCGATGTCTAAATGTCATAAGATACGTATTTTCAAAACCAGTGTAATGTCAATACTATTGTACGGCTGCGAAACATGAAGGCTGAATGAAGCATCAGTGACAAAGCTTCAAATATTTTTAAATTGCTGCCTGTGCAGGATATTACAGATATTCTGGCCAGTACGCATATCAAATTCTAAGCTAATACCTAAACTCGCAAGATTTTCGAAGTAAAGGCCGCCCGATGAACAAATGGAGAAGAACAATCAACAATAAATTAAAAAGAGTAGGATACTCATGAAATTATGCTAAGATAACAGCCAACAATACAGAATTCATTGGAAAAAACCT
Source organism: Bombylius discolor (assembly GCA_939192795.1). Lineage (NCBI taxonomy): Eukaryota > Metazoa > Arthropoda > Insecta > Diptera > Bombyliidae > Bombylius > Bombylius discolor. The sequence goes on along the minus strand of OW584243.1, from coordinate 30,985,716 downwards.
ATAGAGGCTGTATGCTCTACTCAGGAGTGAAGCGGAACAATAATAATAATACATATAATACATCTGAAGAATTGGACACATATGTATGTATTTCATTTTTTTAATTTTTTGTTTTTACATAAAAAATTTTTTTCATTCAAATAACACTTTCAATTTTATTTTATTAATATAATAATTTGGGTAGAATTATACATATATGTATATACAAAAATAAAAAAAGGTGTATCTACATACACATAAATACACATATCAATAATCCAAGTATCTGGTTCACAATATACAAGTGACAGTACTTTTAGTGCAACAAAATAAAATATAAGTATACATATATGTACCTACATACTTATATATTTTTTTTCAATGTGTATAATGTATGACCGAGATAATTAAGAAAAAAAACATGCTTTTAAAATCTAGTATACTCGAATTTCAATATAAAAATTAAATCAACACAAGACAAAAAAAAAAAAAAAACCATATAAAAATTATATATTGAAAGTTTATCACATATTAATTCAGTTTTGGTATCATAAAATATTTTAACTAAAAGATCATGATCCTATAAATGTATAATTAAATTTGTTAATAAATTTACGTAAAAAAAAATTCTTCAGCTTAAAAAATTAATTACACATATTATTTAACAACAAAAAAAAAAAAAAAACATATAAATATGTAGAAGTATATGAGCACCTATGTAATTTTATTAGTAAAAGAACACTTAAAGAATATATATTTAGTAGGTAATAATGAAATACTTGAATGTATCTTAACAATTTATTTCCTAAAGGTAATCTCGTTTTATAAATGCGAAATCATTATTGAAAATTTAAATCAAATTGCTCGTTATTATTAAATGAAAAATTTTAATTTAAAAGGAATTTACTCTGACATATTTCAATCTTGATTGACACAATTCTCATATTTAAATTTTCATTTTTATAGAAACAAGTTCTTTTTCATTATTTTTCTTCAGCAATAAAATTTATATGAGATTAAAAAAAGTAACAAATGAACTTCGAAAAAAATTCATTTTGAGCTTTATTTCATGGCTAGTAACTTGCTTATTTCATCATAGAAATCATTTCTTTATTTTTTTTTTCCAAGCATGTAATAAAATTTTTCATCACATTGAATATTTAATTAATGAGTTTTATTCACCAAAGTTTTTTTTTGTTTTTTGTCATTTCCTAATTTCAACATAACAGTGGGAAAAACAAAAACCATAAAGGAAAGTAAATTTTCAATTCAATGTAATCTAATAAATTTAAACAAGAACAAACAACAACAAAAAATACTCTGAATGCTTACACTTCAAGGACATTCATTTAAACAACTAAAATTAACTTTTTATTTGATCTAATTTTATAAAAAATAAAAACAATAGTTACATTTTAGTAACAGAAAACTTTAAAAAAAAAAAAAAAAAAACGTTTTTTCACATACTTTTTTTTATTACCCATAGAATTTATCAAACTATGAAAATTTGAATAAAAAATACAAATTTTATTTATATGTATGTTTTTTTCTTAATGCTCATAAAATACAGTCTTGCTTTTTTGATTCTATAACTTTAAAAATGACCAGGAAGATCATTCATCATTTTATGGATATTTCAAAAAAAAAAAAAAAAAATTGTACGTAGGTATACCTACATTATTTTTGCAAACAAATGTTTGCATTCTTGTGTTAAATATACATACATACATATATGTATGTAAATGGTAAAAAATTTATATCTTCTTAGTTATGATTAAAATTTATCATGATATTTTATACATTTAAAACGTGAATTCATATTTCCGGTCATTATTATTATTAGAGAAAAAAAAAAATGACATTGCTTAAAAGGAAATATTTTCACATCAATTATTCCTCGAAAAAAAAAAAAAAAATAGCATACCAACTAAATTTATGAACAATATCTTTGAATTAACTGATAGACTTCGTAAGTCAGATTTTTATTCATGAATAAAAAATATCGTTTCCTTCGTTGAAGATCACATGTTTTTTTTTTTTTTTGGTGTTGTTTTGAAATTCAGATGCTTATATTATTTATAAATTCTTGAGTAATTAAAAAACAAAAAAAAGTAGGTACCACAATAGCCGTTTCTTTTTGGTAAAACTTTCAAAAATGCACCTATAAGTTAAACAGTTAACCGATAATATTTGTTATAATATAAAAATATTTTCATATGTAACATATGTCAAAGTTAAATTATACAAATCATTGTGTAAAATATTTACCTATGCTAAATTATATATTGTGTTTAATACATTCTACTTTTTTTTTTATCTATAAATTTCTTTTTTTGTGCAAAATCATATTTCACAATTTGAAAATTAAATATTTAGCGCTATGTTCAATAGTTAAAATTTGTTGTTGCATTGAAATGAAATATATAGAATATGCATATACCTCTATATATTTTCAAAACAGGTCTTCATTTTGCAATATGTTTATTTTATATTCAATAAGAAAAATTTGTTTAATATTAAAATTTCTATACAAAATAATGATTTCTCTTTCTTATTTTTTTTTTGTTTTATCTTTCATGTAATATTTTTAAATTATTGATCTTTATAAGTTATTGAAAGATTAAATAAATTCATATTTAATGCAACAAAGTATTTTAAAGAATAGATATGTATATACTTTTATAGATATAGATAGTAGATACTTTTTGATAAGGGTGATCCAAAATTTAATATATATAGAAAAAAAAAAAAATTTTGAATAAAAATTATGAAAGTATACAATGATTTTATTTGATTTTGTTCGTCTGAAATATAAAATAAATTATGAAAATTTCTAAAATGAAGATTCTGTGGGAAATCTATGTCCTTTTTCTCAAAATGAAATTAATTATAAAGTACCTATATCTTTTATTTTATTTTTTTTTTCTTTTTTATCTTGTGATTTGTACATACATATATTAACTTATTTCCATTTAGGAGAATCTGTTGAAAAGAAAAAGACTCTTTAAATCATAAATCGAAGCATAATAATTAAATATATCGCTTAAGGATAATTATCATTCATTTAATTTGACATTTTAAATATTTAATATGATCATATATGTATTTTGTGATTAATTTATTTATTACTTTTTCTGTATTTTTTTTTTTTCTTTTTCCTTCCTTCTATTTTATTTTCTCATCTAATATGTGAAACATAAATCATGTAAAAAGAAAATTAATAAAGATGCACTATCGCCAATATAATTCAAATTGCAAAAAAAAAAAATAAAAAAAAGAATTATAAAATAATTTCTATATTATAACCAGTTAAACATGAAAATACGATATTTTATATACCATTTTTGTTGCTGTTTTCTTAATTTAATATATTATTATGTTTTTAGATATACATACATATATGTATATAATTTTTTGTTTTTATGTTTTTTTTTTTTTTTAAATTCAATTTTTTCATAGTGGATATAAATTTCTAATAAATATATACACGTAATTTTTTTTAAAATTATTTATTACAGCAGCAATAAAAAAAAATCAAAACAACAACAACAATTCTCATTGAAATATCCTAATAAATTAACAAACAACAAGGAAATTATAATAAAAATTCCGTTATCATTCATGTTTATCTTTACAACAACAAAAAATAACATCAACAACAATTTGAGAAGCAAACAGAAAAAAAAACAAAAACATTTACATAAAACAATGTACTCCTAATAAAAATGATAGAAATGTAAAAAAAAAAAAAAACAAAACAGAAAATTTTTTCTAATACATCATTAATCGTATATTTAAAAAATAAAAAGAAAGAAAATTTATTATTACAAAATTTTTAAAAGGAAAGACAAAGAAGAAGAAGAAAAGAGAAAAAAAAAAAACCAACAGTTGCTGACACAATTTAACATAAATTCATCATACTACTAATTTAAAAATTAAAAATTAAGAAAAAAAAACAAACAAGAAACCTTGAAATATCTTTTATAACAATTAACGCAATCTATGTATTTTATTATAAAAAAAATGGTCGAAAGTAGATAATTGACATAATTGTCATAATAAAAATTTTGTATGATTCAAGGGTGTTTTTACAAACATAATAAAATTTTTACGAAGACAAAATGTTGTAGTTTTTTTTTTTTTTTTTTTCGTTTTTATTTTTTATTAATTTGAAGAATAAAAATGTTAAAGATACAACAAGTTAACGGCAGCAAAACTAACTTGGAATATGTACTCGTATATAACTTGTAAAACATAAACGAATTTTGTAGACAATCCAAATAATTTTTGTAGTTGCATCTTTTTGTATAAGTGAAAAAAAAAATTATGAATACATACATATAATTTGTATCTAAACATTTCTTTCCTTAAAAAAAAACACAAGAAAATACAATGTAATTGTTATTATAATTTTAATATTGTACAAAATTTATCTTTAAAAAAAAAATCTTTTAATTTTATCCAAAAAAACAAAAAAACATTTGTTTATATTACATATAGTTATAAAGTATTGTACGTATATACAACAAACTAATCATATGTATATATTCTTGTACATACATATCATATTTAGATACATTTATTATAATTATTTTTTTTAATTTAAGAAAAACAAGATTAAAACAAACAAATTAAAAATTTGTACTTATGTGTTCTTTAAAAAAAAAAAAATTAAAGTAAATCAAGGTAAAAAGCATTTCTTGTTGTTGGTTTTTTTTTCTAGTTCATGATTTATATAAAAATTTAAAAAAAAAAAATGATGACTTGTTTTTACTTTGAACAAATCAAAAATAAACATATTATTTTTCCAACAAAATTCTTATGTAAAACGATACAATAAATTGTAAAAGGAATTGAATGTTAGAGTAATAAAAATAGCAAAAAAAAAAAAAAAACACATAACATAGTATAAAAATATGTCGAATAATTCTATATTTCCATTTAAGAGATACATACCTACATATGTACAAAAATTTTGATTGTCATATGTTATCATAGTATTTGTTTTTTTTTCTTTTTCTTATGTCTTTTTTATATATATGTACATACATACATACATCAAAAAGAATTTATACATTTGAAAAATATGTAAACTTAAAACATATAAAGCACAATTCAATTTTCGTTCTAATTACTAAACAATTATGTATTATTCAAGGAAAAACATACTCGTAGAATATGACAATGATGTATGTAAATCATAAGATTGTAAACATATGTACATCATCGGAAGTGTTTACATATGTACATATGTACTCGTATGTACAAAGTATATGTAGTAACATTTTATTTTTCAAAAAATACGACATCCGATTTTAATTCGAATTTTCAAAGAAATGACAAAATAAAAAAATTTACCAGAATCTTTTCTCATAAAATACTAGAATTAATTTTTATTACCATTCTTTTGAGTAGCTTTTTTTTTTTTTTTTCTTTTCAAATATGTAAAGATAAAATTTATGTGTTTCTTGATTTTACGAATAAATTTTACAATATAAAAATACACACACACACAAATCATACATAAAATAAAATTAATCTTAATTATATAACTAATGAGATATATAAAACATAATTATAAATAATGATACTTATGTATCTTCTTAATTATAATCACTAAACTATAAATAGAAAAAAAATATATATATATATATTAGTATTTTCAAAAGTAGAAATATTAAAATTATAGAAAATATAAAATAAATCAATATAAAAGTCAACTACTTACTTTAAATACATGATAAAAAAATTTTTTTTTTAAAATTATTACGCGAATTAATAAAATTTTATAGTTGTTAAATTAATTATTATATATGATAATTATTTTTTAATGCAATTAAATTTAATGTAAAATAAAAAAGAAAACTAGAAAAATATTCAAACAGACATAAATTCGTTTGTATAGGTTTTTTAATATGTTACATAATTATAAGAATGCAATTTTATTTTTTCTGATAGAGAGATTCTAACAATTATTTGTAAATACAAAATTTCTTGTAAACTTGAAGTCACTATTTTTTTTCTCAAACTTGACTTTTTTCCATAAGCATATGCAAGTATAGGTATCTGTCTATATTTGCTAATAGACGAATTTTATTTCGACTTTATGTTTAGTTATATTTTAAAAAGCTTATTTTTATTAAAATTTCTATAAAGTCAAAATTAAATTTGTCTAATTAGTAAGGCCCAATGTGTATTCTAGATATTAATTAATTTTTTTTTTTTTCAATTCCTAGTTTGAATTTTTTTCTTGAATTTATTCTCATTAATTTTACCTGTAAACATAATTTTTTTTTTTTATTATTATTTTCAAAATATTGATAAAAATTTATGAGTATTCACATGAATTTTATTTTAACAAGTGTGTACCTATTAGCAATGACAATACATATGTATAATTTTTTAGATACATAACTGCTCTGTGCTATTACTATTATTGCATTTTTTAAAAATTATATTCTATTTCAATTATAAATTTTCCAATATTTTCATTTTTTTTTTTTATCTGTGTGTATGTGTTTTTTTCTTTTCTTTTAATTCGTTATTAATATTTTTTTTAAAATTTTACTATTGCATTTTGAATTTTAAAACACAAAATTTTTAACTGTTTCATTTATATTTTATACTGTGCCACACATATGTATAATATTATTTATGGGATGTTTTTTTTTTCTCTTCATACATATGTATATATTTTTCTTCAAGTAAAGATTGTTAACCATTCATTTGAACAAGTTTTAGTTTGTTGTATAATCGTTGTCCAATGTTATTTACTATTGCTTTACAGTTCATTTTATTTATTATTTTGAGAGTATAGCATTTTATAAAATGAAAAAAAAAAAAAAAACTACATACTATATATACTTATGTATGTTCCATTTGTATAAAGATAGGTGACATACATAGGTACTTGAATAAAAGATCTTGTTATCCATTCGTATTTTATGTAGGTAACATTATTGATACATATTCGTTGTAAATACCAGGGTACGGAAAAATATCATTCGCGAACTGAAAAATTCAATTCGTTCCTTTTTTTTTTCACTCGTGAGCGATTCAAAAATTTTTAAATTCGTGAGCGATTCGTTTGAAAAGGAATTTTTTAGTTTCCATTCTTTCCCAAGGAACGAATGAAATTTTTATTTCAAGTTTCATTCGTTCACGATCGAATAGAATAATTTTATTTTTAAAAACATACATACAAAAATCAAACCATTTTTCCAAAATATTAGTTAAAAAATTCGAATTTTTGACTTTGATCGCTAATAACTTCTGTGATAAAAGGGATAAAAGGATGGTGCTTATTCAAAGGACAAATGGTTCTCTTTTATTAGATATGCATATCATTACTTTACAATAAGTAAGAGCGAAAATACAAGGTGTTTCACAAAAAAGTCGCAAAAAATTTTAACCCCAACTATCCGGTAAAACCTAACTGTGATTTAATTTTGTAACACCTTAAACCGGACACCCTGTATACATACTCGTATTTGCTTTACTTTATTTTATCTAATTATTGAATTTTTTAAAATGAGCCACACCGTAGGGATATCCCTTTAATACACTTTTGTTAACGTTGCGCTGGCGCATATATGTAGAAGGAAAAAAGCTTTGTCATTAATATAAGTATTAAATTAAACGTAAAGATAAAAAGGTTCAAAAACAATATTATTTTCATTCAATAAATATTACAAAACTAAAAATAAATAGAAATTGAAAAAACAAAACAAAAAGACACCTTTTATTTTCAAGTTTCAAAACAAATATTAGGAAAATTCATTTTTTTGTATTCTCATTGAAAAAATATTTTCAAAAATCTAACATTCAAGTATCTAATAGTCATTTTTTCATGATTAAATAAACAAAATAAAAAACAAATATATGTACATATTATGTATGTATATGAAAAAAGTCTTATTTTGTTTATTTGAAAAATAATACGTATCTACAGATAAAAAAAAAATGAATACAGATCCGAGTATTTTTAATGTATAATAACTCATTACAATTTCAAATGAAAAAAATATCTATGTACATATACATACATTTGTATGTATCCAAATAATAATGAGATTAATTTTTAAAAGGAAAAAAAAAAAAGTGAATCGATTAGTATATTTTTTCATTTTTAACATTTTTATTTTCCTTTCTAATGAGAAAAAAAAAAAACATACATAAATCTCTATATGTTTGTACCTATAATTATTTTAAATTTAAGTATAGTCATTAGCATGATATATGTATTTATAGATACAAAATATGTCTGTACATATATACGTTTGTATGTATGCGGTACACTTACATCCTATACATGCATTTTATAAATCAGGTATTTTAATACTTGACCCTAAAATCGCAATCAAAATTCATTTTAATGAATTCTCGGTTTCTACTATTTCTTTCCTTTTGCTCAATGACTATTCAAAAGCACATTTTTGTCTCGCCCTTTTCGTTGTATAGAAAAATGAGAAGAAAAAAATCAGAAAAAAAATATAAATTACACTTTTATCACGTTTATTTTAAAGATAAAAATAATAAAATTTATGTGCTTTTATAACGATTATGTAATGTAAACAGTTCATATTAAAACACACATATGTACCTACCATTTTTCTAAAATATAAATGTATATCCATAAAGATACATATACATATGTATGTACATATATGTGTATTTTGTTTTAATTTAATTTAGCTTTTTTTCTCAAAACTAAAAGTGCAGTGTAATGCTTTGTTGGAGATATATACATATATACATATATATTTTTTTTTTCCAAATAACTTTTCTCTGTAGCACAAATATTTTGCAAAAGAAACAAAAAACAAACAAAACTACAAAAAAAACTTTGAAAATTTATTATTAAATAATTCTTTTTTGTTCTAGTTGTTGATTCTCAAAACATATATGTACATACATACAGACAATTATTAATTCATATACATTATGTACAACAGAAAATCTACTTTAAGAAAAAGTGAAAAAACAAAAAAAAACAAAAAAAAATAAAGAAAAAAAGAAATATAGTATAAGAAAAAAAAAGTTTTTGTACATATATACAATTGAACTACTTACTTACTATTTTAAACGTTATTTCACATTTAAAATACATTTTTCAGATATATTTAATGTTTTATTATTATTTTTTTCAGTACTAAGTATAAATTGTATAGAAATACTGTATATATGTATATAAGGTACATTTATGAGACCTGCCACAAAAATGCAAGTATAATCTATTACACTTTAAACTAGTCTAGTAGCACAGAGTAGTTAGTTATCTATAGAGAGGTTCACTGGTAATACATACGAATATCTGCATAATTCAAAAAATTTGTTGACCTATGAGGGGAAGTGTAAGAGATGAAAAAATATATGAAAAAACTTTCGTTTATTACTCAGTTACTCACAGAATATTTTTTTTTATTTAAAGAGCTTAAAACAGCATTTTAGATTGGAGGCCAAGCTTTAAGATTACCGCAGTTACCATTTCAACATATTGGAATAATTAGTCTGTTATAAAAATATATTGTCATTGCTAGTAGTATATTACATATTTTATATTTTTGATATATGTATGTATCAATGTATCTTAAATAAAATTTTCAATACTTTTTTTGTTCTTTAATTATGAAATAGGTACAATATAAAAGTTCAGTATATTTTTCATATTTCATTTCAAATTAATGCATTTCTACAATGTAAATAATATTTTCTTTATAACAAAGTGAATTCATTATGAACAAATTTAAGTTTTTTTTTTCCTCACTTAAAAAAACGACAATTCCCTAGAATCTGAAAACATTTCGATTTAAAAATATATATACTTCACCACAAAATATAAACTAGTCTTTGAAAAAGAGTTTTTTTTTTTCCAAATATCATCACTTTGCGTATGAAATGTCATTAATTAAATATAACATTAATATTACGCACAACGTTACATCTTGAACTTTTACGAGCAATAACCTCAATTATAGAAAAAACTACCTATACCTACATATTTTATTTCTAATAACAACAAAAATTAAAAATTTAGTTGTTTTTTTTTTTTGTATGTGTGCTTTAAAAGAGTAATTAAATATGATATTAAATTAAATAACACCCACTTTATTCAATAACAACTAAGTATTTATTTGAAGAAAAACAAAAATATTACTCGGTACTTATTTTAATTACAACTGTCATGTTATTTCAACATTACTATTGCATTTCGTTTTTCTTTCATAACGAAAAGAAAAAAAAAACATATTTTTGGCTTGTTTTTGTTTCAATACTATATGCCATTTCATTAAAACTATAAAATTGAAAAAAAAAAAAAAAATTAGTATAAATTCATGCACATACAAAATATTTTAAAAAAAAACTACTATGGAAAATTAATTAGCTATGTATATATTGTAAATTAACATTAAAAATAAAAACCAAAAATTAAAAATAGACAAGAAAAGAAAGATTTATTTATAATACTGCACAAACTATACAGTTATACGAGTAGTATTATTAATATATTAATTGATTTGGATCTTACAAAATATGCAAAAGATCATCATCAATATTTGTTTTTTTTTTTACTTGAAAATTTAATCATAAAAATTTAGTAAAAATTATATATGTATGTATGTATACAGGGTGTTTCACAGTTCGCGTACTAAACTGATTAGGGTGGTAGGTCTCGATGAGAAATGAAGAAAATCGCATGGGACGGGGGGATATATTCTCAATGGTTACCGAAATATTCAAGGTCAAAAAAATGTTTTTTAGAAAAGTAACTAGTTCAACTTTTTGCATGCTCGCGCAATGTAGAGAACTATATAAAAATTATTTTTGAAGAGAAGTTATTTATTTAAATTTTAACTTATCTAAACTTATATTATTTTGTTTACCTTAATAAAAACCTATTTTGTCTGCTTGTTTTGTATTGCAATATTTTTATCCGTTCAAAAGCTATTAACCATAATTTAAAAGCAATTTTTCCAATACAAAAAACACCCTGTATACATACATATGTATGTATGAAACGAAATATACAAATGTTTTCATCCTTATATGCAAAAAAAATAAATTGATAAGCGAAAAACCAGTCATTATTGGAAAAAAAAAATTTAAAAACAAAACTGTCCACACATCACATACATATTATGTATGTTATGTATGTGCTGTATGATATTTTCATTTTATTATGTTATGATCTTTGAAATTAGCTAAATTCAAACAGAAAAAAACTACATAATTAACATATTTTTATTCTCTTTTTTTTTTTCTTTTAAGAATATTTTTATTTTTGTTCACCGAAAGTTCATTGTCATTTAAAAAAAAAAATTTGCAAATAAGAAAAATTCAGAGAGATTTTCTTTTTTTAACAATCTGTTTTTTTTTTTCTTCTGAAAAAAAAAAATCAGAGAATAATTTTGTTTTGCGAAACTAGAAATAATTTTGAATCAAAAATCGAATTTACGAAATTCAAATAAAATGCATGTTACAAAAACTAGAAACCAAAACAAAAAATTTAGACGCGAAACTTGCATATAATAATGTTTTGTACCTATAACTTTTTTTTTTCTCCTATTTTATTATTTAATAGTTGAATAGAAAATGTTAAAACAAATAAATACGTATACATATATGTATATGATAACAAGAAAATAAGAAATAAAAAAAATTGAAATAAATAAATAAACAGTACCTCGTATGTGTAAATTCTTTTTGATATTCACAATTATATTTCAAGCTATCAGGTCAGATCTTCGATCGTCTAGCAAATAAGCTAGCAAGACTTGCTAGGTGAAATGATAGAAATGGTATCCTCGATTGTTTTTGCTCTCGCAAATAAGCAAATTAACCGTCAAAAGATGCGTATAATAGAAAATTATACGTTATGTATATAAAAACTTATTCAGCAAAAGTGCTTACAATGAAAAAATGGCTAACTTGCGATTTCAATTGAGGATGCGATTTTTTGTAATCGCAATTAACAATCGCAAATCCGCCATATTTGCTAGTCGCAATTTGCTTAACGATTGACGATTGAAGATCTGGCCCTAGTCTTCTTTTTTCCTCTCTTTTTGTTTTTTTTCATCTTCTTTTCATTTTCTAGTTTTTCTTTTAATTTTTTTTTTAAATTTCAAATCTAATCCAGCTATCAAATGTAAATTCTGACCATGGTTGATTTCAAAAACACAAATCCTTCAAAAAAATGCATCTTTTTATTATTATTCTTGTTTTTTTATTTATTTTATTTTTTCGTATTATTTTTTTTTTTTTTTGTATTTACAATAACAAAAAAGCATTCAGTCAGTTTAGTTTAATATCAGAAAATGATAGTCGCATCTTCACCCTGGATTGTAATAAATGGTAAAAACCAGTTTGATTTTATTATTATTACTTGTTCTTCTTTTTTTCTGTTTTGTTTTGTTTTTCTTAATTTTCTTTATACCTATAAAATGAAAAATCATATGAAGAGTGAAGGAATTTTCTTGTCGTGTCACCATTGATCGGTTAGCATATATATTATAAAATTAAATGTATGTATTGATATTGTATTGCATTATGAGAAAAAAAGAAAAGAAAGAAGTCCTCCTATATGATAATGTATTTCAAAGATTTTCAGAAGACATTTAACAACATTAAACTTATTATTTTATACTTTTTGTATACTATATTTGTAATATATACATACTTACATATCTGTACATATTTATATTCATATAAGAAAAGAAAAACAACAAAAAAAAAATTATGTGTTTATAAAATATTCTTCTTGCTATTCATGCATATAAAAGATACTCTCTTTTTATCTTTTCCAGTCAACCTTTCAAGACATTAAAGTTACGCAACTTTTAAAGAGGTAAATAAAGAATAAAACAACAAAACAACTGTAAATTATAAAATATATACGTATGTACACATTAATGATGATGAAGATGATATGATATGTGCATTTATAAGCATGCCAATGAAATTTTCAATGTATAGTATGTATGTGCATACGGGTACATACATATACATATGTATAGAGGACTAGGTTAAGCCAATCAATTGTATATCTCGATAGGTACGATTTAATAAACATAATGATGATGATGATGATGCAGAAGCAACAGACTTTTAGATTGTTTACTAGGTAATACTTTTTTTTTTCTTGTACAGGGTAATTTATAATTCAACAATAAACTTTTAGAGAATTTTCTTTTACAAAGTTTTTAATTAACGCATTGTATTGAAATTCACAATATTTAACTCCTCCTCACAAATAAAAATAATTTTTCAATATCAATAAAATTGTTATCCTTCGAAAAGTATTTTTTTCTTCTTTTCTTTAAAATTCCAATTTTTCTATGTATCTATAGTTTTAATCACCCCATAATTTACATTTATGATATGCGATATAAAAAGCTATGAATGGCCCCATGATCTTAAGATACAATCATTTAAACAACAACAATAATAATAACGTAACGTCAGGACTAGCAACAGAGGCAACAGCAGCAGCAGCCAACTTAAGATGATGATGATGGTTCAAATCTGAAGATGTTCCATCATCAAGCACGACTATGATAGGTATGCAAGCATCAGCCAGTAAATAGTGTTGCTGATCGGTCGTTAAGTAAGTTCATGAACACTTCCCCAATTGATCAAGTATCCACAGAAAACGACAAACTGTTTGTTTTGTTTTTTCTTAAATTTGTTGTTGATTTTGTCATAGCTACTCTTGTTGTGTTATTGCTGATTAATTTTCCTTGAATAAAAATACATTTTTGCTAAAGACAACAAGATTGAATAAATAGAGAGTTTTTATACATATGTATATGTATGTGTATACAAGAATATTTGTTGATACTTTATAGAGATTAAGAAATAAATTATTGCAAAAGTATTATTACTGTTACACAGGAAAAAGTAGAAAAAACATAGAAAATTTTCAAAATGTAAACAAACGTGATGTGATGACTTGTTTTTTTTCTTTTAAAGTAATAAAAATAATAGATAGGTATGTACAACTTTTTTTTTTTTTTTCATTTTTTTAACTGAAGTACACGATAATAGTTTAACATGTTGACAACAACAACAAAAAAACATAAGAATTTCTTCTTCCTTTTTTATACTAATAAAAATTTAACTCGTCGTGTTGTAAACAAATAAAACTTTCTATTTTGTTTGACATTTTTCAGCAATGAAATTAATTCAGTTGTACAGTGTTCAGCCTCACCCCCTTTTCTATCCCTATAACTTTTTGCAGGAGATGCGCAAAAAGCATCAATTATACAATAGAGATTTAATCTCAAGCTCTTTCAAAAATCCAGAACATGCAAACATACATAAATATTTTGATTCGAAAAATTTATAAATATAGCTTTTGAAACATTCGAACTAAATTTAAATTTTTTCCGTTTTTATTTGAATTTTCTACTATTAATCAGCTTTTTTTTTTTATTTTCGAAGTAGAATGTAAAAATAAAGAAAATCTTCAAAAAGAATAATACAAACTATAAATGCATATCGATTATTTGAAGACAAAAAAAGAAGATAAATATTTATCAATATGAATTATAATTGCATAAATGTTTTTTTTTTTTTTTTTTTTTTTTTTTTTTTTTGTAATGATGAATTATTTTTGTTTATTTTTTCCACTTTAACTTTTTTTTAAAAATATTTTATCAATTTATTTAAAATAATTAGGTACCTATAAAAAAAACTTTAAACGAAAAAAATCCGGCTCTAGGGCAAAACTTATGCAAAAGATCGTCGTTTTTCGAAAAATTAACGTTTTTTTCCTCTCTACTGCGATTCCTTTTATTTTTGCCACTTTTTCAAAAGAAATATCTGTTTGCGATTAAATTGAAGTATTTTCTGATTTAGTCCTTTTTATTTGACTGAAATCCGTGCAACAGAGCTTAAGATTTAACAGCCCAAAGTCGGCAAGTCCCAATTTTTTCAATTTCTAAAAGAGAAACAAAAAAAACCCTAAAAATAATTCAAATGATTTTAATAATAAAAAATTTTAGAAACAAAAAAAATGTCACACATAAAACGAATAAACCAAAAAATTATTAATAATAATAAGATTTTTTTTTTCTTTGATTTTTAGTCACGCTTCTCATACAGAAATCATGATTTGTTAAATACACAAAAACAAAAACAAACCACCAAAGTCATAAACTCGGTAACTTTTGTAAAAATGATAGTTGATTTAATATTAAGTAATTCTTACAATGCAATGACATAATTCTGTATTAAAGAAAAAAAAAAAAGAGATAAAATAAAAGAGTAAAATTGAATGAAAAAAAAAAGAATACATACCTATGTAATAATAAAATGGAATAATGAAGAAGCAATTTAAGAAGAAGAAGAAGAAAAAAGTCTATCATTATTAAGTGGTCTTGAAAGTTGTTTGTTAATTTTTTTTTTTTTTTTTTTTTTTTTTTTTTTTTTTTTTTTTTTTTTGAAAACAGATACATAATTTAGGTCGTCAGCAGTAGGTACTCTTATTTTGTTTTTTAATTATAACTTAAAATTTAATTATTAGTTTTTCTTTCTTTCTTTTTTTTTTTTTTTTAAGTAAACAGTAGTTAATAAAATGTTATTTATATGTTATCAATTTTTGATACTGTTTAATTTTTTGTAAAATTATAAAGTATCTATTTCAAATTTAAAGAAAAGAAGATAAATAAACAACACACATAATTTTATAATAAAAACTGGATCTTAAAATTATCATATACACATTTGTTTTTAAACTTGTCTAATGGTAATTTTAGGCTCTATAATTATTAATTTCTTGTATAAAATTTATTATACATTTTAAAATACGTATACGAGTATCTACTTCGAGTATTTTATAAAAAAAAAAACAGAAAAAAAAATCAATGACGATATTGCACAATTTTAATTAAATTTTTAATAAATATATCTGCCTGGTTACATACTTTACCAACGAAATAAAAATAAAAAAAACAGAGAATTTATTTAAAACCTGTACGCGCTAGTTAATACGTATTCTTTTATGATCGTACTATAATTTTTATTTTATATTTTTAATTAAAGAGATTCTGTTACTTTAAAAAAAAATATCAATGTTATTTAGTAATTAGTAAAAATTAAATTAAATTTACAGGATAATTTCAAGGATATCTTCTTATTTCCGCCCTTTTAATACTTTAACCATTTATTTTTTTCACAACTTTGATCCCATATATGTATATTATAAAAGGAGAAATTATATTGTTTGTTTTTTTTTTAAATGCATATTTTAAGAGAAAAAAAAATTTTTACGAAAACAAAAATGTCATCTTTTGTTAAATTTAACCTTCGTCCAATAAATCTAAAAAAAAAATAATTCATAAATAAAATAATAATCTATCATGTTTTTATTACTATATATTTTTTTCTTATTTTTTATCTCTATATAAGGATTTATTATTCTGAATGAATTTTTTTTTTTTTTTTTGCTGTTTACAAAATATTTAAAAAATGTTTAACTTCCGTTTTAATGTAACACAAAAGATAAATAAATCATTTTATCACGTTAATTTTTTTTTCTTATTCTTCTTTAGTTTAATTGTTTTTCCTTTATTTAAGAAAATAGTATATTTACCTAAATTACCTTCATTTTTCTAAATATGCACTTTTTATTGTTTAGAAAAAAAATTTTTTTTTTTATCTTTTCAAAAAATTTCATAAAAATCAATTACGTTTTTTTTTTTTTAAAAAAAAATCGTTTTTTAAATGACTTTTTATTTCAGTTATTGATATTGATAAATGACATTTATGACACTGAATTAATCTTTTATCTTTTTATTTTTTCAAATAAATATAAAATATAATAAAAAAATCTCTATCATGCACTCATGTTACATCCCACTACATAAGATACAATATTTTATACATATGTTAATAGATCATAAGTGAAATTTAATAAAAATAAATTATTACACTTTTAACACAAAAAAAAAAACAACACATACTAAAATTGACAATAGATTTTCATTTTAAATACATATATGTATATATGCATTTTTTTGACAATAAAAATGAGTACATAATTTAATATTATGTTTCATGTTTTATTTAAAAAAAAAGACAAAGTAATAAACCTATCTAAATTTGATAAATAGTATTTTTAATAGAGTAGGATTTTTCGGAACATAAATAATCTACAACAATATAATTATTGTTTTTTTTTTTGTTGTTGTTTTTTTTTTCTCAATTCACATAGATATAATAACTGTGATAAGGTCAAGTCAATACAGTGTTTAATATAAGCCACCACAATAACATTTTTATTTATTTATTCAATAGAAAAAGAAGATTTAGATTTAAATTTAAATGCATTTTAAGTATTTGCATTCAAACATCATGATGAAGGGAATTAATTTATAAAAAAAAAAATACTGAGAAAAAAAAAAACATAAATGAAATTATATTACCTATTTTATGAAAATTCTGTTTGTATTATATGAGCAAAATATTTCAATGACAAAAAATCAATTCATCATATTTAGTATTTAAGTAAAGATATACATATATTTAATATTTTATTGAAATAAAATACAAAACAACAAAAATAAAAAATTGTTATTCATATTTATTGTTCCGTATTTTAAGGCGTTAGGGAAAACAAATATACAACAAAATATGTTTATCCGGTAATAAATTATAAAAAAGAAAAAAAAAAATAAAAAAATTATTTAAAATATTATGAATTTTATTTAGGCATAAAAAATTTTTAATTCTTGGAATAAATAACCAACAACAATTTTGTTTTTTTTTTTTTTTATATCAAGGTAACAACGAAAAATAAATATTTTTTAATATAAGTAAATTAAAAAAAAAAAAAAAAATTCTAATGTTGAATGTCATCAACAAAAGGACATTGAAAAACAAACAAAAATCAGAGCTCAAAGAAATTGATTGATTTTTACAAGAAAAAAAAACAAAAATACTATTTTAAGCCTTTTGACCTTTTGACCTAGTAAGACAAAATTATTCCAATAAAATTATCTATTTAAAATTACATCTTAACAAAAAGAAGAATAAAAAAAAAATAAATTTTTTTTGTTGTTGAAAAATTTCCCACATATGTATGAATGTTTTAAAACTGTAGCCAAATTTTGATTTTTATTATTATTTTTTTCCCGCATAAACGTATTTTTTAAATATTTTTAAATGTTCAAGTTCATATGTCAAAAAATTATAAAACTTTTTAAATACAACAACAACAAAAATTTCTTGCAAATAGGATTTAAGTTCAAAAAATAGAAAAAAATAAAAATAAAAATCTTTCAGTAAAGAATATCTTGTTAACTGATTATCATACATATTATGTATGTACATAAATAAATTATGAATATTCATAAAAAAAAAAAAAAAATAAATCATAATTGATTGATTATTATAGATTAGGTTTTTAGATAAACAATATATACATACATATGTACATATTATGTGTACCCTCGACACTCATAATCTTTTACTTTGTTTTTTTTTTTTCTTCGTTTTTATGTTTTTGCATTAAAACTACATATGTACATACAAAGGTACATTTTCAACACATGTGACAATTTTTCAGCTTAACTGATCAACACAATAAACTTAAAAATTATCTACTTTATGTTTTTTTAAAGTTTTTTTTTTTTCCTAAATATTCAAATAAATATCTGAATCTATCACACATGCATACTTATATACTTTTTTTATTTATTGTTCTTTGTTGTTGTCTTTTCTTGTTCTTTTCATATTATTAATATATCATTTTTAATAATTATATTGTTGTTGTTGTTAATTCATTTTTTGTTTTTTTTTATGCATTTAAATTTTAACCTTTAAATAAAAAATATACGAGTATAAATCTGAGCTAATAATTCTCTGCACGTAAAAAGTGTCAAAATTTATTTGAACAAAACAAAATAATTACATCTATCATTTAACTGTCATATTTATACATAAGTAGAAAAAAAAATATAAGTATTTAAAAAAATAAAATATATTTTATTCAAATTGAAAAAAAAAAAAAAACGAGAAAATCCTGCTAAAAAATTAATCAATCAATTTTTCTTAAAACTTTAAAAGTGATTGTATTATTTCTGTTAATAATATACATATATGTATAAGATATTAATATTGATATACATATGTAGATACATGTGTGTCTACATGCGTGCAAGTATACTTTTTCTTTTGTAAATATAAATCAATCTGAACTATTAATAAGATATTTATGTGTGTAGTAGGGTGTATAAGCATTACATATGTAATGTGAGGGGACAGTTTTAAATATCCTTTGAGTAATTTTACTTTAATGAAGCTGTCATTTACAGTTTTGAATGGAATCTATAACATCTTCAAATTATTTCATCAACACTTTCTGTCATACATATATACCTACAGTTTTAAAAAGAATGCGAACCACTAAATTCATTTTTGAAAATGATTAAATCTTCTTATGTTGTTTAAATTTGTATCACCCTGTATACAATATTTGAATAAACTAAATATTTAATTTAAAAAGAAAAAAAAAGCTAAAAAACAAATTAAAATACTTTTTTTTTTTTCTAAATTTGATTTAATACAAAGATAAAATGCCTGTGATATTGTTTATTTAAATGATAAATCGTAAGACTGATAGAACACATGGTGCAATATGCAAAAAACGTATGTATGTACGTGTATTTTTCATTATTATACATTTTTTTCATATTGAAAATTTAATTTTTTTTTTTTTTTTTTTGTTTCTTAAGAACTTTTTTTACTCTAAATTTAAAAACATAACTACTGTCGATAACAAAAGTCAATGACTTTTTTTTTTTAAATTTTTTTCTTTTCATTTAATTTGAATTTTTTTTATTTTCGTCAAATCGCGAAAGTTAGATATTTTCTAAAATAAAAAATGAAACATAAAATTCAATCAATACGAGTGGTATAGAGTAAAATTATAATGAACTCTTATAATCATGAATTTATTTTATAAAAAAAAAAAATTTTTCAACTTCAACTTTTTTTCATAACATGAATCTATACAAAATATGGTACATTCACAAATTGTTATCTTGAAGGTCTCTCATTTATTTTATTTTCTATTTATTATTTCTTTTTTTTTTATTCTTTCATATTTACATTATTACTTTTTTTTTAATCTATAATACGTACGTCTATGTTGAAAATTGAGATATTTTTTTATATGTACATATACGATAGATGTGAGCTATGAGTTCAATATACGCGTACGTGTAGAAAAAAAAAAAAAATAAAGAAATAAATAAGATTTATAAAAAATATTATTAAACATTTTCACAATCATTAACTAAAGTATCGGCGAAAAAAAAAAAAATAAATAAATATTGTGTGCGGTATGGTGTACCCATTATGCTGAAGTTTATTAAAACTGATTAAATGAATGAATTTTATCTTTTTTTTTTTTTTTTTAAGTATTAAAAATAAATAAAACCACACAAAGATACATAAAAGATTATGTAATGTCGGTCTTTAATTAAAAAATAATATATTGATCAAATTATATAATCTAAATTTTTTTTTTTTTAAAAATAAGGAAGATTTTTTTTTTTTTAAAATATGTATGTTAAAGGGTTGAAAAAAATTATACAATTTTATAACGAACGCAATGAATATACCTATTAAATTGATTATTCAGTACATACTTGAAATAAATAAATAGTTTATTTTATAAATCATGTAAAAACAATAGGAAAAACAACGTTATAATCTGTGAAAAAAAAAATTCAAAAAACAAAATAAAGAACCAAAATGAAACATTATTTATCAAAAAAAAAAAAAAAAATACTTTTGATAAAAAAGAAAGAAAAAAAAAAAGATTATATGGACAAAAAAAATTATTTATAATATGATACAATCCACCCTCATTCTTAATTCATAATATTCTGATCACAATCATAAATTTTTTTTTTTTTTTTTTGCTTTTTTTCTGCATCAAATTTCGGATATCATAACAGTCAATTGGAAAAAAAATGTATGTACATAGGTACAATCAATACAATAATTTTTTTTGTTTGTTTTTTTTTTTCAAGATCAATTCACATTTCTATCAGATATATACCTAATACATAATATACATATATCAGATTTAGCTACATATAAGCACATTATAATGTATAGGTATACATATAAGTCTGATATATGATAACATAACCGTGTTGTCGTTGCTTCTGCTATTGCATTTAATCATACAATCCGTGTTATATAGTCAAATTATTATTAAAATGGTTTTTTTTTCTTCTCGTCTTTCAATATTTTTTACCTGTTTTCATCTTCTGATATATTTTTATAATTTTTTTTTTCGTTTTATATTTTTTTCCTCCTTTTCTTGTGTTTAAAACGTTTTCATTTTCATCATCATCACATTACCAAGAAGAAAAGAAAAAAAAAAAACACAATATAAAGAAATCTTAAATTAAAATTAAATCATAGTGAATGTTTTTCGCTCAATGTTTTTTTTTCTTTCTTTATTTTTTCTTTACTTCTGCCTTACATTATATGTACAGATATTATTCTAAAAAGTTACTGATGATTTTTTTTTTTTTCTTCTTTTAATCTTGTTTTTGTTTATTATTAAAACACTTGACCACCAACAGTCCAATGTTATTCAAATTTCAACGCCTTTCTCATTCTTATTTTTATTTAAAAAAATGTACAATAACAAAAACAACATAATGGTAACAGAAGAAAAATTTTTTCAATTTTTATACTGAATAATTTAAATAAAAATAAAAAATGGAAAAAAAAAAAATCACTTTTTTTTTTCTTCTCTTATGTATAAAATTTCAAATTACATATGTATATGTATATTGTATATGTATGTACAGGTACACCCAGCTAAACTTTCGTCATCAATTTCTTAAAAACAATAAATTTAAAAAATAATAATAATAAGAAAAATAAAAAAAAATCATTTATCCCAGTTGAAAATTTTTAAGTTATAATTTTTACGGTCGGATTTATATATGTACATATGTAGAATGAACTTTTAGAAGGTAAATACCTTAAAATTGCGCTATACAATTCTTAGTCGTCATGATCGTCCAAACCCTTCAAATATATTTTTACTAATTAATTCTGACTAAGCTTTTGATTGTATTGATGATGAATTAAAACACAATAAGGTGAGTTCATTTGATCCTTCATATATCCATATCCATCTGTGTGAGATCCTTTAGAATTTTCTTTTCGAAATGTAGGATTATCCTTGTGTTGAAACAACATGTTTTTTTTTTTTCATTTGTCAAAATTTAAACAGAACAAAATTGGATTTTTTTTTTTTAACTTTTAGAATCGATTGAGGAGCTATTTCCTTTCCTACTGGGATAATTTATATTTTATATACATACATACATAGATATATTCTTTTCATATGTTTATTGATAGCAAACCTAAATTATAAATTTTATCTATAGATATATACTAAACGATACACTAAATTAAAAAAAAAAGAAAAAAAAATTATATTGAAATTACAAACTTCTTTGATAAAATTACCGATAGCAAAATTTTATTTTTCAAAGTTCATTTTTATTTTTCTATTCTTATTCTACATAAACACCCTGTCATATACATATTTATTATAAAATTTATTTTTATCATATTTTTCTCTAACATTACTACAATATTTTTTATTCTATGAAAAAAAAAAAATATATATGTTTTTCAAGTTATATTGTGCGTGAATTTTTTCTTGTATTCTTCTAAATTATTTCTTTTGTTTTCATATATTTATACTTATGAAAAGAAATCTTTATTTTTTTTTTTTTTATATATTATTAAAAACAATATGTATAGGTACAATTGTAAGAATAACAAATAATAGAAAAATTATCGTTAATTTTTAAATGCAGTCATTGTTATGAGAAAATCAAAATGATCAAGTAGGCAAAAAAAAATTCTAAAGAAAAAAAGATGTACATTACATGCATATGTAATTATAGAATCTTCAATTTGCAATAAAAAATAAAAAAAAAAAAAAAACATGTAAATTATATCTAATTATTCGCATAAGATACACAAATATATAAATGCATTTCTAGCTTTTATACAATAATTTAGAAATTCCTAGAAAACATATTGAGCTTTTTTTTTTTTTATAAAAATCAAACAAATGACATTTCAATTTAGGTATTTTTAAAATTTAAAAATCAATTTATTTTTTCTCTACAAATGATCACCCTTACTCTAAATGAATATATGTAGTTTTTTTTTTTTTTCCTTTTTTATTATTAATTTTTTTTTTTTTAAATACGTAATTCAAAAGTATAAAAGATACTTTTTAAAATTGAAAATTTTCAAAAAACTATCAATTACTACCTTCAAATGAAAGAATAAACATAAGTAAAATGTAATTAAAAAAATTTAATAATAATTAACAATTTTTTTAACATACATACATATGTGTTATTATGTAATCCGCATGTTATGTACATTTTATGTCCTTTTATTACATTTTAAATTAAATGATAATTTAATAATTAAGTAGAAAATAATAATAATTTGTTCAGAAAATATCATATATTTTTTTATTTGTTTTTTTTATTTTTAGAAAAAACCACAGTAATTAAAAATATGTATTTCATTTCAGTACAAAAACAGAAATCATTAAATTCCAATTTTGTGATAATTATACAACAGAGATGTAAAAAGAAAAAAAGAAAAAAACTGTTCCATATAGAAAAATGAATTAATCAAAAATCACATACATATATGTATGTATTTGTTAGATTTCGTTAATTTATTTTTTATTTCGAAATGTACAAAATAATTTAAGACAAAAAAGAAACAGTATGAGCAAAATTTATGGTCAATTTTAAATTAACTGTACATAAATAATCGAATATATTTATGTATTACATAATACGGTATATAACATGTTTTTTTTCATTAAAAGGAAATTTTTTTTCTTCAAAAAACCGCTAAAACAAATAAATTTGATATTATGATACAACTTGAAAATGCTTATTTATTAACACACACACACACACACAGATACCAGATACAAACATTAACTTTTCAAAACACAAATGATATCAAAGAAATTGTAAATATATGAATAATGAACAAGGAACGGTGATACAAAATAAAACAAAATATTTGATTAGTAAAAATTTTTATTGAATAAAAAATACATATATGTATTTGTGTTATTGGTGATTAATATATATTATATTTGTATGTATGTAATATAAAAAAAAAATATAAGGTGGATTAAGAATATGTATGTTTACATTCTAAATATAGTATAAAATTTGAATATGAATAAAAATGTATAAAATACTATCCTAAAAATTTATAAACAAAAAAAATACTATAAAAAAAAAACAAAAGAAATACAAAAGACAAAGTCTTTGAAATCATCTTAGAATTTTGAAATCCCTAAAAAAGTTTTGTTAAAAAATTCTAAGTATGTATATAAGCGTATGGCGCTTTGTCAGTTATATATTATGTAAAGTGAAGTTTTCGAAAACATATGAAAAATTAAGTTTTCTTGTTTATAACTCTTTTAAAGTTATTGTTAATCTAACATTAACAAATTACAAAATTAAAGCTTTTTTTTTTTTTTTTAAGAAAAGAAAATTCTTCCTTTAATTTTTCATTCAAATTTTCAAAAACAAAAAAAAAAAAAAAATGCATTGAAAATTTAAAGGAAGCTTTGACAAACAAAAAACTGTTGCATAAAAAGGGAACTCATTTCAATAGTATGTACATATTAATATTTTTGTAAACTTCATTAATAAATGATATCTTTTAGAATTTCATATATAGGAAAGAAAATCAAAAAATTCAAATTTATACGAAATTTCAAAAGACACTCGTTAAACTAACAAGGTTTACAATGTATAAGAAAAGAACAAACTGTTGAAATGAATTTAATATTTTTTTGATTATAAATTTTACGAGTATAGTAATAAAAAAAATTTGATTAAAAATGTATTATGTAGATAATAAAAAATTTACTTACATCCTAGATATAATATAGAAAATGAATAAAATGTATTTAAAGCCTATACTGTACTGAATTTTGACAAAATAAAAATACAAAAAATTGTTTGATCGTAACCGATTAATTAAATTCATACAAAAATTTATTTTTGTACGGCAAAAAAAAAAAAAAGTGAACAAAATATATTTTATGTGGAAATTAACAAAATAATATTGTAGTATAATTTTAATAAAACTTATTTACTATGTTATAAAAAAAAATTGAATAAAATGTAAAGAAAAAATATGGAAGAAATTTTTATTCTTTTTTATTCTTTACATTGCGTTTTTTTGTTAATGACATTAAAAATGATTAAAAGCCTCAACCAATATATTGGGATTTACATTCCAATTTGATCGTTTAATTCTTTCATCATCAGTCAAAGCATCAAGTTTACGACCGATTAAACCTTAACAAAATAATTAAATTAGAACCCATAACCAATATTTATAGAAAAAAATATATAAAAATTACCTGATGGTATAGGACGATAATCTTCAAGTAATGAATAAACAACACGTGTACATCCCCAATGTTCATATAAATTACGTGTTTGGAATCTTTTAAAACGTACATACGAATCACCAAAATGTCGAAGGCAATAATACATTGCATCAAATGCATCAGATGAATTTGTAAATTCAATGTAAACATAAAATGTTGATCTTGGATGGATATATGAAATTTGACATGGTCCATGGAACATACGATAGAATCTTGGAAAATGACGTGGAAGTCCAAATAATGATTGAAAATCCAAATTTTCTATATAAATTGTTCGGGGATCATAATCAAATGGATCCGTCTGAAGATAGAATTTAAATTTAACGGAAAAGGAAAAGTATAAAAACAACAAGAAAATATACATACATACATATGTATATAAAATTAAATCATAATATTTACCGTGCTATCAATTTTATTTGATTTTGCGATATGCATCATTTTGACTTTATATATATTATTATTGTGCCAAAAGTTCGTATTTACATATTCTGTCATTTCCTCATCAGTTTCATTCACCATATCACAACATTTAAGTGGTTTCGCTAGAAATGTTGGATTTGTTAAGGCATAAAATTGTTTTATATCCTTAATATGAGATTCAATGCTTATAGCTCTAAGAGCTTCACGCAAACTCCAGGGTTGAAGTACGGCATAAAAATCTACAAAAACAAATATATTTCTTACAATGCACCGATAAAGTGAAAGAGACACGGCAAAGATTATAATGAAGATCACTTTCTATTATTTTACACATTATATCTTTTAAACCAATAATCGATTTCTTCAAACAAAAATTCAATACAAAATTTGAAAAAAAAAAAAGTTTTAATTTCTCAAAAAAAAAAATAAAACACTTCACAATTGACTCGAAATAAAGGAAGATTTTAAAGATTTTTCTAAAATAAAAAAATAAAAAACTTACTATCCAAATGGTCATTATGATAAATAACATATCTTCTCATTGTATTGTTCGCAGCATAGAAAACTAAAAAAAAAAAAAAAGTTTAAATATAACAAAAAACAAAAATAATAATTATTTTTACACTTACTCGGAATCCTGTTAAAGTGATGATTTGTTGGCAGACGTTGAATTCTGGGTGGATTACTTCTACGCGCATTTCTACCATGATTTCTAGATGCATTTTCAGCATTTTGTCTTGCTTCAAATGCAGCATGATTTCTAGCTGCATTTGGATTATGATCTTCATCGTCATTTGCATGATTATTTCTATCATCATTTTCCTGATTATTTCTGGCTTCATTTTCATTACTAATTGCAATATCATATCCACGTTGATTTCTAGCTGCATTTGCACGTTGATTTATAGTTTCAGCATGTACAACTCGATTTCTAACTTCATTAGCTTCATCATTTCTAGCTTCATGTACACCATTATGTCTAGCTTCATTTAGAATAATATTTCTAGCTTCATTTGAAGCATTATTACTTGGTCCATTATTTCCAGAATGATTTCTATCTGCATTTCTAGTCTCGTTTCCAACACGATGTCCGTTTTGATTTTCATCAGCATTATTTTGTGCTGGACTTGAATTATTTAAATTTTGTTGACTCATCTTTTTTTTTCACTCACAATAATTTCAAATAAATAGGTATATAAATTTTTTTTTCAAACTATTCAACTGATAAATCACTTCACTTTTAATTAGAACAACCTAATTCAACCGCTGCAAAAATTTAACTGAAAATTCAAAGGGTATGTAAATGGTAAATTTGTAGAAAAAAAATATGAGAGAAAAATTATAGTGATCGCATATATGTACATATATATATTCTCTCTTCTTCAGTATATTATTATACATATTTGTATATTTTTGTTTTCAATTTCGAACTATTTTTTTTTCCTTTTAATGTTATTTTTATTAATTCTAAAAGTCTTTTAATGTAAACCAAATACCTTATATACCATGTATAAATACATACATACAAATTACTTATCAACAAAACATATGACAAAAACAAAAATTTCTTAAAGAGAGACTTTTCATATAGACGTACATAAAGAAAATACGTTATTATATTATATTATTTCATAAATTATAATTCATTTAATTTTTTATGAAATGAAGTTATATACATTTGCATTTCATATAGACATCAGTAAGCATTTTATAAATCGTTCTATATAATGTATATTATATATTATTCTGTATATAACAATACAAAAGAAATCATAGTGTACATAGTAGCTGACTAATATTAAAAAATAAAAATATAAATAAAAATAAAAAAAATAAAATAAAAACAAAACAAAAAATACTCATATTGGACATTGATCATCAGTATATGTATGAAAAGGCTTGACGTCTTATTAACACTTTACATACCAGATCAATTCTGTGAATAAATGAAAACAGTTGTATCCCACTTACTTCGAAATGAATGTTTACCATAGAATTTGCAAATAAAAAATAAGATATTTTACAAGAACATATGTCTTTTTTTTTAAAAAAAATTTCTTTTTAAGAAATACGTTAAACTCTGTTGTAAATGTAAATCTGTGCCCTGTGCTAACAACATATAAAAACCATACAAATAATAATCAATGATAAACTTTTAAAATAATTTTTTCCCTTTCTTTTTTTTTTTTTCTACTTAAATTCTATGTGATATTTTCACTTTAAAACTTCTCATTTTTATCACTCTACATCAACGATAAATTTTTAAATTGAAATTTTAAATTTTAAAAGTCTTTAGATACGAATTATTAATTTCAAGATACATAAAAGTTTTTATGACATTTTGTCGTTCAACGTAATTTTCATCATACCACAGAGATAGAAATGTGTGAATTCCAAATATTCTTTAAAAATTTGCATTCGAATAATTTAAAATCGCCCTGTATGTATTGTAAATGAATGAAAGGCATATACCTTTGCTTATACCAATAACATATCACCACACGCAACACAATTAATTTTTTAAAAAAAATACAAAAAAGAAAATCTTTTTCTTTTAAAAGGGGAACAGACATACACAAAAAAGTGTGAAAAAAAATAATTCTTAAAAATGGTGTCAATAAATTTTTTGTATTGATATGGTATGTGTTATAATATTTTTAAACAGATTATCAATGAAAAAAAAAAGACTGTATATCGATCCCGCTAAATTAGGAGTTAAATAGTTAGCTCCTCTGCATAAATACATATGTACATACATATGTATAAAAGAATAATTAATACTCATGTGAATTAAAAGTACAAGAGAGAAAGAACAAATCAACCCTTTTTAGTATTGAGATTTATACAATACGTTGATTGGTTGTTTTTTGGAGAAAGTTTATCACTGGTAAATCATACGATAAAAATTTGATTACCTTTGATGTAAAGTGTATATACATATGTATGTATATTGTTTGATAATACAAGAATAACACAGTTTTTCGTAATACATTACGAATTATTTGTATCTCATCTTCCCAAAATCGTCGTGAGTTATTAATTTTTTTTTTCTTTTCATAAAATTTCTTACATAAACAAATTTATAGGAATTTTCATTTTTAATATTCTGAAGAAAATAAAAACAAGAACAAAAAATAAAAAGTAACAATAAAAAAATATAAAAATCTCATTATTATTTTTTTTTTCAATTTGCAATAATTTGCAATTGCAATTTGAAATAATAGACTATACAAGATCCCTTAAGTACTACAAGGTAAATTTTGGCAGTTAAGCCAAGCCAAGCCATTGTAAATGTTTTGCTTTTTTCTTTACCAACAAATAAAGTATATATGTACACATATTAACTACAAATTTTACAGGTGCAGTATGAAAACTCACACAAACAACAATATATCATTTGATAAATTCTAATAAGTACAACATACATTCTCTACAGGTACATCATTTTGGGGAATCCCCCATTAAAATAAGAATATTTTAAAAAGCATCTTATGGAAAGTTTCACTCTTACATATGTATGTACCTACATGAAATTACTTGAATTTTTTTCGTCTCTTGATGAACTTGAAAATTGATATCTGAAAAATTTCATTATAAAAATCAAAAATAAAATTTAATCAAATATTTAATAAACTTCTATAAATATTTATTTTTAAAAAGAAAACAAACTAATAATAGGTGGGATTTTTTAAAATAATTTACACAGCAATTAAACTTTCATTACATGAAAATTTTCTTGTATTTTCAATTAATTTTTCTCTAAGCTATTAAAATATACATATTTATATGAGATGAGTACATACATAATATTATGTACATGAATTAAAATTACATAGAAAATAATTTATTTCAAAGTACAAAAAATAAGACTAAAAACAAACAAAAAACTACATATATCTATATGTGTTTTTTTTTTCCTCTTTCTCAATAAAATATGCAACAAATTCGATACATTTATAATATTAGTCAGTTATTTTGCAATCTTGAATCTTTATATCGAATTTCTTTTTTGCCTTGAACATGTAAAATATCTACTATACATTATAATGCAAAAGATATAACAACAATATCAAAAAATATATGTATATACGTACATGTAGATTACAATTGTATATTTGAAGCTCCTATATTTATAAATACCTACTATGTTTTTTTTTTTTTGTTTTTTTTCATATGAAACAAATATAAATACATAAAAATCATGCCACCGAAGTGTCGTATTCATGTCAACAAGTCTGTCAAAGACAATCGCCTACACATTTATGTTTTAAGTTTTAATTTCATTTTTGTTTCTAACTTGTTATTTGTTGTCGTTTTTTTATTTTTATTTTAATAAAATTGAAGTCTCTGTCGCCAACTTGTATTTTTCTTTTAATTTTTTAATAAAAAAAAAAATAAAAATAAAAAAAGTTAAATTTTATTTAAAGGGTTACCATGTATTGGAAAAGATTAGACAGGATACTTGGTGTGAAATAAATTTCAATGTTAAGAAAAAATAAACATCTATGAACTTTTAAATGACATACCTACATTAAATTTGAGCATATGTAGAAACAAAAAAAAGTTGATATGCAAAGATCAAAGAAAATTCAATGGTGCAATAGAGAAGGTAAGTACAGGTAGGTCGTGCTATTTGCTAATCGCAACAAGTTCACTTGGAAAAGATGCAGATAAGAAACTTAGATGCAACAAAATCTCTTGATCTCTTTAGTAATAAAATACATGTGTTAAACACACATAAAATTCTTCACTAAATTGATTACTTAAATTTTCTCTTTTTTTGTATACTGACTATGAGGATTGAGGGCTCATAAAATCTAGAACCATTTAGGCTAACTACAAATTTCAGGAAACCCTTTTCATATGCATAAATATGAAAATTTAATAAACAATGATACTTTTACCTAAAACTATAGATAATTAACATTCGAGTCAATTTTGGCACATTTTTGTCAAAAATCAGTTTTCAATTTTAAATATCTCTGGACCCTGTAATCCGAATAACATAAAATTTCTGCAAGGCCATTTTTCTCGTCATTCTCTACAAAAAATTTTTTATAAAAAAAAAAGATACCTGCAACGAAAGTTTTTTTTTAGAATTAGTGCAAAAATAAGGGGAGTCGTAGTAAAGGGGAAAAAAATGTTGATTTTTCGAAAAATTAAGTTTTTGTGGATTTTACTCTATAATTTTTGACCTAGTAAACGGATTTTCGTTTGAACTGTTTAAAGTTTGAAAGAAAATCCTTTAAGAAATATTCTGGACAAATTTCAACTTCTTACTTCTCCCGAAACATACACATTTACTTTTGTTAAAGGGACGGAAACGTCTACAAAAATTTTCATAACATTGATCCGCGTATGTAAAATGTAAGATAGATCGGAGTATTAAAACAAAACAAAAAAAAAACAGAATGAAAAAAAATAAAAATGAATAGTAAGAAATAAGTAAGTACATATGTAAGTAAGTTAATGAGAAAAAAACTCAATCTCATATGTTTATAATTTCATTGAAATTTTATTATTATTGTATTTTGAAGAATTAAAAAAAAAAATGAATTTATTAAGACATCATACAGACTTATTAATATACAATATTGATTTGCTGAAGAGCATTAAAAAAGCCAACCAAAAAAAAAAAAAAATAATAAATAATAATAAATAAAACATTAATGATTTTATGATTTTTTACATTAAAGTCAAAAAGACTACTTAAAATTGAAAAAAAAAAAAATAAATAAAACAGAGTATTTTATTGTGTGCAGATACATAATAATTTATCTTCAATTATTAAATATATATTTATATAAGTCATTAAATTATATTGCATAAAAACGTTATTATTGTTTTTGTATAGCTAAATTATATTAAATTCTAATTGAACATATGTCAGTTCAAATTCAATATTGCCCTTCACTTATATTTAAACTCAAAAACAAATCAATCTTGTTTCGATTATTTACTATAATTAGTGAATGTGTGTAATATTATTATCTAATTGGTGGCTATTAATTACTTATTATAAAAAAATATTGTATTTATTTTGACTTTTTATTTTTTTTTTTATTTTTCAAAATAAAATTATGAAATACCTATGATTTAATTTAATATTTAATTGGTATTCTTTTCACCATAAACACTTTCATTAAAAGTTAAAAAAAAAAATAAAATAAAATTCAACGGTTCAACCAAAGTTCAACGTAATCACATACATTATGTGAAATTGAATATGATATTAAAAGTTATTCATAACAGCAGTTATTCTTTTTTTTTTTTATTATTATTAAAGAAGAAAAACTATCTTGTAGGAGTTTAAAGAAAAAAATATTTTAAATTCCAAGAAAATAATATGTTCAAGAAGTAATGTGAGCATATACATATGTATACATACATACATATGTACATGTCTTTATTACATTTTTACTGCGTGTTTTTTTTTTAAATAAAAAGAAGTCAAATGTCGTGTGATTATATTAAATATTGATTTATTTTAAGTTTTTCTAATCATCTATCTATTTGTTAAAAAAAGTAACGAATATTCCAAGATACTTTTCAAGTATACACGGATAAATAAAAAAAAAGGTAAAAAAATAAAGTAGCTAAATATTGAAAAATAATTTTTTCTTTCATATATCAATTTTAAATCTAAAAATAAATTTGCTGAGTCCTACAAAACAACGGTTTCATTATCAACTTTTAAGTAATTGAATTTCGAATAAACAATCAGATTTTCTAATTTTATTTTTTTTTTTATTTCAGTGGTGCTGGCGCGCCAGACATTCAGCGCTATTGAATTCACCTAATGTTTTGTGTGTGTGTGTGTTTGGTTAAAATATACATATACATACACCTATCTTATCGGCAATAATTTATATTTTGACTATTTGATTTTAAAAAAAAAAAAGTTTAGAATACATATATGTAGACTATTCTTTCATTTAAAAAATAAGAAAAGGCTCATTATTGACTGTATCACCAAGGCCTCTTTCATTACTTTTTTAGCATATGAGATCAGTATTATTATCCAATTTTTGTTTGGTTTTTTTACACTTGAAGTTAATTTCATGTTCTATTTTTTTTTTCTCTTGTTTTCAAGTAAATGCGATAATAATTAA
The DNA here is from genome assembly GCA_939192795.1 of Bombylius discolor. Lineage (NCBI taxonomy): Eukaryota > Metazoa > Arthropoda > Insecta > Diptera > Bombyliidae > Bombylius > Bombylius discolor. Next base: position 30,952,704 of record OW584243.1, on the reverse strand, counting down.
TTTATTTTGAAATTTATCATATAACCAGTATATAAAATTTTATTTTAATTTTTTTTTTAAATTACAAGTAAAATTATGATTTCAATTTAAAGTCGACCTTCATGTAAAACAATAACATTTAAGAAGTTTTTCTTGTTGTTTTTTTTATATTTTTTTTTTTATTGACGACAGATATTTTAGCAGGCATTATTACATTATTCAGTCAATAAACTATAAATTCATTGCATATACATTTTGGAAAGTGCATAATACCAATCCAAAAACAAAACAGAAAAAAAAAATGCAAAAAAAGAGTAAAAATTCAAGTAAAAACAAACAAAAATTAATAAATAATTTTTATTGTAAAGAAAATGATTGTTCTTTTTCGTTTTTTTTTTTTTTTTTTTTTTTAAAATTAAACCTTGTCAACCTTGAATCATAAATCGCGTACCATGAAATTTTTCGATTGTTTTAAATGTGCAACAAATCGGTCGTTCAGTTGATCGTATGAATTACGTTGTTCTTGTCACATTTGCATCATATTTTGTGTTTATTTGTTTTTTTTTTTTGTTTTGTTTACTGCAGATAAAATACATATTTAAAATATAAGATATCTATCAAAATGTTAAGGTATTTAATAATGGAAAAATAAAGAAGAAGAAAAAAGAGAAAAAAAAACAAACTGAAATTGTAAATAATAGACAATTATTAGGTAAGATATTTTATTTGAAAAAAAAAAAAAATCATATAAAAGAAATTCTTTTGCAAAGATGAAAAATGGACAAAGACAATTTTATTTGTGTTTTTTTATTTTTTTATTGTACATATGTATGTTCATTTATAAACAATAGAAGGAACATAAGAATTAATTATCATATCAAATATATTGATTGTGTGAATTTGATTTACTATATGAAAATATTCTGTTATGATGATTGTTTCAAAGAAAAAGATAAACTTTATGTTTTTTATAATCATATTTTCTATTATCTGCTTGAATTGAAATCAACACCATTTATTATTATTATTTTTTTTTTTTTGAAAAGAAAAAGAAAAACTAAAAACAAACTTAAAAAAAGAACCAAGAAACTTAAATTTGAATTTTCAATTTATGTGGATTCTATAGTAGATGAAGAAAACTTATCAGGAATTTGAAATTTCCACTCTGAAGGATTTTTTCTATGTTAAAAGAGGGATTATAAAGAAAATTGTACTAGCCGCATATCCCAAGTCATCCAAATTATTTTCAGTACCATGAAAATCTCCAGTATGAAAATTCAATAAAATAACTTTAGCTTAGAAATCTATTAAATCAGAAACTGAATGTTTCTTTTCTGTGTCACTTTTTTTCACGATAAATAACCTACGAAAGCAGAAATGAGATCATCTTAAATCTTCAATTACAACAACTGAAAAAAGAGGATTTTGAAGCCTGTTTCGATGGGTGGATTTATAGACTCAATAAATGTATTGAAAAAGGTGGTATGTAGTTCTATAGAAAAATGTTAATGTAATAACATATATTAGTATTTAAAAACCAAAATTCCCTGGCCTTTTTTTTTTTTAAACAATTTTCGGAAAACTTTTGTAAGTCCCCACGTATGTGTTCCTATTGATGCTATCTATTTTTATTTTCAGTGGCATTTATTTTATTTCTTTTGTTTTCATTTTCTCTTCATATAATTTTTTTTTTTTTTAAATATATTCAACAAAAACAAAAAAACCAAAAAACTAAACAAATAAAAACAATGATCATAAGAAGAAAAAATATATTAAGTATGTGGAAGTGTATACGTCATCGTCATCACCATCAACAACAACCACACTTCTTTTCAACATCATTAACAGCATCATTTTGTGTTTATTAATACAACAGATCATCGTACTGAAACTTGATTATATTATTATAAGTATAACGGTGTCATTAGTAAAATGTTAAATTAATATATTTTATAGGTATGACAAAAACATAAATTATTTTTATGAATATCTTAAATGAAAACGAAAATGTATACATGACCTTTTCGTTTCATTTTATGAATATTATTTGAAAAATGAAGTAAAAATTAGAAAAAAAAAAAAAAATGTTAATTTGTAATTATTTAATTTCTTTTCTGTTCGTTTTTCTTTCAATAGAAAGAATTACAGACGTATTCATGTATGTGATAAGATATGTGGAACAAAAATGTGGTCATTTGAATATTTATATTGACTTTGGCACAGTTTTATTGTTAAATAAAAACATTTTTAAACAAGAAAACAAAAAAAGAATCTTGTTGAAAAAGTATCTGCAATTTGGAGTTTCTTTTTTTTTTTAACTAAAACTTTATAACTTTATATTTAAAAAAAAAAAAACAACTTTACTTTCGAAAACAATTTTATTCAAATTTTTAATAAAACTATCACGTGAAAACGTTATTTTTCTTGTTCTTTTGATTTTTTTTATTTTTTTTTTTGTTGTTGTTTTTTTTTATTTGGTTCTGTGCATATTTGTGATTTATTTCTTATCATTTAATTTTTAATTCAACTAAATTAAACCTATACTTTTTTTTGTTGTTTCTTTTAAATTCAGGCGAAATATTAAAAACATTCATATTTCATACTCATAAAAATAAATAATAATAATAATAATAATAATAATAAAGAAACGTGCAAAAGTTATTAACCCTTTTTCATTTATTATCATATATTTTACAATTCCAAGATCAGTTAACTATAGAAAGTCACGTGAAATTTTTAATTATAATTTGAAATATGAGAAGAAAAAAATTATTAATAATAATAATGATAATAATATTAATAATAGAGTTATATTTATTTGAATATCGATATACATACATATGTATTTAACAGGTGTTATACGTGTACATATGTACTATATATATTTTTTTTGGATAATATTTCTATGTCTTTCTATTATTTTTCTTACTTTTTTGCTTACTTTTTTTCTTAAAGTAACAACAACAACAGAATATATTATAAATTAATTTTAAAAGTATATTTTAAATTGATGTTACTAAAATTTATAAGCATTTTATACAACAACAAATTAAAATCAATACACATATATGTATGTATATAAATACAAAAATTTTATGAAAAAATATTTTTAAAAAATATATATACATAAATATTTGTATCCTATACAGAAAATACACATGTTTCATTTAAGAAATTCGATTTTAATGATTTTATCAACTCAGCTGGAAATTATCCACATATTTTATAATGGTTTGTTATATTATAAATTTATAACGATATCTTATATATATTATACATCTATTATAACTTTGAACACATAGTTTTACAAAAAAAAAAAGATATATATATATATAAATAAATAAATAAAAGAAAAATAAAATATTTTATATATGTTATCTTATAGAAAGTCGTCTAGTAAAATATGCCTACAAATCAAATAAAATCTTTTGATAAGATAACTGTGGGCGTTTTTCAATTTATTTCATACCTTTAATATAATTATGTATTACCTATATTAAATATATACATATACCTAAATGTATTTATATAAAATTTAATATACATAATTTAGCCTTCCATTGATAGATACATAGATTAGATGTACGAGTATGTAATAATACAACATACATTCATAATATTACATATGATTAAAATCTTAGATATATAACGTAAGAATTTAATTAATAACAAAGCGGGAAAAATTTAATTTCATTAAAATAAAAAAAATAAAAAATTTTTTTTACATATTACATTAAAAAAAAAAAATATATAAATTAAAATATTTTAGTATGTCAAACGAAATGAAAAGTAAAATTTATAAAAACAAAATAATAATGAAGAAGAAAAAAAAAAGAAGTCATTGATGAGATAATAATCTTGCAAAAATAAACAGAAGTTTAAAAATAAAATGATAAAAAAAAAATGAAACTAAAATGAAAACATTACGTTCAGTTTTTTTTTTCTTTTTTTTTTTCAACTCTTAAAAAATTGTATAACGTATTATCTTTGTAGTATATCTTTATGTATATATGTACGTACTTGATCTATAATTGCATACATGATCGACAAATGTATATGTGTAAAAGTGCTAAATTGATGTTTTAGGATTTTAATTAATGAAAAAAGAAGAAAATAAAATATACATATAAAAATAAAATCAGAAAATAAAATACAATATAAACATGTAGAAAAAGAGTTATATCATTTATGTTCTTGACTAAAGATATAATTAATCAGCTGAATACGTATACGTATGTATGAATTATTTGATTTTGAAAATCAGGATGGTCAATTCTCGAAATTACTCGTAACTTTACATATACGTATCTTTAGGAGTACTTTGTTTCGAATGGTTTATATCAGACCAGACGTATTCTTGAAATCATTCGAATATTTACGTATGCAAATCTCAAGAATAAACCATACATCAAAACCACTCAATGGTGAGTATTACGTACATACGTAAAGTTACAAGTAATTTCGAGAATTGACCCCCAGAATCAAATTCCATAAAAGAATAATTTATAGACAGGTTTTCTTTTTACTTTTGCTTGGAAACAAAATCATTATCAAGAACGAAAGCAAAAGTAATGACTTGCATCATTCATCTCAGTTAGAAGAAGATATGTAAGTCTGTTAAATGACCATTTTAAAGATTTAAATAATAAAAAAAATTTAAGACTTAAATAAAGAGTCCACTCAAAAGCTATCTTTTTGTTAGAAAAAAATACTTAGAAATTAAATAGAAAATGCAAGCAATTCTCACTTCTCCAAGTTTTTGACTTCTCCTTTTTTTTTTTTTTTTTGTATTTTCAAGTGCACTTTTTCACTTCTTTTATTTTCAATATTGTTTTCCGACATTTATTTCAAATTTTCTTAAAACTTTTATGACATCAGAGAAGTAAGTAAATTTCATTATGAGCAACAAAAAAAAAAAACAAGTAACAAAAAAACATTTATGTAACAAATTATTTTAAGAAAGCGAAAAGATAAAAGAATGAAAAAAAAACACAGACAAAAAAAATAAAACTTATAAAAATCCTATATGTATTTATTTTTTTCATTTTTTTTTTTTCATCACTTCTTCTTCTTGTTTTCTTCTTATGAAATTAAAAATTTACTTTAAAATTAAAACTATCAATACCTACAGAGTTGCAAAAAAATTTTAAAGAAAATTAAAAAAAAAAAGTAAATAACAAGAATAACGTTAATAACCGTATAGGGCTTTTTTTTTAGTGTAAAAAGCTTATAAAAATTAAAAAAAATACATTATAAAACACGGTTAAGAAAAAAAAAGAAAGAATCATATAAACTTTTAAATAAATCGGACAGTATTAAAAATACAGACAACATACATCTTATTAAAAAAAAAAAACAATAAAAAAAAAATGAATTTTTGTGTGTGTAAATGATTGGACCACCGCACATCATTATCACCTCCGCTCCCAATAACAATATCAAAAACAAAATTCAGAAAAAAAAAATAAATAAATAAATAAAAGATATAAGCGCATCTAGTTTAAAATACTGTTTATTGCTACTTTATGTACCAACATTATCATCATTATATTATTGTACAATACAATAAGTTTCATATCACCACCCATTAATATCCAATTTATCCATTGCAACACACAGCTCATACCTTTTACCTGAGACATACATACGAAAAGTAAAAAAAAAAAATATCTATATGAAAATTTATCTTATTGACAACAAATTTCGATCGATAAGGTGTTGCATTTTTAATTTTTAATTATTTTTTTTTTCTTTTATTTTTTTTTTTTTTTTCTTCATTTTCATGTGCTGTAAGTACCCGATATCTCATTCAAGAAAATTTAAAATATGTATAGGTATGAACATAATATGTATAGAGAAAAACGTTATATAGAAATTTTAATTTATTTCTCTTCCGTTCATACATTTTTTTTTTGTGAACATATAGAAGATTTTTAGATTCTTGAGTTTTTCTAACTCATATTTTTATTTATTTTTCAAGCTTTTTAACTTTTGTTTGTTAAAAATTTTTCTTGGAAATTGCAAAAAAAAAAAATTTTCTACTGATAAACATTGTACTCTTACTTAACTGAAAGCTCATTTTTTTATTGTAAATAAAACTCAAATTGATAGTGTTCACCTACTATTTAATATAAATTTTATCTGAAAGAGTATGTACCATAAAGGCAGTTTTACACTATCATCGCCACTCTTACAATATCGTTAACAAGTTCGTCAACAAGTTTTAAAAAAGAAAAAGAAGTCAAAACTCACGTGAGTTGTAATATTCGTTTTTTACATTTGATTATCGAAGTTGTTATAGAATAGTACGTAAATGTTATTATTAAAACAGTTTTTCTTGAATTTATTTTGTGTGAAAATGAGTGACGATAATTTTGTGCCAATTCTTAGTGCTCTATTAATTAACCACCGTTAACAAGCCATCATTAATAGAGTTTCTGAGCATTCACATTGTATGATTCACGCATTAACGAACTTGTTAACGATCTTGTAAGAGTGGCGATGATAGTGTAAAATGGCCTTTAAACACCTGCTTTTTATCAATTTTACTAAAGAAGAAATAAAATGTACTTTTTTTTTCTTTTTATATTTTAGTACATCATTGGTCATATTATATGCACCGTATTTTTTTTTTTTTTTGTTTTTTATTTTGTACCAAATTATGTACACACATGCATACATACATATATAGATTCATGATACGACTATGATACAATTTTATAATATGTAACTTGAAAAGAATTAAGTACATATGTAATGAAATTAAAAACTTTTTGGTACTCGAAAACAAAAAAAAAAACAAGAAAAAACAGTGATACATTGGCGGTATTATCTTACATTTTCTTGAATTAAATATGTTCACCTGCCTTTAACATAACATGTAAATACTAACAAAAAAGAACAGAAAAAAAAAAATAATAAAAAGATTACAATCAATGCAGGATACCGTCGTTGTTGTTATAATGTTGTGACGCTGGTGGCGGTATTTTACTTTGACTTTCAATTTCTTTCAGGTGAATGTGCATATATGTACATACATATCTATGTATGTATATTTAATTAATTGATGAAGATGTATGATATGATATACATAAAACAAGGAAAAAAAATCATATTACAATTAAAGATCGCTCTATAAAAAAATATTAAAAGTATCTTTTTCTTTTTCTTTTTTTTTTCTTTCTTAACTAATTTGGATTTTTCAAGAAAATTGGTTTAGAATTTTTACTTAAAATTGTATACACATTTAGTTTTTTTTTTCTTTGTATAACTGTATACAATTTCTTGTACAATAGTCTGTTGGCATAAATTGTGAGTAAACTTTCTAATTTGGAAGAATCAATCAAAAATATCAAGGAAACCCAATAAGGAAGAACAACTAAAAATTACATATGAATTAAGCTATGTATGTATGTTTCAAATATAAAAAAAAAACGTTTAATTATAAATGAACTCATCAATTTTCAAATAGTTTACATAACGTTTTAAATTTTTCAAGATATTTATTACAAAAGCAATAAAAAAAACGACATTATTGTAAATCAAAAATTAAAATTGTCTCATAAAACACATTACGAAGTTTTCTTGGTTTAAATGAAAATTGAGCAATATAATTTCCGAGATTAATTAAACTTCAGGACATTATTATACCAAAATAAAAAAAAAAAAATTTTTATTTTTGTTCATGCTGTGAACTTCCAAGTATATCATTAGCAGATAAAATATACCAATAAAATCAATTAGAAATCATCATTAAAAATTTTTGAACTTTTAAAATAAAAACAATAGTATTTTTTTTGTTCACTAGTTTTTGTTTTTCTATCATCTTTAATACTATTTATTAGGTTTTCCGTGTCACTAATTTTATGCTAATTACACAGAAGTTAAAATAAAATTTAAAAAAAAAAAAAAAAAATAAGTAATAACATTTTTTACCATGAAAATAATTTTAAAAACTTTTTCTTTTCACATTTTTTACAAATTATCGGCAAAACAAAAAAAAAAAAAAAAACAAAAATCAAAAATAAAAATAAATAAATTAGAATGGTGAATTAGTTACAGATTTTGTAATAAATTTATATGTATGTATAAAAGCATCTGTAAAATTACATCGAATGAGAAAAAAATGGAAATCAATAATAAAAACAATCATAAAATATAAATGAAAAAAAAAAAATTATTTATGAACAAGAAATTGGATAAATAAAACATAAATTTTATCATTTTGTTTTCATTTTACTCAAAACAACAACAAAAATCAAATGTGACAAAAAACTATATGTATGTATATACTATATTATAATAACCCCTTTTTTTTTATATGTCTGCCTATTAATTGCTTTATTTTGTTTTTTAGATGTTTTACAGAAATTAAAAGATAAAAAAAAAAATATATAAAGTGATAAAAAAAAATTTATGTACATATATTTAATAAATTTGTAAAATCTATGTCATTTATACTAATTTATATCTCAAGGAATTCAAGTTATTATAAATATTCTGCCGTTAGAAGAAATTATGAATTTTTCAAGAAAAAGAAAACACAAAATATCATAAGTTATTCAACTCATTATTTAAAATCAGAAAAAATTTATACATGAGTGAAAAAAATTTCCAGTATTAATTTATGATATTTTTGCATTGTTTTTCATTTACAAAATAAAAAAAAAAAATTATACATTAATTAGTTTTACATAAAATCTTTTGTTATTCTAATATATGCCCTTTCTAAAGCCAATTAAAAAATTACTTTAAAGAAAAAGAAAAAAAAAAATACAAGAAATTAATTTGATCAAAAACAAAAACAATAAGACAACATACCTACATATTTACAATTTGTATTGTAAGCAAAAAAAGGTAAAATGTTGCTTAAATTTTTAACTTTTAAAAATTTGTTTTTGCTAAAATTTGACTTTTTCTAATGTTTGATTTAATGAAAAAAAAAAAAAAAAAAACGATAAAATCATTGAATGAATGAACATTGATAATATTTGATAAATAGAATAATTTCTTTGATTTTTTTTTTTTGTTTTTTGTTTTTCAAATGTTTTTTTTTTTTTTTTTTTTTTTTTTCAAAGTATTTTATATTACATTATAGATAAAAAAAAATATACATATTATTTCAAATTATTAGTCAATAAATAAAATTTCCAAAAAAACAAGATTTATGCGAATAACTTCATATGGTATATCTACTACTCCAGAAGTTATTGCATATAATACTTTTTTCTGGATTATATTCAAATGAATTGTTTATTTATGACTTCTAAAGATAAGTATGCTTAATTTTTCTATAAAAAAAAGAAAACTTTTATTAATTTTTCACTTATGTAAGATGTATAAATTCTACGATACTAAAAAATAAAAAACAACCAAAATTGAAAAATAAAACAACACAAAAATTTAAAATATGTCATTAATGTCTAAAAAAAAAAAACAGATCTTCAATTTTTTTTTTTTTAAGCGGTATTTTATAATTATGATAATTAGGTGACTATACGTATATGACTATGACACATGAGTAAAAAAACAAACACAACATTTATAAATACATATTTATTTAATTATAAGTCTCATAAATTTGCATAGAAGATATTTTTGTTTTCATTTCCATAAATTTTCATATTACATATTTCAAAAAAAAAAAAAAAAAAAAAAAAAAACAGATGGCAGAAAAAAGTATGACAAAACAATGCATTTAACATAATATTAGGTTTATTATAATATAATATATATTATTTCAAAAAAATATACCTATATATTTGTATATGTATATAAATATCATACATCATATGATTATGATATAGATACAGCCATTCCTACACTTTTCTAATGAAATTATAATGATGATAAAAAAATAACATACATACATCTATGAGAGAGAAAAGAGAAAGAAAAGAAATTAGACTAAAACAAAACAGAAGAAAGAAAAAAAAAAAAGGAAAAATTCATTGATTAGTTTTTCTCTCTATACGTCAAATTTGGAATATACATATATGTAATCTATATAATAATAATAATAATAATTAATAATATACATAAAAATTAATAACTTTTAAAATACATATACATATATACATATACTTATATCACATATTTTCCTTTAATTGAAAAACAAAAAATCAGGAAAAATTAAAAAACAAAAATGTAAGAAAAATCATATCGTTTATATACTGTTATATGTATGTATGATACATAATTTAAATTTATCAGTATTTTTAAATCAAGATTTTGAAAATATGATATCAACCAGTGCCAGTTTATAAATATATACATATGTATGTACAACTATATAATTATGTACCATTTTTTCTTCTCTTAAATCTTTTGATTTTTTTTTGTGATACATATTAAAAGAAAAACCACTTATATCTAGAGAGTGGCTATCGTGTCAAATGTCTATTACTTTAATTGTATAATATGTAGCCACTTTGAAAAAAAAAAAAAAAAAAAACATTGAAAATAACAACTTTAAAAACAAAACATATATATAAAAATAAATAACAATTTTAGATTGATTCTAAAAACGAAACAAAAAAACATTAATGCACGTACAAAATGACAATTATAATTATGTGTACTATATACATATCTATTTTAAGTTTATACACATATCTAAAAAAAAAAAACACAAACAACTGATAATAATCTGTATAGCTTAAATTTAATGTATCTTTGAAAAAAAAAAAAAAAAAAAAATTCCGATAATAATGATCTAGAAAAATATTGTTCAGTAATAATAATTATGTGAATGGAAAAATACAATTATTTTTGTGTGTAACATGAAAATTGTATAAAATTAAATTAATTATAATACCTATTTAAAGAAAAATTTTATTAACAGGCGCAATTTAAAAATAAAAAATAAAAAAAAATAAAAACATTTACAAAAATTATATACATACCTACATAAATATGTACATAGAGAAGAAAATTTAATTTTATTCAACAGATAACAAAACAACTTGCGTTCACGTTTTTGTTAGTTAGATAAATAAGTATTTGAAAAGTTTTATTATTTGAAATAAATGGACCATAAAATAAATTTTCAAACGGTTTCTATACTTTACACGATAAAAAAAAAAATATATATATACATATCTGTACTCCTATAATTTTATAATAAAAAAAGTTAAAATCATATTCTACTAATAGAAAATACAATTTTTTTAATAATATGTAATTCATAATCACAATATTCATCCTTCGAGACAAATTAAATTATTTAATATTTTTTTTTTTTTTTTTAAGATTTTCTCTATTATCTCATTTTTTTTTTCTTTTTGTTTTCTTATTATTTATTTTTTTCTCTTTGAACGATATAATATTAGTTAATATGCATTTTATTCGATTATGAAATTTATTGAAAAGTATACTCAAAAAAAAAAAAAAAAAAACTGATATAAATTATAAAATGAACATAAATTCAAATAAAAAGAAAATTAGCTTTCAAATGTAGAAATCAGTAAAAAAAAAAAAAAAGTGCTTTATGTTAGGTAATTTTTTTTTTTTTTATAAACTTTTGAAAAACAATTGAAGTATAAAATTGTGAGAAGCTGCTATAAGAAATAATATTTAATCAACTAATATTTCACCTAAAACCTAAAACATTTTTATTTAATTTCATTTCTTGTTCATTTTTGTTTTCATTTCTCCTTTTGTTTTTATTTTATTTATTTTTTTTTTTTTTTTCAAATTCATAAGAAAGTGAAAAGAAAGAAGAAAAATAAAACTGCACCTCAACAATTATGTCTATTCATTATCCGAATCGTTGCATTCACAATAAAAGTCTTTTTCTTTTTGTTTTTTTTTTTTTAATATTTTTTTATAATGTTTAAAAACCCACTGACCCTTTTGTATAATAAGAGAGAACAAAAAAAAAAAAAAAAAAAACGAAAACGATGACGATTAATTTATGAATTCATTATTCAATGAATATAATATGTAATATGTATCTAGGTATCTAGACTTTTACTTTTAAATGTTTTATAATAATTTATAGATACATACATATTGTAATGCTCAGCACATTTTATAGAAAGTAGCAACTCAGAAAATTTAAAAAAAAAAAAAAAAAAACCAATTCGTTACATAAATAAATAAATGTAATCCTACGCGAATGGTTTAGTTTTAATACGTTGAAGGAAAATAATGAAGGATTAATAATGAACCATATGAACGAAGGAATAAATATTATGTTTATGATAGAAAAGAATTGCATATGAAAAGAATACTGACATACATATGTTTCTAAATTATTTTGAAATAAATGGGAAAAAATTGATATTTTTACAAGATCAATTGAATTTTTAATTTTCCCTATTACTTTTTTTTCAAAACAGTTTTCAATACTTTCAGGCAGTAAAAATAAATGTATCTATATAAATATAGAACCTAAAAAAAATAAAAAAACAAAACAAGTAAAAAAAAACATGAAAACCACAATAACGATAGGTACATTTTTTTTTTAATATATCACTTAATTAATAAAGTCACTAAATAATTAAAAAAATTATATTTTATAATGTGAGTGACATGGATCAGAAATTTTTAGGTCCATAATTTTTTTTTCCAATAAATCAAAAGTTTAAAAGAACAAAAGGAAAAATATAAAACCAGGAAAAGAAAATTATGTTTTTTTTATCCAAATGAAAAAGTGAAGAAAAAATTATGATTTCACTGAATTAAACAAGTAAAAAAAGTGACAAAAAAAAAACGTACAGTTTTCGATGAAAACAAAAAACAAAAAAACCAAAAAAAAAAAAAAAATAGAAGAAGAATAAAAAAATGTGAAAGAGAAATTATATCACAAATATTATGCAATTTGTATATTTATAATGCATTTCACATTTAATTCTTTGGATCACTAAGCAAAAATTTTTTTTTCAATAGATGCAATAAAAACACTTCCACATTATAATTATGTTTTTTTTAATTTAAAAAATAAGTAATTTATTATGCATTTTTTTGATTAATATTTTTTGTGTATGAAAAAAAATATGTAGGTATATTAAAAAGCAAAAAAAAAAAATGAAAGAAATTTTTTTGATGAAATTCTTTTTAATTTTTATTTTTTTATAATTATACGTTTAAAAAACATTTACGATAGTATCTTTATAGCAAAATAAAAAGCGAATAAAATTTTAAAAAAAAAAAAAAAACGTTGCTTTTTTTTCACTCACATACAAAATACGAATAAATAAAATTTATGAAAAATTTGAAAAAAAAAAAAAAATGTAATATGTAAGTATGTATCATATACCTAATATGTATTAAATATAAATAGATATTTAATGATAATTATTGTTGAAAAATTGTTTGAAAAAAAAAAAATAAAAAATAAAAAAAAAAATGATTTAAAAAATATAATCCATGATCAACAAATTGTCATTATAAATATATGCACATACCTTCTTAATAATGTGATCGACACTTCTTACATAGTGAAAAGAAAAATAAAAATTTAAAAAAAAAATAATAATAATGTGATTTTAATATCCATGAAATTTTCATATGATACGCATATTTATTTAATACTATCATTTATTATATTATCAGCGTATAATTTTTTTTTTTCACATTATCTAAGTTTAAACCTCAAACGTATAGATTTTTATATAAATTTTATATGTATAGGGGATATACATGTCCTTGAGGCATAAAAATATGAATAAATAATGTAAAAAAGAAGAAGCGATGATAATTAACATTGAATTAATTAGCAAGACATAAAAGGAAGAGAAAAAATAAGATATTATGTACAAAATTTATCTTTAGGCTTTATCTTTATTATTTTTGCTTACCGTTCTATTTTCTTCAACTCATTATTTTCAACTGGTTATCGATTTTTACTGTTTTCAGTTGGAAGTTAAAAATTGCTTTGTAGCAGAGTGGTTGGTTGACGAGATAATTTTCCGGATGCTGTTGAAAATCAAGTTAGCACAAAGAGTGTCACACCTTGCGTAACCTTAGGAAATAATGTTTGACTTTAGGGTTAACAAATATCTATAAATTATAATCATCCTGTTTCGCAGCCCTGACGTTTGATATGTTCTTTAGGTCCTCAAATAGGAAACATCTGATTATATTCTAATTCTATTTTGGATTAAACCCAAATAAATCCAAATTTTTGTATAATGTATGTACATATGTATGTGAAGAAGAAAGGACAAAATAATCGAAAAATTATGAAGACGTTCAACATTTTCAACCTTGTTTTCTATTTTATTTCGGACACTAGAAAAAATATATGACTTCAATAAAAACAACACTTAAGAGAACACTTCAATAAAGATTTCAATGTAAAAATATTAATTTTTGGTTCACGAGATGCTGAGATTCAAACCATTAAAGTCAAATTTAGGTCTTAATTATGTTTGAATTTGTGAATGTATGAAAATTTAACGTTTTTTTACCATGTTTTGCAATTTATCTCGAAAAGTAAAAAGAAAACAAAAACAAGAAAACTATGCACAACAATTTTACATAAGACACTTCAACAAATATGCAAGTCAAAAAATTACGGTTTTTGGTCCACGAGATGCTGAGATATCGCTTTTTGAAAAAAAAAATTAAAAAATTTCCATATAAAATTTATGGTAAATTGGACAATGTCGATTTGTCAATCCTAGGGTTAAGTTACTTACATACATTTTATATAATCATATATTATCTTATTTTTTATTTATTTATTTTTAATTTTAAATTAAAATTTTTGTAATATTTTTCTACATATGTATTTCAAGACTGACTCTAGACCAGGTACTCATTTTTTCTAGATCAGTTACATTTTTTTTTTTCTTTTTTTTTTTTTTTCAAAAAATTTTCTATGTAACTTGTACACATGTTTTATATTTATAAGACATTTCATTTATAGTATATTTTTTGTCCCTCAAATTTCTAGTGCTTGAAGAAAAAAAAAACAAAAAAATACAAAAAAAAAAACAAAATCATAAAAAAAAGCATAAAATCTTTAAAAAAAAAATTAAGATTGCAATTGACAAATTAAAATATATATGTTTTTTTTTTCGTAATTGCTGTAAGAAATCTACAATGTTCTAATCATCTAATAATCTAGTCAAAAGGTCAATATTAATCTAATTCAATTTCATCAACAACAAAAAAAATAATAAAAGATGCGCCTGTTGATGTGTATGATTAAATTTCAAAATATTTATTATGTTTTTTTTTTAATTTTAAAAATCTTAAAAAGACTTTAAAGATTCACAAAATAGTACGAATAACATGAATTTTTATGGAAATTTATTGCTCATTCATTTGATTAATTTTATTTTGAAAAAAAAAAAATGTTTATTCAACTACACTTAAGTTATTGTTATTTTATAGTTTTTTTTTTTTTTTTTTCATCTAAATGCAGAAGTAAAAATAATATCATAATTCTCATAAAACGAAAATGGATAATGTACTACTTTACAATCTTGTTTTTTTTTTCACACAATTAGCGAAACAAAATAACAATTATGTATATTTAATTTCGATTTACAGAATAAATCTCTTTTTGAAAAAAAAAAAAAATAAATAAATAATAATAATAAGAATAAGAATAACTAAAGCTACCATAAGACAGTGCAAAATTTAAAATGGGAAAAATCTAGACATAAAAGTGACACTTGAACCAACACATATGACATAATACTACACATGATAATTGAAAGATTTAATATTATATTCTTTTGGAATATTTCAAATTGAAATGAGTATAATGAGAGCTTTAAAAATTTTAATTACCAACACTATAATCTGACAGTAGCTATAAATACTATAAAATTAATGATTTGATTGTTTTTTGTTTTTTTTTTTTTTTTTTTGTTATTATTTTTTAACTGAAATAAAAAATACCACTTTACTATTAAATACAATATTATTTTATGATCTGATGAACATTATTGTTGGAAATATGTTGGAACATATTTATCTTCATCTTGTTTTTTTTCAATTCCATTTACTTATTTATTTATTTATTTTTTTTTTTTTTAAATAAATAGATACTTACAATTTGTAATTTTATATCAATTATTTTTTTTTTTTCGCCTTAAATTATTTAATTATTGTCGATAAATTTGTTTAATTAGTGTAAAATTATATAAAAATGTAATAAATTATAAAAATTAAACGAATCATTTAATAAAAGAAAAAAAAAAACAACAAAAAAAAACAAATTAATAATAAAAAATTTCATTAAGACTATAAGAAGCTGATTACATGGTTTATAATCTTCAAAAAAAAAAAAAAAAAAAAAAAAAAAAAAAAAAAAAAAAAAAAAAAAAAAATTATCATTTTTTCGTAATTATGGATTATACTCGTATTTCTTCAATTCCTTTCCTTAATTTTTTTTTTTCTCTTGCAGTTTGTTAATTTTAATTTAAAAAAAAAATAATAAAATTTACAAGATACAAAAATATATAGAAATCAACTTTATAACCAAAGAAATTATGCAATAAACTAAAAAAGTATTTTCATTTCTTTTTTTTTTATTTTTTTATTTCAAATTAATTTGATTATATGAGCTTTCAAATAAAATCGATAATTTTGTTGTTGTTCTTCTTTTTTAATTAAAATTTATTCGAAAATTGATTTTTATTTGACAAATTTATTACTTATACTTATTTAAATATTATAATTTATCTCTAATTACTTTTTAGATGAATTCTATTTTCATAATTATTTTTAATATGTACCTATGTACAAATATACATATGTCTTTTGAAAAATCTCTTTTGGATCACATGAAAAAAAGAATGTATTGTAACCCGTTGCACTTCAAGCTTTTTCTCCGTGGTAGAAGTGATAACTCCACAGTATTTTGTGAAGACAGAAAAGGGATATGAACAGTTAAAGTGTCTAAACTGAAAGTGGCTTCGTTGATATGAACAACAAATTATTATTTATCAGAAGGACCATTTCAATCGTTTGGCCACTAGAGGACGTCAAAGCTAAATTACACTATTTTAATCAAGACTCTATAACTTTTTTTTAAAAATACCCTATGCTAGAAAGAGTAAAATTTTACCTTTAGAAATAAAAAAGTTATTCAATAATACAGTATTCAGCAAAGGGTTAATTTATTATTTTTTTCTTAAATATAAACATTTCTTATTGATTTTGAAGGAAAAAAGCCAAATTTTTTATTGTAATCAAACTATTTATTTTTTCATTTGTTTTTTTTTTTTTTTTCAAGTTTAACTGTAAAACATGTATCTTTTTTTAATTTTGTATTTTTTTTTCCAATGTAATCAATTAAATTATATTTTGATTTACTGTCGTTTTACAACACCAAAAAAAAAAAAACTCATTCACTTTGTTTTTCTTAAATTTCATCACTTTCGATTTGTTTTTTTTTTTTTGATAAATGTTGATTTATGTTTTTTTATTATTTTTTTTTATCTTGTTAATAATGTTTAAATACCTACGTGATTAAATAACATTTTTAAATTTTAATTGCTCATATCATGATAATAAATTTGATGAAATATAAAACTATAACACAGAAATGAAAAAAAAAATAATAAAAATAAAAAAAAAAATATTATCTAATTTTTATTAACATGGATTATAATATATGTATCTATGATATTATTTAGGATTTTACAAAAACAAAAAATGGAGCAGTTAAGATGATTGATAAAAAAAAAAAGTATGTATATGTAACATATGCACACATAGAAAATGTATACCCCCTGGTTTTTTTTTTTATCTTTTTATTTCTTTTATTCTTATTTTTATTGTTTTTTTTTTTTTCTAATTTTAACTGACTTTTATTTTATTTCAAATCAACGTTTATGAATAATATGTTATTGTAATACAAATCTAGTTTGTAATCTAATATTTGAAGTGAATGGTAAACGTTTGTTGTTGTTAGGTGTTTTTTTTTTTCTGCTTTTGTTTCTTTTATTTATTTTTTAAAAGAAAAAAAAAAAGACACTGAAACCCTTCGGGGTAATCTAGAGCGATAAAAATGATATGACAACAACAAAAATAACGACAATAAAAGATATTAAAATGCAAAATCATAATATACAATTGCAATTGTGTTTTTTTCTTCTTTTTTGTCTAGTTTTTTTTTTTTTTCATATAACCCCATAATAAAACTATAATTTTCATATTGTCTTTGTACATGGTTTTTTCTTTCTTTTGTTTTATGAAAAAGTTTCAGATTTATATATAAAAAAAATATATGCACATGCATATATTTGTGAATATACATATATACATACATATATGAGGAGCATCATTTCAAAAATATGACATATTCATTTTTGTTTTCTTTAAAAATAGGTTTGATTTGTGTCAATAATATAAAATCTAATATCAAATTCTTGCAACCTGCATCCGAAATTTTCTTTAAAATAAAAAAATCCTATCAGCGGACAATACTGCAAAAGTAAAAAAGATTTTTAAAGATTAGAAATTTATGACATGTCACCTTAAGTTAAGAGAAAAAGTACATACATATTTAGTACTCACTATTTAAAACAAACGTTAAACCTAAGGTACATCATTTCATTATTTTCATAAAAAAAACTTTCGCCTATAATCATAATAATTTTTACTGTTTTTTTTTTTTTTTTTTTTTTTTTTTTTTAAATTTTTTTAGTAGAACAAGCTGGTCACGAAATTTTTATTTATATATTTATTATACTGAACTTGAATATTAATTTAAATTAATGGTTATACTAAATATATTTTCATTATACACAATACATAAGTACTTATTACTTAGAGTGTATAATAAACAACAAAATTACAATATATGTATGTACATATTTTTTTTTTTTCATATGGTTAATATGAATTAATGCGAACAATATTAAACATAACTGTATAAGGTGATGCACATATTTTGCACTCCACAAAAATAAAAATAAAAAAAAAAAATTGTGAGAAATAAGTTTGGAAAACAAACAATAATAAAAAAAAATATTTAGAAATTATACGTATGTATATAAATTATAAATTCGAAGAAAAAAAAAAAATACAAACTGTTATTATAAAAAATTAAATGAAAAAATTTATTTTTTTTTTTTTCATATTTGTAACTATTACTTTAATAGAGAAAAGCGAAAGTGAAAATTTTTTACAACTAAATATGTATGTAAGTAGTATGACATTTTTTTTTTGTACTCATACATATGTATGTTGGAAAAAATACGAAAGATTTAAGCAAGAAACTTCAAAAGATTTTACAAATTTAATTTTTAAAAATATAATTTAAATTCATTTTTCGCCTTTTTTTTTTTTTGCAATAAATAATTTTAAAAGTTAACAAGAATGTTAACATTTGAAAATGAAATAAAAGTGTACTGAATAGAAAAAAAAATCGACTTGAATTGATAAATAAACTTCCGATTCTTGTATTCTGTTAAAATGCAGAAATAATTAAGAATTTTTTTTTTGTTTTTTTTTTTTTTTTTTTTGAAACTTCAATATTATTCAACAACATTTTAAATACATAGATATAATGAAGAACGAAGAACGATTGCAGAAATTTTTAAGATTACTCTGCTTTCGTTAAAGAACATTTTTCATAAAATTCATAAAAATAAAAATATTAAATTCATGATTAATTGAACTATACCATCCATTATACTCGTAATAACATTCATCAAATGAAATTTAATAAAAATTGTTGTTTATGTATATACTAACTAGATTATAATATATGGACACAATAAATACATAATAAATATTGAAAAAAAAAAAAAAAAAAAAAATTAAAAAAAGGTGAAAGCAAATTTATAAGAAATTTAAAAAATAACCAATAAAAAGTATTTTAAAATGAACAAAATAAGCATAATACATACATAATCGAAAGAAAAAAAAAATGAATGAAAAATAATTTTCAATCAATTAAAAAATATACAGATATTGTCAGTATTAACAATAATTACTACTTATTGTATATGTCTCTCGTGTATTTTTTTTTTTTTTTTCATAAGAAAACAAAAAAAAAATAATAATAATAATAATAATTTCTTTTTTAATAAAATTAAAAAAATATATTCAAATAATAAGAAGGTAACCGATGTTTATTTACTGAAACGATTCAAATTAATGTACCATATTATCATCATCTCTCTGCACACATATTATAACTCAAGAAACACAAAAAAAAAAAAAACAATAATCACAAAACGCAATATAATAATTAAAGTGAAAAATTGAACAAAACCAAAACAAAAAATAAAAAAAAATTTTTGTGTGAAATTGATTGTATTATAATTAAATTTACCAACCGCATACGCAAAATATTAATTATTGAAGAGAAAAAATTTACGTTTTGCATTTAAATCATTTTTTTTCATTTTATCTTTTAGATTGATAATTTTTTTTTTTATTTTTCTTAAAAACAAATGAATATCCAGCATCAAAAAAAAGCAAGAATAAATTTTTTTTTTTTTATGTGTTTATAATTTTTTTATTTCTTTCATGATAATCGAAGTGAAAGAATAAAAAATTTTAAGTTTATTTTTTTTTTTTTTTTCTTAAAACGACCTTGCGTATCGTACACAATTTTAATTATAACAATAATAATGGTGTACATTCATTTTATAGATACATAAATTTACCTTAAATTTTTTTTTTCTTTTACTACAAATTTTACAACAATATTTAAAATAATAAAAAAAAAAAAAAAATCTTAAATAAGAAAAGCCATACAATTTCATACATAAAACTAGAATTTCAAGAATTTTTATTCCAGTTTTATCAATCAGATCAAATGCACATTGAAAAATAATAATATGTATAATAATCAAAAAAAAAAAAAACACATTAATACTAAAAAGGTAGTATTCTATACTTTAAAAAAAAAAACAATACAATTTTATTACTGAATATAAGTAAATATATTATTTTTTACCTATACAACAGTTATGACAATCGAAATCGATCTGAATAAATTATTGTATATTTATTGTGACTGATAAAAGCACCTGCTAATCTAATCTAATAATATTTAACCGTGATATACAGACAATAGACTTGTAAGTTTTAATTGTTTTTTTTTTTTTTAGATATTGTTGAGGGTCTCTAGAGATATAGAATATAGATTTTTTTAAATTTTTTACTTATATTTTTATTATAATGCCCGAACATGCTAAATTGAACAAAAAAGTGAGAGTTTTTATTTTATTACAGCTCATGTGTTTTTACTTACAGTATTTTTTTTTTTTTTAAATTTAAATTTAAATTTAAATTTAAAACAAAAAAGTACTTACCTTGTTCTTAAATTTCCAGCTCTTGTCTGATTTAATGAACCTTTAACACCATTTTTAAATCCAGTTCCATTACTTAATTGTGATGATAATTGGCTAGCACTTGTTCTTGGTAAACGTGGTGATGGATTACCAGTACCGGGACGTACTGGACCAGCTCCATAACATATTCCAATATTAATAAATAATCCAATTATAATTATATATAGAACAACATAAAATTTTGTACATAATTTAAATCTATTTATAACATATTTGGCCTTTAAGGCCGACATTTTCACTAAAACAATTTTATTTTATATAATTTTTGTTGTAAAATAATTTAATTTTAATTAATTTTTTCCCTTTTTTTAATTAATTATTCTTTTTAACTATTTTTATAATTATTGATTTATTTATTTATTTTTTTCTGAATCAGTTTTCAAAAGAATTAATTTATCACAAACAAATAAATTTATTTTTTTTTTATTTTTTCTGAAATAAGAAAAAAATAAAAGTTAGAGAAAAATTTCGGAAAAAACTGTTATAATTATTTTTTATTAATTTCTCAAGGGAAATAATCACCCGCACAAAATTCTAATTCGTTCAACTTTTTCAAATTTAAATAATAAAATTTTAAAAAATTAGAGAAATTAATTTTTTTTCTATTAAACTGGTTTTTTATTTTTATTTAATTTTTTCAACACAATTTAATGGATCATTAATTTTTTTTTCTTAGAACACAATAAGAATAATCTGTTGAAATTAATCAAAAACTTAATTAAAAAAAATAATAAATTTTAATTTTGAAACAAAAAAAAAAAATATTTTGAATAAGTTGAAAATTTAATTTAATTTTTAATAATTTCAAAATGTTCTAGTTCTAATTTTTTTTTCTGAAGTTCTTCTTGGTTTTTTTTTATGTTCAAAAATTATTGCAAAAAAAAAAAATTTCAATTTATCACTTTTAGAAGTTTTATTTTTTGTTTTTCAAAAAATAAGCGTCATACAGAATTTTTAAATCATTTTTTTAAAGCAAAAAACAAATTTTTTTTAGGTCAATTTTAAAATTTAACATTTTTAAAGAAGAAAAACACAAAAACTGCATTATTTTTAAATTTTTTATTTGAAATGAAACAATGTCAGCAAAAAAAACAAAAATGCTTTTTAACACTGACAAACAGAAGAAATTAAAATTTTTTATGATTCAAAAAAAAAAATTAATTCTTTTTTCCTTAAATTCGCAAAGAACAGAAAAAAAACATTTGTATAATTTTTAAAATAATTTCTTATCTGAAGTAAAACAAAACATCACAAATATAATTAAAAGGCTTTTCTAGTTTCAAGAATAAAAGAACGGCTGCTTGTGCTTTTTTTTTTTGTTTTTTGCTAATATTTCTATTTTTCTAATTTTTTTTTCTATTTTATTCTCAATTTGTAGGTACAACCTTCAAAGTTCCAAGGTGAATTATTTATCAATAAAAGAAAGAAATTTAAAAAACAAACAAAAATAAAAAATAATAAAACAATGAAATATAAAAAAAAATAGTAAAAATGCAAACGAATGTGGTTTTTATAACAATTTTTTATTTTGCTAAAAAAACAGAAAAAAACAGATATTTTTTTCGAATTTTCGTTATATCGTTTATAAAATGCGGTATTTCAAATAATAATGCTAGTTGTTTAATCGTATATCTTTTTGTGGACACAAGCCACAACCGTATCGCAACGCGGTCGATTCAATTCTGTTGAAAATCTCTTAACGAAAATTGTATTTTACACAACATATCAACAACATCTTTTTATGTTTTTTTTTTTTAAATTTTTTTGTTTTTTCATATTTTTCTTTACTTTACTAAACTCTACAGTGACGACTCTATATAGACAGATAGTTTACTCTTGTATTGTATATACATAACTATGGTATATTTTTTAACCAACAAACAGATATAGGTTGGTTTTAAAGTTGGTCTTGAGATATACCAACTAAAAAATAAAACGACGACAACGACTACGGTACGGTATGATGGTATGGTGTGGTAGTAATAGAATAATTATATTTACACTGCGACTATATCATAAGATATGTACGTACCAATAATGACAAGAAAAAAAAAATAATAATAATAATAATACAAAATCTTAACTCTATGGAGTGTTTAAGAAAATTGATACAGGTTAAAGAAAAATCCACTATATGAAAGGCAACATTCAGTAACAGCAACAACTATTTTAAGTAACAAAAATCGCCATCAACCATAAAAAAAAATCATAGCATACAAAAATTTTAGATACAAAGTTTAGAGTCAATTCTTTAGAGCCGCTAAATCAATATGTAAGTCTAACTCTTAGACCCCTAAAGTCTAAATAACATATCTCTATTATGTACAATGCAATTCAAAAGTAGAAAAAAATTAGCTACACGAACAATACACATAAGTCATAACTCGATCATAATAAAATATAGGCCTCCTTTTATCTACCAATTTTTTTTTCATATGTAGGTATGTACATTCAAGTGCGTAAAAATCTTATCATAAAAAGCATAGAAAACTTTTCTAGTAAAGCAAAAATATTGTTACATTACATTCATGAGTGCAATAGTTATCTACCTTTCATGTGTGTACACAATAATGTGAAAGAAAATCTGGATGTGCGTTTTTTTTTTTATCGACAGTTTTGCTATTGTGAGCTATTGTATTATTCATTTTTATAATGCTTTTTCTTTCAACTTGGAAGAAAAACATTTTACATCTTCTTTATTTTTCACCTTCAAAGAAAACTTTTCCTTTTATTTCCATAAAACAAGAAAGATATATATTAAAAAAACATTTTAGGCTTATATTTTCCAAATTTTTTATAAAATTTGCAACTTTTATAAGTATTTCAATTTTTTTCTGTAAGATACATTTTTTAAAAATTTTTACACCTGAATCTTTAACTGAATGATATTGCAAAAACAAAATTTACAAGACTTTGAAAGTTATGAACTTAAAGAACTAAGATTTCAAAATTAAAAATGGCAGCTAATAATAGAATCTTTTCGTTCTTCTTCTTGTCAAAATTAACATTAAAGGATCAGTTTAACAAGGCAAAAGTACCATAGCTGAATGTTGTTTCAAAAGAAAAGAGTTATCCATAACACAAAAAAATTCAATAATTTTGTCTTTTTGAGAAAAAAAATATTTTTTTCTAATTGTAAATTCTTCCTCTTTTGTTTGTCTCGATGAGATCTATCACTGGTATATCAATTTAAAGCAACATATTTTTTTCTTTTTCAAGTTTCAGAGATATATGTATCGTCATCAAAAGAAGTTGAAAAATCAATTAAAAACAAAAAAAAGACGAAATGAAATAAAGTGTGTTAGAAAGAAGTTCTCTTTGAAATCTACTATTAATTCTTTTCCTAGAATATTCTGTATTTGACAAATAACGATTTTGTACAACATGTCAATTTTGTGACCAAATTTTTAACGGTACTTTTCGACTATAAAATGGAATTTACACCAATAAGGAGATATGTCACGAAAGTTTAGCCTTTTTTTTTCAATTTAAAAAAAAAAAAAAAACTTTTTAATTTGCAAAAACAAAAATTATATATTAGAATAATAAAATTATAGGAGTACAATAATTTAGATTCAAAATAATTCGAAAAATTGTTATTTCACGTTGATTTCTTCATAATTTCCAATTTTTTATCTAGAATTTTCATCTGCTTCAAATTTCTTGTTATCTTCTTAATTCATTGATTTTTATATTTCTTTTTAATTTTATTTTATATTTGATTCTTAATTTTTTTTTTTTTTGTAATTTACTTTCCCTCCCATTTTAATTTTGAAAAATTTATAATAAAATTTTAATGTCAACAAAATAAATAAAATCTTCAAAAACTGAAAAAAATGTTTTGAAAACAAATGTATTTTTTTAAATATTTTTGTTTCAAAAAAAAAAAAAAAAATGTTTTTTATTTAAATTCAAATGGACGATCAAATTTAGCTGCAATTTTTGGTTTACGGTATTTCTTGGCATTTGAACCTAGAATTTTTTTTTCTTCTGAAGGGTCCACTTCGACCTCTTTTTTCTCATCTTGTTCATGTTGCCCTGCATCTTTTTCAATACTCTTTAATTTTTGAGCATGTTTTATAACTTGATATGGTATAAAAGCACCATTATTTTCAGATATATTAAATTTTTTGTTTTTCATTGCGCTTTGATAATACGATGGTTGTGGTGCCATTGGACATGATGGAGTATTGCGTATTGCTTTTGAAAAATTTTCATCCATAGAATTAATACCACTTGAAACATCTGGTTGTAGTGTAGAAAATGTCGGATTAACAGCCACTGGTGCTAATATTTTGTTCATGTATGAACTTGTATGTATTGAATCGTTCAAATATCTAGGCGATGGAGGAACAAATATATTATTGAATACTTCATTATTTGGTAGAACCCACATATTATTCGGCATATTATTTTGCACATTATATGGCATATTCTTTGGTATATTAGTTGGAATATTATTTGGTGTATTATTTTGCACATTATTTGGTACATTATTCCAAAAATGATTTTTCACATTTGACATATTATGGGTTATATTAGGTCGAATATTATCGTTCATATATCCGCGCATATTATTTTGCACATTATTTTGTTTATAATTCGGCATATTATTACGGTTATTATACGATGTATTATTTCCCGAGTTATTTTCTAACAATTCACCTCTAAATTTATTTAATTTGTTCCAATAACTCATATTTTCCATGATGTCTGTAGATGTTTATGTATAATGATTGACAGACACTATTTCTTTTTTTTTTAAAAAAAGTTATTAGTCAAACAAAACTCACGAAATAACAATATATATTATTTTGTACTAAGAATACTATTCTTGAATATTTTATTATTTAAATTTCACAACAACCAAACACAATTGTTTGTAAGAAATTCCAAATGTGACAAAACAGAGAATTACTAAAATGTCTCAAGAGTTGACGTGAACTAAGATTTGAAAATTCAAAATGGCAGCTAATTTTCCGTTTTTTTTGTTTGGTATGTCAAAATTGATATGACACGTTCAGTTTTATTTTTTCTTTTTTACTACTGAGCAGAAATTGTAAGAAGTTGTTTTTCTAAAGAGTTCATTTTTTTGTGAATTTTTTTATATTTAATGCAATTTTTCTTTTAAAATTCCAATTGCCTTTTTACAGACAAAGCTACAGAGAATTACTAAAATGTCTCAATAGATCACAATAGGTGACATGAACTAAGATTTGAAAATTCAAAATGACAGCTAATTTTCCGTTTTTTTTTTTTTTTTTTTTTTGTTTGACATGTCAAAATTGACATTAAAGGATCATTTTTATTTTTTCTTTCTTCCTATTGAGCGGAATTCTAACAAGATATTATTTCGAAGAATATACATTTTTTATTTATTCATTATTATCGATTGATTTATTTAGTTAATTAGTAAAATGGATGTTTCAGTTGATGTTATAATTCCAAAATTTTTATCAATCGCATTTGGTAGAAAAATTCTTAGCAAGAATGTAATGAAAAAAATCGGCATAAAAAAGTTTAAAAAACGATGTGAAACATTAGGAAGTACAAGGTTAAAAAATAAGAAATTAAGAAAGAGGAGATTAAGAAAGAGAAGATTAAGAAAGAACTTGATAAAAAAATCCAAATAGAATTCAGTTCAATAATTGGTATGTTACGCTTTTAAATTTTATCTTTGCTTTTTATTTTATTTTAAATTCAAACTTATATATATGTTTCAATTTTTTTTTTTTTTCTAAAAGACTAAATAAAGAAATTTTTAATTTGTTTTTATTTAAAGGGTGCAGTTTTTTACTATGCTGTACGAAAAAAAGAGGCTCATCATCAAGGATATTTGTTAAAAATCTACAGTTAAATTTTTTTTTGGTGATATATTTTAGACTTCTTCTTTACTAAAAATAAAAATTTTCAATAATTAATGTTGTTTTTTTTTCCTTTATTTAACAAATCATTTAATCTTATTCATATATGTTTTCGTTTAATACGTCGACGTATTTTAAATTTTATAAATGCGCATCAATTCAAAGGTTGCAAATGTTGTGTTAATCAAAAAATGTTGTTTTCTATCCTATAATTTATGCTCTAGTAAACGATATTCAATATGTATTTAGAAAACCCTTCTAGGAATACCCTGTTAGCCAAATTTCAACTTCTAACTCCCCACGAAACATATCTTTTCCAAAGAAACTAATTATGTCTAGATTTATAACCTTAAAATTGATGTGCCTAACTTTTTTTTTTCGCCTTGTAACTGATACCCTCTTGGAAGAACTTATTCCATGTCAGATAATGTTTTATAGAAAATAACAATAAAAATACCGCACGCAGAAATCTGGAATCAATCGGACCATAGAGTTCGGAGATATTCAGATTTGAAAATGAATTTTTGACGAAAATGTCTTTCAATTAATTCCAATGTTAAATTGATTTTAATAAAAGGCACAACAAATTTTCATTGTAATTTTCAAGAACAATAAGCATCTTCTCATTTAGAAGAAAAAAAAAGAATAAATAAATAACTGAGGAAAAAAAGTAAGATATGATGTACTTTAAATTTTTTGGTAAATAATTTTACCAATAGAATTGTGAAATATTGAAGAATATCTATATATGTATGTAGAATGTAGATCCGTATAGGTATAATAATAATATATGTACATGATCATGTGTGTATTAATGAATTTTATATGAATGAAAAACAAATGCAGCACTTATTGGATAATATATTTATATCTCGTTTACTATATACATATACATAATATGAAAAAAGTGTATCCAAACATAATATATGTATGAATGCGTAAGTACATACATATATATATAACACCCATACAGATCAATTCATGTTACAGTTACACATTTTGATTATTATTACTATTATTATAATATGGTCTCAAATCCCAATATATAATATAATATCGAAAGAGTTCATTCCCATTATGTGATTTATACTACATTGTATTTACATATGTACATATATATACATACATAATATACATACCTAATATATGTTATATCTCTATGGAGCATATTTTATATAAAAATACACTATATCTACATAATATAAGTAACAAGAGCCAGATATGGTCAAAAGAACTTTCACTTAACTTAAAAAGACTTTTTAGAGCAAAGTAGTAGTAGAAGTAGAGTAAAGCAATGAGCATATTACATACGCTCTTAAGAGTTTTATACACGTACATATTCTATAGATTTATCCCAGCAGGCACCGTATCGACCAGAAAATCGATGTTTTCATCGATGACTATAACCAAAAAATATATAGACAGAAAGAATTCTTATGTAGTATCAACTAAAAATTGTAATTATTAAATTAGACTATAGAACAGTACGGTAAGAGAAGGAAGGAAGTGAAAGCTTTTTTAACTATGCTTTAAAGCGCATTGAAATTTAAGTTTTCTTTTTAACATGATCAAGATGAATGAAAAATAAAAAAAAAATTTACTCTTGTGTGTTAAATATAATATAAAAAAAATTTCAAATGGTGAAACATATGTGAATAAAATGAGTCACACCGACACCATCAATTACCTTGTTTATGCGAAGCTTTAATTCGCATTAACTCATGCCGTTTTGACTAAATACGGATGCCATAAACCAAATTTTAAAACGCATTGAAACTTTATTTCGTCTTGAGTGAATACACTATAAAATCCGAATTTAAAATTTCAATGCGTTTTTAAAATGTGCATGTACACTTTCTTCGTTTTAAATGAATTGTCATATTTGACCTTTCAAAATGGTGTTGGTAACATACTAAACATCAATATGAACTTTTAGAATAGTATTAGTTTATTACTCAAAACGTTTTAAGTGAGAATGAAATGTTGTACTACGCATAAACACCAATTAAAATGTATTATCACAAAACGATGTTCAAAACGTTTTATCGTTAATACGTTTTAATTTTTGTGCATAAACAAGGTAAATGTCGTATTCGCATGTACATATGTATTTCTATGCAGAAGTAAAAGCTTTTTTAACAAAACTAAAATATGCTGATGTACATTCAAAGCTATTTCACTAATGGGGTTCCAATGTTGGAACCCCAGAACAAAAATTTTTGTATAACACATTTTTATACAACATAAGAATTCTTTCTGTCTATATATTTTTTGCTATAACTTACGATAGCTACATTTTCTATGAGAACCTCGATGACTTTAACATTCCAATCACCCTTTGCACACTTGGTGGTTAAACCGGTTATTGTTGCGCTGGGAGTAACAAAAGGGTATAATTTTTTCCAACTTGGTATAGTAAGAAATCATCCAAAATAATTTCAGCTTCACGGTTGTAATACACTCATACTCTCGTTACAACTGGTCGTGCCACCTTCAGATGTAGTTTGAGCAGTTGTAAAAACAGGTTTTATAACCGGTTTGCGTCGTTGTAACAACAACCTAATGTGTTCATGCTCAATGACATCAGGCGTCAGCGACAATTATCGCTGATTAAAGCACCAATGCTTTCATCCATCACAAGAATGCATAAGAATATTGATGATTTTTTCATTTTTGGTTATTTACAAAAATGTACAAAAAGTAGTGACATTTCGAATTTTTTTTTTTCAAATGTATAATACAGTTTGAAAAAGTAGGTACAATTTTGTCACTTTTTTGTGAATTTTGTTGAAAACAAAATATGAGATAAACATAAAAAATATTCAATTTATTGGTTTTTCCAATATTAATACTTCGCACCACTTCTGGTTAGCGTAAAACTAAAATTTCATCATAAAAATCAAATTATGTATCATGTTCAAACATACATATCTTTTTATATATTACTCAAAATTCTCTATTTTACGCATTATTTTCGCTCAGAATATTTTAATCGCTGACTGTTTGCATGAATATTTGTATTTTTATCAATTACTTTTTTCTTCAATTAACTGATGAAAGCATTGAATAAAATCTCACTGAAATCGCTGAAGGGATTTATTTATTTATTTGTTTATGAATTTTTTAACTGAACTCGATTTATAAATCGAAGTCAGTACACGCAAAATAGGAATACTTTTCTATATTCTTTTACATTGCGTTTGTATAAATCTGTCTCTTGTGTGGGGTGATCAGATCTCAATTTCAAGTTATAATTTATCAAAAACATTTATATTTTAAATTATCAGAAACTAATCGGGTACTGCCTCCATAAGTACAATACTGACTTCGATTTATAAACCGAGTATATGTAGATGGATTATATTGTTGGTTGGTTTTTTCTTCGTCTTCTTCTTATTTGCAATAAAATTGAAGGAAAAAAAAACCAAAGACAAAAATTAAAATATTGTAAAATTGTGACCGCGTGCAATTGTGACTATTTTATACGAGATACTGGTAGGTAGTATTTACTCTATATAATTGTTATATACATATGTACTATATACATAATGTATGTATATATTTTTTCATAAAACACCAAGGTACTAAATAATTGTATATTATATAGTGTACATTTTTATTGAAAAACAATATAATAAAAAAAAATATACATAAATACTTCAGTGGTACTATGAATGCTCAAATTAAAAAAAAAAAGCTATACATATATGTACATACATATAGGTATATGTATATGCTCAACATTTAACACGAAATACGCTAACTATATAGTTAGCCTGTTGGCAACACGTGCATACATATGTATGTATATTTATTATAGTTATTGATATTTATATGTACATAAGTATACATGGAATTGGTGGAATGTCTAATATAGCCAATAGATGTCTTTTATAATATCTAATAATTTAAAAACGAACAAAAAAACAAAATAAATCTAAAATTTTCATTTGATACTTTTTTATATCTTTTTTCTTGTAACTTCTATTTTGATAGGGTTGTTATGTTACAAATTAAATTTATATAAAAGATATTTTCTTATTATTATTTTTATTTTTCAATAAATTGTATACACATACATACATAATATTGAATACCTCCTGAGTCTATACAGCAATTTATTATTTTCCTTTTGTTTTTTTTTTTATTCTTTTGTAATTCATAAATATTCATTCGTCTAATTGTATTTTTAATTTGATTTTTTTTTTTTTTTTTTTTTCAAGATTTTCTTCGTAACCTTTTGATCAATGAACAAATAATCATTATCATTTTTTCACAATTATTACCCCACAATGTAAGAATATCCCTTTACTGCACTTTTATTAACAGTGTTGGTAAATGGTACATGGAAAAAAGTTTGAGAAAAGTTAAAAAGATAAAGAAAAAAGTGTTGATGGAACTTGAACTTCTATAAATTATGTTCTTATTTACAAAATAGATAATAAAATTTTTAAAATTCTAATCTAAAGTAGAAAATATTTAATTTGTCTCATATCTTTTTACCCACAATTCTATTAGGTACATACATACATATATGTTCATAAGTTCTCGCCGTTTTTCAATGACTCATTATTACCTGATGAACCTTTGAGAAAAGAAAAAAAAAAATTCTTATACCGAGAACTACCATTATTTTGTTAGTTTTCATAAAAATTTGAAAATTCTTCTTCTGGAATATGAAAATAAAAATAAACAAATGAAATATTTCATTCCATGAGAATCTATCATAAAACGAGAAGTCATTATTTTCTTCAAATTTTAGTACAATATAAACAATTTTACTTTATTTTCATGTTTTATCAGAACCACTTTTCCTTTCTTCAATTTCAAAAGTCCACCAAATTAGCATTTACCATCTCATTAGAATTAAAATTTTATCTGCTACAAAATAAAAGGGTTAGAATTTTAAAAAAATATATACATATGTATATATGTACTTTTGAGGATAAATATAGTTTTAGAAGTTTTAAAGAAAAAAATCAACAATGATATTTTTTGTTTAGAATTTATATGCGGTTAAAGTAACAAAAAGTCATTGAGATGTTGGTAATTGTTATTTTTAAAAATTGAAGAAAAATATAAAACTTAAAACCCAAACGGCTTTTTTATATGCATCACACATTATGATTGCATTAATATATTTATACATATTTATTTATTTATATTTATATTTTAAATTTATGTTTTGTGAATTAGATATACATATGTATGTATGTATATAGATAGGAAATACCTGTAAACATTCCGCTGAACCAGAATCGAATTTCGTTTTGGAAGGCTGAATTTAAGTTATGCTACTACAGTAGCTCATGCGATTACTTAAATATATAAATATAATAATTTAATGTAATATAACAAGATTAAAAATTAAATTTTACTTTTTTTCTTTCTTTTTTCCTTTACAAAACCAAAAACTAAAAAAAAAAAAAAATGAAATACATACTAAACATAAAATACAGTACAAAAAATGATACACTAATGTATGTACATATGTGTATATATATGTATGTAGCTTGTATTTTTAAACAGAAACACGTTACACGAATATAAGACATTAATAATGAAATTAAATAAAATGTTGTACATTATTATCATTATATTATTAATTAAAAATGCACATTTTATACATTAAAATATATATTTTCTTTAAAAAAAAAAAAAAGTATGTACTATGAAAAACATAAAAGAAAATCTTAAGCATAGTAATATTTATTTGTAAGATACTTTAAGTATACACATATGAGTATGTATGTATGTATGTATGTTAAAAAAAAAAGAATAATTATATCAAAAAGAATTATAATAATGAATATAATTAATTTGAAATCATTTTTGTAATTTTCTTTTACACATGAAATATAGCTAGAAAGATATTAAATTTATTTCAATTTTTGTTTTTTTTTTTTTTTTTTTCAATTTTTGTGTAATATGAAATGAAAAATTTGATTAAATTATTATTACAAAAATTTTCTAAATGGCTAATAACACCATTATCATTAAGATTATAATGATTTTTGGTGATCAATAAGTTATTAATAAAAAAACAAACTAACTAACTACATAAATTAATTCAAATGTTCAATTAAAAAAAAATATATATTTAGTTGAACTTTTTTTTTTTTTTTCATTTTCAAAATCATTGCGTTTTCATCATTATCATAGCAATTCAATTCAAATGTCGTTCACAAATTTTTTTTTTGCATTTGACAACATACGAAAAACAAAAAAATACATACATATGTTTAGAAAATTTATTGAATTTTTCAAATGACAAAAAATATCAATAAGATAAGAATAATAATTGAAATTTAAAAAAAAAAAAAATGGATATTTAAACATGAGAAAGTGAAAATTTTGCAAATACATACTTACTATATCTGTTGTAAGTTTCTTTGTTAAATTTTTCTGTTTGTTTTTTTTATTGTTGAATAAAATTACTGAATTTATTTTATTTCTATACAACTTATAAACAAATGTAAAATATGAATCAATTCATTTTTTTTTTTTCAAATAAGTTTTGAAATACATATCTCAAAATATTTTATGTTTTTTTAATGATTTTTTTTTTAAATCAATTGCATTTGATCAATATAAATTCGGCTTTGTATGTGATTTGTTCATGTAAAGGAAAAATAAAGTACCTATATGTATAAAATACAATACATATACAAATAAATTTAATCTCATAATTGAAAATATAAAACAAGCTTGCACAAAATCTTGTAATATACTCACAATTCTGGTAATCATAAGTATCATTTTCAATTTTCAAATATTTCACATTTATACCCTTAATTTCATTAAATATTATGAAAAAAGAAGCTTGTATGAAAAAATTGCAAATACAAAATATAAAAACAAACAAAATGCGTTATATTATAATTGCATGATTTGAAGCGATAAATGGAATAAAAAATGTGTAACACAACAAATAATATTATATACATATATACATATAGATATAACTGAACTATTAAATAGACTCACTTAATACGTAATCAATCATCAGGAAAAGTATAAAATGTAATGCAATTGAAATTAAAAAGAAAAAAAAAAATGTATACGCACATATCGATTTTGAAATTTGCAATATCTTGTAATTTATATACTAAAAGTAAGAAAAATTTTAAAAAAAAAGAAAAAAAAAAAAAAAAAAAAAAACTATACTCAACTTAACTGACTGCAATGACTATAAAAATATGAAATACTTAACTTTAAAAGTAAAAAAAAATTTCCATAAAAATACTTCCCTCTGTCCAAAAATGTTTTCAAATTTTCACTTCAATTTATCTTTTTATGTTGTGTTCATGCTTTACATTTTTTTTATCTTTACTTTTTTTATTAATTGAAAAAAAAAAAACAAATATATACGCATGTGTTTGTTTTTTTATGTCGTGTTTTTTATTTCTTCTCTTCAAATGTCTGAAAAAAGTAAAATTGACCATATATAATATAAATTGACAAAAAAAAAAAAAAAAAACGCATATTATTCGTGATTACATTCTTTCAAACTTCAAAAAAAAAAAAAATAAATAAATAAATAAATAAATAAAAGTAACGAAAGTAGAAAAAAAAAATGAGAATAATAAAAATAAGAAGGAAATAATAAAGGTTTCATGTATCTAAAAAGAATCTACAAATGATAAAAGGTGGAGTATCTAAAAAATCAGTGTAATACAATATATATCAATAATCAAACATACTATACTCGATTTATAAATCGAAGTCAGTAATGCGCTTATATAGGGAGTACCCGATTAGTTTCTGATAATTTAAAATATAAATGTTTTTGATAAATTATAAATTGAAATTGAGATCTGATCACCCCACACAAGAGACAGATTTATACAAACGCAATGTAAAAGAATATAGAAAAGTATTCCTATGTTGCGTGTACTGACTTCGATTTATAAACCGAGTATATGAACTCATGAATTATGAGTATGTACTTTTTTTTCTTTTCTTTTTTTAATTAAAATGCAATTTTAATAAATATAACCATTTTAGAAACTGTGGAATATCCCAAATGGGAACCGATACATTCAATAAAACTGAATTAAGAAGAAAAAAAACTAAGAGAGAAAAAAATTATTTAACTTTTCTATTGCAATGGTAAAAATGAAAAATACATGCATTGATGTTTCGAGATTCAAGTCTTAATGGCAAAAATTTAATAAATACTCAAAGAAAAAAGGAAAACAAAATGCAATATCTGGTTTAGGCAAAAGTGCCTGAAAATTTAGATCGTACCTGTTTTCAAATTAAACCGTTAAAAAATTACGTTATTCTCAAGGGTTTCAGCGGAAAATAGAAAATAATTCCAACAGATTGAAACTCTCAGTGCGCTTTTTATACGGTTTCGAATTCAACATATGACTTCCATCTTTTTTTTTAACATAAAGGCTTTTGTCTTTGTTCGTATATAAGCGCCCGGCAGTCATTTAGGTCTAAATAGAAATTTTAAAAAAAATTAAATGGAAACTATGTATGTACATATATTCAATCATACTACCCATATATTGTGTACATTCATTAAATAGACGTTATTACTTGTTCGCAAAATTTTTCCTTTAATTTTTTTTTTTTGGTTTTTATGCAGAAAACTTAAGAGAAAAAGGTTTTTTTTAAAATTAAAAAAAAAAATAAATAAAGAATTAAATTTAAAAAAAGCACACATTACCGTTACAAGATATTTTTAATGTTTTTATGTTCATTTTATTACACCTTATGATACTTATCAAAAAATGTTTTTTTTTTTTTTTTTGCTTTTTTTTAAATATAAGTAGCTTCAACAATCTTTATACATGTACATATTGTATGTATGTACAAAAATGTAATAAATTAATACATTTAACGAAAAAAAAAAAAAAAGAAACAATCTTTGGAAATAAAAAAAAAATAAAAAAATAATAATAATTTCACTTTTCAACACTAAATGGTAAACATTAAGATTTCGAAAATAAAAATAAAAAAGTAAAAAAAAATAAATCTCAATGCACACAAATAGTAATATTTCATCTTGATAAATGGACAGAGATATCTTTTTATCGAATTGTGTGATATAAAAAATATATACTTGTTTGCATTTATATCTACCTATATATAGAAAATATTAAATTGTCCCTCTTTTTATATTAGATTATCAATTTACTTAGTATGCAATATTCATCTTATATTTTATCTTAGAAAAAATAAAATTTGAAATAGTGAAGGATTATGTTTTGTTATATTTTTCTTTAAAATAGATTACACATACGAATATCTACTATATACCCATTCGATTATACATAAGATACAAGATAGTATGTACTATTTTATGACTATATAACGTCTAGAATCCGATGTAAAAAAAAAATAAATAAATAAAAAAAAATTACAAATATCCTGATTTTCATATATGTAACATAAATGAAACATATTAAATACCAAAAAATCTAAAAAATAAAACAAGAAAAATGTTCCAATTACTTATAAGTAAAGTTTACAATTAAAATGAAAATAATAACGAAATAATTCACGCAGCGACAATTAAAAAATAAATTAGGTTCAATCATTCCATAAAAGATTATTGCAATTCCCAATTTATTTATTATTAAATTCTATTATGTATAATGTTGGTATGTTTCATGTACATACATACATACATACATATATTATAAATTTGTAGCTTTACCTACATACATATTTTATAACAAAAAATTAAAATATAGTGTAATAATAAAAAAAAAAACACACACAACTAAAACTGCTTTATAATGCGTGGCAAAATATTAACAAGCTACAATAAGTAATTATATATTATTATACATATATGTACATATACACATAAAATAATTACATATTATAATTATATATGTACCTATGTAAAGATATTTATTTGTGCACTGAAAAATGCATTCCAAACTTATATGTATAAATGTACAGTTATATATTATCTGCCTACTTCAAAATTTTTAATGCAATTGTAACAGCACAAACAACAAAAAAAAAATTAACAAATCTAACACAATGCAATGGTTCAAAAATAGAAGCAGTTCAGCAATTGCAGTAGCAAAACAAAAAAGTAAAAAAGTAATATTATAATAAAAATATAGTTTTTCAAATATATAAGATACAATTGCTTAGTAAAATTTGTAGAATTACACTCACTTTTATTTGTTATATGAAAAATAATAAAAATACATATACATACATACATATGTATGTACAAAAAAAAATTTTACAATTTACCTTAAAATATGCCTACTAGAGGCTCCTTTAGACAATAAATCTCCATCTAGAGCAATCAGTTTGATCACTTTGTCTCGAATATAAACCACATTTATATTAATTAAAAAACAAAAAAAAAAAAAAAACAACAAAAAAAGAAGAAAAAAATAACACAAAAAAGAAGTAAAATACAAAAATACAAAAAGAATAGATAGCTTGTAATTTGATTGCATGAAAGCATGCATTTGAAAAAGTATATTTAAGAGAAGAAAAAAAAAAATCTGTAATTTTTTAAAGACATTTACAAAAAAAAAAAAAAAAAAGTGAATAAAAAAACAAAAACGACATATTAATTAAAAATGATTACATAATTCTTCATAAAATGCATGTAATTTTTAATAATTTTTTTTTTTTTGTATTTTAAGAAAAGTGAAAAATTGTAGCATTAAATAATTTAAAAAAGAAAATAGCCTTGAAATAATTTATGAAATAAGAGTTGCCAGGTTAGGTTGTACGAGAGCTCAAATTTAAAAGTAGAAATTCAGGAAAATTACAAAATACATATAAAACTTCAAAAATGTACATTTTATGTCCAAATTTTGCATCACTTACTGAACTGTTAAAATCAAACATTCTAGTATGCAAAGGATCACAATCATTAGACCCAATTTGAATTAAAATAAAAAGCAATGTATTTTACTCTTTTCCTGTTATTTTGTTTTTTTTTTTTTTATTATTTTTTTTTTTAATTAGGTATAATCCCAAATCAAACTGTTTGAAAAAAATTCAACTGAAATTTTCTTTTTCTAATCTACCAAGTTTCAACTCGTTTTTGTGAAAACCCTCTAAGAGTTCTGCGAAAAACAAAAAATTTATCATTAATAATATCTACTCAAATAAAAATGTTAAATCATTTTACAAAATTATGAAATAATTAAAATTTCAATGGATTTTTTAAAAATATAATTATTCTATTAAAATGCATAGTTTTTTTTTTTTTTAATTGAAGATAAAATAATAATATGCAAATAAATGTATCTGTAATCACCAGAAAAAAGAGAGAAAAAATCCAACAAATATTGTATTGTATATGTATGTATGTATATGTATAGCGTGTAGAGAACATATTATATCATATTTAACATTTTTTAAATAATTTTATTAGCTTCTGTCTTTTGTATAACATGTGTCTGTTTGTTTTTTTCTTTGCTTTTGTTTTTTTTTTCTATTTTGAATAAAAAATATATATATACTTATATGTATATCTATGTATATTAAAATCGTGTTTAAAAAAAGAATTTAAAAAAAAAAATTTAAATAAATGTTCAAATCATTGATCGACAATTTCATATTATTATGTAGTAAAATAACATTAAAAATCGAGATCAAGAATATATGCATATAGTGTTTATAACATATATGTACGTATAGCATATAGCGCATGTATTACATACATATTTACAATTATTAATTATGTAATTTAGTATACATATTGAATTAGATAACAATTATTATTTTTATTTGAATTGAATATTGTATACACAAATATGTACCTACATATATATGTAGATTTTGAAATATTATGGTAACAATAAATACAGGGTGTTTCAGATATGATGGTCGATAATAAGCAGGGTGGTAGGTCTTGTTGAGACAAACAAAAAACTGTATAGGAGGGAAGGGTGTCAATCTCAACGGTTTCCAGGGTACGGAGTACTTTTTTGTAAAATACTCTGTATTTTCGTTCTCGCTTATTATATATGTATGTAGAAATAAAATGCATATCTAAGGGAACTCTTTGTCCTTTCAACTGATATAGGCACTACCTCTTTATCCCCCTTACTATAAAAGTTCTTAGCGATCATTCTTTTAAAAGAAATTTCTCACCTTCATTCCTTTTTTTACCTTTTACTTGTCTTTAAATTTTATTTTTATTTATTAGCTTGTTCTTTATTTATGTATGTATATAAATTTTTAAATACATGTACGCCAATATATCTATGTATATTTGCAATTACCTTTTTTTTTATTTATTAATTTCAAAAAAATTTTATACAGTGAAAATTTATTACAAGTTTTTATATTAATATGCGTGTGAAAAACACATTATTATTTAATATCCTTATTTTGTTATTATAACTTCTTGAATAATATGTACACATGATTTATATATTTGTATTGGACTTATATATATGTACATATATTAAGCATTACATGAAACATATATATGTACACTCCGTTTCCGTTTGTAATTTTTCAGTTCGACTTGTTTTCGTCTTTTATTTTTCTAATAATTTCTATCTCGGCTTTATTTAACAGCTGTTTTTCAAATTTTAAAAACTTGTCATAAAATATAGAATATCAAAAAGAATACTCAAAAATATTTAAACACTTTTAAAAATTCACTTTAAATGATATATCAAAGACAGTTTTTACCTTTTTTGTTTTATTTTCTACAATACGGTATGATTTTCCCAAAATTAAATCTAAAAATTTTTTTATCACAACAGGTCCTTCAAAATACTAGAACAAAACTTTGTAAAAATTTCATTCGTTATATGAGATATACACACATGGTAAAAAGGTGAGGTTATATTTTGAAACGGAGTGTATATACAAAAAAATATTATCAAATTTCTTTTATGATCAATCAATATACTTTATCATTTAAACAAATTACATAATAAATTAAACAAATAAAATAAAATAAAATATATATGTACATATACATAAGTATGTCATTTATATAGGTATGTACATATTACATACATATATTTTAACAAGTCAAATTGTATTTAATTTTAAACATTTAATGAAGGATATTAACTATTTAATGTCTTCCTTTTTTAATCTTCAAAATAGTACAATATTATTGAAAAATATTTTAATGAATATTATAACTGTAACAAACTAGAAACTGTCATGGATCATGGATCTCTTATTAAGCAATATACGTTAATAATCCTCAGGTGTATTTTACATGCATATATCCAATATATGATTTGTATTATAAAATTTACGTGCAAATGCATCATAAAAATAAAACGCATACGTGAAAATAGCGTGTTTTTTCTTTTTTTCTATTTTTTTTTTTTTTACTAAAATGTATTAAAAATCACATATTAAAGTTATAGTTTATATATTATATGTATGTAGTTGGTTGGATAGGCAAGGCCTTCATTATTTATGAAAAAAAAAAATCATATACTTATATGTTCATAATACATACATATATATTTCCTAACCTGGATCCCGCATCTAAACCAATTATTACCTTTAATAATCTCCAATTAAAGTGTCGAGATATCAGTTGCTAACTGCCATATACATACATATATAGAATATTATACTATGCGTTAAAATTAAGAAGAGAAAGAAAAATGTAAGAAAAAAAAATACCTTATTAGATATTAAAAGATATACATATATATATACATATTACATTTTTATTTTTTTATTTTTTTTTTCTATTTTCAATATTATATTCTTCTCCTCTTTACTATAGCTCTGAATCAATTCATCAAAATATTAAATTACAACAAATTTTAGGATCTGTATATATATTTTTTTTAAAAGTGTTTAAATGTCCTTCTACAGTATACATATAGTATAGTAAGTAGCTTGAAGATAAAATGCAGGTGCATACAGGGTGTCCGGTTGTTTCAAAATTTA
Source organism: Bombylius discolor (assembly GCA_939192795.1). Lineage (NCBI taxonomy): Eukaryota > Metazoa > Arthropoda > Insecta > Diptera > Bombyliidae > Bombylius > Bombylius discolor. Next base: position 30,911,705 of record OW584243.1, on the reverse strand, counting down.
ACCACAGATATGTAGGTCTCGCCAAGAGACAAGCAAAAAATCCTATCGTAGAGAGGGTGGTAATCTAAACGGATTCCGTGATACTGGTGGTTAAAGATTTTTGGGACTTGTTTTGTGAAACACTTCTTCTGTTCAGCAAATGAACAACTAAAATATGCACTTTTTAGGGAAGAAATTTTACAAATCATCTGAATTTCCATACATTGAGGCTTTAAATTATATGAAGTTTTCATGAGGGTAATATTTTTCACTAAGCAATTCTATTTTTTCGTATACATATTTACATCTGTATATATGCGAAAAAAAATTACTTATATGTATGTACACAATGTACGTAAAGTGAGACCTACAACAGTTTAATTTCATGTTCTCAAATATCCACAAATTTCAATTAGACGCCGATGTGCTTTTTCAATATGTGGTTTTTGTTGTTTTCACCAAAACGAGAATTTTATATTTGGTATATTAAGTTAGATAAACTCTATAATATACATATGTATGTACCTACATATGTAGGTATGTATGTAATATACTCGTATATAGTATTTAAAAATGTATCTAAATATTCATAATCAATGTTGAGACTTTTATCTAATTGAAAATATATAGGTACCTACTGTTTTTTCTCGTAATCTACTAGAAAAATAAATTAAAAATTTATTACTATATCTTTTCAATCCACTAATTATTTGGAAAATAAATAAAAGTTTTTAGAGTTATTCTCTGTCTTTTGCCTTAAGACAAATGCTACAAAGTCCTAGGAAATCATTATGATATAATTTATGACAATATTTTCTATGGACGAACAACACAGGGTATTCGTGAAAAAAAAAAACAGTACAGAAGAAGATGAGATTTTGTTCACTTGATTAACAGGATAAATAAATGATTCTAATTCAGAAATAAATATTAGGTCATCCCATAGGTAGTTATTAGATTCTCATTTTCAAGATCAAAACAGCAAGGACTTACATTTACATATAATATATTCATTTGTATTATTTCTGCTTGTTTTTATACTCTAGAAACTTCGCATGACATCGTATGATATTTTAAAGCAAAAACTACTACTTTTTTCTTTTTTTCCACTACTTTTCTTTTTTATCAATTCTCAAGTCCAAACGCTGATCATGTTGCTTTTTTTTTGTCTTATTTTTTCTTTTAATCTTTGACTCTGATAATGTAATATACATATGTATAAATACTTACAAAAACAAAAACTTATAATAATATGCTCTTTTTAATGCACATTTCAATATTTACAATCATTTACACTGATTGTAAGCGTAAATGCGGTTGTACACCTCTTTTTTATTATATTTTTTATTTTGTCTTATATCATATGTATACGTGTATATTGTCATATCATGATAATATGAGCTTTGACCTCTGATCTCCCCTTTTAGGATTTATACTTTCAAAATAAATAAATATTTTGTTCAATTTTTGCATACTACGAGAAAAGCAAATTTGTATTTTTTACAAATTTCTTATCTTGAGAAAAAAATAGATAATTTTCTTATCTCAAAAAAAAAATACAAATATTGCACACCATTCTCTAATAAAAAATGCAAATATTCTAATAAATTGTATAATTTTTATTGATAGAAGAATTAATATAAAAAGAAATCTACTGTTAATATTAAGTTAGTCGAAATAGAAGTTTTCTAATTATTCAGTGTTAATTTAAGTGAAATCATCTTGATGTATATTCTCTACAAACCAGATTTATAAAATAAAGTTATAAATAATTAATAGAAAAAACCAAAAAGCGAGTTTTATTTTAATTATTTTAATAACGTTTTTAATAAAAATCAATGTAACAAAAATTATTATATTTTTTTTTTTTTTTTGCTTAATGTGAAAAAATTCAAACTTTTTTAAAAGCCACGTTTCATCAAATTAAGCAAAGGATAAATATGTATGTATAAACCATGAGGGGATGTAGATATATAGGCTTATATTTGACGCATTACTAACTTATTGATGAATTTTAAAATGGACTTAAATTGAAATTCCAAATAAAGAAAACAATACGTAAATTTTATCTAGATTTTCTAGAGAAATAATAAACTATAGACTGCATTGCCTTTTTATTTTGTGAAAATTTAAAAATCACATTCAAAGTTAGTCGCTTAAAAAACCAAACAAAAAGGAAAGGAAAAACTATACTATTTTCACTATTCGAAGTCAGTACAGGCAATATAGGCATGCTTTTCTATATTCTTTCACAGACTGTTTGTATAAATCTGTCTTATGTGTCGGGTGATCAGATCTCAATTTCAATCGAGAGAAATTGTTTAATTGAATATTATCAAGGGCTGCCAGATTAAAATTTTTTCTTTTTTGATTTTGCAAAAGAAAGACGATTTTTGGAAATTTTATAAAAAAATTAAAATAAATAATAAATATAAAAAAATTAATATATATCACGAGAAAAGAGCATAAAAAGTTCAACGCCCTCTAGTGGCCCAACCGTTGAGATTTAACCCCCCGATTTTTTATTATCACTGGTATCAATCCAAAGTAAACCAAACTAAACACCCTGTATGTGAAGTTATTAGAAACACATCGGGTACTTCCTTCATAAGCACAATACTGACTTCGAATAGTGAAAATAGTATAACAATAAATTTTTACCCCCTGTGGCCAAAAATATGCATTACTCGAAACTTATTATATAATACATTCTGTTCAAACACTTAATTGTGCAATTACACATATTGATATACCCCACTCAGATAAATTTTGAAGTTATCTTTAATCCAATTTACAGATAACATATGGTAGAATTCATTTCCATTACATTGCTTATAATCTTATTAGTTTTAATTCAAAAATTTTCTTATATAGCTTATTCCTTTTGATATACAATAAAACAAAGTTTTTTAAAAGATGAAACAAAAAAAAAAAAACTTTAGATAAAATAATATTACTTAAAATCGAAAACAAAATTTGTATCTAAATTTTATGATTAAGAATAAATTATATCAAAAAAAAAAAAAATTATTAAAAAGAAAAAGACCGCACCTTAACTCATACATATAACCCTTTTTTGTTTAGATTTTCTAAAAGACTTTTTCAAAAGCAAAAAATTTGAAAGAAATATGTAATAAAGTAATCAACAACAACAATTTCAATGTGTATTTTACAACAAATCCTTTCAATAATGTTGTGTTATATGACAAGAGACAAGAACAAAAAAACAATTGAAAAATTTTAAAAACATTCTCCACACAAAAATAAAATTATAGCACAGATCATACAATTTTTTTAAATTTATTTATTTATTTTTCTTTTTTTTTTACTTTTTTTTGTACAATTTGATTTTGCAATGACAAAGAGGACATTACGCGAAATGGAAAAATCAATAAATCAAGTAAAACCATCAAGTAAACTTTTAAAATTTACTAACAATCACATATTATTTGTTATTAAAGAGAAACAAAAAAAGTATATACACTACGTACATATATACGTAATCCATAATATATTGATATTTCATTAGTGGTGATGTCTAACTTATATATACAGGCGGTACAAACATATTCACACAAGCAATATATACCTACATACTTCTATATTTAAAACAAAATTACATACATATATGTATTATATCCCAATATGCATTGAAATCTACAAAAAAATTTCATATAAAAAACATTATTAAAAAGTACATATTTGTAATTATAACATTACTGATATTCTGATACATATATACAGGGTGCTTCACGGCTCGTGTGCCAAACTAAGCAGGGTGATAAATCTCACCGAAAAATGAAAAAAAATTGTATGGCAATTGTTGTTGTATTGCATATGAACCATAATTTAAGAGCAGTCAGTTTCTTCAAAATCAAGGTTAATACAACACATGGTTTGTTCCAACTCTATATGAACAAGGTTTTTTTTCTTTTTTCTGACGTCATCAGTAGAACTATTTTTAACTTTGACATATGGTGTTATTGTTTATGTTTATCGTTTTGTGTTATTTCGTTGAGCTAAAAAATAAATTTTACAGTGATTTTTTAATTTAAAATAAATAAAAAAAAAGTTAAATATGCGGTGAAAAACTGTAAAAATTACAGTAACAAAAAAAATGACAATTTGAAAGTGAAATATTTCCAATTTACAAAAGACAAAAATATTTTAAGAGTTTGGTTAAGTGCTTTAGAAAGAGATGGACATTTTAATACTGTTTATGCCAAAATTTGTTCCGATCATTTCACTGAAGATGACTATCTATTAAAAGACCAATTGCTCCATATACTTGTTTTGAAAAATGTCACCTTAAAAATTAAGCTGTGCCAACAAAAAAACTTTCAAAACCTTTACATGTCTCTGATAGGAGCAAAAGACATGATAAAAGAATTAAAAAGCAAATAGTTCAAGAATGCCTTGCTAGCTTTGAAGTCTAAAGGTACCAAAATTGTACATATTTTGAATTTAAAACCACCAAATTGCATTAAATTTTCTCTAATTTTTTTTCCAATATGTAGTATGTACTTTATTTTTCCACCACACAGAGGGAAATACCCTATTAAAAATGTAGGTATATTGAAAGAAAAAAAAATTAAATTGCACTATATATTTTTTTCTGCTACTGCTTATCCTCTATAACATATTATGTACGAGTAACTATTACTGAGGGTAAAATTTTAAATATCACCTTTGTGAACATATATGGATCAAAAAATATAAACATATGTATATATAGATACACCTTAACGTAAAAGTATACCATATTAAATAGAATGTACATACATATATTAAAAAATTGTTAAATATAAATTTGTATAGATATTCTTATATCTATCCATCCATACATACATACATATTTATATTTATAGCACTTTTTAATTTGAAATTGTAAACTAAAACTGACCAATATCATAATCTTGAAGATTGTGATTTGGTTTTCTTTTTATTTATTTTTTTTTAAGTAAACGTCAGTGGACTGGGAGTAGTTGATAACTATAAACTATTTCGTTCAAGAAAAAAAGTGTATTACCTGTGCTATGTGGAGATATGTATGTACATATAGGTACTCGAATTTGAAAAAAAAAAAAAGGTCCAACTCTTTAAAGCAAAATAGTATATGCAGAAATAATTGGTTTTTTTCTACTTCTTTCTTTCTTTTCTTCTTTTCATTATAGTATATTTTATTGACATACATTTTATATACACATATCCTATATATGTACATATTGATGTGTATATATAAAATACTATATAATAATTATATCAGAATAAATATACTTATTGTAATAATATACCATCATATACATATTATGTTCATATATTACTTATTTATATCTTAAGAAAAGAGATACATATGTATGTATATGATCAACCTGTAACACCAAGATTATTATGCAATATGGTTAAAAAAAAATTTAAAAAAAGGTAAAAGCACGCAATGATTTTGTAAACAAGCAGAAGAAACAACTTCCCGTCACGATCGGACATACATACATACATATATACATATGTGTTCACTTTGAGAGTTGTGTCCGTCTAATTTTTTTTCTGAACAGCATAAATGCAAAAAAATAAAATAGAAGTACCTATCTGTCTGTACCAAAGTTTACCTATATCAAGTTGTGATATTGATGACGTGTCTCCTTATTTTTTTGCGACCTTGGTCCCGTTATTTAAATGTCCTTAACGGATTTGCGAAAAATAGATGGTAATAAGGAGTTTGTTTGTAAGAAAAGAAAAAAAATTGAATGACGACAACATTCGATTTGGAAACTGAAACACTTTTACAAGGTGTATGCGATCTGACACATACATAGAAAAAGCATTCGTATGGCCTTTAAAAATAGATACATTATTGGAAAATCTTTTTTATGACGTATGTTAGGTCCACTCTCTCTTGCAGCAATACAGAATAGGACAACGGATTTGAACCAAAACATTGGATCTGTACTGTTTTAACTAATAGATTTTTTTTGTTAATGTAATTGTTAGAAATTGTACATGTGTTTGTAAAATGAAGTGTCACAACTTGATATAGATAAACTTTGGTTTGTACAAAATGATTTAACTCAAAAATTACTCATGCTATTGACTAGAAATTTATACAGATTGTGGATAGTAATCCCAGGATCAACTAAGAATACAAAAGTAATTAGAAAATTCAACCCATAAAGGGGTTGAGTTTGTATTGAGAAAAATTATTAAACGATTGTGTTGACTTTATGCTTGGCAAAAGTATACTCATGAACATAAACCATTAAAAACACATATTCTATAAAAGAGGAAAATAAAGCTGTATCATCAATCATCATCGTTATCATTATACTAACAACAACCAAAATCACGATATAAGACTACTTCTTCCTCATTCAATATTCAGCATAATATAATGTGTGTGTGTGTGTGTGTGTGTGTGTGTGTGTGTTATAGGGAAAAACTATAATAGTTTTTCTTTACAATTTTCTATTTTCATTTTGCCTTTTTAAAATATAAAAGAAAAAAGCAATATAGGAAAATAAAACTATCAAGCAAATATTCTTTAGAGAGATATAATTTTTCCTCTTAATAAATTTTTCAGTTTTTCTTACAATTACATATCATTTTTTTTTTTTTTTTTTTTTTTGAATAATATGTACCTACATATATTACACGATACATACTTCTATAATTCAATTTAAAAATGACCTCTTATGTAGGGATAACTATATAATAAAATTTATGATGATTACCTACATTAGGTGTTTCACATCATGTTCACGAAAACAAAAAACAAAAAAATGTTTAAACTTCCTTTTTTGAAAAATTTCAATTTTTTAATAAAATAATGCTTATTTTAAATTTCAAAAAATAAAAATAAAAAGATACTCCTAATAATAATAAGAAAATAAAAAAAAAAAACATACAGATTCATGATAATAAATAAAATTGCTTGTGTGTATTTTTTTTTTCTAAATATATAAATCTAAAACTAAACTAATAAAAAAACATATATATGTAAATAAAAAAGATATTTAAAAAAAAAAATGCTATAGAAAAATATGTATGTACATAATACATGCACATATGTATGTATATGCGATGATGAATATTTTATTTCACAATTTATTTTATTTTTTTTTTCTATATGTACTTATCACTTCCTTTTAATAAAATATCAAATTATAAACATTTTATAAGTAAATATGTGCAAATACATTATTTTCAGTTTTTTTTTTTTTTTCATAAATTTCTTAATTTTTTTTTTTTTGCTTATACATACTTACTTCATAAAATGAATTAAAACACGAATAATATACAGAAACATCTTTTTTCTCTTATCTCATTATAAAATATATTTTGTTTATTACATATTTTATGTGTACAAATGTCACAAATGGCAAACATATAACAAGTGTAATTTAAAAAAAAAAAAAAAACAAAAAAAAAAAATACTCTAGATATTTTTTAAATATTATTTTGTATAATTTCACACGCATACCATTTTAAAAAGCATAAGATATGATTTTATGTATACATTTACATATGTTGTACAACTATGTAAATAAATAAACTATTTTTTATTCAAATAGAAAAAAAAAAATTCATATTACCTTATTTTAAGTGACATTTTTTTTTGTTTTGTTTTTGTTGCTTCCTTTTTTTTTAAATATAAATTGAAAAATTTTAATGTACCAACCTGTATAAAAATATTTTATATTATTATTATCTGTCTTTCTTTTTTCTAAAAATATGTAAAATGCTTTTTAAACAAATTTATGAGAGATAAGAAGAATTGATTCATGTATTTTTCAAGTACAAATTGATAAAAAAATATAAAAAAAAGTGGGAAAGAAATAGGATTGAAAGAAATAACGAATTTAAAATAAACACCAAAGAGATTATTTCTTGCTTAACCGTACGACATGTGAAAAATTTACATTTCTACCTTGACAGCTACATATTTTTTACACTTTTACAAAATTACCATTTTATTTCTGAAGTTAAAAAATTACTCTCTTTAACTCTCATAGAACATAAAAATCTCTTTTCAAAAAATTTCAAATTTTCAATATCGAAGTTACTGGTTCCCACACGCAATAAAAAAAACTTGGAGTGAAAATTGTTAATATGTAATTTTTATTTAGGGAAATTTACAATAAATCTATTAAAAAAAGATAACTCATAACGAAACCAGAATTTGTTTCAAGTAAATCAAAAACGAAAAAGGATTCTACTATTTTGATTTTTTCTTTTTTTTTTTTTTTTTATACCATACGACTTTAATTGAAATGTGATTAGTTTAAATTTGAAAAATTAAAAGAAAAAAATTACAACACAGTTATTTATTTAATTTTTTGAGTAACTTATACGATTATTTCGGGCTATTAGCCGAAAAAAGAAAATATTTTTACCAAAAATTAAAAATTAAAATATTAGGTACAATTTTCCACCTTGGTTTCCCTTCTGAATCAAATAAATCTTTCATATTTTATCAACTAGCCACGATTTCCATTACTTATGTAATTTCTTTTTTTTTTTTTGTCCTAAATTAAAAAAAAATAATAATAATAAAAAATAATTGATATAATAAAGTTATTTTTTTTTTTAAACATAATTTCCATAAGCGTGTTAAAAAATTCAAATTAAAAAAAAAAAAATAAATAAATTAAAATACTATCAATTTCACATCTTTTCAGACACACAATAAAATTTTACATAAAATTCGTTTATATTATAATAATTTCTTTCTTTTTTCATCAAGAGATTTTTTTTTTCTTAATGCAATTAAATTAAAAAAGGAAATATCGGAAATAATCAACCACATTTTGATTGGAAAAAAAAAATTAATACTCAACAAAAAGCATATGAGGTTGTTATTACATATTAATTTTGTTATAGTTTTTTTTTTCATAATTTTTTTTTTTTTTATAATAGTTTAAATTATTACATTAGTAACCAATTTGATTGACATTAACTTCCTTTTTTTTTTTTTCATTTAACCAGTACAATTTATTCATAATATACAATAAACTATAACTAAATAATAAACAACAAAAACAACAACAAAAAGTAAAAATATATTATATATGTTTGAATATGAAAAAAAAAAAATTTAATATCAAAAATGCATAATGTATGAATTGTATATTAACGATATAACATATAAAACTCCATAATATGTATATTACTTCATATTACATATATGTAAAGGGTAACATAGGTTTATTAGGTATTATCTTTAGTCTATGGTCTGGACACTTTCTCGAATTCAATTCCATAAATATGCAACAGAAGAAATTTAAAAAAAAAAAAAAAAATAATAAAAGTACGAAAAAAAAAAAAATTTACTGTATAATAATGATAATAATAAAATAGTTGCACATATCATAACAAATGAAAGACATAGTCGAAAATAATGTCATATAATAAATAATAGTCACCAATTATTATACATATTATGTATTATATTTTAACCCTTAAATGAACAACAAAATACCAGATACATACATAATATGTATTATTTTTCTTTAGGTCTTTAATCAGTAATTTGAATTTTAGCCTTACTTTTTCAAGTCAATTTCTGTCATTGTAAAATTATCAAAATTTACAAAATCCTTGAAATCAAGAAAGTGCAAATGTTCGAAAGTCTTAAAACATTCGAAATAAAATAATCATACTTTAGTGTATCCCAACCCAATGCATATACATATAGCTTTTTTGTTGTTGTATGTATTATCTGCATGATTGTTAAGTTAATTGCAATCATTATATGTAGTTAGCCAATGTTGTTTTTATTGTAGTTTTTATGATTATACTTAATACATATCCACATAGGTACAAACATATATTACACAGCCATAGATACTTTCAATTAAAAAGAAATAAAAATCGAAAATATAAAAATAATTTCTAATACATAATACATCAGAAATTATCTTTAAAAAAATGTTATGAACTCTTTTATAAAACATGAACAAATATTTAATAAAAATTTATGCACAACATTAACATTTTCGCCAATAAAGACATATGTCACGTTAAAGAGGACACTTCAAGGTTTTTATATATTAAAAGATTCTATTTCGATATTTCACACTCGCTAATCAGAAATTTAGGACCCTCCCGAATATTCTGTTTTATTTGTTCCATAGAACTCTATCATACTAAACCCTACATGTACACCACTATTTTTGGAACCACCTTATAGAAAATAACATACATAAAAAGTGTTTCTCACAAATCAAAACAAATAAAAAATTACAATTAAAAATGAAAATTTTTAATGACAAAATAAATGAACTATTTAATTAAATTTCAATAATTGCGTGTTAAACAATTTTTATTATGATTTTTTTTTTTTATTTTTTTTTTTTATAAAAATTACGTAATTCTTCTTCCTTCCTTTTCATTTTTGTGATATTTTTTATGAATTATTGATTTAATAAAATTAATTGATCGTATAAATTTTATGAGCTGTTTATCACAAAAAATTTTTAACATATACATACATATGTACCTATTTACTTTTTTTGTTTTTCATTTCAATTGAAAAAATCATAAAAAAATAAAATAAGAAAAGAAGGAAAAAAAAAAAAGAGAGAATATAAATTAATTAAATTTTGATTTATGTGTGTAAATAGGTTGTAAATATGGAAAAATAAAAACAAAAATAATTAATTAATGAGGTGTAAAAGAAAAATAATACAGAAATATGTATTTTGTTTTTCGACAATTATAGATGAAAATTACATATTATATACTTACTAGAAAAAAAAAAGGAATTTCACTTTTAAATTTTAATTTGAGTATACAAGAAAATGGCTAGATACATGTTTCTAAAGGCTATATATATATATTTTTTTTTGTTGACTGGAAGTGAACTATTAAAAAACAAGAAGACCGCAGTTGAGTAGTTACAGAAACATACATAGATGCTGTGCTGAGATGTTCAGATGGTATATCATTACTGAAATGTGTGTGTTTATCACAAATAGTCTAATTACAATATGATTAATTATTATAAAATAAACAAAACAAATAATAAACAAAAAAACAGATATTTGTGAATACGAAAATTATTTTAAAAACTAAAAATATTGATTTATCAAATTAATTTCTAAAAAGAAATACATATTCATTTCATGCGGTAAATGAAAAATTCTTTTGAAACATTATAATTTAATCTAGTAAATCAATTTCCTTATAATAAAGGAAAAATATATGTATATATTACAATATTACAAATTCATACATATAAATTAGAATTAATTATAGATTTTACAAAAAAAAAATTATATACAAAATGTAAAATACTTAGATACACTTAATTATGGTTACACATAAATGCTCTCACGAAATTTCATATTTCATTATATATACATATATACCATAATTTTCTCTAATACATACCTAAATATCTACATATATTAAAAATGTTCACCATTCTCTTACAATCTAAATTATTCATCGAAAGCATATATTTATTTCATAAAATAGAAAAACAATTAAAATTTTTTGAAAAAATCGTCCTTAAAAGATCAATACACATATTTTAAAAAAAAATCGATATATTACAACTTGGAGCTAAGAAAAACAAAAAAAACAAAATAATAGCCAAGAGGAAAAAAAAATTTCATAATTTTATATACATACCTATGTACTTATGTAGTAACATCATATACAGTACACTGAATACTAATTAATAAAATTTAATTGAAGAAAGAAAAACAAAGAAAATAAAGATTGGTAGAAATACATACTTTTTTATGCACACATTATATTGAAATATGTTAATAATGTAATAATTGCAAGTCTATCATAGGTATGTTAAATGTTATATACCTACATGAAAAAAAAAAAAATAATAAGAACTACCTATACTCGGTTTATAAATCGAAGTTAGTATTGTACTTATGGAGGCAGTACCCGATTAATTTCTGATAACTTTACATATAAATGTTTTTGATAAATTATAACTTGAAATTGAGATCTGATCACCCCACACAAGAGACAGATTTATACAAACGCAATGCAAAAGAATATAGAAAAGTATTCCTATGTTGCGTGTACTGACTTCGATTTATAAACCAAGTATAGTTACTTATATATTATGTATGTAATATTATAACCGAGTTTGTGTACCTGATAAAATTGATTTCAAATAAGTAAATAAAATTAATTTAAAAAAATTAAACATTTTAAAAACAAAGTATAAATACCAATATATGTATGTATGTATGTTGTTTTTTTTTCTTTGTAATAAATTCAAGAGAAAAAAAAAAACAAATTCAGGCAAAAAAATTTTACTTACCTATTACACATTTTTTTTTTCTCGAAGAATGTTTACATATTTTATAATTTTCTTTTTGAATTAATGGAATACAAGTGAAAAGTGCGTTTGAAATAATTTCCATATGCATTTATTTTTTTTCTTCTTTTTTTTTTTCATGCATTCAATTTTAATATTAATAAATACCTTTTTTTTACATTGCATGCGATAACAATTCCCTTTAATTTATTATTGTACAAAAAAATTAAAAAAATGAGAAAATATTTATGTATACATACTCATATAACTCATCCCACTAGGAAATATAAAAAAAATTATTTCATGCATAGAAAAAGAGTATTTCTTGATGTTTTTTGACCTAAAAAGTTTTCCCTTTACCCATAATCTCCACCATCACTTTCGTTCTAATTAATTTAAAAAAAAGGTAAGGAATATGACTTGTGTCTTATTAATAAAGAAATCAAATTGAACAACAATATAATATGTAGGTCCCATTCAAATACATACAAATTCCTCAAAATTTCTTACGGAAGCTTTACGGAATCCAGAAAAAATATTGGATGACTGCAAGTCTTGTCCGTTTTGAAATACAGTTGTCAATATATTGTTTTTTCAAAGATTTTGTTTACACCAATCAATTATATAATTGTCTTTACTCTCTATAACAGTGTTTCATCTTTGTGGAAGCTTTTGGATACCATCGGCGTGATATGTTTTTGGCTTCGAGTAGAAGAATTATTTAGTAAAAGTTTGTACATCTTCATAAGATGAAAATGTTTTGTCGTTCAAGAAGTTTTAAGATTTCGGAAAAGGAAATGAAAATTTTTCGATTTATCAAGATGACGAGTCATAAAGCCGACATAACTTTCGCAGTCATCCAATATTTCAGATAAAAGACCTTCAAATAACTTTTGAAAAGCTATGATCCAATTTTTGCCTAGTGGGATATTCAATATCAAAGACAAAAAAAGAAAATAAAAACATTTTATCATACGTAAAACTATAAAATGCATAGTATAAAATTTTAAAATGCGTATCGCATGTTATCTTTTAGTGTAACAGACAGCCAATAAAATGTATTAAAATCATCAAATATATTATATTAACTAAATCGAATAAAATATCTAATATATGAAATTTATTTATACACAGGTGTATACAGTGAACCTAATACCTAGGTACACAGATACGTGGAATATCTATTATTTTTGAATGTACATATATATTTATATATTTGTACTGTTCTCTATATATTATGCCATGTAGTGTGTACAGTCAAAAATAATAGAATAGCAATAGATATTCATCTTAGTATATTTGGTAGTTTCACTCTATTTTCAGTTGAAGCTCCTAAACGAAACCTTCTTGTCTGTCTTGTCTATCGACATAAAATTTTTAACCTGGCCAACTACTTCCAAGTACTCGGGAGTAAATTTTAAATGGAACACAGTTATTTATCTTGGAAGTAAAAATTAACCTCAAATTTCAGCTGTCATTTCAAATATTGTGTAAGGTTGAGCTTAAAATTTGTTTGTTTTTATTAAATAAAATAAAAATAATGGTAAGTAGATGTTTTTATTTCATTTTTAAATGGGATTATAATTCATACATACTATTTATTTACACTTTAATACTTTTATATGATAAATTCTCAATATAAATTCAGATTAATGATTTAAGGTTAAAAAAAAAGTTAAATTCTATTAACTAAATTTATTTCAAATCGCTTTATCATTTAATTTTTAATAAATGTTTATGTAATCCCAAAAGTATGCAAAAAAATGTATGTAGTATGAAAAATTAGTAATGAAATTTTATGAAAAATTAACAATTTGTTTTATTTATAATAACTAAACTACGTAACCAATTTCCCTGAATTTTTTTTTTTAAATTTTTGGAAAAGGTTATATTTAAATCCTATGAGAAGAAATCACAATATCTGAACGTTTTAATACATGAAAAATGAGTGAAAAGTTTAGTGAATTTTTGTTTTTTCTATACCTGCGAAAATCCAATATAAAAAAATTTAAGGATCAAAATGAAAAAATGTGTTCCACTTAAGGACCACAATTCCCTTCCACCTATCTATATTAGAAATTTCATGAAAATCGATTAAGAAATGTAAGCTGTAGGCGGTCACTTTGCAAGCCATTCCACTAAATTGGGCTCTTAAGCAATGGAATTTATACTCGTATTTTATTACTTATTGATTTTTTTTTTCTTTTTTGTCAAATTTCAGGTTTTTCAGTTTTTTTTAACTTATTTTCATTCTGAATAGACGGATTTCTTTTGATTTTTCTGATTGATTCTAGTATTTTCTGAAAAAAAAAAAATTTTTTTCAAACAGCCCTTAAATGACAAATTTTAGTTATAAATTATTTTACATATACATAAAATTTGTAAAATATTTCTTTTTTTCAAGGATTTTGTATTTATGAAAAATTTAATGAAAATTAAAACAGCCAAAAATTTTTATACCAAATATATTTTATTAACTAATCAAAAATTACAAAATAAAAAATAAAAAAATAAAATTAATTAAGTAATTCAGTTTTTTTTTTTAACTTTTCTTCAGAATAGTTTGTTTTTAATATCCTCCAAAAAAAATGACACATTAGTATTGGCAACTACAGTTTTATTATTTAAACAAGAAAATTAAAAAAAAAAAAACATTTACAAAATAGAGTATATTCGAATATTGAATGTTTCCTTCCTTTTAAAAATTCATTTTTTTTCTTATTTTCTTCCAAAATCTAAATATGTTTTCGTTTTTCTTAATAAGTATTAGAATGCATCAAAGCTGTTATACACAATCATATATTTTTTCTTTTTTTTTCTTGAATAGACTATTTTGTAGTATGTGAGATCCTTTAGAATTTTGTAATAATTTATTTTTTCTAATTATTTTACTGAAAATTTATTAATTATTTATACATATTATTACATATCTAATCATTCAGATAATCTATGAATTGTGTTACAAATTTCATAAATGAAACTATCATGTTGTTGTTGCTGATCTAGTAAACGTTCAATTATTCTACGTGGTTTTTTTGTTATTAATTTTGTAAATTTTATTTTAATTTTATTTACAGCCTTTAAATATTATTTCATTTTAATTGATAATTCAGGAAAAATCTTATTAACTTAACATTTCATAATTCAAATACAGCATAGTTTAAATGATTTATTTAAAAAAAAAAAAATAAAAAATGTATAAATTTCTTATCGAATCCATTAAATTTTTATTTATTAATTTAATTTTACTATACGATCTTCTTTTTTAAATAATAATTTACATTTAGTCGAATTTATTTGAAATTTAAATGGTATTTTTGATGTTTTTTCAATCCTTTCAACATATTTTTTATTGCCTAACTATTCATTTTAGCGATTAATTTCATTGTGATTTTTTATAATTTCCAATTTCCAAAACGGATTTTAATGTTACACAAATTCAATCTTACAAACTGATGCATTTTTATTACTGAAACTAAATTGTATAATAAAAAGGACCAATTTATTTTCTTAAATTTATTTAATTTTTTTTGTTTTTTTTTTTTTTTCTAATCTCTTTATTTTCTTTTAAAATTTAAATTTATATTGTTGTTTTTTTTTTTTATTGTGTTAATGCAATCATTCATAATCTCATTTAAAATATCATTAAATATATCATTTATGACACGTTTTTTAATTTCATTTTCTTCAACATCAAAATTAGTCCATTTTTGTTCATCATCATTTAATTCTTGTAATAAAATTTCATCAACATGATCAATACATTTTTTTCTACTTAAATCATAAATTTTTGAATAAATTGTTTTTTGATTATTTTTCTCATATAATGATAATGAATTCATATTCAAATTATTACCATATAATGATGATGATGATGATGATGATGATGACGTTGACGATGTCGTTGATGTTATTGCTGATGGAGATGATATTCCAATTAATTTTTTATCCATTGCTAAAACTTTACGTATATGCTTGTAAATAATTATTTGTAAACATTTTAAACGATCTGGTGGATTATATAATGCTAATGGATATTTATAATTTAATGTTAATAATGATGATGTTGGTGATGATAATGATGTTGTCGATGCATTCATTTGTAAATTATTTGTATTTAATATCGATGATTTTAATTCATCAATACGTTCTTTACATATATCTAATATAATACGTTCATAAATATTTGTAATATTCTCATCTAAAATTGAATCAGTCTTTTCACAATTTTTATTATTAGCACTTTCTGTAAATCAGAAATTTTAATAAAAAAAAAAAAGAAAAATAATAATAATAGTGATGATAAAAACAAACTAAAATAAATAAACAAAAAAAAAATGATATAATTTGTTTTTTTTTTTTTTTTTTTTTTTTACCATTTATTATTTTTTCATATAATTCTTTCGTTCTACGGAATGTTATTTCTTGTATTCGTTGTTCGGATGGAAATATTGCTGTCATTGGACTACCATGAGCTGGAGGCACATACGGTGGAGGAGGTTTATTTGGTATTTCACGTAAAAATACATAAGGCACTTCATGTTCTAATTGTCTAATCTGCTTTTTTTTTTTTTTTTTGTTAAATTAAAACAGAAAATTACGTTAAAATTATTTGAAATTACTTAAAAATTTAAATTTTTTTAATTTTAGTATCTCAAAATAGAGTGCTGATATGTGTATGTAGTAGGAAAAAGTGTCACATATTTAACGACTTTAAACATTTTGTCTCATAAATTATTTGAAAAAGAAAATGATATGAGTCGTTTTTTTTTTTTTTTTTTTTTTGAAATTGTGAAATTGGTATTAGTCCACTTTTGATATAAAATAAATTAAAATAAAATTTCCTTTCAATTGTTCACAATATTCAAAATTATTATAGATTATTATGTCCCAAAATTTCTCACCAAAAATTATATGGGAAAATCTGAAATATCTCAAAATAAAACTGAGAGTAGACTTATACCACTTTCAAACAAAATAAAAGTCTCACATATGATTCCACAGGTGATTCCACAGTACTTAAACAAGTCAAACTGAATTCATATAAATAAACGTTTAAATAAATTTCATAAATGAGAGCCTGAATAAAAAAAATAAAACAGAATCAATTCATGAATTGGTCATAAAGACGTAAAATACTTAAGGCATTTTTTTTTTTTCGTTTTACAAATCTATAAAAAAAAATAATAATTTGTTTTCACCCTTTTTCGATTGATACACATATTGGGATTTTAAAAAGAAAATCTTTCATGAATTTAATAACGCTTACCTCATTTTCAAATAACATTTGCTGACGTCTACGTAATTCAACTTCATTTATAATATCAGGCATTAGGCCAGTTGATGATGATGTTGTTGTAACTGTTGTTGTTGTTGTTGTTGTTAAATTATTTGAATCAGAATATGCTAAATAATTTCGTACTGTTGTTGGGACTGTTGTTGCTGTTGTAGACACTTTTACAGTTGTATCAATAACATTCATTGAACTTGGAATATATGTCATATTTAAAGAATTAGCATCTGAGATTGGTGTTGAAGACGATATGGAGAATTCATGTTGATTTAAATTTTCATTTTGATAATTTTCTTCAAGAATTTTATCATTATTATCATTTTCAGTGATGAATGATGATAATGATGAATTTTTCATTAATTGTTCATCATGAAATGTAAATGATGTTATAGATTGTTGTTGTCCTAATTGTCCTTTTAGATCTTTATGTGGTGAATTAATTGGTGTAACTGATTTTTCTGGACTTAATGCTCTTTCAAATGTTTGATGTAATTCCATTAAACTTTCACCAATATGAATAAGACGTTGTTTTAATTCATTACTTTCTGAACTAACTGGACTTATTGGTGTTGTTCTATCATCATCATTTTCACTAGTATCAGTTTTTTCTTCTTTTAATTCATCATCATCATTTTCATCTTCTGTTAATATTTCTTCATGACTTTGTTCATGTTCTTGTTCATTTAAAATTTCTAATTCTTCATTATCAACAACTTTATCAACGCTTGATTTAAATTCTGATAATTGAATCATTTTATCATTTTCATTTAATTGATATTCTTGTTCATTGAAATTTTTTAATTTTGTACCATCATTATCATCTTCAATAAAAGTTGATTCAAATTCTGGGAATAAAATATTTTGAATCATTGTATCATCATCATTTAATTGACTTAAATCAAATGATAAATTTAAATTATTATTATTTAAATTTTGTAGTATAATTTCTTCTGAATTAAAATTCTCATCATTTTCATTATTTACTTTATCTTCTGTAATATTTTTTGTATTATCATTTAAAATACTTTTATATGAATAATCAGCATTATTAATTGCATTTTGAATATTTTCTAAATTTGATAATTCTAATATTTCTGATTTTATAGATGATGATGATGATGATGATAATATTGTTAAAAATGATGGTGAAAATGATTCATTTTTTTTTAAATTTAAATTATTTGAACTAATATCATTTGATTCAGATAATGGTATATTTTCTTTTTCAGTTTCATTTTCTTCATTATTTTTTATATAAATTTCTCCTAGTACATTTTCAGATAATTCTTCATTGATTTCATTTGATTTTTGTAAAATACTTTGAATTTGTATTGGTGATATTTCTGATATTGTATCGGTATCAAATTGATTTTGAATTATTTGTTCAGATACTGTTGGTACAATTACAGTTTCATTCGAATCAGTAATAATAACAGGTGATGATTCTTTAGTTTGTGTTTCAGTAATAATATCAAAATTTTCACTATAATCTTCATTATCTTCATGAATTTTATTATTCAGATTATTAAACGAATCATTTGTATCAGTTTCAATTTTATTGGCACTCAATATTTCTTGGTCTGTTGCAGTTGATGAAGATTTATTTATAAAATTTGATATTTCACTTTTAATTGAATTGTGACTACTACTACTACTACTACCATCATCACTATCACTGTTGAAATTATCTTCTTCAATTTCTGAATGAACATTCTCTTCAATTCGATTTTCATCGATTTTATTATTCGTTTCTATCTCAACATCAAATGAAACTGGTACACTTTCATCGGTAATATCATTTGAATTTCTAACTGTATTATTTGTACCACTTTCATTACTTACAATTTCATCAGAATTATTTTCAATTGTTTGAATTGATTCTTCAATTGCTTTATCAGTGTTTGTATTTTCATCATTATCATAATTTTTTTCTGAAATTGAATTAATTATTGATTGTTGTGATTTTGATTGAATTTTTTCAGTATCATCAGATGATTGTATTGATAATGATGATATTGAACTACCTAAATTCAACATTGGTACAATTGTATCATAATCATCAATTTCTGATTGTTGTTGTTGTTGTTGTTGCTGATGAAGTTTCTCTTCATTTTCTTGATTCTTTCGATTGATAACTTGATGATTTCTATCCACATCATCATCATCATTATCATCATCATCATCAATTGTAAAACTATGACTGATACTGATATTACTAAATACTAATGATGAAAATGAATTTCCCTCTTTTAATTCTTTTTTTTCTGATCTTCTGTGCTCAAAAGATTTTTCTATATCATTGTTATCAACTTTATTAAGTTTTATTGATGTTGCTGATGTATTTGTTGCTGTTGTTGTTATAGTTTCATTAAATAGAAATTTTTTTAAATTATTTTTCTGTGCATAATTAAAATCATTTAATACAACTCGTTTAGCTTTTTCATAAATTTTTTCTAAATTTTCACGATTTATTTTATAAAAACGTTCTTTTTGAAATTTATCCTGTGTATGACCAGTTAAATTTTGCCATAATTTATTTAAATTTTTACCCATTATTTTAATATAATCATTATTTTTAAATTCAATTAATTGACTTCCATTATCATTATCATTTTTAATAATTTCATTTGATTTCTTATAATCTGGTATATTTTGTAATTCTTTTAAACTTTTATTTATATGATGAATTTTTTTTGTATAAATTTCACTGTATGATAATAATGACATTGTTTTTGTTGATGATGATGATAATTTTTTATTAATATGATTACTATCATTTTTTTTCTCATCATTATGATGATGATTATGTTGATTATAATATATTTTATTATAATTGAATAACATTTTTTCAATTTCATTCATTTCTTTTTCTTCTTTATCTAATCTTTGATGCCATTCTAATAATTTTTTAATATGTTCACGACGTTTTCGTAATTCATTTTCACGTTTTTTTAATATAATTTCTAAACTACGGCAACCTTCTAATTCATAACCACGAATCATTGAATTATTTGAATTATTACTACCGCCACTACCACTTGTATTACGATTAATGCCCCCAACATTTCCACCAATACCCCCACACCCCGAATTAATATTGTTAATTGATAAATTTTTCCTAAATGAAACATTTAACAGTTCCTCTGTTAATTTTGGTGACATAATATTTTTTCTTATTGATGATTTATCTGTTGTTTGACTTCTTGATTTGATTAAACTGAAAATAAATTTAAAAAGAAAAATAACACAAACCAAATAATAACTTGCTTTTTTTTCTTCCATACGAAAAAAAAATGTTTGAAATGTAAGGCAAAATAATCTTTATTATGCCAAAGAAAAAACAACAACGAAGTGAACGATAAGAAAGAAAAAATGAAATCTAGTACACAAAAAACCTAATTGAATTAAAAATTACAATTTTTACCATTGTACTTTTGTCCATCGTGTATTCCTACAACCGTAATACACAAATTATTTTATAATTCAATTATTTAACTTACTTTTGTATTTCTTCTCTTTCTTTTTCCATTTTCATTAAAATAGCACGTTGCCTTTTTTTAATTACTGTAATTTCATTTGTTAATCCTTTTGCTCTACATTTTTCTTTTTGTACTTCTAACCATGCAACTTGACTTCTAGTACGATCCATTAAAGATTTTTCACGAATTTTCAACATTGCCGAAAGATATTCAGATTTTGTTGTTTCAGCTTTTAGAAGTTGTTCATACTAAGAAAATTAAAAACAAAAAAAAAAAATATATGAAAAAATTAAATAAAAAATTTAAACAAAAAATTCAATGTTTTTAAACTGTTTTTTTTTTTTTTTTAATATTCCTCTTACCAATCCTATTGTTGAATAATTCAATGTAGCATCTGATAAATTATCTAGAAATGATATAATTGATAAATCTTTATCATCAGATTGATTAAGTGTTGTGGTTGAAGCTGCTGCTGTTGTTGTTCCATTTGTTATTGTTGTAGCAGCGGCAACAGCAGCAGTATTTACATAATTTGTTTCAATTATAGAATTTGGAATTGTTGAAACAATTGTTGTTGTTGTTGTATTTGCATTTGTTGTTGTTGTTGTTGTAGTTGTAATTGTTTTAATTTCAATTGATTTATACTCTGGTGGTGGTAGATTATTTTTTTTAAATTTTTTATTTAAATTATTTGATTTATCATTTATATAAAAATCACCTCTTGATGTATTTATATGAGATTTCCAATAATCTGATTGTACAATTGTTTTATCATCATCATTATTATTATTATTATCATCATTATCATTGACATCATTTGAATCTTTCAATAAATTATGATTTTTATTTGAAATTTCTTCTTCAATAACAATTTCAATTGAATTTGATAATAAAATTTTATCTTCAGATGAATTATGATTATTATTATTCTTTTCGATTAATGATGATGATACACTTTTTGATGATATTTCTTCAAATATACTATTTTCATCATTTTTATTATGTGATAAATTATCTTCAAAATTATTTAATGTTGATGATGATGATTTTATAATTTTTTTTTCTTTTTCACCAAAATTATTTAATTTTAAATTTTGTTTTTTTAATAAAATTTGTGCATTTTTTGAATTTAAATAATCATTATCATTTTGTATTTGATTAATTTGATTATTATCTGTTATTGTATTGGTTGATATTGATGAATTTGAATTATTTATTGAATCGATTCTTGTTGTAATTGTTGATATTGGTGTAATTTTCATTGATGTTGCTGTTATTTTACTGTTATTTTTAATATTAGATTCATTTGATTTTGAATGAGTTTCATAATTTTCTTCAAAATCTGAACTATATAAATCATTTAAATGTTTCTTTGTATTTTCAATATTATTATTTTCATTTGAAATTTTTCTAGGAGTAATACCAGTCTTTATTTGTTCATTTGCTTCAATAACCTGAGTTAAATTTTTATTGAAATCTTCAAGGAACTGAAAATATATTTGAAAAAGGGAAAATAATTATGAAAATACGATCGTTTTTTTTTTTAATAAATAAAAATTCAAAAATCGTTGAAGAAAATTATAATTGCATAGTTAAAAATTTGAAACTTACCTGTTCAAAATCTGAATCATTTGCAATTAAATTTGAAGAATTATGATGATTATTTGAATTTATATTTTTATTTAATTTGGAATGTAATGAATTTTCATTTTCATAATTTTTATCTTTATTTTCTAATAAATTATCTAAATTCATATTTTGCCTTTTCAATGTGAATGATGGAACAATTAAATTATCATTAATTATAATGTCGTATATATCTTTCATATCATTTTGATTCTGTTCCTTTTGAATAGAATACTTTTGAATTTCATTGTGTTGTTGCTGTTGTTGCTTTTCAGGACTTGAAAATACTGATGATGATACAGTTGTATCATCATTGTCTTGATTTTTTGATATTTTTACTGAATTTTTATCAATTTGTGACATTTTCTGTAGTGATTTTTGTCGTTTTAATAAAGGTGGTGAAATATTAACACTATCTGATTTAATTGAACTTATTTCTGATATTGTTGTTGTTTGATGTTCACCACAATTATCAATACCTGATTTTGGAATGTTAATTGTAATTGAACTTAAATTTGATAATAACTCTGATAGACTCGTTGAACTTTCTTTTGTTGCTTTATTTGAATAAATATTTTCTTTTAATGATCCAATTATGTTGCCATTACCATTATTTGAAGATTGTTTCAATTGTTGAATATTTTTTTGATTTTTATTATTGAATGATGATTTCATCGCAGCTGATGTTGATGAAAATGTTGATGCGTTATATTTTGAATTTGTTGAATTCTTAAATATTTTATGTATTTTACTTGAATTTAATGTAATTGGAGGAAATTCTTCAGGCTTATGTACAAAATTATGATTTGATATTGATGATAAAGTTGATTTAGATGTTTTACGTTGTGTTGATTTCTTTTGAGATGTTTGTTGTATTTCTGGTTCATCAGCTGTTGTTGTAATTGCTTCAAGTTTCCTTCGAACAGCCATTATAAAATTGTAAGGATAAATTTGAAGTGGTGTAGGTTTCAACCAATATGATGGAATTTTTGTTACTTTTGTAGCCGTTTCTGGGGGAACTGTTGTTGGTTTTGTTGTTTGTGATTGAAGCAGTGAACTACTAACTTGGACAGATTTCTCTTCAAGCGATGCTCTTGTAATTTTATTACTTTTCAAAGATGTTTCCGGTACAGAAAGCTTTAAATCATCACTTTCTAACATATTTGGTTGTTTTTGTTGTTGAGTATCATTTTGAATAGTTTTTTGTTGTTCTTCTTTACCATCTTCTTGCTGCTTTTGTTGCTGTTGTTCCTGCTGTTCAGTTTTTTGTTGTTGTTGAACAACTTCAAATTCAGAAGTTGATGATTGTGTTAACATCAATTCACCATCAATTAAAATTCGAACATTTTCTGAGACATTATTTTTATTTTTTTCCGGCATAGATTTTGAAACTAATATACTTCGTGGTTGTATTAATGTGAATTTTGGAGTATTTTTATTCGATAAATTATTAAAATAATCAGTATTACCTAAATGAGGAGAAAAACCTGAATCAGAAGATCTACGGAGCAAACCAACTTTCTTTTTTCTTAATTGAAGAGTTTCTGTTTCCAGTTCATTTTTCTCTGATTGTATGCTTTCTGGGTCTTCTTTAATTGATGGTATACAAGTTACATCGCTTATTGATTTTCTTAATAATATTTTTCCTTTATTATGGTCAGAGGATTTAACATCTTCTAATGCTTTCCTGTAATAAAATACAAATTTATAGAAAAATAATAGTAATAAGGAATTTCACTTACAATTTCGTTTTATCTAATGGAGTAGTTCTTCTATGTGAGTTATACGATGTTTGATTTTGATAATTATTATATGATTCTCCATTCTTTTTTCTTGCTATTTTAATATTTCTTTCTAAAATTTTTTGTGTTCTTTTACGTAATTCAACTAAACGTTGTTTAATCTCTTCACGATCATATCCATATTTTGTATTTTTTTGATATTTATTACCAAATGTAGTACCAGCTTCATATGGTAAGTTTCTATCTAAAGATTTTCTTTTTAATTTTTGCTCTCTAATATATTTTCTAGCTTTTTCAGGATCATATGATCTTTTACGTGCTATTTCTTCATGTTCATATCTATAATTAAGATGTTTTTTTATTGATGTTGTTGATTTTGAACGTTGTTTTGATAATTTTCCATCATGTGTTTTAGCTGTTTCATCACGTGAAATTTTTAAACTTATATCAGTTTTACTTTTAAGTGAAGTTAGCGATGGTTTTTCTGATAAATTTTCAATTGGTAAATCAGAAAACAGTTCACCATCATCGCTTTTTTTATTATTTCCATTTACATCAATTTTCATTTGTGAACTTTGTT
This sequence comes from Bombylius discolor, assembly GCA_939192795.1. Classification (NCBI taxonomy): domain Eukaryota; kingdom Metazoa; phylum Arthropoda; class Insecta; order Diptera; family Bombyliidae; genus Bombylius; species Bombylius discolor. Next base: position 30,886,720 of record OW584243.1, on the reverse strand, counting down.
TAGATGATATTCTTGATAATTGTTTATCATCTTTTTTAAAATTAATTAAATCTTCTAATTGTATTTTAGTTTGAGTTTTCTTTGAACGTATTGAATATAATTTCCTTTTTACTGAATCCGGTGTTGGAGGATTATAAATTAATTTTGATATTTTTGTAACAACTGCCTTCTTTGAACTAAAACCTTCAGCCGACATTATTTTTTTTTAAACTTCGAAATTACATATTTAATTTTTTTTTTCTAGAAAAATCCTTAAAAGCTGTAAAGAAATTCGAAGAAAAATTAAAAATACTTGAGAAAAAAAATTAAAGAAATTGAATATTCAACATTAAATTTTACTAAATAAATAATCCTGTTGTATGAAAAATGGGAACAATAAAGTTGAAAAAAAAAAACTTACCTAAATTTGTAATATGAAAAAAATATACAGAAAAAAATATATTTATTAAAACAATAGGTAATTTACTGCTTTTATAAAATAAAAACCGCCTTTTTTAACACTGAAACCGGTATAATCGTAAATTCAATTGAATTGTAAAAACTATTATTTTTCGTACTTGCTATCTTGTTTTCGAATTAAATTAGATTGTTAACAACACAAAATTAATGAAAATCAAAGTTTTTAATTAATTCTTTTTTCATAAAAATTCAGAAAAAAAAAGTTAATTAAAAAACAAATTGAATAAACAGAATTGTTGAAAAACACTAAGTAAACATAGAATACAAATCGAAATGAAGCGAGAATTCTACTCTAACTCAACTCAACTTATTCAGTACTTTTACACGATTCTTCGCCACGATCGTATTCATCACATTTTTCAGCCAAGGTTGTAGTACAGTTTCCTCTTCATCTTTCATCACTTTTTCAACCAAATTGATTTCTAATATTTAACGAGGTGAAGATACTAACACATATATAAAAGACTGTCAAAAAAAATGTTTGCCGCATTTAAAATTCAAATCCGTTGAAAAATTTGTGTATGACAGTACGAACAATGAATTGAGAAGAAAGAAGGAAGAATAGTGTAAAAATAAAAATTTGAAGAATACGGTCATGGGGAAGAAGAAGAAAAAAAAAAAACAGGAAATCGCCATAGCAATCAAAAGCAAAATTCAATTGACAGTTGAACCAGTGCTACCACCAGTGCTGTCGTTAGGGTTTTTGAATAGCAGTTTTTTTTTTCAAATTTTTGAAATTTTTAGATTTTAAATCATAACCGAATTTTTTTTTTTTTTTTAATTTGAATCTTTATTTGGAGTCTCACTAACCAATTCTATCCATTATAAGAAAAAAACACTCAAGTTACAATGATAACATAAGTATTTAGGCTTGAGTTTTTACTTTTTTATAAGAAATTTGAGGTTATGTGTTGTGTTAACTCAGTTTGCGATACCAAAAGCTACCAGAATTGCCCTGAATCTAGTTATTAATATTTAATGTTTAAAAACTTGAATTTATCTATTTTTGGGACTTATTCTGGTCGCATTTAACAGTTTCTGATAATTTGACATTCTGCTAACATTCATACAAAATTAGGTAAGATGGAAATTGGTATTCTAATTTCTGGTCTCCAAAAATTAACAGAAAAATCTATTTAGGTTTTCTGCTAACTTCTATGTCATTTTAAAGTTCGGTACATAAGTGGTTAATGGAATAAAATGAATGATTATTTCAATGTTAATTGCACAAATATACAAATTAAATATAAGATACTTACCTTGATTTAATTATATTTCATTTTCATTTACAAATTTATCCACATAAAATGTGAACAACAAGTAGTGCATAAACATTGGTGGTTATAAAAACTTCCGTAAACAGCTTTACCTACAAATGTCATGTCTGTAGTTACCTGTGTAATTTCACCAATGTTTAATTTTGTAATAATTATAAAATTCATAAATATTGATAGAGAATTTATAAATTAAAGAGCACAATAAATAAATCTATTTTTTTTTAAGCAAAAGTATCTACCATACCGTTTTTAAATCAAATACATACCTATGAAAATCTTTATAAAAATCAGAGTACTGAAAAACACACTCGTGTGTTGCTCATATTCGACACATGAGCAATTCATCAACTCATGCGTCGTAATTTGTAATTGTTTTGGTTTAAATCTTAAATTTTACATACTTGCATACTTTTTTTTTTTTTTTTTTTAATTAAAAATACAATTGAACGGTATTCGCATTTGTTATTGTTTTAAAAAAAAAATCAACAATAATAATCTTAATCATCAACATTTCATTTACCTTCCCCAATCCTCATATACTTTTGTTGAGTTTAGTGAGAGGATTTTTTTATTATCATTAATCAATTAATCATACTCTTTCTTATCTCCTCCATAATCCATTGACCATTTCATTCCATCCATGATGTTTTTTTTTTCACATTATAAATTCTCTTGTATGTAGATGTTGGTTTGATTTGTACTTTGGCTTTGTGTACAATAAAAAAGGCAGCAGCTGCCCTAAAAATTTAAACAAGCATTATCATAAAAGCACCACACTTCACTATACTCGATTTATATAAAACTAAGTCAGTATTGTGCTTATGGAGGCAGTACCCGATTAGTTTCTAATAACTTAAAATATGAATGTTTTTGATAAATTATAAATTAAAATTGAGATCTGATCACCCCACACAAGAGACAGATTTATACAAACGCAATGTAAAAGAATATAGAAAAGTATGCCTATGTTGCGTGTACTGACTTCAATTTATAAACCGAGTATAGTTCACGTTCACACAAATTAGAAAAGGCCAATATATAGATACATACTTTATGTTGAAGAAATCCATTTAAAATTAGATACAAAAAATTATTATAATACTCTAGTCTCTACTTTTGTGCTCTTGTATACTTTTTTTTTTCTTTTACAAATTTCATAGCGAATTGTTGAATTAAAAACGTCATATAAATATTTTTTATTTGTTATTTTTATAAATTATAAAATCGTGTGTGCTACTATAGACTGGTCTGTGGTCTCTACAGTGTTGATTGTTGTAAAATTTTTACTTTAAAAAAGAAACTTTTTTTTTGTAATAAGCACAAACTGCGCTTTTGCTTGACTTTTTTTTTTTTTTTACTTAATTTAGGAGGTGTGTGAAGTAAACATTTTATTCAGTTTAAAGTTTAACTTTGTGGAAAAGCGTACATTATTTGTTTTGTTTCTTTTTTTTTGTTTTTTAGTTTTTTCTATTTGTTATAAAATAACAAAAAGAATTAATTTAGAAAGAAATTATTAGAAAATAAAAATTATTGTGTTGTTACGTTTTCTGCTACTTTTTTTCTTGTTTAAATTAAATTTTGAACTAAATTCAAATTTTTTTTTTTTTAAATTAAATTCATAAACAAAAAGAAAATAATAAAATTTAATTCGACTGTTTTTAAAATTTTTAATAAATAAAGAAAATTATTTTTTAAAGTGTGTTCCTCATAAAATTAAAAGTAAACACATATTTTCTTTTGCGCTCCAAAAAATTGGAGAAAAAAAAAAAAAAATACGTAGTAAAGAAAAAGTAAACAAAACAAAAATTAAAGTGAGATTTAAAAATTACCTAAAAAATAGTTTTAAAAGAAATTTTTATGTAGGTATTTGTTTTTCAATATTTTATTTAATTTTAATTAAATTAAAATATTATAAAATCATAAACATTACGGCTTTTTATGACACAATAGGAAATACATACCTAGTTTTTGTGTCTTATAGAATCAATAACAAAAAAAAAAAGAATAAGAAAAAAAACACTGAAATCAATAAAATATTAAATATAGTTAGGTAAGTATATAAGATACTCTATTACATACATGTATTTCAGATACTTTCAATAATTCCTAAATTTTGTATCGCTTAAAAATATGAATAAATTACATTACGTTCAATTTTTTTTTTTTTTTACTTCTCAATTTTTGAAGGAAAAATACCTACATATGTTGTACAAAATTACCTAGGTTCTTCCTCTTACATTCTTTTTCTTACCTCTTGTTTTCTCTTTAAAACTTTTAAGTATTACCTACTATTTTTTGTTCACATGATTTTACGAAATATGGACGAAAATTTGTAACAGCTGAAATAAAATAAAACACAAAAAAAAAAGAAAAAATATTTAATTGAATGTCTGAATTAATGTACATAGTTTCATATTTTGTATTTTTTTAAAAAAAAAATAAGTAAAAATCAGAGAAATATGTATCATATCTATAAAAATATATCTTAAAACTATGAAAGAGAAAAAAACAAAAAAAAAAAAAAAATACAAACACATATGTACATATAATACAACATGTTGCATAAAATTTTTAGTTTTTAGGTCAAAGAACTTGTTTTCTTATATTTGTTTTTTTTTTCTCTATATTTGCTTTAATTTATTTCAACAGAAAAATAAAAACAACAAAATATCTTAAATATCTTATATTATGATACTTTGACTCAGCTTTATGCTGTCGGAACAAAAAAAAAATTACATATTTTATCGCATATAATTTAAGATAAATACTACCTTAAGATAAATATAACTTTTTTTTTTTTTAATTTGCAACATTTTTATTTATTGTAAGTACATACCTACTTAAGCATTCACACATATATTTTTTTTTTTTGTACCTATAACTAGGTACATTTGCCCATTACATACTTCTTTAAGTATATAATTTTTGATTTTGTAAAATTTACAAGATAAAATTCAATCTCGAATAAATTTATAAAAGATGGTGAATTCTTTTTTTTTTTTCTTTCTGGATCCAAATTTATTTTTTCTATTTCTTTTCGTTTTTTTTTGTTTTTTTTTGTTTTTACAGATTTGAAAAGATATTCATTATCACAATTTACCTACCCAAAAAATAAAAAAAAAAGTATGTAATATGATTTGCGATCAAACAAATTAAAATATGTACATACTTACAAACTAAAGATGGAAATTATTTAATTCATTATCTTTATTGTGATATCAATTCTACATTTTTTTTTTTTTATTTTTTTTTAAATGTTACATAAAATATCAAAAAAAAAAAATTTTTTTTCTTTTTAATTTAAATTACGGTTGAATTAAATTTAAATACTTATTTGAATTTTCAATAGAATTAATTTGTACATCAGACATTATTTTGTTTACAAAATTCTGTGAAAAATCGAAGAAAAAAATTCAAATAAATTAAGATATGCAAAGTCATTAGGTAGATACTTAATTTTTATTGTGTAACTAATACGTTTTTCGTTTTTTTTTTTTTCATGTATTTTTTTTTTCAAATCGATCTACTTAATTTCAAATTTTTCGATTGAAGAATTTCTGCAAAAAAAAAAAAAATTTCTTGTAACTACCTACTATTTTTTTAATTACAAGAAAATTATTTAAAATTAATTATGATGAAAACAAACACGAAATTATTTCAAAAGATTTTATAATGATTATTAAATTCCTGTTTCGATTTTGTTTTATTTTTTGTTTTTCAATTCTCATAATTTCTTGCTTAAAATTTTTTTTCTACAATTAGACAAGTTTTTTTTTTTTTTTTTTCTCGCTCTTTTTTTACGTTACAGGGGATTAATAATAACTTGATATTCACGTGAAATTTTAATTGAATTGGACTTCGGCCTGATATATTATGTTGAATATGTATATAAAAATTTTAATGCTTAACTAACTTTTTAAATCAAAACCGAAAAGAAAAAGAAAAAACGAAACCTTATTTTCAACAAAATTGCAAGAAAAAAAAATATATCTACTTTCTAATAAATTTCAAAATATCTATACTAATAATCCATATTGGTTTTCTGTTTTTTTTTTTTCTTTTTTTTTTTTTTTCTCAAGGAAAAAGAACTGCATAAATATTTTTAGCAATTTATAAATTTTTCTTTTAAACAAAATAACACATTCCTGGTTAAAAAAAAAAAAAAGTCTAAAACCACAGTAGAAAAAATAAACAATAATCTTTTGCACATTTCATAGAAGTCAATTTTAAATTGTATTCACTTTAATTGGAAAAAATTAAATTCATTTTTATGTTACATAAATTTTTTCTTTCTAAAATCTCCTCTTTCCAATTCGATAATTGACATTGTTGTTTTCTGTTTGAATTTTTTTTTTATTTTTTTTTTCATTTATAAGTACTTGATGATTAATTACAATATTAAATTACTTTTCATATAAAAATTAAAATTAATTACTAAGAAAAAAATCGATACAAATAAAAAAATATATATTTGTTTTAAATGTTTTTGATTTATTTGTAATAAAAAATCAAATGTTATACCTTGTACTCAATTTTAAATTATTTTGAAAAGTAATAAAATTAGAAATAAAATATTAATGATTTCAAATATTCAATACATACCCGTTTTTCTAATTAGTATTTTATTTGACGTCTTTTTTTCAAAATTCAGTTGTACATTTTTGAAAAAGGATATTCTGTTTGTGATTTTTGTCATAATGTAAAAAATTATTTAAAAAAAAGAACATTAATTGACAAATATTTAAATTAGAAAAGTTTGAGCTTTATGTTGTTGTTGTTTTTTTTTTTTTTTTGGTTGCTTCTTTTAATAAATATTTGCATTCAAGAATGAACTTTGTAATTTCTTATCTTTTTTAAACACACATACTTACATATGTATGTACATTATGTTGTTGTTTTTTTTTTTCTAGTCAATTCTTTATTCTTATATCAATGTTTAAAAACTCACATAAAAAATAAATCAAATTCCATGTTATATATTTTTAATTTCTGTTGATACATAAAATAAATAAGAGATAATTCTTAAAATAACAAAAAAAAAAAAAAATCATATAGTATGACGTAAATACTGTGTTTACTATGTATGTATAATACATACATATAATAATGCGTTGTCATCACAAGGAGGTAAAAATTGCAATTTTTCTTGAAGCTTTTTGATAAGAGATTTTTTAATCGAGCCTATTTTATTTTAAAATTATAATCTATTTTTTTTAAATTCCTGGTTTTGCTTTTATTTGATTTAATTTTGTTCTACTTTATAAATTCATGATAACATTTTTTTTTTTTGATTGTTTGCTTGCGTCTGCAATAATTTGGGTGTCTGCTTACGAAAATACATACATTTGTTTTTTTTTTTTTTTTCAATTCTAATTTTCGAGTAGGTATTTGATTAAAAAAAAATGTTTTATCAAAATACAAGTCAAAACAAGAAATTAACATAGAATTAATTAACTTTTTTTATTGGTTTTTTTACAATAAATAATTTGTGACATGTTTACTTTTAATTTTTTTTTTCTTGTGAGAAAATGCAATATCGTTATCAGTTTTTTTTTCTCTTGAAAGAACAAGATTACAAAAGCTATAATTTAAACAAAGCAAAAACCCAAGAAGACAGTTTCAAAAATTTGATAATTTTTTTTTTCTCAAATTAAAATTATCACATGTAATTTTTTTCTTTGACAACTCAAACTTCATACTTGGGGAAGTTAAAAAAAAAAAAAAAAATGAAAAGGGAGTAGGGTAGGGAACAAAGTACATACTATTTAATTTATTTCATATTAAAGATATCATCAGGGGGTCAATTCTGTATCTTCGATAATGTAAAAACGTGAAGTTTTTACACGTTTACATCGAATTTGCTATTCTTCAACTATGTGAACGTAAAGTAAACTGTCAAAAAATATGTGCATAGAGTAAAAATATTTATCACAGAAATATTATTTGTGTGAAGTGAATATATAAGTTCGTATCAAATTAGTTGATGTCAGTTGATGAATTGACATTTAGAGAAATAATCTATATATGGTAAATACGATTCAGCAACGTTTCAATCGTATTTTCATGTACAATATAATATAAAAACGGAAAAGCTGTCGTAAACTTCAAATGTAAAATGTTTTATACGTTTTTACATATCACAGATACAGAATTGCACTCCAGCTAGTTTTTGTGCTTTTTTCTTCTTCAAAGTTTTTGTTTGTCAGAAAATAATATTTAATAAAAATTTTAAAATTTTCAATTAAAAAACAAAATTAATAATAATAAAGATTATAAGATTTTGCAATTTATTCAAAGTACTTGATACATACATACATATAAGTTTTATTTGAACGCAAAAATATAACAAAAATCAAGCTTTTAATACTGAATGAAATTTCTTAACTTTTCATAAATTAAATATTAATGATTTTTATTGATTATGAAATATGAATTTTTTTCTTTTTCTGTTTTTAAATTTATTGTGTAATTTTGAGAGAGAAAAAAATAATATAATTTGTAATGTGCGACTCAATTATTTATTAAAAACAATTGATTTTTTTTTATATTAGAAATTAAAATTTTAGACAATGATATTATTTTTAGATTCTTGAAGAAATTCTTTAAAATCGAATCAACGTCGTATTACTTGATTTATGTTATTTGAAAAAAAATATAAATTGTATAATTTTTTTCTTAATTTTTTCAAATTCTTGCTTTTTACATATTCAATACGTATTCAATCTAATTTTCATATTACTCAAAAAATCAATTTTTTTTTGTCAACTAAATACAGGAACCGAGATTGTCCCACCCCTCATCCGTACGATTTTGTTCTTTATTTGGTAAGACCTATCAGTGGTTTCATTTTATAAACCATTAAATCAGACACCCTGTATTTATAAAATAATCTTAAAATGATAAAAAAAAACATGTTAAAATTTAGCACAAAAATATAATATTCAATAGAAAAGAGCGGTTATTGTACTTTGACTTTTTGGCTTTAAAAACATCTATTATGAAATAGTTGTGATGAAGAAGAAAAAAAAAAGCTTACATTTTGTATATTTTTGTAAACAATTAACAAATAGAAAATCAAGAAAATTTCATTATTTATATGACGAAGGAAAATTGAGAGAAGAGAACAGGTTTTAAAAAGATTACCAATTTTTAAAATATTACACGTTTCAGGATCATCATTTTAAAATGTAAAATGGTCCAAATTCTTATTTATTTATTTTTTTTTTTTTTTCACAAAAATGAAAAAGAAAATATTTTCACTTTCACACAGCCAGAGAATAAAATGCATATATGTACATATGTACTTTATTTTTCAAATTCAATATACCTACATATTTTTAAAAAAAATTTAGATATAAATCTAAAGATTACTCTTTTGGCTTTCACAATGTATTTTAAAATGATTCTTCTTTTTTATCTGTCTTAAAAAATCACAAAATAATTTTTGTTTACAATTTTTTTTTCTTGAATTTATTTCATAATTTTTCTCTTCATTATAATTTTTTTTCTCTCTCATGAAATTTTGTTTCGTTTATTTTATCTAATTAAATTAAATACAAAGGTCAATGTGTATTAGCCACAAGATGTAAAAAATTATTTTTAGAATAGTAGAAAAACAAACAAAATGTTTTTTTTTTTTTTTTTTTTTTTTTTTTTAAAAGAAATAAAAACAAAAAATTGGATTAATTAATTTTTTGACATTGACTAGAGGGTCAAAAATGCAATCTAATCGATCAAATGGTGTTTGTACCTTCTAAAAAATTGTTTTCAAAATTGTATGTTATGTACCTTATTGTTTTAAGAGTAGATATATAGGTAATGTATCTTGTTTCAATGGCAAACAAATTGGAGTTGCCAAAAAAAAAAATTAACATTGTAAATTAAAATTAAAAAAATAAAAATAAAAAATTGCCTGACTACGTGACTAATTTTTGGTCAGTTTTATGTTTTTTTTTTCATTATAAAAAAATTAATTTTTAAGCTTTTCTTATATATGTACATACATATTAATATTTTCGGTTTATTACCCACATCTGCCTGCCTACATAGTAAGTAAAAATATGTTAAATTTTGATTCGGAGTAAAATTGAATAAAAAAAAATCATAATAACACAAAAAATGTAAAAGAATTTCAAAACATTTTCTTTTCTTCTTTTTATTTTTTTATTTTTATTTTCAAAAAACCAGTTTTTTCTTCAAATAAAGGTATGTAGATACATATCTACCTTTTTCTACCTATAAAAAAAATTAAAATTGAACTTTGTACCTTACGGTTGTTACGTTGCAACAAAAAACAAAAAATCAAGTGAATCGTCAATTAAAAAAACCCTCAATTCATTGCATCTCTCATTTATACATATGTATGTACATACATATATAATAACCCACAATCACCAATTTTATAAAGTTGTTGTTGGTGGTGTTTTTATTTTATTTTGTTATACATACCATTGTCGTATTGTGTATTTGTCAATCTTATCAATTGCAATGTTGGTGGATATTGAACGTGTAAAGTTGTCATGATGAATGAGGAGAAGGCCTACTATATTGTTAGACATTGAAGTATTGATCATGATATGCGTATATGTACATACATACATATATTCTTCACTATCTTGGGTGAAAAAAAAAAAGAAAAGAAATTTCTAAGCTCCCTAATGAATTTATTCATGATTTGAAAACAAAAAAAAAAAATTGGGACAAGTTCAATAAAAAAAATCATTTCCATACAATATGTATCACAATTCACAAGTCACAACACATTAAGAGCCCAATTTAGTAAAATGGCTTGCAAAGTGACCACCTACAGCCTACATTTTTCAACCGATTTTCATGAAATTTCGAATATAGATAGGTGTAAGGGAATTGTGGTCCTTAAGTGGAACACATTTTTGAAAAAGTCCTTTGTTTCAAAAATACAAGGATTCAAAGTGTGGCTGTTTAGCGATTTTGGGCCTGCAAAGTGACCACCTACAGCTTACAATTTTTAACCGATTTTCATGAAATTTTAAATATAGATAGGTGGAAGGGAATTGTGGTCCTTAAGTGGAACACATTTTTAAATTTTGGTCCTTAAATTTTTTTATATTCGATTTTCGGAGGTACAGAAAAAACAAAAATTCACTAAACTTTTCACACTTTTTTCATGTATTAAAACGTTTAGATACTGTGATTTCTTCTTATAGGATTGAAATATAACCTTTTCCAAAAAGTTTAAAAAAAAATTCAGGAAAATTGGTTACGTAGTTTAATTATTATAAATAAAACAAATTGTTAATTTTTTATAAAATTTCTTTACTAATTTTTCATTTCACATACATTTTTTTGCATATTTATGGGTTTAAATAAGAATCACACAGATAGTATAAACTCTATAAACTCGATGCAAATAAAATTGCAATTTTTGTAGTATGTGTGATGATTAAGTAACGTAAACAGGATATAAAAGTTATGTATAGTTAAGCTGCACATAGCTAGGTATATAGATATATTAGCAACACATTTTGTATGGGAATGGTGACCGGTGATGATGAATATGAAATAATAGAATTAGCATGATATGTACATTCATATGTACATATATACTACGCATAAAAGCATATTTTACTAATTTTTGTTGGATTGAAGCAAGTGTATTTTGGGTTTTGGGTGCTAATTTTTTATATTCTGAATATTAGAAAAATTATAGTGTTACATAGAATTTAGATTTCAGTGATTATTTGGTGATAAATCTAATATTTTACTAAAATTTCAGTATTTTTGAATACTACTTTTTTTTAACCCTAGGATTGCCTGATCGTATATAAATGTATACATTCGGACTTTGAGTCTTAATTTAAATATGATCCCTTCGAGCTAGGACCTTGAAACTTCACCAATTCCTCCATTGGAGGATCTTCACTATACACCCCAATTTTCAAAGTCCTAGCTCAAAATCGGTAAAACAAAATATTCTTTTTTATGCAAAAACACAAATTTGACGGTGCGTATACAAATGTATACCATACATTTTATATGGAAATTTTGAAAATTTTTTTTCAAAAAACGATATCTCAGCATCCCATAGACCAAAAACTAAAATGTTTATACTAAAATATTTATCAAAGTGTTCTCTTTAGTTTTGTTTTTACAGTGTTGTTGTACTTTTTTTTTGTTTTCAAGATAAAATACAAAACAACATCAAAAACATGAATGTTTCATACATTTTTCTACATTCATAAAGGCAAACATCTACTTTTGACTTTGAAGATCCATATCTCAGCATCCTCTGAACCAAAAACTAATATTTTTGGATTACAATATTTGTTGAAGTGTTTCTATTGAGCTATCTTATACAGTAATTCTGTAAGTACTATTATTTTCAACCAAAAGGACAAATTACGCGAAAAATCATGAAGATTTTTAACAGATTTAACATTTTATTTCGAAAATAGAAAAAATATAGGACATTAATAGAAAAAACACTAAGAAGAACACTTCAATAAAGATTTTAATATAAAAATGTTAGTTTTTGGTTCACCGGATGCTGAGATACATCTTTTTGAAAATAAAATTTCACAATTTCCATATAAAATGTATGGTATACATTTGTATACGCACGGCTAAAACTTTGACAATCTTGATCAGGCAATCCTAGGTTAAACTCGTCAATCATTCTACCTCCAAGGTGACGCCGAAAGAATGAATTGAATTGAAAAATAAAATGTACAATATTTAAAATTTCTACAAATTCTTGATATTTTGAAAAGCTTATACCTATATATTATATTGTATTATTTATTATTTTAACACTCCATTCAATTTTTGACCGCTTTTGTTTTTAAAGTTGAATATCTCAGGACTCTAAAAACCGATTGAATTGAAATTTCTGTACAATATTAGGCTTGTCATTCTCTATAAAACTCTTTCTAGCACCAAAAAGATCCCTGAATTAGGACGCGAGTTATAGGGCGCTAAACATAAAACTCACACGAATCAATTTAAAGTATCAAAATGTTATATTCTTTGACTCCTTATAAAAGTATGTTGCCGTGAGACTAAGGAGCTGAAATTTGGTCAGGATATTTCTTGAAGGGTCTAATATTATATGAAATTTGAACTGTGAATATCCGTTAACTAGGACAAAAGTCAAAAGGTATAGGGTAAAATACAAAATAAGTCATTTTTTCGACATACAACTTTTTTTTTCTTTCTATAAGGCTCTCCTTAGTTCATACCCCGATCCTTGAAAAAAATATGCATTTCAATTTAAGAACTATTTTCTGACCTAGTGCATTTTATTTGAATCAAATCGGTAGAACAAAGCCCGAGATATAAGAGTTCAAAGTTGAAAAGCCACGTATCCTTCCATATAAAAATTTAAAAAATAAAATAATTCAGTATTTTTGAATTTTTAGCTACATACATAAAAAATTTGTTGTACATATGAAAAATTTGTAAATCGCGCAATGAACCATCAACTGAAATAATTTCAGCTATAACAGCTGTATGCTAGCTGTAGCCTATAGAACAAAAAGAAAACAGGTGTACATACACATTTTACAAACGTACATCCATGCAGTATGATCGCTATATATAGCTATAGCTATAGCTATGAAAATTTTTCAAATCATATACACCAACACTTAGAAGAAATTTATTTGCTTGTGTTGGTGCAGACACAAATACATTTCAGACGATGTTATTGTTGTTTTCGAAAAAATTTTTTACTAAATTTGGCTCTTAAGAAATTTTTAGTTTGATTTTTCTTTTCTTTGTTAACAAAAATACTAATGAAATTTTAAATTTTTTAAGGGAGGTGGGGTGTTTCAAAAAAAAAAAAAATGTATGGTATGTATTTTTAGAAAAAACGAAATTATGTCATCATCGATAACAAATAAAATGGAAACGAAAATTTTGAATGAATTATTTTTTTCTTTCGGAAAATCTGATTTTCTTAAATAAATGAAGAAGATACTATTATAACTTTGAAATTTTGTAGTTTTTTGGCATATGAAAATAAATGGGAGGCATTATACGAGTATTATGTATTAATTATGAGTGCTTTTTTTCTTGAAGACTCTAAAAATACATAATATGCATATTCCAACTTATCACTTTTTGTTGTTAGTACATGAAGTACATATTAAAATTGTGATCTATGTACCTAGATGCATACATACATTAATTATGTCTAATTATTAAATAACGTAATGAGATTACACATATATTAATGTTCTTTAAAAAAGATACATTCATGATTAAAAATTTTTTTTTCTCCTCATTTTATGTTTTTTCGAACATGCAGATGAGATGTTTAAAAAGTTTATATCATAAATCTTGACTGTCAAATCTTGTAAATTTATTTTTTTCTTTACGAGTATATAAGTATGTATATGAATAAAAAATAAAAATAAGGAGTGAGCTTATGTGAGGTGATTATTATCACCAGATTTTTAGAGATTCGTATAAATTTAATTAGAATGAATTTCAGCTCAGTCTTTTCGTATAAGCATAAGTTTTTCTTCATCCAAAATGATACATCCTTCAATTACTTTTTGTTTTTGAATAATTTCGACATAGAAAGATCTACTAAACTATAAAATTATTTTTTAATTTAATTTTATTCAAAGCTAACATGTTTACATATAATTTGATTTTTTCAATTACTACATTTATAATTAATAGAATATACCTATACATACTTGGTTTATAAATCGAAGTCAGTACAGGCATCATAGGCATACTTTTCTATATTCTTTTACATTGCGTTTGTATAAATCTGTCTCTTGTGTGGAGTGATCAGATCTCAATTTCAAGTTATAATTTATCAAAAACATTTATATGTAAAGTTATCAGAAACTAATCGGGTACTGCCTTCATAAACACAATACTGACTTCGATTTATAAACCAAGTGTACGCTATATACCTACATATATTTTAAAAATATTGTGGATTTTCGAAAACGTCAATTGATGGTCTTTTGATGTTCATGCTTAAATAATTTGACAGTTAAATCAACGATATGTTGTATTGTATTGCTGTTATGCTCATAGCATCATCCATTATTAACACAGGCATATGGTGAAATGTTAATAATAATATGATTTTATGTTATTTGTATCGCAGATTCTTTTATTTATGTAAATTTAAATAAAATGAGAGATATAGTTTCAAAAATTCAAAAAAATAATTTTCTTCTATACTTCTTGAAATTGAGTCTGTAGGTAACTGGTAAATCAACGTCAGGAATCACTTTAGAGATAAGTACCTCTATATCCTTTACAAGATCTTGAATGAGCATCTATATCCACTAAAATTTGTCTAGTAAGTAATTTATACCGTAGAGAAACATCAGTTTGACAATCGTTTTGCTCGTGTTTATCCATTTCGAGAATACACTTATCATGATGATGATGATGATGATGCTTGAACAAACTGAAGAAAAATTTTAAAAAATTAAAAAACTAAAAAAAAAAAAAATCTAACCTCCACTTTTTTTTGTTGCTACTAATATATTTTTACAACTTGTTGTTACTGCTGTTTACTGGCTTAAAACATTTCATTTTTTTTTTTAATCATAACAAATGATGTTTTAGACCAACAAACTATGTGTTGTATATATAGCGGACAATATAGAAATGATTAGATTGGACTTTGATACCTGGCAGTAAATTAAAATTATTATAGAATCTCATTTTGTTTTTGTTTTTTTTTTTATTTCTTTGAAATGAATTTAGGTGGATTGGATTTTATTTTATAAATACAAAAATACAATCATAATATGAAAAAAAAAAAACATACTTTAATTTTGTTTTTTTTTCTTCAAATTTTTATGTTTATTGTATATCCGTTGTTGATTTGCGTTAACAAACGTATTCGATTTATATAATGTTGCTTGTATTATTGTTTTTTTTTTTTTTTTTTTCTTAATTTTTATTCATTTTGAAGAAGAAAAAAAGAATTTTGTGGACTTTGTATTTATCTTAAAGATATTTTTTTTTTGCCATTGATGTCATTCAACTTTTTTTTTTTTTTTTTTTTTGATTTAAAATTTCTTCATAATTTTATTATTTATGCAGAATTTGGTATA
Source organism: Bombylius discolor (assembly GCA_939192795.1). Classification (NCBI taxonomy): domain Eukaryota; kingdom Metazoa; phylum Arthropoda; class Insecta; order Diptera; family Bombyliidae; genus Bombylius; species Bombylius discolor. Next base: position 30,870,912 of record OW584243.1, on the reverse strand, counting down.
TGAATTCGGTCAAATTGAAGGTTATTCGTTTTTAAAAAAAAAAAAAAAAAAAAATTAAATAAAAATTTGATAGTGGTGATAAAAAAAACTATTGAAAAAGAAAGCAAAAAAAAAAATACCTAATTTGGAAAAAATAAAATCAAATTTGATTAGTTTGTTATCTTTGTTGTTATATCATGCATTATTAAAAAATAAATCAAATTAAACTTTAAAAAAATTTATATAGATAGGTATAAACAAAATAGTGTAAAAACGATAATAAAAAAAAAAAAAAAAAAATTATTATCATTTTCCTACTGAAATTGTAAAATTTTAAAATCGTGATGAAAATTCCAACATATTATCAAATATATAAAAGTGCCCATATTATTTTAATAGGTAATAAAATTAAAGACAAAAAAAAAAAATAAAAGCTACAACAATAAATAGCTAATTAAATTAAATTAAAATTATTACAGTAAAAAATAAAAAAGTATTTTGTAAAAATTTGTGAAGGTTACAGACAATTTAACCATAATTCTTTTATTTTTAATTTTTAATTATTTTTTGTTCTCAATTTTTTTGTAATTTCATTGATTTTATTCTATTTAATAATTAATTTCGTAATTACTTGCATTTTTTTCGTTAATTTGAAAAAGTAAAAAAAAAAACAAAAAAAAAACTTTTTCGAAAGTTCATTTGTAGAATTTGTTTACCACCCAAAAATTCCACATATGTACATATGTCTTATTTATTTTTTAATTGTTTTGTTTTTTTCGAACAAAGGTAATAAATAACACATGTTTTTACCTGTTTGCAATAATTTTCAATTTATATTCAAGGGTTTTTTTTTTTTTTTACATATTTTTATTCTTTTTCATTCTGCAGATTATATTAATCTTTAAATAAATGCCAATAAATTGATAAAAATCTCATATATATTAACAATTGTTTCAGTCATAACAAAAAAAATTGTTTTCCAATTTTCTTTAAAAAATTTTCATTTTATTTGTAAACAAAAGAAAAAAGTAAAAGTGTTATAAATTTAAAAAATAGTTTAATGTATACATTGTATTTTGATATTGAATCAAGGCTAACAACATATACATACATATATATATATCTCATGTTTATCTCATGTTTTATTTTATTTATTTTTTGTTATTTATTCATTTTTAAATGCAATTCAATAGTCACATGTTCAAAGATCATAGTTTCTAAAATACGGAAGGACAATATTGTATAGAAATAATTTTTTTTTTTTTTTTACATATTTTTATTGGTTTTTGTTTTAATTCAATTCAATTTCAAAATTTAGATTGTGATTAAATCAATAAGATTATAGTTTAATTTGAAAATAAGAAAAATATCAAGAAAATAATTTATAAATAAATTACAAGTTTAATTTTTGAAAGAACGAATTTAAAGATTTAAAAAAAATCAAAAGAGAAAAATATTTTTTTTTTATTTAAAAAAAAAAAAAAAAATAGAAGTTTTCAGTTATTTATTAAAAAAAGTGAAAAAAATTGTGAACACATTTCGTAGAAATTAATGAAAGCTTAGATGAGATAAAAAAAAAAAATTTTAAAAAAAAGTAGGTAAAAATTAAAAAAAAATTAGAAAACACGTGAATAAATATCATTTAAAATAAGTTTTAAAGGAATTGTTAAAGACTCTTTGTTTTTATTCCTTGTTTTTTTTTTTCAACTATTAATCATATTGAAAAAGGAAATTTCCTGGTTCAAAAGTAGACCTCTTTTATGTTAGTTAGAAGGAAAAAAAAAGAATATGTAATTAAGAAATAATTGACTTTATGACTCCTTTATATCCTTTTTTTTTTTTTTTCATTTTGAATGTCATCGTTTTAACAAAACTGTACCACATTATGTCGAATAATATTGAAAATTTCAACACTTTCAAAGTCATGCAATTTGTTTGAAAAAAAAAAAAATATCATTACGCTTTTCTTGCATAATTAATTATCTCAGTTTAAATTGCACAATTAAAAAGAAATGCATTCGCTTGGAATTTTCATTTAGAAAAAAAAAAAAATAATAATAATTCTATCACATCAATCATGAAAGTTCTTGGCACTACTACAAAATGTACATACATAATTGGGAAACATTATAATTATACATTATGTATGTATACGATATATGTATATACAAAATATATATATATATATGTACATATGTATATATACAAAAATTCCGTATTATAAATTCTGTAATTTATCATGTCAATAATAAACAATTTCAAATATCAATATTATTTTATTTAAACAAACTTACACAATACACTAGAAGTCAAAGTCTTTTTAGCGATATTTTCTTTTCTCTACTTAAAAAAAAAAAAAAAAAAAAATATTTAAGGAAAAAATTTAATATAAAAATAATATTTCACGTATATATACAAAAGTGTGTGTGTGTGTGTGTGTTTGTGAATAAATTTTTTTCACTTTTTGAATTAAATTTGCTTTTAATTAAAACAAATAAACAAGAATAAAAATAAGAATTTAAAATAAAACATTTGAAAATCTAAAAAACAAAAAAACAAATTATAATGAAAAAAGATTATTAAATAAGAGAATTTTATATAAAGAAATTTTCAAATGATATTTCTAAAATTGTAAAGACAACTTTAAAAAATTTTCGAGGTATGTACATATATACATAATCAAGTTTCAAGACAACTATAAACGCAATTATTGTTTTACGTTTTGTTTGACAAAATCAATTTTAAACTCAAAGTATCCGCGAAATTGGTGATACGATTTACATGAAATTTTTCTATTTTTCTAAAAAGAGTTTACTTTTTTTCATAAAAAAAATTACATGAACAGTTATAATTAACAATAAACTAATTTATTATTAATAAATATGTATATACAGAATTTTTACGACTACAGAAAATTATGCTGATATTGATACAGTAGGAAAAAAAATTCTAATCAAATCAAACTAAAATATATAAGGTATCTGCGTAAATGGCTATGTCATTGAAAAATCATATGTATTATACATTATACTTGCTACAAAGATTTAGGCCATTTAAAAAAAAAGCTTTTTATTTATTTTATTTTTTGCCATTATTAATATCTATAGAAACAAATTATGTTGAAAAATATATAAGTTTTTTTATTGTAAATAGAAAATTTAATTCACGTATATTAAACGCAAAAAGCTTTTCAGCACACGCTAAATAAGATTGTTGATGACATCTAATATAATAACAAAGAAAAAACAACTTTATACAAAGAAAAAAAAAATTAATCATTTAGACTAGAGAGAGAGAGGGGAGCGAAGAAAACGTAGAAAATATCACTGATAACATAATCCACGAAAAAAACATATACTGTTTTACATTTAACCCTTATGAAATTATAACTAAATTATGAGCTTATTGTTTTTCATTTTTTTTTCTTCTGTGACTTGACAGATATGAGGTAAGAGCCTAAAATCTATCTAGTTTTAATTTTTAAGTTTTAATTTATTACATATAGTTCTGTTCGGGTGACAGGTGTGTTCAATGGAACCTTTTAGACTGCTGAGAATTTTTTTTTCTAATAACTGTTCATTGTTTAATCGTTTTCATTTTAATAAGGTTGTTTGACTATTGTTTACTGAGACTACTTCATGATGAATTCTTTCTTTGTATGAATATTGTTAATTTTACATGAAATGCGAACCACTGTACGTTTGCCTGAAAATATTTCAAAAATATGAATATTTTCCGTTCAGTTTGGAAAAACTAAAATAAAATGTATAAGTTAAATGTTTCCATTCACATAAAAGTTATTACTAATTTAGTCATAATTTTTTCCTCCAATTAATATTATGATAGTAAATTTCTGATAAATTCGAAATTAATGTTTATCAAAACAAAATATGATTAATATTTATAATATCTAGTGTTTATTTATTTAAACAATTTATTATGTTATTAATTTAAAGCACATGTGACTAATAATTCTATCATACCTATATTCATTTAAAAAATGAAAACAATGACATTGTAAAAAATTTTATTTACTTATTTAATTTTCTTGTTAATTTGTTTAGTAATCACTAATTAACTCTTTTTTTAAATTTTTTTTTTTTTTTTTTTTTATAAAATTCTTTATTTCTTAAATAAAACAAAATTCCTATATGGATAGGCAACTTTTTCGTTTACCTTCTTCGTATTAGTTAAATAAATCTATAATCAATTGCTCATACATTTCAACATACATAAATTTTAAATACTTAATAAAATTTAAATTTAAATTTTGGACTTTAGAATTGAAAAAAAAAAAAATTCCTTCTTTTAAATTGTACATTTTTTATTAATTTATTTTAAAATTTAAATTTTTTCCATAATAAGCTTTTCTGCCATATGGGAAAATTTTTTCAACAAATTATTCACAAATTCACAAGACAACGAAAAACAAAAAAAAAATACATACTTATAACATATAGAAATAACAAAACTATACGACTAAATGACAAAGAAAAAAAAAAACAAGTAGTATGTATTTTACAACAATGTATTTTTATTTTTCTGCTATCGTGTCTATTTTTAAAGTTACGTCATTTTATTGAATTCAATTCAATTTGCATTTTTCACATTGCATGTGTTTTTCCATGTGAACAAAGTACTCTTCTAGACTTGAAAAAAATTTCATTTACAACTTATACAACTTTAATCAATAAATATTATGGTAGAATGTCTACTTGAAAAAAAAAAAAATTTTTGAAAAACAATATAAATATTTGCTAAAACCTAAAGCTATAGCCAGACGATAGATTTTTCTCAATTTTGTTGAATAAATGAATTTTTCTTAAGAATTGAAAGTCATGACGCTTTAGATAGTGTCTGTAGCTAAGCGCAAATGATTTTTCTAGAGGGAGTAGATCCTAAGAACCTAAGATTATCGATTAAATGAGAGGAAATTATATCTTCATCTGGCTTTTGTAAAGCTTGAATTTTCTTGTATAGTTTTTCTGACTTTGGAAAATGAAATTTTATGAAAACTCATTCAACAAGGTTTTTAATAGATCTTTTCCTGAATGTCAAACGATCGTCAAATAATAATTTTAAATTTTAAAATTGCATAACCTGCTCTCTTTTTCTCTTTCTCTGACGTCTCAACAATCTCCATAATATCTCATTTAAAGTGAAGGCGCCACGTCGCCATGGTCAACTCAGATAAAATTGACGAACAACTTCCATTGCAAAATTGATCGTGTAGACACAATCTATAAAAGAAAAAAAAGAAGGATAAATATGCAGTTCTATGAAATTGTTTAATATTAATGCCCAGTTGCACAGTGGAAGCTTAAGATAAGTTTAACACTCTTAAACTAAGTTTAAGCACTTTTTTTAGTTTCACAGTGGAGTCTTAAGTGTTAAATTTTGTTTAACTTAAGCCGTAAGAATTGGGAACTTAAACTCTATTTAAGGTTTAAGTAAAAGTCAAAAAGAAAAAAAAGAAAACTATCTGTCTGTTCTGTCACTAAATTTATTATAAATTGAAATTTATTTATAAGTTCCACAAGTTATAACATAAATTTATTCACAATGACACGTTTAAATGAAGATAGTTAAGCTACAAATATAAATTGACTAAGAAATGAAACAAAATTTAAGTGAAGCTTAAACCATGTGCTAGGTTTTGCTTAAACTTAGCTTAAGCTTCGACTGTGGAACTGGGCATAAGTAATGTAATCGAGAAAAAAAAAGGATCTGTATGCATATTTTTATTTTATTTATTATTTTTTTTATCAAACATTTTCAGTTAATTTATGTATGTATGTACGTTAGATACAAGTTTACTGTTTACATGAGTTCAAAGTCCAATCATTCTATAATCTGTATAAGTAGATACTTGTTTTTTTTTTTTTTTAGTATCAATATGATTATAATTTTTTATATACTTTCTATATATCATACATATATTGTTTCTTTTACTTTTTTTTTTCATATCTTAATTTTACTTTTCCATAGATTTTTTTGTGTAATGATATATAGGGGGCTTGTTATTTTTATAATTTTTATAATTATTAAGGAATTGTTATAAAAAGAATAGAAAACTTGTTTACATATTTACTAATATACAAATTAATTGAATAACAAACAATAAATAAAAAAATATGTACTTAAAATTCATTAAATAGGTAAGAATTTTTTTCTTCTTTTTGTTTTGTAAAAACAAATAAAAAAAAAAACACATAGGTAGATACTTCAAATTTCATATAAACAAAAACATTACATTAGAATTTAAAAATGAAAAACATATTAATTAAAAAATAAATAAATGTGTACGTGAGAAATAAATAAAATTTAATGTAAATAATAATTTTTTTTATGCATAATATGTATTTGTATCCGAAATAAAGGTATCTTTTTTTTTCACATTTGCATACGCAATCTTTTTTATTTTTTTATTTTTTTTAAATGTCATATCAAACTGAACATTTTTAATTTACTGTTGTTTTTTTACTTTTTATTTGTTTTTCTTATTCATTTTCTTATAAAATACACCTGCTTTAAATATTTATAAGAGAAAAAGATACTCGAGTATCTTACATTAGTGATATAGATATTTTTAAAATCGTTAGAATTATACGTTAAGATTACAGTATGCGCATATTGGACTACCTATGTCACTATAAAATATAATGTCCATGTGTATTTTATTTATCATATTTTCTTTATTTTTGTGGTAGGTAGGTATCTTTGTTTGCGGTTTTTTTCTTTATAAATCTGAATATCTTTTTTTTTTTTTCTTATTTATGAAGTTGAATATTTGAAATAAAATGGATCTTCTGTGGGAGTAGAAAATTGAAATTTTAATAAAATATTTTATGAAGGAACTGATTTTTTATGAAATCAAGTACCTATTAGCTCATAAAAATCTATTAACTATCTATTAACCATTTAGTGATGGAAATCAGCTAGAAACGGCTAGAAAAAATGTGCGTATTGTATTTTTGTATGGAATTTATCAGAAATTTAATTTTCAAAATTTTACATAACCTTTTAGATTTTGATTACGTGCTTGTGTTCTTTTTGTTTTCCAATTTTGTTTTATAATTTTAATAACCTGTTACTTATGTTAAATACAAAATTACATATGTTGTTTTTCAAGAAACAAACAAAAAGAAACTGGTTTATAGACCATTTAGAATTTTTAGAATATATATTTATTTTTTTTTTATTTATTCAAAAATTATAAATAATTTTTCTTTAATTTAAACAATTTTTTTGTTGTATTAATTTGTCAAGGACTTTTTCATCATTGTAATCTTACATTGTTAAGTTATTAAAAATTTGTGGAAATATACATAGAATAGGCCCTCAAATCACTCTAATTTTTGGGTCAATTACAGTTTAGATGTCGCACTGTTACAAAATATTTTTTAGAATTCAGTTTAGATATTCATAGCTTAATTTTCAATTTAATTACGCATTTTTTTTTTTTTTCAGAACATCTTTCTGTAAATTTATCTTTTAAAACTCTTAAAAAATTTTCTACAAATATTAAAGCAGAAGTAAAAAAAAAATAAATGATTAAAACTAATTAATTACATAATTATTAAATTTTATTAAATTAAGAAAATCATATTAAAATAAGTGAACAATATTTTGCCACATAAATTTGAAATGCCAACACTGAACATAAAAAACGTCAATTATTTGTTTATCAAGATAAAAAAAAAATTTTTATTTTTTTTTGTGAACTTTGTTCTGGTTGTTATCATTTTGAAAAAATATATAAGTATACATAAGTATATGTACCATACATCGATTCAATGATTAAGGAATTATCAATGGAAATTTAATTTACTAAGTTTCTATTGTTTTTTGTTTTTTTTTTCTAATTTATGTTTTATTTTCTTATTTTGACTTATCAACCTAAATAATATTAAAAATACGTAAATTATAAAAAAAAAAACAATCCAAAAAAGAGGGCAGATAATATGGTAGATACATATTTGTTTTTTCTCTTAACAAAAAGATTTTAAATATGTACATATACTCGTATAATCAAAATTCTGTGGTGGTAAACGTCTGCTGATTAAAACAAAACAAGAAAAAAAATTGAAAAATTTAATTATAAAAAATAATGATAAAAAAACAAATATCTCAAGTATATTTTTTATAAATTAAATTCAAATTTTAATGCCTGTATGTGAGTTATTTTTTTAAAATTTTTTTCTGTAGATTTTAATATAAACAAGAACCCGCCTTTTAAACTTGATCGCATATTGGTCGAATTTGATGACGAGCCCGCGATTATTTATGTATATTTTTTTCTCTTTATATATTTTAAAACTTATACATTTTCGTGGATACAATAAATATATTTTTAAGTTAAAAAATATGCGTTTAAATAACACACATTTTGTTAAAAGAACGAATAAAAAAATTTAGAAAAAAATTTTTAATTTATATTTAGCTACTGTTAGGGTTACCATTATAGTTTGTTAATATAAAAATAATCTTTTTTTTTTTTTTCGTATTAAGCTCCTGTTTCGAATAAGTGAGCGACTTTTTTCATATTTTTTCTTATACCTAATTTGAAAAAAAAAAAATTCATTTCAAAGAAATAAACATCATTTATTTATTGGACAAAATTTTAATTTCAAAATTTGAGAAATTTTCCAGAACAAATGCAAGAATTTCCGATCTTAAGAAATTATCTTTTTTAAATAAAATATTTTTTCACCAAAAATCAGTTGATTAAAGATACTGAAAAATTCAAAATCATCTTGAAAAGACCTTTAGTTCTGTTTTTGTTTTTCTTTAACTTTCATAACTTTAACATTTTCTCCTAATTTAAGAAAAAAAAAAGAAAAAAAATTTATATAGAAAACCTACGTAGCTTTTTTAAAATTGATTTCATGGTAACCCTAGCTACATATATTCATATTAAAAATTCAACATTTCTTGTGTATAATTGTCTGATATTGTGTCAATATGTTCATTTGAAAATAATTTGAAATAAAAACTGTGTTAAATTTTTTTTTTATTATTAAATAATATTCGTCAAAAAATTGTACATAAAGTGTTTTCGAAAATCATTTACATTTTTATTGGAAATTAATATGTACGTATTGTTTATTATTTTACTTTTAATTAAGATAATTTATTATATTTTTATTTAACATTCTTTTCAATTTACATTTTTTGACTCCTTATAAAAGTATGTTCCCGTGGGACTAGGAAGCTGAAATTTGGCCAGGATATTCCTTGAAGCCTCTAGTTTTATGTGAATTTTAAACGGTGAAGATCCGTTCAGTAGGGTAAAAGTTATACGATAAAATACAAAACAAGTCATTTTTCGATAAAAAACTTTTTTTTCCTTTATATGGGACCCTCCTTAGTTTGTACCCTGATCCTCAAAAAAAGGATGCATTTCAATTTTAAAACTATTTTCTGACCTATTGCAAATCACAATGTGAGGAAAGCTATCTATTGTCACAATCACTACTTGAATAATTCTGACCGCTAAAAAAATGTATAACCTCAAAAACAAAACAATACTGAAATGAAATTCAATACTGGTTTTGTAAAAAACATTGTAAAATTCCAGAATTTTGATATTTTTTGTATTTTTTTCTTATAATTTGTAAGTTAATTTATTTTCTTTTTATAGAAATTTACATAGAAAAAAACAGAATTGAGTTTTTTAGATTTTTTCTTATAAAAAAAAAATTTGGAGAATTTAAAAATAAACAGTTAAAAATTCAATAAATTTCTTAAACCTTTTTCACGTATTACAATGTAGTTTTATGGTATGATCTTCCAAAGTATGTAATTACGATTCTATACAGCAAAATCGACAAAGTTTATAGGATTATCGAGTTGTGAAATTGAAAAAAAAAATTCTCGCTTTCGAAAATTAAAATTGCAATAATTTTGGGTTTTATTTCTTGGACTTTGTACACGCTTTTAATTTCATGCACTCTTTTTTCAATTAAAATGAAAAAATATCTGGCGAATACCCCCGACTATAAGCCGCGAAATAATTTCATAACGATTAAATAATTTTTTCATGATAAAGAATTTCATTTTAAATTAATTAGTAATTCTGTGGCGAGAATCGACATGTACATATATCATATATTCCTGCAGTTTATCAACATTATTGAATTTGTCTGAAATTCTTGGTACAATTTTGTATTTTCATTCACTTTGTAAAAATATTGGAAATTTTTTATTAATTATGATTATTGATATTTATTACTTTTTTAATTCATTTTAAAATAATAAATACAAACAAATACCCGCTTATCCTGATATTTCATTTTAATTAAGGATTGATTTTTTTTTTAATAAAAAGTAATTAATTTTATTCAATTTATGTTTATAAATTTTTAGTGTTTAAAATAATGTATGTACATTTTTTTTTTTTCAAAACACTTGCTTAGTCATTAACTTAGCCGTTAAAGTTAAAAGGTCTAAAAAAAATTTGAATATCTATATGAAGAAAAAATTAAGTTTTTAATTAATTAAATTAGTAATAATTGATTAATAAATAATTAAAAAATTTTGAATTAATTTATTAATTTTCTTTTATTTACAGATAAATAAAATTTAGCTACTGAAGATACATAAAACGGACAAATTACATATAAAAAGGACTTTTCAATAAAAACTAATATTTAATAACAAGAAGAAGAAAAATTCAGAAATTATTATAAATTTGAAACTAATATGGCAGAAGCACATTCAGCCGTTGCATTTTCATTTTCAATCACACATGAAGGATGGGATATTAATTACGATCAAGAAGTATTAAATCTTGTATGGCAATCAGGTGTTAGATCATGGAAAAAACGTATTGCAAGAGCTAGAGTATGTTTATAATCAATTAAATTATAAAATTATTATTTATGAAATTTTATTTCTAATTGATTTTTTGTTGTTGTTTTCTTTTAGAATGGAATTCGTAATGGTGTTTATCCAGCACATATTCAAAGTTTATGGCTGATATCAGCAATGGCAATTGGATTACATTTTACTGGTCATAAAGTTCCTTTTGATTTAGTTAATCGTATATTAGCGTGTTTACCAGGGTAAAAACATTTCTTAAAAATCTCCTCTATGTCAATCGGGTAAAAATCAAATTTCTACAGCATTAATGGTAGGTTTACACGGCAAGAGACTTCGGTTTCCAGATACCAAGAAACGATATCTAGAAACCTTGGAGACCTTCGGTCGTTTACATATTTGAAGGTTTACACAGGTTCCTGGTTTCCTGACATCAGTTTTTGGTATTTAGAAATAAAAATCTGGTGTCGTGTAAACTTACCATAATATTGTTGTGGTGAATATAATTTTCAATAATTTCGACAAGCTTCTAGTGAAAGGTGAAATTCTGAAAGTTGGAAATTAAAAATTTTATAACTTATAAACCCACAAAGTTTAAAAGCCTTTTTTTCCACAACTTCTTTCTTGATGAGTTCTCATTTACTTGAGAGGTCAGCATTTCGCGTTTTCATGCGCCAAGCGTTCCTATCACAAGTTTTACCAAAAATTCTACAAGAAAACTTTTTTACTCGATTGTCACAAACCAATAATTTTTCTTTCCTTCTTAATTTTTCTTTTTTTTTTTTCTATTTCACAGACAGTCAGTAAATTGGCAAATAACATCTTGCTGTTTATCAGGCTTAACAGTATGGTTATCAATATGTTATACAATGCGTTATACATTAAAATTATTATTAATGTATAAAGGATGGATGTATGAATCACGTGGTCCAGGTTCAAAAGTATCATTAACAACACGTGTATGGGGTGTATTAGTTAAAATTTTATCAAGTTGGAATAAACCTGGTTTATATAGTTTTCAAGGTTCATTACCACGTTTACCATTACCAAGTGTACATGATACAATGGAACGTTATTTACGTTCAGTTAGACCATTATTAGATGATGAAAATTATAAAAGAATGGAAAATTTAGCAAATGAATTTGAACAAACAATTGGTAAAAAATTACAACGTTATTTAATATTAAAAAGTTGGTGGTCAACAAATTATGTATCTGATTGGTGGGAAGAATATGTTTATTTACGTGGTCGTAGTGCATTAATGGTTAATAGTAATTTTTATGGTACAGATGCAATATTCATGCATTTAACACATAATCAAGCTGCTAGAGCTGCAAATGTTATATACTTACTGTTATGTTTTAGACGTTTAGTTGAAAGACAAGAATTAGAACCGGTAAATTAAAAAAAAAAAAAAAGAAATATTGAATATCAAAAATCCTTTTCAATGAAATTCATTTTACAGATTATGATTCAAGGTATGATTCCACTTTGTTCATGGCAGTACGAACGTGCTTTCAATACAGTTCGAGTACCTGGTTTAGAAACAGATAGAATTGTACATTACAAAGATTCAAATCATGTTGTGGTGCTTCATAAGGGCTGTTATTATAAAGTAATCATTTATTATAAGGGACGTCTATTAAGACCATCTGAAATTCAAATGTAATTTTCTTCTCGTTTTCTTTAACTTTTCGTGTATAAAATACCTTTTTTTTTTTTTCTTCTGTCTAGACAAATAGAAGAAATATTAAAATCACAAGCAAAACCATTACCTGGTGAAGAACAATTAGCTGCATTAACAGCATGGAATCGTACAAAATGGGCTGAAGTACGAAATAATTATTTTTCACGTGGTGTTAATCGTGTATCATTGGCAGCTATTGAAACAGCTGCATTTATTGTATCATTAGATGAGGAACCATATGAATTTGATATGGATAAACCAGAAAAATTAGATCATTTCGGTCGTATATTATTACATGGTAACGGTCATAATCGTTGGTTTGATAAAAGTTTTACAGTATGTGTAGGTACAAATGGAAGAGTCGGTTTTAATGCAGAGCATACATGGTAAGTTTTTTATTATTATTATTATTATTTTTTTTTTTTCAATTTGATTTCTTTCTTTCATTAATTTTTTTTCTTTTCCGATTTTATGTTCTAAAATTTTTTTCAATTAAAAAAAAAATTTCTGGGAGTTTTTCTCATAACAAAAGAAAATTAATAACTCTCCGAATTTTTTTTTTCATTCTTTGAATTTTTCAATTTTTTTAAATATTTGGATTTCATCTTCATAGCCGATAATACCGTTATTTTATTATTTGTTTTTTTTTTTTTTTTTTTTTTGGTTTTTGTTTTTAATTCACAAAATTTAACGCGATAATTTCTGGAAAATTTTCTATTTTCAAAAAAAAAAAAAACCGTCACTATTTTTTCTAATTCTTAGAAAGTATCGCTCTGTACACCTTTTATGCTCGAAAGGAAAATTTTTTCGTTTTTCTTATTAGTTTCCTTGTTATCTTCTTTAATTGTTTTTTTTTTAAATATAATTTAATATTAAAATTGGCTATAAAATTTATTATTTTATTTCTTTAATTTAAAAATAAAAAATTTTAAAAAATTATTTAAAAATAAAATAAAACAAATACAATTTAATAACAAAAGGGGTGATGCAGCTGTAGGATCTCATATCTGGGAAGTTTATGTGATGGACGAATGTATAGAAATTGGGTAAATACCTCTTTCTCAATTGCAAGATTTTTTTTAAAAAAAAAAAATATATATATATATATAAATGTATAAAACAGAACAAAATTAAAAGAAAATCAAATATTTATTTACTTAAAAAAAAAAAAAAAAAAACCAGCGACAATTTCTTTGCTTTTTCTTAATTAATTTATTAATTTATTATTTTTTACTTCCTTTTGTACATAAAAAAGCATCTAATTTTGAAAACTCATTAAAAAAAAAAAACATAAAAAACTTATTTTCTTCCTTATTTATTTTTTTTTTTTTAAATTACCAATTTATTATTTGTGATTTCTTTTTTATCTTTTTTCACATAACATTTTCCATTTAAATTTCAAAAAAAAAAAAAAAAAACACACACACACAACAGAAAAGGGGTATCGAGATATATGTAAAATTTGAAAATCAATTTCAGAAAAAGCTTTCTAGTAGAAAAAAAGATTATTCCTCTATTTAGTTTTTTTTTTAGGATTATTATTATTATTTTTTTTTAATATATGGTGTGGCGGTATAAATAGTTTTTATCATTTTTGTGCGGCATTTTAATTATTATAAGTTTGTTTTTTCATCATTTTTATCATTCATTATTTTTTTTTTTCAAAATTTTGGAAAGGAAAAAAAATCAAAAAAAAAAAAAAAAACAAAAACTTTTCTGGCTCTTAAAAAACAAATACAAAAAGAGAAAAAAAAAAGAAGCAGAAAATTTTCATATTTTATTGACAATTTGTAGGGCCGATGCCCCGGTTATGGCTCACACATGGGAAAATACTTTTGCTGAAGAAATAAATGGGTAAATGGTTTATTATGGATTGCTTTAATTTTTTTTTTTTTCTTAATTTTTACTAACAATTTAATTTTGATTTTCTTTTTTACTTTTCTTAATTTTATTTAATTTTTTTTTTTTTGTTGTTGTTGTTGTTTCTTATTAATAATTTTCAGTTTCGACTGAAGTATTTAACTAATAAAAGAATTACAAAGCCATTACTTAAATAAAACATTATTCTTTTTTCCGATTAACGCTATAAATACACACAAGAAAAAAAAAAACAAAAAAGAAAAGTAGTTTTTTGTAATTTAAAGCAAAAAATAATTATAATTTGAGGAAAGAAAATTATTGAAGTAAGTAAAGCAATTTTGTCAAAATGTTGATGTTTATTATACAAAAATCTATAGAAACGGGATCCATATAACATTGAACTTTTAAGGTCAATTCACACACATCTGGTCTAGCTCCGGTCCGTCCGATCAGGCTTAGGTATTTGTGACCGGAACCGGATTAGGTGTATGTGAATAGATACATTCAAATCACATACAAACATGTAGAAATATCTGAACCTAATCGGTCAGACCGGAACCAGATCGGATGTTTAATCGACCTTAAAGATTTGGCTGTTTTCGAAATTGCAAGCATGCACTCATGATATGCAATGCACAACACAAATGACGATGTTCAGTTTTACAAGATCATCGCAAAATAGAATTTTACAATAAAGTAAATTCTCCTACTTTGATGAAATTCTACAGTTTATTTTGGAATTAGTTTTTGTAGTAGACTAAGAAAATAAAAACGACATTCGATCAGACTGGGATTCGAACCCAAGAAACCAATTAAATATCGGATGCCATGTCGTTTGTCGTTTTTAGTTACTACTTAATCATTGATGTAGAATACTCAAATCTCCTACATTTTTTTTTGAAAATACCGATTTTTTTCTAGATTGTGAAATTCAAATAAATGCAAGATATTTGTGCTTTTACTATCACTACAACAACCTACCAATGCAGCTTCTGAAGCTTCGAGAAATTAAAAAAAAAATAATTTAAAAACAAAAACATGTTTCAAAGCCTAATACAGCAAAAAATCTAATTGCTTTACATTACTTCTACATTATTTCATTATTTTTTTAAAATAATTTGTGCCACAGCAAATCAAACACACATTATTTTGCTATTGCTTTACTTTATTCAAAAATTTCAATTAAATGTTGATTTGTTCAATTTTAAAATTTAGATACGATGAAAATGGTAACACAAAAGGAATACCAGAATTCACACCACCAGTTCCATCAAGATTAAATTGGGATTTAACACCATGTCTTCCACAAATCGAAGAAGCTAATTTAGATGCAACTAAATTATTAAATGTAAATTTTTTTCTTTTTGTTTTCATCTAATTTATTTTTGCCTTTAAAAAAAAATATTTTAACAAACATATATATTTTTTTTTTTCAAATTTTGTTTACCTATAGGATGTCGATTTAAGAATTTTCGTGCATAATGCATACGGTAAAGGTTTTATGAAAAAATGTCGTGTCTCACCGGATGCTTACATACAAATGGCATTACAATTAGCATATTATCGTGATGCAAATCGTTTTTCATTAACATATGAAGCATCAATGACTCGTTTATTCCGTGAAGGTAGAACTGAAACTGTACGTCCATGTACAATTGAATCAACTGAATGGGTTAAATCAATGATAAATCCTGATATTAAGGTAAATTATTCTTCGTTAAAATTTAAAACAAAAAAATGATAAAATAATTTTAAATATTTTTTTTTTGTCTTATATTTAAAGCCTGAAGAACGATTACAATTATTCCGCAAAGCTTGTGGTAGACATCAATTAGGTTATCAAGATGCAATGTGCGGTAAAGGTATTGATCGTCATCTATTTTGTTTATATGTTGTCTCGAAATATTTGGAAGTAGAATCGCCATTCCTTAATGAAGTATTAAGTGAACCATGGCGTTTATCAACTAGTCAAACACCTCATGGACAAACACCAAAAATGGATTTAAAAAAATATCCAAATTGTATAAGTGCTGGTGGTGGTTTTGGACCAGTTGCTGATGATGGTTATGGTGTATCATATATTGTTGCTGGTGAAGATTTAATATTCTTTCATATATCAGCGAAAAAAAGTTGTAGTACAACCGTAAGTGTAATTTTTTTATTCTAGGGCCTTATTGTGATTGTCGTTACGTCGTCGACAAAAACTGCCATGTACATGACGACGTTACGAAAATCACAATAAGGCTTAAGAAAAATTTTAAAAAGTTATCATGTCGTCAGGTCCATTAAAAACTCTAAAATTGTTTTTTTTTTTCTCCTTAAATTACAAAAAAAAAAAAAAAATTAATTTATTCATTTTTTATTTTTAAACAGGATGCAAATAGAATGGCTGAGAATATAAGAAAAGCATTAGCTGATATTCGTTTAATGTTTGAAGAATGTAACGTCGTAAAGAGAGTTCAAAATGGAACATTAACAACATAAAATTTTTAATTAATTTTATTTAGTTAAAAAATAATAATTTTTTCTTTCTTTTTAATTTACTTCTCTTTTTTCTTTTCCTTTTTTACATTTGAAAAATAAAAACAAGAAAATGAAAAAAAAAAAAAAATAATAATAATAATTTTAAAATATTATGAAATTACTTTTGTTTTTTTTCTTTTTTTCTTTTTTCCTTTTTTTTAATTTTTAATAATTTTTATTGAATTAAATATTAAAAATATATATATATTTTTTTTTTGTCGTCTTTAAGATATAATTGAATAAAAATAAATTAGTATAAGTAGGCAAATAATAATAATAAAAATAAAAAAGTGAAAATACAGAGAATAAAGAAAAAACGTTGAATAATATTTTATTTAAAATATTTTTAAAAAAAAAAAAAATTATACAACAAGTAATTTGTCGAAGAAACATGTAAAAATTTAATAATAAATCTATTCTGTTCACGGTTTTTTTTTTTTTTTAAAATAATTTTTCTTTTATTTATTTTTTAATCTTTTTAATTGATTACCAGTAAAAAAAAAAAAAATAAATAAGGAACAAAAATAATACAATAATATTTTTCTTGTTTGTAAATACCATTTTGCATTATTTTGTGTTTAATTTATGACATTATTTGATTTCAATGCTAATTTACAAAAAAAAAAAAGAAAAATAATGTTAATATCGCAAATTTATTGCATTTTTGGGACTTTATAACAAAAAACAAGAAAAAGATAAATGTGTAAAATATAAAAAATAATATTTTTAATTTGTTACAATAATAAAATATTTATGTGAGAATTTAATTAGTCAATATCAAATACTTTTACATCACTTTTTATTTAAAAAAAAAAAAAAAAAAAAAAAAAAAAAAAACAAACAAGCAAAAACTCTTTATATACAAATATGTCATGTTTTTAAAATAACGGAAATTGTAGAATAAAAATATTTATCCGTTATTTTCACGCATATTGATTTTAAAATTTTGAAAACTATTTTGTAATTTTATCTTTTATGAAATAAAAAAAAAAAAAAAAGAAGAAAAAAATATTACATTCTCAGGGTTTATCCTTATCTGTAAATTTGAAAATTTTATTATTTAAAAAAAAAAAAAAAAAAACATTTTTAATAAATATTGTAAGTATTTAGGAAATACATATTAATAGAAAATGTTTTTCGAAAAAAAAAAGTAGAGGAAAATTAAAAATAATATTGAAAACTTTTTTAATAGTTATTTGCAAAAAAATATGATACATATAATACATCTTAAAATCAATGCAATAGTAAATAACATTTTTTTTGTTTTTATAAAGAAAAATGAGTATAAAAATAAATTTATCAATAAATAACTGTATTACAGTACAAGCTCGGTAATTTCAACTAAATAAAAATGTGAAAAAATAATGATTTTAAATGATTCTATACTCATTTTGTAAGTCCTTTAAATTAAACAAAAAAGGAAATTTATTTAGAAAAAAAATAAAAAAAACTAATTAAAATTATAAGGAAAAAATAAATAAAATTAAGATGAACAGAAACAATTAAATAAAGAGCTCTATTATGTAATTCAATCAAATCGAATGAAATATTCACAATATGTATTTTGTGTTATTCTCAAAAAAATGCTAATATATGCTATATGAATGCTTTTTTTTTTTAGTGTTTTATTCGATTACTGACGAAAATTATTTCAATATCTTTTTTCTGATCGAATGAAATTGTTAAATAAAAATTTAAAATTTAAAGTTTAATACCATTTTTTTAGCCTTTGTTCGATGAAACAAAATATTATGAATATTTCATTCGATTCGATTGAATTTTGATCGAATTACATAGTATATGTATAATTGTAATAATTAAATAAAATACAGAAAAAAAAATAATAAACAAACTAATAAATTAAATATATTTAAATAAAAAAAGTTGGATTTGTAATTAATTAATTATTATTACTTAAAACAAAATAATAATAATAAAATTGAATTAAGTAAAAAATATTCCTATGTTTTTATGTTGGGAGAAGGGGAAAAAAATTTCCTAGGACACCTCCAAATTCCAAAAATTGTTCCAAAAATTTGCTTTATTCCATGAGTATCCCATTCCAATGTGAAATTCATGGATAATATTGTTCTTCTTCATGTTTTTTTTTTTTTTTTGGACAGCCTCTGTCTCGAGATCTTTGGGGATTAAATTACAAAGTTAACTCTTCTCTGCTCTGTGCTACCAGTTTAGAGAAGATGTTGGCCGAGCTCAAGGCTTAGTTGTAATGATACTCGTATAAAGTAAAAAATAATAATACATGTTTCAAGTTTGTTTTTTCTACCAGTCTAAAAATATCTTCAGTATTCTACGTAGGCAGTTAATGAACGTTTTCAACTTTTTCACCTGACATTACGATTAACCTCCATGTTTCTCACGCAACCATATAAAAGGACTGACATTACACTTGTATTGAAAATGCGTAACTTATGTTTCTGTTTCATAAAATATTATGTATCATGGGAAGTAGAAGATCAAGTCGAGGCCCACATTATTTAACAAAAAAAATAATTTAAAAAAAAATACAATTTTTTAAAATTTTTATTTTGTATTTAAAACTTTTAAAACATTCCGGTGATTAAAATTAACACATTCGAGAAATGCAATTTTTTTTAAATTAAACATCAGCCATGTGGAAATGTATAAAATGCATTAGTGTATCATTCTGGATGATGATACAGTACGCATGAACGTGTTAATTTTAAACAATACATCAACAATAATTAGTTGACGAAAAAACTTAAAGCTAAGAAAATAAGTAAAATAAAAATTACATTTTATTAAAATTCCGAAATTATGACCACTTAACATGTTCACGAAAAATCAATATATGTATATATTTTTTTCTCGTCAGGTAAATGTTTCAATGTACCATAAATGGGTTCAGTACACATATATCGTGAACATGTTAAATTTCATAATACATCAACTTGTTACTAAGTTGATGAAAAAATAAAAATAAAACTGAATTCAAGAATTTAATCGATTCCTATTCAAAGTAGGGTATGTTCAAAAACGCAATGATGCGAAATTCAGCAAATAAGGATTTTAAGCTGAATTCAACACATTATTTTTTGAAAAAGGCTCGTTTTTTTTTCAATCAATCGTTTCCTACTTTACAATCAATTGAATTTTCAAATTCAGTCAAAAATATAAAAAAAAGGGTGTTTACAAAATTTTTCATTTTTTATAATCTTTTTTTACTTCTTGAAGTATACATATATATGTAATTATATTTGAACTTCAAGAAAATAATACTTTAAAATCAATTTTGCATTTATTGATGCAATTTTCTTCAATTTTTTTTTTTTTAATTTTTAAATTTTTTTACGTTTGTTTTTAATTTGATTTTTTATACGACAAATACATTATAAAAGGAGATTATTAAAATATTTCGCATTTTTAATGCACTTTTTTTTTTTTTTTAATTTTTTTTTTATATTTTCTAGTTTTTAAATTTTTTTTTTATTTTATTTTTTAAATTCAATTTTTTTACGATAAATATAAAAAATGAGATTTTTGAAATATTTTGTAGTTTTTTATTATTTTTTTTTTTAATTTTTCTGTGTTTTTTCTTAGTTTTTTTTTTTCATTTCTAATTCTTTAGTAAAAGTATATTTTTTTTTTTTTTTGATTATCTGAAGTAAACTCATTTTAAAATGTTGATGATGTTGTGTTTTTGAAGATAATAAAAATTTAATTGCACATTTTTCTGATATAATTTTTTTTAAAAATATTTTTATTGTATTTTTTTTTTTTTTTTTTTTTTTTTGTTTGTTTGGCAAGTGTCGTCTTGTAATCTGATTTGTTTAGATAATTTTATTTGTCGAAAATTTAGATAATAAATTGAAAACGTTTCAAGTATTTTTAATAATTTTTGGATCGAAATTAAAATTTTAGAAATTTTTCATAATAAATTCTATTAAAAAAAAAAAAATTGTATGGCATATGGGGTCGAAACCACGAAAGCCACAACTTGGTCTACGCCACGGTAACAAGGACTAAAAGGTGGTCTATTAAAAAATAAAACTTAAAAAGATAAAAAACAAAAAAAAATAGGGCTCTATTATGATTTTCGATTGAAACTCAATCGAATTGAATGAATATTCACAATATTAGATTACACAAAATATTGTGAATATTTTATTTGATTCGATTGAATTTCAATCGAAAATCATAATAGAGTCCTTAAATAAAGGAGCCTTTGTTTCAATAAGGATAATGATGACTTAAGAACCCCGAAGACCATTATTTCTAAATAATGGCGACTATGTGATGATGGGTCTATTAACGAATTTTTAAATTTTAATCGTTAATTTTAAAATAAATATACTTAAAACTACTATGTATTTCTTTTACATACATAAATTATTATGTAATCTTTAAATCAGTTGAATATTTTTCTTTAAAAAACTAGAACAGTACAAGTTTGTCAAGCGTATTTTTTAGTTAGAAAAAAAAAAAAAAAGGAAAATTTTTGTTTTACTTAAAGTAAATAATTTGCCTTTTTTTTTTCTTCATTTTTTTTTTTTTTTTTTTTTTTGTTGTTTCAATTTTCATTATTTTTATTACACCAAACATTAAAATTCATTGTGTTTGGTTTTATATCAACTTTTCTATCAATTTTTATATCTTCGTCAACAACATTATCCACATTATAAAATGCATTTAATTCAGATATTGCACTATCTTCAATTTGTGTTAATACAAATGGTTTATTTTTTTGTTGTTCATAATATTCTTTTTGTTTTTTTTCTTCTTCAATAATTTGTGAAAATGTAGTTGTTATTTTTGGTGTATTATTATTATCTTTTGATTTTTTTAATTGATTTTTATTTGATGAATTTTTTGATATTGCACCAGTAGAAGATGTAGAAGTTTGTGATTGTGATGATGATGACGACGGTGGGGATGATGGTGATACTAATAATGGCATATCATTTTGTAAATTATTTTTAAAAAATTTTATACTTGTTGAAGATTGTTGTTGTTTTGTTGTTGGTGATTTCATAATTTCAGCAAATGATGTTGTTGAAATTTCTGTATTATTTTCATTATTATTATCAGTTTTTTTTTTAGTTGGTGTACCATCACAAAGACGATCTAATGGAATTGAAACTGGAAGTGATTGTGATGTTTCTGATATTAAACGTTTTCTTTGTTTCTGTGATATTTTTTCAGTTTTACAATTTACTGTTAAATCACTTAAATTAAAACTTAAACGTTGTCTGTTCTGTTGTTGTTGTTGTTGTTGTTCTTGTTGTTTATCAGAATTTTTTAATAATTCATTTAAACTAATGTAATCATCTTTAGTCTGTTGTTGTTGTAAATGTTCTTCTTTTATAACATTATTACAATTTATTGAAACTGATGCAAATCCTGATGATCCTGATGATGTTGGTGATTTATTAGAATTTTGTGATGATGATGATGATTTATTTTTATTATCTTTTTTATCATGAACTTTCATCCAAATCTGATATTGATTATTATTAATATTTGATAAATCATTATCATTATCTTTTTTATTACTAATTTTTTCATTTTCATCACAAATTAATGATTTTTTAATTGAATCAATACCTTGTTTTTCATAATCTCTTTTAAGTTGTGCTGATTTATTTGGACGATTTTTATATTTATTTAATTTTGGTATAATTATTGATAAATTACTTGATGAAAATGTTGATGATGTATTTGCAATTGTTTCATTATGATCATCAGTTTCATCTAAATTTATATCAGGTATATTATCAGTTATAAATTTTATAAATGTATCAGTATTCATATTAAACGTATATGGATCATTTTTATTACAATTTTTTTCAAATAAATTTTCAAATAAATTACGATAATGTATATTAATTTTTGATAATGTATCATAATCACATGTTTCTAAACATTTACTAAATAATACACGTTGTAAATTTTGACAAATAAAATCTAAACAATATTTTTGTAATATTTCACAATTATGTGTTTGAGAAAATTGTAAAACTTCACCACATTTACGTATTGATATACGATCTAATAATAATATTTCACATATATTACATAAATCTTTTAATAATAAACGATTACATATCATCATCATATTATATAAAAATGTATCTGATAATTGACAATCACTTATAAATTTTTTTTCATCTAATGAATATATATAATCCAGAATTAATGATAAATTTTCATATTCGATTGTATCAAAATTAACTGTTTTTATAATATTATTTGATTTATTTTCAGACCATTCATTATCGAACATCATTTTAAAATATTCTGAACGTGTTGTTAATACACATTTATGAGCTTTTATTTCTTGTTTACCATTTTTACCACATTTTATTCTAACATCATATAATGATGGTAATAATATACGACTCATATGTTCAAATGCATCAGAATTTCTTTCTGGTGGTTCACCTAAATTTATTCTATCATCAATATAACTGTAATAATAATTAAAAATTACAATTTTATCATTGTGCGTGGTGTAAATTTAAAAAAAAAAATTGTTAAAAGCTTAAGTTATGAGATTTTAAGTAAATAATGTGTTTCTGTTTTAGCTAAAGCTAATTATATTAAACTTAAAAAGTTATACAATAAAGAAAAACAATTATATATACATACCTTCTTAAATACAACGCTAAATCATATATTCCATATTTCTCCAAAATTTCAATAAAGATGACAGCAGCATTTATCATGTTTGCTTTTGATTTTAATGAATATGGTGAACCCAAGGATTCACAAATTTCAAGTAAATCTAAATTTATAAATTTACAAAAAAAAAAAAAAAAATGAAAAGAAAAAGGTAAATGATTATCAAATAAAATAAATAAAGAACAAAGGCTGCGTTTCAATATTAAACATGTTCCAGAACCTTTCATCAATAATCACCATTTTACCGTTAATTTGCCGAAAGTGTCACATGTTTCACCACTTGTTGCAATGGTAAACTCAACATTATTATAATGAATTTTGATAGCTGGTACTTTTTTTTGTATTGACAAATGTCTTTTTTTTTTTTTTCAATGCATACCACCATCAATTTATATTTTTATTCACCAAAATAATAAACACTAATAAACACAAACTGCAACCAAAGTGGATTCACCATATGATGTGGTGGTGCAGAACTGTGTTAATTAATTTTTTAAACGCAGCCTTAAAATCTGGACAATTTGTATCATTTAACAGCTTTAACTGATATGTTTTGCTCTAATGAAACACATATGAACAGATTTGAATTTAGAAAAACAAAAAAAAAAAAGGATAACTTCTACTTACCATTTTGAGTCAAATAATAGTTGTAATAAATATGTTTAAGCATAACATTAAACATTTTTCCAGTTAAATTATTTTCATTAAAATAAAATTTATATATGGTATTAGATTTTTGTTTTTGTTTTTTTTCTTGTTTTTGTTGTTGATATTCTTCTTGTTCAATAATTTCTTTTAAACGTTCAGATCTCAAAAATATTAAAAGTTTATGTGCATAAAATTTTTCATTATTTACATAAATAATAATATCATAATTATTTTCTTCATCAATTTTATCATATAACTTTTTAAATGTGTTATCATATTTTTTAAATTCTGGTAATTGAAAATATTTACGTGAATTTTCTTGTATAACACCAAATGATTCAAATTCATCATCACAAAATATATTTATAACACGATCAAGTGAGGAAAAACATGTAAAATCAAATTTAATTTGATGTGTTGTACTTATATTAAGAAATAGATTATTTGATGATATTGCTATATCCCACTCACTGTTTTGTTGTTTATCTTTTGTCATATTATTATCAGATGGTATTGGTATTTTAATTGTCTTACCTTGATATAGATTACCATTTGAAATAAATAAAAGTTGATCATTTTTAAACAAAATTTTATCGATTTTTGTAATATTTATTGGTGACTTAACACATCTGGAAAAAAAAAAAACAGAATTTAGACAAAAATGAATAATGCTCATTCAGTGAAATGAGTTTTCTAGTCTAGTTCTTAGCTGAACAGGGTAGTAGATTACGACGAAAAATTGTATAGCAGGAAGGTGTATTCTAAATGATTTCTGAGATATTCAAAATCAAAGAAAATATTTCTCTCCGAAAAGTTACCAGTTTCATTTTTTTTTCAACATATTCCAAGGCTTACGCAACATAGAGGGCCAAATAAGGATGATTTTTGAAAAGAACCTTTAAACTTTTCCAGTGTCTCTTATTAAGTCGTGGAATATGTTGCGAAAAAATGAAATTGATCAATTTTTCGCAGAAAAATTTTCTTTGATCTTGAATATTTCGAAAACCATTGAGAATGCACCTCCCCGTCCCCCTTGCCATTTTTTTTTTCATTTCTCATCTATCAACGTGAAATGAGGTTTTAAAATATCCTTCCGCCTAGATTAGAAAACCTTTTTTAAAAAATTAATTCAATTTTTTAATTTTTTACCTAAATGCCGTATTTAAAGTTGAATAATAAATGTAAATATCAGTCTTGCTAATAAATAGCAATTTTATGTTTTTTGGCAATGATGATGAACTATTCTTTGATTTTGAATACATTTCTCTTTCACTGATACAAATTGTATTGATTTTCTCAATTCTAAAAAAAAATTTAGTAAACGAATAAAATATTTTTTTAGAGTATGTAAATATATATATATTTTTTTTTAAAAAATAATCTTTTAACTTACGTTGGATGTTTAAGTATCTTCATTTTATAATTGTGAAATAAATTAATTTGTTTATTACTCAAAATAATTGCAATTGCAGAATTAGATGCTTCAACTTTTGTTATTTTATGTTGCACTGTTTGGAAAACCTGTTTTAAAATAAAAAATAACATTTCTTAGGATTAATTCATGTATGTTCATCAACGCAGCCATATTTATTAATGAGATTTAATGATGATAAATTGCTATCTTTCCATTTTATTTATTTCATTTACTCACCATTTTTGGAAATATGTAGTGATCATATAATGTTGAATTAAATTGTCCAAAATTTCTACCCCATACATATAATTTTGTATCAGTAATTGCAAGTGAAAAATAATCTTTAGCAATAATATGATGAATTTTTTCATCATCGATTTTCTGAATTTCATGAAAACTTAATAAACCTAATTCTGATGCACCACGAATACCTAATTGATGATCATTATTAATTCCACATGCATATATTGAATTTTTATTAGTTAATACTAATGAATGATATCTTGAACATGAAATTTCTATAACATATTCTTGTTCAATTTTTGTTCGTGCATGATTGTGTATTTCAAATGGTAAATCAACTCTTTTTGGTGCTGATAAACTATTTTCTGTACCAGTACCTAAACGTCCACCATTACCATGTCCAACACTATAAACTTTACCATTTTTATCCAAAAATAAACTATGTAATGAACTTATAGACATTGATTTTATATGTATTTGTTGTTTACGAAATATATCAATAAATTGTGGATTTTGTGTACTTTGTAAGTTAGCAATACCAATATTATCATTTTTATTTAGACCCCATACCATTAGTTCACTATCTGGTCCACTAAAAAAATACAAACAGTAAATTAAAATAAATAATGGAACACAAAGAAAATTACTTTAAAAAATTAAAACAGATATTTACAGGATTTTTGAATTATGTAAATCACGAAATTTATAAATTAATTGGAATGGGTTCATACAGTTATTATCAAGTATTCCAATATTAGCTCCATGATGTATTAATATTACAGCACAATCGATACAGCCAAAATGTATAGCACAATGTAATGGAGTTGCCCCAGTAATAGAATCTTTGACATTAACAGCAGCACCCTAATTTTAAAAATTTATAATAAATAAAATATTTTTTTTTTTGTTGGTAAAGAGTTATAACACAGGGATATAGGTGAGGAACTGTGGCAAGGACTCCTCAATGGGTTACAATGCTAAGGACATAAACAATTATTAGAAAAATGAAATGGTGTATATATACGATACATGGAAAATTGGAAACGTGAATAAATGATCATATACATATTTTCTTTAATTTTGTCACATTTATTTACATGATTCAACAGCCACTCCGCAACCGCACAGTGATTAGTTGATGATGCCATATGCAATGCAGTTCTTCCCTATATTAATTAAATTTTAATATAAACATTGATTGAATATGAAAAAAATATAGAAAAATTTATACTATTCAACATATTCGCTTCGGATTAGAAAAAATAAAAAAACAAAACTTATTTTCATGCAAGCGTTTCCACTCGTATCCCTTAAGTATTAAGAGCCCGTAGCACAAAATTCTTCAAGCGAATATGTTTGACGTCATATTATAAGTGCAGCAAAACAACTTTAGAAAAAAATGTTATCACGAATTTCATTCACTTTGAATTTTAATCCAAATTAGGAAATACATTTTAAAAATGCACTTCAAATCGACTAATTGAACATACATATGTACATATCTTCAGAACATTTAATTTCGTAATTTGATATAAATGAAGTGACGATATGTGAGTAAGGTAGAAATGTATGTACATACATATGTATATATGTTTATCATATTTCCATAATAATCATAATATGACGTATTCATAAGCAAAGCAACAATTACAAAAAAAAAACATACCATAGAATCAACAATATTTGTAAAATTACGACATAATTGCTCCTTTGAAGTCGCTGATGTTATTTCATCTCCATTACCATTTTTTTTACATTCAGATTCATTATTTAAAGACGACATTGTTTTTGTTGTTAATAAATTATTTCTAGCCGCTTTTATTTTTATTTTTACGCCTTTCACTAGATTGATTTTAATTTGAAAGAAAATACTTTTTTTTTTGTTATTTATATTATGTACTAGAAAAAATATAGAATGAAAAGAAAAATTTAATTTTGTTATGAAAAAGAAAATGATTAAAAACAAAAGAATTTCCAAAATTATGAAATAAATGTTCTTGATAAAAAATTATGTTTTTTTTTATTTTTGATAATAAAATATTGAAATTTAATAATTAATTTTTTCTTACCTTATTTCTTAAAATTTAACAAATTTAAGTCGTAGAATATTTTTAATTATTTTTAAAATATTGCAATTGCAATAAGAATTTTCACAGAGAAAAACAAAACACTCCAACGCCCCACAGGCCACAGGCCACACTAAAATACAACACCACAGTCCACACCCACAGACCACAACACAAGAACCAGAACCTGTGTTGTCGCGGCCCACGATGTCTCAATGGGGACAAAAGAGTCTCTTTTTGTGTTAATTTTTTGTGTTGTCCTTTTGAGTCGGAAATTTTTATTTATTAGACCGGGTTGATACAGTCACTTTCTTCAGGACTTCCCACCACACACTTCCTACTTCTTTTCCGTGTAAAACCGGTTTTTTACGTTCTACAAAAGATAAAAAAGTCACCGTATAAACCCGGTCTTATAAAAATTATTCAGAGAGTTCAGATTTCGATTCACTTTTAAATCCATAGCCCCTTTTCATTGCTATATTTGATTTCATTTTGAAAATTTTCACGGAAGTCTTTCCAAATACTCCTTATACAAAAAATATAGAACATTTCATTCTGGAAAAAATTCTCGTTTCTTTTCCTTTAAAAAATATTTTAAATCCAGATAGTGAATGCCTTCCACATATAAGAAAAATTATTGAATATACCATAGTTGCATTATTTGCATATCGATTATTTGAAGATAGACAAAGACAGAAGATCAATATGAATTATAATTGTATGAATGTTTTTTGAAACAATAATTTTTTTTTTAGTTATATTTTTTTTAAAAATATTTTATCAATTTTATATAGGTATCTAAATGTAAAATAATTTATATGAAAAATTCGTTTTTGAAGGGCTTTTTGAGGATCGCCTAGAATAGAATTTTTCAGAAAAAAATCTATGCTTAAAGTGAGCCTATTTTCAAGAAGAAGATAAGTGAACTGAGAAAAATTGGTGCTCACATCTCACTTTCTTAGTTCCCATAATACATTGCTAATGTGTTATAAATTTATTGAAGCTGGCAGTGCCACAGACTAAAGCAGGAAAACGTAATTACCATGTTAATGTTGCTTTGCTGTCATTTTCAAATCTATTGAAATGTGAATATTGTTTTTATGTTTTTTCAAAACACAGATCAAATAAAGTAGGAGAAGTAGGAAAAAACATGCAATAAGAGGAATTATTAAAATAAGTGCGAAATTTGTTATAAAAAAAAATTAATCAAAAGTAAAATTCAATTGTAATTTAGAATCAACGTCAGATTTTATTAAAATTTTATTCATTTTTTGCTTAATTCTCAGTAATTTGTGACAGTTTTCTGTTTTTCTTTTGTTTTTGTTTTATTTTTTCTATTTGTTTCTTTCTGAACAAATACAAGTAATCGAGCACAAAAAGAATAAATTATTCTTATTCAATTTAAAATACAATGGCTATGTGCCCACGCAAAATGTTATCAAGATTTCATCCATATCACGGTTCAAATATAATTCTATTTGAAGAAAATACAGTTGCATTTCGTAAAGCAAGTTTTGCAGATGCATTAACATTTTCTGAAAAACCTTTATTACCTGGTGAAATATTTTTATTAGAAATTGAAAAAAATGAACGTGGTTGGTCTGGTCACATGCGTTTAGGTTTAACACAATTAGATCCACAAACTGTTGCTTCATCAAAAAATGGTTTTCCACAATTTGCATTACCTGATTTAGCTAATATGGGTACAAGTTGGGTATACCCAATAACAAAATTTGCAAATAATTCACCAGATCGGACACCATTATCATCAACATCATCATCATCAGCACAACAATCAACAAATACATCAGGTATAGCAACATCAACAACAACAAGTATAACAAATGAACCAAGCACATCTAGGGGTAATCAACAACAAAATACAAAGAAATCAAGTGGTAACTAATTTTTTTATTTTATTTTAATATTCTTTAAAATACCATTAGTTCTAAGAAATTTTCTGAAAGCTTATGATAAATTTAAGGAAGTTATTTTTTTACTTTTTGTCAACTAATCAATTTTTCTTTCTTTTTTCTCCCAATGTACAGTTAGCATTTTGGGTGATGGTATTACAATAAAAACATCACGTGGTATTATACCAAGAAGTTTATTAAAGCCGATATCACATTATGGTGAAGGTACTGATATCCATTCAACTGATAAAGGATCACGTATTGGTGTTATGTTTATACCAACACCAAATGAAAAAGATTTAGCTGAAATGCATTTTATAATAAATGGTGAAGATCAAGGTCCATGCACAACAGATATACCGTATAAACAGGGTGCATTACATGCTGTTGTTGATGTTTATGGAACAACAAAACAAGTTAAAATTGTTCAATTGTATGGAGGTAATGTAGATTTTTGTTTATTTTTAAAATCAAAATAAAGATATTTCGCGTAAATTATATAAAATTATAATTGGAAAAATTTTTGATTAAGGGGGTGTGAGCTATTGAAACGATACTTTTTCGTACTTGGTCCAAGATCTAGAACCATTTGGTCAAAAACCATTAATTCGATCAAAGTGGAATAAAGTACGTTAGAAAGAATGAGAAGTTATCTTTAAAATGCACTATTAACCGTTATTCTACAATGTCCTAAAACGGAGAAATAACGGTTTTTGTAAAATGTTAATTCTGCAACAAAATTTTTAAAGGTACTTTTCGTTCATAAAATGAAATTTGCGCTATTAGTGATATGTTGAAGAGGACATTTCAAATTTTCATTTTTAATTTCTTTGAAAATCAGCCAATTTGATCAAAATTCTGTATAATTTTTTGCGAGGTTCTTTATTTATTTAAGCGTTAATAATTTTTGTTAATAAATAATTTAATAATGATTTTTTTATTCTTTTTTTTCATACTTAAAACATAAAAATAGTTACAACATTACAAAATGCTTGTCGAGATGCGATACTTGCACGTATAAATCGTTCCGAAATTCATAAATTACCATTACCACAACGACTGAAAGATTTTCTTCTAAAATATTACGAGTAATTTAATTTAAAATTCTAACAGTTTATTGATAATGATAAAAAATAACATTTAATAAACAACAACACACACAAAATAAATAAATACATATATATATATATATATTTTAGATTTTGTTTTTTAGAAAGAAAAAAAATGCGGAGAAAATAAAGTGTTTTTTTTCTCGCATCTTAAAAATAAAAATAGCATTTTATAAAAAAAAAAAAATCTTAAAATATTTTATTAATAATAATTATCGATTTATATACATATACTGATTATTATATACATACATATATATAAATATATATATTTTTTTTATATTATTTTAATTATATATGCTTTTTTTAAAGATTGTAAATAATAGTTAAACATAAATTCAATAATAATTAATAAATTTCTCTCCAGAAAATGATAATCTGAAAGTTTCTTTTTTCAGTGAAAAAAAATTATTGGAATTTAAAAAAAAAAAATAAAGTAGAGACAACAACAACCACAAATCTAGGAAATAATAAGTTTTTTGTTATTTTTCAATTGTGGCTGCATTTCAGAATACAACATTGTTGAGCATCACCACGTTAATGGTGAATCTACATATCTTGGTTGCAGGTTATTCTTATTTATGTTTTATTCCGGTAATCTTTTGGTGGAAAAGTTGTACAACAATTTTGAATATTGAAATGCAGCCTGTTTAGCAGAGAATTGATATGCATACTAAAATCTAATGTTCAAAATCAGTTCTTAAAAAAAATTATCACAAATTTGTAAATTCTCCTTTTTAATTTCAAGTTTAAAAATTTAGTATATTTTCTATAGAATTTTTAAAATATGTTATTTATATTTTATAAAAAAAAAATTAGCTGGTAACTCGGCTTTGCTCGGGTATTTATTCCAATCTTTTATTAGACACGAAAGGAATGAATTCTATCTATAGTGTAAAATCGCACGTTCACACAACCATTATACTTTTATCCTATAAGTGATTTAACGTATCCACTTCCTATTTTAAGCAGCATTCTAGCAAAAAGCTCAGCAGAGTTGTGATTTTGGAATTTGATCCTTTTTCAATTAAATAGGATCCTTTTATATTTTAACTTTATACAAATTTTAAAACCTCTTACTCCTCTAGGGATAGAGGATAGATTTCCAAAAAAATACAAAGTAGGTGTTAAATTATTTATGGTCTAGAGCATTTCTATCAACTTTCAAGCCAATGGTATCATTTCGTACCGTTATGCTGGAGCATACATTCACTTTTATATAATACCTATATAGATTTAAAAAGAAAAACAAAAATGTCTAAAATTTTATATTTTTATTTTAAATAAATAAAGAAAAAAAAAACTATATAAAGTGTATAAATAAAAAAATAAAAAACAATTTAAAAAAATGTACAAAGTTTGTTTTACTTATTTTTTTAAAATTATTTTTAATATAAAAAAATTGATTTAATGGTAAAAATTAAAAGGCCAGTCATAAGGATTAAATTCATTTTTAAAGAATGAAAGGACAAAATCAAATCATACAGGTTCACAAGAAGAACTAAATTCAAGCTGTACAAAACAATATAATAAGACCAATATTAATTTATTAATTTGAAACATAAGCCCTATACAGAACAGACAAAAAGCAATTGACTCGTTTTAAAAGGAAAGTGCTAAGGACAATATATGGAGTGAGTTATATCAAATATGTATATATGAAGAAGATCCCAATCCAACCCAACTACATTTCTCCTTATCTTTCGCTAGTTTCCCAATTGCTTTGATCATTCCTAGTCTTACCATGTCAAAATCAAAATTTTTAATAAAAATAAACATTATAGGATTTATAGGTAAAATCATAAAAGTTGAGGTTTTTCCGCCCATGGTTTACATGGCGTAGTGATCTTGTGTACGTACATATAAAAAAGAAGAAACCTGTTACATATTGGACTGATTTTAGCGCTTGCGAGTACTTGCGAGTATTTCGTCAAGGAAATGGAAGTAAAGTTAAAAGTACTTAAGTACACACGAATGACGGTAGATGATATCACTCCCAGTCCCAACTCCCACGCACTTACAAGCAACAAGTAGTTGACTTAGCCCAATAGATCACACCAATTATATTTAATATTTATCTACCAAAGAAACACCTTGTGTTTCTCTTACTATGTTCTCCACCCAATTGCATGTACATTTGCTTCATTTTATAGCATCTGTCTGTATATATTATTTTAAAATAAAATTTAAACATATATGTATATATTATGTATATATTAAAAACACATACACAGTGTTTAATTATAATAAATACATGTATTATCTATGCACGCAACAAAACCTCCGAAAGAGAGAATATACAAGCCCTGGCTGGAGCCTTACCATGAGAATCGATTTCGTTCGTTTTTACGATAGTGAAATTACGAACGAAAACGAAAATTCTACTATGAAGTATGAGAAACGATAGTGGTTTCAATTTCGCAGTTCATTGAATTTATATATGTAAAATGAAAAGAAAACATCAGTAATATTTTGCAAGAAAGTAAAAAAAAAATTATAACACATACATATTATATGCAAACATTTAAATTTTAATTAAATTGTTTTTTGGTTCTTTATTATAACTATGAAAAAATTACTTAAATAATAAAAATTACGAAAATTGCGTTTGTTTTTCGTTGTGGTTTCTTATAGTAACTAGTAAGGTGTTCGTTCGTTAATTTTAACGACTTCGTAAATAACTTCAGGGCTTGTATAGAATTCTCTCTCGGAGGTTTTGGAAATTGGATGATCTAATAATCAAGTATGTATAAAAATACACTTATCTATATGTACTTGTTTTGAAGTAAATTAAAATTGAAATTAAATTAAATATTACCTCACACCACCTCATACTTACAAAGAAAATATGTATATATGGATTGGATACATATTACATACAGTAAAGATACATTATGTAAAAAAAGGTGATGTTTTCTTTTTACTCTTTTTTGATTTTAATTCAACTTTTGATCAATGTTGCCACTCGGATAAAGTATTTTGTATCAAAATTCAAATTAAAAATGTATCAAATTTTTCCGTTTTAGTTTTTAAATGTACATGGACATTATCATCATCATTTAAACTACTTCCTACAAGGATTAGGTGGTGTTTTTGAAGTGACTTTTTTTATATACATATAAGAATTATGAAAGGAAGAATGAAAAATGTAAAATCACAAATGTCAATAATGTCATTTATATCATAATTAACAAAGTTTGAAATTGAAAATAAAATAAATTGCAGTTTAATCTGTAGAGATAGAAATGTATGTATCATTTTTTAATTATGTGTATCAATTGTATCAGTAAGGAATTTAAGACCAAAATGTATCAAAAATGATACAAATGTATCAAAGTGGCAACTGGCACTGGCAACATTGCTTGTGGTGACTGGTGACTGTTTTTAGCAACAACAAAAAAACATTGTTGTTTTGACTTTTGATTATAGGAATGGATTTAGGATTTCGCTTTTAGTGACGCTTCGTACTCCGTAGTCCGTATGATCAGTACATAATTGAAAAGATCACTTATCAGTCAACTCAGTACTGTCATTTCATTGTCGCATTCTTGTTAATCAAATCAGTTTAATAAATTTATATTTTCTTTTTTTTTTTCTTAAATAAGTAGGTATACTTTTTAAAATAAAATTTTCTGCATCTTTGGATAAAAACATTTCATCGTTATTTTTTTTAAAGAGTAAGTTCTTATTTTGTGTCATTAATTTTAGCTTTAATTTTTTTTTCTTCTTCTTTTCTTAGAATATTTTTAAATATTTAATTGGTGATAATTTTGTGTTTTTCAAAGTATCATAATTAATAAAAAAAAATTCTCAACTAATAATGTACCTATGTAAATAAAAATGTTGTTGTCATAAACCAGTTAAATTCAATTTATTTAAAAAAAATAAATTAATTAAATTTTAATAACTTGTTTCTACAGAAAGTAATATCTTTTTTACGTATGTGTAAAAACACCATTATTCATTAAATATTTTTATGGGACAAATTTTTGTTTTAAAATTCTTTTTTTTTTTTGTGTAATTTTTAAAACGAAATACATACAACTATTTTTGTTTTTGTCTTTCAATGAGAAAAAATTTCAATAAAATTGTAATTTTTTTCATTTATTTCGTTACTGGTAATGTAATTTAAAAGTTACATTTAAATATTAAAAAATAATAATAAGGTGTTGTTGGCGGACAAATAAACATAAATCAAAAACTGAAAGAAAAAATAATGTAAAATGTAAATAAATAATAGCCGTGTATTATTAGAACTGAGAAAGTGATATTTCTGATATTTTTCATTTCCTCAGTCCTCACTGATGAGTGAGGAAGCATGTTTTTTTGGCACTCATTTTTTCTATTTAACAATAGAGGTCGCTACGAAAAATATCACTTCCTCAGTGTGGAAGTAATCAACAGTTTTCTTTGTTCACTTCCTCAGCTTCCTCAGTTTACCAGATCTTTTTGATTGAAAAGTAACATTTTGGGGTTATTACGTGATTTGTAATTCGTATTTTATATTTATTCTTCAATTGTTTTGTAATTTTCTCAGTGAAATTTGTTCAAGCATGTAATTAATTTTTTTTTGGGCATTTAGTGTGGCTATTCTCAAGAAGAAATTAATTGATCTGAGAAAAAACTGAAGTGATCACATATCACTTTCTCAGTTCCAATAAAACACAGCTAATATCAACTGTGTACACTTCTTGAAAACGTCCGAGAGAGAATTCTATATTTATATATACAATATACATCCATATGCATTTGTAATGACTGACTCAGGGCTTGTATATTCTTTCTCTTTCTCTCGGTGGTTTTGGCTTATTTGATAATGCACACGAAAACTAAATAGGCTTATGTGTTTACGCTGTAATATATACATATACATATGTATAACAAATTACATATCCAAATATAAAAAATTCTCACGTGAAATTTTATTAAAATAACATAACGTTTTTCGACACTGTTATATAATTTTAATTTAAATTTCATTTTTTTTTTTACGTTGATTGAAATAAATGAAGTAAGAAAAAAATTCAATCAATTTAAGCTAAACAGTTTGATGTTTTTGACTACCCTGTGCAAACAATATTACACATTGTTATTATTAATCATTATATTCCATTACTTACTCATTCTTCGTATTAAAATAAAAATTTATTATTATTGTTACGTTGACGTATCTTTTTTATTTTAATTTTTTTTTTTTGTTTTGTTTTTCTTTTCTTAACAGTTTAAGCCAGCTTTTGATTAGTTATTACAAGTAAAAAAAAAAAAAAAATTTAAAAAAAAAAAATGTCTAAAAAACCAATTTTATATTATGCTACATTGAGTCCACCATCAAGAGCAGTTTTATTAACAGCCAAGGAAATTGGCTTGGAACTTGAACTTCAGTATGTACATACATATATATATATATATATAATTTATGTGTATTTTAGATTTTTTACAATCATTTTTAAAATTAAAAAAAAAAAAAAAAATGTTTATGGGGGTACATATAGTGTTCCATTTTTACAACTAAAAAATTTAAAATTAAATTTAAAAAAAAAAAAAATTTTGATGTACATATGTATATTTCAACATATGGATTTATATATTTATCTTAAAATTTATCATTTTTAAAAAGTCTGTTATCTTTTTTTTCTTATGTTCTACTTTTTTATTTAAAAAAACAAAAAAAAAAAAAAACGTGTGTTATAAAATGAAATTTTTGAAGCGATTTTAATTTACATAGATATTTTTTTTTTTTTGTTTAGACCGGTGAAAAATAAAACCGGAAATTTTATGCACTCAAGATGACAAGGGGATATTTATAATACAACAAAAAACAAATAACAACAATAAAATTTATAGAGGTCATCTCGATAACGATAAATACATATGTGAATTAAATTGATGTTTATAAAAACTTTTAAATGGTTATCATTTGATAACCTGTTTCTTGTTTATTTTTTTCACAATCTAAATTTTATACATTACTTACATCGCTCGTATAATCACAACAAAGAAAAAAAAAAAAAACGTTTTGTAATAAGGGGGATCCATTTGAATATGTATTTCATATTCTTCGTGTTTTTCTTGGAAATTTGCAATATGAATTTTTTAAATAAAACTTAATGAAAATGTTCTTCTTAGAAAAAACAAAACAATGAGGAGAAAAAATCAATTTTTCTATTGAAACCGTGTTCGTAACATGGATTTTCTGGCACTGCTGCTTCATACGGCCAACAGCTAATTCTAAGAGTTTTGATTAAATATTTTTAAGAATTCAAAGACAGAAATTTTAAGTTGAGTGCAACCAATGCAACGTAAGTACTTCTTTATAAATTGAAATTAGAAGAAAAAAAAATACTCAAATGGTGTTCTATCTAAAAACTTACACGTTATTTAACGGACCACTTTTCTTCCAATCGCGCTCTAGTTCAATTTGAATAACGGGAACAATCACAGAATTCAAATTTCCTAGATAGTTCTCATGGAACACTAAATCCCTTCTTTCTTTTTTTTTTTTTTTTATTTTTAAAACGTTTTTACTGATATTTTAATTATTATTATTATTATTTTTTGCAGTCCAATAAATCTTCTTAAAGGTGAACATTTAACACCAGAATTTTTAAAAATAAATCCACAGCATACAATACCAACATTAGATGATAACGGTATTATTGTATATGATAGTCATGCAATATGTGAATATTTGGTTGATAAATATGCTAAAAATGATTCATTATATCCAAAAGATTTAGTTAAACGTGCACAAATAAGTGCTAGATTACA
Organism: Bombylius discolor; assembly: GCA_939192795.1. Classification (NCBI taxonomy): domain Eukaryota; kingdom Metazoa; phylum Arthropoda; class Insecta; order Diptera; family Bombyliidae; genus Bombylius; species Bombylius discolor. The sequence continues at coordinate 30,833,220 of OW584243.1, read as the reverse complement.
TTTTGATTCTGGACATTTATTTGCACGTTTACGTTTTTTATATGAACCAATATTATATTATGGTTCAACAGATTGTTCAATTGATAAAATTGCATATATACAAAAATGTTATGATATTATGGAAGCATTTTTAAAAGATTCAAAATATTTATGTGGTGATCAATTAACAATTGCTGATTTTTGTTGCATTGCAACAATAACATCTGTTGATGAAGTTGCACCAATTGATTCAACAAAATATCCAAAGTTATTAGAATGGATAAAAAATTTATCAACTTTACCATATTTCAAAGAATTAAATCAGGATGGTGCTGATGAATTGAAAAAAATCTTTAAAACAATTTTAACTGAAAATCGTTCAAAAACGCAAAATTAAATTTATTTGTTTGTTTTTCATTGTTTTTTTTTTTTTTGTCAATTTTTTTTTTATTCTAAAAAAATAGCTATTAAATATTGTGAATATGGATAATCAACCTATAAGAAAAAATTAAGTAGTCTTTTATTTTCCCTTTCGTTAATTGTAAAATGGTAAATTTTGTAAAAGTATAAATTGAAACATGTAATTACATATTTTTACTGTTATATTAGAATATATTCATAATTTTTCTTTTTCTGTATTTTTATTATGATTTATAATAGATATTAATCGTAGTGATTAAACGTTGTTTCAATTACAATTTTATTAATTATTTTAAAAAGATACAAATAAATATTTATCCACATATATTTTATCATATTGCACATATTATGGGTATGTGCGAATACTATACTTAAATAATATCTAAATTTCTATAATACTAAATTGTTTCCAGTAAATTTCTAATTTCAAAATTTAGTATGTTTGTGCTGTGCGAATTTGTAATCCATCCTAAATTTATATTTGACAGCGGTGATATATTGTTTAAAAATTTTTAGTTTATTTTTTGAAAAACAATTAAACTTAATTATTATTAAAAACAATTATTATAGACATTATTAACAACGAAATTGCGGTTATAATATTTTCAAGATTAATTTTTTTTATATAATACCTGCGCAATAAAAAGAAAAAAAGAATTAAAAAAAATTAATTTAGAAATCTCGAAAAAATACTAAATCGAAGTTCGAACTGCACTATCGATATTCAAATAAATTTAGTTTATGTACAATTTAAGTAGTATTCGCACACATTCTATGTTATACTTTTTTGTTTGTTATTTGCACGTAATATCAAAATAAATAAATATTTGACTTTTCTATCATAAAAAACAATTGTATTTTATTTAAAATATTCAACAAAATAACGATTGTACATAGGTACAATATTTCATATTACCAATGACAATCTAGTTCTATAGTAAGTACTCTGTGATATTACATAATACAACTACAACTCCTGGAACCATCGATATATAAAGGCTCTGAATTGCTGTTTTATATGTTTAGTTAGAAGTGTGCTACATTTTCGTTTTCCTGTCAAATTAGTAGTGCTGACGCTGAGGGTCAATTCTCGAAATTACTCGTAACTTTACGTATACGTATCCTTATGAGTACTTTTTTTCGAATGGTTTATATCAGAGCTAAAAATAATACATATAATAATAAAAATAATAAGGTAATTTTTTTTTTAATTGATCATTATTGTGTATATTCAAGTTTTTCATACTGTATAGTATAAATACTGTTAGCTATTTTTTAAATATTATATTCATATTATAATTTTATTTATGTTTTAAATATATTTTTAATATTGAAATGATAATAAGTAAATTAAAGCAAGAAAATGTGTATGTTATACTTAGGTTACGAATACATTTGTCGTTCAAGAATATATTGATATACATAATTTCTTTCAAAATTAGACAATAAAACTTTTTAGGGCTAGTAAACTCAAACAAATAAAATATGCGTCGCAAATGGGAATTTTATTAAATTTTATGGAGGATAATGGAATTCTAGCGTCCAACAAAATTTAAAACAATGTAAATGGAAAAAAGAAAAAAATAAATTATGGGAAAAACTGAAAGACTCCCTCAATGCAAATGGACCACCAACAAAAAGTTTATCAGAGAAATTGATGAAAATAGCATGCAAATATTTATTAAAACAGTGTATTCTAAAATAAACTTGCAAATCTTCCAATCTAAACATATTAAATAAATTAACGAACTAAATCATTCAAATTCAAAATTATTCTTTTATTATAAAATAGATGGAGCTGCTGACTGTTAAAGTTACAATTTCATTTTTTTTTTTAGTATGGCAACAAAAGCAACTGCCAAAAAAATGATATTTTTAAAAGTATAATTTTGCAATATTTTCCCATTGTTTTGTGAAATTATAAATAAAAGTCATCTTTAAATTAAATAAGTTAATAATTTTATTATAATTTTGTACATAAAAAGAATAAGAAATAAGTGAAATACACGTTCGAAGTTCGTAACTTTAAAGTTCTTTTTCTCCGAAACTATTGAAGATAGCACTAAAAGGACTCCAGATTCATCATCAGGCCATCAATATTTACTAGTCAACTTAATTTGATGACGTTTGAACAAGTGTCCTGTGCCGCACAGGACCAAAATTTGCAGTGCAGCAGTGAGCAAATGCTGAATAAAATATGACGTTGACGTTGCTTTCATCTGACAACTGACAGTGACATTTTACTGCATGCACCACTTTTTTTTTTTTTTTTTTTTTTTTCATAGAACAGAACATAATCTTCAAATAGAGTGTTTTGATTTTGAGAATTTTTTTTTTAAATTTGTTAAAAATTTTAAATTAGAAAATTAATAAAAAATGTGGTATGAGATTATACCTTCAGCGGCTATAATTGCTGTAGCATTGTCAATACCTTCATTCGGATTATATGGTTTGCATAAAGTAACACTAGGAAATGTAAGTATATTTTTTTGAATTTTTTTTTTTTTTTTTTGATTTTAAATTATATAATAATGTTATTGATAATGAAAACAATCATCCAAATACTGAAAAATTCATTATAAATTAATTGAACTGTGTGTATGGGTGTATGATAATTAAATTTTGGGTAATTTTCTTAAAAATTTCTAATATTTTTCATTAATTATTGTAGGCCTATCGAAGGAATATGGATGAAAGATTTGACCGTGTTATGTATCAAAGAGATCGCCGAATAACTGATAATCCATACAATATGAATGTAAGTTTTGAATAAAAATCGCGAAAAAATCAAAAATTGTAATAATATTGAATTTATTTTTCATTTTTAGGGTCTTGAAGCTATTACAAGTGAAGATGTTAAAAAACAAAAAAAGTAAACTAAAAGAGAATAAAAACATTATAATAACGTATAAAAATATAAATAATTGTAATTTTAATGTATAGAAAAAGGCAATACCTAATAAATAATTGTTGAATTCTAATATTAAATTCGTTTCATGGATAATACCTGTATTTTAAAGTTATAAAAGTTGTATTTAAATGATTCTTTACTCATTGAACTAAATTGTAGACTTAATTAAATTTATATAACACATTGCAGACCAGACATTTAATTACTAATATCGTTATTTGCTTTGTCACTATCCATATTAAGACGGTTTGAAAAATTTGTTCGTGTTAAAAATTTACTTCGTTTATTGTAGAACTTCAAGGACAATTAGTATTTTAGAAAAAAAAAAAAGAAAAAAGAAATATGTCGGGCTAATTTCGTTTGGACGTCTACTAGATTGGACAAGTGCAGATTCTGCACGAGGGCAAAGAGACCTCAAAAGTCAAAACACATTCTATATGAATGCGAGGCATTGGCCTCTAAAAAAATGCGCAACATGCATCAAATTTTCCTCAAGCTTAAAGAAATTTGGTGTGCACTTTCTAATAGAATCTTAAGATTTATCAAAAGTCTAATCTAGTATTCCAGATGTGACTAAATTATAAGCTTTTACTTGTACACCTTGAGTAATCCTTTAGAAATCTGGCATTTTTTACCAAATTGAGATTGTGTGAAGTAGAATCGAGAGCGAAAATGTCTTTAAAATATTCGCATCACATTTCTATTGTTATCGGGAAAAAAAAAAATTAGATATCTTTCGAATTTTAAAAATATTGCAAAAAATACAATTTTCTTTGTACGAGTATAAAAATTATGAATATGTTGGAACCTAGCGTCATTGTTCTGTAAAAATTCACTCTATGAGGTGAGAAAATGAGTTAAATACACCAAAAGAGTACTAAAACTTTAAATTTATTCCTGTGAAAAGCCAGTTGATCGAAATGATTTGTTGTTACTTTGAAAAAAAATTTTTTTGTTTCAAATTAAAATACAGTATTGATTTGTAATCTGAAGCTGAAACTCTAAAGTTCATAATCTCAAATACTTTTTCAACTCCCTGTTGAATTAATGAGTATTTCACAGAAAGATTCAGATTTTATACTTTTTGATCGAAGCTCCAAATTTAATTTGGACTTGTAATTGTGATTGGATTAACAAACCACAGTACAAGTCAAAGGACATCAACGGGAAATTCTTGTAAATAAAAAAAACAATTTTATAGCAATTTTTCATTTTTATTTAATATATATATATATATATGTATATTTTCTATTTTTAACATCAATTTGCATTCATCATTTTTATATATGTAGTATATATATGGTTTTTTTTTTTGTTTGTTTGTTTTTAATAAATTAATATATACTTGATTTCTCTTTAAATATTTCTATAAATAATAAACATGTATATAATGTATATATATAATTTCTTTTTTTTGTTTTTTTCTCCTCTTTTGTTTTTTCAGCTCATTAATACCATCTAAAAATGTTTTTCTTGATTTCACAAGAATCACTGATTTTTTTTTAAATATTTTTCTAAATAATATGTATATATTAATCTAATATACATATAAATGTAATGTATATAATATATTATTCTTTTTCATTATTTTCTTTATTAATATAATTTTCTATTTATTTTCCTTTTGAATATATTTTTTTATTTAATATAGGATTACTATGTATATTATATGTAATACATATATGTATGTATATTTAATTTTTTTTTTTTTTATTTTAATGTGTGTTTTATGTGTAATTATGGAATTTAATGATTTTTATTTTTTCTTCCTTATTTTGTTATTACAATAATATATAGTTACATATTTTTTTTATCACTTATTTTTTTTTATTTTTTTAAATTATTTTTATTTATTTATTTATTATATATTTTGTGCATAGTACAATAATGTAGATAAAATATTTAGACAAATAATATCTATATAGTCATACATATTTATGTATGGATATTTTGCTGATATATGTAGGTATATATAATAATTTATTTATAAAATATTTTATATATATTTTTTATGTATGTAGTTGTAAAATGAGATAACATTTAAGTGTTGACTGTAGTTTTTTGTTTTTTTTTTTTTTTTTCTATTTATTTTTCCAAATCATTCTTATTGAGGTACACATGATATTCACTTTGCCTATTTTCATTATTAAGTATATATTTATATTTTATTTAAAATTATGTTTCTCTTAAAACACTTTAAATAGAAAAAAAAAAAAAAATTAAGGTTTTTTCATTCATATTTTGTTTTAAATATTCCATAATGATAATAGATTTTTTTTTTTTCTTACACGTCATAAAATAAAATGAAAAATATAAAATAGATTTTTTTCTCATTTTAGTATTTTATTTATTTATTTTTTTTTTAAATAAAATATCTATGCAGATACAAACGTTTTTTTTTTCTCTTCTTTTTTTTTTAAATAAAAATTTTTTCTATTACTTTACTGTTTTTTTTTTATTTAATTTTTTTTAAAATTTATTTTATTTTTAATTTGTGCAAATTTTAATAAGTGCATTATTAACAGCGGCACTTATTTTTAATTTTAAAAATTATTTCTACATTATTTCTTAATTTTTGTTTTTTTTTTTTTTTTTTTGTTAAATATGTATATAATTTTATAATTTCATATGTGTCATTTATAATTTTATTTTACATGTGTACAAAATTTAAAAATTGAATTTATTTTTTTTTGTATAAGTAAACGTGATTTTTATCCGTATAAAAAAAAAGAATAATATATAGAAAAAATAATTTATGTTAATTGAAGAAATTGAAATTTTTTAAAAAGAAAATTTAAAAATGTTTCAGGATTATCTAATTAGATTTTTTTTTTTTTAAATTTTATTTTTATGTATAATTTGTTTTCTGAAAATTTTAATCACAGCCTTTTCTAATTTTGTTTTCAAGTATCTTATATTTTTTTAAAAAAAAATAATAATTGAAAATTTATATAAGAAAAAACAGTGAATTTTTTTTTTTTTTTTAAATTTAAATTTTAATGTTAAAAGTTGTGAAAAAAAATAAAAATTTAAATTTTAAATTTTGTACACATGTAACTTCGATATGTCAAAAATACGATAGTTTTTTTTTTTTTTTAAATGTGATTTTATTATGAAAATGTGAAAAAAGTTTTTTTTTTTTTTTTTTTTTGTAATTAAATTTCAAAATTATTTTTTATTTGATGTGTGCAGGAAAAAAAAAAACAACTAAATAGGTAGTTTTTAGAGATTGAAACCGTAACCGAGAACGGAAAAAAAAAATTGTTTTTTATAAATGTTATATGATTTCGATTGACAAAAAAAACAAAAAAAAACCCAAAATTGTAATAAAAAAATAAAAATTAGTACATGTTTGTTAATATGTATTCTAAAAATTTTGTAGAAACAAAACAAAAGGATTATATACTTGTATGTTTTTGTTCTATATGTATATATGTAATATTACTGTGTGCAAAGTGTGCATGTGCAAACCGTATACATTTTTTTAAATAATTTTTTAATTTCGATTTTTCCAAATTGTATGAATAATATATATCCTTTTCATGTAACCTAAGAAAAATTTTATTTATTTATTTTTGTTTTTTTTTTTTGTTGTTGTTGTTGTTGTATTTTTATATCTATTAATTTATATGTACAGTTTTTGTTTAGTTTATTTTTGTTTTCTTATAAATATATAATTGTGATATAATTTTATTGTCATACTTGTATTGTGGACAAATTTAAAAGCTAACACAGAATTTATTGTATATTTTTATTTAAATAGGATTTACATATATGTATGATAATTTAAATTTTGTATTATTGTCACATCTTTTTTTTTTTTTATTCAATTATGTGTGATTTTTTTTTTTTTTTTTTTTTTTCAAATTTAATTTATTGTCTGTGTTCAAAAACAAAAAGTGTTTAATCTTAAATAAATTATTTATGATTTTATGCTTTTTTTTTTTTATTATAGATATAAAATCTATTATTTATTTTTTTAAATGTTTATTTATTTTTGTTTTTATCATTTATCATATTTAAATTTGATTGATTTCTTTTTTTTTTTTTTTGTCAAATAAATTTATTTATGTATATTTCAGCAAATATTTATGTATGATGTTTGTTGATATATAAAATCTTTGTTGAATTTTTCTTTTCATTTTGAAATTTAATTTTTTATAAATACACAATATTACGATTTACTATTGTATATCAAAAATTATTTACTTATTAATTAATTAATTATTGATTTATGTTGACAATTAAAAAAAAAAAAAAAAAAAAATTGGTTTTCACCATGACCTTTCTTTCTCCCTAAAGATCTTTCTGGTTTATCTGATTTATCTGATTTTTTTGTTAGTTAATATGATAATTTTCAACAGTAAAGTAGCAGAATGAAGGGAATCAAAAAAAAAAAAAAAAAAAAAAGTAACTTTAATGAAAATCATTCGTTAAGGATAATTTAATGTGAGATTAATTAAAATCGAAAATTAAGTAAATTCAGTACCTACATTTTTTTTTTTAAAAATATTTTTTGTACACGTTCGTTTCCTTTTTTTTTTTTTTTTTTTCGCTAATTGTATAACAAAAATCCTCTTTATTTGTTCTGAATGATAGTTTTTTTTTTTTTTTTTTTTTTTTTAAATATTAGAATTGACAAAAATGAAAAGAGTATTTATATTTTAATTTTCTTTCAAAAATAATTGAAATATTTTCCTTTTCAATGAAGATTTGTTTTCTTATAATTTAGCAAATATGTTTCTCTTTTTTTTTTCATATAATTTTCCAAATATATTTTCATTTTTTTTTTTTTACACAAAATGTTTTATTTCTTCAATAAAATAAGTGTTTTTTATTTGTTTTTTTTTTTTTCGCATACAGTATTTTTTTTTTTTTTTTTACGAGAAAATTTTAAAGATACACATAACGATAAACAAAGAAGATAGATTTCAATGTGCGTTTCAATTACAAGATAATTTATTATTATTATTATTATTATTATTTTTTTTTAGCATGTTTCTTTTTAAATTCTTCGCTTATTTATTTTTTTTTTATCATTTTTTTTTTTGTCTTTGTAAGAAAATTTACTAGTAGAAAATACAATAGCTTTTAATTTGAAAAAATAATTTTTTTTTTTTTTTTTTAAATTGCAAAAAAAAAATTTGAAATTGAATTTAGAATAAAAAAATAATTTTTTAAGTTACACACATTCATAAAAATTTTCGCACTTTTCTGAAGAAACATTTTTTAAAAAAAATTTTTTTTTTTTTTTTTTTATTTCAATCTTTTGATTATTTCATTTTTTATGAAAAAATGTTTTTTTTAGGCCATATGTGAAACTTCTAAAAAATTTTAAAGCTGAAACCCACGCACTTTATTTTATTTATTTATTTATTTTTTTTTTTCCACGGGAAGCTTATACAATAATTTTTTTTTTTACATGATAAATACTTTTTTCCTATATATGTATAATATATATGTGTGTATGTATGTAGCTAGTAGCTATATATATTGTATATGTTTTCTTTTATTATACATGTATATAATAGACTGACTTTATATTAATTATATATATGTAATTTATATACATATATAAATATAATGTGTATGTGTACTAAATTTTCTCCTAAAAGTTTTTGCTTTTATTGTTTTTTTTGTTTTTTTTTTGTTATATTTTTCCTTAATAAATTAATCTAATTTTATTTTCTATATTATAAATGTACATACAATCATTAAATATTTTCTTATAATATAATTTTTCATTAGTTAGTCTAGTCTTTTACAAATTTTTTATATAAATTTTTTTTTTTTTTTTTTTTTTTTTGTTAATTAAAACATTTACTACATCAACATACATTTTTATCTATTCTCTGATTTTATTTTTTTTTAATTTTTAATTTTTTAAATTTTTTTCTAATATACCATACATATAATATACATACATATGTGTATGTATTTTGATAAATTTTTTTATTGTCATAAGTATTATCTATTTTTCAACACAAAAAAAAAATATATTTGTTTTTTTCATGTATCTTTTACCTTTAAACAAGATAAATTACTAAATTTTGTATTTTTTATTTTATTTTACTTGTGTTTTTTTTTTGTTTTTTGTTCTCTTTATCAAATTTTTCTTATTAAAATTATTTTACAAACAACAAGAACACACAATATTTGATTCAATTTATAATGTATCAATATAGTATCTAATAGATAATTTGTATACAAATATATATACTGTTAAGAAAATATAATAGATAAAAAAAAAATTAAAAAAATAAATAATGCTTTATTATTTTTTCATTTTTCTTGGTTTTTTTTTTTTTTTCTTTTAAATTTTCTTTTGAATTTTTCCTATAATTTTCGTTTATTATTTTACAAAATATATGACGTATAATAGATTTTATATAATTAGAAAAGAAAAAAAAATATTTTTATTTTATTCAATAAATAAAAAAAAATAAAAATGAAAAGAAAAACAAAAAGCATATTTTTTTTTCTTCTATCACAATTTAAAAAATATTTTTGATATTAGATATCACCATTTTTTTTTTCTCTTGTTTTGTAAAATAATTGATAAAAGGGCAATGGTTTTTGTTCTTATTTCGTAAGCAATGATTGGCAGACCTAATTTACAATGGTTAAATGAAAATAAAAAATTTCACTGATAATAAAAAATTATTTGAAATTTAGAATTTGTTGTTTTTGTAATATTTTTTTTTTCGTTCAAATTTTAATTTGAACACAAAACAATTTCTGGTTATGCAAAATTATATTTTTTGATTAAGATTTTAAATTGAAATGCCAAGACTGTCATACCATGCTATTGTATGATAAGAAACTCATCTTTTTCCTTTAATCTTTTACTGTCCATTAACACTAATATTAATTTTATTTTTATTTCACAAATTTTTTTAAAAATTTTCTTTTATGAAATTATTTTTTTTTTGGTTATTTCAAATTTTTTTAATTTAATTAATTTTATTTCAAAATTTATCTTTTGGGAATACAGGCAAGTTAAATGTATTATTAATTTTTTGATGAAAATTTATGTTTTTTTTTTTTTATTGTTTTAGGAAAATTTCAATTTTTTCAAATCTTTTATTGCAAGAACACAAACTGATAAACATAGATTAAGTATTTTATTTCAAAAATGAGTAAATTTTTATTTCGTAGTTGATGGATTTCATGGTTTTGTTTCATTCCAAAAATTTGTCAAAACTCCATTCTAGTGGGCTGAGCCCATACAGATTTTAATTCAACTTTACGTGAACTATATGATATTGCCTTGGACCTTTATTTCGATGCCCCTATTAAGAGGGTTCTTTTGAATGGTAATATTTATGGTTGATTATAGTTTTTTTTTTAATTATAAAAAAATTTTTGAAATTTAAAAGATGAACAATTCAAATAAATCCCTATCGTGTTGTTAGTATCTGTATGACCTATGTGCTTTATCTATACCCAAAGTTATATTTTCTAAACTTTCATAAAGAACAAAAAAAAATTCATGTAATAAAACATAAAACATTTAAAAAAAAAATCACACCACTGCATTAATGTGTCAAAAAAAAAAAAAAAAAAAGAATTTGTACAATTTATTTTTCTTCTTATTTTTTTTTTCTGAGTCCTTTTGTTTTTTCAAAGTAATTTGTAAATTAACATTTGTTAATATAATTTTTTTTTTCTTCAAATAGTTTTTTTTTTTTTGTAGTACCAAAAAATTAATTTTACAGTTTTTATTTAACTTTTTACTTTAAAAAAAAAATTTTTTTTTTTTTTTATTCAAAATTCATTTTATTTTTTATTTTTATCCCTTAAATATTGCATAAAATGTGAAAGTATCTAAATATAAGAGTAAAAATATTTTGATTGTTCTTTATTTTTTATTAAGTTTTTTTTTTTTTTTTTTCTCTTGTATGATTTTCAACTTTAAAAAAAAAAAAAAAAAAACAGATTTTTAAGTTTATATATATGTATATAAAAAAAATTAAATAATAAACGTGAATTATATAAAAAAAAAAAAGATGTGTGGTTTGTTGTGATATATTTGTGCAAATTTGACTTAAAAAAATACAAATACATTTGTATTTATTTATGTTTTAATATTAATTAATTTTTTTTTTATTTTTTTATTTTTATCCCAATTTAAATTTAATATTCAAATTCATATCGTTCATCTACTATAAAAATTCCATGTTTATGTTTTTTTTGTTTTATTACTTAATTGTTTTAATTAAAATTTTTTATTTTTTTTTTAAACATCATGTATATAATTTTTTCTTATGAACACCCTAAGTTATGATTTTGTATTTTATTTTTGTTTTAAAAAATACATTTTGTATAGATTTTTTTTTTTTTTTGTTTTTATTTATATTATTTTTTAAAAATTTTTCGTTTTTAATATAAAGGGATATGATTTTTTCGATTGACATCATTTACTTTAAATCTCTCTTTTTTTTTGTTCTAAATCATCTAAAAAAAAAAAAAACGAATTAATATAATATAGTTTCTCTCTTTGTGTTTTTTTTTTTTTTAAATTTTCTTTTTGAATTCTGTATAACAGTTATAATATTTTTTAAAATAAATTCTTTATTATGTATTTTAATTATGTTTTTTTTTTTCTTTTCTTTTCTTTTTTTGAATTGACATTAAATTTATTTTCTATAAATATATGATTTTTTTTTTTTTTTGTTTCTAAAATTTATTTTTTATTGTCATCGTTTTCCTTGGGGTAAAATTTATGATTATTATAATTTTTTCATTAAAAGTTATTGTCATATGTTACTACTTATATATCTATATATGTATATTTATGTACTTATTTAGGTATACATATATTATTATGTATTTTTATTTTTAGATTATATAATATTCATTATATTTAATTTTTTTTCTATGTAATTTATATAAAAATTTATTATTTAATTGCTAGTATCCAAAATTATTGTCATAGTTTGGATTTGAATAACGATTTATCTCTTCAGTTATCCATGGTATATATTTAGGAACATTTGCATAAACACCTGGCAATTTTGGATGTGCACACATAATACCCCATGATACAATACCACCTACAAACCATCTATCACGTTCATCTGGGAATGGACATAAAAGTGGTCCACCAGAATCACCCTGTATCAAAAGAAAAATATTTCGATGTTGTTTTTATGAAATTTTTTCCATAAATAGATTTGAATTATTATGAAAATTTTGTTATAGAAATGGAGTGTAATGTAGAAAGATGAAAGGATTAAAAGGATACGATTAAATTATATTAAATTGAATTGTGTTATGAGTTAAATTAAATTATGCTCCTTTACTCCATATAATTATTATTTCTCATCTACAATTACACTATAACTCTAAACTTTAAAAAAAAAAAAAACATTTTTAATTACTTATGATAAAACTTACTTGACATGCATCTCTTCCACCATCTTCATATCCTGCACAAATCATACCTTCAGTAACATTTGGTGTATCAAGCCATTCATTACATAAATCACGATTTAAGACCGGAACTTGAACTTCATTTACGGATGGCTCATAAGAGGCACTTGCAGCTGTTGGATTAACTTAAAATGAAAAAATATTAAAAAATTTAATTGGTAAAAGTGTATATTTTAGAGTTGGAGGTTTTTTGATAAAAAGTAAACAGTGAAAGTATTTAAAAGTCCTAGATTTGTAATTTAACATAGATATTTTTTTTTTGTCCTTGAAACGATTAGTCTTAGATTATACATAGTCTATTTCGAAATATCTTACAGCACTCCTAATCTTAAAAAATTTGAAAAAAAGTTTAAATATACTTACGATTTTTGTCTTCCCGTTTACCCCAACCAATAACAGTACACATTGTTCCAGGTTTTATTTCATCCAATCCTGGTGGTGGTAAACAAACGGGTAATAAATGTTCGTGAAATGCAACTCGTGTTGCAAGCTACATGAAAAAAAAAAAAAATATAAAAATAAACAACATTTTCATTATTTACTGGAACTGAAAAAAAAAAAAAAATAATAATCAAAATTTACTTGAAATAACGCAATATCATTATCGTGTGCAATATCTGAATTATATTGAGGATGTGGTATTACATTAAGAACTTTGACTTTTTGTCCATAATATGTGTGTGAATGTCGTCTAGTAACACCCAATTGAATTGTCCAATCATTAATATTTCTCAATGTATGACTTTAAAAATTGAAAAAAAAAAAAAAAAAAAATATTAAATAATTTTGAGAAAATAATAAAATTATCAAAAACTTTTTTAATCACGCGTGTTACATACTTCCCAATGCAATGTGATGCTGTTAATACCCATTGATCAGCAATTAAAACACCAGCGCAATAAAAAATTTCTTCTGGGCCACCAAGAATTGCTGCTAAAAAAGGCCAATCACCAGGATTTGATTTTTGACCACCAACAATTCTTCTTGATGTACGATATTTTTTATTACGCATTTTTCCGCATTCTTGTATTTAGAAAAAAGAAAAAAATAAAGAAAAAATTGAAATTAAAAAAACAAGAATGAAAAAAAAAAAAATTTTTTTTACCATAATTTGCACATGTTAATTCAACAACAGGATAATGGCCATTAATTGAACAACTTGAAAATTCTTTCATTAAATTTTTATGCTTTTTCTGATACATTTTCCATACTAATGGTGAATTATTAAATGTTGATATCATTGTCATATTTGAACCACGCATTGTTAAACGACTTGAATTAACCGAACTATAACCAAGCATTGAGCATACTAAAGTTGGTGATGATGCTGAATCCCAATGTGATACACATGCTGGTGCCCATAATTTAACATCAGATTTATAAACTTCTAATGTACCTTTACCTAAATCGCCATTTCTTTCACTTAATCGAACTGTAAAATTTTATATGTGCGTTAATAATAAATAAAAAGAAGAAACAACAAAAAAAGGAAGAAAATTTAAAAAAAGTTAACATACTACAATTCCTTTCATCCTGACCATACGGGCAGTCCATAATTCCATCACATATATGCTTTTGACTCATACAACGTTTTTCACCACAATAAATTGAACCTTTACCACAAAAACTACATTGTGATTCATCTGTTTGATCTTGACAATCAACATGACCATCACAACGCCAATCAGATGGTATACAACGTTTTTTATCACATAAAAATCCACTACAAACTAAGAATTTAAAAAAAAAAATAAATAAAAAAAATAAATCAGAATAAACTAATTTTTGCTTATTAAATTTTTCTTTTACCAGGATTTAATGCATGTAATCTAGCTTCACGCACTTGTGCCAATCCAACACACCCGTCTGGATCATTTGTATCAGTAAATAAATTGCATGTTAAATAATCTGGTAATTCTAAACCAAAAACACTAAAAAAAAATCCACATCGTCTCATTGTTTCTGTACATAATGTTTTACATGGTGGTACTGTTGTCCCAGTTGGACCACATTTTGGTACAAATAATGTACATAAAAATAATGATACTAAATCATAGCAACGAACATCAACTAAAGCATCATAAGCTTCAAGAACCTAAATCAAAAATAACATTATAGGATTTAATTAATTTTTTATAAATTTTTCAAAAGATTATACTAACAACTTGCGCTTCTGGTTGCCCAAAATGGCCCATATAATTTGGAAATACAGTATAATTATAAGGTAATTGATTATTTTGACAAAATTTTACAATAATTGGTAAACAGACACCAGGTGCTGGATTTTTTTCTAAAAAAAAAAAGAATTTTTATTATGCGGGTTAAAAAAAAAATCAAGATTAAATTTAAAAAAAAAAATTGAGACAGTAATTAATAATTTTGTTTAATTACCTATTTCGATACGATTATCATCATCAATTGATTTTGAAGGTGTAATTATGGTTTTATTTATGAATTTAACTGTTGGATATGCGTTAAAATAAGCTGCTAGGCCACCTTTATAAAATAAATCACAGAAAATGATATATTACACAGTTTAAACACTAAAACAAACAAAAAACAAAAAAATCAATCAAAAATAATTACCAGCAATTGCTAATAACGCAACGGCATTTAATAAAATTTGAAAAAGTCGGAATTTTAATCGTCCTTGTGTAACATAAGGATTTGAACTTTTTCGTCGATTTATAATCTAAAACAAAAGAAAATAAAATAAAAATGAAAAATTAAAAATAAATTTAGTAGTTACTTTCAAAACTTTGTTATTACTTTTTTATTGGTTTTAATGATAAGTAAACTTTATGAACTTAAGTACTTTTATAAGAATTCTATTTTTCAAATAATCAACATTGACTCCATTAAAATGTCTTTGTTTTTTTATTGATAAAATAATTTTAAAAAATTATTAAAAAAAGATAAATTGAGAATATAAAAAAAATTTTTTTGGGAATACAAAATTTTTAAATTAGAGCATAAACTAACCACTTTAAATAAAATAATTTTTTTGTTCCTAATTTTTTTTAAAATCTGAAAACAAAATTATTAAAATGTTCGGAAAGGATAGGGTTACTCAATCTTAGTATAATTTCGAATTTTCTAAAAAACATATTATCGAATTTTGAAAAATAAATTTTCGAATTTTCGAAAAAAATATTTCAGAATTATTAGCAAAAGTTTCTTTCGAAGTTTTCCACAAGAGCTTTGTACCCCAGGTCCACAAGAAGCTCCTAATAGAGGACTACCTCACCTCTTCCTACAGCTAGCTGATCGAAGCCAACTACATAATTACCTAGAGCTAGTGCGGAGAGCCTAGAATACAAAATTTTCCTCCTTTATATAGCAAAAATTCCGATACACCTCTAGAGAAAAGTTAGTATTAAAAAAAGCCAAGAGCTTCAACCTCAACTTTATAGAAATTTAGAGAAATCGTTCATTCGTAATATTTCCGTTATATATTGAGTGATCTGAGTGAAATTTGGAATATATTCCTATAGGTTTTCTGGACAAAAAATTTTTGCTAATATTCATATACCTATGTATTTTTTAGTTTAGAAAATCGAATCTCACTAATGAATTTTGTCAATTTCTTCGTTATTCTTTGACAAACCTAAATAAATTATAGAAAATTAGAACTAGCTATGTTTCATTTTATAACTTACTCTGTGCTGAAGTGACATATTGGAACCATTTTGAAAACGAACAATTGTTTGTAAACTAGCAGGTGTTGATGCACTTTTTGTAATTGGTGATGTCGGAACTATCTGTTCAATGGACTCTTTAAGAATTTCTTCTGGAACTTTAAAATTTTGTTTAGCTGTAAAGATACACATTTCAAAAAAAAAAAATATATATATAATTAATAAATTTATTTTAAATTGAATTTTCTAAGGCCGTAAAAATGTTTTAATTAATTTTTTTTTTAAACTTAATTAAAATTTTTTACTTACCATTATTAATTTTAATTGCTTGAAGTAATAATGGTGCTTCCATTAATTTTGTATTATAACCAGGTGATGATGTTTGACTAAAACTATCACTTGACAAACTTGAATCTTGACGGCAATTAAATTTTGATGTTGGCCAATTATAACGTGATGTTGTCATACCAAAACTATCATTTGAATCCTGATGTTTAATACTGTTATGATTATTATTATTATTTTTTGTGATTTTATTAATTTTTGATTGTTGTTGTAATAATGGAGCTTCCATACTTTTTGAATTATAACCAGGACTTGATGTCATTGAATCACTTGAAATACTTGAATCTTGCCTTTGATGAAATTTTTGATGTGTTTTTATTGGTGGCGGTTTATTTAATTTATTACGTACAGCATTAATTGATTTATTTAATGCATTACATTGTGTTATATTACTCATTGCTGTTGTTGATGTTACTGATGATGATGATGTTGTTGTTGTTGCTGTTGCTATTGTTGTATTATCATCAACATTTCTATTTGTTTGATGCTAAAAATAAATTTTTTTTGTTGGTTTTTTTGTGAAATTTTGGGAAAAAAATAATTATAATAATTGAAAATTTTAAATAAAACAGATAGCTTTTTAAAAAAAAGTTTTTTTAAGGACGGATTTTAATGTGAAAATTTTAATAATTGAAATTTGATCGTAATACAGAAAAATCTCGATTTTTGTTATTTCAATCAACTTTTTTTTTTTTTTTCAAATATAAATACCACAAGAATAAGAATTAAATGTAAAAATCTTGTTGATTGTCAAGAATTTGATAAAAGGAAATGAAGAAATAATAAAATAAAATAAAAGAAAAAAAAATTACATATATAATTTCTCATACCAAATAACAATTAGAAGAATTTGTTGTAGTAATCGAATCGATTGATTGTTGCGATCTTAATGGAGGCGTAGGTGGCATCGTACGTATTTTACCATCATTTAAAATTAAATTACTATTGTTGATGTTACATGATGATATTGCTGATGATGGTGTTGTAGAAGATTGTATTGAAATTTGTTTACGTATTGGAACTGCAGGCAAATTTCTTATTGTTTTATTATTTATGATTGTTTGATAATATGGTGGTGTTGTTGTTGTTGCTGCTGATGCTGCATATTCATTTTGTGATGAATTTCCTGAATCAATTTTAAATGAATCCTTTGATAATGGTGAATCAATTGTTTTTTCTGTTAGGCAACTGTCAACAGATGATTGAGTATCAACTGATGAGAAACGACTTCTATAATTTCTTATATCATTTTGATAATTTTTTTCATTATCATTTGATATATAACCAGTATCTGCAGTTGTTTGTGATTTATTTGAATCACTTGAAGATCGATTTGAATGACGTGAATTATTCATAATGCATAAATCTGATGGTGTAACAGATTGAATTGTTGTTGTTTGTGCTTTTACATATGCTAAATTATTAATTGGTATTGATGGTTCATCAAATACAGTATTTTGAAAACTTATTCTTTCATCATCAGATATTTGTTCATTGCTACTACTATTACCATCATTTATTGTATATTGCTGTTGTTGTTGTTTTGCTGTTTTCATTGATATTTGTCCTGTTGTTGTTAATATAGAATCAGGATTACTATTTTTAAGATGTGCAGAAGATAATGATGACTTAACAACTGTCATAGAGTTATTATATGACTGATGTAAGTGATTATTATGATGAGAATGATGATTTTGTTTACGGATTATGTCAACATTATTATGATATTGTTGTTGTTGTTGTTGTTGTTGCTGCTGCTGCTGTTGAAACGGTGATAGGGTTGAATAAATTGAAGTTGAAGAAGGATTTTCAGTTGATATTACAAAACTATTTGTATCTGCAATAGCACCACCATTACTAACATTAATACTACTAAAACTACTGCTACTATTACAATTAATACTGTTATTACAGCCACTTGAAAACTGCTTTGATATAATTTTTCCTTTAAATGTACGTTTTGGTACTGGTGGTGGAATTAATGTTGTTCCTGTTGTAGATGTAGTTGAATTTATTGTAGTTGAAGGATAATGATTAATAGGATGTGTTGCTTGTATTTGCAAATTCTGTATATACAAAAAATATAGATACATATACGTATATCATTAAAAAAATAAAAGTAAGCATTTTTTGTTTTGCTTACGTACAAAATAATAATAATAAAAAAATTAAATTATAAGGGAAAATAATTTTTCAAGGAAAGAAGCATAATAATTGTCTTCTTTTTTTTTTTTTTGTAAATTTTATATAAATGAGAAATTTTAATCAGAAAGTATTATATTTTCATTTTTATTTATTTTTACCTTAAAATTAGGTATTATTTGCTTATCATCTATAATTGGACAGCAATGTGATGAGTGGCGGCGTACATTAGCATTTGATGGTACCAATGTTATTGAATTACACTGTTCTTGTTGTTGATCATATAAATCTAATAATGAATTATTTGGTAAGGCTAAACTTCCAGCACGTGCCGATCTTCCTCTATTACATACAAAATCTTCAAAAGGGTTATCATCAGTTAATTGAGCACCTTTATTAATACATTTAGAGGTAATTGATGCCGTCATTATTGCGATTATTGTCATTAATGTAATTTAAACTGGAAAAAAAAAAAAAAATTCTTCTATAAGACGTAATTATTTGAATAATAAAAATAATTTCTTAAATTAAAATATTTTATTTGTATTGTTAAAGTAATTGAATAAAACATGTATGACAGTATTTTCTTACAAAATTAAATTATATTTTAATGCAAATTTAATCAGAAAAAAGTATAAAAGAGATTGTAGATGCATTTTATGAATTTTAATATAAGTACATACATATGTATGTATTTTGATTTAATATTTTTCAAGCGCAAAAAAAAAGTTAGAATAAATTCTATGTCCATCGATAAAAGAAAAAAAAAAATGGTTTTTCTTGATATCGTTATGGACCTTTTTATGGCATAATAAAATGTTGTTATATCACATAACTAACTACATATTTAATATTTAGTTTTTTCTATGTATTTTTTTTTTATAACAAGGCACATATTTGAATATTTTATCTTCAATGTTATCATGTAAATAGAGAAAAACAACACTGAGTATAAGCAGAATATGTATAATATACGAGTATATACAGGGTGTCCGGTTTAAGGTGTTACAGAATTTAACCACAGATAGGCCTCGCAGAGAGAAGTAAAAAATCATATTAAGGGGGTCCTATAAAAATTATTTTTCTATTGTATGACTCTAACTTCCATGGTTCAGAAGCTACAGTCTGTGGGATTGAAGTCTTTTCATTGTGAAGAATTGTGCTTTTGTGCTTTGAAACCGGACACCCTGTATATGAAATGCGGTATATGTATCTATCTACATAATTTCAGAAATTTAATAAAAAAATAAGAGGAAAGAAAAAAAGTAAGTAGAAATATTTCATATTTAATGAATAGGGTACATCTTTTAAAATCACCTTTTGATCTACATATGTAAAGCAATGTTCCAACGTGACTACGAACCTACATATAATTTTGATAAAATATTTTTGAAAAGATTTTTTACAGAACAAGTTTGATAGTTGGTAAAAAAATTGTCCACTGATTCGAAAGTTACAGTGAAAAAGATACAGCAGAGCTGTATAAAAAGAATACAAAAAACGTTTGGTTGTCATTTTTAAGGTACATATTACTTTCTCAACAAACTCATGAATTAAAAAAAAAATTAACGTCTTTTAATTTGATTTAGTTTTCTCAATTCTCAAATTAGACGTAATTTTATTTCAAAAAAAAAAAAAATTAAACACCCTACGGTATATAATATCTAAAACTAACTCAAATTGTAGTTTTATAGATGAAATCCATACATATAAATAAGTATATGAATAAATTTCGTATGTCAAGTGAAAGGAAGAATAAAATAAAAAAGAAAATAGTCTACTATAAGGTACATAAGGATGAACAGAATTTTCTATTAAGAGGCGGTTACATGACATGAATTTAAATAAAAGCTTAAGTGAAAGCTATCAACAAACCACGGCGGCTGGGTTTTTTTTTTCTCCATATACTATACATAAGTATATACATATCTCAATAAAGCAAAAAGAAAAATAAAAAAACTTACAAAAGATAAAAATCATGAGGAAAATGTTAAAGAATATATATAAGAAAGATAAAATAAAAAATAAGTTGGTGGTATGCACATATTGTAAATATATGTACGTGGTAGATATATAGATATGTATTATAAATTTATTGATAATACCTTATATAAAAAAAGTTTTTAATATAATCAAGTTGTTTTTTTTTTTGTTCATGGCCGTTATAATATATATTTTGCAAGTACATAATATGTAAAAAAAAAAAAAAAAGATAAAGGAAGAATACTACACATGTGTTAATATACATACATATGTATATGTTATAAGTACGTACCTACTGTGCATATAGGATGTCTTTTTTTCTTGTTCTTTTTCTTATGAATTAAATCAAATTTTTTTTGTTTTTTTTTTTTGCCAATATAAACAAAAATTAAAATTGATTCAAACTTATTTTATATTATATGTACATGTGTAAGTAGAATAAAAAAAAAACTTGACTTTTTTTGTGTTTTTTATTATGTATCGCAAAATTAAATAGCAAACTTTTTTTGCTTTATATATTTATGATAAAAGTAAAAATATATGTATGTATTTTATGTACATTGAAAATTCACAAGAAAACTTAGATAAAAGAGAAATTGTGTAATTAAGTTTTATACTGCACTTCCTTTGTTGAAGTGCAACAGTCGTTACATTTAGCCTTGATCTACTATACTTAAGTAATTTTAACATTGATTCTCATATGACCCTCAAGATTTTAATGCATAGACAAATGTATATAGTTTTACGCGTGTTTCACGAACCAAAAAATCTACTGAATTCTAGAAAAGTATCGAAAAGGACAAGGTAACATTTTTTTTTTAAATGAAATTTTTAAAGGTCAATTGTATCTTTAAAAATATTGTTGTTTTTTTAGTAATGATATACATTTTTGTTCTTTAATTAACATGTTATTTATATATAGAAAATACGTAAGTATATATGTAATACACCTATCTTTATGTCCTTCATTTCTTATAATTAATATTTCATTAGAAAAACCTTTTTGAAGGATTTAAAAACTCAAACTTAAAAAAATTAAAGTATCTTTACAGAACTTTTAAGAATTTGCAAATGTTATTATTTTTTTTAAAAAAAATATTTAAAAACATTCTATTTATCGAAGCAAAGAAGTGTGTTAGACTTTTCTAATTTATTTATATTATTTCCTTTTTTTTTTTTTTTAATATGAAGAAGAAGTTAATTCAGACCAAATTTTTTTTTTTAAAAAAAAAAAAGGAAAAGAAAACAACTTAATAATCTTTATAAATTATAATGAGATAAATAAAAAGACAAGACCTCAAAAAATTTAATTTTAATCATTATGGTAAAATAAAAAGGATTTAAAAGAATTAAATTAAAAAATTATTTTTCAAATGTCTAAATGTCCCTACATTTTTTGTGGAAAAAAATTTTAAACAAATCAAAAAGGAATTAAGTATTTAATTCATTTGTTTTTTTTTTTTTCTAAAGAATATTTTTATTTTTTGTACGTTTTTTTTCTTTTATATAAGTATTTTATTTTTTATTCCATAAACCCTTTGATATTAAGTTTTGGTCTTTAATTGTACGTCATGTTAACCATTTTAATTGATAAATATGTATACATATAGTATGTATATATATAAGAAGGATTTTGTTTTTGTCTATCCTCAGGAGTTTTACGTTTTTTTCTTCTTTTTCGGATGGCTGTACAAAAATGGGGTGTCTTGTGAGATATACATATGTACATAACCATATATACTATACATAATTGTTAAGTCAAGATGAAAAATGTGAAATAAAAGTTAAAAAAGGATTTTGTGCGTGATATTTGAAAATATGATAAACCAATTTAACTTATATGCAATAACTATTAATAAACTTAAAGATACGTAATTAAAAAAGAAAGAAAGATAACAGCTTAGAATATTCGATAAGAAGTTTTCTTCAAAGTATGCAATATTTTGATTAACTTAAAAAATAAAATATTTTAATGATCGAAGCACTTGGAAAATGAATTCTTTTTTTTTTTGTCTCATGGAATTTGAGTTTCACATTTAATACATATATGTATGTACATAGTTTTAGCTTTGCTGTAATGGTAATTTCATGTTTTCAAGATAATGTACATAGAGACGGTGTAAATTAACAAAATTTAAGGGTTTATCAAAATATAAAAAAAAGGAAAAAAATTGTAATCATATTTAATTAGCACGACCCAAGTTTAAGGGTTGAATACTCTTATTTTTTGTTCACATTCAGTTAATTAAGTCTCATCCTTTATCTTTGAATTGAAAATGTTTAAGGTTAAAATCAAATCATAAATGATTTTATTAACATAAAAAAGTACATAAATACATACATCATGTGATACTTTATTGACAGATAAAATAAACAGTTGAAGACTAGACTAAATCACATTTAATACTTTACAGACAATGGATACGAAACAATGACCAAAATAATACACAATATATACTCATATATGTATTTAATCATAATGAATGCACAAATATAAATTTTGTGGTATGACAGTTTTGATCTTTAATTACACAACACACACATATATACATATACATACATATACACACCCACAAACAACAATACACATACCCAGCGGCGATTTCTAGGATTGATGAGATTTTCCTCAATGTTTTCACCAAAGAACGTATATTAAAAACGAAATTGATGAAAATATCATGGAAATATTCATGGAATTTTTTCCAAATATCAAAATATGTGGTTAATTAATAATACGTATTAACTGTATTGACTGTATTTCAATGTCACTGTTTTTATTAAAATGATATATGTACATACATATGTATGTATATACATATGTGGTAGAAGAAAAAAATTATACTCGATTTTATAATGATAAAATTTTATTTGAATATTTTTCATGTTACATTTAGAAAGGAAAAATATTTGTTTTTTTTTTTTCTGTTTTTTCGATTGTAAAATTTTTAAAAAGAAAAAGTTTAATAGTTAAACGTGCTCTACGAAATTAATTGAGATTTTTTAAATCACGCAAAAAAAAAAAAAAAAAAAAATTAAATCAAGTTGATTGATAGAGAATTATTGAATATAGTAGAATTCTACAAATATTTTGTAATCGGTTCTCCTCATTGTTTCACACTATTTTCGTAAAAGAAAAATATTTGTTGCCTAAGCTTAAACTTTTGTCATGTTATAATACTATAAGATATAATTGTTTCACCCTGTATAAATGTTAATATGAAATGAATATGCGACAGTTATGTATACTATATATTGTAAAATTTTCATAATAGGATTTTATTTCAAATAAACAGTATATTACATTTATTTATTTATTTATTTATTTTTTTTTTGATGAATGGAATTGATTGTATTATTGTACAAATAGAATGAATTTTAATTGAATAAAATTCTTGTTAAACATTTATTAAATTAAGAACAACATTATTCTGAAAAATATTTAAAAAAAAACAGTTATTTTGATTTTGTAAAATTTCAAAAGAATTTCGAAAACAAACGATAAATATGTATGTATATTTTTTTAAAACAATCATATGTTTTTTGAGTTAATAAATTTTTTAAAATGTAATTTTGTTTTTAAATAATATTTCTTAGATTTTATTTTATTTTTTTTTTTTTTTTCAGTATATAGTTACATATATGTATGTATTTGTATGTGTATTTCATGTACAATATATATTGTTTATTTGAATTTAAAAAAAAAATATGTTAGGCAAGTTATTTTTTAACTGAAGGCAAATAAGATATGTATATACATATACCTATATTCATATCTATGTATATTGAAAGGTTCTACATTCACACATAATTTTTTTTTTTTTTTTAGTTTTTTGTTCTTTGAAACACTTAAAAAATTTATTGTGTTTATTCATTTAATTAAAATATATGTAGGTATGTATGTACCTATGTATATAAAAAAATTATATTAAACAATTAATAATAAGTTGTTATTTATAAAATTAAATTTTCCATCCAATATTTTATTTTATTAAAATGAAAATAATAAATGTGGTAATAATAAATGATTTCCTTTGTGTTATTATATTATCAGTTAAATAAAATTACGTGTTCGCATGCATGATGAGTAATATGAATGATGCAAAAAAAAAAAAAATAAAAATTGAAAGATAGATTTAATTATTACTGTATCGATCTTTAGAATAGAATATGTAGAATAGAATTTTTAAAGCAGCAGTAAATTTTTCGAAAAAAGGATAATATTGAATTTCAGTTCGTCAGAATAATAAGCTAGAAAAAAGATGATATTTAGAAAATAAAAAGTAGCATTTTCATAATTTCTGTTCACTAGAAAATTAAAGTAACAAATATCTTTGAAAATTTTAAAGGATACGCAGCTCTTATCAAAAACAAAATGAAATTGTAATTTTTGACAAATTTAATTTCACCTTTAAAAAAAAAAGATATTCTAAAAATAATTTCTATGAATTTTCCTATTGATAAAAGGTTCATTCAACTCAGGTGAAATATTTTACAATTTTATGTAAATCCCTTAAAAAAATTCCTAATCCATTTTTTAAGTGCTCGAAAAAAAAAAACGGCTTATCATATTTTTTTTCTAATCAATTAAACACTTTTCTTATTAATGCCAACATTGTCAAATTGTACATGATTTTATTGTTTTGTTGATTTAAAAAAAAACGTTTTCCAGCAAAAGAATTATGATAAATTTTATTTCTAAAATTGCTATTTGGTTCTTGCAAGAATAAAAAATACAGTAAATAGATACATTTAGGTAAAATTCATACTTCCTTTTTTATTTTTTTATTTATTTAACAAACGTGCCATTTACATCGAATATAAAATTTGAGTCTTAAGTGTCATGTCAATTAAAGTGGTTTTTCTTGGTTGACATTTTATATAGGTTTTAGATTAAAAAAAAATAATCTTTCCTTAAGCATAGTACTCACTTTGAGAGGAATTCAGTTTCTTTTTTAAAGTACATGTTAAAAAAAGATGATGAAATTCCGTCAAGACATTTTTCCGTTCACTTTTTATTTTGTAGTACTGAGTTCGAGACGGAAAATAAATTTAAATTATCTTTTCTAACATTTCTAAAACTTTTCAGGAGATGGCGCTGACGATCAGTCTCCACTAATTTTCCGTCACCATTGAAACAAAATAAATATACAGATAAATGTAATTGTGGATGCTTTTCGATTTAAATTTCTATATATTCTATACAAAAATTTGTTCGTGTAGAAATACATAAATAATAAAAAAAGGAAACTGAATTCCTCTCGATTACAGTACTATGCTTTAAATGTACTAAATGTACACATAGCATTATCTTTTCTTGGGCCTTGACAACAACCAAATGCAGTAACATATAAATTTCATCCTTTTTTTTTGCTTGTCTGCTGTTATTGTTCTTTTTTAAAATTTTATCTTTTCATATTTCATATATTTATTTTGTATTTATTTTATTTTGTGACATGTTAAGCTCATCTTATTCTTTGGAAAAAAAAAAAATATTATTTAGATGTTAAAACAAATACTGACAATATGAAATGAATCGTACATACATAGATACATATGTAAATTGATATTTAATATGTCATATGAAGAAAAAAAAGTTTTTTGAAGAGTAAAGAAAAAAAAAAAATACAACAAGAAGAGAAAAAAATATTGAACCTGTAATGTGTGTGGAATTATAAAGTTCTTCGTGTTCTTTTTTTTTTTTGTCGTTTTGTATAATATACTACGTACCTATATACATTTTTTTTTTTAACAAATTTTAAAAAATTAATTTTTTCTTATCATTTTTTATAATTGTGCACAGGATTACAATCATAAATCATCTTATACAACATGATTGCAACTCATTCCTTTAATGTTTCATTATTTTCATTTTTAGCACAAATATGATTTATAATATTTAATTTTTGGCCTGAATTAATATTGTGTAAGACAAAGAGTTAAACATTGAGTAAACATAATGTGAGAATATCAATTAATTGCTGTTATTATTCTTGTAATTATTGATTTTAATTCGATTGTCTACAAATTACTACAAATTTTCAATTTATAAAGATTCTTATAATTTAGGACATACAAATTACAAGATGATAAAAAAAAATAAATAAAAAAAAAGAGAAAACTTTTAAAAGAATTCAAACTAGACTACAAGAATGTAAACATTTTTTTAACCCATTAAAAACACAGAAAAAAAAAAAAAAATGCGTCTACGATGATATTGTAGAAGGATATTCATAGATCGAATGGTTTTATAAACAAAATAAGTTTACTGTACAATTGAAAGTTTGCTTATTAGAAACTGATTAATTGTTTTCTTTTCTATCTTCTTTTCATTTTTGTCCTTGAATATTGAAAAAAAGAAAAAAAAAAAAATTATTATTATGCATTTCAATTATGAAATAGAATTTTTGATTTAAGGGTCAGTTTTAGAAATTTTTTTTTAAAAATCTTTTAAGCTGTGTGATTTATTAACACAGAAAAAAAAATATATTTTAAATAAAAACAAGAACATGTTTTTATTCATATTAAAGTCAAGACTACATTAAATTTTCGATAGTAATTTCGACTTATTTAAATATATAACTGAAAAAATTTTCAATTTGAAGAGAAAGAAAAAGATGATTATTATAGAAAAGAAAAAGCAAAAAAAAAAATGTATATTATTATTTTTTTTTTTTCTTCTTGTTATCAATTTATTATTATACAGAAAAACGTAGAAACGAAATTTGGAAAGAAGAAAAAAAAAAATCAACAACAATAGGAAAAGAAAATTAAATCTAAATCAAAAACTTTTCTTTATAAGAGAATTAAATTAGTATATAGTAGTCAAAAACATTCAAAACGAAATAAAAATAATAATAAGAAGAATATAATGAAGGAGGACTACTAAGAATAGAAAGAAATCATTACGACAAAATGAAAAGAGGTTTAAATCATACCCCTATAAGTTATATAATATAGAAAATTCATTCTATTTTATTATCTACTATCATTTTATTTTTCATTTTTTTTTTTTACATTGAATATTGACGGAAATTTAATCTAAAATTTTCAATTCACAATATTTTATTTTTCTTCGTAGTTTTTTTGTTGTTGTTGTTGTTGTTGTTGTTATTATTGTTAGTATTTTTTTTTTTTTTTTGTTCAGAAATTTCTTTGAAAATGAATAAAATTCATGATATTGAATTTAATATGAATATCGGTCAAATTTAATATATTACTATCATAACTCAAAATGGTGAATGGAAAATTCAAATTGGTAACAAAAAAAAAAAATACATACTTATGTATGTGTACAGCGTGTATGGGAGACGTAAAAGAAAATTTTGTGAAAAATAATAAAAGTTAACTTTGAAGGAAGAAAAAACTGATGATAAGTTGTGCAGAGAGAAATTTTAGAAATACATTCTATTTTCTATTTTAAATATAAATGGACTTATTGAGAAATAATAAATTATGTCTAAAAAGTTTCAAGTTAAAAAATTAAATAGAATATCAGAATATTTTCTGTATTTATTTTTTTTTTGAACATTTTTTCACATAAAAATATGATTTGTTTTTTTTTTTTTGTTTTGTCACATTGGAAAATTTTAAGAAATTTGATTGGAAAACAAAATTAACCTTATCAGTTTTTGTATAGTAAGTTTTATTTTAAATAAAAAACAAATGTTAAAAAGTTTTTTTTCTATTTCTGATGTACATTTTTTGTTATTGATGTCAATCGCTTACTTTTAAGATTTTCATGAAAATTATAATTTAAAATAAAATTAATATGTATATATGTGTATTTTTAATTTTCATGTATGTATGTAAGATATTGAATTTTTTTGAATTGATGAAAAATACCCTGTATAAGAATTACTCGTATATTGCGAAAAAATTTTTCCTTTTTTTAATGATTAAATTGTATTGTGTGTTTGGGTATTGTATCTAAAATATATCTTATAAAATACCTGATGCCTATACCTTTATTTTTCAACGAAATATGTTACAATGTCATCATATATTCACAACAAATAATAAGAAGAAAAAAATGTTTTTTTTTGTATTATAAAAGGAAAAAGGTAAAAATCAAAGATTATTATTATTATTTTTTTTTTCAATTATTAAGAATTTATAAAGTTTATACTTTTCCCTGATAATATAGGTAATATAAGTTTTAGTTTCTTTCAGATACATATATTGATTGCAATTTTCTCCTATAATATTTCACGCATATATCACGCCTTTTTTTATTTACAGTATTGAATAGAAAATTGTTTGTTTTATTGTTATTATCTACTTTTTTTTTGTACCTTTATACTTGAAAAGTATCTGATAAATTATTTAAAAAAAAAAAACTTTATAATATTATGTTTCAAATTTGCTTTTTTTTCCTTTTTCTTTTCAAGAATCTACGAGTACGTAGACATTAAATTTTTATTTATATATAATTTAATGAAACATAAAAAGTGATAATGAAGAAAACATAAGTAAATCACTTATCTATTTCACATATGTACATATGTAAAAATCAAATTTAAAAATGGAAAATTACAGAAAAAGTACATTTGAAAAAAAAAAAACGAACAATTTTGCAAAAATATATGTACTTAAAAGAGAAAAAAAAATAAGATCAATAAAAATCTCATATCATTTTTGTCCTTGTACTTTAATCATGACTCATGAGTATATGGAAAAAATAAAAAAAAAAACATTAATATATTTTAAAAAAATGACTTTTAGATTTTTTTTTTTATGACACCTCTGAGACTAATAAAATATAATACTTTGAAAATAAATTAAGTACCGCACTATTTTTTTGGGTATAATTTTGATCTCTTTTTTTTTTTTTTTCATACAAGTTAAGTCATAATTGATTTTTTTACGATATTTTGCATATAAATAATAAAAAGTACATAATTACATTATAAAATATTACTGAAAAGCATACTCTATGTAGGTTTTTAAATTTAATCCTTTTAATATCATATTTAGCAATAATTAATTATTAACGTACGAGCATGCTTCGTAAGAATGGAGCTTTCAGAAAATTAATGTAAGTTTCTAATGCATGTCGTGACCCTGATAATGTATTTTCGGACTTTGTTGACAAGACTCTTGGTGAGTTTTTTTTTTATTTCAAATAGATCTTAGAAAACAAAAAAGGAAAAAGTCTAAAATTGATATATAGTAGGATGAAGTAAAATGAATATGTAACAGTTAAGAATAAATGAAAAAAAAATTACCACAATACTACATTCGAAAAAATCAAAAAAAAAAAAAAAAATTACATTTACAACTTAAAAATGTAAAAAACTGGGCGAAACTTATTTTTAGCGAAGTGTCCTCTTTAACGTTACATATGTCCTTATTGGCGCAAATTTCATTTTATGGCAAAAAGGTTCAGTTAAAAATTTTGTGACAAAAATGATATGTTTTATAAAAACCGTTATTTCTCCGTTTCAGGATATTTCAGGATAGCAGTTAATAATGTATTTTAAAGGGAACTTCTTCTTCTTTCTAACACACTTTATTTAATTTCGATTGAATTAATGATTCTTAAGATACAGGGATTTAAAATCAAAATTTTCAACTTCTTTTGATGACGATAATAAGGAGATACATATACGTATGTCATGTTAAACAGGACATTCAATGGCTTTTATTTTAAAAGGTTTTATTCCGATATCTCACGCTCGCTAATCGGAAGAATAGCCAAAAACTGATCTGTATAATATATGTATAAAAATTTGAACAAAACGAGAAGATTGAATTTAAGATTTTTAAATTATCGCAATTTTTTAGGGATTTTGTATGAAATGGAAACAAAAAAGCTCCTAAGTGTCAAATATAAGATTAAAATTCTTTTCTTGAATTTATTATTTTAATCGAATTTTATGATTAACTAGGTATGTAATTTTTTTTTTTTTTTAATCAATTCTAAATATATATTTTCATGAAAATTCTTTTTTTTTTTTTTTTCTTCTTTGAGATAGATACACGTGTGAAATATTTATAAAAATAAACCAAATATTCATTCATCATCGTCATCATCATAATTCAATTAAGAAATTTGCTCAGTGATTATCGTCCGTTTACATAAATTAATGACCTTGTTAATGTTATGTATTCATGATTTATCCAAAAAACTTTTAAATCAAAATATTGAATATAAAAATGTATTTACATATATTTTATAGGGATTCATATGATTTCATTAAATCATGACTTTAATATTTAAAAAAAAAAAAAAAAAAAAACAAAAAAAGTATGTAATTAACATTTTATCGAATGACGTCAAAAATGTTTTTGAACATGTAATGTATGAGGAGGTTTGTATATGCTTGTATGAAAAAAAAAATATATCAAAAATAAAGTTTCAACTAATTTATGTATAAATACAAAATCGTATGAAGTGAAACAAAAAAAAAAAAAAAAAAAAATCTGTGTGTATTTTATTAATGTTTTTTGTGTTATAACATAGAAATAGAAAATCTTGAAAGGAAAATAAACAATGTTAATTTTTAAAAATATATTTTCCAGATTGAAAATAGGAAAATGTTGAAAAAAATTGTTAATTTATTTTTAAACATTGAATGATTTCAAATTTTTTTGAAAAATTTCAGAAAAATAAATGTGGTAAAGAAAATATTTGGAGAGGGTGAAATATGTTAGTTTCGAACGCTTTAAAAAAAAAAAACAATTTAAAACTTTGTTAGTCGATTTTTTAATATTCTTTATTATGAGTCACAACGTAAACAAATCTCTTTACTACCTTTTTAGTACCTTAAAGATGATTAAAGCCTTTTCTTGAATTTTATTTGGGCTTTCCACTCTAATAAAATTTAAAAAAAATTCCATAGAAAATTGTATGTACTTTTCCAGTGGGCAGTCTAAAAATTTCACGTTTCTGCCGAAAGGATGTAAAACTAAAGATATTTTGTACTTGTTTCTTTTCTTTTTCAAGAGAACTTTTCAAATATTTGCTTACGAATTGCTTGTGGTCAGCAAAGCATAATCTAAATATACTACATATATAGTATGTACATAGGTATATAGTATTTACGTTTAACCCTTTGAAATTTGTGCTTTTTTCAAAACTGAGTCATAACGTTCGAGGTTTTCATCAAGGCGCTGATAGTTAATGTTCTATAATTCTAAATAACTTCTGCTTTAATACTCGCCCCAAAATAAAAGGAAATATTATAATTTCAAAGAACTTCAATTATTCAACTAAACCATTATATTATTACGAAAAATTAAAAAAAAAAAAAAAGAATAAAGAATTAAAGTATTACCTTTAAAAAAAATATACAATATAAAATTTTAATTAGGTGGCAATTGTTGTACTCAATTACTCAATTAATTCCATTAAAATAAATAATCAATTAATTAATTTTAATGAATTTGAAGAGAAAAAAAAAAACGTAATGAATAAAGTTTTTTTTTTTTGAAAAGAAAACCAAAAAAATGGTAAATTATTTTGAAAAAAAATTTAAATTGATTTCTATTAAAATTTAGTCAATTATTGTTTTTTTTTTCCTCTATTTAATTTTTTTATATTGTTTGGAAAATTTTTAAAAATATATTTTCAATTTTAAAAATACTTACATTTATATTTTGCTTTAATAATGTTTTATTATTAATAAAAAACTATACTTTGTTGTTAATTGTTGTTCATCCGAAATCAATTTCTTAAGAAATTCTTGAATATTATTTACAACACTTTTAAAAAGCATATAGGACATTTACATTATTTTATTATAAATACATTTTAAAGTGTTTTTATTATTTTTATTTTATTCAAATACATCAAAATAACGAAAAAAGTAATGTACACATTCTATAAATTAAAAAATTGCTACTATTAAAATGTAATTTTACTGTTAATATGAATATCTTTATATTGAATTTGAATATATCTACTATATACATATATATGTATATATACGAGTATATATATATATACTTATGTACATATATAGTGATGTAGTAAAGTTACAAAGAAGTGAAAGTTTTTTAAAAATCGATTTTAGTTGTACCAAAAAGAAAAAAAAAAATATGAAAAAAAAATTCAACCAATTATTAACACTCGTGCACAAGAACACTGTTTTTTTTTTTTTCGGAGATGTTACTAATTTTTTTCAAAAATCCTTTTGTTATTATATTGAAAACTTTCTTTTTAAATATGATTTTTATTATATAAATTTATTTAATTATTTACCGTTTTAATTTTTTTAAATTTATTTATTTATTTTTTTTAAATTTTATTTGGTTTTTTTTTTTTTTATTTAATAAAATAAAATTTTGTATAGAATAATTCTTGCACACACAAAATAAGTCTTAGTTGTCAATTATATTATTATTTATTAATATTTTTTTTTTTTTTTAATTTTCAAAATTTTCAAATTTTACAGTTTTTCTTTTTTAAAATGAGGAGGAAAAAAAAATGTCAAAGAAAAACAAGAATTTTCAAAGTTTTTCCTGAATGCACAATTTTTTCCCATTTTATTTTATTTTATTTTTAAAAAGTTCTGTTATTTTATTATTATTATTATTATTTTTTTTTATGAAACGGTTCGTTAAACAGTCACTGTCGTATTTAATTTTTGTAATTTCAATCCGATTATTATGATGATTGAGCAATTATATAATTTGTTATATTTCTTTTTACTTTACTGTTATTATTATTATTATTATTTTTTTTAAAATTCTTCTCAATAATAAAAAAAAAATATACATTTACATTATTTTCTTCTTAAATATCTAAATTATGCCGCAATTCATATACATACATATATAAATACATATTTTTAAAATTTTTCTGAATTTATATTTTTCTTTAATTTATTTTTTAAAAAAAAATAAAACAAATATTAATTTTTTATACTTTTTTTTTTTTTTCAAATTTTTTACTGTTAGATTTGATTTGAAAAAAAAAAAAAAAAAAAGAAATTATTTTAAATATTTGAGTTTATATATACCTATACTAAATAATATGTATTCATATATTATATATGTATATATATATATATATATGTATAAGTGAAAAAATAATAGTTATACTGTATAATAAATATTTCCTTTTATTATTTCAGACACAACGTAGCACGTGGTGGCTACGTCTACGACAACCGCCTACGCACTGCAACGAATCTTACGTTCCTGATGATTGTTTGCCTGGACGAGTAAAATATAAAATAATTTTCCCCACTATTCAATTATATACATATATGTATATATATTCTAATAATTGTATATATTTTTATATATAAAGAAAGGAAAAGATACATACATATGTATAAAGATATGTATGGAATATGTATATATATATAAACAGAAATTGGTGAAAATTCACCATACTTTAATGGTGGAAAAAAAAAAAAATACATATATGTAATATATTTTATACATATCCTAAAAAGAAAAAAACCATTATTTTTCAGTCTCTGTTACACAATATTGTATAAGAAAAATATATTCACCATTTGATTTGTGTTAGATACATACGAGTAAATATATTGTAGATAAAATACCTTTTATAAGTGTAAAATGTAGAAAAATTTTCCTTTTGGTGAAAAATATTATTCTAAGGAAAATCATACAACAGTCGCTATATGGTAAGCATATCTACCATTCTCCCCCCTTACACTACATAAAACTATGTACATATATTAGAGTTAAGGAAGAAAAGAAAAAGAATTGTATTACCATTGTTGTTGTTTATTTTATTTTATCATAGTAAAATTGTATTGGTAAAGAGTACGCGCAGACAAAAGGGAAATGAAGGATATTACTTTCTGCTAGAAACTAAATGGCCTTTACTAAAAAAAATAAAAAAATAAAAAAAATATTGTATATATAGAGGTATATGTATATGTACATATATATATGATGACGATAAAGACAATGGTGATGATGATGATGACTACCATGATGATAGTATTAGTTTTTTTGTTGTTGGTTTTTATTTATTTTTTTTTGTTTTTACAAAAACAATTACACATAGTACTCACGTATATACATATATTTATAGATTTACTATTGTGCATATTTATAAGGACAAGGGTAAGGATATAAACATTGGTGTGAATTATATTTGAAAAATAAAAGAATATAGGTATATGTATGTAATATTAAAAGATTAAGTCAAAAAAAAAAAAGGAACATTTTAACAATTGAATTAAGAAAAATTATAATTAAAAATTTAAATCCTTGAAATATAAGTACGCATATTAAATGAATAATTGAGAAAAAGGTTAATAATATAATTTGAAAAGAAACAACAAGTGTGTAGTAGGTAAGTTTTTTGTTTTTTTTTTTTTTTTTTAAATTATAATTTTAATTAATTTAATTTTTTTTTAATCTTTGATCTGACAAGAAATTTTTCTGATTCTTTTTATATTTTAGCTTTTGGAAAATTGATGTAGGGCTAGGGTATTTACAGTTATTTTGTTTTTTTTTTATTATATGAGAAACGTGTGATTCCTAATTAGATATTTGAGCACAGAGAAAAGAGAAAAAGAACAAAAATTTTGATTTTAGGAAGTTTTTAAATTTAGTAGACAATTTTTTGAAACTTTATTTGTAAAATTTAAATATTCAAAAAAAAAAACACCCTCATAAATATCAATTTCTATTTACGTAAACCAAAGCAAACCTTTTTTTTCTCTTGCTTTTATTCGAAAGAAACTTTTTAAAGTAATGAAACGTTTTAAATTCCTAAAATTGGAAAATAAGTGAAAAACATGCATATTTTAGGTTTAATATTTTATACGCTAAAGCGTAGATTTTTCTTATACAAAAATAAATAATATGAATGTTTTAAAAATGAAACGTATTTTCGTGATTTATTTACATAAATTGAATACACTTCTGTATAAAAAAAATTAAAGGAAGAAAAGGATATTCAGAACGCATATTTATCGGTTTGATGAAAATTCAGAACAGTCTGGTAGAGTCCATCTAACACAATAGAATGTATTTTTTACTCTTACCCATTAAAATCCTGAGATGTTATTTTTATGGAACAGATCTAATAAAATAAAAGAGAAAAAAATATGAAAAGTCTCAAGGAAATATTGATTTGAAGAGTTTACATTTTGCCAATACAGTAATTCATCGATTTATTTTAATTAAAATTGGAAATTAATCTATCTTAATGTTATATTTTAGAAAAAATATGTTTAGCAAAGAGAAAGAGAAAAGATGATGAGATGAGGCTAAATGAAGAGAAATACGGAGAGAGAAATAGTAGAAAAATAGAGGGCAAAGGAACGAAAGAGAGAGAGAGAGAGAATTTAAAATCTGGGTTTTTTTTTTCAATTCCAATTTTTGTGTTAATTTAACTTTTTAATTCTATATGTTACGTAAATGGATTTGTTTTTTTGTCTACAAATAATTTTTTTATGACATACTTTTATGTGTATGAGAAATATTGATTTGTTAGGATTTTTGTTTTTGTTGTTGTTATACAAAAATAAGCTATTAAACAAAAGCTATATAAGAATGTGACCAATAACTTATTCACTTTTATTTTATTTCTTTTTGAATTGAAAATCCTTCGACATTTTTTGTCATTACTATCCTTTTATTTGCTGTTGCTGTTGTACCTGTACAAATATGTATCTATGTATGTATATATGTATGTCAAATGTACCTATTCAATTGGTATTTTACATGTAATACAATTGTATACAACAACAAAAAAAAAAAAATAATGGTATTGCTTATATAATACACATCAAACACTTAATAAATAAAAGTTGATTTGAATTCAATTTTTCCAAATAAAAATATAGGAATTTATATTGTATTTGAATGTGGATTCATAAGAAAGAAGTAGAAAAGGTAAAAAAAATAATAATAATAAGAAAGTGTAAAAGACTGCATGAGAAAAAGTATTTCTTTCACTGTGTTTGTTTTTTTTTTTCCTGAAAAAATAATACTGATAAATTTCTTTAATAAAATATAAAAAAAAAAATTAGGGAGAAAAAAAAAAAAAGACTTTTCATGGGCTAAAGTTTACTTAATTTTGAATACTGCTTATACCGTGTAAAATAAAGCATGAGAAGATATTTGAGGAAATGGAAAAATAATAAATTAAATTTTTTTTTTTTAAACTTTTTTCTTCTTCTGAAAGAAATAACAATAATTGTTTATACAGTAGTGAAGAGATTTTATCTTCTTTTTTAATTATTTCAAATTTTTAAAATTTTCGATTGAAAAAGATATAAGTAGGTGTAGAACTATGAGAAAATAAATGTTAAAGAAAAGCCTAATGAAAGATAAAAAAAATTTACCATGTGCATTTTTTTTTTTTTTTTTTTTTTAAAATATAGATAAATGAAGCAGAGGTATAATTAACATGTAAAGGTAACAAAAGGATTAGAAAAATATAAATTATTTTCACTTTCTTCAATTTGAACATTTTTTTTTTTGTGTTTATGTTTTTTTTTTTAGAATGGTTTCGGTATATTTGTACAAAAATCTTCTTGTTTATTTCACCTTCGTGGATGAAAATGAAAAAAGAAATGTTAGTTAATAGTTCGAATATATTTTCGTGCTACGTTTAATACATTTTTTTTTCTTCTAGAAAGTATATTTAGTTGACTTTCATCTTTCGCTATTAGTATAGAGTCTGTTTTTTTTTTTTTTCAAATATTATTAGAATAGTAAAACGATAACAAACTAGTAATACTCGATGAAAAATACAAGAAAATATAGGAAAAGAAAAAATCTTTAGAAAATATGAAAATATTTTATTTACATACATATATGTATAGACTGTTTTTGTAACAAGAAAAATTAAATTCTCGATTATACTAATCTATGTTATTTGTTCTAAAATTTTTTGTTGAGTGAAAGAAAAAAACCTTTCGGACTTGAGGATATTCAAAAAACGAGTCTCATATACATATTAATTCACTCATTTCACTATGCCATTTTATTTCTGAGACATCAAATAAAAAAATAAAAATAAATTCAATAAAATCTCTGTATCTGTAAATTATTCATTGTCAAAATCAAAACACCCTGTGTAATATATATATGTAGGTAAATTTAATATACTTTGTCATTTATAGGAGTATTATTTTTACTGAATAGTCTGTAAAATGAAAGGAAAATTTTGTATAATGAAAATAAAATAAAATAAAACTAAAGGAAAAATAAGAAAACTTTAATACTATATATGTATTTAAC
The DNA here is from genome assembly GCA_939192795.1 of Bombylius discolor. Lineage (NCBI taxonomy): Eukaryota > Metazoa > Arthropoda > Insecta > Diptera > Bombyliidae > Bombylius > Bombylius discolor. The sequence goes on along the minus strand of OW584243.1, from coordinate 30,795,186 downwards.
CTAATCTACTTTATATGAACTGTATGATTTATTTACTTTGATGTTTGTTTATATTTTTTTTTCTTCTTATTCGATTGGTTTCTTTTTTTTTTCTTTCACATTATATCTTCTTATTTATTAAAATAAATATAGATTTTTATAATAAAAGTAAAAGAAGACAAAGCAAAAAATGTTTAAATAAACTTCTTGAAGTGAAGAAAAAAGTCAACAAATTTATTGCGTAAGATTTTTTTTACTTATGATTTTTTTTTTTTGAAAAACTTTTTTTTACGTTACTTTTTTTTTCTTAAAGCAAAAAAAAAAGAACTTATTAATTTGAATTTGTTTTTTTTTAAATTTTAATTGATCAGTTAATTTTCACAATTTTTCACAAAAAATTTACAAGATTTTGCTGTTTTTTAATAAATTACGAAAAAAAAAAACACTATTCTTCCACCACTACATATTTTGAATGTCTTTTTTTTTCTTGATTAAAAATTTTTTTGTTCAATTTCTTTAGAAATTATATCCAACATAGTTTTTTATTTTGTTTCTTTGAAATGCGTTAAGCGAACTTTCAAATAAATCAAGTTGTTAACAAGAAGGATATTAATAATTTACTAAAAGTTTGTGTTATTCAAAAGGATATTAAAATATTAAAAAAAAAGGATGAAAAAAACCCTAACATGATTATCTAAGTAGAAATTCCAAAATTTATAATTTAATTGTAATGGGAAATTCCTTCTATTAATTATATTAACACATACATTTAATCAAATGAATAATTTCTAAATAAAATTAATATGGAATGTTGTGTATGTGTTTGTTTTAAATTTAAAAAAAAAATTATTATTCAATGTAAACCATAATTTACTTTTTATGATTTCGTTTCAATTTTTTTTTTGTTTTGTTTTGTTTCTAGGATGATTCAATAGAAATTACAAAAAGAAATTCTGTTTGGAATTTGGAAAATTTCAAAAACTAATGCCTATTTTGTTTTTCTAATTAAATGACTTGAACAGATTATAGATCTCTTGATAGTAAGACATGTGGTTGATATTTGTTTAATTGTTAATGAATGACTCAATTATCCTTGTACACAATGTTTTCACTGTTATCTATGGTTTATAATTTAAATTATTGTTAGTGGGTAATAAATTCATTTAGAAAATTTCACATAAATTGTAAGGATCTCAGTCAGCCCAAATGATTTATCTTCTTTACAAGGTCACAATTAGCGAAGAAAGAAAAAACATGCACAAATTTCGTATTGTATAGAAGGTGTTTTTTCATTGACCGATTTGTTATTTTAAAACTTTAATGTTTCAATGATACGAACAACCATTGTATACATTGTTAGGGTTGAAGGTGAAGAAATACTGGAATATAGGAGTACTCATTGAATATATCGTATCTAGCGCTATGTAGCTAGCTTTATGGGGTTTTCCTTTATTAGAGCCACACATTATTTACACATAGAAAAAAAAATATTTTAGGAAGCAAAAAAGTGTGAGTATGAAAAAAAAAATACACTTCATTTTTTGAAATTTTTTAGATTAAACTTGAGGGTCGAGCCTTATGATGTGCAATAATAAACTAAACAAATTTTCGATACTGTCTGGAAATAAAAAAAAAACTAGAACTTAATTTCAAATTAAAAATTTGTATGTTTTAAATGATGAACAATTTGAATTTAGTGGAAGTTATTGATTTGATGTTTATAAAAAAAAAGATTTAGATACATATGTAATTTTAGATAGCTATTTTATATAAATACATCTAAAAAAAATTATCAAAATTTGCAAAGCTTTGATGAGATATGACTTTTTGAACATCTCCCTATAAAATATTTACAAGATTTGAAATTCATACATACTTGACGGCGACCAATTCACAATATTTGACAATTTTTTTGTGTCATTCACCCAATATGTACTCAATTTAAAATTATGTTTCTAAATACTTATTTCAATTTCTTAGAATGTTAGTACAACACCCTAAATTTATTAAAATTTGACATTATCCGATTTTTTTTTTTATTAAAGTATTATTTTTTCTCTTCGATTTTATGATTTTTTTTTTTTTTAAATTTTCCCTAATAAATTACACAGTGTCTTAGGAGAAAAAAAATGTTATTTTGTTGTAAGGTCAATTTTCCTTATTGAAAGTTATATTACATGCGTCCTTACATAAAAAAACAAAAAAAAACAAATAAAATGGAATATATAAAATAAAAAAAAAAGAAAAAGATATTTTATGAGTTCGTTATTACAAAAGCTATATATTCACTTAATATTTTGTTTTTGTTTTATTTGTAATACATACATATAGGTATATCCTGTGTGTGTTACTATGATCTATATTATAATCATTTTCAATACCAATTAGCATTATTTAACAAGTATATAGTATTTATGTATATCAACATGTAAGAAGAGATACAAGAAAAAAAAAAAAAACTATATTCATAAGAATTTTTATATTCGAATTATGAAATCCACGTGTTTATGGTTTGTTTGTTTTTTTTGATTTTGTTTAATTTGTCATTATTATTATGTTTTATTTTTTGTCTTATATATTTTTTTTTTTTAAATTTATACAGTGTTTTGTTTGTTCAATCTTAATTTTTTTTATTTTCTCTTAAAATTATTGATTAATTAATCAATTAAATAAATATATGTATGTACTGTATAATTTAATATTTTCAATTTATTTCAATCTTAAAATAAAAATTTAATTATTGTGTATGGTAATAATTAATTATTTTTAATATTTATTTTACTAATAGATTTTCGTATTAAAAAACCACAGCAACAAACACATTGTATTTTTTTTTTTTTTTGCGGAATAAAATAATAATAATATTGATTTTGTAAAATGGAAATAAAATTTTATATTTTTCACTTTTTTGTTTTTTTCATTTATTTATTTAATTTGTTTTTTTTTTTGTTTTTTTCATTTTTTATCGCAAAAAAAAAAAAAAAATTTATGAATATTTTAATATTTGATGAGATGTTAATAAGGTATGATATACACAATTTCATTTTATTTTATTTTATTTAATTTTTTTTTCATTAAAAAAATTTATAATTAGAATTAATTCCACATTACATTTATAATGATCATATACATACGAGTACATACATACATACAATTTTTATCAATTAGAAATATTTATTTAAAATAATTTACAAAATTAATACATAGTTCGGTTTTTGCTCGTGTTTTTTTTTTTTTTATTAGTTTAAATTTAAATTTTTCTGTTTTAAATTGAAGAATTTATTTTTTGAAATGAAAAAAAAAAAACTATTGATATTGAACACACGATTACACTGAAGAAAACAATTGGATAAGTGCTTCTAAGCGTAAGGATAAATGAAATTTTAAAATAATGGCAGTGTTCTGTACAATTTTTAAATTGATGATCATATAAGCATCTTGAGGCGTTCTAGCTTATCGATAATAAGGTTTTCACTTCTCAATTTCTTTTTTTGCAATTTTATTAGCACAGTGTTGGTGTATGGAGATTGAGAAAATAATAGGCTGAAGAAAATTAAGAAGGTAAACAAAGGAAATATTGATGAACACTATATGGACCAATAATTTTAGTTTATTAAAATAGTCTTCTAAAATGACTGCGTTAATTCGAAAACGAAATTTTGAGTTAAATTCAAAATTTCTTCCTGTGTATTTATATTTACATCCATACATGTTTTATAAACAATGTTATTGCATTTAATACAATATACAATATATGCTTTATATCGAATGAAATATTTAGTTTATCCAACTGCATTATTTAATTGAGTACGCGGTTATGTGGAATTTCACGTTGGAAAAAATAATAAAGAATCGACTAATGGTATTTGTGTAAATATCCATATGTACATATGTATCTGTACGTATTTTCATACTATGTGTAAAATATTCAAATAGATAAAACACTGGTAAAATATTTAATCGCATGAAAATGATTTAATATTGTATTTTATTGAATTTAATAGGAAAATGCGATTTACATTTGATCCTTTTAGTTCTTACAGGTCAATAAATTCATTTCTTTGAATTGCACTTTAAAATCTCTAAAATAAAGTAGATAAAAGTGAAAAATATAATTCAGATTATATTGTGTAAGCTTATCATATATGGTTTTTAAAGTATACTTTAGATTTTTGAAAACCATTTTATTGTGTGATTAAAAAAAAAAAAAATGGGAAAAAAACATTTTTTATTTTTGAAAAAATGAATTAAATCCTTTAGATGTTTTAAAAAAAAAATTTCAACTTTAAATTCAAGTTATTACCTTTTATTTTTTTTTCTATTTAAATTTTTTTTTTGTTCATTTCTAATTTGAGATGAATTTTATCGACTAACTACTTTCAGATTTATCTAGGGCTTACGAAAACCTCTTGTTTTTCCTGTTTTTACCCAGATTTCTTTCACAAAAATTCTCATTCAAAGTTTTCTTCAGACTTCCATAAAACCTATTCGTAAAATAAAAAAAAAATATCTTATTTACTTAATTAAAAATTTTCATGAAACATTTAGGGAATCCGGAAGTATAAATTTGTTTTGTGATAACAATTTATTGAATTCTATTTTTTATGCTGTTACATAAGTCTTTAATATTATTTGAATTGTAATTACCAGGAATCCACAATACTTTATTTACTCTTATTTCCTGGTTATATAATATAAATGTGTACTACCTACACGATTTTAAAAATGTTTTTTAATTCTCTTTCTTTATTAATTTTTTATTTTTTGCTTCTTAAAGAATACCGTTTGTAAAGATTTTCCAATTCTAAGAATATATTCTTCTATTTTATTTATTTGTTATTTTCAATACGAAGATATTTTAAAAAAGATGCCCGTTCTATTAAGAAATTTTTACTACCCACTTCATTTTTATTGGAATCTAGGACAAAATTTATGAATAATATATGTATGTATATGTAAATTTTCGGTCACAAATCATAATAGCATAACTCAATTTCAGTTCACCGTCAAGAAATAAAATTTCATATTATTTAATTTATAATCAATGATGTTCTAATGATGAGTTAGGTATAACAACGCAACGTATCCTAAAATATTCGTTTATGTCTTGTAGCTACAGATATGTATGTGGGTGTATGTACATATATGTATCTATTGTAAAACAAAATCTTCTGAAGAATTTTTATACGTTATCTACATATTTTCACTTTATTTTAATTGTTTTTATTCAATTTTCCTTTTTTTTTTTTTTTGTATTTATTTTCAGTCAATACTTGTGTATCACGTGCTAGGAAACGGTATATTTGAATACATACGTACATATGATACGTTACTGACAATTAAGATAAAAAAATAAATTCATCATTGGAATTTTATTAAATTTTATTATACATACATATATGAGTGAAATGATAGATATCACTACACTTACATACATATGTCATACTTATACATTAGACTTATGTTGTGTGTTAAATGAGACTTTCAGAAAATTATTGTAATTAAATTTTGTTTTATATTGAAAAAACAATAAAATTATGGTTTTTCACTTTTTTTGATTTCACTTAGTGTAAAAAAATTAAAATGTTAAACCTGAAAAAAAGCTCTTCTCGTGTGGATTATTAATACGACGTCTATTGAGTCCTTTGCCTAACTGTGAAAATTTTTCTATTTATATTTGTATTTATAAAATTTTTTATCGATTTCAATTTATTGTCATTTTAGTTATTTTTACTAGGGTTGACGGTATGTGAAGATTTAGTATGGTGAACTACAACACTTCTTTGTCAATACTACTGTACACTTGACTGAAGTAAAATAACATTTATTAAAATTAAACGTTAAAAATAAAGTTAAAAGTAAAAAAATAAATTTAAAAGGATTCATAGATTTTCTATTTATTAACTTGATTTTTACTGTGTAGAATTAGTTATGTCGATATAAGTTGGCTTCCATATAGGTGTGTAGTATTATGTTGGCACACACACTTATAAATTTTTACTATATTAATTTTCCATTTAAATTTTTTACAATCATTATTTGTGTTAGTAGTATAAATTTAAAATGAAATGAAAAATACGTAATAAAAAAAAAAAAAAAAAAAGAAAAACAAATTAAATTGAACTTAAACATTTCAAAGAAATCTTTATGTTCTTTAAAATATGTGTAATTTTTTTTCTTCTTTTCTTTAAACAATATGTATGATGTTTTCAAATATATGTACTTGAAACATACTGATATGATGACAATAAGTTGGATAATCTTAAACATATGCTTTCTTTTGTGCAAAAAATTACAAAATAATTGTAATATATTATATACATATAAAATAAAATAAAAAAAAAAAAATATAAGTGTAAGGTTTTGTTTTGTTGTTATTTTTTATTTTATTCTTTAAAGTATGTGTGCATGTGATTTTTAGGATATTATACAACATGTTATCATCATTTTAGATAAAATACACGCATGCATATTATTATTTAAGAAAATTTATGTAAAATATTATAAAAGTACTTATGTACATATGTACTACATATATTATTTTCTTTTTTATTTGTTTTTTTTTTTTTTTTTTTTTTGATAATGAAAAATGCCATTAAACATGAAAGCAGTAATTTATTAATTAAGAAAATTATATCGTTTTTTGGAAAATATACTACGAAAATTATGTTATTCAAACTAAGTGATTTTTTTTTTTTAATTTAAAAGGTAATTGAAATACCTGAAATATATATTTCATGAAGATAAGAAGTAAATTCATCTTATATTTTTTAATTTAAAGTAGAAAATTTTTCAACTTTCAGTTGAAATGTCTGATAGCAGACATTTTTAAGGATTAATTAATGAAAATCAATTAAGAAAATATTTTGATTATTATTATTATTATTTTTTTTTTTTTTTCAACAAAGAATTTATCACAATTTTAGATTGGATCCAGTTAGGATTAGATATATAAGATGTATTATATGATCAAGGTCAAGTGTTTCGACATACTATAAGCCAATTGATTCTTGTACATATCTATACACTCATGGATTTTTTTTTTTTTTTTAAATGGAAAGTTTTTTTGACTTGAATGTGTTTAAAAGAAAAAATTTCTATGTATCATCCCCCAAGGTATTGTACCTACAGTGTGTAATTATTTGTAAGTTTTAAGATTATGTGGATGTTTATTGAAACTATACAGTAATCTGTAAGTAGTGGAAATTTATAGGATGGTTATCTTGCATAAAATTTTTTAAAGATTACTTTTACACTACATTGAGCAATCGTACTTCTGAGTAGTGTAATACGACCTATAGTATTTCTTAAGTAAATTAAAAAAAAAACATTCATTGAAACTATCTTCTTTTGTCTTCCCCTTTAAAACCAATTTTATTTATACAGAAAAAATGAAATTTTTTTTCTTTATTTGAATAATAATTTAAAAAGTACTGACACTTCATTTTCCAATTGATTAAAGTGAATTTTCTTGTGTAAATAACATCTCTCTAAATTGCAATTGAAATAATGAATGTTTTAATTTCATTTTTCAGTATTTATTTTTCATTATTTTTTTCTCGTTTTAATTGAAAACCTGTTGAATTAAATAATAAAAAAAAAAAAAAATTTTTCTCTTGAAAACTTTTAATTGCAATTTTTTTCAAAGAAAAATAAGTAAAATTTGAAAAAAAAAAAAAACCTTATGTAATCTAAATAAAAAATATTTTCTATTTTCTCTGATTTTGCATTCGAATTCAAGGATTAATTGGAGTAAATAAGAATATGTACATATTTACAAAAATGAAAAATTATTGGAAAATACTAGTATGTAATAATAATTTTTATATAGACAACTTTTTGTTTTGTGAGCACTAATACGCACCCAATTCAAATGAAATTGGATTTATATTTGTTGAAACCTTTGCAACTCGGAATTGCTATGTATTTTAGTAAACAATTTTTACATATTATGATGGACAAAAGCAGTGGAATGGAGTGGAGTTTTTGCGAAAGAAAAGTATTAAAAAAAAAATGATTTATTTCAATAGTTTGTATTCAAAGTGTATTTACTTTATAAAAATCATTTGTTATTGTTAATTTTCCTTGAGATTTTAAAAGTTATTTTTCATTTACAAAAAATATCAAAGCTTAAAAAAATACGAAGAATATAAATTATCAAGACAAATCCCTATAATACTCATAATACTTGAATTTTCATAGACATTGAGAGTGAAGAAATAAAAATAGGTCAATGACAATAATTTTATTAAATTATGTACTTATCTTCAAATTTGCTTTTTTTTTTCTTCTCCAAAATAAACTGTTAAATTATAAATATATATTATTATATAGAACATTTTTATTTGAATCTTGAGATACTCCTTGTGATACAAGATACAGATACAAGATACAGATACAAGATACAGACACAAGATACAAGATACAAAATACAAGATAAAGATACAAGATACAGACACAAGATACAGATACAAGATACAGATACAAGATACAGATACAAGATACAAGATACAAGATACAAGATACAAGATACAAGATACAAGATACAAGATACAAGATACAAGATATAAGATACAAGTTACAAGATACAAGATACAAGATATAAGATACAGATACAGATACAAGATACAAGATACAAGATACAAGATACAAGATACAAGATACAAGATACAGATACAAGATACAAGATACAAGATACAAGATACAAGATACAAGATACAAGATACAAGATACAAGATACAAGATACAAGATATAAGATACAAGTTACAAGATACAAGATACAAGATACAAGATACAGATACAGATACAAGATACAAGATACAAGATACAAGATACAAGATACAAGATACAAGATACAGATACAAGATACAAGATACAAGATACAAGATACAAGATACAAAAAAGTGTACAACAGATTTCCTCAGGTTTGAGAAAAAGCTGATGCATCATGTAGCACATTCTATTGGAGGCCAATGCCTCACATTTACACAGAATGTGTTTTGAGGTTTCCTTGTCCTCCTTGCAGAATCTGCATTTGTCATCCTCTTGTAAGCCTATCCTACTTAGATGGAAATTTAGTGAACAGTGTCTGGTAAGTAGACCTGTGATAGTCCTTAGCTCCTTTCTATTGAAGTTGAATAGTTTCCTGGAAATGTTAGCTGAAGGCTATACGAGGGGACTAACAAAAGCTCTCCGAAAAACTCATTTACTGTAATTGTTTCAAAGCCATTTTCTGCATAAAGCAAGGGCAATTAGTAAATAGTATGAGTAAAATTAGTTTTCGTCATAAATAAACAGCTCAAAAAATTTTGGAAGAATGTAAAGTTGCTTTAGAAGAAAATGCATCATGCCTTGACACAGTTTACACTGATACAAAATGACAAAATGATACAAATGTGGCTGCTGTAAGGAAAATATTAGATGAAGACCCACGGTTGACAGAACTGTGATAGCCAACAAACTAGGCTTAAATACTGTGGCTATCTCAATAATATTAAATGATAGTCTCGAGTACAGTAAAAAATGTGCTAACTGTTACTATTATTATGCCTCCTGTACACATTAGGTGGTTAAACCGGTTATTTTGCGCTGGGAGTAACAATTATGGTATAATTTTTTTCCAACTTGGTATAATAAGAATCATCTAGAATAATTTTAGCTTCACGATTGGAATACACTCTCACTCTTGTTATATCTGGTCGTGGCACCTTCAGATGTAATTTGAGTAGTAGTAAAAATAGGTTTTAAAACCGGTTTGCGTCCGTTGTTATAACGTTGTTATTGCTGAATTCTAGATTTTTCTGAATGTTGCCAGCTGCACTCCAGCATGTATGTATGTATGTACATATGTAGATCGGAGTGGTAAGGATGAGATATTTTGTTTAACATTTTTTTTTTTTTACAGTTGAATAGTAAAAAGCGTTGTCTTTTGAAAATAAGGATGTAAGTTTTACCATAAGCTTGAGAAAAAAAGAAGAAGAAGAAGAGAAATGGTTTCATCATTAACACAAATGATGGTTCTTATTAATGGCTTCCTTATTTTATTTAAAAAAAAGACATTGAAATGTATTTGTATAAGAAAAAATAAATGAATGTTTAATTTGATTGATTTTTTTTCATCTTTTATAATGGGAAAATAAGATGGGTTAGAAGCAATCAACTTGAATATCAGAAATTTAAACGTCGTAAACAATTTAAATTTTGCTTACTAAAATTGTTTTCACAATTTCACAAATCTCAAAACAGTGAATTTATTCTCAGTTACAAATGTAAATGAACAATTGACAGTATGAATGTTAAAATAACTAAATTTACAAAAAAAAAAAAAAAAAATTGAAATTATAATTTTAATTAGATATTATAAAGGATTACGTGGTCAAATAATCTATCGAGCAAATTGTTATTTCATACAATTGAATTTTTTTCTGCTTACATTTTTCAAAAGTTTTGTTTTTCTCGAGATTTTTTTTTTTTTTTATAATTTCTTTTTCTTTGTAATTTTTTTTTAATAACAAAAAATTTTTTCACCACGGTTTTTTTTTTCTGTGTATAAATTTATACTTCATAAAATTTAATTTTTTTTTTGTTTATCAACATTTATAATAATATAATTTGCAAAAGATAAATAACAATTTTAATTTATCGTCGTTGCTATCAGAGAATATTTAACAGAAGCAAAAAATCTGGAGGAAAAGAAAAATTGTGCTTATGAGAAGCACATAGCATTTGATAAATAATTTTTTCTCTCTCTTTTTTTCTCCGATTTAAAAAGTTTAAATGTGCTAATTAATTTTATTACGTTCATGTTTTTTTTTTTGCATGAGAATTATATCAATTAATTGGTAAAAAAAAAAAGAATAAAGTGGGGGGGTGAAAGTAGGGGCATTTTTTGCTGCTAGTTAAAGAATGATGCGTACTTTTACGAATTTAATTGATAACAACAACAAAAAAAAAAATTGTCCACATAAATATTAAGTTTTTAAGGTAAGTAGATTATGTTCATGGTTTTGAACAAAAAACCATTGTGAAAAAACTAAAAAAAAAAAAAAATACATATTTTGAAGATTTACTTAAAAAAAAAGTAAGTATTACCTGCATGGTATTACAGTCCATTATACCCTAATCAAATTAGCATGAGGAGATTTTATGTATTTTTTTTTCTGTTATACATACATATGCACCTACAATTTTTAAGTGAAATGCGAACTATATACTTCAGTATCGATCACTTATATCCAATTGAATTGAAATAATAATGGTACTCATTCAAAGTTGAGTGGGCTTGGGCGAATTTGAATTCAAAACCTTCAGCTTCAGAAGTCAGCACTCTTACTATTGTGGTATCTAACCGTCTACATTTTAAATAAATTATTTAACTGAATTTAGTTATTTTTTAAAGATTTGAGTGTAAGTAGAGAATTTTTTCCAGTTATTTAAAGCTGATAATAACTCAAAAAAGGACAAACGCTCTATGAAAATTCACATACATTGATCATGTAAAATGTTCTATACACGGTCAGTTCCGTTTCCGTTTGAAAAATATTTAAAAAATTTTACCATTATATGATGAAAGTTGTAGGTACAATAAAAGTACCTATGTTAATGAAATTATTAAATAACAGGAAAAAGTATATAATAAGAGAGTATCTTCTCATAAAGGAAAAATTTGTGAAATGAAGATAAAATCTAAAATTTTTTCTGTTTTTTTTTTTTTTTTGTTTTGTTTTGTTTTTATAAAGCAAAGAATCTACTTTAGACTAGAGAAAACGTTTTTAGACTTATAAACAAAAACTGAAAAAAAAAAAAATAATAATAATAAAGAATATACAATACAAAGACGACGTAATATTGAATTCGATACGAGTTTGATTAATGTTTAAAGCAAATGATACGCATCAGTTACTTGAATATTTTTTATTCTTTGATTTATTATTATTGAGATATATACTGCATACTAATACCAATATAACTAGTGAAAAATAAATATATAGAATCAATATTTTATATAATTGAAAATAAATGTAGAATTTTTTTTATTGGGAATAATTTGTTATACCATATAGCAAATTTTATTATTTTTTTTTTTTCATTTTTTTCTTGTTCCTCAATTTTAATAATTTTTTTTTTTGCTTCATAATTTTTGATTTTATTCTTATAAGATTTATTTATAGAATGCTATCGAAATTTTATGTGAGTTAAATTAAATAAACATTGAACTATATTAAACAAAAATGTAAAAAAATAAAAAAATTGTTTTAGCTTATTAGAAATAGCTTAGAATTACATTAAAGAAAAATTAAAAATTAAATTTTCTGGAAAACGAACGTATGATATGGAAGAATCTGAACCAAATATTTATCTATGTGTGGTAGATTGTGCTTCTATATAATCTAAATTTTCATAGTAAAGAAAAGAATTATGCTACTTACGGTAAATAAACATTAGTTGGTTGTGTTTTTTTTTTTTTTTTTAAATTTTTTTTGTACTAAAATTAATGATGCTCTATTATGTGAAAGTGAATTACTTGTGTGCGGCTACTAGATATAGTTCTTTTTAGATATATGTAGGATATATTTATTTATTTATTTTTTTTTTTTTTCAAATATACAATTTCATAAGAAAATTTGAATATTTTTCCATTTATTTTCAATAAAGGACGTTTTTAGAATTTATTTGAACTTCTTTAATAGTTTTTTGAAATTTTTTGTATTCTTTGAATATTGTTTTATAAGGATTACATTTGTTTGTTTGTATTTTAAGTACTTGTAAGTACTTATAAGTAATACATGCGTACCACATTTTACACTTTACAATTCAATAATAATTCTTTGAATTGAAAAAAAAAAAAAAAAAAGAAGGAAATTATTCTGTGTGTGTAACATGATATAGAATCGAACGGAAACATGATTAAAAAACTTCAGAAGTTTTGCAAATAACAATTTTATAATGTAAATCGTGTATTGGATAGCAAATGGTATTTATTTCATTTTAATATTGTAATAGTTTTGTAGCTTGGTTCAAATTCAATATCCTCAATTTAAAACTTCATTCAAAATGCTTATTTCATATTATGAAAAAAAAAACAATAATCGTATAATAAAGTTTCAATAAATAAGTTAGTGATTGAGTATGTGTGTGAGGTAGAGTAGGGATACGTTCTATTGTATATTACCCCATTTTTTAAATGTCGAAGAAAAACAAATTTAAAAAGTTTAGAAAATAATATATATATATATTTTTTGTTTTTTTGAAATTTTTGTTTTTCTATTTTTTATTTTTTAAGATTGTCCTTTGAGAAATTCAATCCAAAATATTTTGATTTTCATAAATTTCTACAACAATCAAATTTTATACAGTTCGAAATAAATCCACTGGAATGATGAAATATCACATATTTTTTATTTATATTTCAAAATAGAAAAGTTGTCAATCAAAATCGTCAATTTGACGTAATTAAGAACATTTTTGCAATGAAAAAAAAATCGTGATGCACCGTAGACAATAGTTTTATTTGAAAATTATCCAATGACAAATAAATTTTTTTTTTTTTTGTAACAAAAAGGAAAATTCTTGAAGAATAGAGAAATGCAAATTACAATAGATTGGAAAAAATTAGGATAATTTACAAAAATTACGAAAATTCGTAACTTTTAAATGGACAAGAAATAAAAAGCATACATAAGAATGCTCTGAAAATAAAGGAAATGATGTATTGTACTTTGACCAATCAAAATAGAAACTTGAGTTTGTTTTAAATAAATAATTTTATTACATATTTCAAAATACTTTTTGGATACTTTAAAAAATAAGAAAAGATAAAAAAAAAACATTTAAACTTACCCCATTGTTGTTGTGTTATCTGCATAGGACATATCTTGATAATTTTTGTTTGTTTTGTTTTAAAAAAGAGATTTAATTCTTTCAAAAAAAAAAAAAAAAAAAAAAAACTCAAAGTATACCAAAATTCACATAAATTCTTATTTAATAGAATAAAATGTGTAACATATACAAGTATGTGCTACTGTATATCTTCAAATTTATGATATTTTATTTATCACAATTTATTTTTTGTTTTACAATTTTAATTAAATAATGAGATTTATAAAAAAAAAAAAACTAAAAATAAAAAAGGGAAACTATTATAAATAATATGTATTTCAAGATCACTGAGAGTAAAGATATATGTACATACATATATTTTTTAAACATGTGCACTTTAGGAAATTTCAGTTACTTTTTTTTTTTTTTTTATCTTCAGAACTTCCTTAATATTAATTATTTTCTTCTTCTTATAAAAAGTGAATTTTTTCTCATTTCTTTTAACATACAAAAGATTTATCTTTTCAAGATGACTCTATGCAAATTTTATTGTTTATAATTCAATAACAAGAATTGATTTTTTTTTTCACAATTACTTTTTTTTTTTTTTTTTCACCCTTATAAATATTCAAATTTTTACACACATACAAAAAATTACAAATTAATTAAAATTAAAATAATGTTGATTTATTTTCCTCGTAATATATATATGTATTTTTTTTTTTAAACCAAAAATATATTTTTTGCATAATACAAAAAATATTTAAAATGCAACTTTAAAAATTTATGTAAAATAAGAGATATGAATAAATATGAATGAAATGAATGAATGAATTTTTCATGTTTTCATTAAAATGCACTTATTGTAATATTATACACGTAATTTAACAAAAAAAAAAAAAAAAAAAAACAAAAAACAAAAAAAACAAATTTATGTAACACATTAGAGAGAAGAAAAAAATTTGAAAAATAAAATACGTTGAAAAATATTTAATTCAAAAATTTAAAATCATCCCACACTAATTTGAATTTTTTTTTTTTTATCTAATAAATTGTCGGTTAGTGACAAATTGTTTAAATGTGTTTTTTTTTTTTAATTCACAAATTAAAAGTAAAAAACAAAAAAAAAAAATGAGTATAAAATATTAATTTACATGAAAATTACAAAATTTGTTGTAATGATTTAGTAAACTGACATAAAAAATGAAAAAAAATATAGTATGAACTTGTTGTTGATGGCCAATTGTATGAAGACTGTGCGCAACAAATAACATTTTTTGATAACTATAATATCCCAGTCGGACCTAGAAATTACAAATGAAGTAATAAATAATTTAAAAGAAAAAATTATTTCCATATCTCCCTTATAAAGTAATTTATAGGTTAATTTCATATAAAGTTTAAATTTTACTATTTCGATATACCAGGACTTGGTTTCAATCAAGATAATTAATGAATCATTATATTTGTAACCCTTTCGTGAAATTCGAAAAATAATCAAATTCATGTTTGGTATTTTTTTATTAGCTTTTCGACAGAAGTACTTTCTTTTCCATTAAACTGTAATCTAAGATGAAATTACTAACCGTCAATGGCATGACTTACAAAAGTAATTAGGATTTGTAAAGGAGAAAGGAGTTACGTTTGGCTAAAAAATAAGTAAGAAAAGCATTGATGAAGTAATTGCTTTCAAGTCCGACTGGGATATATAGAAATATATGTAAATGTGGTGCTGTTTGTTATATGTACATGTGTATGTATGTACATAGCTAAAACCTCTGAGAGGGAATACTATACAAGCCTTGAAGTAAGACAACAAAGTAGCCTTAGTATGATAAAAATGGTCTTTATTTTTCAAATATTAGTAGAAAAAAAAAAACAAAAAATATGTTAATAAAATTAATTTTTATTAAAAAAACAAACAAAATAGGAAATGAAAAGCTAACATGAATTTTTATTTCGTTTAAAATCAAAAAGTAGAATAATAATATAATAATAAAATTAATACATTGTAGATTCAATTTCAAAAAAAAAAAAAAAAACAAAAAATATCACGTTTTCATGAATTAAATAATTTACATGCGTAATTTTAATAAAATAAAATATTTTTCAATAAATTCTATGTTCAAAGAATTCATAAGAAATTTCCTATAGTTTTCGGGTATTAGTTATTGAATTATCGTTTCACATACTTATTAAATATTACTTAGGTATATATTACATAATTTATATTTTCATCAAATATTATTTTAATTTGCAATCTAATACATATTTTATATTAACAAAACGTAATTTGTTATCAAAATCATAGTCTAGTCTGTAAATGTCTGGTGTATGTGACTTTTTATTACAAATTTTTTATTGAAAACAAATAAATTATCTACATGTTGTATTTATTAAATAAACACTTTAGAGTATCTTACTTAGCGATTTTATTTTAAATAATAATTTCAACATTGAATAACTTCAAAAATTTCATTAATTAATCACATTATTCACTATTTGTTTACGTTATAAAAGTCAACAAATGTCAAATTTGAAACAAAACATATACATACATTTGTAATGACTAACTCAAGTCTTGTATATTCTATCACTCTCGAAGGTTTTGACAGAGTACATATGGAATATATATGTTCATACAAAATTTTTTTTTTTATCATTATTGATAATATAAATATGTATGCAATAGCTATACATACTTGCATATCATATGAATGTGTATAAAGTAAGAGATTGTTAATATATTTAGTATGGTTTTTTTTTTCTCTATATTCTCGTAAATTTCTAATATTTCATTTTGATGAATATTTTTAGAGAGAAAAAAAAAATATATATACCTACCTATAGATATTTTAAAAATATGGTAAAAAATGCAAAAAAAAAAAAAAAACGGTTTGATAGAATATGCAGTTGGAAAATGCATTTTTTTTTTTTTGTAATGAAAATTCCTTTTTTTCCACTTATTAAAAGTTTAAAAAATTTTTTTTTTAACGATAAGGATTACGTTACATATAATTTATTTGTTTTGTTACAAAATATGTTCAGATAATTGAAGCCACATTGTTTACAATCAAAAAATATTTCCGGAGCAAATTAATATGTTTGTATATGTACATACATGTATATTTTTTTGTAATTTCGAAATAATTTGCAATTTTTAATACATACATATTATGATTAAAAAATTTTTCCTGTAAGGTTTAATTTTTTTTAAGCGCGCTTTCTACATCAATATGTAGAAGAGATTACAGGTATGTCGAAGTTTTGAAAATATTTTTTAGATAAAAATTGCAAACTATTCAAGTTCAATGCAGCAAAAACTGCTACAATAATAATAATTTTTTTTATTTTGTTACTGACTGAGTTTTATTGTATTGAAAAAAAAAAAAAATCAAGTTATGAGTTTTTTTTTTTCTTCTAATTTTTAATTAATCGTAACTGCTGTAGAATTTCATTTGTATATTGTAGTATCTAATTTGAGTATTGTCATAAATTCACAGAAGACTTTCCTGAAAAATTGGAAAAGAAAAAAAAAAAAAACAGAAATTCACAAAAAAGAATATGAAATAAACATTCGTATGAAAAAGTGCATTTTATAAATAAATTTTTTTTTTGTTTTGTTTTGAAGCAAGAGTGTTTAATTGTATCATGCAAAAGTTTATTTTCAAAAGAAAAAAAAAAATCAAAGAAAGAAGTAGAAGAAAATAGTAAGAAAAATAACAAAAAGCACTCTTTAATTAAACTAAAAAAGATTAAAACTTAAACGAAAATTTCATATAAACAAATTTCATTTTATTATTTTCTCATGTTATTTGAAATTGCTTGTAAAGTATAAGATTTTTTCAAAATATCTTCAAGTGAAACAAAAAAGAAAAACAAAGAATCTTTTTTTTTTTGTGTTGCATTCTAGAAATTCAATATAACTGTTTTGGTTCTTGTTTCTTAAGGAAAATAGTTTATTAAATTACAAACAGATAATACGTAGATAAAATAAGGATAACTGAAACTTTTCCAATTAGCATCATCAAATAAATGGCTTATTAGTATCCTAATAACAGCATTCATATAATGATTGACAGCATTGTTTTTTAAACATGTTTTATATATTTTTGAAAATTTATAAAAAAAAATTTCTTTATTATTGAGAAAATTTGCATTCACTGTGTTTTTAGTACTTTCGAAGAAATCCTGGTAAAACATTGTAAAATTCAAGATACTTTAAATTTTTTGAAAAATAGAAAAAAAAAAAAAACAAAGCACACAATGTGTTAAAAATAAAAAAAAATATCAGTTCCTCTTATCATTTATTTTTTATTTATTTATTAAATTTTCTTTTTTTACTTTTTTTTTTAATTCTTTTTTTTTTAATTTGACGTTTAACTATTAATTTACTTAACATTTTTCCTTTTTATTTATTTATTTATTTATTTTTTTTTTAAATAAAACAATAGGCAACATTTTAATAAATTAAATTCAAAAATTTCAAAATATAATTAGAATTTAAAATATGTAATTTTTATTATTTTAGAATTAAAAAAAAATGTTTTTTTTTTTTTTTTTGTAATACATAATAATTAATAGCAAAAATTCATATTAAAATACAAGAAAATTTAGAAAAAAAAATTAACATATATCATACATAAATACATATATATCGTACACAGATAATTTTAAATATTTGTATTTAGCTAAATTTTTGTTTTCATGTTTTGTTTTTTTTTTTTTTCCTGTTTAAATTTTAGGTTTAGATTTATTGTTTTATTTTTGATTAGCTTAATTTTTATGTTATGTAAATTTTATTAAATGCACAATAATCAGAATAAAATGTGGGTGTTCTTTTAAAATATGTAGAAAGACGCAACAGATATAGGTTTTATTTGTATTAACATCAGCAAAAGTAATAAAAAGTCCTTGTCATTCTATCAAAACTTACTGGGTGATGGGATTGGGGGTTAGTATTTGAGATTACTAGAATTCAAGTTTAAGCTTTAGATTAAAAATTAATATTATATTTCAATTTGAAACGTTTTTCTTCAGAAATAAATTTGAAGTTTTTATATTTTATAGCTCATTTTTTTCTTTCTCATGGAATTAATGAGTTTTCATAGAACGACGACGAAATTAAGAAATTTTGTTCTTTAATCTTTGTGCAAATTATATTGTATGATTTTTAAAAATGTTGAAAAATAAATTTTCAAAAATAATTCAGAAAATTATATCAAAGCAATTTCAGAGGGGGAAAAAAAAAAATTTAATGTTGTATTTCTGATCTTTGATTTTTATTTTTGCTGTTGCAATTTTTTACATTCATATTTTCAATTTTAAATTTTAAATTCTATTGTTTTTTTTTTTTTTCTTAATAATTGAATATTTTTATCATTTTAATTAATATTATTTTACTTTAATTGTAATTATGGTACATATACATATGTATGTATAATTGTATACATCAGAGTGCATAATTTAATTGGTCGATCTGTGCAAATATTATTTTAGAAATATTTTCTATTATTTTATTATATGTAATTTTTGTGAATATTTATTTTGTTTTTTTTTTTTTGTTTTTTTTTTTTTTATTGTTCAAAATAGTAATTTCTACTTAAATTAATAATAATTGTTTTTTATGCATTTTTGTTTTTTTTTTTTTTTGCTCAAACTTAAATATGTATGTATGTATGTATTTTTTTTTTATATATAATAATTATGGCTCTGTTTATGGAATATATTTTTCTTTTACAAAGAGTAAAGTTAATTATAATATTTTTTTCTTATATGACATATACATATATAATGAGAATATACATATATCATATTTATGTAGTATAATTGTTTATTTCCTGTTTATTTTATTCATTTTTTTTTCGATTTTATAAAACTGCAATTTCTATTATATATCTATAGTTTTTGCCTATAATTTTTCAGTACATTTTTTACTGATGAGATATTTTACTGTATTACAATATTTTTTTTTTTTTTTATAGAATTATAAATTAATTTTTTCAGCATAAAATTAATATATTTTATTTTTTTCTTTATCAATTTGAGTTTTAATATTATTCAAATATTGATATATGTATATATTTATTGATATATAATATGTTAAAAAATAAATAAAGTGCACATAATATAAAAAAAAATTAATTAAATATTTTAGTGTAAAATATAGAAAATAAATTTATTTCTAATGTTTTTTTTTTAATTTAATTTTTTTTTTTTTAAATTTTTTCTCTTACTTAATTATTATTTAAAAAAATAAAATAAAACACAAATTAAAATAAATTTAATTGAATATAAGCGCAAATTTAGTAAATGTTAGTTAGTAGCACCATCATAAAAAATTTAAATAAAATTTGACTAAAAGTGATTGTTTTTTTTTTCTTTGTTATTTATTTTTATTTTTTTTTTTTCGTCAGTATATTATATTATAATTAGTAATTTATTTAATTAAATTAAATTTACAATAATTTTAAACCAATTTCTCTTATAGGCTTTTTTAAATATCCATTTCTACACTCTTATAGTAATAGTTTTATACAATTATTATTTTTTGAGTAAATTTTATTAATTAAGAATTAAAAACAGTTAAGTATTATAGAACAGTTAAACAAATTTTGTATTTATATTTAATTTTCTAAATTTCAATAATTGATAACTTTTAAACACAGTTATGTTATTTTATTTTTGAAACGCCATTTATCACGTTTAATCTTATTCGGAGTGTTTTTTTTTTTTTTTCAAATTCCTAAATTTTTATCATTTTTGCTTTCATGTTGTAAGTAAAAAATTTCTTTCACTGCACACCATTTTGATTTCTGTTTAATTAAAACAAATATGAAAAATTAAGGTTATTACTTTGTGACGCAGATGCTTCGCAATCCCTATAGAGACGTAGAATAAGGATGTCACTTGATACACCACTAAAATGACTCTATGAAGAGGTTTAAGAATAAATCTAGAATCTGAAGAAGAAGAAGAAGTCTGTTCCAGGGCATTCTAGAAAATTGTAAACAATCGGACTCTATTTCCGACTCCCTTTTTGAACTGTACACAAGCTTAAAATTAAATAAAATCGATTTGAAAAAGATACGGTTAACTTCAATCAAAGTTGGAATTTTCAATAAAGCGATAATCTTAAGGTAACAACAAAAATTATAAAGACTTAGCATTTTTGCATTATTTTAATCTACTAGTTTTGTGAAACTGTCAATCAATGAATTTTTTGGTAGTTTTTTGATGGAGAAAACTTTATTTTTATGATCAAAGTATGGTACGATTTATTTAAAGAGATAAGTATATGCAATGAATTCCGCTTTGGCCGGTCCCAAGCTTGTGTTGCATCCTGAATGGTCAAGGAGATCGAAATCTCAGATAATTAGGGAATAGGGACTGGGAAGGTTGATTCTGAACATAGTTAGAAGAATTCTATCTCTAATACTTAGGTTGTTTGTAAGTGAAAGAAATTTTTTATCTAGAAAAAAAAAATTACCTCTTTTTTCTTTTCAGAAAGTAGTTCAACATAAAATCAGAATTCTATGGTTATAATTGTAATCTGTTAAATTTAATTTAAATATTCTCTTTTTTTTTTTTTGTCATTTTTACAATGTTTTTTTTTTCTTGAATAAATCTATTTTTTTTATTTTTTTTATTTTTAACAAATTGTAAAGTTATTTAAAGAACAATTGAATAAGATATTTATTTTGATTGATTTTTCATTTCAATCAATGTAAAAAAATCCAAAAATCATAAACTACTAGAAGAAAGTCTTATAATCACATTTTAAAAATGGTAAATTTATGTGTATGTATGTATGTGATTTAAGTATGTGCAAATGTGTGCATAATTTGTAGAATTTCTTTTTTCTTTCCCTTTTTTTTTTTATTAAATAAATTTAGAACATTTTTAATAGCAAGAGGGCTGTGCCATATTATCACAATTTTTTTTTTTTTTGTTTTACTTCCCAAATATATTTTTTTAAATTTTTTTTTATAATTTTTTTCTTGCTTAAATTTTTTTATTTTTTTTTTTTTTTGCTAAATATTCGATATGCTGACATCACAAAATTATTTACTATTAATAATTATTTGTTCCAATTTTTTAAATGTTAAAAAAAAAAAAAAAAAAAAAAAAATGAAAATAAATTAAATTATGCATAAGTGAGAATATTTATGCAATTATGTACGTTTTTCTTTTGTATTCAAATTTAATGTAAATATTTTTTTTTTTTGAATATTTTGATAAATAGATTAGTTTTTTTTAAATTTTTGTTTTTTTTTTTTTTGTTTTAATTATTAAATTAATTTAATTGTGTAATAAACTTTAACAAGAAATTATTTTATTATTTATTATTAAAACATTTTATCAATTATTTTATAATTTTTCTTTGTTTTTTTCTTTCTATTTAAATCTATACACATTTTCAATTTTAAATTAATATTATTCAGTGTTGATTAAATATATAATATTCTATATGTATATATATAACTTAATATAAATAATGTATATTTATGATTTATTAACCAATTTAATGAAAATTTTTATTACTAATTTTAACTTAAATATTTAATTACAATCAAGTGAATTTATAATAATTTATATATATTTATTATTAATAATTAATAATTATATTTATTATATTTAAATATAAATATAAACTATAACCTTAATTAATATAATATTATATATTGTATATATTAAAATGTTTTTAATTTTATTTTTCTCTTAACAAATCTATGGAAAATATACAATATTTTTTTAATATTTACAAGAATGGATTAAAAGTAATCAAGTGATTTTTTGGAGCACAAAACATATGTACGTCGTTGAAAGCTTATTTCGGTATCTTCAGAAAATTCAGAATTTAATTTAAAAATCTAAAGTCTTTCCTGTCCATGCTTGGTTTTATGAATTTGATTTTATCAGTTGCCCAGTCAGTTTTATTTATTGTGTGAATAATGTTTACAGTTTTTTTTTTTATGAATACCCTGTGTAGAAATTTGGTAGAATTTCTCACAGTAGTGTTCAAGAAATTTCATTAGATTTTATTGTATATATGTACATACATACTTTAGAATATTTGCATTAAACTGCTCTTTTCCAAATAATTTGTTTTTGTACTTTTCCTTATTGGACAATTTTGATTATTCTTAATCATTAAATTTGAAGTATGAGCATGACATTTAAATACGAATATCAAGTCGAGAAAAAGTTTTAAAAATTTGTTCATATGGATTGGCCATTTTTTTTTTTTTCAAAATTTTTTATTTCAAAACAAAAATCCGAGTGAAGAAAAAAAGTCAGGTGATTACTTTTCATCTATACTGTACGTTTGTAAAATCAGTATGATATACAATAAATTTATATTAATTATATTAAATTTATATTTGACGCAAAAACTCGTCTTATTCCATTAATTAATATTTTTCTTCTAAAAAAAAAAAATGTTTTGAATAATTTTTTCTGTTTTTCGCTTTCAACAAAAAAGTCATATTTCTAATATTAATTTTTCAATTGATATAAATACTAACAAATTTTTGTAATTTATTTATTTTTTTTTCTTCATTTTTTATCTCTTTTTCAACGAATTTGAAAAAGGAAACATTTTTTTTTTTTAAGTACATACATATGTATGTATATTTTTGTCTTAAATAAAACTGTCATTTTATATTTTCAGATAATTGTTATCTTTTTTCTTTTCCTTTCTAAAAAAGTAAATACTAAATTTAAAAAGTAATCGATTTTATCTAACTGATAATTTAGAAACGTCAATAGTTCTATATTTATATTGACATGTTCTTTATAAAAAATGACAATCCCACATATTGTCTGATAAATACAATTAATATGAATTTATCTAAAAATTTTATGTTTTCCATTTAAATAGCGTGATATAGAAAATCTTTAATATTCATGCAACAGTATTTACCAATTTCGATAATAACAATTAATAAATACAACACTATTTTTTTTTTTTTTTTTGTTCTAGCTAAATTATTTTTAAAATGTTTTTTTTTTTTCGAATAAACTATCAGATTTTGAAAAAATTTTTAATAATTCTTTGTAAAATTTTTACTAATTTCATTTCGAAAATAACAAATTGTATATGTAATAACTTTTTGATAAAGGTTTTTTTTTTCTCTCGAAATTTCATCAAAAAATCTTCAAACAATGATAATTATTTTTTCTTTACCGTATTTTTCAAAAATTTAATACTTTAAAGTTAATATTTGAAAAAAAAAAATGATTTTAATTTACAAAAGTACCTCCGTAATTTTAAATAATTGTTCAACATTTTCAGACAATTAATTATTCAATTCAAACAATTATGAAATCAAACGTGCTTGTAATATTTTTCTCATTTCTTGATTTTTTTTCTCAAAAGAAAAACAATATTTTCAATTATTTTATTAAGTTTTTATCTAAATAAATAGAAGATTTCATTTACATATATATGTTTTTTTTTATCAGATATTTTTTTTTTTTTTGCTTGTTATTTTATTTCATTGTATTTTACCCTTTTTGTTGTGTTAAATTTTAAAAGTTTATCTTTTATCACAATTACAACTTGGTTAAGATTGTTGAATTGAACTTAAAAATGCTGGATCGACAGAAGCAACTTTAGCTGTCAAAAATGCATGCATACAAAATAGCAAACTTTGCAGTACTTGACATTCAAGTTCCTGTAAGAATTAATTTAGAAAAAAAAGAAAAAAAGAAAGAAAATACATAAAAATAAACATAATTTTATGAAAAAGATTCGTTTAAAAAATCGAAAAAAAAACAACATGTAAACAAACAAATTTTAAACTATTCTAAATTTCTAGAAAAAAATGTGAGCTTTTATAAGTTAATAAGTTGATTTATATACACACGACACGTCAACACGTTATGTAAAAGACATAATAAAAGAAATTTCCTTGAAAAGATATTCAAGGTAAAACGTCATCACAGGACAGGTGTATCAGTGGAATTTTTAAGAAATACAATAATTCCTATCTCAAAAATTAACTCTATTTTTTTCGTAAATAAAAAAAAAAAGGAAATTTATACATCATTAATGACAATTTCTAACCCAGTACTTATCAGCTTCTTATCTAGAATTGACGGGTTAAGATGTTTTTTATATACAACATTTTTTTAAAGCTTCCATAAAAAAAAATTCAAACAATACATGATTTATTTTGATTTTAAATTTTTCCAATTATTCGATAATAATTTAAGCTAAGTATTAAAATTTTAACGCAAAATAAAACGCAACTTTTTTTTTTTTTTTTTTTTTTTTGGAATTTACTTACTTTTGTTTCTATTGCACGAGTTTCATGATCTTGAAAATGTAATTTTAATTTTGATTTACCATCATCACTAGAACCACGTAATTGTGAAAATTTATATTGCCAAACAATTGTTGCATCAGCACCTTCAGCTA
This sequence comes from Bombylius discolor, assembly GCA_939192795.1. Classification (NCBI taxonomy): domain Eukaryota; kingdom Metazoa; phylum Arthropoda; class Insecta; order Diptera; family Bombyliidae; genus Bombylius; species Bombylius discolor. The sequence continues at coordinate 30,769,963 of OW584243.1, read as the reverse complement.
AAGAAAAACCAGATTGCCAATCTAATGTTAAACCACCACTTTTTCCATGATGTGAAACTGCAAAAGTTTTTCGCTATTCCAAAAAAAAAATAAGAAGAAGAAGAAAAATGCATTAATAGTTTTACATAAATTGGAAATCACAAGTTGTTTAAAATTCAAATCATCAAAGGAAATTTATTTTAAGTTATGAATCAAACTTGAGACTTACATAAGCTCAGGATTTGAAACTATCAATAGCCCCATAGTTTTATTTAAGCGGCCTTAAATATGTTTTTTGTTGTCGTTTTTGTTTATTAAAATTGTCACCAAACACAAAATAGTTTTTAAAAGGATTTATAAAATGAGAGAACACATTAGAGGATTTTACACCACTCAAGTGGAATGAAAAAATTTAACATAGAAATTTCTATTTTTCAAAAACAATCCTTTATCAAATATTCTTTGTATTTCATTTAAATCAAAAATCTCACGAACTTTTTATTTATTTATTCGCTTTGTAAAAAGAATAAAATATATTAAAAAAATTTTTTAAATAAACAACTTCTATAAATTACCAAACAAAAAAAAAACGTAAAATTTTTTTACCCCATCGGAAAGCTCCCCATTCACTTATTTTAAATCAAAAAACCCCATGTAAATCCATCCAAATTTACTACTCTAAAACTCTTCCCTAAATTTCACGTCACGACGTCGTCACGAACGTTACTCTCACACACAAAGTTATTTAGTCAAGGGTTAGTGAGTGAATAAAAGTTATTTAAAAACCAAAAATAAAAAAAAAAAATAAAAAGTAAAAAGCTTACCCCCAATTTAATAACACTCGTTACAATTGCTGCATTCCAACTATTTTCAATCCTAAGAAGTTCTTGTCTTGTTTCAACACTTAAATATCGCGGTTCATGACCTGAACTTTGTAACAAAAAACAATGCTGACGGCAATCAACCGTTTCCGATTCTTTTACAACACGAAACATTGTTTGATATACTTTGTATGTAACAAGTGCTTTTGACAATCCAGCAACATTTAACTGTAACACATAAACAAACAAAAAAAATGTACAAATAAGAAACAAACAAACTAACAAAAAAAAAAAAAAAATAATGAAAGAGAAAAATTTTAAAAAAGAAATGGCTAAGTGAACCAGAAAAGAAAAGTTGTAAAAAATTAAATTCGAATTTTTTTTTCATTTTTTTTTTTTTTGCAACAAAGTTTTTTCTACTTTTCTCTTTTTTTGGAAGTTAGAATATTTAGACATAAATTACGTATACTACAACAAATATTTAAAAACTACATATATACAAAAAAAAAATCTGCTTTAATGATTATAAGGAGAAAAAATAGTTGGAAGAGAGAACAAAATAATTACGTAGGAGTATGAGTATATATTTTCTCATTCAATTTAAATTCTACCTATTTATTTGTATTTCTTGTCGAAATATTAACACTTCTTAACTGACGGATCACATAGAAAATATTATGTTTTGTCATTCTAACTTCCTTAAGATATAGGGCCACATATTATATATAATAGATTGCTTTAATTTTACTTATAGTCTGTACAAAAATTTTATTTGTTTTCTCTATAGGTATTGCTTTTACAATAACAGTTATATTTTTTGTATCTTTGAAGGTTGAAATGTTCATTATTTGTTTAAAAAATCAACAAAATAATGAATATTTTATGACACATTAATTATGATGAAAATTTATTTGTAAAAAAAAAAAAAACAACATAACAAAAAAAAAAAAAAAAATTGTAATTAAATAAATTTTGATTGCATTCAAAAGTTCATAAACACAAATATAATAAAAAAGTAATTTAGAATAATGTTCTAATAAAATTTACTGATTATATACATATTATTGGTTTATTTTTTTCTTTCTTAATTTTATATACTATAATAGAAAATCAATATTAATACTATTTTTATAATTATATATTATGTATATATGTAATTTATTACTCATATAATTAGAAGGAAGAAATAAAAAACGGCAAAAAAAAAAACAAAAAAAAAAAAAAAAAAAAAACAAAATATAAATAAATAACCACACTTACTGGAGGCGATTCAAATAACATGACCTCAGTTCCTTTGAGTATTAAAAATCTTGGTTTATAACTTTGCCATGAAATGTTATTGTTGATGACACCTTCATTTACCCAACCCATATATTCTATTCGTTCACCTACAGCAAAATTTCTATTATATAATTTCATCTGTAATTAGAAAAATAAATAATAATATTAAAAGTGAAACAGACACACACATACACACAGAACAAATAAAGATAAAAAAAAAAATCAGAGATAAGAGGGAAAAACAAAAAAGAACAACGGGAAAAATTAACAAAATAAATATGTACATACAACATAAAATATAATAAATGAGAGGAAATTTAAAAGATACTATACATACAATAGGTACAAGATAACATATTGTATGTACGTATATATATATGTACATAGATAATACATATTTGCATATATGGGTGGTTCCGTGAAAATATACCATACCAGTTTACAATTTATAGGAACTAAAAAACACAAACTAAATGTTGAAGACAAGCTCATTAAAATGGAACACTGTCGCGTTAGTTGCATTGCTTAAAAAAAAAAAACAGGTCATAATTAAATAGTTGTCCTGGATAAAAACCATGAAAATTCTATTCAATTTAAAAGAGGTCCTTTCTATACGAAATCACTAACATATGTGTATCCTTTTTGTCTTTAATGAAAATTTAGTTGAACACACAAAAAAAAAATTGTATGACACTTTAATTTTTCTGATGTCACCTTTAATTAAATTAATTAATCCCAATAAAAATTCCAGTTATTAAAAATTTTTTGAAATTATTGTAATTAATTTTCCAGTTTAATTAAAGCGATGCAGTCGAATCATGGAAAGTCATATTTAACTTATACTTATGTTCCATTAATGCTTGTATGTATGAATATAAATATGTACAGTTGATTTAATTATTTGTTAAGATTTTAATTAAATCATTTATAAAATTGATGAATTAATTATTAACTATAGGATTCCCTGATGTATACATTCGGAATTTAAGCCTTAATATAAATATGAACCCTTTGAGCTAGGACCTTGAAATTTCACTTACTTATACATTCCAATTTTCAAAGTCTTAGCTTTGGTAGAACAAAATATTTGTGTCAAAGATTACGTTTTTTGGTCCACGGGATGCGCAGATATCGCTTTTTTTTTTTTTTTTAAAAAAATTAAAAATTTCCATATAAAATGTATTGTATAGTATACGTACGGCCAAAAATTGGACAATACCGATTTGTCAATCCTAGGGTGCGGATTATAATTAAAATAGGAAATTTAATAATGCATGTGCAATTTGATAATTTTGTTAAATTATATTTAAAAAAAGAAGAAGCTGGAAACAAAAAATAAAATAATTCTTACCTGTAAATGTGTTAAACCAACAACATTATCAGTAATTAATTTAAGCCATTGACTTAAAATAGCTAAATCATCGCAATTAATTATTCCAGTTGAGACACCATTTAATCCTCTAACCTCAAAAGCATTTGGTCGTAATTTATCTGTTCCATAGATATATCGTGTCACATATGCCATCATTAAAGGTACTGTAAATTTTTAATATGTTAATGTACATGTTGTGTTATGTTTAATATTAGAATTAAAAGATAAGTTTAAATAATTAACATTTGAAAATATTAAAAACAAAAACGTGAACGTTTTGAAGAAAAATTACAAAAGCTTATCAGACTTTTAATATGTACAAATTTTGACATTAGGGTTTGTGAAAATGTATGTGTTAATATTATGTAGCTATATTATATAATATTAATAAAATGTTCTATTATAAATTAATAAAAAAAAAAAAAAATTAATATGTAAATAGTTTTTCATAATGAATCATTTTTTCTTGTGAACATGAACCATTTTTGTTTAAAAAAAAAAAAAAAAAAATTATTTTTAATTTTTTAACTTTCTTCACACTATAAACTCTTCTGTATCTTTTATTTTGTTAAAAAAAAAAAAAAAATACCAAAAAGCTTTTGTTAGTTAATTTTACTTTCATTTTAAACAAATTTGAAATTTAACTGAAAAAATGACGTCAAAATGAAAATTATTTTACAATAACCAATTATTTTTCGATTTCGATTCGATTAGATTACATAATAAAATATTTTTTCATCGAATTTTTGATCGAAATTCGATCGATCGAATTATGATATTCATAAAAGCACCCAAAATAGGTATAGTATGTACTAGATCAAAAATAAAGGATTCGTGGGTGTAAAATTCATTTTTAAAAGAATAAAAACAAATTTAAAAAAAAGTGTAAACAAAATCTTTTATTTCATATGCATTGGACTAATCATTAGATAGAGATATAAATAAAACAAAGATAAAATGTATCTATATAAAAGATAAAATAAATTACAATATAAAATAAACTATGTACATTGTTTTGTATTTTTTATTTTCGTTTTTTTTTTTTATGTTGTTTGTTTTGTTTTTGTTCACTCATGTGCAAAAATTTAATTAAAAAATGTAAAATAAAATTTAATAAAAAAAAAACAAACAATACCTTGAACTACATCAACCCATTTTTTTTCTGGTTCTGAACTAATCGATACAGGACGACTTCCACTTCCATTACTTACAGATGATTTAAATCCTTCATCAGCTTTTAATTCAGCACATGTTACATCATTATCTGAATCTGGTGTTTCTTTTGATACTACATAAATATACGAATATATACATATGTACATATATGAAAATTTGATCATAAAAGGAAGATAAAAAAAAACAAACGATAAGAACTTTTAGGCCTTTTGTTCAATAAGAATAAACTATACAATACATATACTATAGTTTGTATATGTATGTGAAAATAATTATTTTAGGTTCTCTATACGGCTTTTTTTTTTTTAAACGATAGAATTGAATTTAAAGAAATTAAAAAAATTTTTGCTCTTTAATTTCCATTAGATTGATTTTAACGATGGGAGAAAAAAAACAAATTTTAAGTGTTACATTACCTCAAACACTGCACCTATATGTTCTCTAAATTATCTGAGGGAACAATTTATTTATCCCCTTTCCTATTTTCTTCTCGAGTATTCCAAAATAAGAATTCGTGAGTTTAATAGTTTAATTTAAATTTAAATAGGACTCAAAAGTATATAGATACTGTTTCGAAGCAGTATTTGAAATCACCATCCCTCAAAATTTTCAACATTCCACTTTGATGACCATTGTATAGCAACGATATTGTGGAGATTATATTATATGGAGACAGGATGTTTATCTTGTTTTGTATGTACTTTCTCACGTTCAGTAAATCAAATAAAAATCTTATTTATTTATTTTTATTATTAAAACAGTATCCTATACATTATATAATTTTCTACATATGAACAAGGACATTTCATGTGATTTCCAATGAAAATAAATACGTTTTTTTTTTTTTTTTTATGTTTATCAAATTTTTACTTTAAGCACAAGTTCTGATGAAACAATACAATTTATAATTGAATTGAATGTACATATTATGATATCTGTAAGCTATACAGAAGTCAATTGGGGATATCATTGAAAGTTTCAAAGGAATCCTTTTTGTTGATTTTATTGTAAATTAATAACATCAATTTATTTTTCTTCACAAATACAAACAATGAAATATTTCATAATTACCAGTGAAACACCATATTACTCAATTATATCATGTTATATTCTTGAAATTTGAAATTAAATATGTATGATCATTGAATCACAGGAAAAACAATTTCAATTATTGTAACATAGTACATACTTTTTTTGTTTGTTGTAAATTCAAATGAAATCAATTATTTTTGATTGAAAAATATTAAAGTACTGAATACTGTCTATTAAATCTTTAAGTAATTATTCCACTGACATAATTGTTTTTTTTTTTTCTCTTTTAATTTTAAATTTTAAATTTCATTAAAAAAAAAAAAAAAAAAAAACTTCCATAAAATTTGAAAAAGAAAAAATTTTCGTAATCAATAAATTTGTACTTACATTGTTTTTGTAAGAAAGGTGTTGCAGCTCTATAATGTTTAACAGTTAATACAACAATATCACCAGCATTACGTAATATATTAACAGCATCATCATGTGGACATGCAGTTATATATTCACCATTAACTTTAATTATAGCATCACCAACAAATAATTGACCAGTTATATCAGCTGCTTGATCCTTATAAATACGTGATATTAATATTGGTAATTTATGTTCAGCACCACCTTTTATACTTAAACCTAAACCGCCAATTTTTTGTCGAGTTATCTGTACCATTCTTTCCTAAATTTTTCAGTTTTAAATTAAAACAAAAAAAAAAAAAAAAGTTTGTAATTAATTATTAAATTTATTAAATCATGTTAATTTTTTTAAATTTTAAATGTATTTTTTTGTTTTTTTGTTTTTTGGTTTGGTCAGTTAAATCAATAATTTATCACAAAAATTCAAATTTCAAAACTATACAAGCTATGTATACTTATACGTTTTTTTTTTTTTTTTCAAATAAATTTATTAATTAGTTATAGTTATAAATTATACATTTTCACATGTACTTACCTTTGATTCTATAGGTGGACCATTATTTATATTTGTTGGTGTTACTATTTCTAACTTTTGTAAAATAAGTAATTCCATCGTTAGATGAAGTCTCATTGGTTCTGGCTTACTTTTTCCATCACTAACTGTTATCATTCCAGTACGAATCTAAATTTTTTTTTTTTTGTTTGTTTTTTTTTTTTTCGAAAAAGTATAGAAAAAAAATAAATAAATATTTAAATATATATTTAGAGCTTACTTTTAAATTTTGGTCTACTTTTTCCTCGATGGGGGTAGCCATTTTTGACGCATTGATCTTCATATTCTCTGAAAAAAATTTTTTAAAAATATAGAAAAAATTTAGAAAAAAATTGAATAAATTTTTGTAATTAGTTAAGTATTATAGGTTTTTTTTTTTAAATATTATAATATTTTTAATTATTTGCTAAAAAAAAAAATATTAATAAATAAATAAATCAAAAGAAAAATATTATATGTATATGAACTGTACAACTCAACGAATAATAAAGAACTGTTGCATTTAACAGAATTTAAAATGGAAAAGCTTTAACAGATGTATCTGAGAATGAATAAAATGTTAATTGTATATATGTATGTATGTACATATATCTTTTATTTTTTCAGATTGAGGTACATATGTAGAATACATATATGTACATATGTATGTATATAGATATTGTATATACATACATACACCCTCATACTATTATGTATTTATATATATACAACTGTATTGTGTAGTATTGTATTATTTCATATATGGCATATGCTATATATGATAAATTTTAAAATCAAAAATTAATTTCGAGAATAGATAGGCTTTCTATTATCAAAAAATATCAAAGTTTAAAATTTGAATCAAACAAAGCATGACAAAAACAACAACCCACAATAACAACAATGGAAATAACAAAATAGCCTATAAATATGCAAATAATTGAGAAATTCATTATTATGAAGATTGTCAATAACATCATATGTATGTGCATTAGAATAATTTACATACATACATATGTATCTGCATAGTAATAATAAAATTTTTCCATATATCCTTTAATTGAAAATTAAATAAAAGGTAAATAATAAAATCAAATTATGTTTTTGAGAATTTAATGACTTTTATTGTCATAAATACTATCAAACACATGTGTTTGTATTGTATTAGAAATGTCTAGCAAGAGAAGAATGCAAGAATAAGTCAGATGCATTCTTTTATTTTAAAATTCGTTTTTTGTGTTTTTTCAAAAGAAATTTGAAGTTCAAGATTAAATTTGTTTGTTACCTAGTAACAATTTTTAAACTAAACTTAAAGACGACGCTGTGGTTGATTCCTAATAATGCGCCCATTCTTCTAGTGCTAATGGTCCTGTTTTCCGCTATAATTTGGAGAAGCTTTTACTCTAAATTAACGATAACAGGATTCCTTCCTTGATCTATTCTTTGTGAAATGAAGCTTTCTGTTTCTCGAAGACAACGATGTACACCTTAAAAAATTCTGAAATTGGGGATTCTCCTATCAGGAAATCGTTCCACACATAAAGTCCTGGCTCGATTACCATTTTATCCAACTTTACCGTATATTTAATGAATTTCTGCTAATTCTGCTGTAGTATAATTACTCATTTTTCAACAAATTAGAAAAAAAAAGACCCTGTATACATGTGGTTAATGTGTGTTCCTTTTATTTTAAATTTTGTATAAGGAATTTAATCCATAAAACTACATACATATAGGTATACACACATACGTTTCATATTTGTAATTTTTTTTTTTATTTTAATTTATTACTTGTTTTCAAAAAGATTTCTCAAAAGAGATAAAATTGGGTTTTTTGAGGTTCCAATATTGTTTTTCGTTTTATGACACTGCGCTGTAAAAATCTGATATCATATCAATTTGTTGTACAAAAAAAAAAAAAAAAATATTTCAAAGAATCAACTTGAATGTTGTATGAATAAAAAATTTTTTAATGTAGAATGTACATACATACATCATATAGGTACCTAATACTCATATGATGATTTAAAAAATAAACAAAAAATAGAAATTAAAAACAAAAAAAAAAACATTTTTAATAGCAAAAAAAATTAAATGTACACAAAACAAAATTGATATGAGATACTAGAGTATAAAAGATACATACATTTACCATATGTATATATATAAGAGTATATGCAGAAAAATCAGATAATTATAAAAATAAAATGACTGTGAAAAAATTATACATATATAGGAATTTCAAGAAAAAAAGTTTGTAAATATAATTTTAATGAAATCTAGATTTTGAATACTTAAAAAATAAATAATTAAAAACAACAGCAATATAATATGAGAATTTACTATTGGCTGTATATGTATATGTATTTATACAATGTACTATGTAGGTACATATATTTATTTTTATATGTACAATACATATGTATATAATTCTTCTATAAAAAATGTAAAAACTAAAGAACATATCAAAGATATGTATGCCACAAAAATTATTATTATTATTAATATTTTCTGTTTTTTTGTTTTTTGTTTTTTTTTTTTTGTTTTTAATAAGGATTTATGATAAAAAAATCTGTTTTTACACAAAAATTACAAGTTTAAAATATCTTTGACCCAGATTTTTTTTTGATAATGTAAAACAAAATGTTTTTTATTATTATTTTTTTTTATTTTTTTTATTTTTTTTTTTTTTATAGAAAAAAAATTAAAGTAGGTACCTACTTTTTTAGTTTGAAGTAAAAAAACCTATTGGAAATTTAAAACTAAAAAAAATAAAAAGAAAAACTAAATTGGAACTTTATTTTTATTTTATTTTATAATTAATTTAAAATTTGAAAAGGAAAATTCTTATAAGTAGTTCGAGAATTATATTAAAAAAAAAAATAAAAATCAACAACAAGAAAATACAAAGCTAAAAAGTTAATTGGAAAAATGTGCTTTTCATTTGAATTTATTCACGTAAACAAATAGAGAAAGAAAAAGAAAAAAATGGTAAGATACGAAAAGAAAAAAAAAAAATGTATTTCAAACGGAAATATAAACTTGAATAGAAAAATATAAATCTCATAACTACAAATTGTATGTGTTTTATTCTATGTGAAACAATTTTGTTTTTTAAAAAAATTTTATTTTTAAATTTGTTAACACAATGTTTTCTCTACGTAATTGTTTTCGTATTTTTATTTAAATTCTGTATCGTTGCATTTTATCCATTTAGAAGTCAATTTTCAATTTCCTCTTAAAGTGATGGTTTGTTTTTTTTTTTTTTTAAATTCTATTAAGCAAAATGTTTGTAGATGAAAAAAAAATTGTTCATTTTTTTAAAATCTATTCATTTATTTATTTTTTTTTTCAATTAATAACTGTAATTGAAATATTTTCAATTTTTTCCATCGATTTTGTTTTTTTTCTGTGAATGTGTGTAGATTGGAAAAAATCGACTAATTTCTGCAATGATAAGATTATAGAAAGTTTTTTTTTTTAAAAATAAATTTTTCAAATTGGGTGGTTCTTGTAGAATTGTATATCTATACATATTTTATGCACTGGTAGAGTGTGCAACTTTTTTCTTAATATTTCTTTATTATTATTTTTTTTTTTTTTTGAAATTAAAACACGCAGCATATTAATAAGAAAATAACTCTGTCATGCTTCATTTGAAACCGTAAAAAAATTTTAAAGAAGAAAAAAATAAAAAAATCTGTATTATATGTTCAATTTAGCATGCATTTGTTGTATACTATGTGTGTTTGTTGTATAAATTATATGAATCTATGCTTAGAATTTTAATTTTTCAAAAATTTAATACATAAGTATAAATCGATTTTAGGATATTATGAGTTAAAAAATTCTTTTTATAATGTCTCCTACAAAAACATGAAATTTTTATTAAATCGATTTTCTGAATACAAAAAAAGCACAAAAAAGCAAAATTGTAAAAATCTACTTATGTTTTATTATCCTCTTACACAATACAACCGAATATTGTTTGATTTTAATATTAAGAGAATAATAAAACTACATATGTACATATTTATATGTTATCTACGGTTCATCTTTATTTTATTTTTGTCTTGTAAAGAAAATTTGGCTCCAGAGGGTCTATTTTGTTTTGTTGAAAAAATGAAAATGAAAAATTTCCAATTTTTTTTTTAGAATGTTCGATTCTAATTCAACAAGAAAATGACAAAAACATGTCTATTTTGTCAGGAAAACTATCTATGTATTTATAGTGAAAATGTAATCGAAAGAGCATCGTTCTATAAAAAAAAAAAATGTTAAAATTTGAGCATCTTCCATATGGTTTTTCATTATTAAAAAAATGCTCGTCTATATAATATAGTTTGCTTATATATTAACTACATGTACATATGTATGTATGTACAAAACTATAAAATATTTTCTATACATATAGATAGAATGGTATTTAATATACTTAATCGGTCGTAAACCTATTTATATGATTATTATTTTTCCCAAAGGAAATTGTATGCGAATTGTAATGATGGAAAAAAAAAAAATTCAAGTAAAAATAATAAAACTTTTATATTTATTATATTTAGCTGGTGTATTGCATGTGAATGTAGTAATATACATAATATGTACAATAATTTTTTTTTTTTTTTTGATTTGAGTTGAATTACCTTGTTGACGTCTTTCTTTTTCTCTTTTGCATAACTGCTCAAGTTCAAGTATTTCACTCGATTGAATTCCTTATTATAAAATTGAATATATGTATGTATGTTTGTGTAAAAAAAAATTTTTAGCTTTTCAGATTTTTTATATACATACATATGTACATACCTACATAATATATGGTATATTTATTACGAAAAATTATAGATTTTTATATTTTTGATTATAAGTGCATGAAAAATGTGCATTTTTCAAACTTTTTTATGTTTATTTTTCTATGTATAGGGTTCATATAAACATATGAGGTATCATTGTAAAGAGAACAAAATAAAATTTCATATGATACCAAAAAACATGTTTTCTCTTTCAAGTTTTAAAGATAAAATCAGAGCTATTCTGGAGGCAGTTAGTAGTTTTTACTAATTTCACATTTTGCTAACTTTCATACAAAATTTTGACAACTCGTTAAAAAATCTGCTAAGACAAAAATTGGTATTCTGGTTCCAAAAATTAACAGAAACTTCATAGTTGTAATAGACTTACATCACACTCTCGTTACAACGGTCGTGCCACCTTCAAATGTATGTAATTTGAGCAGTTGTAAAAATAGTTTTTAAAACCGGTTTGCGGAAGTTGTTATAACTACCTAATGTGTTTATACTTTTATTCTTCAGCTACATATATTTTTTAAAAAAGAGTTCTGTAAACAGTACAAGTACAAGAACAAAAGAATGTTTCATGTTTTCTAATTTTGACAGAATGTTAGGTAGGAAGTTCTAGGAAATTTCTATCTGGAAAATCCTTTGGAAAAAAACAAAAAAAATGTAGGAGATTGTTTTAATGGTTTCTATCCGTAATAATTCCAAATCCTGTAATACTGATAAGTCCTTTTCTGATTTGTGGTTCAGAATCTATAGTCACATTGGTGAATTAATCCCAGACCTAAGCTCAATTGATTCTTATATTTTATTTCATAAAAAACTAATTCTAGAAACCATATTGTTATAAAAAAAAGATAAATAATATTTTTGCATTATGAATTATTATTATAAATTGTACTATAATTTTTTCCTCTTCACATTGTCATATAGTCAGTGTATTTACTAATTGAACTATTAAATAAATGTTCAAAGCATATTTTTTGAAAAATTAATTTTATGTAAAGAAAATAATAATATGAGAACAAAACAAAAAAGGATGAAAGAAAATAATGAAATTCATTAAGGATATAAATAATGTTAATGTATAAAATTTTTTTCTGTTGTTTTGTAACGGTAACTGAAAAAAAAAATTAAAAAAAACATTTTAACTTTTACAGGATGATTTTATAAAAGTGATGACTAATTTATGTGTTTGTTTTTTCTCCGGATATTATTTTGTGTACATTTACAAATGGGTCAATGGAATACTTGATGAAAAAAAAAAGAAGGAGAAAAAAACATAAAAAACAAGAACAAAAGCAAAAAAAAAAAAAAAAAAAAAAAAAATACATCTTAAGAAAAATGATTGAGTGATCTAAAACAAATTTATTCATTAATGCATTTTTGTATTGTGTGCGTGTGTTTATGTTTTATATTTTTTATTTTTTATTTTTTGTTCTATATGAGTTATTTTTTCTTCAAGTGTATATCCTTTTCAAAATCATACACGTCATGTAAATTTGTATAGATGTCTTTTTTATTTGACTACAACATCCTTATTTTTCTTTTGAAAATTAATTTGCGGGAAAATTTTAAATTCATATGAGAAAGTTATGTACTCACAGCTAAGTAGGCTATTTGTTGTTACGTTAAAAATATTTATTACAATATATGTATATGTGTAGAAGTAAAACATAAAAAAGATACAAAATAAACGTCTTTTTAAAATATGAAAAAATAAATGCTGTTATATAAAAGAATATCCTTAATATATAATTTTTGTTTTTTTTTTGTTTTTATATAAATTGACTGCAGAACAGATCTCATAAAAAAAAAAAAATAGCTGACTAGCTAAGTTTCAATTTGTTTCTGTTTACTTTAACAAGTAAAATTTATCAAAAAAACGTACATGATTTTGTAATTGAGAATGTCTGGTCACTTTTCACATGCAAATAATAAATTTATTTACATTTTTGTAGATATACGATGAAATATTTTGAACAAAAAAAGAATTAGATCTTTTATGTATATCTTTTTTGCAGAAAATTTATAAAAAAAAAAGGATACCTATAAGACTTTAAAATTTGAAGACATCATTTTGTATTTTTTTTTTTGTCTTCTTCACATTCTTATCATTTAGCTTCGTCATGGTACATTGAATATCAAAGACGACTTTGACAAGAATAATTGACTGTGTTTCCTTTAAGTTAAAGATAATTTGAATTTTCTAAAGGATATTCGTAGATATAAAGGATAGTCGTAGATTTTAATAAATCTTTTTATGTGAGATGAAGAATTTAGGGTACTTCGATTTATTTTTAAAAAATTTGTTACCTCATAATGTCAATTTTAGAGATATTTCGAGAATGAATAAAATTTGTATTTTTGTTTTTGAAAAAAGGAAGTTGAAAAAAAAACTAGAAATCAACAGAGTTAATTTGGAACATTTTGAAGAAGAATTTTACTCTCAAAATATCTAAAACCCTGAATTTTGTCGAAGAAAAAAAAAAAATTAATCGAATTATACAACACCATGTTTTTGCTTGAATGTTCCCAATTTTAGGTTACCCGAGTACATAATGCTGATGAACTGAAAAATCAATAGTCCTGCAGACACTAAAAAACAAAACAAAAAAATTCTGAATTTGTTATACCAACTTTTCACACTTTTTTATTTTTTATTTTTTATTTTTTTTTTGTATTTACCAGATGATAATTTGTAATGTGTACTATAAAAAGGAAAAAAAAAATATCATCTTGGAATAAAAGATTATTTTGTCAGTGTTTTCTGTTATGGCAATATTATAATATTTGAATGCGTTATTTAGTCTTTTAAATGGTAATGCTTAAAATGTTTTTAAAATTGCTAGATAAAAAATATTCAAATAACACTCGTCTCGTATATCTATATACATATTTTGCATTTTATAGATTAGAAGGATACAGAGGCCTAAATTTTATTTTTTATCACTTTACTTTATGTAAATTTTATATGTATGTATGTATACAATGTGGTCCAAAATAAGTCTTTGGTCTAAAACATAAATTTTCGTATTAAATTTATCCAAAAGTTTTATCAGATAATTATACTCGTAGAACTACTTTTGTTTTTATTTTATTTTTATTTCAAAGATATTGTGGGTTAGGAGAAGAACAATCAGAAAAAGTAAAGAAAGCATTTTCTAGAATCACGTTAGATGGAAATTTGCTCCAAATTTTAATCTTAAATTTTAAAAATTTGATGTCAGATTTATGATAATTTTTTTTTTTTTTTTTTTTTTTTTTGAACGTACATACGGCTTATTTTAAATACAATAATCTACCAACTGATGAAGTAATCACCCTTTTTCATTTTTATTTTAATTTTGTACATGATGTACGAGTATGTGTGAAATTTTATTTTTCCATAAAAGCATTTTCAGCTGGGTTTATACATAGGATTTATGTAGATATATGTATGTTAATGTGTGTATTGTATCAATTTTATATAATCATTCTAAAAGATACAAGAAAAAAAAAAAAAAGAAATTGAATCAGAAATATAGAACTGCTGATAGAAAAACAATTTATTTTTATCTTGTCTTCTTTTTTTTTTCAATCAACTGTAATTTAGGTTTTCATTTTCCTTTTATTTTTGTATTATAGTTTTTTTTTTTCGTATTTATAAATATTTGATATGGAATTATTTTTCTATAAATAGCTGTAGTTAGACTTTTCTCTTTATTTTCTTTTAAATGAATAGATACATACATTAAGTAATATATGAATAAATGTATATATGTAGAAGTGTTTAGTGTAAAAAAGTAATTTAATCTTGACAAATTTGTGCTATTTCATATGTTTTCGCAAATAAAATATTTAATAGTGTGTACACACACTCAAGGACTGTTTTCGAAGCACATTATTTATAATAAAATTCATTATTCATTGAAAAATTTTAAGTACATGTTCTTAATTTTTTTTTACATAATGTAATTTTTTTTATTACATACTATATATTATGTATGTCATAGATGATGAGGATTGAATATTTTTTTTTTGTTTGATTTCAAACAAAAATTTACTAATACTATAAACCTTCTTTTGTATGTACTCTACTTTACATTAGAATATGCTTTTGTTGCCTTTTTCTTAACTGCACGTATTTTTTACCTTTACTCCTTGTTTTTAGCATTCGAAAAAAAATCATAAGCAATTAAAAATAATAATTTTTAAAGACAGTGTCTTCTTTCCTTTTATGCGAATAAAAGAAAAAGTACCACCATAAAGTAACCTTATGTGTCTGTGAAAAATTATGCCCAAAAATATTGCAGAAATAATTTTTTCATGCGAATTTTTTTTTTCGAAATTATGTATTTCCAATTTTTCGAAAAAAATAATTTCGAATTTTCGAAAATTGCATAAACTTTCAACATAAGCTTTATTCTAAGTTTCCCGCAAGAGCTTCACACAACCCACAGAGGTGTAAACTAAACGAATCTCCTGCCAGAATACTATACATACTTATTTCTACAGCTAACGGAATCCAAATAATTAAAATACGAAATTTTCCGCCTTCATGTAATACAAAATGGTATCATATTTTGTAATAAAATATAATTAATTTCAATTGGAGAAAAAAAAGTTGAATTTATTTTTTTTTTTAATATTTTAAAAGAATTTTGAATGGAAATTAAAAGAAAAAGAACAAGTTTTTGTTACAATTACATAATGTGTATTATGTATGTATGTGCATCAACAGCTGTTAATGATCACATACAAGTGAGAGTAAATGACCGACGAATCGTTTTTTTTTCTTTTTAAAATGTCACATAATAAAGTTCATATAAGGTCAAAAGCATTCAATTAAAAGATTTATGGGTGAAGGATTTTATTTCAAAAGTGAAATAATGTTACATTTTAATCGTATTTATGAAAGTTAAGCGTAGAAAAAGGTATAAAGATTAATTCAATTACCATTACTATGTCGTTTTTTTCCTATTTTTCGATTTTTTAGATTCTAAAGAGCATTATCATGTTCACTGAACAAAATAATTAACATGAATAATATATATGTATGTACTTGTATATAATGTAAGTTTTAAATTACATATAAAAAAAATACAAACTGTGTAATTATTTTAATCCTTTGGGAAATTGTAAATAGCGTACATACATATAATTATTTATATGTAGTGTATTTTTTTAATTTGTTATTTCAAATTAGGTTAATACTATACATACATACATATGTACTTAACCTAACTTAAGCTAAGTCGAGGCAGCGCAGGCCATATCGGCTACACTATTCTACCCTTACTGCTTCATATGTATGTAACTAATTTAGGGCTAAATTAAACTAAACTATGTGTTATTTTCAATCGGGGTTCAGGGTAAGTAGGGTTTTGTTTGAAAGGGCAAAGGGTACTCCATATTTTTTCTAAATACAAAGTGACCCTGGAGTGCCCCTGTAGAAAGTTATGGGGTGTTTAGTGAAAAAAGTGCAAAAAATCAAACCATTTCAAACGAAACCAAACGAAACACCATGTACATATATATTAAAATTAAATATTTATTTTTTCTCATTTTTCTTTTTTTTTTTTTTATTATTGTGTAATAGACAATTAAAAGTTGAAGTAGAAAAAATATTGCTTGTTAGTTTTCAAATTTCAAATCAAGGATGAAGGCGCAAAGTTGAAAAGGGAAAATATGTGTGTATTTTTTAAGCATAAACCAAAAGAAAAATTTGTTTGATGAAAATTCGGAGCAATCAGGAAGATTTCATTGAACACAATACTCACTACATTTTATAAGAAATTTTGATCTTTTCTTAGAGCTGAAAAAAAAAAACAACAATAAAAGTAAAAATAATCTTCTACGTACTCGCTTAAAATTCAAGTGAATAAATTTAACGTATAATTGGTAGAAGTTGTTTTAAAACGATTTAGACCGAAATTACCAATTATTGTGTGGAATGTACGCCTTACATTTGATAGTATGTATCTATATTTTTCTATATAATTTAAAACATTTTAAAGACTTTAAAATGTACTTGATTTCAGTTGTATATACTACAAAGTTTATGAAACGTATGAGAAAAAAAAAATTGATCTGCCCACGCGATAAAAAAAAAATTATTACATTATAATTTATACATTAATTCAAAAGAAGCAATAAAGAAAAACAAGAATTTATAATTATTATGTTTTTTAACCATTACTTTATAATATGTGTCACTGAATGTATAATTACTTACTTAAATAATTTTCATCAGATAATTTCGTCATTAATGTAGTATATGACACAGTTTAACGAATATGAAATCTAATTAAGAATATTTTTGTGCTGCATATATAGTGTGAATATACAATTTATTTTGTACGTACATATAGATTACACAGTGTGTTCAATTTTTAATTATTTCGTACGTATATCAAGCAAAAGACAAAATGATCTAGCTTCTACAGGGTTTTCTTGATATTTAAAAAAAAAAATTGTTACTGTGTACTTTTTTTTAAAAAAATTTTCTTGATTTCACAGTAGAAAAAATTGAAATTAGCAAATTAGACTACTAGCGAATTGTTATTTCTTTTTTTCTTTTTTTATTTTATACTTCAAAAAACGATCATGATCAGCATTCTTTTTACATATTAATTATTATTTTTAGATTTTTCATATATCATCAAATTTTTAATGAAATTTTCAAAATTTAAACATTGAAACACCCTTTATAAAAATAAAAATTGTATGTAGGATGTTTATGATTTTTTTTTATTGAAGAAAGAAAAAAAAATTGTGTTGTAGTACTTCACATACTGATATCCTCTAAATAAAAAAAAAATCATTCAAAATTGATGAAAAAAAAAAAAAAAAACAAAACAAGTTATTATATGAAAAGATTAGATTTTTGTGTTGTGTGAATTAAAAGGTTTGTTTTGATGACTTATTAAGATTCTTTTTTTTTTTGAATAATAAAGGATTTAATTAAAATGTATGAAAACAAGTTCTAAAAATTTCAAATATGATTTTGAAGAGAATTTTTAATGAAAAAAACAACAAACATTTACACATAAATAACAATTTTTGACAAACGAAGTTTCAAAAGCTTCCATATCCACAAGTAATATGATACTACACCAGACAACAATGAGAATGCTCCAAGGTGCTTTATCGATTTTTAATGGAGACAATCAGGGCAATTCTGGTTACAGTTAGTAAGTTTCTGATAATTTGACATTCTGCTAACTTTCATACAAAATTTTGACAGCTCTTTAAAAAAACCTGCTAAGACAAAAATTGGTATTCTGGTGCCAAAAATTAACTCAAAAATCTGCTATTTTTTCGTTACCGTAGCAGGTGTTATTGTCGAATTCGTTATCGACGTTATCGTTTAAGTTTTCTGCTAACTTCTATGTCATTTTCTTGAAGACAGAAAAAAACCTGTTTGTTGATATAATTTACTGACACTGACATTACACGTCTGGTATAGACCAATGAAGTTATCTAACAACAATTCTAAATTAAGTTAAGCCCGAAATCGATAAAAATCTTTTGTGTTTGTGAGTAAAATGTAATTTTTTATAATTATTCCATTTTTTCATATGTCCTTTTCTACTACCTACTACTTTTTTTCATTGGTAGAAAACAAAGCCAAAAATAATAATTCGTACTCAAGATTACAGTAAAATAATTAAATTCAAGCAAGTAATTTGAGTTACACAATCTAACAAAGGATAATGAAGTTATAGGGCAACATATTATTATATATACGTAATATATCGCTGTAGTATAAGTGCAAAGGGTTTGAACCTTTTTTTTTTGTATGGTGTAGTGATAGAAAAATAAAATAATTACTGTTTCTATTCTATGATCCATGAGAAAAACAAATGGTCTTCTTGGCCTTGTACAAGTCAAAATTCTTGAATTTTTTTTTTTGACTAAATGATTTACTGTAATTTAGTTCTTATTTGCAAGTAAAATCCTTTTTTTAAAGCTTTCAATTATTTATTCAGAAATTTAATGATTGTTATTCATTTTTCTTAAATGTAAAAATGTTTTAATAAACACACTTGAAAGAACGATAATATTTCTTACGTTTTTAATGATGGCTAGAAAAATATTTACATGGGTATTTTTTGTTTGGAATGGAAAATTGTAAATAATTTTCATGACTTAAGTACATTCTTAGAATTTGAATTATTATTTTGTCGGAAAATTTATTTCAAATAAAAACTATAGTTAAAATATGTATGTTGAAAATCCCTATAAGGAATAAAAAATGTAACTTTTTTTCTCAAAAGAAGTAAAAATAAAATATATGGATACTTTTTCTATGAATTTTAGTTTAGAAAAAAAGTCTTGGCTAAAATCTAGTTTCCAAATAAATTTGATTTTGAAATTGTATTTTGGAGGTTTTTATTTTTAATTAACTAGGGTATTTATTTTTTTTATTGCTTTTTTTTTTATTAATCTAAAGTATTTTATTTGCATGGTTTCAAATTAACCTTGAAAAAAAAACAAAAAAAATTCCGTTTACTTAATAATAGAAGTTCACTCTGATTAACAAATGAATTTTAATTATATATGCAAATTAAAAAACTTTTTAAAGTATATCTTTACGTACCTACAAAATGTATACTATTCTACCTTGATGATACAGATATTTATACATACATACATACATATCTACATGCAGATAAATACAAATTATATTATTATGTTTTTTTTCTGTATATATATATATTTTTTTTTTGCTGTAGCAACTAATTTTACTCTTTCTATATCATTTAATGTTCCTATTTAATTATGCATAAGTGCATAACATAATCCCTTAACATGATAGAATGTTAAAGAAATAATAAAACAATACAGAAAAAAGCAGGAAAAAAAAATTAAAAAATAAATAATAAAAATGAAGAAATTTAGAAGAAAAAAGGCGGATAAGGAATAGAAGAAGAAAAAAAAAAAAAAAGAGAACTGTGAAAAAAACGTACAGCAACAGAAAAAAGCAAAAATGAAAAAATATAGGTAAATCCTTTCTTGATTTTTAAATAACAGGAGATTTTTTTTAATAATTTTTTTATTCTATTTTTTTTTGCTTTCTGTGTTTTTTTTTTTTTCTTCCTCTACAGATATTTTTTATGCCTTATATTTTATTGATTTATCTCACAAGGATCATACATACAATAATGTATACGATACGAAGTGTAGTATAAATATGTATATCTTTAGGTAGAGAGAGGTATAATAACAAATAATTGTAGAGTACACACTCTTGTATTTATATTATATAAATGTACATATACATATGCGTGTAGTATCTGCTATTTTATATTGACATTTCAAGAATATGTAGGTACATATACATTTTTTTTTATAATTCTGTTTTATTTTTGATATTACATTTAGATAAGCGATATACATACCTATATTAAAAATTTGTTTAATATAGCTATGTACCTATTATTATTAATACCTATATACTCTCAATTAATTTTAATTTATTGTATAGGTTAAGGATATTAATTGGCAAATTCGATTATTATTGATATAAACTGTATAGAGGTACATACATAATTTTTTTCATATTTCAAATAATTTAATATGATGCAGTTGTAAAAATATTTATTTTAATTTTTGCAAAATAAAAATACTTACCAGATTTCTATTTTTGTGAGTTTTTTGTTTTGCAACAATTTTTCTATTTTCACGTATTTTTTTTTTTTTTGGTTTTTTTTTTTGTTATTTAAATTCAGTTTTTTTTCGTTTTCATATTTATTGTTTTTTTGTTTTTAATTTTTTTCATACATTTTTTTTCGCTTATAGAGTTGTAAATTTTCAATACCGCACCCAAGTAAAAAATTTTACTTTACGCATTTTATAAAAAAAAAAAAAACAAATCAAATGAAAACAAAAACAAAATGTAATAACAATTTTTTTTTACGAATTTATTTTTTGTTTTTTATTTTTTTTTTTCACTTTAACAACATAATTTCTCCATATTTTTAACTTTACTTAACATTTCTCTCTTTGAATAAATAATTAATTTTTTTGTTTCAATAGATTTTTAATTATTTAAATACTATCTTTTTTTATGCAATGATTTTTCAAATAACTTATTTATTTCTCTTTGATAATCGAAAATTTAAAAAAAAAAAAACAGCAAATTTTATAAATAATTGTTGATGTTTTTTTTTTTCTCATTTACATTGCACAAATAAAATGATTTTTATTTGCTTTCAAACAACAAAAATATTAAATTTTTTTACTGGTACATATATGATATATCACACACGCTCACAACAAATGTTCTCTTCATTCTGGAATCTCTTTTAAAAATTTATATTCTGTTCTGTAATCTGAGCAGCTCAATAATGAGATCCAATAACAGCAGAAGCATATGTGTAATAAATGACAATTTGAAGTGTTAGGATATCAAATTATTTTTTTGTAAAGAAAAGTCCCTGTGATATTATTTGATAGATTAATTTCCCTATATAATTTTCTAACTGTAGAATAGAAAATTTTATTTGAAATTTTCATAGTATACACTTTTTTATTTTTATACTTTTAAGTAAATTTTCATTTGTAAAATTTATCTAATTTCAATAAAAATAAAAATAATTACATGTATAAAATATTTTTAAGTATAAGTTGGTTCAGAATTTTTCGTTATAACCAGTACGACAAAAAATTTAAATTGAAAATAAAAATGGAACATAAAATGGCTGAAAAATAAAATTATGTGTGAAAATATAAAACCAAAGATTATAGAATATAGTAAAACAAAATCTTTTTCTTTATACTATTATATGTTTATTTGCAATATTCATGATAATTTTCAAAGAAAGTAAAAATTAATTTACATAATTATATTTTTTCGTTTAAAGAAAAAGACTGTTTTACTACATTTAAAAGAACAATGTTTCATCGTCAGAGGAACAAGACATTGGACAACATGAAGTAGGTAGTGTTCAATTCAGAATTAATTTCTTGTATTCGATTCAGAATGCATTTCATGTAATCGATTCAAAATGTGTTTCATGTAATCGATTTAGAATCGAAGAAAGGTCATGCAGATGGTCATCAATTTATTACCGTCTATGACATGCCAATGTAAAAGTATACAATTCTTTTGCTTTTTAGTAATCCAAAGTAGAATTAATTCGAAGTCAAAAGAATTCATTCTGAATGAGTTCTGAATTAATTCGTCGTACAACTGGGTTATGTCTTTGTACTTAAGTAGTCGTTGGTTATACAAAAATCACTTATTGTAAGCGTGAATGGAAATACAAAAAAATTCTTCTGATAATTTTAAATTTTAAGTTTGAATTTCAAAACATTAGTTTTATTTTTGTTCGACAGGATAGGACAAACAAGAAGGTTTCGTTTTGGAGCTATTGCTGAAATAGAATGAAATTACAAATGTACTAAGGGAAATATCTATTTAGTTTTATTATTTTTGATATTTCTTTTAAATTTGAAAGTTTTAAAACATAATAAAGCGTGAAAATTACGTGGAAAAAGGTTTATGTCTATGGAAAAGTTTAGTAGGTTTAGTGTTTCAAATAACTTGTGGCTTTTATTTTGCTATGGCTATGAAAAAAATGTATGTATAAATTTTTGAGATAGAAGTTATTCGTTTTTTTATACAAAATATCTGACGAATTTTTCAAAAATCTGATTTTCGTTAATTTGATAAATAAATTTATTTTTCAGGATAAAAAAGCGAAATTTTTTGTTTATGGTTCTTTTCTTGAATATATTGCATGTCCTTTCATCCTGAATAGTGTTGAATAAATTACATTTTAAAATAAAATTTTGAACATAAAATTAAATAAAAATTTTCAAGATATTTGCCTTTTAGAGGTTTTAAATCATCTTAAATTGTTTTTTTTTAAATTTTGACTTCAAGAGAGAAAAAATTTTTGACAAATAAAAAAAAGGATGAATGAAACAGTTTAATTTAAAAAAATAAAAAATCAAATACATATGTGGGAAATTACTTTTCTTCATATTCGAAAATTAATACTAGAACTTCTTCAAAACTAGCCTTCGATTGAATATATGTACTCCGAATAACAAATAATAATTGACAGGTGTTTTTTCATCAATTTCAAAACTTTCATGAACTTTTTAAAAGGTTTTCGTCCTTTTTTTTGTTTTCCATTTTAAAAAAAATTCCTAACATTTTTGTTTATAAATCTTATCGTGTGAATTCATTCTAAATAAATTCAATAAAAATCAATAAAAAAAAATTCTTTAAATATTAAGAGTATTATTTTAGGATTTTTATTAATCTCCAAACTTCTGTGAAGGTGTTATTTTTTTTTTGTTAAAAGGTTAATTTGCAAACCACCACCCACTTAATCGAAAATTAACTAAACATGAGTTATGTTAATTTTTTTGTTTATCTTTTTTTTTTTCGGGATTTATTGTATCAAATTATTTTCATTAGCAAATTAAAAATACAAATCAGATGAAAAAATAATGAGAAAAGTAACATACATAATTAGGTATAAAAAAATATACATATATAAATTTTTATCGTGATTACTTTATTTAACATACCTATATGAGTTTCACACATGAGGTAAAAAAAAAATAATTTTATTGAAAATTCAAAATAATAAAAAAAAAAAAAACAAGTAACAAAAACAAGATAAAAGGAAATTTTTTTTTATCTATCGTTTTTTTTTTTTTCTATATATCACATATTAGCCATTTTGATTTCTTATTAAACTTATAGAAAACTTTATAATTCTAATTTCAATCTTTGGGTACATTTACATACCTATATTTATATACATACATATATACATATGTATACATATATGTATATGAAAAAACAAACAAACAAATAGATACTCGTTCATATAAAAAAAAAAAAAAAGTTTATTGTTTTCGTTTCGCATAATAAAAATACTTATATCTCTAAGGAATCTAAAATAGACACAAATGCTGCAATGTATTAAAAACTTTTCATATCACGATGTTATTTTATATAATATATATAATTGTATATATTCATTGTGTATATACTATTATTATGTATTACTTTTTTTTAAGTGTAAATATATGAGATTTATATGAAGTGTTAGAAGAAAAATCTTTTTTTTTTTCTTGTAATAAATTTTTCTCACAAGTATATATACATATTATACATATGTATATGTACATATGTATCTATACCAACCTAGGTAAATCTATATTGCTATAGTTCACAATTATTATATTAGACTTTATCATAATAAGATAAACTTACTAAGAGTTTTTCGCTTAGTTTCTTCTTCTTCTGATTTTATTTGTTTCTGGAATTATTTATATATGTATCTATATTTTTTTTCTATATTTTCTAATTTTTTATTTTGTGTTTTTGTGTATAGTTTATTTTCTTTCAATAACAATAAAACTGGAGCAAAATACATCCATAAAAAAGTTTTTCTATCAACACCCGAATCGAATGTACCCATGAGATAATTACGATGTGTTCGTACATAAGGATGTTCAAATAATATACAAAAAAAAAAGGGAAAAAAGTAAAATCACTTACTGTCAGTATTGAAGTGGCAGAATGTCAGTTTTCCCAGTTAATATGACAACAACGAGTTGCTGTGAGCTAGACAATAGTATAACAATATTTTTATAGGTCCTTTTTGTATAAATATTATACATGATGTTATAGACTATGTATTTGGTCTCTTAAATAAGTCTATATATATAAATAAAATTGCATACATACATATACATATAATACACACATATAATTTGTAAATTTACATTTCAAATTCAATTCTTTTATAATATGTGAGATTTTTCCTTCTTACATATGTACATATGAATTTTTCCCCTTATATACATGCATATGTTTTTTTATTTTTTTTTTGTATTTTTATGAGAATAAGAAAAAATAAAATTGTCCATAAACAATTTATATTTTTACTATTTCAATGCGGTATTACATTTGAAAAAAAAAAAATTGTGTGGGTAGAGTAATAATATATGTAATAATATTGAGTGTATTATATAAATGAAAATTCTCATAATCAAGTCAAAGATGAACTTTTTTTTTATTGAGGGTTTTTTATGTTATTTGAATTTATCCATTTATTAGATCATAAAATGGGTGACAAATCGTATAGTTCAAGAGATTCTTAGACCTTTTAGGATAATGTATTTAATACTTCAATTTTTTAGGAAATAATAATATATAAAATGATAATAATATGTAATATATATATGTAGATACATTCATTATATTTCAATAAAAGCAAAGAAAGAAAAGGGATATGTTTTCTTTGTAAAACAGTACTTATGTGTTATTGATATTTAAATAATAATTCTGGGTTATATTTGATTTTTTCAAACTATTATATAAAGTAGAAGTATTATAATTTTTCAGTTATTTGCAAAGAACCATCGAAAAAAAAAAAAAAATACAGTGGGTCCATTATGTTGTGTTTACTAGAATTATTCATAAGAAAAAAAAATAACAACTTTCCTTAATATGTAGGAGTCTTTAAATAAATTAAAATTAATGAAATTTAAAGAAAAAGTAAATCAATTTTATTTTATATACTGTTTTACATTTTTATCAATTATCATGATTTTAGGTAAATCACTAATCCATGATTTACTTAAAATCGTACAATTATATCGTAATAATTTTCTATAAATTATTAGTTAAATAAGTACCCAAATAACAATTTAATTAATTATATAAATTTGTGTTCGAATCATAAAGTACAGGGTGCTTTTTTTTTAAAGAATACTTAACATATTATAAAAATGAATCTGAAAACTCAAATTTTTTTTCATTGCTATTAGAACAAAAAAAAATTTAAAGGATATTTAAAAAACTTTTCTTTAAAATAAAAAATTTTACACAAAACAAAAAAATAAATAAAATTTAACACAATGCGTGTATCTTGCAAAAGCTAACCCCATTCACCATATAAAATATCCTTACAATGTCAATTTGTAGCTATATAGGATTATTCAATTTACCTGTTCACTATCTTTGATCATTTGATTTAATATCTTTGATCACTAATTTTTCTTTTTTCATTTTAATTATCTTCAACAAAAAATATAATTAAAGTGAAAAATAATAAAAAAAAAAAAAAAAATGTAGATATACACACAAAAGGCAAAGCAGATTCAGAAAAGTAAAAATTTTCCTTTAATTTTCTCAAAAGCTGAAAAAAAAAACTACTACAAATTTTTTAAGCTTTTCTGGTTACTTACGAATTCATGGTGAGCTGAAAAAAAAAACGAATCATGAAAAATACATACATACATATATCTATAATAATCTCAAAGGTGCCATCATACAAAAAGAAGGAAATAATATTCTTCAAAAAAAAAAAAAAAAAAACAAAAAAAAAAAAAAATAATAATAATAATAAGAAAATAAAAATGAACTTAGCATAAAACAATACTTAGTATAATAATAAAAAAGGGAAAAATGTATATTTTTTTTCTTCATTTTTTTTTTTTTTTTTTTTTGAAATTTTACAACAGAGTGCACAAACCCTGCATGAATAAATTATAAAATAATAAAAATGAAAAGAGTTGTCGCCGTTTTCTTTTTACTTTTTGCTTTTTTTTTTTTTTTTTTTTTTTGAAAATATTTTCTTTTGTTGTGTTAATCGCTATACTCGCAAATGATAAAACAGTGAAAGAAAACAAAAGTTTTTCTTTTAGGATAAAAAGAAAAAAAAAAAAAAGAAAGTGGTTTCGTTTACTAAATTAATTATTAAACAGCGATTTTTGTACTTTCTTATTCTTGTTTATTTTATTTTTTATTTTTTATTTTTTTTTTTGCCTTTTTTTTTTAATCTTTTCGACATAAGAAAATAGTCTTTCATGTTTTTTTTTTTTCTTCAAAATTTTATTTTCATTTTCTTTTTGTGAGTCAGAAATAAAATTTTCATGGAAGTTAATTTTATTTTAAAAGAAATTTATTATTATTGTTTTTTTAAATCATCTTTTTTACATCTAAAAAAAAAAAAAAGTTGTAAGAGTCATTTACGTGTATTTTTGATATTACATATGTACATACATACATACATGTGTACATATACTCGTATATTTTTTTATTAACATTAACTTATTAAAGTGTGTTTCTGATGGTCAATATGTAATTTTTCAAATTGAAATGTAAATTAAATTAAAAAAAAAAAATCTAATAAATAATTTTACATTATGCATAAAACGTACTTGTACTTATGTGTGTGTGTGTGTTTTATTTATTCTTCTCTCTTTCTGAATTTTCTGAAGCATTTAAAAATAATTGAAGTTAAATTACTTAAATCAAAATAATACTATATTTTATCTTATTAAGTCAATAAATTAACAAAAATGCCATACACAAAACTCAATTACACACACACACACATAAAAACTTATAGAAATAATTTTTATATATATATTTTGCATGTTAGATTTTATATTGCTTTCTTATTTGTTTTAAAATGATAATGAAAATCTTTTTACCCATGAATAAGAATTTTCAGGAATAGAAAAGAAAATTTTTTAAAAAGCGAAAAAAAAAAATGAACAATTAAATTTTTTTTGTGTGATATACTTATATATATATTTTTTTTATAAGGATGAATATATTTGAAGAGAATATTTTTGTAAAATTAAATTATATAGAAATTTTACTTAGAAAGTGAAAAACACAATTGTGAGTTATTCTCTATCAAATTTTAGAATGTCTTACATTTTTAATTTGAAGATAATCATAGGTCCTTATAAAACTCTGTAAAAAAGAAATAAGAAACAAGAAAGGCACCAATTGATATGAATTATTTAACTGAATTTCCAAAGGACTATTCGAATAATCGAATAAATTTGATCGTGTATTTGTTTTTCTTGAAGTTAATTTTTTATATTTACATATTTTTTTATTCTAAAGTGTGAAATTAATTGGAAAATTTAAAAATAACACGAATTTTTTCCTTTAATTCTTAAAATAATTTTTGTTTTATTTTTTTTTTAGAAAATTTAATATCTTTTTTAAATTGTTGCTATTATTACAAATCAATAAATTAATCCTTATTAGAATTTTCATATAATTATAAACATTATACTTAAGTTTTTTTAATTTTCAAAGTTAATTATCTCTAAGGATGTATAAAATGTCAGATGATAATTAGATAGTGTAAAATTACATAAAATTTATTTTTAATTCAGAGGGCTCAGAATTGAATATTTCACCCTATTTTATCTTTCGTTTTTTGGTAAATTTTGATATTTATTTATAAAAAAGAAAGAAAATTTGCTGTGAAAATTATAAATGAATTTTATAAGAAAATTTGTAATGATTAATAAAAAAAGACAACAACAATATAATATTTTTTGAAGATTTTTCAATATAAATAAAATTATTTTTGAAATTTTCAGAATTTTTGTGTGGGTGTTTCATTTTATATTGTATATTTTCAGTTAAATTAGTTTATACATGTACAATTTAATAAAATTATATGCAGTAAATTAGTATAAATTATGATGTTTCATGTTTGTATGTCTACACAAAAATGTATATGTATGTATGTATGTGAATAATAATAAAATATTCAACTTTTTTAGATGATATTATTCAAAGGATAACTGGTGGCCTTTTTTAAGACAATGTTTATTTTAATAAAAGCATACTCTTTGAGTTTCATTTTAAGTTTTGTATTATATTGTATTTTAAAATTGAAAGTCTGTATGATTATCGTAATATGTAAGTATATATAGTGGAAACAAATAACTGACATATAATATATGTACTTATATATATACATATATATATGTATATAAGTATATTAATATAATATATAAATGTTACATGACTATTATTAAATAGAACCAATTTGAAAAGAAAAAGCTTTCATCATATTTTCTTGAAATTTAATATTATATACATATTTATGTAGATATTTATATACTTATAATAATAATATATATATATGTATATACGAAGTATCACATACAAACACATAAATAAGTGTTTTATGATTATTAGAAAATTCATTTTAAAATTCAATTGACATTTTAAAATACGCTTAGAGTATAATATATATATATATATAGAATATATATAAATATATGTGTGTGTATTTGTGTGTAATATAAGCATTTATTATTTATTGAAAATTTTAATTAAAGTGAAAATAATACATAAAATACTTATTATTGTTTTTAATAACAAAACCAAAATCTTTATTATTTATTTTATTATTAATTTGAACGTTTTCGTGAATATATATATACATACATATGTACCTATGTATGTATGTATGTATTATCGGAAAAGGAAAACCAAATATTTAGTATAAGAACTTCATACAGATTTTTTTTTTTTTTATAAAAGAAGTAAAATCTATATGTTTTTTGGAGATCATTGTTTTAATATTTTGTTTGTTTTTTGTTTAATGAGTCACAATCGTTGTGATATCTTTTCATTG
Organism: Bombylius discolor; assembly: GCA_939192795.1. Lineage (NCBI taxonomy): Eukaryota > Metazoa > Arthropoda > Insecta > Diptera > Bombyliidae > Bombylius > Bombylius discolor. The sequence continues at coordinate 30,740,147 of OW584243.1, read as the reverse complement.
TATTTCAATTTTGTAACATATCACAGACAAAGGTAGACATGGAAAAAGGAATGAAATAAGATGGTTATGGTGGATTATATCTCTTTTATGATAAACGCTTTGAAAAATAATATTAAATTTAATTAGTAAAAAGGGATTTATGTAGGAGTATATAAATTTTTAAATTTAGGTTTTGTAAAAAAAAATAAATAAAAACAAAAATAAAACTTTTTATTGTTATATATAAAAATATTTCAATATCATTTTTTTCCTAAAAGAAAAGACATCCTTTTATTGTTTCATATTAGCTGTGTTTTATACGATTTGATTAAGTAATGTGTCATCACTTCAGTTTTGCTCAGCTCACTTATATTCTTCTTGAGAATAGCCTCATTTTAGATGCCCAAAAAAATATCTTCATTTTATCATATGACATTTGAGAGCGTTGTTGACAGTTAATTTAAATTTTGTTTCGAAATAAATGTATATGGTAAATTGAATTTGATAAAAATTTATAGCAACAAATCATAATTAAAATTTATAATTTTTATAATGGATGTTGTTAGTGCTTTGGTAAATTGTATTTTACCTAATTATAATTGAATTTAGGTAGTAATGAGGTTCTGAGTTCTTAATTGAAGAACTGATATTTTTCGTAGAGACCTCTATTGTCGAATAGAGAAACTGAGTGACAAAAAAAAAACATACTTATTCAGTGAGGAAGTGAGAAATATCAGAATTATCACTTTATCAGTTCGTATAAAACACAGCTATTGATTACGACAATTGTATGTTTTTCAATTTAAAAAAAAGTATCTAATAAAGAGGGGAGGGGTTGTGTAAAAATTATAATATTTCTTTGGAAAAATAAAAACCAAAGTAAAAAGGAAAAGTATACAATTTTGTTACATGTGTGTGATAAAAAAAAAAAAATGAAAAACATTGCAACATTAACAAAGTATCACTTTCTTTGGAGCATTGTTTGCATAAACAATCTTAATATTCGTTATAATATGAAATTTATTTTTTATTTTTAACAGGTGAATTTAACTGTAAAAATGAAAATGCCTTAAAGCTATGTATGTATGAATGTAGTATGTATATTTGTGTGCAATATTGTTATTATGTTGGCAATAAGCTAATTTTATTTTTTACTGCATAAAAAAAAAAAGAAAATAAGAATAAGAGGAAGAAAAAACAAAATTTTATGTAGTACTATATACTATACATATAAAAGATTTTGAATACTTTCTTATTATTTTTTTTTTTTTTACTTTTTTTTATTACTTACAGATAAAATTGTATACTGTTTCTGAACATCATGTTAACAATTTGTGAACACATAAAAGATACATTTTTTCAAATAAAAAAATGTTTTGCTATATAATATGCTGTGCATCTTTATAAATATTATGTGTTATCGAAAAAAATAATATAATAGATTGTGTGAAGTTTTTACAATTGTCTGTAATGGGTTTGGATTAATGATGAGGAAAGGGGTACATGCGTCCTCGATCATTCAGATAGTGCGGAGTCTATTGTACTTAATTGACTGAATTAGAATATTTAATATTAGTTTTATGTTTATTTTATTGAAAAATTAAAGGTGTATTTTTTTTAATTATCTTCACTTTGTTACTTATTGTATGTTTTCTTATTTTCTCCCTAAGTTTTTAAAACATCAATAAAAAAAAATAATATAAGAAAAAGAAAAAGAATGATAATTTTTTGAAAATAGAAAATATTTTTCATATAACACGAGTTTTTCTTTTTGTCGTTTTCTATTTTCATGTTTTTTCATGTTTTCTTCTCAGTATTGTTGATATTGTTAACTCATATCTAATTCACTTAACGGAAAGATATTTCTTACAGATGATTAAATCCGCCTTCAAACAACCTTTTTTTTTTTTTCCTGTTGATATAAACACATATCCCTTTTATCATGTTAATGTAAATATAAAACAACATCATAAGTACCCCCTCACTGAATTCATAGAATTACAGTATTTATTCTGTACATATACCCAGCCGCGACTTTGATGATTGATGAGATTTTCCTCAATGTTTTCATCAAGGAACGTATGAAAAACGGAGTTGATGTAAATATCATGCAAATATTCATGCAAACAGTTAACGATTAAAATATTCTAAACAAAAATATTGCGTAAAATGGAGAATTATGATTAATATATAAAAAGATATGTTTTAACATACTAGGTACATTAATTGATTTTTGTGATGAAATTTCAGTTTGTTTTCATATGTTACGTGATCCAGAAGTGAAGTACTGTATTTTACATTTGAAAAAAAAAAAAAAAAAAAAAAATTCGTTATGTCACTACTTTTTGTACATTTTTGTAAATGACCAAAAATCATCAATGTTCTCATGCATTATTGTCATTAATGAAAGCATTGGTCCTTTAATCAGCGATAATCATTGCTGACGTATAATGTCATTGTAATGTTAAAGTCATCGATGTTCTCATCGAAAATGTAGGTAAGTTATAGTCATCGATGAAAACATGGATGAGATGCTTGCTGGGTACTTACGAGTACATGTGTATATACATATGTATGTACATATTCAATATTTTACTAAGTTACCAAAAATATTGTCCGTTAAATGTTTTCAATATAGAGAAAAAAAAATCCTTGGAAATTTTTTATGCTTGAATTGGGCCAATTTTGAAATCAGTGCAGTTAAGTAAAGTTTTAATACGATACATTTGTGTATATGTTTTTTTATAAACTTTTAGCCCTTACCAAAGATTATTGATAAAGTTATTCGACATCATACAAAATGTACGATTTCGCATGATAGTCCCCCTATTGAAAGGTCAGCAGTCACCCAACTCACAAGATAAATATCATACATATGAAACTCATTTCGGATCGCTATTAAAACACATTGTAAAAGATGTAAACAAACCAGTTTTTATTTGGGCTACAATTTACAAATGTATTTATTTCATTTCATTTTTCAAATTTTCCTATATAGTTTATATGCTAATTATGTAATCTGACTCATACATAGAAAAAGCATTCGGATAGCCTTTAAAAATAAATTATGAAAAAATTTCATGTACAGTCACGTATTATTAGTTTTTATTTTATGACGTATGTTGGATTAACTATCTCTTACAGCAATAGATTAAGTATATAAGACTACAGATTTGAACCAAAACGTTGGATTTGTAATTTGTACTGTTTTTACTAAAATATTTTTTTTTTGTTAATATAGTTGTTAGAAATTGTACATATATGTGTTTATAAAATAGAGTGGCACAGCTTGTTCCAAATAGATTAGCTTTGCTTTGCCCTTATACTAACAGATATATCCATTGAATTGTCTTCATGTATACATCTAAAGATTATGTTAATTTTTATACATATGTATGTATGTACAAAAAAATCATTTAAGTTCACCCTTATCTACTTATTGTATATATTTATTATGTGTTTTTTTTTTATTTCGAATCATTGTATCTGAAAAACTATATGTGAATCTACATATGTACATTTGTTATGTATTTATAAATCCATATTATTATATTGTATGACTCCAAATAAATAGTGGATACCCATGATTTTTTAATGGGGAGTTTTACTTTTATAAATAATAAGCTCAATTCTTAGAAATGAATATACCATTTTACTCACTTAACTTATAAAGGGAAATTCGTTTTTATTTTCATATACGATTCATTGATCTGATAATATACATAAAAGTAATTGTGCTTATATTTTTTTTATTTAATAATTGATTCAATTTTTTTTTTTTTATTATTTTACTGGTCGACAAAAAAAAAAACGAGAAATAAAAACAAGAAAATTTCTGCCTCAATGATAATTTCTCTTGATTGAAATTGCTGCCATAATCTTTCTCTTTAACAAATTTATTTGCATGTGCTTTAATGTGACATAATCACATAAATTGAATTAATGAAAAATCTATTTTACTGGAAAAATACCGTTACCTATACATATACAGATTTTAAAAAAAGAACTGTTAATGCTTTTTATTTGCATGTACCTTCATATTTATCTTTTTCTATCATTCAAGAAAGTATAATAGTCTGCGAAACTTAAATTAACTTGGGTAGGCCGTGGCTCATATCGAGTTGTTGCGTTCACAGTTTAGATTTATCGTTATCATATGCGTCATTCAAATTGGATATCACTCTGGCAAGTGTTGGACAATTGCAGAGATGAATGGAGGATGAGAGTTTTTTTTTTCGTTGATCTCTCTGTATCCGCTGCAGTTTATGTTAAATATTATTCTGAGTGATCCTTTATTAGCCAGTGCCATGTGACTGATCATGTTGTGGCTCTAGCAAGTATAGCTATGTCTTTTCGGGATCTTTTGATGAAACTGTACGTTTTTTCAGTGGGTATTAATTAGCTATAGCTGAAAAGTGTTGAAAGACACCTCCCTTCACACAACCTATTAGAAGGTACACTTCTTCTGTCCACATTAAACAATACAAATTTCTGATTAATCTGGTTTTTTCTTCTTCTTCTTATTATTTATTTTAAATAAAAGATTAAATTTATAATTTTTTTTTAAATATTTTTTTTCTTTTGATTTAATAAAAAGTACAAAGTTTTATCAACAAATTTTTTTTTCTCATGATAAAAATTAAAATTTACTTTTCGTATTTATTTTTGTTTCATGACATTTTTATTTTTCTACTTATACAATTTTCTGATGAGGGTCAATTTGAATACTAAAAAAATATATTTTAAACTTTATAATTATTGAATTTTTTAAAATAAGGATAAAAAAAAAAATTGATAAGTGTAACGTTTCAAAAGATTTATCCTAATCTTTTAAATTTTAGGGACATTAGAATTAAAATTAATAAAAATGTGTTTTTTTTTTCCACTTAGATTTCTCCACGATTAAGTGATAATGGATTTTTTTTTTGTTTTATGATAAGAAAATGCCAGGATTGCATTATTAGTAGATAATTATAAAAAAATTGAATATAATCTTACATTTAAGACATGAAAATCAGATAAATTTAATCCTTATAAATTTTCAAATGAATAATGAATACAAAAAGAGTTAGATAAATGAATTAAAATTTATTTTGAGAATGATTCATATTGAGAAAAGTGGTGTTCAACCTTTTTTCGGCTATGTTTTGTCTGTTTTTTTTTTTTTTTTTTGATAAAATTGGCTAAAATTTTAATATTAATTAACCTTGAACTAAAATAAAATTTTTGCTATAATTTTGTTTATTATATTTCACTTGGTTTTACTAAAAATTAAAATAACATTTGAAAAAAATAGAGAAAGGTGAAAAACATGATTATTACCTTAAAAAAAAAAAAATTCTCAATTTTCTTAGGAAATAAAATTATTTATATTACAAAAGGTTTTTTTTTTTTTTATTTTTATATAAAATTATCAGATAAAAACTATTACAATATCAAAAAAAAAAAAAAAAAGAAATAAAAGAAAAATAGGAAATTTAATAACAAAATAAATTTACATCGGTTTGTTAATTTTTTTTTTACTTTTTCGCTTTATAGTTTTCGTGTCTATAATGAAAAAAACGTAAGTATAGCAAATTTTGTTTTAGATTTTATTTATTTATTTTTTCTACATACATATTATGTACATATGTATATATGTATATGCTTGATATTTAGTATATGTACTGTACATAAATGTTTTATTATAGATTGTATAGGTAAATAGTAATGGCGCCTTTCACCTGATACAAATACATAAAACAATCATCAAATCGTTGACATGGAATTTGTGGAGTTATTTATGCCGTTGATATTGGGTTCTAAAAGCAAATTATCCTCACGAAAAGGCTTCAATATAATATTGACAGCACAGAAGAAAACATTTTATTATTTAGTTTTTTTTTTCCTCTAGTTCCTTAGTTTTTATTTTCTTTTTAACTATTTTATACATATGTACATACATATGTTCGTTAAATTTTTTTTCCTGTTTTCCAATTGAGATTTGAAATAGAATATGTACATGAAGAAAAAAATTTAACTAAGAAATGAGAAAAAAAGTAGAAATAAAAATTTAAAAAAAAAAAAAAAACACTTATGAATGTTTTATTTTCATTTTTACCTTTCTATTTTACTGTTTATTTTTTTGTTTTTTTTTGACTATTACTTGGAAAACGATTAAGTAAATTGTTACGTTTTCAACGTTAAACGAACAACAGAAATCTGTATTAAGTCTTTTTTTTTTTTTTTTTTGTATAAATGTACACTTGTTCCTATATACCTAAGGTATATACAGGGTGTTTCAGATTTGATGGTCTTAAATGAGCAGGGTGGTAGGTCATGTCGAGATAAACAAAAAATCGTATTAGAGAATAGAATATCTCGAAAATTTGCCTTATTATTTTTATTTTTTATTTTGTTGACTTAAATAAAAGCCTACTTTGTCTGCTTTGAGTTTGCTCTAGTAATTTAATCGAAAAAAATTGTCTTTGACTTTGAATATTTCGGTAACCATTGAGAATAGACCCCCCCCTCCCCTTCCTCCCCCTTACATACGATTTTTTTGTCATTTCTCATCGAGATCTATCACCCTGTTGAGTTTGGCACACGAACTGCGAAACACCCTGTATATGATATCCCAAAGTATATTTTTTTATTTACATAAAATTTGATTATATATTTAGGTATATAACAAATAAAATTATATATAATATTAGACTGTTAGGAAAAAGGAATCATGCGGTGCCGCAATTTGAATTGAAATGGAGTTTTTTATTGAAGTCTAATTAGCATGGGACTAAACATTCATATTGTAATTTTCATACATTTGCTGTTTTATTGTTTTTTGTTTTTTTTTTTTCGTTTGTGTTATTTAACAAACATACAATATGGTCTTTTTTTTTTTTTTCCTTTTTTGGTTTTAAGAAAAGAAATAAAATAAAAACACTTTTTGCATTTAATTTTTTATTGTAGATATAAATTTTGTTATGTTGTAATATTAAATTTGATATGTCTAATTTTGCACAAATGTTATGTAGGTATATTATTTGACATTTGTTCTATTTTAATCAAAATATTATACATATGTAATGTTTTATTTCTTTGAATTTATTTAGCAAATTCATTATGAGAAAAGTTATTTTCGATTAAAATAGGATGTCAAGGCAATTTAAGTATAACATAAGACCACAAAAATTTTGTTTTTCATTTAGAAAAACAAAAAACATCATTTTTAAAATGCCATTAAAAAATTTCTTATGTGTACGGACGTTCTGCAAATTTTATATGTAATGTGTAAAACTTTAAACTTTCAATTTTATTTGAATTTTTCAAAAATACACACATAGGTATCATAATTTGGTCAATCAGAATTCTTGGAAAAAATTAATTGATTGATGGTATCAAGATTAAACTTTAATCCAAAAAAAATTTACAATTTTTTTCGATCTCAAATTTTAGTCTAGGTCCTAGGATATTAATTGTAAATCGAAAAAAAAAAAAATTTTTTTTCCCATTATCTGTGAAGTGAGTATGTGCTGATTCATTTTTGCATTCTTATTAATATTTTCTTTTTTATTTACTAATTTTTATTTAAATAAAAAAAATGTCATATCAAAGTGATTTAATTAAAAATTTGAAAATTTACACCAAAAAAGAGTTAAAAAAGGACTGAAATGAAACTCACAAACAAAAATATAAAGGATTTAATTGAGAAAAATAAATGTGAGTATTTGTCACACAATATTAATAAATATCGATTAAATAAAACATATAGAAAAATAATTTATATGTTTGTAAGTATTCATACTTCTATCTCAATTTATGAATGGAATATAATTTTCTTCTTTTTTAATACATAGGTAAGCTTATTATGTACATATATATGTATATTTTTTTTTTCGTATGATATACTTATGTATTATGCATCATTTATGGGTTGTAAGTACTCGTACATGTAAATTTGAATGTTACAACCCAGCAAACCACTTGACACTTTCTCTGAGCTTTTGAGTCATATCCTGCTCGTTGGAGCGTTTGTAGCGTAATACATATATGTTGAGATGTCATTTTTGAGTCTTATGCATCGTTAGAAATCTTTTTACATTTAACTTAGGTCGACTAGGAAGAAACAGAATATCAGTCTTTGTGTCAACCACTTCATGTCAAAATTATTTTTTCTTCGACCCGAAATCGAAAACAATATTTGCTACTTTCACAGTGTTATCTCGACTTCATTAGAATCTCGAAAACTTTGGTTTGCTGGGAGATAATGATTTATCTGTAAATACTCTATGTAATATACATATGTACATTGATGATGAGTATATGATATAAATAATTGTAGAATATGTGCTTGTAATATACATAGATGTTTAATTGTGTATTGAAATTGCTTGTTAATTTCCTTTATAAGATATTAAATCTGTTGGCATGGTATACCTATTATACACCATGAATCTTCCATAAATTTTAAATAATTAAAGAGTTTTATTTAACTCATATAAGATTATATTTTTATATTAAATATATTGTTTTCAAATAAATTACAAATTTAATTTTAATTGTTTTTTTTTTTTCGCGTACTTTTAAAATCATTATTAATTATCAAGAATTTATACGTGTATGATCCTTTTTTGTTTTTTAATTAATTTGTACAAGAGAATGGAAAATAAATTAGTATATAATAGAAAAGTGTTAGCATATACTTTATCATATTATCATGGTTTGTATCTAATTAATTTAACATTTTACCAAATCGATATCTTTTATACTTCAGTTAAGTTTCTTTTATGTTTTTGTAATTTTTAATGTCACTTATACATATAAACATATAAAAAAAAATTATTTATTTTCTATGAGAAGTTTACATTATAATTCATCTATTTTAATTATAGGGGAACTTAATAGAAAAAAATATATAATTTAATTAATTTGAAAAAAAAAAAAAAATATTCATATTAAAAATAGAAAACTAAGAAGTAATAAGAACACATATTTTATATGTATGGTATATTCGAGATGCAAAAATAAATTATTTAAACAAATAAAATAAGATAAAGTAAGAAATAAAGAAAAACAAAACGTAAGCCTTTGATCCTTATGCTTAGAGTAAGAAAAACAAAGGATTTTAATGGAACATAAAGCTCAGCCATGAGGAAAAAATCGAGCTTATGTAAATACCTGGAATAAATCGCTTTGTTAGTGGTTTTTTTTTATTTTTATTATTTCTTGCCTTATACATAAATTATATTTACATAGTAATGTTGTACATACCCTTTTTTTTTTATTCCTTCTTTAATATAGTCTTTGTATATTTCGAAAAAGTTTATTTTATGTATTTATTATATGTAGATATATTATTTATATCATTTTTAGTTTTTTTTTTTTTTCCTCATTTTCTTCCTACACAATCAACTTAATCGAATTTTTTAAATGCACAAAGCTGAAAACAAAAAAAAATAAAAGGTTGAGTTTTGTTTTATTCTTATTTTCATATATAAATATATAAAAACAACAATAATAACTTAAAAAAAAAAATAACAAGGAACAACGAAATGAAAAAAAAAAAATTACGATAAAAATAAGTCCCAGTGAAAATTTAGTAAAAATCATAAAAGGAAGGAGTTATAACGGAGAAAAATTGAATCTTGTTGGTTTTTTTTTTGTTAATGCCATCATGGGTTTTTTTAGTTTGAACGTACACATACAAACAGTAAAGAATGTTATGATCATGTAGCTTTATCTTAATATTTTATATCTTGTTATAGGTCAAATTCATTTTATCATACATGTACATATGTTTGCACATCTATTTTTCTCTTTTTCTTTCTATGGCGCTACAGCCTATCCCATCCTAATCCTTGGAATCCTTTTATGTTCACATTTATGTACAAATTTCTTACTACATTTTTCTAATTGTCTTATGTATTTTTAAATCTTTTCCAAAATATAAACTCAAAAAAGCATAATTATTGTATTTAGTTTAAAAAAAAAATATCGTACAGGTTAGCAAACATATGTTACAATGCATTACTATATATAGTATGTACTACTTTTTTCAATTTCCCAAAAAAAAGGATTTATAGGTATAGTACATGTGCCTTTTTTTAAGCAGAGGCTAAAATATTTTTCTTTGAAACTTTAAGCATCTTTAAGTTTGTTTTTTCATAATCCCAAAATATTTTCTTACAAGTCTTGTTTGCCATCACATATGTATGTATGTGCATGGGCATGATTAAAATTAAACATTGAATGTCAAAAAGGATAATATGAGAAATTTCATATAGAATTCAACTTAACTTCATCGTAAAATATTTAAATTAATAAAATATAATAATTATACAAAAAAAAAAAAAAAGGAGAATTAACGACTAACGTTTTGGGGTTTATCATAAGATTTGAAAAAAAAAAAACGATTTAAATTTTAATAAAAAACAAAAAAAAAAAAAAACCTGAGTTTCCGTATTTTCATTTTAAGTATGTATACGTATGTACATTTATTATAAAGATGGAATGTTTTTAAAAACATTAAGATTAATGAAACTAATTTTGAAATGTTGTCATTAATAATAATTGTAAATTCTTTTTTATTTTTGTATACATGTACGAGTATGTATGCAGGAAAAGTTTGGAAAACAACCTTTTTTAAAATCAAATAAAACGGAAAGTGTAAGCATAAAATACAGCGAAAATCATCAACTCTGATATGGAATTTCCTCTTTTTTTTTTTTTTTTTGTATCTTTCACATTTTTCTTTTATGTACTCGTAATTTTGCGACTATGCAGAATATATAAAAAAAATTTTTTTGACTGACATAAACAAGAATGGTGTATAACATATAAGTTTTGTTCATATGTATAATACATATGTGATATATACTTTTTTGAAAATTGCAACACGTAATAAAAGCTATTTCATGTGAAATGTAGATAGGTACAAAAATTTTTAAGATTTTTTTTACTTTTTCCTACATACAAATGTAACTTACAATATCGCGACTATTTTCCAATAAAAGAAGACAATATATGAATTTCTAATATATGTAGTACATACATACATACATATGTACATATGTATGTAAGTAAATAAAATTTCTTCTAGAAAAATTATATCACAAAAATTGTACATATGTACGTGGACTTATTAACAAAAAAAAAAATAGTAAAAAAAAAAAAACGAGGAACAAAATGACGAAAAAAAAAAAAACTGTTGATATAGCAGGAATATCATGAGTATTCGTATTCACATATATGTAAAAATCTGTGAATGTGTTTGTGTATGCATAAAAAAAATAAGATTAAAAAAAAATTATAATGTGTAACAGTACATTTTCTTTCTTGTCTAATTTAACGGTTGGTGGTTTTTTTGTCGTACCGCATACATCATGTTTATACTGTCCTTTTTTTTGTTTTTATTTTTATTTTTATTTTTTTAGACTGATATTAAGTAGTATTATATGAATAAGGATATCTGTATTTATTCATGATATACTGTATCTTGTGATGATGCAAGTTCTATGTGACATAGGTGATATATCATCAACTTAAAATTGCATCGTCTATGCTGTATTATGATGGAAAATGTATAATAATATGGTTTTTTTTTTTTCTTTCGCTTTTTACTTGTTTTATTTCTTTTGTTCCACGATTTTTCGAAAATAGAGTTAAAAACTAAGTAGAAAATAGAAATGTTAAATTTAAGCATTTTACTCAACGTTCGTAAAAATTTCGAAAAAAAAACGAAAAGAAAAATGTATATATTGTACATATACTAGTACATACATATATGTATGCATATTTTGCATTCGTCTTCTAAATAGTATATCATACACTTATATATACACCGTATAAAAGAAAATATATACATACATATGTACATACATTATATATATGTATATATTTATGCACGTATGTATGTTAAATGATATCTCTTGACAAGACTTTTATATTATAAAAGAGTATTCATTTTTATTTTTATTTTTATTTATTTATTTATTTTTTTTTTTTTTGTATAAAAGTTTCCTTTTACAGTGATAGAAGGACATTATTTACATATATACATATACATATATATAAATGTATTGAAAGATGAATAAGATGCAGATAAAATGTGATGGTTTTGAATGATGTTATATGAATCAGTAAGGCGTGTATATATGCTATATATGCAATTTCATTCTTTAATTTTATTTAAAAAAGCTTTAAATTTTTCTTTGAATTATGTTTTTTTCTTCAAAAGTATATCTTTTAAAATTGTAGAAAAAAAATTACATATCAAACTCATACGAGTCACACATATGACATAAAATATAATATAACTTTAATTTTTTTTATTTTTATTTTTAAAATTGTATTTTTATTTATTTATTCTTTTTCTAGAATTTTAAAAATAAAAAATAAATGTAGAGAATACCTTATGTATGTATGTATATACATATATATATATATTTTTTTTTTTAGAAATAAATATTATTTTGCCTTTCTGATACAAAAAATGTCTGTCTTTTTGTAAGAAATTGTACATCATTACAATTCTTTGTTCTTATATTTTGAAGAAAGAAAAAACAATCAATGAAATATATTTTCGTTTTTAAATATTATAGTTAAAATAATATACATACATATATGTATATTTTTTTTTGAATGAAAACAAAGAAAAATTTTAATAAAATGAGATCTCGTTTAAACTCACTTTAACTTTAAAAAATGCATTTGAAATTTTATTACATTTAATTTTTTCATTATTTTTCTTCGTAATAAACTCTGAAAGATAGTTTTTCTCACTTACTAGAAATACGAAAGGACATATTATTCTTACGAAATAAAATTTCTTCTAAAACATAAAACTAATTTTTTTGAATTTGTATCTTGTAAATTAATTCTGTTTCTAATTAATAATAGAGATTTATCTATATATCGATAAAATTTATTTTACATTCATTTTATATAAATCTTATGAATAAACATTTATTTATTTCTTTATTTTGTATATTTGTGTATCTTTTCGTTTTCCTGGATTTTATTTCTCATTAGCTAATTAAAATAAAAAATAAAAAAAAAAAGAGAGAAATACAAAAGAAAGATAATTTTAAGTGTTTTTTAATTTACATGAAGGAAAAAAAAGTAAAAGGATAGAAACAATTTTAATAAAATGTTACCGTTATATATACCGTAAATGAACAATAAGATAATCATTGTTTTAATCTTTATCTTTAGTTTTAATTAATACAATTGTATAGTTAATCATAAAAAGATGTTTATTTTAAAATTACATATACGAGGTTTAATCAAAAAGTAAAGAGAATTTTTAAATATTCGCAGCTGTATAAGTCCAAATGATACAATTTTTTGTTGTTGTGTTGGTGCACTTTTTTTTGACGTATATTTGCAGCCATATTGGATGTTTATTTCGTTATTTGCAGTCGATAAAATTATACGTGTTTTAGTGTGCTTGGTGATTTTTTAATTGCTCTTCAGGCACCTTCCATTGGGATGATTGGGCCTTGGTTTCGATGTCATACCCATCGTTTCGTGCCCCAGTTGTGATCCGTTTGAAAAGTTCTGGATCATTGTTGAATTTATTCAGCGACTTCTGAGCAATATGTATCTACTCGCTGTTGTTTTTGAATGAAATTTAAATAATCCGAAAAAATTTCTTGGCAAGAGCTAAATGATATGCCGACATCATCAGCAAACTCTCTTATAGTGATTCGTCGATTGTCAGATATTTAAAAATGTTCGTTACTTTTTTTATCAAACCTCGTATGTATTTATGTATATAAAACGAAATATATACATATATACATATATAGAGTAATAATATCATTATTTACACATTTTGTATTTTTCACCCTTTAAATGCATCTAATACATGATTTGTAATTGTGTAAATATCTTATACATACATATATCTTTTAATTTTGTGATGTATAATGATAAAGTTCACGTATAATATTAATTATCATATAAATACTACATATACATATGTATATATATAGTACATGTTTGTATGTATTGAACATATTATATTTACATTATTTGGTTGGGAAAGTCCAATAGCCTAGAACTAAATTGCTACTTAGAAATAGATTTTCATCATCACTGTATAGACCAAAGTGAAATAATTGCCCGAAAACAGCATTGCTCTGATAATGTAATTTTCCAGACATCTCTTCAGGCTTTTGAATGTTATTATTATATCTTTTAAGCTACTATTACATTACACATATTTTACCTATTTTATATTTTTGTTTATAGTATACATAGAATTGAATTTCATTTTATAAAATAGGAAAGTACAAGAAGACAAAAATCATCATCATCATCATTGATTGTCTGATGAATACCTTCAAGATTGCATGTTATGTTGTTAAAGGTTTTAAATATGATATAACACATATTCATATAAATGTGTGATAGATGGTTTTTTAGAATAAAAAAAATAACACATCATCAACATGAATTAAAATGGCATTTCCAGTATGTTTAATTTTAAATTTTAAAAATAAGATAAACTCCATATTTTGATAAACAATCTTTTTTTTTTTTATTATGTAGGTATGTGTTTTGTTTGAAATTAATTAAACTATCTTCAAGTTATCGTATCAAAAATTATGAAATGAGGAAAAAAATTATTTTTATCTATACATACTCGTAGATTAAAATTTTTCTAAAAGATACATCGAAAAAGTATCTATAGCCTTTTCTGAAAGGATGTAAATTCTGATTTACATGAACATTTTTTTTTTTTTTTTGTAAAAGCTTACAATTACTTTAAATTTTATTCGTTATACATTTTCTTTTTACTTTTTTTTTTTTTTTTTTTTTTGCAAACTAAATTTTTTTGATGGTCAATATATAATCAACCGTGTTCAATAAAATAAACCTCTTAGTGGATACGATTTTAATAGAATTGAAAAAAAAAAAAATACACAATTTTAATTTAATAGAAAAATAAACGTTGTTATTTTGTCATCAAATAAATTTTTATTCATAACACAATGGAAAAAAAAAAAAACAAAGCATATAAGCTTGTGGTTAGGATAAATTCCTTTCTATTTTACACTTTTTTTTTTTAAACTTTTTAATGAGCTTTTTTTTTTTTTTTTGCTTTTTAAATGTTATCATTTTCGATTTAAATGATGCGGTTTCAATTTCTGTCATTTTAAAAACCTCCTAATTGCTATATGCATTAATGTACAATTATAAAATAGAGTTTGTAATATTGAAAATTATGTGGAGAGTATAGTTTGTGGTATCTTGAAAAATTTTCATTACCTATTAATACATTATTTTGAAATTGAAATGAAAAAAAAAAAAAGAATATGGTTTTTTTTTTTTTCTATTTACCAAAACAAACTAAAATAGAAATTTTTAAATAAGTATATATGTATGTATGTATGTTCGTATTTTACTAAACATATACGTGTACATTATGTTCACATTTTTTAAAATTTTTTTTTTTTGATTTTTATTTTCATATTTTAATTTTACAAATTTTGTTTATTTTTGTTTGATGATAATAATTTTTAATGTTTTTTACTGTATGTTTTATTTATAATATATGTATTACTAAAAAAAAAAAAAAAACTAGCAAATATCATTAACCACAAAATCCGACAAAATGGTTTGACGTTATAAATATGTTACAAAAATGTTTTACATATACATACATATGTATGTACATATGTAAAAAGGTACATGTTAAAAAATTATAATGATGATAATGATGATGATGTTGGTTAGTTTAATTTGTTGATGATGTGTTTTATATGTACTTATATACATATGTATATATATATATTTTTTTTTGATATAAAAAGAACGATTTATTATTATGCTAAAAGATTTATTCAAATAATAATAATATATTCATATATATAAATGTATATTATATGTATTTAGAATATTCATAGACGTGTTTATATAAATTTACCTTTTATTTATATTGTAAATTGCAACTCAATAAAGTTATCTATATAATATATATTAAACACATACATACATATAATTTACATATTAGTATATTAGTAGTATATATATGTATATAAATTAATATTTGTATTTATATAAATTTGAATATTCATTATAAAGTACTTCATAAAATATTGCAATACGCATTATATTTTATGAACAATAAATAAATTACAATTTTAAATTTATGATATATCAAATAAACTTATAATAAATTTTAGTAATACACTCATATAATCGTAATTATATAAAATGTATAAGTATATACAATAAAATTACTTAATTTTCGTCATTTTTTTTTTTCAAAATAAATAAAATACATTAATAAAATTTTTGGAAAAAAAAAAAGTGATCACCACAGTTAATATGTAAATTTTTGCTAATATTTTTAATATATTCAATTTACATTTATTTTAATTTATATGTATGTAATGAGTACCTATATATACAGTTAAACTGCCATCAATTATTTAGGAAACAATGTAATCGGGACAATGTCTAGAATATAATCAGAATATGTACTCGATTTACTCATTGTCTTTTTTTTCATAATAACAACTTGGTTCTGTAATTTGTACACCTTGGAATAAATTGGGATCTGCCCTCAGTGACGGATTTAGGCTTCGGCCCACGAGGAACCGGTGTAGTGAACAAAGAAAAAAAAAAAAAGATCTTTCTTAATTGAATGAAACTTTCATAATAATTCATATTTAGCTTATTTGTTAGCTTAATCCCTTCTAATGTACGCGCATATAACATTTTCTTGTCTTCTATTTCTTAAACTATTTGTTTAGCTTGCAAAAATTACGTCTATAGTCATGGATATTTTAAAGTCAATTGAAGTAAGTATGAGAAGGAACTTTAAAGTAACATTGTGCTAACTTAGCATATTTTAATATGCATAACAAAATTATTAAATTATATTTTATTTTAAACCTTATTTCTAAAATATTATCACACCGGACCTTGGGTGTCAAAAATTTTAAGGGCTAGTAAAAATTAAAATCAATTAGTATTTTTTATTTATTATTCTTTTTTTGACAAGAGTTTCATAATCGGGATTCTTTTCAATCGGAATACTTCATGAAAGGGCTTGCTGCACTTACAAGCATCTCAATTAGAAAGATTTCACTGTATTTTTTAATATGTGAAAAAAAAAAATGAAATATTTATATAAACGTTGTTATTTTGATTTTTTTTTTGTTTTTCACATTATAAGAATTTGAATAATTACAATTGGAGTTAAAAAAATATTTTTTTTTCCAATAATATATGAAATTAAATAATGAGGTATTTTTTAATTAATATTCAAATATTTGTATTTTCTATTTTATTTTTGTAAAAACGTGAATTTTTATTATCCACAAAATGTTTTGATTTTTGAGTAATAAATAATAAAATACCTAAATTCCTTTTTCTTTGCTTATTTCTTTTTTTTTTTTTTGTTAAATTCTAAATATGATATGATATCTCTAAATACCTTCATTTTATTATTTATAGACACACACATACATATATGCACATTTATATATGTATGTGTGTATATACATCTTATGGTGTTTATTTGAATGAAATATGTTTGAATGTTTTATATTTACCTATAGGTAACAATTATATCTGTGTTTCAATATGAAAATTTTTCATATACATATGTACATATGTATGTAAGTATTTTATATGGACAATATAAATAATAGATTTTGATATGATGTGTTGTGTATATGCATTAATGCACTTATATTTACTTTTGTCTCTTGAGACTGTACAATTAAATTTTCTGATAGCTTATCACAGTCTGGTCATTTCAGTCATAAATCAGGAAAATGCCTGTCTAAAGAGAAGGTATCTACATACATAAGTATATGGCCACAAGAGTAACTATAAGGTATAAGAAATAAATACATTCGTGTATATAGATTTATAAATGCATATAAAAATATTTAATATGTGTGAATGTAAATATATAAAGTTAAGCAGTATAATAAAACCATAATGGTTTTTTCAACCAAAGCTAATCTATTTTTAACAACTCATAGGCGACTTTTAGGACGACTGATGAGATTTTCCTCAATGTTTTCATCAAGGAACGTAAGAAAAATGGAGTTGATGTAAATAAATTGTTTTCATATGTTACGCGATCCAGAAGTGAATTGCGAAAATATGTTTTTTACTCTATTTTACAAACCTATGTACAATTTCTAAAATCTGTTTCTATTTCCAAATCGAATGTTGTCGTCATTCAAAATTTTCTTATCTTTTTCTTACAAACAAGCTCCTTATTATCATTTATTTTTCGCATATCCGTTAAGGACATTTAAATAACGGGACCAAGGTCGCAAAAAAAATGAGCCAGTGTCACAGCTTGTTAGAGATACATAGATTAGCTTTGTTTCCAACATATTTACCCTTATCTATAAATACATATTTAATATATTTACTTTATTAATATACACCTTATGTCCTAACTATACATATGTACATACATACATATGTATATATGTATTATATTTTGTTATAAGTAAGTATATACATATAGTAGATACAAATAGTGTATGCACATTTATATTGAATATTTTCATTTCTCAAGTATATTGTATTGTTTGATGCCCTCCCTATATATACATATGTATGTATGTACATTTCAAATTAAAGAGAATTTCCCACATCTATATAGTATTAGTATAAGGTATTTGATTTAACAAAAACCATAATAGATCATAACTCAAAAACTTGTATCAGACGGAAGTGTAAAGGATAAAGTACGATATCTGTGGGATGACAATGAATTGTATAGCGAATATTTGAATTGTTCTAATACAACAAATCCACATATGTACATATGTAATAATGTATAGTAAATATCAAAAAATAAAAATTAAAACAAAAGAAAGAACAATATACCAATATATACAACAAACCACCCCTTTCATATTCATTTACGTGTATATATGTATACATACATGTATATGTGTAATTATAATATGCATTTTATGTGTGAATTGCTTTGACTTTACCAAGTTTATGGCAAGTAAATACAAATACTTACCGCAAAATTTTCTGTTTATCATATGCAGGTATTTATTATACTATGTGTAATGTATGTACATATATACCCTACGGGATTAAATGTGTATATGATACAAATAAAAACATGTATTTCATGTTTAAACATACAAATTTATTTACATATACATATTTATAAATTTTGTTGAAAAGATCAACAACATAATATTATACATATATACTTATTTATACATAAAAGGACAAATTTACAATTCAACACAACAAAAATTTACATTATGATGTATCAAACCTATCTCCAAACCACATCATTATACATACATTCACAATAATATTTTGCATTTTCCTGTCACCAAATTTTTATTTATCCATTCAATGGAAATGTAAGTATACATATGGATGTATAGCTTTATAGTTTACTTGTACATACGCACAATATAACAAAAAAAAAAATATATACATACATACATATATGTATATGACTTTTCCTAGGTTTGTACATATAATAGCTGTGTCACTTCATCCTTTCAAGTTATATCTATAATAATTGACCATACCAAAGAAATTATAGCCAGAAAGAAGTTTTATCTAAATTTTAATTGTTACACTAGACTATAGTCTATAGAACAGTACGGTTAGAGAAGGAAGCAAGTAAAAGCTTTCTTAACAAAATCGATGCACCTTCTAAGCTATTTTAATAATGGGGTTCCAATGTTGAAACCCCAGAACAAAAATTTTATGAGACATTTTTATACAAATAAATCGCCGTAGAAGAATTTGGAAAAATTACCACTGAAGAGTGGGAAAATGTAGAAAATAATTATTAATCATATGAGGCAAATTGAAGACTTTTCAGATTCTGAAGAAAATTAGAATGTGTGTTTTATTTTTTATTAATTATTTTTATTTTGTATTTTCATTTAGAATATTTTGAATGTTTTTTAAAGTACATAGGTAGAATGATAAAGAGGAATAGTCAATCATTCTACCTCCAAGGTGATGCGGAAAGAATGAATTGAATTGAAAAATAAAATGTACAAAATTTCCATCCACATCAAAATTTCCTCATTCTTTTTATCCATCAACATGTGCCAGGGCTGTGCATAAAAGTGCAGTAAATCCCTACGTTGTGGTGCAAAATTAAAAAAAAAAAAACCTTATTTCCAAAAAATAATTTTACGTAAATTACATAGAAAATTATTAAAACCGAAATTCATTTTTGTTTTCTAAATTAAATTGTAAATAATTTCACTTATTTTTTTTTTTTTGCCATAAATAACATAAAGTTTAATGGATTGGTAAGTGAAAATTGGATATTAACAAAAAAAAAAAAAAAAATAAAAAAATAATATAAAAAGTGTGAATTCGCTTAAAACAATAAAATACATTCATACCTTTTTTAAAGATTGTTCTTAGTTTTTTTTTTTTTTTTTTTGGCATAAAGAAAATGTTTTAAAAAATTTGTTCAGTATTTCTTTTTTCTTCTAGAATAAAGTTAAAGATAAAAATAAATGATATTATGAGAAGATGTTCAGATTCAGAGAGTTGTTGCTGTTGTTTTTTTTTTTCTAAGATTTCTATCCAAGTGGAACCTTAATTTCCTGGTAGCAATCGAAAACCATTGTCTCGGGTATTCCACTCCATTAAACAATTAAGAATATTAAGACAAAGGACCAACTTATTGTATATAGTATAGAAGCATATATAATATATATAAAAACGTATCTAAATACTAAATGAATGAATGAATTTCGTTTATCTTTTACTAAAATAAAAATTCGAAAAAAAAGGGGAATAAAATATACAAAACAGTTTTCATTTAATTTTTTTTTTTCTATTGAAAAGAATGATGAAAAAAAAAAAAAAACTTAATTTTAAAGTAAAAATTGTCTTATGATTACAATTTTTTTTTCTGTCGTTTTAAAAAAAGTAACTTCTGCTTTTTATTGCTATTCTGTAAATTTTTTTTAACTGGAATTTTAATTATATTTTATTAAAATTAATTAATAATTTGGAAAAAGAAAAACATTAACCAGTGTTTTTTTTTTTCTCCATGGGAGACTTTTGTCTTTTTTGTTAAAAAGTTTTAAATATAAATTGTGAAGCCTTTCATCATTCTTCTTGTTATTCCAAATTTTTGTAATTTAAATTGAAATTTGCAAAATAAAAAATTTGTTTTCTTTTTTTACTTCTTTTAAAATTTGTAACAGCTTGATACTACAAATAATACAAGTCCAAAAAAACTAATTTTTTAAAAAAACATTCTTATTTGAATTTTATTTTATTTATTTCTGACTTTTGTTTTAAATTTTCTTTCTAGTATCTTTTTTATTATTATTATTATTTTTTTTTTTCATTTTTATTTTATTCTTGTGATTTCCTAAAATGCCTGATAATGGCCAAAAATATATTATCATAATTCGTAATCGTAAATATAAGAACGAAAATACCTATCATGATAAACAAAAAGAAAAAGAAGTAGGAGTAGAATTAAAATCTGGTGACATATGGCGACATGGCGTTCTTTTCTAACCATGTATCTATACGAAGAGAAATTCTTGCATGCAAGCTGTCAAAATTTTTTCAGCTTGTATGAACAAAATTTGTTGTGGGAAATTTTTGTTATGCAATCTCATATTTGTGTGAAAAATGTCGAACTGTACTTCAAAAATCATTTTCTTTTCCTCAGTCATTTTTGCTGATTATTTAAAATGTTCAAATTAAAAGTTTATATTGATTAAAAAAATATCTCACAAACCGATTTCTTAATTCTTGTACACAAATAAAAAAAAAGCCACTTCAACCATCAGAAAGAAATTCATATTGACGACATATTTGATCACTCAAACGTCAAATTTCTTGCAATAAAACTTTCAATCAAAAATGTGTTGCAAGATTCGTTGCAAGCTTGCATGAAAGAATTTCTTGCAGGCATTTTCGGTCAACACGAATTATTTTGTTGCTAAAAAATCTGGCATGCAAGAATTTCTTGTAAATATGGACTCATGGTAATACAAACGGAAATAATTACCATCTTAGGATAGTTAAAATTAAAAAAGTTTTTTCTTTAAAGTGATTTAATTTTTCTTTTGTTTTCGGTATTTTTATTTTATTTAATTTATTCTCTTGTGAATAATTAATTAATTTTATTTCTTTCTCTTTCTCTCTTTATTTTTTATATGTAGTTTTTTGGTTTTTGTATGCATGTAATTTTTATAATGCGTTCAATGCAATATTTTTTTGGAAAAATCTTTTTTTATTTTTCTAAATAATTTAATTCTTTGTTTTGGAGAAGATATTAATGAAATGATAATAAGAAGTCGCTTTAAAAAATATCCATCTTACATTATTTTTCAATTTGAATCATCCATGGCTCCATATGTCTATTCAGAACATTGGCCTAATACTCTTCATATATATTATACACCTACATTTTTCTTCTCTAATATTTGTTTTTCTAATTTTCTAAAAGGAAAATTAAGTTTACAAAAAATTTATTATAATTTCATTTTTTCTTTTCTTACCAATTTTATATCTTTTTATGTAAATCCTTTTTTTTTGTTTTTATTAAATATTAAAATTCACAACACAATGTCAGGAAATAATTTAGATTTTTCATTACTTTTATATTTTTATTTTATTTCTTATAACTGAAGAAATATAATTATATCTACAGCCACGGATTTCCATTATATAGGATAGTACAAGTACTAGTATAATTTTAAATCTATATATTTTTATTTTTTTATTATCTTACCTTTTTGTTTTCTAATATTATATTATATTTTTGTCTAATAATAATACAAAATCCATTTTGTTCGCTTAGATTTGAAAAAGTTTATGTAGCAAAAATTTTTAAGTATCTTGTATATTAAAAAAATATAAAATGTATACATACATATATATATACACATAATATTATATTAAATCTAAAATACATAGATGTATTCCGATATATGTTTTGTACAATATTAAAATTTTATATTGTTTTTTATTTTTACGTGAATATTAAAAATACTTAAATAATGGTCTTATACTATTTTACTACTTTGAGTAAAAAGACAATTTTCAAAATAAGTTTTTTGATTGTCGTTTTCTTTTTTTTTTTTTTTTTTTGCTATTTCATTCTTGAAAATATAAAATTTTCAAAATATTCGCACGCGAATTACTTTTTATATTTAGTAATATTTAATGAAACAAAGATATAACTTTAGAAAAAAAAAAAAATGGCAACAAAAATTTAGAAAACAAATGTAAGAAGAAGAAGAGGAAGAAAGTGTATCTTTTATACCTATTTTTCTTTGTTTTTTTATAAGTATATACAAACAAAAAATATAGAGAGATATGTATGTATGTACATATGTATAGAAAAACAATATTATACACTGTGGAATATAAAAAGTTATTTACGTTAATAAAATTTTATCACAATACTAGAAGGTAATATAGTGAAATGGTGATCTGTATATACTATATATACATTTTTTGGATAGTACATATATTTTTATATGAAACAGGAAATAGAAAATATAGAAAATATAAATACATGGTACAAGTAGCTATATTGTAGTGTAGAATTAAATAATGCATGGACTATAATTAAAGGTACTGAAAATAAAATTATTTAAATACGAGTATATATATGTATATAAAAAATCTCTGTGTATATAGTGTACACAAAGGTGTATTTATTTAAGTATAAATGACCTACATATATTTAATTAGATACTTATATATATATATTTTTTTTTTTTGGTTTATAGTTTTTTCTTAAAGCACGAGTTTTTCTTTTATTTTTTAGATTAAGATTTATGTATGTATGTACATATGTATGTATGTGAAAATTGTTTTACTATAAACTTTAAATGATAATGACATGGTTGTTATAATAAATTTTCTTTATTATTTTAAATAAAATTGATAATCTAAAAGAAAAGTTATTATTGCTGTTTTTTTTTGTTTTTTTTTTCTTAAGAAACAAAAATATTTGACATGAATGAATGGTATATTATTTTTTTTACAATCGAAGGATATAAGAAAAAATTGGAAAATGAATAAAAAAGAAAGAAATTAAAGAAGTTACGATAATAAAATGTGAATGTTATTTTTAATGCTTAATTGAAGGGTAAAAAAAAAAAAAAAATTAAGCATAGAAAATAAAAAAAATTAAAATAATATTTTTAACTTTATTTACTCGATAAATTTGATTATATTGGTTACCGATAATAATAGTGTACGAGAAATTATATACATGTGTATTATCAAAATCAAATACTTATATCATATTTCAAAAGCACGAAAAAACTATTTTTGAATATTCCTTCATATCCGAGGTTAGAACAATTTTTTTATTTTTTCTCAAAAAATCTATATAACCATTTTATTGCATAAAATTGAAATTTTCCACTTAAAAACAAAAAACGAATAATTCAGAAATACAAATTCTATATATACATTTAAATTGTGCTTTATATAAAATGCAACTATTTCTATGTACATATGTATACGTAGTGTATCGATACATTTATATCCTTTAAATAGCTGTTCTGAAACACATACATATATGCAACATACACACATCTATAGTTACATTATATAATAATACATTTAATAGTTTTTTTAATATTATTAAATCTTTTCAATTGCATTCTATTGAAAATTTATAAAATCAGTTAGTATTATATTATTGAATGTAAGCAGATTATATTTTTAAAATGAACGACTAACGATTAATATTATAAAATATGCATTATAATAATACATTTCAAAAAATTTAAAAAAAAAAAAAATTTAAATAAAAAAGTTGAAAATGTATTATAAAATAGATAGGCATACACAACAATGAAAATCTAAATTTTAAAATACTAGATACTTATTGCATCTATCACCTAAACAGTGTATAATATAATATTGTATAGATACATTATGCATGTAATAATACAATATATAATATACACATATATGTATATGAGATATGTGTATATATAGGTATAAATTCTCTATTGTGGTTTTTTTTAGCATTTATGAGATTTTACATGTGCAACACAATGAATTTATGTTACAGTAGATTTAATATAATAGCATTGCAACTCATATATGATTGAAAAATAAAAGTTAAACTAAAGTTATAAATAGTATTGTATGAATAGGAAATAGCATAAAAGAAGAGATGTATAATACGACACGAGTGCATACATTTTTGGTTTTTTCATATAAATATATTAAAAAAAAAAAAAAAAAAAAATTGAAAATGAAAATTCGCGTATTTTCCAGAATTCATTTGTGTATGTCGGATTTACAGTTTTGTTCTTTTATCATATACATATATGTATGTAACGTACATACACACACAAAATGGTACTCTAAATTCATTCAAATGTAAATTTGAAAAAAAAAAAAAAAATGAAAAATATTGAAAAAGATAAAACGGTGCGGAAAAAAAATACAAAAAAAAAGTATCGAGGATATAAAAGATGTTTTAGAGGTAAAGAATAAATATACATACACACATAACTAACTGCACATCAGGCATTTTTTAAATTTTCCTTAAGCTGTAAAAACAAAAATGCAAAAATATAGAGTGTAATAAATATGAGTTTTTCCATGAATTGTTGTTATAACCGTGCGAATTTACATGAATATGAACACAAATATTTAATATTGAATCTAGTACTGGTATATATATTAATAAATAATAAATAGATGATGTATGTGTAGTGTACATACTCGTTTATGGTATATAAAGATGAATGCATTAGAAAAATATTGAAATTGAAAAGCTTTAAGAAAGAAACTTTCTAGATTTATATTAGTACCTATGTTTTTGTTCGAAGAAAAGTTAAAAAAAAAAACAAAAAAAAAAAGGGTTGACAATTTATTGTTTGTTGTTCGATTTATTGACAAGATCATTTCAATTTAGCTTTGACTAGCTAAATAATATGTGGTTTTAAAAAGTGCCTCACATACATTTTAAAGATAAGATGGATAAAATAACTCATAACAGTTTTACAAGATATTATTTTGAATAATTTTAGAAGAAAATTCATACTATGCATTTTTAAAAATCTATCAATTCAAATAAATTAAATATGATTTGTATTTTTTCGAAGATTTTTCTTGTACACTTCAACTTTAATTTGATTAAATAATAAGATTCGTTATTTGTATCTTTGATTCGTATTTGAATTTATTTTCAAATTATTCAAATAACAAACTATTAATTTTGTAATTTTTACTCAATTTTTTTTTTTTTTTTTTTTTTTTTAGAAATGACAGATAATATAAAATAAAAAAATTGACTCTCATAAATAATTTTGTTTTTTCCAATAGCAGTGATTAGTTAATTTTTAATTTATTCAGAGTCTTCTCATGCATGTTCTAGAAAATAGTTAAGAGAAAGTTTTTAGAATAACTTCAATTTAAAGCTTATTCTATTAAACAAAACAAAAAAAAAAGCCAACAACAAGAAATAGAAAAAAAAAATTTTTTTTTTCTATGTTCTTTCAATGATGCTAACTTTAAAATGTCTGCATTGCAAAAACTTAACTTCTTAGAAAGCACTTAAACTATCTTTTCAAAGGAAAGTCAAAAACCATTACATGTTTTATATAAAAGTTTGTATGTACATACATATATATAAATTTTTATTGAGCTTTATATGCGTGTAGATAGACGAATAAATACAAGTTTACTATCATATAAATTATTTTTAGTACCCTATATATGTATGTTTATATATGTAAATATTTGTGTGTATGAAAAACTAAACTATAAACTATATTTTAATATGTATGTAAGTAAATTTGTAGTATACATATATATTCATTTTAAAGAAAAATTAAATGTATTATATAAATGTACAGGGTGGTTTATTAGTATAATTACAAATATTCATATTTCAGAAAGTGATAAGAAAGGTTTTGTAAGAAAATTATATTATAAGGAAAAATAACACCGTTTAAATAGCATACTAAAAGCTTCTATCGTTACCATATAAACTTCTAAGTGATAAAAAATCAAAGAGCGTAACATTATGTAGTTGCCTCTGAATATTTCTCTTCTTATTAATGATCATCATCATAAGCACTATATACATCCTGTGCTGTGGTTAGCTTTGGATACCTCCAACATTCTGTTCCACCTTGTAAGGTCCTTGGCCATGATTTGCAACTTTGTATATACCTCCTCTACCTGTCTTCTTCTATTGCATACAAAAATCTTTTCTTTGAATGGCCTGCCGCTAGAAATAAAACTCTGTATTTTTGATTCCGAAAATCACGAGAACGATTGAATTATCGCCTCCCACCCTCTCCTTGGCTTTTAAAAAATTCTTTTTCGTGTTTGACTTTTTGTATTACCTTATTTAAAATCTTATGCGAAACACAAACTCCATTTTAATATCACCATAAAATTCATATTACACTTACCTACACATACATATTTATATGCGTATTTTATACGTAAAGTGTACATACATACATATATGTAAGTAGATTTAAATTGCAGTGAGAAAATTGTATTTTATTCATTATAAGTTGAAAAATTCAAAAATGTATCTTGTACTTGTTATATACATACGAGGGGAGGTCAAAAATTTTTGCGAAATGGTATACTTTTTTAGAAATAAATGAAAACTTTTATTTTTATTTCTCAATATATTCGTCTTTATTACCTAACACACATTTTACAGCGTTCTAAAAGTACTTCTAAACCTCTAAAAAAAAAGTATCATCTTTAGCTTTTGGTTGCTGGAGGAATGGTGGTAACGGACGGTATAAGATTTGAGAGTCTGATCTATATAAGAAAAAAAAAAGATTCAGGAAATTCCCACAAAAGTATATGACTCCGGAAAAATTTTTGACCTCCCCTCGTACATATACATATGTATGTACAATGTACATATATAGTATATATATATATGTATGTATGTACATATGTATCTTCCTTTCATTATTAAGTCCGCAATTTAATTTTTAGGCTCACTAAATTTTACGATAGTATCCCAAGACTCTGTAGAAAACTTTAAAAAACTTAAAGTAATTTACTTTAATCAAAAACTTTTTTGTTTTTCTTCATTATATAGGATTAGTATATGTATATGTTATACATATTGTTTTTCTTGAAAATGAGTGGTTAATGGTTTTTTTTTATACATATTTTTATATATTACTTTGAAAATCAACAAAACATCTGATTTATAGTAGAAAATTCAAATAAAAACGGAAAAAATTTAAATTTAGTTCGAATGTTTCAAAAGCTATTGTATAAATTGATTGTCTTTGAAGTAGAGCAACTTTCATTATACATGAAAATTCTGCTGTTTTTCATATACGAAACGAAAAATCTGTGATATTAGCTATTTTCAAAATATTATCAAAAATTATATTAAAAATTCAAAAATTATACAATTATACAAAATCATTATTACATAATAATACTTTAACAATTATGCTGGAAGTACTACCCTTGAGAATAATAATCTTTTATTATTCTAAAATGTGAAAGTATGTATAGATATACGTAGGTATATACATATACATAATTCTAGTTATTATTCTTACGTTTTATTTTTTCCGTAATAATGCATTTTAACTTGTATAAAATAGGTGTATATATAGATAATAATTTACATTGATATTAAATGTTTATGAATTGTTTTTTTTTTTTTTTTCAACCCGCCCTCCTCTGTACAATAAAGTTTATGTTAAGTTTTTTTTTTTCTTTTTTTATTCTTTTTTTGCAGTTTAAAAAAAAAATAAATAGAAAAGAATTATTATTTAAGAAGTTTTTTTCTTCAAGAAAAGATTTAAACTGTATTTCACTATTATAGCACAGAACAGTTATCTATAGAATTTATATTGTCATTGATTTTATTGGTTGTATATATATACATAAGTATAGTTGAAAAAATCCATTGTATAGTGTGATGGAAGAAAAAAAAAGAAAATCATAAAATGTATTATATTTTCCGATAAGAGTTTTTTTTTTTTTTTAAAATCATTTCTACTTATAGAAAAAATTACTTTTATAATAAGATTTAATTGAATATGAATTCTAAAATAACAGTTGGTAATTAAAACGCACAAAGAACATAATGCTTTTTTTTTTTTGTGTTTTTGTGTTTTGTGTTGTAACTTATGAATTTTTTATATCTGGTTTTTTCCATTTACAAAAAAAAAATAATAATATTGTATTTAAAAGCTAAAAAATTTTAAAAGCTACTTAAATTGAATAGTTCTATCGAAAATTTTCCTATTAGACGGTCGAATAGTTTCAATACTATAATGTAATGGTAACAAAAAAAATCAAAGAACATGTTTTTACGTATCTAAAATGATATTTTTTTATTTGTTATGCTATTGTTATGCGAATAGGCTTTTGTTTTCCGATAATTATTTTATTTCCCCGTGAACTTTTTTATCTATATGGTTATATAATTTTTGAAAATGTTAGAGTTCAAAAGTCAGAAAAATGTTAAAATATTAATTATTATGGTCGACTTGAAATATTTTGATATACGAGATATTGGTGAAATGTTTTGAATGCAAAAAAAAAAAAAAAAAAACTAAAACAAAAATAAAACACTATCTACATACATATATATAGGTACATATATGATTTTTTTTTATAGGTATCTTTTTTTCAAAAGAAAAACATGATTTTTAAGAGGATTTGTATCAATTTAATTAGTTTTCTTCATATAGTATAAATTGGCTAGTTAATTAATTTTTCAATTTAATAAAATTCTTTTTTTATCGAGTTTTCTGTAAGAAAATCATATTTTTTTTTTTCAGTATGCATAATAATTAATTTTTGAAACCGTATTACATATGTATATTACAAAATTCATTTTATGTATGTATTTTAATATATTAAATCATTCTCTAATTTCAAAGAAATTTCAACTAATTTTTTTTTTTTTTTCAAATGTAAAATAAATTTGTTTATTTTGAATTTTAACATAAAAAAAAAAAATATCTATTTTTTCATGCAATATTTTCATTTTTCAATTTTATAATTACTTTTTTCTATTCTTTTTCATTTTTAACATACATATGAGTATATATCCATAATAATGATTAAAGTTTTTTTTATGATAATTGAAAAAAAAAAGAAAAAAAAAAAAAATAAATAATGTTTATGTGTAAATTACACAATAATAAAACTGTATACTGATTATTATAATGAACAATTTCTATCTACTAGTGGAAGTTTGCTAATTATTTTCATTAAAAACTTTTTGAATTTTCATATCATAAATTTTCAAAACTCTATAAAGACACATTTTTTTTTTCTTGTATAAAAACAAATAAATTAAAAAAAAAATAATAATAATAAAAAAACGTTGTAGTTAAATCAAAGTTAAAATAATAAAATAAACTTTTAATTATTGCATACACGTTTATCTGTTATCTTTTTTCTATTAAATCTTAGATTTTATGTTTTATTTTATTGTTGTGTGTGTGTGTGTTTTTTTTTTTTTAAATTTTACAATAAAAATATCATACGTACATAAGTTTTCTTGTTTATTTTCATGATATGTATTAGTTTGAGAGAAATATAAGAAGTAAAAATATGTAAGGAAGAAAATGTTATTATTTCTTGTTTGAATATTCAATTTTAATTTGTTTTTTTTTTTTTTTTTAAACTAGATTGTTATACATATACCTTCTAATGAATTTATCATTATTTAGTAAATTTCAACTAGATGTTCAAGTTTCATGTACATATGTATACATATATATATGATGTAGTCTTTTATTATGATGTGCGTTAACAAACTACAATAAAATGAAAATACATATCATCATCATCATCATCATCATCATTTCTATAATATCTGGTTGGGAAATAATATAATCAAGAAGAGGTTTCGAAAACATTTCCCTAATTTGATTGATTAGATGATTTATCGAAGCGTAATGTTGTCTAATGAATAGCTAGAAAAGATAACTTAGTTAATTATGACTCAAGAGGTGATACTTTAAATTATGTATATGTTTGTATTTGTATATATGTATATATTTGTGTTAAAGTGTTTGTGAATGTAATGTACGTATTTCTATCACTTTGTTATATTTATAACTGTATGTTATGTATCTTCTCTCAATTATTTTGAAATTTTTCAAACCTAAAGGGTTTGTTTTATAGTTTTAATTTTGAATTTCTGTAAATATAATTTTACTTTGTATGTATGCACAAAACCTTCGAGAGAGAGAATATACTATTCAAAGCCGTGAAGTAGTCATTGCAAATGTATATGTATAGTTTCAAGTTTGAACGCCCTACAATCTGTCGTTAGAAAAGCTAAAAGTTACATTACTGCCTTCAGTAAAAATCACTGAGGATATTCGCGAAAATTTAGACGATAACAAACTATCTTTAATTGTACTTTTAGATTTTTTGAAAGCCTTTGATTTACACAAGTAAATCACAAACATCTTTTATATGTATAAGATAGTTAACAATAGTGAAAAATTCTATGACCTCCTTCAGTTTTTTAATGGCTTCCTACAGGGCTTCATGTTCATACTTCAACCATTGTTATTCTCTCTCTTTATAAATGATCTTTCAACAGTCTCTCAGTCAGAGAGTCTCTCAGTTTGATTGAAGAACATCAGGAATAAGGAAAGTATTTAATAAAGCAAGTTTCAAAAAATTGTATTAGTTTAGCAATTCAGTGAATTAATGACATGCTTTAATATTAGAACTCTTTAAATTAGATTTTTTTTTCTATTTCAAAATATTTTTATTATCACAAAACTATTCAACGTTTAATAGAGTTTTTCAAAAATTTAAAAAAAAAAAAAAAAAAAAATACTTTTTTTTGTATATATACTCGTATTAAACAAATATGATGAATTTCAAATAGTAGTTGTACGAGTAGATTGTTTTCAAAAGCACATACCTATATCCTGACTTTTGAACTGTAATTAAAACATTTTACTGTTAAAAAGTATTAAATTTCTTAAACAATTATTTACATTTTTTGTATAATAGTCCTTGAAAATATACGTTTTTTAAAATAAACACGAAATAATTTAAAAAATTTGAGAATAACATTAAAAACTATCGGTCGGTATCTTTTTTGTATTATTAAGATAATTGTGCTTAAACAAAAAAAATAGAAACATATTTTTATATATGTATAAAAAATTATAAAGAAAATAATTATAAATATCACATATGTTAAATACAATATGATTTTATGTATAATTTTATTTAACCGTTTATATTATATAAAGAATAATATTTACTTTTATACTTAAAACATTTTCCTCTCAACTATACATATTTGCACTTCATATAATAATTTTTTTTTTCTCTGTACTCTTTATATACTGTATTAATATATTATTTATGGTCGAGTGTGAATAGCAAAATATCATCAGCCAGACAAAATGTATGAACTTTTTAGATATTCATACATACATTACATATATGTACATATGTATGTGTTTAAATAGTAAGAAGTAGCCATTACAACAAATTAGGATTAAAATTTCTTTCATTAAATTTATTACTGGATTGAGAGTAACAAAACTTTCGTCTGCAATAGTAATTTGTATGTTTCTTTTTTTTTTTGTATTTTGATATTTTATTTCCTTCCTTCTGTATGTATGATTTTACAATATATAGGGTATGTAGTTAATATACAACCAGAAGATGTACACAAAAGAATAAGTTTTTATTTAAATGCATGCAGCAATTTCATGGAATTTTTTCCAGCAGTGTTTACATTAGATGACATAATTTAGAGGTAATTTCTTTCTTGAATCTATATTAGTTTACATTTGATAGTTTAAGGTAAGAAAAAAATTCGATATGCTAATTTTATCAATTTAGAAAAACTTTTAATTTAAAATAAAAATATGAAATCATCAAAGAAAAAACAGCTATTGCTGTAATAAATTCTACTAAAATAAAAAAAGGGCAAAAAGACTCTTTTGTGGGTACGTGAATGGATCTTGAGAAGGCAATCTGGATCTGAATCTGGAGCATTTGGACAAATATATTAATTAATAAAAAATTGAAGATCCAATGCAATTTTGTTATTTCCTCCTATGTATATTATATGTACATTAAATGGACATTGATTGTATATAATTAATATGTTTTTACGCATACCATCATTCGTACATACTTATGTATTAGCTATTCATGTATTTAGATGTACATATATGTGTAATTCATTATATAATAATAATATGTGTTGTGAAAAAAGATCTCTCTTCTAAGTATATAGGTATATAAATATCACATGTAATAAATATTGAGAAACAAAATATATCCTTTATATTTAGCATATATGTATGTCATATTATTACATAATTATCATATACATACATATGTATACATTAAGTTAAAGGCGATGATGTATAAACTTTTGACCAAAGCCAAACTTTGAATTTATTTCAACCACAATCATATCTAGACATTTATTTGTGGCTACCGCATCTATAAAAAAGATTGTGAAAAATAAAAACAAAAATAAAATAAAATTATACAAAACTTTATCTTGTATCTTTTATAAAATATATATATCAATGAATAAGATAAGATATATCATGAACTATATAATATATGTATATATAACTAAAATATAAAAAATTAATGATAGAAAAAAAGATATAAAATATAAGGAGAAATACTCAAAAAGTTACATGGACTATATACGCTTCAATGGACCAAATACATATGTTAAACTATTTTATTTGTATTATACTGTGCTGTAGTGTACTATTTTGATATTTAAAAGGAATTTTATTTAATTTTCCATGACTATTATTTGTTTTCCTTTTTGTACAGATATTTCAATAGATTTATTTGGTTGATACATCATGAGGATATTGTGATATTTTGTGAATTCTATTTTGCACATTTATAATGTCATTATAAAAAAAAAAAAGGTAGCACAATTAGAAAAAAAAAAGTTTGGAACATAATAAATCAAATTTAGGTACTACGTAAACAGAATGGACGTGGTAGAGAATCTTCGTATGTACATATATTCGTTAACTTTATTCAGGTTTGTTCATATATGTACATAAATAAAAATGATACGTTGATGCGTTGATGCGTGCGTGACGTATTTTTTTCGGGAAAACTTATCATCAGCGAGCGTGAGCTATTGGAATTCGACTTTTTTCTGACGGTACCTTTCTTTCTAACACACTTCTTGGTACTTCTTGGCTGTAAAATGGAATTTGCGCCAATAAAAATATACATATGTCACGTTAAATAGGACATTCCACAGCTTTAACATAATATATCAAAAGGTTTGATTCCGACATCTCACGCTACATATATCTAATCGGAAGTAAGCTCTATTTTTCTTTTCTGTTTTACAGTAAGATATTGTTAAATATTGTTTTTTTTTTTTTACCAAAAATTTTGTTACTTTTGAGCTTTCACATTCGTTTGTAGTTTCCATTTACACTGATCGCATTGAAATCCAAGAATGAAAAGCCAATATAATTCTACCAATTTTTATTATGAATAACAAGTCTTTGAAATACAAGAACACATGACGAATACTGCAAAAATACTTTTAAAAATCAAAAACAAACAAATTTAATTTCAGCTATAAATTTAAATTTAAAATTTTCTTATTTATCTTCTATTTCTTTCTTCAAATTTAAAATCTTCAAATTTTATAGTTTGATCTTAACAATTAGATCTACAATAAATTAAAAATCCTTTTGATTTGTTTCTATGCAACTACAAATACAGTTGCTCTTTGTTTTGTATATGTTTCATTTTGTATTTGTCATGTCCAGTAAACAAAATGTCGCCAAAATAATTTATTTTGTTTATATTTTGTATTTCTTTTTAAAGTTTATTATATATCGAATTTCTCTGTTTTCTTATTTATTTATTATTGTCTTTTTTTTTTTTTTTTTTTCTTAACATATAGTATAAATACATACATACATATGTAGGTATGTGTACATAAATTTTATCAATAAGTGCTCAAAAGATTTCCTTTCTTGAGAGTTTTTTTATTTTTTTTTTATTGTGTTGTTGTGGAAAATATTATCAAAACTTCATTCTATTTTAGACCGTTTTCGTCAAAAATTCGTTTTCAAAGCTGAATATCTCGGACCCTTGACTTGAAATTATTGACAAGTCAACTTTGAACTCTTATATCTCGGACTGTGTTGCACCCATTTGAGTCAGATAAAATGTAATAGTTCAGAAAATAGGTCATGGTACAAAATAAGAAGGGCGCCATATAAGGGAAAAAAATGTTGTTTGTCGAAAAATGACTTGTTTTGTATTTTACCCTATAAACCTAAAGTTCATATAATATTAGGCCTCTAATCTCACGGGAACATACTTTTCTGAGAAGTTAAAAAAAGGAAACATTTTGATACTTAAAATTGATTCGAGGGTGTAAAATTTAAAATAGAATGACGTGTTAAAAATAAAACTTGAAACATTTTCTACAATTTTATAGAGTTAAAATACATAACTTATTTATTTATTTGTTTTTTTTTTTTTTTAAATCTTAATTCCAAATACTGTGTAAATTATATTTGGATATCATATTTTTATTTATACATACATACCTACATATGTGTACAAATAAAGTTTTTTTTAAAAAAAAAATCATAATAAAGAGAACAATAAGGAAAATACGAAGGAATAAAAAAAAAATTGAAGAAAAAAAATTAACAAAATAACAGAAATAAGGACTACAAAAAACTTTGTTTTGTTGTTGTTGTTTTCAAAGGACAATATAATATATCGAGAAGCTATAAATTGAGGAACTGTCAACGTTCCAATTTCCGAATCACTGATTTTTTTGATTTCAATCTACGCATGATTTGACAATTGAATCTGATACCATGTGTTGTCGGCAAATTGACATCATTTTTATCGATAAGAAAAGACAAACAAGAAAAATAACATTAAACAAAAAAGAAAAACAAATATTATTGATTTAAAAAAAAGAGAGAAATGATAATAAAAAAAAAAATAAACAGGCTGAAATATAATTTCATATGAGAAAAAAAATTTTTATATGTAGAAAAAATATTTAGTAAATACATATGTTTGTTGGTGCCAAAATACATCTTTTTTTTTCTTCGAAATTTTGATTATTTTCGAAAAAAATATATCCTTTTCAAATCTTTACAAATTTTTTAATATCATGGACTTAATAGGAAATTTTCTTTTGTTACAAATTGAAAAAAAAAAAAGAAAAAAAAAATTCATTTATGTTTATTATTTAAAAAATTTTGAAAAGTTTCTACAATGAAATTTGGATATTTTGTCATTTTATGCTCACAACATGCATGTTGATTGCTAACCATAAAGTAAGTAGTTGTTGGAAAATGACTTTATTTGAATTAACAGGATTATTTTTGTGGTACTTTCGTTGAATCTTTTGCTTGTGTGGCCAAATAAATAATTGATATTTCAATATTTTCATTTTATACATATGTATGTACATATGTATTATTGTCCTTTGAAATTTTTCATGAGTCAAATACTACATTACAGTTATTATTTATAAAAAAATAAAATATTATTCACACAATCAATATGATGAAAAATTTAAATAACAAGATAGGGGTGAAAATGAAAATATGTAATTTCTAAAAGTTGTATTTGAAAACAAAAAAAAAATATTCATAAAAAGTAAATGAAATTATAAAGAAAGGATATATGGGAAAATAATAAAAAGTAAGAAAATTCGATTATAAAAAAATATACATACATATGTACGTATGACTAATACCATTTTACTATTGTACGTATACATATGTATGTACATAATATGTTGAAAAATAATAAGAGAAAATTTTATAAAATTTAATCTTTATAAAACTCTTTTTTTTTTTTTTCTGTAAATTATTCTTTTACTTTTACCATCAGGCATGAATAAGACTCATTTTTAGAACTTTATAGCCTCAAAAATATTCATTTTAATTTTCTAGCTGGATGACTGTAAAATTAACCTATTGTGTTAGACGAGGGTTATAATGACATAAAAGACGCACGATAGCGAATAAGACGACGACAATGACATCAATGA
Source organism: Bombylius discolor (assembly GCA_939192795.1). Classification (NCBI taxonomy): domain Eukaryota; kingdom Metazoa; phylum Arthropoda; class Insecta; order Diptera; family Bombyliidae; genus Bombylius; species Bombylius discolor. The sequence continues at coordinate 30,703,153 of OW584243.1, read as the reverse complement.
CTATATATACATATACAATGTGTGTTTATGTGTATATAAAATACAATAAGAAAAGTAGAAAATGATTTTATTTTACATTTTTCTTGTTCTTCCTCTTTTTGTTTTTTAGCTATTTTTAAGTTCATTTTATTTTTTTCGCATAAGGGGCTAAAAACAATGATGCGCTTTCTTGTCTTAAATAAAATGTTCCATTACCTTTAATACGATTTACCTTATTCATTTAAGTATTAAGTATATTATAATACTGTGAAAGGCATCATTATCGTTCACAAAAATTTAAAAATAAAACATACCTACATACATATCTATATGTATGTATTTATAAAGATGTAAAAAAAAAAACACTCATACTATGTTTACTACATGGAGTACTGTGTATAACGACAAATTTTTCTTACTTTTTTTATGTTTATTTTAGGGATACCCACCCCCTTTAAATATAAATTTATTTTTTTTTTTATTTTTTGCTTTAAAATTATCTCATTTAGCCGCCTTTTTTTTTTGCAACTTGTTTATTTGAGAATTCGAAAAAGTCGAAAGAAAAGTAAAACAACAAAAATTGAATACATATAATATTGAACAAACAGTCATGTATTGTAGTTTGTGTATTAGAAGGAAGAATCTCGTACTACACCTGCTAAAAAAATCATTAAAGTATTCATCAATATTTTATATTTAATAATCAGACTAGATAGTACCTTTGAGCGACTTTTAGAATCAGTGTAATTTTTTTCAAGGCTTTCATCAGTGAATTGAAGAAAAAAGTAATTGATAAAAATATCATGCAAATATTCACTACTTTTTGTACATACATTCTTGTGAATGATCAAAAATGAAAAATCATCAATGTTCTCATGCATTATTGTCATTGATGAAAGAATTGGTGCTTTAATCAGCGATAATCATAGCTGACGCATAATGTCATTGCAATGTTTAAGGTCATCGATGTTCTCATTGAAAAAGTAGACGTTGTTCTTAAATTCTTCTATGAAAATATGTTCGATGTTTTCATTTATGAGGTGGCTACTGGGATAGCAATATACATGTTTATGTATGTATGTATAAAATTTTCTTATTTAAAATTAGTTTAGAGACCGTTAATACTGAAATTAACGCAAATGACTTTTACAAATAAGATACTGCATTTAAAAAAAAAAAACGAGAAATGCTATATAAAATATTTAAATCAAAAGCATGCAATCCAATTTTATATCCTCATTTATTATTTAAACTATCTTTCAAAAAACATTTTAAAGGTAGAACGTTACATTTTCTTCTTCTTTATTTTCAATATAAAAATTACCTTTTTTTTTATGCTGCTACATAGTATTTTTCAAATACCAATTGCATTCATTTTTAATTAATTCCTCTTTCTCCTTGAAATTTCTTTTATTTTTACATATATTTTTTTTTGCTTTACAAGAAAATTATTTCCAATTATTTTTCAATGTTATAGAAAAGAAGTTACAACTTTGAACGTTATTCATAAAAAAAAAAAAAGTGAAAAAGTGAAAAAGTTGTAATCAAAAATCACGAAAATGTCTTCGAATGATATTATGTTGTCTTTCATTTTAATGAAAATTAAAAAACACACACATAAAAAAAAAAGAAAAGTCATCAAGAAACTACCCAGTAGCCACCTTCTTGTGAACGAATGGAAATTGGAAACTAAAAAAAATTCCTTTTTAAATGAATCGCTAACAAATTTAAAAGTTTTTGAATCGCTCACGAGTGAAAAACAAAGGAACGAATTGAATTTTTCTGTTCGCTAGTGATATTTTTCCGTACCCTGGTCCCTGGTTAATGTTGTTTTGTTTATTGATAAATCAATGTAGGGTAGGTTGAATGTTTTTTGTTATATCCTTTTTTTATATATATTTTCTCTTTAACTGCTTGCTATTTTTGCTGTTGCTGCCTGTTTGTTACATACATACATAGTGTATTTTTTATCACCTTTTGACACAATGTACTGGATAATATGACTTCTCTTCTATTTTTTGTTTTTTTTTTTTTGTTTTTGTGTTTTACTCCGTGTCTAAACCTGCCATGAATTATGGCAAGACATAATTTATGTCTTGCCATAAATTTTTAAACTTGGGCTTATCATGGCAAGACATTTCATTCGTAGAGCAACATTCATCGTCGTTGTTTCGAGTATATATGTACCGAGTAATTAACTGCAATCCGACTTCAATTCAGCTTCAATTCGTTTTATTTGTTGTGGTTTTTAATATACATAGTTATAGTGTAAAATGTCTTCCCAAAAGAAAAATGCTATTAAATGCTTTAAAAATATTAGAAAATTTAGAAAACATGGGAAATAAAGAAGGAAAAAAAAGAGTACGAAGAATGTAGGTGAATCCATTCTTAGAAAAACGAGAAAAGTTTAATATCGAACATAATTTATTAAAAGATATTTTGTGGGAAAATGGTTCGGACTATCAAATTTTGATTTAATTGTAAAAACATGTTGTGTGCTGCACAATTATATCAGCGAAGATATGAAGTGTGCTTTGCCTCCAGATGGGGAAAATACTTCAGAATTACCACAAACAATTACATCATTGGCTTCCCAAAATCAAAGCCAAATATATAAATATGCAAAAAGCATTAGAGATAAAATATCTCAATATTTCATTACAAATGGTGATGTACCATATCAATGGCAAAAAATAAAAATAAATAAATAAGATTATAACTAAAATATTTTATTAAACTAAAATTAAAATTGTGTTTTAAATATTATTATTTTATTATTTTTCTTTTTATAAATTATTTTAGTTTAAGAAAATCCGAAGGACGCCAGTAAAATAGAATTCAATTTAAAAAAAAAAATATATTTATGTACGTATATATAAACTTAATTCACTTTTTCGAAATCGAGTTCAAATGATTCGAAAGTGAATTGATAAATTTTGACAATTTATTGCCGCATTTATGTCTGCCATTGATGGCAAGACATATGTCTTGCCATAGATGTCTTGCCATGAAAATGCAACAACAACAATGAACATTTATCAGACATAAATTATGTCTTGCCATAACTCATGGCAGGTTTAGACACCAAATTAGGCGTACGCAAATTTGTCCACTCGTACATTAAGTCTGAAGTGTATAATCCTTTTAATAAATGCAGACTAAGCTGGTTTAGTTAGCATTTGATGTAGATTATATTTGTGTATATGTATATATAAAAAGAAGATAATATATGTACGAGTAGGTAGTGTATTTTGTTTATATATGTACATACATGTAAAATACATAATAGATGCAATGTGTGTTGCATTTAAAATTTCATTTATATATTAAGTATAGCACGTATAAAATTAATTATATCACAAATAGCTAAAAAATTGTTTTTGACGACTTTTACATAACACGTATGAAGGATAAGATTTTCGATAAAAAAAAAAAAAAAACGAAAAAGTAGGAAAAGTTTTTATCGAAAAAATCCTAGCAGCAGAAAACAAATTACTTTTTTTTAGTCCTATTCTGTTTTGTTTTTCACTCTACCTTATTTTTAAATTAATTATTTAAGAGTGTTTTTTTCTGTTTTTATTTTTTTATTTTTATTTTTAATTGTATTTTTAATAATTAAGTAAAGTATCATCATAACATGGTGATTTAATTTAAAATAGGTACATAATCCTTTATTAATATAAAAACACGTATTCCTACTTATTTTCGTTTTTTATTTTATTTTAATTTTTTTCTGTTCAAAATACCGTACCGGATAAGAATGATTGTGTTGCTTTAACAGACACATAGAAAAGGGAAAATTTAATTACTCGGTTGTTTGGTTCTTATGTCTCGACCAACACTTGAATACCTTTGACCAATCTATATTTACCCTTTTATTTTATTTTATTTTTTTGTTGAATGAGTTATGCATACTAAAAAATAAGTTTACCAAACTTTCAGTTTTTCTGTCTCATTTTGAATAATGTTTTTTTTTTGTTTTTGTGTATATGATACGGATGTTGTGAATTATATTTTTATCACTCATCGTCATTATATCATTGCTGGAATAGCACATATAGTGTATAAAAACAACAATGTAAACGTAAATTTTTAAGAATTTTTGTGTAAATCCTGATAAATCCTAAAAAGGAATATTATTTTTTCAAAAATTATATAATACAGATGCTTTTTGTATGATTTTGCTGGGCTTTATTATGATTTTTTATTGTAAAGTTTTTTTCTTTATTGAATATTCACAACATGCATTGGGCTTCTTTTATGAATTAACAGCTTTTGTTGTTTTTTAATAAATTATTAAGACACTAGAGCACTTAAAAAAAATTTACTTTATGTTCAAAAAACATAATAAAGTTATTTCATAATCAATAATAATAAGGAAAATCTTAAAAATCAAATTTAGAAGAAAACAAACAAAAAAAAAAACAAATTTTTCCAAATGGAAATTTATTGTTTTTTTAGAATATAACACAAAAAAAGAAGAAAAAAAAAAAGTTAGTCTCATTTCTTCGGTAAGAATAAAGTGTTTTTCAAATTTATAAGGTTTTTCATTTAAACTTTTGTTTGAATAAAACTTATTTCTGGAAGAAAAAAAAAAAAGAGCAATGTGAATGAGAATTTTAAGCATAAATTTCGCTTTTAACATCAACAGAAAATTTTCATACCACCACAAATATTTCATTCAAACTTGTTGTATTTTTGTTATAAAAAAAAGTTTTGTCCCTTTAATTTCATATACAATTGTTATCATTATTTATTTATTTTTTCTGCTACTTTTTTTTTTTTTTTTCGTGCCAACAACAGTGAAAATAAGTAAAATACTTTCTTTGTAGATACTAATTTTTTTCGTATATACTATATAGGTATATACATAGTAATACCTATATTTAAAAAAAAAAAAAAAATTGATCACAAGAAGAAATACATATTTATGTATGTATGTATGTATATATAAAAAAAAATTCAGTAAATTCGTTTTCCATATTTTAGTTTCAAACCACAAAGGAATTTTGTTTCTTTGGTAACTGGTAATGAACAAAATGAAATTTTCACAACAGTATAAAAACGAAAGGAAGAAAAAAAAAAAAATAGAAAAACCAAAATAACGACCAATTCAAATGAATGAAAATAAAAATTAACAACAAAAACTAGTAATAAAAAAAAAAAAATATAAAAAAATAAATAAAAACAATAAATACAACAATTTTAAAATGAATGAACAAACAAAACTTTTTAGAAAACAATTCATTTGAAATATTCCATTTGTCGGGTTGACTAAAAAAATTCATAAATACTCTTTCTATGTGTGTTGTACTTGATGTGTTAGAATAAGATCATGTGAAAGGACGAAAAATATGTGTTTTTGTTTTTGTTTTTTTTTTTTTTTAAATAAAAAACAAAATGATGACGTACAAAAAGAGCAAGCAGAAACCAAAAAGTCGTCTATAGCATGAATAAAATACAAACCCTATGTAGAAAAGAAAAAGAAAAAAAAAAAAAAAGGAAAAAAAAAAATCACACCATCATCTACATTGGTGAAAAACTGTAGAAAGCTTATGACTGTAAATCACCAGAGCTTAACACCAAAGTGACCGGGCCTAATATTTATATTGCCGCATACTTTCCATTTTCACGTTTTCCAAGTTTAACAAACAATGAAAATCTTCTTTTCCTATTTTAACGTTCGTACATACGAGTATATGCATATCATATCCTTTTTGTAATTTCTACATAACAAAATCGGTTAATGCCTTATACCAAGAGAGCAAACAAAAAACAACAAAAAAAAAAAGTATATTAAAAGAATAGGATTGGGTAAAAAGCTGAATGGTATAGAGAGATTGATAAAAGTGTGTTTACTATATAATATGCACAAAGAATGATAAGTGAATGTGATATGGAAAACTCCAGCAGTTGCAGTCAATATCATTGGAATTATGTATGCATATATTAGGTACCTACATATGTACATATAGGTAGTACATTTCAGTATTTCTCTTCGAATAAGAATTATGGCCAGTGTATAGAAAATATAAATGAATAGAAATACCAATACTAAAAATATATATTCTTCAAGAAACAGTGATATGTATATGAAAAAAAAAAAAAATTATACAATTGTAATTGTACCTATAGAATATTGGAATATGTAATTTAATTATATATGTATATATTGGTTTTTATACGAATTTAAAATTCTTCCAAAAATACACAGTTTTCTAATGAATGCACACATACATACATACTTATATTTCATATGATACCTATTCTTATATATTCTAAAGTAAAATAATAAGTAAGTTTTAGGTATAGCTATCGTGTATAAATTGTATATAATATATTACTCAAAAATAGTTTCCAAAAAAAAGTATAAAAAAATAAAAAATAACATGTACTTACATATATGTATGTACATATGTATGAACATGAAGAAAGACCAATAGTTTCTTCTTTTGTTGATCTAATAGATAAAGTTTTCACTTTTGTTTTTTTGTTTTTTTGTCTTCCTTTTTCTTTTTTTATTGTTAAAATAGTACATAACATAACTGTGTTACAACATAAAACCAACCGCAAAAGGATAACATACATATGTATTAAAAAATATGTACATTTATAGTCTCATTGAATTTGATATGTATATTAAAGATAACAAATATCATTTTCAATATATATATATACATACATATATGAGATATGTGTGTAGGTACATATATGTATATAAAATAAATTTTGTGAATATAGAATAAGAACACATAACATCAGCATTTTCTACAAATATAAAAGTTTTTCCTCTGTTTTCTGAAGTTCGCAGACTGATGATAAAACGTGTCGGACCGTAAAGATTTGGATTAATGTTTTGCCTTTTTCGGTATTCCCCAACAGACTCATTGATCAGGTATCGCAAGTATATTTTTCATATGTATAATACATTCATCTTATTATTTATAGTATTCAAAAAAATATATTTATATTATATAAGAATTTCGAATTTTAAAGACTTGATGATGATGATGATTCATGAATTCACGATTACTGTTTCCTGAATTATATCTTTCTATTTTTGCTTTTGTTTTATATTTGTTTCAGTTTGTTTCAAGAAAATCACAGTATAACAACTCACAACTCACGTTGAAAATTTAGCTTTTGTGATCAAACCTTTCGTAATGGCACGTAGGGTGTGATAGACAGGTGAAATTTGCTACATTTTCAGAGCTCTGTAAAATTAGTTCAAAGCCTGAAGCCTGATATTTAATTATATTTCACTTTGGATCTAATCTTTTAAAAAAGGATGGATTACAATCAATATACTTAGTAATCTTACGAAGTATCTTTAAAAATTTCATGATGTAGAAATTTTTAATTAATTGGAAAAAAATAAAATAACGACCGTTAATCCGTCGACATAGTTCAGTTCTTCTCAGATATACGCAAGCTTCTCCACCATATTTATCATCTTAATTATTTCAAAATGTATCTTATACATAAATTATACTAAACAAAAATTTAAAAAAATATTCCAGTAACCAGTTTACAGATTGGAAGAAACAACATGTTTGGTATCCGTTTTTTCTTTATTTCTTATTATTTTTGGATATAATCTATTATGATGTATGTACTTTTTTACCTTTATGGATGAAAATAACAGGTACCTAGTACCTACAAAAAGCCATTATTATTATTATTATTATTGTATGAAAAGAAAATTGTATGTTTTAGGATCCTGATAAAAAATAGGCTGATATGAATTTATCAAGATTATGATGAGAACATAACGGGCGCACTGTAATATGTAAATTTTGGATGAAAGGTTTGAAAGGTTAAAGAAAATAATATACAAAAGGATTTTATTTTTGAACTATCAGAAACTTTGTAGTTGTGAGCGTATTTAAAATTTTTGAAATATTTTTCTTTTAAAAGTTTCTTGAGGTAGTAAAGGGTAAAGGTTAAAAAAGGGTAAATTTATAAAAAGAAAATATGAAAAACCTATAAAAATCTTTTAAAAATAAAAACTTAAATTTTTTTATTACATATAAGTTTGTTTTTTTTTTTAAAAAGTGCAGGATCTTATAACCTTTGACATCATATAGAGATTTACTAGAGAAGAATACCCTGTTTTGTACTTAAAATAAGTAAAACTATATAATAATATGAACAATTGTATAAATATAAAATAAGAAAATAATACATATGTATGTACATCATTTATTGTCTTTCATATAATGTACATTTTTAAAATGAGTGATGTAGGAGTTGTATGTACTTTATATGTACATAATGTTTGTAGACTAACATAACCTACCCATTTTAATATATGTATAAGAAAGTTCAATATATGATGCTGATATAAAAGAGAATTATATTATATATGCATGTACATATGTATGTTTAATAGAATATGGTATATACGAAAGTACAATATATAAAATCTCTCTCTAGTTGTAGACAATAAATAATTAAATCCCTTAAATTCAGGATAAACGCCTTGAAGTTTATCTTTGCTAAAAGCTATTTACCTGTATTAAATATTTATCTGTCTTGAAGCAACTTCAACCAACCAAAAACTAAATTGTATATGATGCTGGTACGTGACTTGATGAAAATTGTACATTTTCAAAAAATTAAAATATAAAGACAAAGAGAAACACGAATAACAAAAAAAAAAAAAAAAGAAAAAAAAAAAAATGAAAATAAAAACAAAAGAAAAACAAAATATAAAACCATTCCTGATGCAAAAATAAATAATTTTTCTTTGTATTATTTGTTTTTTGTATATGATGCGTGTTTTATGTGAAAAGAAAAAAAATAATTTAGATACATGAATTAAACGGTTTCACAAAAATATATGATAGATCTACAAGTGAAAAATATAGAAATAACAGTACAACATTTTAATGAAAGTGAAAGTAAAATTTGCAATATTTAAATGTTCACCTATAGTGTATCATACAAAATTCAAATAATGTCTTGGTCCTGTACAATTCACTTTGTAATAGAATTCAAGTCTTTTTTTGTTTTCTTCCCAAAAAATATATTCATGAAGTAATTAATTTTCAAGGAATAAAAATATTAAGAGATCCAGGAAGGAAGAAAAATTCAAAATAAAATAATAAAAACAAATTGGTATTGAAAATTGATACTTTTTTTTTTAGCATGTAATACTTATAAGGATAACAACAAAGTTTCAGTACCTTCATACTGTTCATTTATTTTCTTTTTTGAACATACATATGTATTTTTCATGGATAATTAAATTATTATTGCCATCACTTTAAAAAAGTTGTATTATAATTTGTTTATAATAAAACTGAAAAAATAGCTAAATTAATGATAAACATTTTAGCGAAATCCTTTTTTTTTGTAGCTATAAAACTTGTAAGTTCTTTTTCAGTATCCCAAGACAAATATAAAAAAAAAAAATGAAATAAATTTTAAAGAAGTTCATTTTTTTTTCTAATGTAAAAGTTTTTTGAGGCAACATTGAAAAATTTATCCTTTTTTTTTTCGTTAGTTATGGTTTTGTTCGCTTTTTTATTGTCGTATCTATTTATTTATTTATCATTTTGTATTTGGGTTTTTCAAAAATTTCAAAAATAAGTACAACATAAAAAATCACCCAATATATTATAGTGAATAAGAAATAAAAATGACGAAAATATAAAAGAAAGAAAGAAAATATGAATATTGTACCTGTACCATGTAAAATTTTACCGCCTGCACATATAGTGGATAATGTTTATTTTTTTTTTTTTTATTTCTCTCATTTCTTTTTATTATTGAAATTTATAAGTAGAAAGGACTTTAACTTTATATTTTGCGTATAAACAGTGAAATTCATATATGAATAGTGACTAATGCTGAAGGATATTGACAACAAAGACCTTACAATTTTCATTTGAAGTCAGAGATTCTATTTGGGACAATATCACAAGAAAACCCACTGGAAAATATCCTGATAATATTATGTATTAAAGGTAAGTAAGAAAAATTAAATTGAAAAATAAAATTTAAATTTCTTTTTTTTTTTTTTTTTTCTAATTTTTATAGCGCTAACATCTTTTGGTATTCAAAGATTATATTCTTATCATACGAACCGGCACATTTTCTTAACAAATATCCTTTATTATTTTTTTTTGTCTCTTTACTTATTTATCAAAATGGTTTTTCTGGTATAAATGATCTTGTATACATATACATACATACATATATGTATTTATGACGAGAATATGTATTTTATAGGTATAGGTAAGTTTTATTTTTTTATTTTCCCGTTCTCAGTATAAAACAACGAATTTATAAAATTTGTCATTGGATTTCATGCACAGAGGATATTATAATTTAAAAAAAGTAATTTTTTCTTTTGTTCTGGTTATTTTTTAATATTTTGTTTTTTTTTTTATTTTATCCATTTTTTTTTAAGAACCTATATATCATCTAAATATTACATGCTGCCTACTTCACATTTACTATCTTTATAAAATATGTCATAAAAGGTATGTGAAACCTTTTGGATCTTTTCTATTTATGATTATTGAGAAGAAAAAAAGTAAAAAAAAAAAAGCAGAAAATGAATACAAAACTTTTATCGTTTGCAACAGACTTTTACATCATAAAAAACCATCATCATCTTAAGGAAAATTTTTGTTACTTTGCATCTCAAGAGAATTTTTCATGAAAAATCTGTATATTATATATGATATGTTTCAAATATACATATACAGGTTGTATCTATACTTAGAAGTAAATTTATAGAAGAATCACAATGTAATCAAAAAGTATATATTTTCTTTATTATTATTATTATTATTATAAATTTTTTTTTTTCGTCTTCATTCGATAATAAAAGAGTAAAATGGAGAAAAGAAAAAAAAGGAGAAACAAATTACGAACAGGTAATGTAAACTCGTAAATTATTTTTCTTGTTTTTTTTTTTTTTAAGATAATATAGAACATGGATGTTGTTTTTTTTATATTTTTTTTTTCGACGAATTTATAGTAGATAATAATTTGTCAGGTTTTTATGAGTGCGGCCATATGTGATACATTTTGATTATGTATTAAAATACGTGTGACATGAAAAAATAAAAATGATTATTACAACAACAACAACAACAACAAAAAAAAGGAAAGAAAGAAAGTGAAGGAGAAAATAAAAAAAACATAATTTGAACATGACAATTTGTCCATCTGAAAATTTTTTTTCTTTGTTTCAGAGAAATTATGGACTTTTGTTTTTTTTTTTTTTTAATTTAATTTTTGTAGTTTAGTTTAAATTTAGAAAATATTTTTGTAAAAAAATTTATTTAAAATTAAAAACAGTTGTGAAGCAAAAATTTTTTTTTTTCAGGTTTGTTATAGATTATTTTCTGTTATTTAAATTAATAGACAATAGAGTTTTAATTTAGCCGTTAAATTCAAATTTTTGAATTTTCATGTCTGTATTTTTTCAAAAATAATATTATAAAAATCAATATTAATTATATGAACAGTGATAACAATTATATCGTTCTCTTTTTGTATAATTATAGAAATAAAATTACAATTGAATAGTTAACTTAAATGTTATCTTGTTTTACTTAATTATTCCGCACAATTATTAAACAAGAATGTAATGCTATAGGTATAAAGCTTACAAGTTACAGTAGGTACTGTTTTGAAAAAGAAGATATGTGAGCTGAGCTCAACTCTTGTGAGTACATCTCACTTCTTCAGTTCCAATAAAACACAGCAATTCATAATAGCACCCAAATTTGATGCACAACTTAGAAAAATCTGTGGAAGATAGATGATAGCAAAAAAAAAAAAAATATCTTAAATTACGCAAGGCATAAAAGAAATAATAATAAAAATAATAAAAAAATTAAAATGCTTGCAGGCTTTTTGTATTTAGGTATTTTATATTTCAAAATTTGTGTATTTTTCTTTTCCTTCTTTCTTAATTTAACCGATGAACTTTTATTGGTTTGAACTCTTAACCCAATGTTAATGTAGCATTTTATTGTTTCAATTGATTGTTTTTCTGTTACAGTAGTTTTTATTTTTATTATTTTTTACTCTTTTTCCTTAATAAAAATGAAACATGAAAAAAGGGAAAAAATACATATAAAATCCTTAATAAAATTTAAACGCCTAATTTAATTTTTTTATAATTTCATCGAGTTTGATTGCAATTTCTATTACAATTTTGTTGTTATTGTTTATTTATTTTTTTTGTTGTTTACAGTCTGTGTGGCACCAAAATTAAAACAAGAAGTAAAAACTAAATTTATAAAAATGAGAGAAATAAAGACAATTATTATTGTTTTTATGAAGTTCGATTTTATTTCTCATTTTTTTTTTTTTTTTTTCATTCGAATGTATTTTTTAATACAAAAGAAGAAAAGGGTGATGTTTAAATTTGATTAATAATTTGCTCTAGACGTTCTATTGAAAAGTAGTTGATTTTATTTCATCATTATTTTTAATGTGATTGATTTGAAAAAGTTCATAGTTTGACTTGAGTATGTAAAGGAAAGAAAAAATGGTCCCGAGAGGAATGAATAAAGGAAGAAGGAACTGGAATCTTATTTATGAGCTAAAATATGACAACATTTGAAAAATCACTACTGAAACATAGTCATAATAATTTTTAAAAATAATAAAAAAAAATTTATCAAAAAGTATCCTTTCTTTAGTATTAAAAAAATACATACATACATACATATTTGAAATTTTTTTCTTTTCAAAAAATTTTCCAAGTTATCTTAAAAATCTTTTTCTGGACACTCTTTAATTGTTTATTATATGATTTATTATTTTCTGTCTAGCTTTTTTATTTATCTTTCAAAAAATTATGCAATGATAATTTTTCACAATCATTTTTTCCCACAAATAAATATTTTATTTTGTTCAAGTTCTTTTTTAAATTTATTTTAAACTAATGATGTCCTCTTTTATACTGTTATTATTTTATAAATCTTCAAAACAAAAAAAAAACAAAAAAAAAATACTATCACCCTGTAATAAAAAAAAAGAAAAAAAAACATTAAAATTTTTATAGAACAATTATAAATAAGTTCTAAAAAGATTATGTTGGTATTATATATTATATCTCAAAACAAAACCTCCGAAAGAGAGAGAGAAAATATACAAGCCATCAGTTTATTAGATATTTTAAATGAAATATTTTCATACCTTTTATTATTATTATTTATTATTATCATTTATTTGATAAAAACACAAAAGATCTTTCGAACGAAGCAACTTTCGAACGCAATCAACAATTTAAATTTCCAATGAATTCTTTCAACATCGAATTTATTAAAGAATTTAATTTATTAAATTAAAAAATAAAAATAAAAAAAATAGTACCCAAATTTTGTTTTTCATTAAAAAGTTACTGCGAGAAAGCAGTTATTATTATTACTATAATTTTTATTTGCAAACAGTATATGTAGTTGTAGAATGTTTTTTGTAATCTGTTTTTCTGTCTTCTTTATTTCATTTAAATTTTTTATTGTGTTCTAGAAGTATTTTATTGCCTTTGTATGTATGTATCTATGTATATATAAAATCCTGTATGTACGAGTACATACGACAATTATTTTTTACAGAAATTTTTTTTTTTTTTTAGTAAATTTTTTATTATCCACAAAATTATTTTCATGATTATTTTATGAGAATTTATTTTTTTTTTATTTTTATCTTTTAGAAAATTTTTATCCAGTAAATAAATACTTCGGAATTATTTGAATCGATTAATTGAAAAAAAAAATTAAAAAAAAGTGTTCCAAAATAAAATAATGGAAATTTATAGTGGTAAGTAAATGACGATTACATTTTTTCCAAAAAAAAAAAAATTTTCATGCCAATATACATATGTATGTAAGTGTATGTACCGTATATGCTGTGAAGTATTTTTCTCCTCCTTTTTAAAATTAGAATTTAAATTTCAAATTTATTTTATTCAATTTGAATTAGCCAATCAATTTTTTGAAGAAAAATTTTTTTTCACTTTATTTTTCAAGTCACATTTTTTATTCAGAAAAAAAAAAAAAAAAGAAAAAGAAAAATTATTACAACTAAATTTTGAAAAAAAAAATATTTGCAAATCAAATGCATCTTGATTGAATCAGATCGATAAAATAGAAATTTTGGTTGTTTGTATTTAATATACATACATAAATAAATAATATTCGATAATCATTTTCAAGTTGACACAATTATTTCAACCATTTTCGATTTAGTGGATCTCAGAATCTACTTTTTAGCAATGACAATATAAGTTCTATAGATAACTGTTCTGTGTTTTTAGTGTACAATCCAATTTCTTTTCCTATATCAAAACTTTTTTTCATTAATTTTCTTTTTTTTTTGTCGTTGTTCTAAATTCGTATATATGTACATACATAAGTACATATTATCATTTACCTTTTATATATAATATGTATATATTATTATTTACATACATATGTATGTATGTATGTATATATGAAAAAATATACCTTAAGAAAATTGTATAATAATTTCATTGCAATTCAAATCTCTTTATTTTGTTGACTTGACTCTTTCTTTCTTATTTTCTGGAAAATGATTGCTGACAATACGAAAAATAAAATTCAATATTTTTGTTAAATGTATTTTTCATTCATTTCATTTACCATTTATATTCTTTATTCTTTTTTTTTTTTTTTTGTTTTTTGTTTTTTTATCTTTTATTTTTGTACTGACGAAGAAAGTATACATTTGTATATATGCGCGCATACATATATATTTAAAGTGTATAACACGTATATTGTAGAATACATTAAAAATTGAAAAGGAAATCTCTTCCTCAATTTCGCAATTTACACGACGAAGCAATTGCTGTATGCATCATACTGTCACATCAAGCAACTATGTATGTATTTATTTGTAATCGGGTTGAGGCGAATTGATGGGGGTAGCCCATTATTTGTGTACCAAAAATTTCATCAAGAATTTGAAATTTCTTTTATTCTTTTTTTGGAATTTTTTTAATTCCACTTTATTTCTTTTTTGATTTTGTGGAAGAAGTATTAAAAAACGTTACTTTATAGAGAGAAAAATTAAATTCAAAAAGCCAAAAAAAAATTAAATTTTTCAAATGTGTTGAAACATTGAATTTAAAGTGAGTGAATTTTTTTTTTAAATTTTATAATTGAATAATAAATTTAAGCTGCTTTTTTTTTTGGTAATTTAACGGTTATTTAAATACAAATATAAGAATATTCGAACAAAAGAAAATGAATGAAAATTAAAGAAAAGGCATTTTGCTGCATGAATCATTTGCTTGATCGTGTAAATGCAGGAGTGAATCATGTAGCAAGTTCAAAGCAAAACGTCAAAAAAACGCACATCAATTGCTTAATCGTGTAAATCCTTTTTTTTTTTATTTCCTATATATTAAGAAGATTTTCTTTTAAAAGAAAAAAAAAAGGGGAAATTATATCTGGCTATAGCTAATTATAATTTTTTAGTGGTTACATTACACTTTAAAGTATATTTCAAACAAAGAATATATATTCAAGTTATAATATAAAATGAATTTTAAATATTTATTGAATGTGTTGCAGGGGGAGAGGGGGGCTTTGGTTTGTGTATCGAATAGATTGATGTTGTTAAGATGGTATGAGATATATAGTTTGTTGAATAACGGTAAGATATATTATATATGTACATAAATGTATATGAATAATATTATAAGAAAACTAAATATAATATCTGAACAGATACATATGTAATATATAAAATTGTCAAAGCAAATGTATCTGTATACTTTATTACTTAACCATTTTTTATAATCATATTGTGCAATGTGCACTGGAAGGTGTATACTTTAATAAGTAGCCACATAAATGCTTTTTGAGATAGGTATATTTAAAATGCATTCAACTGAATAAGGAATTGATATGGTCTCGTATATCAATAGATATATGTATGTATAGTGTATACGACTAGATAATGTTGATATTAGATTCTGTATATCTAAACCATTTTATGTATAACTTTTCAAATAATATACAAATGTATATGCAAGTATATGTATATATACATACATACGTATATATGTATATTGAATATTTTTGAAAAAGGAATTTCATGTACTTTCCACCGCAACTCTATTAACCTTTAAAAGATTTTAAGATGAAAGCAATTCTCATCTGTTTTATTTGGAAAATTTTAAGCGATTTTCTATGCTTTGATAAAATTAGATGAAAAAGATTATATTATTTTCAATATAATATAATATACATCTATATATTCTTGTATTATATACAAATGCATAAATGGATTTTATGTGATAAAAATCTTGTTTTAAAGTTAGTTTTGGACTTATGAATTTTATTTTTTATTTTTATATGATTTATTTATTTTAAATATGGGTAATATATGTTTTTCTACATATACATATGTATGTATGTATATAACAAAAATCTGTTTTATTAGAATATATATGTACTTCGTATATGGATGCACATATAAACTATTGATACATATTATGTATATGTATTATGTATGTACAGTAACAGTATAAAATTCAATTTGATTGAAAAAAAATTTTCCAATTAGGTAAACTGAAAGATAATTATAGGTAATTTGTTTTTTTTTTTTTTTAAAGTGTATAAAATATTCTTGAAGTATTTGTTTTTCAAATATATGATACATTATGGACATGTGTTAGAACAAAAATTAAATACATACTCGTATATGTATGTATCATTAAAAATTGAAGATCTATAATATATTTCCTATATATTTGATGGTGCTGAAAAATTTCATTGTAAAGTGTTCTGGTATATTTCTTATGAGGATATTTTTTTTTTCATAATTTTTCCATCTATGTACATGTGCCAGAACTGAGCTAAAAAAAAAAAAAAAAAAAGTGCAGTAAAACGGATATCTTCATCTTCATTTTTGAGAGAAATAGAAATTTTAAAAATTTCATTGGAAAAACTTATTTTCTGTTCAAACAAGTTAATGGTACTTGTGTAATTTGAATTATCTTAGAAAATTTCTGAGAGCTATTTAGATAATCTGTAAGTTTTCCATAGGAAAAATATTAAAATGAAATTTCTATGAAAATACTGACAAAAAAAAAAAAAAAAAGGAAGTAATATTTAAGGATGCTTTTTTGATTGAAGTGACGGTTTTGTATAATAAATAATTATTCAAGAATACTAAACGAAACAAAAAGTTTTTCTTATGTTAAATCCTTGTAAATCTCCTTGGTTGTCTAAAAATTGAAATATAAGAAAGTCCTTTTTTATTTTTTTTAAATAAATAAAAAACACTGCATTTTATTTTTTAAAAATGTTTTATTTATTTTTTTTTTTTAAATTTTTTTTTTTTTTTTTTTATATATTTAAAAGGAATATTTCAAGGATAGTTTTCTTATTAATTAATTTACATATTATTCTTGTGTATAATTTTTTATATATAACATATATGTATATATAATGTATATAACTATATATATTATGTAACTGTTTATTTTCATCTTTTCAAATAATTTATTTATATTTATTCGATTTTTATTTCACTCTGTTTTATTCGCTGTTAAGCTAATGGCAAGGTTTATTTTTATTATTATTATTATTTTTTCTTTTAATTTAATAATTCAATATTAACTAATCGTTAATCAATTAAATTTTAAATGTATTTGAAATTTAGCTATTTTTAAAAAATATTTTGTAAATTTAATGCAAAAAAAAAAAAAAAAGAAGAAAATCATTTATTTTTAATATTTATTTAATTAATTTTTTTTCTATTTATGTACTAGCTTGCTGCATTCTATAAATTAATTTCCGTTATAAAATTGAATTTTTTACTTTTTTTTTTTTTTTTGTTGATGAAAATATTCAATTAAAACTATTTATTGAATTTAATTTTAATATATGTATATGTATGAATATTTTTTATTTCTTAAGGTGTTTTTAAGTCGATGATTAAAAATGTACTATAGTTTTTATTTTTATTTTTTTTATTATAATTAAAAATGTTTATTTTTTTATTTTAAGTGATAATACTCGTATATTATATGAGTATTATATTTTTTGTTTTTTTCTTTTGCGTTTTTTAAGTCACATTAAAATTGATTTTTAATTAATTAATTAATTAATTAATTATTTATTTTATTTAAATATATGTATGTGAAAGGCCGGACGGTTAAAATATATGTTCATATGTATTAGTATTTATTTATTATTTACTTTATTATTTATTTTATTTTTGCTTTTATTTTATATTTTATTTTTTTTAACCAACAAATGTGATAAATGTGATATATTTTATAAATATTTTTAAATTCATGATGAATTTTTTGTTTTTCATGAGCAAATTTTATTTGTGTTTTTTGTGATTTTTTTTTTTTTTTCATAAACATTAAATGTATATCATTTTTGTAAAAAAAAAATTTTTTTTAATGGAATAGACAACAATTAAAAGAGAGAAAAAAAAAAATAAAAACAACTGAAATTAGATTGGTTTTATTTGAAATAACACAAGAGTTAGAAATTCATGTTATGTATTTTAATTAAATTTATTCATTTTAGTCTATTTTTATTGAAAAAAAAAACTGTCATAATTTTTTTCTTAACCTTTTGAATATTTTGTTTTATTAATAAAACTATGGACGGAATATTGAATTGTTAAAATTGTTGAAAAGCAAAATTAATCTAAACACAAAATTCAAAATTCAAATTAAAAATATTATAGTTTGATTTCAAGAATATGTGATACGTTACAAAAATGGATTGTCTTCATTTGATCTGGATAAATTACATTTTTTTTTAAAATTATATTTAAAATGATAATATTGTGATTGTTTTTATTTAACTAATATATTCGTATTTTTTTTTATGGATTTTTTGTTTTTTAATCTAGTTATCTTGAAACTTTGCGTGATTTGGCAGCATTCTATATTTATTTTCAAAAAAAAAAACTACCATTTTTCTCAAATTAAAAATAAGTAAGCGTTCAATGTTGTATAGGAAGAGAAAACTTTACTAACTAAATTATAATCACTTCTATTAACGAAGTACACAATAATTATTTGAATAAACAGAACTCTGAATAGAACGTAAAGGATTAAATTTTAATTGGCTACCGAGAAAGAAAAAAAAAAGTCTAAAATATGATTGTCTTGCGAAAAATTACGTACCTTGAAACTAGGATCAAAACATAATTTCTCTAAATGCATAATGGTTTTCTGAAATTCAGAATTCAGATAATAAAAATTAGTATTTTTCTTCAAATTTTAAATATAATAATTAAGTATTTTTTTTTGTTACTAAGTTATTTCTTTAACTCTTGTGTTTTTTTTTTTCTCCATTATTTTGATGAATTTAAATTTTTTTCTAAAATATTTGTTTCTATTGAGGTAAAATTAAGTACGACATTAAATTCTCGTTTAAAGTATAAATTCATTTATAATGAATGCCTTGCAAAAAATTAATTGGAATTTTATATAATAATTGAAAATATTTAAACAAAAAAAAAAAAAAAACCGTTTTTAAATCGGTTTATTGCTTTAATAGAATGGAATTTCTTTTTAAAAGTATTTTGTTTTGTAAATTAATTAATAATCCTTTTCTATTCTAATTTTTTTTTTTTCTAATTAAATTTTCTTATTATTATTATTCAATGATTATTATTGAAAATTATTTCCCTTATATACTGGTAACTTAAAGAATTTTAATATTTATATATATATACATATATACGTATATATATATTTAAATGTATTACTCATATATTTTTTTATGTATATGTATATACATATATATGTATGTATATATTTTTTTTTAAATAATTAATTTATTGCTTTACTTTTTTTTTTTAATTAATTATTTGGACGCATTTTTAGTTTTTCTTGCCTCAAATAAATTTTATTTTACGAAAAATGATATACATACATATATTACGATGACGATTAAAAAATTTGTAAGTTTGAAATTTTCGTTTAATTTTATTATTTTTTTTTTTTCGTAAATTAACGAAAATATTTTTTATATTTAAAAATTAAAATTTAAGTTTTATATTGTTAAAAAAAAAAATAAGTACATATAAAAATTTTTTTTTATAAATAATAATTAGAAAATAATTAAAATATCGTTTAAATGTGAATTATTTGAACAAATACGAATTTGTATCGAAATATCAAATAAAAATTTAAAAAAAGAAAAAAAAAATGCAATTACGTGAAAAAAAAATTACACATTTTTATTTATATAATAACTTCTAAAATACTTAATTTAATTTCTAAAAAGTAATGTTTTTTTTTTTTTTTTTATGATATTTTAACTTTTTCTAAAAATCTTAATTAATTGGTATATTTTAAAGGAAGAAAATAATTATGTTTTTTTTTTTTAAAGTTACCTAATCCAAGACAAAAAAAAATTAATTCTTTTTTTATTTATTCGAATTTTATTTTTTTGTGTTTTTGTTTTTATATTAGAATAATTTTTATTTTTTTTATTTATTTTTTTTAAATTTAATATGTAATTTGTATTTATCCTAGATAAATAAATTTATCAAAAACTTAACATCACATTACTTGATTATAAAATTTGTTCTTGTTTTAGTTTTTTATTTTATTATTATTATTATTTATTTATTTTTTTTTTTCAAAGTGTTATTCATTAGGTGTTTGCGGTTTTTTTTATTTTTTTATTTTGTAAAATTGTAAAATGGTGTTGTTTTAATTTGAATGATATGGTAAATTAAAATTAGGTTCATCGAATTAAAAAGCTTATTTTATTGGGTTTTTTTTTGATTTTTTTTTTTGATTTTTTTTGCCTTTAACAATAATGTAAAATTTATAAATCTTTTAATTTTAATTTTAATTTAATTTTATTTTTAATTAGAACCATGATATATTTTTTTATTTTATTGTTTATTCATATAGATTTTATTATATTTATATATTTAAATGCCGTAATGATAATTCGATGATTTATTGTGTGTGTGTGTGTTTTTTTTTTTATTTATTTATTTTTATTCATTAAAAATGTTATTTTTATAGCTATTGTTTTTTTTTTTGTGCTATTATAATTTATTTTTGAAGAACATTTATTATTTTTTTTTACTTGTTTATAATATGTAATTTCAAATAAACCCGATAAAAATCTTGTTGTTTCATCTTAATTCTATCAGTTCATCACCATTATTTATTTATTTATTTAATTTTTTTATATTTTTTATTTTTTATTTTATTTTTTTTTGTGATAAAGATGTAATAAAATCGGAATTCTAATGGTTTTTTTTTGTTGCTTTCAATATGGCTATTTTTTTTATGATTATATTTTAATTTTAAGTATATTTTCTTTGTTGTTTGTTTTATTTATTTATTGTTTTTAAATCTCAATTATTGTAGATATATATTATACTGATAAATTTATAAAAATTTTTCCTCACAATTAATTATTT
Source organism: Bombylius discolor (assembly GCA_939192795.1). NCBI lineage: Eukaryota > Metazoa > Arthropoda > Insecta > Diptera > Bombyliidae > Bombylius > Bombylius discolor. Next base: position 30,681,751 of record OW584243.1, on the reverse strand, counting down.
TAATTTCATGTAATTTATTTACTTACGATAGCAAATTAATTGGAAATATTTATTTTTGAAAAAAAAAAAAAAAAAAAAAAAAAATGAATATTCCCAGAAATTTTACTGCTTCTGTTGTTTCTGTTCATACACAATATTATATCAGACATTATGGAATACTTCATTTGGATGTTGATTACTGTAATTTTTTCTCATTGCGCATTGCTGTAAAAAAAAAAAACAAAATATTTGAAAAAAAAAAAAAAAAAAAAAAATAAAAAAAATTAATAAATAAATAAAAATATTAAAAAAAAAAAGATACATTATTGATAATTATAATTTAAAAAAGAAAAAAAAATTTTTTTTTTTTAAATAAAGAAATATACATACAACAAATATTGATATATTTATTTGTTTATTTGTTCTTTTTTGTCGGAAAAAAAAAATTGAATTAAACATTTTAAATATGAAAATTTTATTTAAAATCAATTTAATTTCAAATGAATTAAATTTAATTTTATTTACATAACTCATATATTAATTACACACATGAATATGAATATTTAAATAATTTAATATTTGACTTTTTCTTCATTAAATATATAAAGAGAAAAATAAAAATAACAAAATTTTATAAAAAAAAAATTAAAGGATTTTTTATTCGACTGTTGAATGTTTGTTAATTTTTGGAACAAGAGCTACATTTTTTTTTTTTTTTTTTTTTTTACATAAGAGAAAACTGAAAATGTGTTGATAATGTCACGTAATCATTTATTTCTGTTATTTTTTATGCAAAAAAAAAAAAAAAAAAAAAAAAAATTAATCCTAATAATTAATAAACATTATTGAATATGTACTCGTACATTTACATATATGTATATGTACAACAGGAGACTATCAATCATTTTCAAATTACCTTTAAAGTTTAATAATAATTATTGATACGTTTTGTGGGTGACATATCGACATAAACATTTTTATACTCTATACTGCAAGTAAAATATTAAATTGAAAAAAAAAAAAAAAAAAAAGAAAGGAAAAAAAAAAACAGCAGAGGATATTATAAGCGTAAAATCAATTTGTTTTTTTTCTTTCTTTTTTTTCTTATGTAGCCGAGTTATATATAATACATATGTACATACTACATATTATGTATCTATCATGTATATTTTTATTTTTATTGAAGAAAGAGTAAAATCAAAATGTCATTATCCTGTATTACGGTAAATACTATATAAAAGCTAAAGAATAAATTGAATACTAAGCATCGTTGATTTCAATACTTTTAGACCTGTCATTAATACTTTGTCATATTTTTCTATTTTTGTTTTTTTTTTTGTTTCTTTTTTCTCATGAGGGTAAATAAACGCCATTATCGTTATAATTTATTTCAGTTTTTATAGGGAATTGGGGGAGAACTAATAATATAATATATGTATAATTTAAATCTATAACACAACCGACACACACACACACACACACACACACACACAATTATATGTTTTTTGTGTTTGTATACAATTTTATATATCTACATATCTACAGTATATTTAAAAAGAAAAACCAATATTTTACCGCACAGTATGTTTTTTTTTATGTTGACATAATTAGAATTTAATTAGACATCGAGTGGTAGATTGCATTGTTATAGAAGATTGTTGTTTTTTTTTTTGTTTTCTTTTCTTTTTTTGGAACATATTGTTTATGTAGATATAAATATGTATATAAAATAAATTCTCAACAAAAACATACAAACAAAATAAAATAAAAAAAAAAAAACAAAAATACACGTATGTACATATGTTGAAAAAAAAAACGGATTCCTGATTGTTTATCCATCTTCATAACTTATTGTTTGTATAGATAATCTTTTTTTAATTTTTTTTGTTGCTATATTAGAATTTTGCAAATATGCTCTGTGTTATATACTAAAAATTTTTCATAAAACTTATATAGTCAGGAACACGCTTTACTTCTTGTTCTTAGAGTGCTCGAATGTACATACTTTTTTAATAATATTTTAAATCCCATATTCACAATCGGTTTCTTGTACCGGTGTTCAAGGTGTTCACAGAACACTCACATAATTTAAAGAAATTTTTTAAAAAAATATTAAAAATGTCAATCTTTAATAGATTATGTTCATGACTAAAGTGTTCTATTGAAATGTATTGAAAAACAAAAAAAAAATTGAAACTATTGAAAGTCATTTGTTACAACTTACAAATTTACAATACAAATATGATAATATACAACCAGGCTCCAGGGTGTTCACGTGTTCACTATTCAGTTCAGTTCAGTTTTGATGTAGAACGTAAAACCCAACCTTATTCAATATACATATGTACATTCTATCAAAAAGTATTGAGGTTCTAATCAAGTAGAATTTTATTATTTCTCAACTCGATGAAAAAAAAAACAGAAGATTTCATTGTAAAATATTTCATTTAATTAATGAAATGTCTTTTTTTTTTTTTTTTTTTTAAAAAGTAAAGAATTTTTTTCAGTGTAATTTTATATATTGAGACTAACTGTTTTTGTCCTTTCATTTATATCATTCATTTATCATTAAAATGAAATGAAAAATAGAAATAATGAACGTGAAAAAAAAACATTATTAATAGTAGTATGTACATATGTACACACACATAGGTATGTGCTACACCTATATGTATTCATGTCTGTCTGTAGTTCATAAAGAAATTAATTTTGTATTAAAATAAATTATACTAAAAAACAATAAAAATGAAAAAAAAAAAAAAAAATGCATATATGCATATATGTATGTAGGTACAGATTCATTAAAAAAAAAAAAACACCAAAAATAAATTAAAAAAATATAAATAAAAATTTTTTAAAAAAAGTAGATACATATACGTACAGCTTGTTTCTTTTCCCAGGATTTCATGGCTGATTTATATTTTTCAAATTCATGACACCAGTCTGAATAGATTTTTTGATAATCATTACTTTTATTTGGTGGTGTGCATCTGCAATTAAAAATATAAAAAAACACAAACAAGAAAAAAAAAAAAAGGATTAGAACAAAAAAAAAAAAAAAAAAAAAAAAAAAAAAAAAAAAAAAAAAAAAAAAAAAAATGAAAAACAAATAAAATAAAATTAGTGACTTTTTAAGAAAAATTTTTCTTTTTTCAGTTTTTTGGTTTTTTTTTTTTTGTTTTTTCTTCTGTGAACTTATTTTAAAGTTTTCAAGAAAGTTTAAGAAGAAAGAAAAAAAAAATACAGCGCAATTTTTTTTTTGTTCAAATATTGAAATAAAGAAGTTTCATTTCATTTTTTTTTTTTTTGTATTTTTAAAGAAAGTTTTAAATTATATTTTAATAAGTACATAGATAAAGTTTACCTGTGTGCATCGACAGTTATATTATAACTACAAAGTAATGAACCTCCAAGATGACAATCATAACGTCCAGCATCAGCTTCATTAACAGAAATCACAACCAATCCTCTTTCTGTTGTTTCAATATATTTTGTTGGACTATATTTTATTTCATATCTAGAAAAATAATAATTAAAATTTGTAATAGAAAAAATGACAAAAAAAATTCATTAATAATAAGAAAATAAAGAAAAAGTAATAATCTGAAAAAACAAAAAAAAAAAATGGAGGAAAGAAATAGCTACAATTATGACACAGCTAAGTTGCTTTGAAAAAAAAAAAAATATATTAAAGTAGAAAAAAAAATGTAATATAATTTTAATAAATTCGTAATTTAACTTTTATATTTATTTTTTGTCATCCTAAAAAAAAAAAAAAAAAAACAAAAATTAAATTATGATGAAAATAAATAAATAACAATTTTTAGGAAGGCAAAAATGATTGTAGAAAAAGAAAAACAAAGTGAATGTTATCCCGATAAAAATTGTGTTCATCATTTTTTTTTTTTAAGAAGTGAAGTGGAGTCGTAAAATGATCCAATCACAAATGAAGGAGGTTTGAGTAATCCTCATCAATGATTAAGTAGTAACTAAGAACAGCAAGCGACATGGAATCTGATAGTTTAATGGTAGAACGTTGCCCCGGAAAGACAAAGGTCTTGGGTTCGATTCTAAGTCTGATTGAATGTCGTTTTTCTTTTCTTAGTCTACTACACAAACACATTTGAATTTATCCATAATGATTTCCTAAGAAGTGGACCGACATGATTATATGTATATACAACTTAAGTTTCTTATTGGGTTAAGGTTGAAAAGTTCAAGGAACATTTTAAAGTTTTTAAAAATCTGCATCTAAAAACTAAATTTTGATATTGTAATAAATTCACATTTCAATTCTGACAACCTTTATGTCTAAATTATTATATAATAAAAAAAAATTATATGTATATGTATAAGTATGTACATATATTTATATTGTCAACTTTTATGGAATCATACATCTTTAATGGATGCTATAAAATTTATCTTATTTACCTACTAAGTGTAAAATAATAACATTATAATAATTTTATATAAATTTTAAATAAAATAATTTTATGCGTACCTTCCTTTATCTTTTGAATGATGATACCATGTAACATGTTCATTTTTCAATACTTCTGGTATTTTAGCAAAACATCCTAAATGTACACTTTGACCATATGTTACAACAATCTTTTTCTTTAGTACACTTGTGTCACATATGTCACTTGTTTCATTTCCAACATCCTGTGATATAAAGTAACAAGGAAAATATAAAAAAAAAAAAAAATAAAAAATAAGTACATAAATAAATGATAATATAATATACATGAGAATACAATATAAAATAATGTCTTTTAGATATATACAACGTACATATGTATATGTGTTTAGCATAAAATTTTAAATTTTAAATCAATAAATATATCAAAACTGTCTAAAAAGATTTAATTTTCCTTAAACTTTAAAATGACTTTTATAATATTTTCTAGATTTTAGTTTAAAATTTGACACATATTACACATATGTATGTATGTAAACATATATAGATATTTACATTCAATTACTTTTTTTTTTTTTTTGTTAAACATATAAAATGAAATATTATTTACAATTATTCATTAATTTATGTAAATTTGAATTTCTAAATATGAATAATGAAATATTAAATAATTACATAAAATGATACCTGTAAGAAACCAGATTCATATGGTTTACATGTATTTGTTTCTTTATCCCAACCACAATATGGATCCTTAACACAACGGAAACAACTATCATATCTGCGGTTACACATTGCTAAATCAATTTGTTTAATACGTAAATCTGTGGCAACATATAATGATTTACGATTTTGACTTATTTCCATAACTTGTATTGCTTCATTTTGTGCTATTTCAAATATATCCAATAATTTTGATTTCCTTTCACCATTACGAAAATATTGTACAATTTTATATATTCTTCCTAGATTGGTACCAACATAATAAACAGTATATTCTTGATTTAATATGTCAATTTTAATTCTGAAATAAAATTGAAAATAATAATAAAAAAAAAAAAAATATATTTAAAATTTACTAAAGTTAACTCATACACACATTGGTAATAGTTTGGATGAATTCAAAAATGCAGTAATGTAATTATAATGTGCATTTTATTTGTTAAATTGTGCACTATAATTTTTAATTAATGAATTTTTAAATTTTCCATTTATTTATTTATTTATTTTTTTTTTGTTTATATATTTTAATCTGTAAGAACAAGCATTCAGAAAATGATCATAATAACAACACAATATTTTTTAATTCTTCTTGCAAACATTATTTAATTTTTTTTTTTTTTTTTTTTTTTTATTATGAAAAATTATTTAATTCATGAAAAATATTTATGATATGTGTATAAAATATAAAATGGGAATCTTTATGAATTTTTATTTTCCATTGTGTGCTATTTTGTGTATGTTTGTTGAAGTAATAAATTTTATGCATCATAATTAAATACGATTTTTATTTTAAACGAAATATTGATCCATAGGGAATATATATATATATATTTTTTTATTATTTGTATGTAAAACTTTCATAATTTCTTTCTGTCTCATTTTTACTTATATTCGGTTTTATGATCATTTACTTTTTTTTTGTTTTTTGTGATTTTATTTTTTTATTTTTTTTTCTATAAATTATCCACTTTTAAAACTTTATGGATAGTCTTTGTTAAATTTCCTCGTAATATTGAAGAAGAATATAAAAAAAAAAAAAAGATAACAGAAAAACAAAATGTACGATATATATTTTTTTGGTCTGTTGTCATCGTATTTTTATATTTACTATTATTTATTTTTTTTTTTCAAGTAGAATTTATTTGGACGAATATGTAGGTATATCCTTTTTTTTTGTTTTTGTTTTTTTGTTTTTTTGTTTTTTAAATAAAGTGAACTATATGAACCAGTAAAAAATAAGTTCTATAAAAAAAACTAGTATTTTTTGGGTACTTTTATTTTTGTTTTTGTTTAATAATTATTTCATGCATTTTAATGGACCCTATGGGTGAATATTGTGTACTTGTTCGAACAATTAAAAATCTTTATTAAAATCCGATAAATGTTGAAAATATTGAATTAAAAAAGGTAGAAGAGAGAGTGAAAAAAAAAAAGAAGAAGAAAGTTAAATAATGTAAAATATAATAAAGGATTGTAAAAAGTGTATTTTAATTATGGCTTTTAAACGGTTTTTTTTTTTTTATATTCTTTTATTTTTCTGATTGTTTATATATATAAAAGAATGTATAGTTATGTAATTTTTTATGAATTTATCGATTATTTTTTGTTTTTTAAATTTATGTTGGTTTTTTTTTTTTTGAGTTTTTAAGTAAGTCTTATGTTTTCGTGAAATTTTTAAGGTGAAATATTAAATGTAAATTATAAAGGGAAAAGTGTAGACGGAAAACAAAAAGCAAAGAAAAAAAAACAAGAACATTGAAACTATACATTTGTCTTCGAGGTTAGTTAAAAAATTAATTTTTTGGAAAGTGTTCATGTCATTAAATTTTACACCATCGTCGTTTTTTAATTTATTTAAAAGTTTTTTTTTTTTTTTTTTTTTTTTTGAATTTAATAATGTACTTTTTTCAACAAATGATGAATAAAATAAAAATATAGTTTTTAAATATTATGATTTTTAACTTATAAATAAAAAATAACTTGTTGTTTATAATTTCAACTAGAAAATTCTAAAACAAGTTGGTAATTTCTTAATGTTTGAGAATAGTTTTAATTGAACTTACTTATCAACAACTAATTTTGTAAATACTAAATCCCTTTTATAATAAACTGGATTATTATATTCATGATTAACAGCTTTATCCATTAATGGATGTGATCGAATAAAATTGAGTACAGTATCTGGAAGACTTGATGTATCATTAACACATGTTCCAGGTCTTGGTTCTGGAATTTTTGAATTTAATACTGGTAACCATGCTGAATTTGATGTTGCTTGCTCTTTGAATTTCCCTATAATAAAATTTAAAATATAAAATAATTTTTCTTTTTCATTTTAAAATCTAATCTACAGAAATGCAATAGATTTTTATTATTACATACAAAAATTATTGATTACCTATATGAAAATTTTGACTAAAAAAAGAAAAAAAAAAAACAATTATAATATTTAGTACAAACCTGCAAATGCTGAATGTATTTCATTAATATCAAAACTGCAAACAGCTGATCCAATAAGTCCATTTGTACTTGTGGTAAATGTTGCATAAAATTTGGTTTTGTCATTTGGTAATTGATATACAGATTGAATTTCATTAAAATAAAATGGAAATTCACCCGATATACTACAATTTAAACGTGCCTTCAAATATGTTGCCCAATTTTGTGATAAAATATTTTTACCACCAGTATCCTTTTTACAAACACGAGCTATTCTTGAATAAACCGCTTTTCCACAATTTATGTATTCGACAGCTGTTTCACGGAAGAAGAAATATACATAATCACCAATGTCAAATGCTCCAACAAAATTTGGTTCTGTGACAAAAAAAAAAAAAAAAAGAAGTAATGAAATAAAAATAAGAATAATAAACCAATAATAATAACATAACTCTCATAGTGAACAAGAACAATATATAAATACAAAAACAAAAAGAAAGAAAAAAAAACACAACGAAAAACAAAATAAAAGAATAAGAAATTGAATTTGATTAGAACTTAGATTCATCTTCCCTAATAAAAAATAAATAAATAATAATAATAATGTATTATATAAGAATCATGTATCTATATCTGTACATATTTAAATATGAGATACTAAAATCAAATTTGTTGAATAACAAAAAAAAAAAAAAAAAAGCAATAGGAAGAAAAGCCTATAACGAAAATCCTGATTTGCATAATTAATTTTGACTGGGATACAAAGCATAAAAGATTTTCATAGTTGAGCCATTCTCTTTCAATTTCCAGTTGAGTTACACTTACTGATAAGTTAAAATATGTATATGTACATACTTATATACAAACATAAAGTATGTATTTGTCTGATTTTGTACAATATTGTCTATAAATATATAGATATAGTTTAATGTAATAGGAAGGATGTGTATACACATAAACACGCGTATATATTACATACATACATATATGTAAATATACTCGTATAGATAAATTTATATAATGATTTCTAATATAGGATAACATAAATATCTATGTATGTACAAAAAATAAATGAAAAATATTTTATACATTCAAAATGAATCTTCTTTTTTCTTACAAAAAAAATAAATAAATAAATAAATAAATATATAAGTATATAGAAAGACGAAAAAAGGAAAATGGAAAATTGAAAAAGCAAAAATAGTGCGGTTTGGCTCATTAAATATGCCCTTAACCTTATACTTTAATTTTTTTTATTTTTTATTTTTATGTTAAATGTAAGTGAATAGAATTTTTGTATAGAATTATATAACATCAGCACTTCTCATAAATTGAAAAAGAATAAAAAATATATGTATGTATGTATGTAGATTGTTAGATATATATCATTTTATATTATTTTATAATAAAAAAAAAAAATATAAAAAAAAAACTACAATATTGCTACTTGAATATTTTTGCCTGCTCTATTAATTACGCAACATCTGGACGAACAATATATAAGAGATCAAGCAAGAAATAAGGAAAAGTTAATTAGGTCTAGAAAGATAATTGATTGCTTGAAAAGGAATAAAATGTATATTAGAAAAAAAAAAACACACACACACACACATACACAAACAAAAACAGGAAAAACAAAAACGAACAAATTTTCCTGTTGCTGAATGACTCAACATTATTTGTTGTGAAAAAACAAAAACAAAGAATATATTATACGGAAAATTGTTTCGTATTAAAAAAAAAAAAATAATAAAAAAAATAAAAAACAGTGCGTTTCCTTATAAAATATGCGTATGGAAAAAATAATTATGTATATGTATATTTATATATAAGAAAATTTGTGTATGATAGAAGAAGTGGGTAGTATATCATTTTTTTTAAATGATTTTTTTTTTTTTTGTTATTTTTGAAATGTATAAATTATTACTCATATTTCATATTTATTTTTAATTAATATATCAAGTAAATGATAAAATGATAAATTAATATTTAGAGAGATAAATTAAAATTTTTCACTAACTTTAGCACGTAGTGTGTTAAAGGACTATTGAAATAAATAATAAAATATTACTGAACTGTTAAATTTTTATACTTAATTTAAATTTGGCTGATATACAAGCGAAAAATAAAAAATTTAGGGTGAGTTTCAAACAATTTAAATACTGCCTCGATGAAAAGTCAAAAGTTGCAAAACGTCAAAATTTAAAACGGTAACAATGTTCAGAATTTTGAGAATGCATCGTTCGCATCTGTTAAACAATTTAAAGCATCGTTAATTTTTCTGATGAACACAAACGTCGAATTTTTGTAAATTTTCAATTCTTGCTACTTTCCAGCAACAACAACAAAGAAAAAAAAAGAAGTGGATATAGAATATATCGTACGGATACTCTTATTTTTTTTTTCAAAAATGATAATAAATGTTGTTTTTTTTTTTAATTTTTAAAAATATGTTTTAGATACAATGCATCAAAGTAGCCAACATATTTTTACATCGAAACGGTATTATAACGTTTTAAAATTCACCCATATTAATTGTTAATTTTTATCTCATTTTTTTTTTTTGACTAACTTTACATAATTACAATATACGAGTATGTACATATGTGTTACGTTCTTCATGCTCTTCTCAAGTATACATTTAATATTATATAGGTACATACTTTATAATGGTACTTATTTAAATTTTCTTTTTCCCATTTCATATATTTTAAAGTGCATATACATACTTACTGTCCAACCATTTTGAATCATATTTAAGTGTTCTTTTAAAGTTGTACTCTTTTCTTTTTGCTGTCATATTATATAAATCTGTCCTGAATATCACAGTGTCAGCTTTCGTAAATTCAGCATTTGTTCCTGAATACTATGAGAACAAAACAGAAACGTATTTTAAATAGAAATAACAAAAAATAAATAAATAAATAAATATATTATCAAGAAGAATATCAACAAATGATAAAAATGTGTTCAAGATAAAATATTCTTAAAAATAACCAAAAATAAGAAAAAAAAGTATCTATAAAAGAAGAAAATTTTGAAAACCTTTTTAAAATTGTATACAAAAAAGTTTGCAATCGATTTTCTTATTTATTTATTTTTTTTTTTAAATTTTCTTTTTTCTTTTACATTTTACTTCATTTTTGACTTTTTGTTTATTTTCTTCTTCTTTTTCTTATTTTTATTTTTTTCTAACATCAAAAGACAAATTTTATTTCATGACAAGATTTCAGAATAAAAATTTGTTCAATTTTTTATGCTTTATTTTATTTTATTTGTTATTTTTATATATTTTTTTTATATTTTTTTTAGTAAGCAAAAAAAAAAAAAAATTGCATGAAAGTGTTGTATATAAACGAAATGTTTCATAAGTAATACGGAAAGTTAAATTTATCATACAACATATAGTTTATAGGATAAATTTTCAGGAACCTAAATATTGTATATTTCTGTGTAGTAAAAACAGGTCCAGGATGAAGGATAAAATTTCTATGTATGTATATACTTACCAAACCAGGTAGACCACCAGGATTTCCGTTTTCAACATAAATTGCTGTCGAATTATCGAGTGGATCGTATGGACATTTTGCAATACCTAAACCAATTCCTGGCACGTATTCTGATCTCGGTAAATGGGTTAAATTTGACTGGAAAGAAAATCAAAAAAATACACATTTTTTATTTTTTATTTTTTTTATAAAGGAGCGAATAAAGAAAAGTAAATATGTAAATAAAAAATAAAAAAAAATTAAAATAAACAAATTTTTTTGCTGTTATAGTACATTTTTGTTTTTTTAAAAAATCTAAATCAACAACATAATGTATAAAAATGATACAAATACAATACATACATATAATATGTTTTTTTATGTAGTATAAACATACTTTTAAAGGATTCACATGCGACTAGAATGCATCATGATTTTTATTTTTTATTCTTTTTTTCTGAATAAATTCTTTTTCGTTTTTTTTTTTTTAGCCTTCCATTTGAAAAAGCTGATGATACCTGGTCTATAAAAAAAAAAGAGTAAGAGGCTAATGATGGATTTGCTTGAGTTGGGCTATCATCAGAAGGAAAAAATGAACTATATATATATATATATACATATGTATGTATAATAATAATGAAAAATAAAATATTTATGTATATGTATATTTTCTTAAAAGATAAAATATAGAACACGTACTCTATATATAAAATCATGTACATATGATATACTACTTTTTTTTTTCCTAAAAAAGGAGAGGTTTCAGAAAGGAAGAAAAAAAATAATTCATAAGAAAACATCAACAAGAGAACGACAATTTTTCAAAAATATGACTTTTCTTGATAATGTTAGAAAAAAAATTTTTCTTGTGTACCTAAAATATAAAAATTACTTTTATTTCTTTACTTTGAAATTTTTTGTGTTTTTGATTACATGATTTTTTGTTTTTTTCCTTCTTCTTTATCTTGTTGTAAATTTATAAAAATTGAAAAGGAATTTATAATAAATTTTGTATTTAAATAATATATTTATATTTTTGTTTTTCTCTTAGAAAATTGTTGTTTGCAGTTATAAAATAATTATGTGCATGACCTGAAATTTAAGTTGAATTTTTTTATAATTTTCTATTATTTTTTTACTATGATATTTGACAAATTTATAAGAGACCAAAATTAAATAGGATGAGTGAAAATGATAATTTACTTATGAATTTTGTTCAAAGACACAAGTCAATTTCTTGGAAGAATTTTTTTTTTTTGTTTTTTTTTTTATGAAGAAAAAAATCATTGAAATTCATGGTTTCAATGTGCTTTTATTATAGTGTAAATTGAAAATAGATGCTAGAAATCCAACATCCTTGAAATTTTAAGCAGCTCCAACATTTGATTTTCTCACCAGCCGCCACTGGTTGATTATATTAGATAATTGATAATAATAATGAGAATTATTCTGTTATATAGAATTACATTGTTATTGGTATTGGTGTCTTTTTCTTAATTAGAGAAACACTTTAATCTTAAAATTCAAGTACATATCATACAATTAATTTAATAATTAGCACTGATACAAAACAATAAAATAATATAAATGAATTGAAAAGTACTTGAACAAAAATAAAGAAAATAATTACATAGCTAATTATTATTTTGAAGAAAACAATATAATTCCTAAAAAATTTATATTAAGTACTTATGAGTATTTAGCATTTTATATTTGAAATCTTCATATTTTATTTTAATTCTATATATTTGTATTTTGTATTTGTGTATTCTTAAATATTATAGATTTGATTTAATAAGATTAAAACATTTTTTTTTTTTTCTTGAAGCAATATTAAAAATACATAATATTTAATTTATTATGAGCAAAAGTGAAAAAAGAACACAGTAAACACAATTTTTTATACGTAAGTGTGGGAGTGAAATTCTTAAAATTATTATTTTATAATCTATTGTGTACATAAAAATATTATACCTATGTACATATATATTATAGATTCATGTAAATAGATTACGATAATTGTTTTGTTTATTTCAAACATGAAATTTTTCAAAATATAAATTAAAGTAAAACAATATTATTTTTCTATAAACAAAAGAAACAAATTAAAATCATATTAAAATATCATTCACATCCATAATAATTCAAACATTTTTTGATATATCTAAATTGTGTAATAATTTAGATTTAGAAAAAGTAGAAAAAAAAAATACAAGTAATTTCTGATAATAAATCATGTAATACTTGAAAAAAAAAAAAAAAAATATGTGAAAGCAATATTGAAGAAGAAAAAAATAATAAACATCAAAATAGAAAATTGAATTTGAACACATTGTGTAAGCAATATAAATTACTGAGCCTATAGTATAAGTGTACAAATATAGTATAATATATTTTATTCATGAGATTGTATATTTTTCAACTTTAGCACATACTTATATAAAAATGACTTTGTTATTTATTTATTTTTTTTTTTATTGTACAAAACATTCAAGTTATTATCCATTGACAACTATTATCATTATCGATATTACAATATTATTTCATGTATGCATACATATGTATATATGTAGCTATACATATATGTATGTATACGTAAGAGTACATATACGTTTCAAATCTTCTATAGAATATTAAATTTATTTCCTAAAAACTGTACTAAAACCTTTATGTGTATTAGATACATATACATGATGAAATTATATATTTTTAGTTAGATTTTATACGTGCTTTTTACTATATAATATAATATTTTTATAAGAAAAAAAAAAAAAGATACACCTATTCATATGGTGTACATTGGATGAGAATTTATTTCATGCAGGATTTCAGAATTTGATAGAAAAATTAGATTTACCGAATATGTATGTATTTTTTTTTTTTTAGTGCTTCAGTATCATATAAATTATATTACTATAGATACATAAGAAAAAATGAAAGACAAAAATATATGTATATATAGTAAAGACTAATTTGTTATATACTCACATATATAACATAATCCTTTGGATTATGAGCATTTGTTCCACAAATATATAGCCTGTTGCCATTTTCCATTGATTGGATCACTCTTATATGGTTTTTACAGTCGAAGTTCTAAAATAGAAATGATAGGACAAAAAAAAAAATGAAATATTTTATACATATAAAAAATATATATAACAGGATAAAATAAAATACATAATATGTGTATATTGATATATAAATAATAATAAAAAAGAAGACAAATACACCAATACCACATGAAAAATACTAAAGAAAAAATAAAATAAAACTAAATAAATTAATAAAAGAGAAAAAAAAAAAAACAGCAGCAGCAAAACATCGAAAACGAAAATAAAATACATATATGTATAAAAAAAAAAATAAACAAGATAGAATGATGAATATCTTCCTGATTTAAAAAATATTGAAGCCACGTACAAGATAAATTGAAATCGAACAAATAAGAAGAAATCGTTCTAACATTTTTCATTCCTTGTTTTTTAAATCGGTTAACAAAATAGAACAGAAAAAAAAAAAAACGACAAAAAAACAAAAAAAAAAAAACTAATAAAATAAAATATAATGTATGATATCAATTTAAATGAATTTTATATAACAGTTTTTCTTTTATTTTCATATTATTTTTAAGTTTTCTCATTTTTTTTTTTTTTTTTTTTTTTTTTTTGTATATTTTTTGCAATTTCAAATAAATTTCTTACCTGACTTTTTCCTTTAGAAACACAATTGACAATATCTTCGCCTGTTGGTTCCAAAAGTATTGAGTCTCTCTGAAATAAGAAAAATTTAAGAGTACAAATGAAAAATAATGTTTTTCTTTTTTCTTTTTTTTTTTTTGTCAAATAAATTATCAAAGTAAAACAAAAATATATTTATAAAAAGAAAATAAACAAAATGAATTGAACTTTTTTCTTAACATCACTCCTTGTAAATCTTTAAAATGTAATATTTGAAAATTTCTCATGTGCATTTCAGTTCTTATTCATTTTGCTTTTTTTTTTTTTTCATTTTGATCTAATTTTTAACTTTTCATAAAATTATCACAATATATTATTTACTATTCAATTTATGTAGAGATTCACTTATTCATTAAAAGCTCTTAACAGAAATTTATATTTTATAATACTTTTCATCACTATTAAATACATATTTTCTAGTCAATGTTGCCAATTTGTTTTTGTTTTCCGGAAGAAAAAATAATTGAAAGATGCAAGAATAAATTTAAAAAAAAAAAAAAATTAAAATTAGATGAAAGTCGAGAGAGAATTGTATGTATATCTTCAATTTTATGGCAGACAAGAGAAAATTAACTTGCATCACAAAAGTTGTCAAAAATTTAATTAGTTCAAATTTGCGAAAAAAAAAAAATTCTAATAAAAATTCAACAGTGTTGGTAAATAGTTTTTGATTTGTTCAAGAAGACTGAAAAGAAGGTGGTAAAACGGTTTATGGTTCAAAGGTAATTTTCTCAAACTAAAACAGAACGAGTAATGATTATGTTTTAATAACAACAACACTACAAAAGTAATGCTCTGTCATTTCCGTTTCCTTCAGACAAGACCCGTACTTATGGCCTCTGACCACTTTCACGATCGCTATATGGTGATTGCATGTGAGAGTCCGGAAGTGCTGTTTAGGTTACGATTAATTAATTAACGTGTCAATTGAATTTCCAAATATAAAAACAGACTTATAGAAGTGGAGAAGATTTTTTTAAACACGGAAAAATTATTAAATTCAACCATAAAATGGGGCTGAAATGGCAACGTGAAAAACTCCGTTGAGAAATTATATACATATATGTATGTACATAGCTATTCTAAGGAAAATCTGTGCAAATTGTGTGTATTTTTTTTCTTTTTTCTCTTCTTTTTTTTTTTTTTCTTGTCATTTTAACCTAACGAATATATGATGACAAAAATTATGTGTAAAGTAAAATTTTATAAATTTTTCTTGTCATTTTTTATCTGTACAATATTATGTGTTTTTTTTTTCTTCCTTTCATGTATTTTATATTTCATATTATTTATTTTATAGAAATATGCAAAATGACTTAAGACAAGTTATTAAAAAATACAAAAAAAAAAAAAAAATAATAATTTAGTTTAACATATTTTATATTATATAAACGATAATATTTTTGGCGTAAAAAAGTACATGTCATGTGAACAAATAAAGTATAACATAAATGTAATGTCTTTAGAAAAAAAAAAAAAAATGTATATTCTTTTTTTCTTGTAAGTTTTTGTTTTATACAATATACGTATATGTACATATGAATCTATTTTTTTTTTTGAGTATTATCATCATTATTTAACTTGTAGTTGTTATAATAATATATATGTAAGTACGTAACAGTGGGTGTAAATAATGAAGACTAGAATTTATTATTATATATTTAAAGTTAAAAAGAATGACATATTCATATGATTATGTATATGAGTATATAACAATCATAAAATAATCTAAGTATATATATGTACAAATACATATGTATATATAATAATAAGAAAGAAAAAAAATATATAAATAGATACAGACAGACAGACAGACATATTATAGTTAAAAGGAAATTCAATAATATTCCGTTTATAGTGTATATCCTTTTTTTTTTTTTTTTTTTTTTTGAAATAGAACATTTTCATCATCATCATCTTTTTCATCTTTTGTAGAAATAAAAAGCTGTCATTTACAATTTGTATAGTAGCTTGTTTTTCTTATTTTTATTTTTCATATTTTATATTTTATTTTACTATTTTATTTCATATTTATAATAATTTCGCACATAAAATATATGTATGAATGTAGAGGTAAATCTTTTCAAAATCAACTAACATATGATTTTGTCTTTTATTTTCATAAATGTGTTCATACTGTAAAAATTATATATGTATCTATATATTTTCTAAAGGAAGAAAATTGCAAAAATAATAAAAAAAAATTGGCATATGCATAAACGGTTAACGTTACATATATGTACATATGTATGTATGTATGAAAAGTTTTCTTTTTTTTTTTTTTTAAACATATATAGTATATTTTTATCATATTTTCTTAAAATTTTCTTTTCAAGACTTTCATACTACTTATACATTTCCTTTTTTTACCATTTTTATTTTTTCTACACATATATTTATTTTATATTATCCTTTATAAAGGATAAAGCAGATGCATGAAAATGAATGAAGTTATACATATATAGTATATATTACATTTATATATGTATGTATTATAATTTACTAGTATAGTATTGGTAATGTGTCGTATATACATAATATAATTTCAAAATAAAGCAATAAAATTCGTCGAAGTATGGTTTTACAGATGAAATTGAATTGGTGGAAAAGTTACTAGAAATTCAAATATTATACTGTGTAAAAAATAAAAAATAAAAAAGAATCCTGTACAGAAGAAGAAAAAAAAAAATATACAGGATATCAAGTAATAACTATATTTTATTTGAGCGTATTTTTCTTTAATTTTCAAGAAAAGAAAATATTATAAATCATTAGGAATTATGATTTATTTTAGTTTTTAGTTTTTTTTTTAAGCTTAGTTCTTGAAATATAAAATGAAGTAGAAAATTTCAAAAACTTTACAAAGATTTTAAGCTAAGTTGAACATTTTTTTTTTAATTTGAAAATACAAGTAGTATTTGAATCATTATATATGTATCTGATTTTAGTTCTGTTTGAAAAAGGACATTTTTAATTTAATTTTTAAAAACGTTTTTTTTTATATATTTTGTAGATTTAAAGAGTTAATGGGGAGGGTAAAAGAAATATTGACTGAGAAATTTATTGTAAAGTACTTATAGTTTTATATTCGTATTTTAAGGATAATATAAGTACATATATCATTTTACTTTAATTTCATAGAAGTAGTGCTTGAATTTTTGAAGTTGTGACGAAAAACAGCGGAAAACCGATGTAAAATCTTTTTAATCACTCATACAAGGATATCAAATATTTTTTTATATGAAAAATGAAAAAAAAAAAAAAAAAAAGTATATTTTACATCCTGTACACAGTTTTCCTTTGTAGAAAACTTTATTGTTTCAAAATTTTTGATTAACTTCTATAATACTTTATTTACCCTTTAATCTTGAAAAATATAAAAAAAAATTCATAAAGGATTAATAAGGGGCGTATTTAAAAAAAAAAAAAACTATTGTAAACATCTCTCATATGTATTACATTTAAAATTTCCAATTTCTGAAAAATACAGGTAAGGTAATCAAATGTTGAAAATACACGATTCAATATAAAGAATTATTTTTTAAGTTGAAATTTGAGTTCGCATACTAAAAAAGATTTCATGTTAAAATAACCATACCCATATTTATTCACTTATACTGTTATGTTTTAAATAGAGAATATTTATAGGATAATATACTGCTATAAACATATACGTTTATATATATATATATAAATATATATGAATATGTATGTATTTATAATATAAACACAATTTATGGTATGATAAAGAATAAATTATATAAAGTGTCTTCTGTATATGGCAAACTACGTAGACACTTTATATTTTCTAGTTAAATATAATTTTGGGTGAAAATACTGTTATGATGGTAACATTACTATGTTGTTTTTGTTTTTTTTTTTTTTTTTATCTTCGTATTTATAGATAATATATAAGTACTCAAAAAACAATGATGATGATGATGATGAGAATGATATATAAAATAAGAAAAGGAGTATCGTGTGTAAAACCAGATTTTTGGAATTTTAAATGTGCGGTTCTTATGAAGAAGAAGGCAGTAATAACATACAATACCTTTTATCTAAGGTTGTCGTACATCATCCACTTAATTGACAGTAAAATAAAAAATAAGTATATAAGAAGCAAAATATGTACCTATACATATTACACATAATTATATTATATTATGTATATCATAATTTTAACATAACTACTGACTACAATACTATTTCAATATATACTTAGATAGTCCTTGGGTACTGTACATATAAAGAAGAAGAAGAAGAAGGAGAGCTTTAAATTTTTGAATTATACCTAAATATAATCATAATAATAATAATAATAATATAAAATAAAGTGCAAAATGTGTAGAAAATGTGAACTGTTATATGAAACACTCAACACTGATACTGACACCGTTTAACATTTTGTACAATATTTCACGAAAAAAAAAAAAATAATAAATAAATAAAATAATAAAAAGCAACTTATAAAACGGAAGAATGCCTATTAATGAAGGTGTTCTCTAAGAGCTTAAATACAAGAATCTTGCATAATATAATACATACCCTTAAAAAAATATATATGTACATACATATATAGTATGTATATACCAATACATAATAGTTTAAAATACGATATGTATATGTACACATCGATGTGGTAAAAGAATTTCTAAAGATGTTAAATAATGTCACTTAATGTCAAAATTGTGGTTTTTTTTTTTAACAGAACTTGCGTTTTTGCTTGTTTTTGTTCTTCATGTTTTTCTTTTTTTTTTTTTTTTTGTTTGTGGGTTAAAAAATGCTTTTCTATACAAAAATAAAAATTTGTGTGATGTTACTGATGTTTTTCTTTTTTTTTTTTGTTACATTTTTTATTTATATGTATGTACATATAGTATATATTTGGAATGGAAGTATATAATTCTTTAAATATTCGACAATACTTAAGGGAATTGTAAAATGATATTTAAATTTATATTAAAAAAATAATGTTTTAAGTTTTTAATTTTTTCAGTAAAATTTTTTATTTTTTATTTTTTTTGCTTATTAATTTTAAAATTAATTTTAAAATAGAAAAATAAATGTATACCAGAAAATAAAATTGGTACTATAGATTCATTAGATTAAATAGTAAGTGTTAAATTTAATTAAAAAAAAAAAAAATTTTTTTTTTAAATATTTCTATTTGCGAAAATTGTTAATCAAATTTTAATGATGCCAAAATATAGATTTTCATTTAAAGTATAAAAATTTTTAATAATAAATTCTGATTGAAGAGATCATTAAAAAAAATTAAAATTTAATTTAACTTAAAAACTTCATTTTAACATATAATTTATTTTTCCAAGCTCAATGTAAAGCATACAAGTATAAAGTAAATATTGTATTTAAAAAAATTATTACAATATAAATGTATTATGTACAAATTACATAACTCATTTCATTTTTGCAATGAAATCTCTGAAAAATATGAATTTTTTGTTTAATGTAAAAAAATATAAAAGATAGGAAATTTGATTATTAAAATGTAAAATGTGGCGTAATTAATTCAATTTTTCTAAATGAAATATTTTTTTTAACGAAAAAAAACAAAAAAATGAAAATTTTATTATATATTTTTTTCTTTTTTGAAATGAAAATCTATTCTAAGAATTTTATTTTAATTTTTCATCTTTTTTTTTTTTTTTTTTAATTAAATAATCAAGAAACTTTAATTAAAGGTCATAGCTTATTTATGTAAAAAGTAAGCATGAATAAAATAAAATAAAAATAAAATTGAAAAAAAAAAAAAAAAAGAAGAAAGAAACGTAGAATTTGTTTTGAATAAAAGAATAATGTAACAAATTAAAAGGAATTCAAAGAATCTCAAGAGTTTTGTATGATACTTTGATAATTGCATTGCAACAAAATTTTATTCATTTATTGTACATACATACGTTTTCATTTTACTTTGATCTTTTTTTTTTTTTTTTTTTTTTGCATCATCAATGTTCTCATTGTGTATAAATATAAATTATATGCACTTTACATTTAAATTAAGAAAATTTACAATTCTGCTATATGTCATATGATTGTACAAATAGAATGAGAACAAAATTATAATAAAATAAAGAAAAGAAGAGAAGAAAATAAAAGCACACATAAAAAATAAATATCGACAAAACATAAAGAACACAAGGACATGAAACTGCTATCACATCTTGACTATGAAGTGCATTTTAAGGATCGTTACAAGTATATATACTGAATGTGCATTGTATTGCGTTGTTTGATTGAATGAAATTATTACTGAACACAAGTAAGTAATAATATATTGTTGTAATTAAAATAAATGAAAAAAGAGAAAAAAAAAAGAAATCAGAAGAAAAATTAAATAAAGGATCATTTTGTTTCTATTAGTAACACTTTCATTCAAGTGTTTAATTTTATGTTTTATTAAGAATAATTTTATGTATTTTTTTTATTGTTAATTTTAAAAGATATTTTTTAATAGCCAAATTTAAAGAAATTAATTACAAAGCAAATATCATTGAGTTCTAATTAAATTAAACAGTGAATCGTACAGATTCACAAACTGTAAGTGGTTTTAAAGTAGAAGTATGTGGTGATTAAAGCTTCACAAACTGTTTAATCAATACAGATTTCACTAGAATTTGTGTGGACAGCCAGGCAACACTATATGCGTTAAACTTCAATATGACAAGTTTAAAATGTATCGATAACTGTATCAATGCCTTAAGGATTCATCACACCAGAGGGTTTAGATTTGTTGGATTCCAAGCCACATCGGCACGAATTTTCCAGGAAACGCTCCGAGTTCGGATATAAACTTAGACACTAGTATTGAACAAGTAGAACCTCCTCTCAACGCGGCAAAAAAAAATTTATAGAACATTATTTCGAGAACATAGCTACGGAATGGTGGAAGAAACGTTAACTCTATTATCATCTTTTTGAAAAAAAATTCAGAATTTAGGAAATTACATAATTTATAACAATATACTTAATAATCAACTCATCATTGTTCAACTCAATTCAATTCCATTTAAAGTTTGATTTACTCAAAGCTTTAATTTTTGCACAGATAACTCTCCCTCATTTAATAACTATGACTTATGACCTTTCAAGAAAATATTAATATTCATTGTAGGTAACTTTCCATAAGCGACCGTTTGCTTTTTGATCAACGAAATTTGTTAATAAAAAAATATACAAAACTCCTTTAAATTACACCCAATATCTGTTTTAGTTGAATATAACAAAAAACAAAAAAAAAAGTTTTTAGTTCACTCCTTTATTACATGAGAATACATAAATTGTTAGTATAAAAACATATCCAAATCCAACATACTTATACTAAATATAGAATACATATGTTTTATTACATAAAACAAAAAATAATCTAAATACAAAATTACACAAATAATCCTTAAAAGTAATTTCAGAAAATCCACTCTATCAAGACATTTTCTGCGCGTTTCGAATTTGTAATCCAAATGATAAACGTTTTCAAAGATAAAAACCTTTTGCATCTCTCATACTACAAAAAAAAAAAAAAAAATAAAATGTATGCAGTAGAAATGGTAGTAGAGGGCAACATTTGAAGAGATATTGTCAGTCAAATCAATGATAGCTGCTTGACCCTTGTCTATAAAAAGAAGATATACTATCTATAACATTCATTATATTATCTTTTCTCATTGGATATCCTATCGTCAATCGTATTCAATTCATGTATGTATATGTTGTTGTTTTTTTTTTGTACTTTTTTACTTAAATGTGAACTGATTTCTAAAATAACTGTTATGTGTTGTTTTTTTATTTTTTTATTTTGGAGTTGTTGTCTTTTAAGCATAGTACTGTGCTTGAGCGGAATTCAGTTTCCTATTTAAAATACATGTTAAAAAAAAAAAGGTGACAGAATTCCGTCAAGACATTTTTCCGTTCACTTTTTATTTTGTAGTACTGAGTTCGAGAGACGGAAAATAAATTTAAATTGTCATTTGCTAACATTTCTAAAAATGTTCAAAATTATATAATGCCGAGTGCCGACGATTAGTCTCCACTAATTTTCCATCACTATTGAAATAAAAAATAAATGTACAGATATTTATTCCGTCAAGTGATGTGATAATTTTGACAGGTTGTTGTCAACAACAAATTTAAAAATTTAAAAATAACAGCTGTTTCTTTATTAATTGTGGATGCTTTTTAATTTAAATTTCTACATATTCTACACAAAATTTTTCCGTGTAGAAATAAAAAGTAAAAATATGAAATTGAATTTCGCTTGAGGTGAGTACTATGCTTTAGGAAAAAATGTTGATTGTTTTCATGATTCAACGAATTTAGCTTTTAAGAATTGTTTTTTAGTTCAGTATTTAGTTATAAGTTGTTTTTTGCTATTTTGTTGTTTTAGTATATAAATGTGTGTGTGAATGTAGCATATGTATGATGTACCTGAATAATCAATTGATGAAATTTGTTAACACATCTACAATATACCTTTTAGGTGCAGTATTTCATTCAATTTTGTTTAAACTTTAGCCATTTTTTTTTTAGTCCTGCTTGAATGCAACTTTTTTATTCAAAGTTATAACAAAAACATGAAGTTTTTTTTTTGTGTACCTACATTTACTTTGATTTTGGTTAGTTAAATGATTAATGGAGTTTTTTTTTTTTGTTTCCTTTCTTTTTTTTTTTTTGTTTTTAATTAAATTTAGTTTTTTTATTAAAAAAAAAAACAATTTATTTATGTATTTCAGTCAAAAAAAAAAAAACACGAAAATAACAAATTACTCAAAAACATTCGAGGTATGTAGATACTATTTTTTTTATATAATTTTGATTTATTTTTATTTTGTTTTTTTTTTTTTTTCTACTAAACGTAAAAAAATATGATAATTTTTTTTTTTTTTTTTTTTTCAAGAAAATAATGTCTCGCATATAATAAATTTTTCACATTTATTTTACATACATAAATTCATTTACTTACACATATACCTAAATTTAATTATTATAAAATATATTAGTCATAATTTATTTTCATATTTCAAAGATCTTTTCAGGTGTATGTAGGTGTGTATTTTTTTTTATTTTTCTCACTGAGATTTTGTATTAAAATATTTAATACATTAAAAAATGTCCTTAAACACTCATATATAAACAAAACATGAAAATATATTTCATAGACTTAAAAGGTAATAAATTTAAAATGTTAGAAAGGTAAATCCTTCAATTATGTTTTACTCTGGATTTTTTTTTATTTTTCTGGATTTTTTTTTAATTTTTTTTTTTTTTTTGATGAATTTCTTGAATTTATAATTTTCACAATAAACATGCGTTTAACTTGTACATTATGTATACATGCCTTGAGATGTACATGTTTATTGTATTTTGACATATTTATGTATACGTTGATGTATGGAAAAAAAAAAATTATGATTTACAAAATTTCCTTTAAAAAAAAATAAAATAAAAATAAGAAAACAAAAAAAAGAGGAAAAATAAAATAAAAATTATATTATACATGAAGTCGATGATCTACGGCTTTATTTTTTTTTTTCTCTTTTTTTCGAAGATTGAAATATGTATGTATGTATGTACTATACTGTATGTACATACATATATACAAACTCAAGGTAGATTTAATTTAAATATTTTTGACAAGGAAAAACAAAAAGGATGTCTTGAAAATCTGAGTTCACACGTAATCAACGTTGGTCTTGGAATTTTAAAAGCTTGAAAATATTTTTTGTAAGTTTTTTTTTTCTGTTTCTAATGATTGCAGTTAAGCTTAAAAATAGATTGTAAAAGTGAATTCAAGATGTGAACCATTGAAGGATTCAATTTATTGAAATAATATTTACCTCATGTGCATAGAAAAAAACACTTTTTATTCAGGTTAATCATATAACCGTAAGATAATAGAATTAATTTATTATTATTGTTTATGTTGTAACAACTAGGAGAACTTGAAATTTTGACCTAAAACATTCCATGACACAAAGTAGTGATTATGATATTGATAATGTGAGTAATAGTTAGAAATTTATATAGAAGAATCCTTTAGTTTTTTTTTTCGATTAAAGTGTATTTTGTTTTCTGTACATATAGTTTATGGACAATTTATGTATGTACATACATAAGTATGTGTAAATAGTATATACGAAATTAATTAGAATATATTTGTAGGAATGTATATACGTATTTATAATATTTTTCATTTACACACAAAAACAAACATAAATACATATTATAATTATATAATAAATTATATAATAGAAAACGATTTAACACACAATGAATGCTTGAATTTCATAAGTAAACATTCCTCAGGCAAATAATTAATTATCTTTTGTTAATAATATCCCCTTTCGAATTTTCATGTATAATGAAAATTGGTTACATTATAAGCTTTTGTGCAAAATTAATTCCAATTCAAATTTATGAGTAGAAATATAAACCTATGTATTTAGATATATCTATACATATCTAATTAGATACATTTCGTGTATATTATAAATGTATGTATAAATATGTATGTGTACACAATCAAAATGTATACAAATAAATATATACATATTATGTATAATATATCGTTGGTATTCAAATGTTTATTCTAATTCACCTGGGATTGATTAAAATAAAAAATTTAAAATGAGAAATTGAAAAAAAAAAAAAAAACTATATGCCAAATACAAAATGAAATGAAATGAAACAAAAAAATGATTTAGTTGTTTAACGGACGCATATTAAAATGGCATGAACAAAAATTAATTCACTATAATGTTTCATTAGAAAAAATATACATAATAAAAAAAAAAAATAATATAAACACAAGAACTAGTGAAAAATTTAATGTGAAATAATGATAATATTTTGAAAATCCAATAAATTAATTTTGCCAAATGGAAAAATGAAAAAATAAAAAATAACAAATAAAAATACATATTTGTCATTTTCAGTCGATATCTAAATATTTATTCAATTTACATACATATTTGAAAAGTTTTTAATTATTTCACACTTTTTTTTTTTCACATATTATTTAATAAGCAAATTTTTTTTTTTTTTTCATATTTGTCCTAAATTTTAAATTATTCGAAATTACAAAAAAAAAAAAAAAAAAAAACTTACCTCACATCCTGATAGACTTATATTTTTTAAATTTAATTTGAAAACGCGATCCCTGAAATGAAATACAAAAATGAATGAATAATTTTCTCATTTAATTCATCATAAAAAATAAAAAAAAAAAAAAAAAACTAAAATAAATATAATTCATTTGAATCAGACTACTCTCTAAATTAAAATTCGTATATGAAAACGTGTAAGTAAGTTCCAACGCGCCTGTTGTTATTTTGAAATAATTAACATATTTTATAAATAATCAGTTAGAACTTAAATTGATTTGATGTTATATTTATTTTGATTTATCGCATAGCAAAAATAGATTTGATAACGTAGGAGGCCATTCATTTTTATTTTTTTGCAAAAAAAAACAAAGTTCTAAAAAATTTAAATACGAAGAAAATGCAGTTTATTGAAATATTTATGTATAATGGAAATTTAAAACCTGAAAATATTTATTTCATCAGCTTGTTTTTTGAAAGAAAATGATTAATAAAAACTATTGTTATCCTGTTTTGTATTGTTAAAAAAAGCGACATGACATCCGATAGTTTAATGGTAGAACAAAAGTTTTGGATTTGATTCGCAGTCTGATCAAATGTCGTATTCTTTTTTCTTAGTCTACTGTACTAATAAATTAAATAATATTTAATATGTAGTATTAAAAAAAATTTCACATAAGTAACTTACATTCCACCCACGAATAAAGCATCTTTTTCCTCATTCAGATAAAAAGTTCTATAATAATAAGGTTTCCCGCAATTAAATTCTCTAACATGATCTGAAATGAGAATAATAAAATAAAAATATAATTGAATTAAAAAAAAAAAAAAACAGTAATTCATGTTTTGAATGAAATACAGATTTTATTGAAAAAGAAGACAAAATTCCACTTATTATTTAACATGTCTATACAATTTCCTTTTTTATCCTTAATCCTTATTCACTTATTAAATTTTTAATTATAAATATACGAGTAATGTTTTGAATCTACGAGTGAGGATTCAGACATTCAATATATGTGTAACATAAGAAATAATGTGCATTTATTTTTACAATTATTTTTTTTTCTTTTTTTTTAAGTTTGCTTATTAATTATTTAAAAAAAAAGCTTAAATTCTAAAACAGAATTTCTTGTGTTGTGAAAAAAAAAACAAGTGTTTTGAATTTTATCTGATTGCCGTATTATATTTATTGTATGTCAAGTCTAACGATTCAAAAATTCCCGTTTTCTCCTGAGTACATACCCTATATGAAATACATATAAATATAAGTATGTATGTACATATGTACATAATCCCTATAAAAAATATTTTCATTTGTGACAGATACTTTTCCTAAATTATAATTCAATCTAGACATATTGCATATTCAAATTTATAACTATAAAAAGTATACATATGTATGTATGTGTATCTACACATAAATAATATAGTACATATATGTATATAAATATATGTATATGTGCTGCTCATATTATATACTTACTAAATATATGTACCTATATCCTTTTTTTTAACACATAATATTTTTAAATTAATATTAAAATACACACGTACATATTTATATCATATACATATGTATGTATGAAATTTTCATTGTTTTTTTTTTCATTTTAGAACACATTCCATCGGTTGGTTGGTCAACTTTGGAATCGAACTTTTGCAAACAAGTAGTTGCAAACAAACATTAACACTTCCTGACCATGTAAAATGCATGTCAAGGTTTTTCTTTTGAATGTCATGGCATTCAAATATTATGCAAATTTTTTATTGTTAAACAATATATAAATAAATATATACTATATATACAATTCCTGATTTCCTCTACTTATTATAATATAATGTACATATGTATGTATGTATTTTTTTTTTTTTTTTTGTGTTTTTGTTAGCTTATACTGACTGGATGTTTTCATTGTTATACATATTTCTGTTTGTTGTTGTTGTTTGTTAAATATAGAAATTGAATTGAATTTTTGAAGGAGTGGAAATTTTTTACTACCTACATACATACATATATATAATGTGCATATGTGCAGTCATATATGTACATATATTTACTTACATAGCAATTTGTTATATTCATAAGATAAATAGAAAACATATATTTCTTTTATATTATATGGATGTGTGTATGTACGTATGTATCTTTGAATCGAAATTTAAATTATGTACATACATCTATTTTAACAATATACATACATATATGTATATTGTATATCCTTTATAAATGTACAACTTTATCCTTTTTATTGTTTCTATTTATAAAAGGATGAATTTTTAACTTTGAACTCAGAATTATTATAATGTCTACGAATAATATGTACATACATATGTATATTATATTATATAGATAGAGACGTGTATGAATTTTTGTTTAGCCTATTGTATCCTTAACAGTTTGTTCTATTTTAGACCGTTTTTATCAAACATCCGTTTTCAAAGTTAAATATATCGGGACCATGTAAACCGAATGACTTGAAATTTTTGCACAGTTATAGGGTAAATTAGTTTTTTCGACAAACAATTTTGTTTCCCCCCGTATGGCGCCCTCTTTTATTCATACTCTGATCCTTGAAAAAAGTATGCATTTCAATTTTTGAATTATTTTTATATAGGTACATATGTATAAAATTAAAATAGAACGAAGTGTTAAATTTATGTACATACATATGTAATAATAATTTCTGTATAAGCTCAGCCTTGTCATCAAAGTTATATGGTAAATAAATATATAAAAAGCATATGAAAAAAATACTATGAAGTTTAAAATTTACATTGGAATAACGAAAATTATATATGTGACTATATAAACAAGGATTCTAATATATATATTACTCGTATGGATTGTTTAACACATGTAGTAATTCTTATTTTTAGCTCTTATAGTTATTAAATGCACATAGTTTCTATATATTTTTTTTTTTAAATTTTTTTTTCATCATGAATGAGATATTGTGAAAAATAGCAGATTACTGTGTGTGTGTGTTTATTCATGTTTTTTGCTTTTTATATTTTTCCTGTTTGTGATATTTTATTTTTATTTTTTGATTTAAGAATTGTTGAAGAGGGTGGAATAAATCCAAAAAATAAAAATAAAGAAAATTGAAATTTCAGTTGAGGCTTTTTTGTTTTTCATTTCCACTGTACTTTGTTTATTTATTTATTACTTTTTTTTTTTAAACTGTTTTTTATAATACAAAAAGGGAAAACTCCGATAATTTTTTTTATTTTTCATTTTTTAATTTTTGATTGTATAGTTTTTTGGAGAGAAAAAAAAAATGAAAGAAAAATCGTTGTAATTTGTTGTGTTTTTTTTTTTTTGGTTGTTGTCCTCTTTTTAACCCTTATAACTTACTGATAGTTTGTTTAAATAGTACAGGACAATGTCTATCTGTTCTAAACGAA
Source organism: Bombylius discolor (assembly GCA_939192795.1). Classification (NCBI taxonomy): domain Eukaryota; kingdom Metazoa; phylum Arthropoda; class Insecta; order Diptera; family Bombyliidae; genus Bombylius; species Bombylius discolor. The sequence goes on along the minus strand of OW584243.1, from coordinate 30,652,431 downwards.
CTGTTAAGGTTTTTGTAAACATAGCTTCCTACATGATTATTGTTTATATGTATTTCTTATGATTAGTTTTTTTTGTCTTTTCTTTTTTTATACACACATCACAAAAAACTACATATTTATGTAATTTGTGGACAATATGTACATACATATTCGTTAGTATATTTACTTCTATTTTGAAAAGGAGTTGTTAAAATAGAAAAGAAGAAAAAAAAAGCAAAGGAAAAATGAGAAAAACAACAAAAGTTTGTCTATACACACTAAGAAAAAAAAAGGATATCTTTTAATATAAAGAAAAGACATAAATCTGTAAATAAAACATCCATTAAGCAATAAGGTTTTTTTTTATTTTATAAGAGTAGCTATCTGTTTTTTATTTTTTTTTGCTGTGATGATAATGATTGTGTATATGTAGGTGTAACATATTTATATATATATATTATATTGTATATTCTAAGCTTTCATATATTGTATTTGATGGTCATTTACAAAAAAACAGAAATAATTACTGCGTGCATGAAAAGTTTATTTTGTATTGAATTAAATAAATATTTAAAAATAGGAATGAAAAATAAATATGTACCTATGGAAAATACAAATAGAAAAACAGAAGCAAATTAAAAATTCAAATTTTATCTAAGAAAAAGAATAAGCAAGCAATATAAGTTATTTCCATATATTTATCACTAAAATTAATGTACATATTTTTAGGATTCCATACCTCATACTTTATATCCTTTCATTTTGAAATAAATATTTGATTTTTTGATGTAGTTAGAAATCATTTAAAGTTCATTCCACAAAGAGATATATGTACATATGTACATATGTGCATATGTATATATATATTTTTTAATATATAGATAAAAATTTATTTAAAAAATTATTCGCTTAAAATTATTCATGAATTTTCAAAATTTTTATTATCCTTTTATGATTTTACATTTGTAGATTTTAATTTTTTTTCTGTTTCTGATTTCAAAATTTATATAGAATTTTAAAAAAATATATATTGAAATTAATTTTTAGGAACAATAATAATGAAATTCTAAAATTTTGCATCTTTGTAAATTTTCAAATAAAATAGATTAGATTGATTTTTAAGAAACATATGGTACACAGGTAGTCTATAATTCCTGTCCCTATAATTATAGTATTATATTATTTAATCAAATGAGATTACAAATTTTTATATTCAAATAAAAAAATTTTTTAGGGATGTCATTAATAAAAAAATATAAAAAAGAAGTGAAATTTGTATTATTTTTCATACTTTTTTGTTTCATCTTGAATTTTGTAATTTCAAGTATTTTTTTTTTTTCAAGAAATGAAAAAAAAAAATGTATTTATTAAATATTTCCACTTAAAAGAAAAATCTTAGAAGATTTTTTCATATTTTGTATGTCAATTTTATATACTGTGTACAAAACATACATATATACATACATATACTCGTTTAAGTATAGGTACTTTTCTTCCTTCGATTTCCGTTTTAATATTTCTGTTGTCAATTCAATACGTTGCCATCATTTTAACTGTCATCAATTTTTATATTTTATCTTTATTTATTTATTTTTTTTCTTCAAGTATGTGAAATTATTACTTTTGTATATTGTTTTTTTTCTTTTTTTTTTTTCAATTCTGAAAATTACATAAAATGTCAATATGAATTCAAAAGAAAATCAATTGGAAAAATCTTTATTTTTGTTTTTTTTTTTTTTTGTTTTTTACTTTGAAATTTTATATTTTAGTATCTTGTAAACATGATTAATATGTAATTATTTTATTTTTTACAAAATTTAATATTTGGAAAAAGGAAGTAAATGAAAAATACATCCTTACGGCAATTCTCTTTATAAAAGAAATCAAATAGAAACAATAATTCCATATGTACTTTAATATTTTGAGAGTAATAAAAATTTAAAAAAAAATTATAACCATTATCCTGTCATATTAGGAGTATTATCAAATAATTTAGAATGAAAAAGTTGTGTTTTGTAGTTTCTGTAGTTAAAAAATTTCATTGTTAATGCAATCTACTGGCTAAATTATTTTAAAATTACTTTTTTTAGATATCAAAATTATGAGCGTTAAAAATGGCAAAAAACCTTAACCTTAAAGTACTCAGTAATCAGCTTACGCGAAATTTCGTTTCCTATTTAAAATACATGTCAAAAAAAAAAAAAAAAAAAAAGGATGACGGAATTCCGTCAAGACATTTTTCCGTTCACTTTTTATTTTACTGAGTTCGAGGCGGATAATAAATTAAAGTGTTATTGTTGGAAATGTTCAAGAGATGACGTCGAATATCAGTCTCTATTACAGTACAGAATCAGCAACAGTAATATTTTCACATATCCTACTCAAAATCTAGAACAAAATTTGAATAAAACAAAACATTTTGTTTCTTTCAGTACTTGATATATTTTATTTATTTCCCTTAAAATTTAATTAAAAAAATATCGAGGAAAATAAAAATAGCTTAAGAAAATTATACAATTTTTTTTTTTATAGTTTTTATTATGAGGCATATTAAAATATGTACGATATACATATACAATACATATATAAGTTTAAATAAAATGCATCGTACGAAAAATTTTTATGACATTGTAATAAGTATAGACGAACAAAATATAACACTTTGAGTTTGTTTTATGTTAATAAAATGATAAGAACACAATCTAAAATTGATGGTTAAAAATTTAAACAAAGAAGAAAATCTATGTTTTAATATTTATTTTCTTATTTAATGTATATGTATGTATATTTTAAATATGTATATCGCTTGTATTTTAGTGTATGCGGGAGTATAAAGGATATGACGTGTATAAAATATAACATAACGATCTTTTAAAATTTTAAAAGTGTAATAAAATTCTTTTAAGTGCGCTCTTTTTTTGGATAAACATAATAACTCTTGTATATGTATATAAAGTTCATAGGTTTATAAAAAAAAAAAAAAGTTTATGACATGATTATGGTCTTTTTCTATACATTCTTAATTTATTGCAACTTTTTTACTACGAAAAAAAAAAAAAAAATAGAAATAAGATTTTGAATTAGCAGAAGAAAAAAAAAAGGCAAAAATAATAAATAATAAAAATCATTGACGCTATTGTGTTTATGAAGTCAATAGAATTTAGAAAAATCTTTGGTTTTTTGTTTTTTTTTCGGAAAATTTAATAAATAAATAATTTTTAATCATAATTTCTTAATTTTTTTTTTGTTTTTGTTCTTGAATTTTCTGTGAGAAATATTTATTCTATTACTTTTTTTTGAATAATTGATAAAATTAAAATACAAAATACATTTCCTTTAATTTAATTTATTTCTTTATAAATTTATCTTATCCTTTACTACAAAAATAAAATACATTTTTAAATTTGGATTTATTTTTTTTTTTTTCAAAAAGTAAAAGATCATTTCACATATTATGATAATAATCATTCAGAATTTAATCTTTTTCCTTTATTTATTTATTTTCTTTTAATTTTTTGTTATTTTTATTTTTCTTCATAATACGTATTTGAATAATTTCTTTTGTAAAAAAAAAAAAGTAAAGGTACGAATAGGAAACGTATACATACGTTCACCGCATTTCTCACGTGAAATTTACTTTATATGAGGTATGTAAATCAATAATGTGTGGATGGGGGTGTGTGTGTGTGTGTTTTTACATACTAAGATTTATTTGCTTTTGAATTTAAATTTTTTCTAGATACATTTTTTTCTTATTATTTTCTCATATATTATATACAATATATGTATGTATGTACTTCTATGTTTGTTTTCTTTTATTTATTTATTTTTATGTTTTTTTTTTTTTTGTTTTTTTCTTTTTTATTCGTAAATATGTCTTTATTGGTTTTTTTGTTTTTTTTTTTTTTTTGGATTTCTTGCACAAATATTTGCATATGTATGCTAAAAATCATCGTCATCATCATCGATGAAAATAAAGGCAAAAATGAAAAACGTTTTATGTTCTACGCTTGAATGCGTTTAATGGCGTGATTTTCCGTCTTTTTATATAAAAATAAATCATCGTTGAATATTTTGACAGAAGTAATAGGATCGACGTTTTATGTGAATTTACTTCTTGAATTTTTTTTTTTTTTTTTTTTTTTTTTGTGTTTAAAGGAAATTTGTTTTTTTTTCTTCCTTTCATTTCTATTGATTTATTTAATTTTCTTTCCTTTATTTTATTTTCAGATATACAAATATATTGGTACGTTTTTGTTGGTTTTAGTCTTCGTATGTAAGAATTTACTTATGTAAAATTGAATTTTATTTCTTTTGTCTTGTTCTTTTCTATTACTTTTTTATTCGTGATTTTATTCCAAATATTCATCATTTGAATACATAAAAAGCCAAATTTTATAATTTACATTATTTTATTATTTCTGTGAAAAATACATATGTACATATTATAATGTATGTATGTATGTATGAAGGTATATATCCTTATTTTCAATTTATGTCATAAAAATAATATCGAATAAAGTATAATAAATGATTGTGTTATTAGTAAAAAAGTTTTTTTTTATGTGTTCAGCAATAATATAATTTTATAATTTGGCTTTTAAAAAATACAGTGAGCCTTTGTAAGTTATAAAGTCAAAATTATTCACAATTTAAAAGGCTTTTAGTTACTTTTAATTATAATAAAACTACATATTTTACAATGTCCTTATTTAAAAAGTCATAGCATTATTTTGTCATAAACTCATAATTATTTGAAACAAAGCAAATTGTAATTCAATAAAAATTGAAAATTGATATTTAATAACAGTATTTTATTTTTTTAACAATTTTACCGAAACCTACAAATTAAATAAAATCATATTTCAATATTTTTGTTTTCGTTATATTTTTTGGTTCTCTTTCATTTTAAAGCCAATTATTTATATTGAATTACATTTTATTTTATGAAATTGTATGTTAACCACATAAATTGATAAAAGGTTCAATAAAAAAAAAAAGTATTAATTAATAAGGTAAATTGGTAAATACAATAATTGTAGTAGAAATCTATCTGAAATATTCTGAAGGTTCTTAAACATTGTATATAAATTTTAAAACAGCTGTTATTTTCGAAATTTATTTTAATTTAAATTTACAATTTTAAAGTATTCAAAAAAATGGTTATTGTTATTACAAAAAAAAAGGGGAATTAAATTTTTATTCGGTGAAAATTTAACAAAAACAGAAAAAGATAAATTATTTTTATTTAATAAAATAGTTGCATTAAAAATATTTTCAGAGCTTCCTACAGTATGACTCTATCTGCCTTGGTTAAGAAGCTAAAGCTTGTGGAATGAAGTCATTTCAAGTCAGGAATTTCATAAATAAAATTTATACTTTTTTTTTTTAAAATTATTATCAAATTTTTCGATAGTATAGGTATTTGCAAAGGATTATTAATAAATTGGTTATAAAAAATTACACGTCGTGAACATATCATTTTCAAAAAGTGAATGAAAAAACATAACTTTTTTTATGAAATTTAAGAAATTGAAAAAAAAAAATAAATAAATAAAAAATAAAACTTTAATAGTTTTGCATTTTATCTACATACTTACTTAGAAAAAAAAAAAAAAAAACTTTAAAAAATCTAGTCACGTAACGTAAAGTGTCTATGTCTGAATCATAAAGAAGAACGAGATATTATGAGCAAAGAGAAAAAGGATATTTTTATTAAGTGCATATTATATACAGAAACATACTGTATATACATATATGTAAATATTAATAGATATATTGAAAAAAAAATAGCATGTTTGAATGACTTCAATGTATTCGTAAATAGTAAATAATTAAAAAACAAAGTGAAATAAAAAATTAACTTTTTTAAAAAAATTTAAATTGCATTAGCCTTCTTCTTCTTTTTTTTTTTTTTGTGTTTTTTTTTTTTTATTCATGCAACAATTTTAAAGATTTCTCTATATTAAAACATAATATGTATGTATTTTGATTAAGAAGTTATTTGTTAAACACAATACATAAGAAAAATCTATTCTTAAAGAAATTAAAATATCTATTGTTTTTGTTTTTGCAAAAAAAAAAAAAAAAAAACTAGCTAATTTTTAAAATAACAAAATTTTAATTTAATAAATTTTACTACTAAAAAAAAAAAATAATAATAATAAATAAGGAAAAACGAAAAATTTAGATCAAATTACATAATCGTTAACATGAATTCCCACGAAATTAACTTGACTTTATTAAAAAGGAATATTAATTTATCAGTATGCAAAAGTAAGTAACCATCAGAAGGAATTCACTCCTTTTTTTTTATCTCTTTTTTTTTTTTTTATTATGAAAAATATTCTAACTGAAGAACACAGATTTTCTCATTTACATATATTTATTCATATTTTAATATACTACTAGTGTATACATATATACGTATATATATATGTATATTAAAATATACAGATTTTACTTAAATTATTCACTTTCTACTTAATTTAAATTTTTCTCCCATTTTTTTCTTCTTCCTATTTCTCATATAAAAATTAAATAAAAAAAATATATTTTTTCTTCACAATCTTATAATTTTTAGCCCTTTTATCATTTGTTTCTCCATCTTTTTCATTCATTCATTCTACTGTTATTTTTTCTATCTTTTCCTATTTTTTAAATTTATTTTATTCAGTTTTTGCTTCTAGTTTTTTTTTTTTTTCATCAATGTGCTATTTAACATTCTACTCTGGCTGTTATCTAGTTCAGAATTTTATAATCTGATTAAATTTTCTTCTTTTAAACTGGACCATAGTAAATTCTGTAAGCCTGTAAATGACAGTTCATGCAGAAGTTCGAGAATCTGTTAAACTATGTATGTCGGACTTCTATATTATTATTTTATAAATGTGTTTCACCACACCTACAATAAAATGAATGTATGTAATGTATATGTTGTGATAAAGAAAAAAAAAATTATATATTTCATACATTAGAGCAAAAAAAAAAAAAAAAAAAGTACTACCTAACTAACTTTTATTGAAAATTTCCTATTTAAAAAAAAAATATTTTCTTTATATAACGAAAACTAAAAATTAAATAAAGTGTAGTAAAAATATGCTTTTCCTCTAATGATAAAAACAATTTTTTTTTATGTAATTCGTTATTATTTAAAAAATAAAAGAAATAAATTGAATAAAAAAAAACAAACGATTTTTGCGTAATTAAAACAAAATAATAAGTTTTTTATTTTTTTTTTAATTTAAATTACGTAAAATTGACACATTACTTGTAAGATCAAAAATATGAAAGGCATTTTTTGAATAGATAAAAATTTTTAAAGATGATTAATCATAATATTTTCATGTTGATTGCAGATTATTTTATGTTGATTGTTGTTTGTACACAAAAAAATAAATGTTGATTGTTGATTATGTTGACACATTTTATTACCTTGGCACTTAATTATTTAATCACATAAAAGATGTGTAAATTTGGTGTTAATCTTTTCTTTTTTTCTTTTTTTTTTTTTTAAGAATTTTTAAAAACAATGAAAATAACTTTCTCATAATAATTTATTTAAAAAAAAATTAAAATGTATAAAACTAATTATAGCTACTTTTTAAACATTTTCAAGAATATTATTTCCAAGAAGATTTTTGAAATTTTTATGATTTAATTCAAAAAATTCTTTAAGAAAAAAAATTTGAATTATAATTTATTTTTAATTTTCATCACAAATTCTTTGAAGAAAAACAACGTAATTCATCTGAAAAAGATAAAAAAAAAAGAAAAGCAAAATACTATTGAATGATAATATTAAATGATTATAGAAAATAAATTCTTGAAAACTTATAAAAAGTAACAATCTGTCATTTAATATATCTTACTCAAAATACTGTTAAAATTTTTCTATGTATTGTATGGAATGGAAAATATATAGAAAAGAGAATATATTTTTAAAAAGTGAGAAATTAAGAAAAAATCCTGAGAATAAGAAAAAGCTTAAAACAGCTTTTAGATTGGAGGCCACCTGGCTGTTACAATTTTAACATATTGAAATAATTAGTCTGTTATAGAACTATATTGTTATTGCTTAAAGTAAGTCTATTTTCAAGAAGAAGATAAGTAAGCTGAGCTCAACTGATGTGAGCACATTTCACTTTCTCAGTTCCAATAAAATACAGCTATTTATTCCGTCAAGTGATGTGGTAATTTTGACAGTTGTTGTTAACAACAAATTTAAAAATTTAAAAATAATAGCTGCTTTATTATCTCCACAGATGCTTTTTAATTTAATTTACATGCAATATTTCTACACATCCTACACAAATTTCTTTCGTGTAGAAAGTAAAACAAGAAAAATTATTCCGGCAAGATTTCAGTACTAATTTAGGCTGAGAAAGAAGGAAAAAGGATGGAAGGATAGAAGAATATTTACACATGTTAAAAAGTTAGAAAACATTATTTAGAAAATCATAATTATACAGTAATTGGTTATTACCTGTAAAGTATTATCTTAAATACCAATAAAGTAACATTTTTGCAGCGGAATCTAATAGATCCGATGTCCAATTCTTTTTAATTTTCACTCAAGTACCTTTTTTCTAGTATTTTTTTTTTACATTCATGTACGAATACCGAAAACTATATAACTTACAATGAGAACAAGTGCAATTTGGAGTAAAAAAAAACGGAAGTAGATAACAGACAAAGACAACTTTCATTTGAATTCATTGGAATAGAATTCATTGGAAAACAAATTTAAATTTCCACATTTCTCATTTAAGTGAATATAACCCCTGCTATAAGGAAGCTAAGGAACAAAATTTCCTAATATAATCCTAATAGTACAGGAAAGTAACAACGATATTTACACACACAATAAATGTTACGTATTCGTAATGAATTTATATTAAATTTTTGTTGTATATTTTTTTCAAAATATATTTGACACAAATGACATAAAAGTAACAAAATAAATACATTAAAGGGTTAAGACAAAAAAAAAAAAAAAAAAGTCAACAAGTAACAACATTACACAATTGTGTAATTCAGATAATTTTTTGTGTTACTAAATTTTCATTATTTTGAAAAAAATAAAAAATAATATAAAATAAAAAAAATCACATACCACCATGAAATCTTCCGCGTCTTTCTCCATATGAATTTATACAGCATGGTTGCTCATAATATGAATTCCAAGTATTTTCATAATCACTGATAACAAATTCAATAAAATATGTTAAATACAAAAATAATGATATTCTACTGACACTCATATTTTTATATTGTTTGTTTTTGTTTTTATTTTTAAAGTTTTTTTTTTTTTTTCTTGTTTTACAAAAAAAAAAATTATAATTTTTTATCGTGTAAAAAAAAAAAACAAATTATTTTTCTCAGAAATATTTGATTTTAATTAAATGATGTCAATGTATTACATCAGGAAAATAAAACATTTTCACTGTTTTTATTATTTTTTATTAATATATTTTTTGTTATTTCTTTTTTATTCTGTTAAATTGAAATTTATATTTTCATATTACATACCTATGAATTCATTTTTATTTTACTTCATAATACATATATGTATGTACATACACATATAGTATACAAAAATACATGTGTTCATACATAACATATGTAACATAAAACATATGAAAATTTTATTAAAAATAATAAAGAAATTTTATACATTTTTTCTTCAATTAAAATTTTTTTTCAAAAAAAAAAACAAATGAAAATTCTTTAGAATTCATATTGAAATTTTCATGTTTTTTTTTTTTTTTTTTAGTTTTTTTTTTTTGCTTCGAAGTAAAAATGAAATTCTTTTTATTTTGAAATATTATTCATGAAAATTCATTGAAAATGTAATTGATCATACATTACAATGCAAAAAAAAAAAAAAAAAAAAAAAAATTTTTTTTATTAGGTTAAAATTTTTAAATGAAGTAACTTTTTATTTTTCATAGTAAATCTTTTTTTTTTTTTCCTGTAATTAAATACTCGCATGTTAATTTTTTTTAATTACTTTTATTTTTTTTTGTACTTTTTGTTTTTTTTTTTAAATTTTTTTGTTCCGGTTAAAAAGGTTTTGAAGAGAAAAAAAAAAAAGATATTAAATGTATAAAAATAATTTTCTTCTAATGAAATATTTACTTAAATGTTACACGTGAAATTTTCTTTTTTTTTTAGTAATTTCTTTTTTTTATATATTGTATTCCAGAATTGAATTTTATTAAGAATATAATTAAGTATCAAAAATAAATGATAAATAAGGTTTATTGCGAAAGTTTTTAAAATTTTAAAAGACCCATGTTAGAAATTTTTGAAGAAAAAAAAAAAATCTTTGTTTAGGTTTATTATTTTTATTTTTATCAGGTAATTTATTAATTTTGTAATTATGTTCAATATCATGTCAAATTACTCATTACTATTTTTTTTTATTTTTATTAATGTCTTTAACGTTTTTTACAGGAACATTATATAATTCTAATGGCATAGAAAATTTGGCATTAAGTATTTTAAATTTATAATGAAGTATCATTAATTTGTAATTAAAAATTCTTCAATCATAAGGCAGTCTCTTTTTTTTTTTTTTTTGAAATTAATGTCTGCCAAATGGGTCCAATATAATGATGCAGTCTTTTATATAGAATAATATATAATACATATATGTATAGAATACTTTTGTGATGGGAATTATAATTTAGTATAATCTAGCTTTTAAATATAGTATGTAATTATTTTATAAATTAATTTCAGATCGTATTTTATTTAAAATTTTTCTCAATGAAATACGAAGAAAAAATTAAATTTTTATTTTAAAGTATGAATTTAAAATATTTTCGATATTTTTTCTTAAAAATTTATTGAATATCTTAAAATTATTTAAAGCCAAATTATGATTGAAGCTAAAATTATAAAACTTTGGAATATTTGAAGATAGACGCTGAGGTAACATTTACAGATTCCTTCTGGCTATTTGGCTGTCAGATAGAATGATATAAAACTTAAAAAAAAAAAAAAAAAAAATTAAATTCGTAAATTTATATATTCTTTTTTAGTTTTCAGAGGATTACAAAGTGATAATTTTTTTCTGAATGTTGGTCACACTATAGAATTAGCTGAAGAAGAAATGAATTTGAATTTAATTGGCTTCGTAAACCGCAACAAAAGCAGATACAAAAAAAGACATATCATTATATATTAAGATAATACATTTGGACTTGGCCCTATTGTTATAAGCTACATTTAACATAGGTATATAAACTGAAATAAAATGAAAGAGAAGCTGCGATGGTATGTTTTGTGACTATAGTGCACTTAAAAAAAGTAAATTGTAAAAGACACTACACTAACAAAACATGTGTAATATGTGTATCACATTTAATATTAGCACATTTGGATTTGTGTTTTGAAGTTGATAAAGTTAAAATTTTCGATCGATTATTTTCATTTTATAATATTTTATTGATTATTGTTTTAGTTTTTTTCACTAGAAAATTTATAATTTTTAGTAGATATTTATTTGTCTTGTTTTTTTTTTTTTTTAAACTTTCACAAATTATGTTTTAAAAAAAGAGTTAAAGATCGTCTAATATCTTGTTAATTTTTCTAATATTATATTGATAAATTTAAATTTTTAAGCAGCATTTACAAAAAAATATTCACTAATTCATTTGAAATTTACTTTTTAAATCAACAAACTATAGCTAGCGGATGCATATATGTATGTATACTTTTTTAGATACAAATAAACACAACACAATAAGAATATTTTATATGCAACATATTTTTTGTATTTGTTACACTCACTAAAGAATGGAATTTTTGTTACTTGTTTTTTTTTTTTTTGTTTTTTTTAAATGATATTTTGATAAAATGTGAATAACATTTTAGATTTCTAACAAAATACTAATGAAAATTATATTTCAATTTTTTTTTTTTGTTTAAATTTTAAAATTAAACTAACTTAAATAATAAACAAACAAAAGTAGCACTTTAATAGAAAGAAAAAAAAAAATTTTTTTTTTAATGGTTACCAATCACATTCAATATTATTTTTAAGACTAAGAAACAAAAAAATATTAATACTCGTATGTAGCTAGATACTATTAAAAATGAAAGATACTTTTGTATCTTTGTATCTTTTTTATTTACATTTGGAACATTTGAATATGAAACACATGTGCTAAACATACTTTATTTAATATTTAAATCATTGGAGAAAAAATAAAATTAACAATAACAAAAATCTTGGTATTCAAGATAAAAAATTGATGATTTTTCTACATCTGCAATTTTTCCAATAATTTGTTTATAAATTTCAATAAGATTAAATACTTAATTAAAACAAAAGATCAATCTGAAGAAACTGAAAATAGATTTTTATTATTGAAAAACAAAAAAAAAAAAACCGGTCAATATTCAATATGATATTAATTAAATAAACATCCAGATGCAATTTTTATTGCAAACGATATATGTAATACACAATTTATGTAAATAAAATTTTAGAAAAAAAAAAAAAAAATCCTATGTATCTATTTATCCTATGTGCTGTATCTCAAACTGTATAGGCCATAGAATTTTAATTTAACAAAGAATATTATATTTCAAAACAAAAGAAACTTTATGTAGACTAAATTGTAAACCAAAAAAAAAAAAAAAAGATAAAAAAAAATTTTAAAAATGAAACCAAATGGAAAATAAAAAACACAAATACACACAACAGCTGGGGAGAAACGATTAGATAAAATTATACTCTTATGCGACCCACAGAATAAAATAAGAATAAATAAAATACCTATGTTTAACTGAAAGTATATTTTAATATACTTTTTTTTCACTGTGTTGATCACTTTTAAAATTTATTGTTGTGCTACGTACAGTTTATTTTAAAATCGAAAACTAAAAGTACATTTCTAAAATCATATTTTGCTTCGTAAATTCTCGTTTCTTATGCTGCGGCCACAACTTCAAGTTGAACCTTAGGTTAGGAGAAGTTCTCTACTACAATTTCATTCAAGTTCATAAGAAGTAATTATCCGATTCCGATGACGATCGAGTTTTTTTTTTTATATATTTCATACTTAAAAACAACAGGGTAATTTGAAAATTAAGAGACGTAGATACTTTTTTCTTGAATTTTAACTTCATCGTTCTCTGGCGTATCTAATACATAATATCTTGTATCTATATTTAAGAATTATAATTTATTTATGTACGTGTTGATAAAAAAAACGGTTGAAAAAATAATAAAAGAATATTCAATATAATTTTAGGCTTTTTATTTATCTAAATAGGGGAATAATAGTTTTTTAATTTTAATAAATCCAAAAAAAAAAAAAACAAATAAAATATCGTATCACCCAGTTAGTATAGTATAAGACATAAGTGATCAGAAATTGTGAATAAAGTTAATTTTATTGAAGTATTGTTATACTTATTATCGGTGAGATAATAATTCATGATGGGTTTTCAATATAGAGAATATAAAAAAAAATTGTTGATTAAAAATAAAAACTCATACCTACATTTAAAAAAAAAAAAAAGAGTATCTATTCAATATTTCCTATACAGATATGAGCTAATGCATATCCTCGCCCTCGGCTCGTATGTATACAGTACACACCTCTGTATGAAATCATTCCCCTTAAAATTCAACTTCTCAAATAGGCTATATGTGAAAAAGTTCGATTGAAGATATTTTTTATACATATACATACTTGTATCATCTATACAGAAATATCTATAGTATATGATAAATTGTTGTTGTTATTTTTGTAATACCTATGTTTTCTTTCTTTTTCTTTACATTTTTAAAAAAAAAAAAAAAATCAGTTTTCTCCACTTCACGTTTTTAATTTAAACCGGTTTCAAAGAATTTTGAACTCTCGTTTCAAGTCGCAATGAAAAGAAAAAAAGAAATATGAACCTAAATTTTAGAGAGTTGAGTGATTATATTACCTAAAAAAGAAGTTTACTTTTATAAAATTTTGTTGCAAATTGAAAAAAAAAAAAAAATGAAAAATATACATTTAAATAAATTGTCTTTATTATGTGATTGTATTGACAATGTTTATTATATATATACCTAAAATGAATACATATAAAATGCGATTTTTATATATTTTACACCTGTGTTTATTTGTATGTTTAATAAAATTTTATACTAATATAGGTTTTTTTTTACATATATACATACATATGTACATATAGATACAATTTTGATGTGTAGTACTGTACCTTCGTTTCATTTCATTACATTCTGATTTTTTAGATTGTTTTTAAGGCATAATAATTTATATTGTCTTTTATTAAAAAATACTTTTGTACGATAATAAAATTTATTTTGAGATACAATAAAATTTTTTGTGTACGTTGTACTCATTCGTCTTGAGTAGGTATCTGTATTGAGAAAATTACAAAAAAAAAAAAAAAAAAAAAAAAAAAAAAAAAAATTTCAAATAAGTTTTGAGTTTGGAATTTTTGTTTATAGTCTTTCACAAGAACTTAATTACATGAATGTTTGTTAATTTTATTTTCAAAATCTTGGAAAATTCAAAAAAATATTGATGTGTTTCTGTATGGGATATATTTTAACAAAAATTTTATCTTTTCGCTTATGTGAAAACTTTAAAATACATTCTTATAATACAAATATCTACCATTTAAGCATTTAACTCCATAGAAATTGAGAAATCTGTTTAAATTTAAGTAGCTATTCACAATTATTTTTTAAACTATACACCCTCAAAAAAATTTTGAACTATTCATTTTTTATTTTGTATTTTTCTCGAGTAAAACACCCACACAAAAATTGAAGTAATTTTTGTAAAAAATAAATTTCGATAAAAAAAAAGACAAACAAATAATCAACAACAAAAAAAAAAAAACATAATAAATTATATGACGTTAAATTTTTCGTTTGAAGTTTAATTTAATGCCTTTTTTATGATTTTCAATTTATTTTTTCAATTATTATTAATTTTTTTTTTTTTTTGTGTGTGTAGAGTTTATTGATTTTTTTCATGGAACACAAATTATGCGCTTTATATATATGTACGTATGTATATGTATACTGTAGAAAAATAAATAAAAAAAAGGTTAAACAATAAAAATATAAAAAACCAAATTATAAAATGTTCAAATTCTTTTTGTCCTTGTTGATTTGTATTAGACTTTATGTGTTCATTTTTTTTTTTTTTTAAATTACAACAAATTTATTTATTGTTTTTTTTTTTTCAAAGTAAAGATATATTTTTTCACCTACACAATAATGCATATATGCCAACTTTAGAATTATTTTGTAAAATTTAAAATTTTATCTTTTTGTATTATTTTATTCCTATTTAACATACGTTAAAACTTGATTTATGGCAGTCTTTCACATGTGTCGCGCGCAAAACAAGTGAAAAAGCTCATGAATTGAAAAAAAAAAAAATTATATGTAGCTATACAGATGTATGAAAAAAAAAAACATATATGTAAACACCAACAACAAAAAAACAAAAAAATAAGGGAAACATTTTTGTTGCAAAAAGGATAAAGAATTTTCAAATCTGTTTTGCAAATATGTAGGTACCTATACAATATTTTTTTTAATTTTTGCATGTATTTTAGAAATGTGTTTGTGTATAGTACCTATATGGATATGTTTTTTTTTTTTTTTGTGTTTGTTGTATGAGGTACCCCTATATGCGCTTTTTTTTTTATAATACATGAGTTTTAGCAGCTATGTATTTTTTTTTTTTTTTTATGAATATATGATATACAAAAGTTGATTTCATTTTTTCATTTATTTTCCTTTTTTTTCTTTTTAAATTATAAAAAAAAAAAAAAACTACGGTCATTTGAATGAGTGGAGAAAAAAATTAGGTAAAAGGACGAAAAAGTGAAAAAAAAAAAATAAATAATAATAGAAGAAAAAAAAAAGTGCATAAAGAGGAAACATTTTAGCATAAATAATGAATTATTATTGTGTTTTATATGAATATGACAAAAATTTCTGGTTAAAACATAAGTACAACATTTATAATAGAAAATTTTTCCTTATTTTACTCAGGTTTATGTCATGAAAAAAAAAAAAAAAAAAATACACCTCAACATTTTAATATTTGTCTTTTGTAAATAAAAAAAAATCGTAAGTTGTATGTTATCCACGGATTTTCAGTAATAAACAAGTCGTCATAATTAATTACAAAATAATTCAAGTTGTGAAATAATTAATTTAGTAGGTATTACTAACATGTACATATACGTAGATACATATACTTTTAATAGGTAACAAAAACAAAAAAATATTAAGGATATTATTTTATGTGCATGACTTTTGATAATGGTCACATTATCTTGTTTAAGCATATTAAAAAAAATTTAAAACAAAAAAAAAAAAAACATATTATATGACAATTATCAGTTTAAAAATGTTTCAATAGACAAAAATGTATCTACCAAGTAGATGTGTGAAACTGCAAACACGATAATTCAGAAGGTATGGAACGTTAATAAAACCTTTCAAGCAAACACACAAATATATTTCTAAAAAAAAAGAAAAATGTATTTATGAATATTTTCATCTAAAAATGTCGTAAACCAGTCCATATGTACATATGTAAGTAGGAATATAGAAGTATGTATGTGACCAAAGTTCAAATTACAGGTACGTCTCAAATGATAATTATATAATTAAATAAATTTTTTACAGGCTTTGATAATTGATTACGTATAATTATTAACAATAAAATAGATTTAAAGTGTCAACGATGTTATAATTTCATCTAATTTTATCTATCAATATTTCTAACTATAAATTTACATATTCAAATTGTATCTTGTATATTTATTTTAAATCATCCGGCATTCCCTTCATAAAATGTATATGAAAAATGAATTTTCTTTTTCTGTTTTATGTTTTTTCATTTTCACTTTTTAAAATTTATTTATTTTTTTGTGTCTTTTTCATATTTGGAAAAAGAAAAACAAAAAAAAAAAAAAAATTAAGTGAAAGCGATTCAAAAATGAAAGAAAAAAAAAAAGATATTTTATTGTTAAAAACATTTTTAAAGTATAAACTTTGTCTATTTTACATATACATAAATATGAAATAAAAAAAAAACTGAAAGTTAAAATTAATACTTATATGAAAGAAAATAAATGGTGTTAGTTGTGGTGGTTAGTGCGGTAACCGGAAAAAAAATTATATGTACAGAAATTGTTTTGGTAAAAAAGGACGAAAATAAAAAAAAATGTACCAACCAAAAAACGAAAAAAAAAAAAAAAAAAACAACTTTGTATTTTAAACTGAAATTAATGTTTATGTTGGCATTTTTAAAATTTGAAACCATTAATTCACATTAATTTGGTGTTTTGTATTGAATCTATAGGGAAATATGAAACACATGTACTTAAAAAAGAATTTTATCTATGTAGAATATATGTGTAAAAATACAAACATAATTTTTTAGGAATATCTATATATATTTTACGAAATTATAAACAAAATTATTTATGTTTTAAATTTGTTTTTTAACTTTACAAAAAGTTTTACATAACATCAAATGAAAAGAAAAAGATATAATAGAGGTTTGTATAAATTGTGGCTACTTTTTAGTTATAAAAGTAAAATATCAAAAAACTAACTCTCGTTAAAGGACATTTTGTTTTTTTGATTATTTAGATTAGAGAATTTTTATTTTACATATAAATTCACATATGATAAAAGTAGATAATTTTATTGTAGTATATTACTGTTAGAACATATCTAAATATACAGCTGACAATTAATGTTGTTCATTTAATTTGTCATATCGTTATCATCATCATTGTTTTGTTTTGTTGAATATAACAAAACACGGTCGAGTATTTAGCAACTACATTTTTTAATTTTAAAAATGATGCAATAGTCTATGTAGCAAATACTATTCATACACATGTAATCCAGAGTTAAATTATCTATTTATGAGAGTTGCTATTTCGAAATATATGCATCTTATGTATTGTTGAATTAAATGATAAATAAAATATAAAGAAAAAAAAATAATTTTTAAAGAATGTGTATAATTCCAATTTTAATTCATCAAACACATATGCGTACCAGACAGATAATTTATCTATGAAATAAAATCCATAATAATCTTAAATTTTAATGAATTTGGCGCCTTTAATATTAAGTATTTATTATTTAATAAAAAATGTATTAAGGAATTATGCAAACATATTTTGTTTCTTCGGTTTTTTTTTTTTTTTTTTTTTTTTTGTGATCAAGAAAATTCACTTCTAAAGTAATTTAGAAAATATCTTTGTTATTTATAATTTAATGAAATATAGAATGCACTTTTATATAGAAAATATCTTAAATACTTGAAATACTAATAATGATAAGATGTCATATTCAGGATTAGTGAAACAATTACATTATAAAATTCTTTGAATGATGATGATCCCAATATCTGATTCATTCATTGATTCATAGTATATTATTGATATACAAGTATGTACATATATACTTACTTATGTATGAGTAAAATACAGGGTCATTTTATTTGCAATAAAAAAAAAAAATTCCTATTTGAAAATTTATGAAATGATTGAATTTATTACTTTGAAGATTTTTTTATTCAAAAATATCATATTTGTGGATATCAATCTATATTTTTTGAAACTTTTTCTATTTTTAAAATAATATTTTAATGACCTTTAACCTTCAAATATATGTATTTCATTATATGACCTTTGACCTTAGATCCTGAAAGTTTATTGAATTGAATTTTTTTTTTTAAATCAGTTATTTTTTATAAAACATTTTTAAATTTATTTTTATGATTTTATACTTTTCTAATTCAATTTCAAAAAAATTTGTAAATTATTTATTTTAAAATATTCTCATCTCATTAATCTTAAGAAATTTTTTTTTTTTTAAATTGAAGTTAGCATTTAATACGTAACTTAAAAATTATAAGAACCATCCTGTATAAAAAATAAAATCATTAATTACTCCAGAAAACAATTTCAATCTTAATTGTACATATCTAAATTGTCTTTCTGTATTTGGAATTTATTTAATCAGAATTTAATTGTTTCTAGATTGCAGTATTTTAGTATAGGTATGTATATATGTATGTATATAAATATATGTACATGTGTAGATTTTGAAATTAAATGTATTTTGCTTTGTATTTGAAGTCGATGACCAAAATATTTCAAGAACAAAAAAAGGAAGATGAAAATATAAAAAAAAAAAAAAATAAAAAAAAAATAAAATAGTAATTGGACATTTAAAATTATATTGGATTGGTGTACAAAGAATTTTAATTACGATCGATGGATTATAGCATATACATAAATGTAATACAAATTTGATAAGTATCTTAAGAAATTAATGATTAAAAATATTTTCTATTATTTTCTATTAGTTTTGTGATGAAAGCTTTCAAATGAATTTTAAGAAATTCAAATGCTAGTTAAAATCTTAAATTGTATTAAAATAGAATTATAAGGCCCAGTTTCACAGTCAAAACGTATGGAATAAGTTAAGTGAGAAATTATATACTTAAGTATGTATAGCTTTTTTTATGTACGTTTCATAGTGAACACTTTAGCTTTCTTTAAGTGTTTGACATTTCTATATCGTTTTCATATGGGAATTCTCTTACGATTTTTAACATTTTTTCGATACTCGAAAATTATTCAAAATAGGATGACAATTGTTTGTAAAATTAGCCTAATTTTAAATAAATAAATCAAAATAAAATAAACACAAATCTCATCGTTAAAAAATCGAAAAAAAAAAAAAACCTTACGTGATGGAAAAAGAAAAAACAGTTTTCATATTTAGAATTCTCTCATTGAAATTAAGTACAAGAGACTATTTTCATTGAAAAATCTTTCGATGACCTAAATTTTGTCGATCAGTGTTATTAACTAATAACAAAATAATTAACAAAAAACTTTTGAAATATCATATCTTTTTTTTTTTTTTTTTATATATATATACATATATGTATGTACAAAAAACTATAGAATCTAAACAAATAAAAAACCACAAATCGAATATCAATATACAAAAAGTCATTTTGATTATATTAAATGTTAATTTGATGTAATACACCCGCATAAATACACGATATACCAGTAAGAATTGTTGTTTTTTTTTTTTTATTTTTGTTATTTAAAAATCAATGGTTTTTTTTTACATACCATACATACGAACAGGCATATTTTATATATCAACTTTTATGTTTAAGAATGAATTATTAATATCTACACATTCTATTATCAAATAATATAACTTTAGTATAATTATATACATTGGCAATCAAATAATACGTTACAATAAATTACTAACCATATTTAATAAATTCCTATTTTAATTTAAAACAAATTATAATGTACTCTGACCAAAAACCAAATGTATAATGTATACAATCTTACTATCTACATATTATTTCATTTATTCATAATTTGAAAAATAAAATCAATCTTAAAAAACAAAACGAAATTTTTATTTACAAAAAAAAAAAAAAAAAAAAAAAGTACAATTAAATATTCATAATCTATTTGAGTTAATTATATTTAATTAATTAGAATCAAAGTAAAATGAATAATTTTTGTTTTCTATCATCAGTACATTTTATTTTCAATCTTTTTTTGTTTTTATTTTTTTTTTTCTTTTAAAAATATTCTGTGAATAAAAACATATGTGTTCGTCTTACAAAACAAAACAAAAATTAAGAAAAACTCAATAAACCGCAACATAAAATAAAAAATTTGAAACGTGGTTATCATAATTTTAATAAATTAACTGTTTAAAAAAAAACAAAAAAAAAATATATAAAAACTCATTCAACAAAAATTCAATGAATTTTCTTTTTACGAAAAATTTTCAACAAGAAAAAAAAAAAAAACATTACTCATACACTCAATAAGAAATACGCATGTACATCGAAAAATATACATATAAAATACATATGTCTATACATATATTATTGACCGATAGATATATAATAAAAACAGAACTGGAAGATCATAGAAATTTTCACGTATCTTCTCATTCACTATAAAAGAAAATTGTATGAGTTGTTGCTTTTTTTTTGTTTTTTGTTTTTTTTTTTTTCGCAACATTTATTACTCAGAGAAATTTATTAGAGTAAAATTGACCGAATATAGAGAATAAAATGATTTACTAAATCTTTTTTATGGTATCTTTTTTATTATATTTTTTGGTACCTACTTCTTGAAAATTTATTATTGTAAGAGCTGAAAATTATTTGTATTTCTTGCATATATATAACATATATTAAAAAAGCGCAATACATTCACATATTATAGAAATCCTTTCATGTTTTTTTTTAAGTGTCAATTTGAAAAAAAAAAAAAAAAAAAACTTATTAAGAATTTATCTTCTTTTAAAATAATTTTATAACGGTATCTATGGGAAATATATGAAATTATTGTTTTTTTATTTTCAGATTGGAAAGTTTTTTTTTTTTTTTTTCTATTTTTGTTTAAGGTACCTTGGATGCAAGGTATATTTGTGGAAATTTTTAAGACGATTATCGTTCTGAATTTCATGGAAATGTGTATACGTACTTCGGTATTTTTTCTTTACAATAAAGGAAAAATGAAATATAATTTTTGAAAATCACACTCATGGGGTTTAAAAAATAAAAAAAATAAAAATTGAAAAAATAATACGAATTGTAGAATATTGAAAAAAAAAAAATCTGCAAATTACAAAGTTTTTATTCCGAAAAAGAATGTTCGTTGTTTTTTTTTTTTTCTATTCAGTTGAATTTTCTTCCTTAGAAAGGTGAAAATCCATTTAAAATAAATTATTATTATCATTATTTGAATATAATTGAAAATCAATTGATAAATTTATGTTTCGTTAAGTGTACGTAAAAATACTTAAATGTTCTCTTTGAAAATGTTTATTATTTTATTTGTATCTCAACTTAAAGAGTGTCCTTTATAATATATACATACATATATTTTTTAGAGTATAAAATTTGACATTATTTTTGGTTTTTATTATATTTAACCTCATCATTTATTTCCCCTTTTTTTTTTTTTTTTTCATTTTTAGATTCTCAATTTAAATGTAAATACATAAATAAAAATAAAAATGAAAAAGAAATTGTGAGAAATGAACAATAAAACAAAGTATGTTGAATTTAAGAGAAAATTAAAGAAATAAAAAACGTAGATATTGAAAAAAAATTTTTTTTTTTTTTTTTTTAGAAATTATTTAAATTTATTGGAAAGAAAATATTGAACAAAAAGACAGAGGAAGATATCTATTTTGTTATTAAACTATATAGGGTACTTTAACAATAAATGTTTTAGAATTTCTAATTAAAAAAAAAAAATGCAATCTTAAACTGATGTTCTTTTGTTTCAATTTTTTTTTTTATTTCTGTTTTTAATTTTAAATCTATTATACGAACACTATTCAAAAAAAAAAAAAATATTCTTTATTTTAAGAGTTTTGTTTTTCTTCACATTTTATTTTTGAAGTGTAGATGTAGAAATTTTTTTTTGTTTCTAAATCAAAATCTAATTTGTTTTTCGTATTTTAATGTCTTTTATACATAAATTTCAAAAGAAAATGAATAATGAATGATGTTTTTTATTTGCACTTTTTTTTCTCGTTTCTTAGATTTTTTTTACAATTTTTCAAAATTCAATTAGAGAATCAATACAAAACTACAATATACGATTGTATTTTTAAATATGAAAATACACAAAAACAACAACAACAATATATGTATATATATGTATATATATTTTTTAAAAATATTTTTTCACAATTTTATCTTATACTACAAACATTGTTTTAGGTTATATATATCGTATATATTTAAATTTCAATTCTTTTACATCAATTTTAATTATTTACTTGTCATAAACATACAATATTACATATGGTTACAAAACACTTCTAATTTCAAATATACATATGTACATATATATTCGTAAGAAGTGTTTGACATGAATCTGTACAGATTTGTTTAATATTTTTTTTTTCTCCGTGTAAAAATGAATATATTTTTTTATATTTACTCCTTTTTTTTACTAATTATATATTTTTGTTTTTTTTTTTTGTTTTGTTTTTGTTTTTAGTTTTTTCTTCTTTTTTTCTCTATGTAAAAATATAAATTAATTTTCCACCATGCCTTGAATGTATGTATACATAATAAAAGCACTACATATATGTACGTACGAGTATCTATAGTATATACAGATAATCATCATTGCATTTTTATAACTTGACCAGGATAACGATTTTTATCTTTTAAATACAATAGAAATATAGTATATATGAGATAATAACATAAATTGTGTACTTATATGCATTATTTATATGTGTATGTGTATATATGTACATATAATATAATAAAATGATTTGCCTTGTCTGGAACAAGTTTAATTAATATGTCTCGGGATACTTTTCGCTATACACAAAATATACTTTCATTAAGGGAAAAGGATTATCGTGTGTCAGTTCAAAGGCTAACTACGCGGCTGCATTTGACATGACATGTTTGTTCAATCTAAATTATTTTCGTTTATATCTTATAGTATATATATGTATTATATTGTATATTAACTTGAAAATTATAATTTATATTTTTTATACATATAAATAATCATGCATTGTATGTATATCTATATATGTATACTGTAATTTAAGTTCACACATACATTATGTACTTTTTATTGTTTATCTAATATTTGTATCTGATGTTTACATTAAAAGCCACAAATAATCATGTATAATTTAAAATCTATCATTTTTAATACTAAAATAATAAATCTTGAAAATTTTTACAATATAAAAATTCAAAAACTAAAAACTTTTAATTGTAATTTAACATTTTTAATTGACAAAGAAAAAAAAAAAAATTGAAAATAAGTATGTGGAAAATTTTAAATCAAAATGACAGTTATATTTATTGTCGTCCTCATTATTTTTAAAATCAGAGTCAAAAAAAAAAAAAAAAAAAAAAAACATAATATGTAATTCAATTAATTGTATTGGAAATACAATCATTATAATTCAAGTAAAATAAAAATAAAAAAAACAACAATTAATTACTAGTTTAAAAGTTTTCATGTATAAAATAAACCATTTTTTTTTGTTTTCTAGAATATTTCATTTAAAATGTAAAATAAAAGCAATTAAAAAATTGGATTGAAATCTACAATTAAAATTTATAATATATATCTATACTCATGTATGTACTGCTTTTCAAAAATGAAAGTATAATCAAATATTTTTTACTTTTAAATTTACCCCTAAAGAAAAAAAAAAAACAATACAAATGATCAAAGAAAATATAACATATGATTTGTACGGAAACATATTATTAGAAAATATCACATTTCATATATGAAAATGACAGCCCTTCAATTTTTTATAATAACTACATCTCGTGTATCCATAAAAGATACTTTTTTTTTTTTTTTTTGTATTTTTTTAATATCCATTATTTTTCTAAATAGAAGAAAAAAATATTTAGAAAAAATTATACAGGGTGCTTAGATTATTGAATAAAAGTAAAAATAAATAATTTCTGGAAATATCTTCGATAATAATTTGAAATTTCCTCTTTAATTCAATCTATATCAATCTTTAGTCAATTTATATTGTAATCACGAATTTTAAGTTAGAAGGAAACTGTGTATGTGTAATAAATGTCCTTGATTAATCCTTGATTTTATTATGTATTTTGTTTTGTAATCAATTTTCTCATATAAAAATTTAAAAAAAAATTATATGAAAAATTAAAAATAATTTTTTTCACACATTTGATTCATTCATAAAAATTCAAATATAACTTTTTTTTTTTGAATAATTGTACCTATTATGTGAAAACTGGGACTTGTCAACTTTGGACTTTTATATCTAGGGCTCTGTTGCATCGATTTGACTTTTGAGACAAATAAAAAGCACTAGATCAGAAATATTTCAGATTAATTGCAATGGGAATTTAACCAAGCGCTGATTTTTTTTTAAAAATGACGTTCTTGTGCATTTTACTCTATAACTTTTGCCCTAATCGACGGATTTCTTTCGTTTAAAATTTGTTTGGAAGAGAACCCTTCAAGAAATATCCTGACCACATTTCAACTTTCTTTTTTGAAGGGAAAAAAAAGTCTCCAAAATTTCCTTAACATTTATGAGTGGATGTAGTAAAATATAAAATATAGATGGAAGTGTTAAATTTGAATTAAAAGTACATATGTCTATTATGTATGTACATATCACTTTGCTTTTTGTATCATCAACGGTTTTCTGAATATACCTGAAGCAGTGTACCTATATTTATGTACGAAACATTTTCTTTTAAATAATTCATATACATACAACTCTGTTCAGGATATGAATAGTTTTTATATTTCGTATGTTCTTTTTTTCTTTGTTTCAATTTTGATTTATTAATCGGTTTTTTTTTTTTCCTGAGCGCTTTGCATAATTTAAGAAAAAAAATGTAAAAACCTATATTTATGTAAATGTACATATTTTTTTTTTCCCTTTTTCTAAGCTTTTTAAAAGCTTAGTTTTGGGGTTTATATATGTATGAATATATTATACATTTGTATATGTATGTGGTTTTGCTTTTTAAAATTTTATTTTATATTATGTATATTCTATGTATAAAATCAAACAATGTCCTGTGTAGTTTATTTAAATTGAATTGTCATGTAAAATGTTGTGTACCTTCAGGTGAATGCACACTCGAAAAAAATGCAAAAAAAAATTGTATAGGTAATTCATTTGAAAGCCAAAAAAAAAAAAAAAAAGGTATGTACGAGTACACACATAAATGGCTAACAATTTGATTCAGAAAAAGTAGAAAAATAATGAAGAGAGAGAAGAAAAACAAAAAAAAAAAACAAAAAAACAAACAAACAAACAATAAAACAAATAAAAACGGAAACTGGACATAACTGAAGATAATGCTGACGGGTCGATGAATATGGCATATGCTCGTCCCCTCTAGAATTTTGAATTACCTTTACACTTTTTTCTCTAACGAATAAAACAAAAATCTAAAAATGAAAAATACAAAAAGTACATCATGGCTTTCTATAAATGGGCCACATCTTCAATAGTCTAGCAAGTCTAGCAGAAAATACAGTTATTGTAACTTGAATAATGTTTTTTTTTTTTTTATAATGTATAGAATTGGTTAGTGAAACACAAGAGAAAAATTCAAATTTAAAAAAAAAAAAGTTTCATGATAGACAAAATAATTTCGGTTATGATTTAATTAAAATTTGAAAATTTCAAAAATTTGAAGAAGAAAAAAAAAAGAAATTTTCAACTTTAATAATAAAAAATTACAGGTTATGTATATAAAAGTTTTATTCAAAAGTGCTTACAAAGCAAAAATGGCTAATTTGCGATTGTAATCGAGGATGTGAATTTTTATAATCGCAATTAGAAATCGCATAGCCGTCCATATTTGCTAAGCGCAATTTGCTTAATTGCTAGACGATTGGGGATATGGCCCATACAGTGAAAGATTATAATGTTTTTTTGAAGATACAGTTTGTGGGCAAAAGTAAAAATTGTATCCTGTGGTATTTCAACATCAGTAAGTTTTTTTTTTTTTTTTTTGTTCAGTGTTATGTAATTGTGAATAAATGTTACTATCATGATGGTCATTTTTTTTTTTTTTTTTTCGTTTTGATGTTGAATTTATTTGGGTGCCTATTTTATCCTATATTGAATGTGAAAGTTGTATGGTAACATTTTATATAGATAAATTTTCATTGTATTATAATGTTGTGAATATATACTTGAAAAAACAAAATATATAATATACATACCTACATATGTACATATGTATGCGCATTTATACAGGACATTACTTAATATAAAAATATTTCAATGATCATAGACCGTATAATGGCTCTATTTAAGAGTATGATATACATTTTAATATAAAAAATTGCCTATTGTTCCAAAATTATGGCACTTTTTTTTTTTTTTTTCATAAAATGAAAGAAAGAAAAAAAAAAATTTTTTTTTTTCATATACAAAAAAGGTCTGAGAATTTGACATATTTTTTTAATGTTATAAATTGTGTAAGGATGTGTAGTGTAGCAATTTTACTTATATTTTTAAAGTATGTACATTTATAATAATAAATGAACAGGTGATTTTATTAAACTGAAAAAAAAAAATTTTTTTTTATTACATATGTATATGTATGTTGTTTTGTTTTTTTTTTTTTTTTGTTTTTTCAGTACAAATATGTTTTATCTTTTATTTATTTTACTTCAATTAATACGGAAATTTAGACAAGGAAAACAAAAAAGGAGGTGTTAAGAGTTTTTAATATTATGGATTTTTATACATTAGAAAAAAATGTAATAAGTGTTATAAACACACCTTGATGGTCATTCTTATTTATTTATTATTTTTCTTAATGTTTTTTTATATACATTACAGAAATAAAAAAAAAAAAAAAAGCAAAAAAAAAAAAAACAGATAATAATATGGTTTATATTGCACATTTATTTTATTATGAGAAAAATGTTATTGTTCTCTTGTAAAATTTAATGTATACACTAAATTTAAAGAAATATATACTTTCTTTAGAATAATAAATAATTTTTAATGTAGGTACCATTATCTGGAAAATAATACAAAAGAAAAAGAAAAAGAAGTTTAGAAATTTTGAAATCGTAATATGTTACGACTTTAAAGTTTCGAGTTTTTTAAATCTCGAAACAAGTATCATTCGGCAGTTACGTAACTCGATCGAGTATGCCATAAGGATACGATTTTTAGAGCATTAATTATATACATATATGTATGTATGTATGTATTAATGCTTTCTGGTATAGTGGTTATAATCATTTTTAAGAGTGATTCACTTTTTTTTTTTTTTCAAATAAAAGTTCATAAAAAATAATAAAAAAATCATTTTGTTTTGTTTTTTTTTTTTGGTTCAACTTTGATTCTCTCAAAATGAAAAAAAAAAATAAAAAAAATTATTATGAATAAATATTGTTTGAAATTTAATAAATTTTAAATGAAATTATTTAAACAAAATTTATTCTCTTTATGATAATTTCAATTTTCTTAACATTTAATAATCTTTCTATTTTCAAATATTTCATTTATTCTTATATTTTCTTTATTTGAATAACATAAATAAAATTCATGATATAATATAAAACAGGTAAGTTAAAAACTAGAGTATATATAAAAGAAAATGAAATATAATTTGAATTTTATCTCTTAGCAACCCTAAAACTACAATAATCTTCTTTTTTATTTTATAATTTTATTTATTTTTTTATTTATGTATTACCGTTTTCGTTTTCGTTTTTTTTTTTGTTTTTTTCCCCTATTCAAATATTAAAAAAGCAATTTAACAAATCATAAACAAAAAACTATACAGACATCATATTTTTAATAATACAATTTTCAAATAAAAAAAATTTTTATTTTTTTTTGTTTTGAAAAACAGAAATGTAGACAATTTATATATGTACATATATATAAATGATTTTTAGAATCTGTAAATTATTAAATGAATCATCTTCAAATATTTTATATTTTTGTTTTCGTAAATACGACGTAAATTCTTATAATATAATTTCTGTTAAAAAATTTAAAAATAAAAAAATTAATTAAAATTTTAATAATTTGAATAAAAAAAAAATGGACATAAAACTGTTAAAAAAAAAAAAAAAAAAAGGATTATACTTTGAAAAAATACAAAATAAATAATAAATATTTAGTAAAAACAGGAAATTTTTTAAAATTTTTCCTAAATACACGTAGTGTACACAATAATTTTCTTATTTTTATCACGATAATTTTAAAGTTTTATAAATTTTTTTTTTTTTATTTTTCATAGATTTTCTAATTAAAAAGAATTTTAAAGAATAATTGATTAGCATTAACAGTTATTTAGAAAATTTTCTTGAAAATTAAGTATTTTCTTCAAAGAAAATAATTCAAGAAGTTTATAATTAAATTTGTGTTTATCGAATGAAATATAGCTAGTTTTTTATTTTTTTTTTGAATTTCGAAAGGAAAAATGTTTTTTTTTATTCTTCATGTGCAAATATAAAATTTTGAATCTCTGAAATTTTTTATTCTACTTTTCAAGAAGGTCTCATTGTATTTTTTTTTTTCTTTGTTAAATTATCCAATTTTTAATAAATTTATGTATACCCCATCGATATTTTATCCAACGACAAAATAGCCTACAATAATCAATAAATCTTTTTTTAAAAAAAATAATAATAATAATAAATACGAATTCAAAGTCAATAAATAAAAAAATTTATTTGATTTGTTCACGTATTCATCGTATATATTTTTAAAAATAAATAATAATAAAAACAAATAGCGCATATAAAACAAGCCAAAAAAAAAAAAATAAATGTATATTAGCTTATTAAATAATTATTTGTACGTGTACAAAGTTCATGACATTAAGTAATTCCACGAATTAAATTATGATAAATTTGATTTCATGATGAATAGAAAAATCTATAATAAGGACATTATTCATTGTATACTGTATATCATATATTATAATTTTTGGGGAAAATATATGTATGTATTATAATGATTCCTATATATATAATATATTGAATCATATCCTGTGTGTGTGTGTGTGTGTGTGTGTAAACATTCTATATTTATTCAGTTTGCTTGTTTCTATTCCATTCCCAATTATATCTGTTGCGGTCAGGCAATGAGAATTGAAAATAATTTTCAAATATTATAAATGAAAAAATTAATTGAAAAATTTTTTTTTACAGCTAAAAAATAGTTTTTATGTTGTATTAAAAAAAAACAAAAAAACAAAAAAATAGAAAAGTATTAAACTGTTCAATGTTAGAATTTTCGAAAAAAAAACAACAAAAGAATAATACTTTTTTTTTTATTGATAAATTATTTGAGTTTGGTCTTGTATTACTTTTTTCTGATTATGATATAATTGATATTCCATTTGAAATACAAATTGTTTTTTTTACAAATTTTGAATTTTAATGTGAAAATAAATTGTCCTTTAAAATACAAAAAAAAAAATCCTTATGAAGTTCATTTTTTTTTTGTCAATTAAACCATATGAAATTTTTAATTTTCTTGTTTTTTTTTTTTTTACTCAAACAAATTATGTTTAAAATTGTATTCTATTTTTTGAAATTAAAAACAAAATTATAAAGTGTTAAAAAGGAAAATATTTTAAATAATGCAATTTTTTAAATATAAATAAATTAAATCACTAATTAAATAAATTTTTTGCTTTATCAAGAAAAATGAATTTATTTTTTTTTTTTTTCAATTTCCATTTTAATTATAAATATAATAATTTATTTAAAGTTAAAGGAAAATATTGTGAAATTAGAAATGTACATACATATATACATATGTTGCGAAATACTACATGATATACCAAAGAAAAAAAAAGAAAAAAAACACACTACCGTAAAATATTAACCGTGATTCTTGTCTTGTTTGTGTTTGGTATCTTTTTCATTAATTTTTCATGTTGTATATATTTTTTTAACACTGTTTTTATATTTTTAAGGAAGAAAAAAATTTAAAAAAAAAATTAAATAAATAAACTAATCAAGCAAATTATAATTTAATTTTCTTAAGAAATGTTCAACAAATAACACACAATTTTATTTCTTGTATGATATTAAATGAATATCCTTGTAAAATTGCACAAAAAAAAAAAAAAAATAAAAAAAATACAACAAAATAAGCAGAAAATATAAAAATAAAATATAATTATTGTTTCATGTATTTTATCGTCTTATATTCGCGTACAATATTACCTGTATGTATTTGTATGTATGTATGTATGTTTCATAAAATTCATAAGAAATTTTCTCACGTGTTTTCAAATATTATTCGTTGCATTTTTATAATAATAACTTATGTTTTATATGTACGTACATACATATGTATACTCTATGGAATTATATGTAATTGTATATATACATATATAATTATACATATACATAAATTTTAATTGAATTGAATAAGAACTTGTATTGTATCTACAAATGTAAAATTAAAAATAAAATAAATATAAGATATTTTCGAGAATAAATTAAATACCTTTCATAATATAATTTATTCCAAAAATGAAATATTCGATTCCATTTCTAATTTATGTCATTTGCATAACTAAATTCTGATATGTAAAAAAAAAAATTCATTTGAAAAATTTCCTGAAGTTTTTCATATAAGAATTGCCCAAAATAACATGCAACATTCTTCCTATAAATTTTTAATAGATAATCAAAAGCTTTTTATTCATTTTTACATTTATCATTCTAAGTATTAAATTTTTTTTTTTTTTTTTTTTTTTTTTCAAAAAACTTCCATGGGTAATAAAAAAATATGAAAGAATCCTTTTTTAAATACATCTATACATACATATATCCTATCGTTTGTAAACTTTTTTAATTAAAAATAAATATAATGTAAATAATAACTTACGATATCAAATACAAGTGGAAGTATCTCTTATTTAAAAAAAAAAAAAAAATTAAAAATAAAACGAAATTGTCTTAAAAAAAAAAAATCTTGTTCAATTGAACTTCCTTAAACATATAATTTATACTACACACAAACTCGCATTTATACTTATATATATGTATGTATGTATGTATCTTTTTTCTGTTTCCATCTGTACAAAATAAAGAAATTTTTATAAATAATATAAAAAAAGAGAAAAAAATTAGATGAAAACAAACATAAGGAAAAATTACCTACCTTGAAAGAAAATTTAAAAATAAGTCATGTAATCAAATTTACAAATGACTAGAAATACTATATAGGTACTTACTTTAAAAAAAAAAAATACAAAAAAAAATGTAAGTAAGTAAATGAAATATGAAAAAAAAAAAAAAAATAGGAAGAAGGGGAAGTAAATTGCTGTAAGAAGGTGGGGTGGAGAAAAAAAAAAAAGAATGATATTAAAACAGGGAATTTTTTTTTTTATTTTATATATTTGTATATACCTATGTGTATTATATTATATACTATATATTAAAAACAAGAACAAAACAAAAAAATAAATAAATTAGATGAAATTATACAAAAAAAAAAAAAAAAAAAGATACGAAATGAACCACAAAAATAACCCAGTCAGTTATACAGATGGAATTTATTCATTTTTGAATTTGTAATTCTTTCTACTTTAACATTTTTTTTTTTTTTATGATTTATTATGAATACGATTTTTTTTTTTTTTTAATGTTTAAAAAGCTAAAATGAAGAAAATATGTTTCATTTGAATATTTTCAAATATTTTTTTTTTTTCAGTAATTTAGAGGCAATTCAGAAATTAATATTACATTTTTCTTTTAATCATTCTCGTATATGAAATTTAAAATCCTAGTAAGTTTTCAACAAATTTAATGCTCTAAAAATTTTGTTTTTATATTGTGAGATGGTGGAGGTAATTATATAATTTGAATACACACATATTTAATATTTTTCGGTAATAAAGAAATTTTAAAATTTAATTTAACTATAATAGATATAAATCTTTCAGAGAAGATACAAAATTTCAATATATATACAATTTTAATGTGAATTGATAAAATTCATCTAGTTAAAAACAACAACAAAAAAGGATCAAAAATTCAGCATAGGATTAATGTATGTATACGTGAATAATACGAGATTAAGTATTGTTTATTGAAAATTTTTCTAATTATTGTTATTCATTTGGAAAAAGGTATTTGAAAATTATAAATTCGATGACTATTATTTTAGTTAATCTACAAAAACAGACATAAATTCATTTTTTTTTTTTTTTTGCTGTTTTGTAATCATCATCATTTCAGAATAAATTCCAATTCAGCGATTATAATCAATAATAAAGGAAGCATGCATTACTTTTTTTTTTTTTTTTTTGTATAATAAATTTTGATGTTGTAATGCATGAACCTGTAGTGATTCATTAATTCTAATTTCCAGCTCTAGGAATAATACATAGATAAAATTCTGTTTTATTTCATTTTTTTTTTTTTGTATAGCTACATTTTAGTACACAGCTTACCTAAAATGTTTCTTGATGATACGCAAAAAAAAAGGAAGGAATAAAAACAAAAAAAAAACCAGGAATATCATTTTTATTGAGGGTGGAATATATGTACGACGTGTTGTATCTCCAATCTCCATCCTATCATACATTAAATCATTTTCATTCATTTTATGATGAGCTTCATTTCAAGAGTGAGAATACAACACGATGTGATAATTCTGTGGGCACGAACGTTTTTTTTTTTTTTTTTTTTCTTTCAAATTTTATATACAGTCATCATCATCATGATTATTGTCTTCGTCTTCTTGCGTAAGGATAACACACATAATCAATATATATATATATATATATATGTATATGCATTTATGTATATAAAAAAAATCATATAAGTATATATATTTACTATTGTTATAAGACAAAAATGAAAGTGTAAAGTGTATAGTAGAAGTAGAAAAATTTTTTTACTTTTTTAGAAATGACATAATTTCATGATTGCTTCAATTTATTTATGAAATGTCCTAATGATAAATTGACAAGTTCATTTGGGTCGCAATAAATTTATTGTTCTTTTTATTTTTTTTATTTATTTATGTATTTATAGTTATATTTATTTCATCCAATATATATATATGTAAGCAATACATACTTATATAAACAAGAGATATGGCAAAAAAAAAAAAAAATTACATATAATCTAGTATAACTAAATAATTGGAAATATATGTACATGCATGTATGTGTGTAATACCTGTAAGTATATAGGTATTGTGCTATTTAGATAGTAGATTATTTTTTCTGAGATATTATTTTCGGACGATTATCATTTTTTTTTTATTTTTTTTTTTAATAAGATATCATTGTTATACTGTAGCAATTTTTTTATTCTATCCAAATTCTCATATCTATATTTTATATTTCACTGTTGATATATGTTTTTTTCTTTATTTTTCAAGTAAAAAAAAAAAATATACATACATAGCTATTTTGTAATTTGAATATAAAATGCCTAAACATTTTTTAAAAAATGATAAACTAGAAGTCAGAATGTATTATTTTTCATTAAAAAAGGAAAAATAAAATAATAATAAAAAAAAAAGTATGTAGGTAGGTATTATTAAAAAAAACAAAAAAAACGGTTTTCTCTCCATTTTTTTTTTTTTTTTTTAAATGGAAATCACGGTCATGGTCGAAAGATTCAACGAATCATCTAAAAAAATATGGTAAATTAGTCGAAAAACAAATTTGATACTTTAATGGACTCAATAATATTTACAAGATGGAACAAAAATTATACATACTCCATAAAATTTATAATATCTATTAGAGGGTATTCATCATAATTTTCATATTTTATAGGGATTTTTGTAAAAGTATTATTTTGAAACATTTATTATCCTTTACAGGTAATATTATTATATTTATAGATAGATACATTTAAAAATATTTTTGTGCACATAGAATAGAAGATATTCCCATACATATATATTGTAGATATCTATTATAAAATACATAGTACGAAATTTTTTCATTACATGATTGTATTAAAAAGGAAAAAAATATTTAAAAAACAAGAAAAAAAAAAAATAAATAAAAAATAAAAGTAAAAATAATTTGGGTTCTGACCAAAATTATTTACAAGGGGTATGATTTACTGTTTTACAGGAGTTTTCACTTTATTTTTAGTATTATAAAGTATATTTATTTTCCATAAGTTCTAGAATCTTTATTGGGTTTTACCTTTTTTTTTTGTTTTTTTTTTTTGTAGAGAGGTATTAATGGTTATATTGCTTTTCTGTATATAGAAATGTAGTAGCAAAAAATAAATAAGTATAATATATGTAATTGGAATAGAAAAAGAAAAACATGTAAAAAAAAAAAAAATGGATTTAGATGCGTGGTGGTTAGCAAGGTTGCTAGAATTTAAATGAAGGTTTACTTCTCAATATACATAAATATATAAGATATCTATATAACCTAACCCCTTTCTATGGTTATTTCTTTCTAATATGAGTTATTATAATATGTAAAGATACAATCAAATGAGAAAAGATTTTTTTTTTCCCAATAAGTTAAGAAAAAAAAAAAATATATACATATATAAAAAATGAAAAATTGCAAACTAGAGAAAAAAAAAACACACAAAAATTAAGGAAAAAAATTATTATTATTATAATTCATACCCCAATTGAAGAATTTTAATATTCTCATCATGAAAAATCATGGAAATTGGTTTAATTTTTTTTATTTATTTTTTTTATTAATTTAAGAAAAAAAAAAAAAAAAAGAAAAGTAAATTAAAATTTTTTATTATTTTATATTACAGAGGGAAACAAAATATGCTTGTTTTTATCCTTATTTTTTTTTTTTGTGAACATACGGAATTTAGTTTTTAGCTTTTCTGAATTTTTTTCATTTAAAATTAGTAAACTGGTACAAAAACATGCGTGTAATGACATATGTATAAGAAGTAAATTCAAAATAGAATACAATAAACGAATTTTGATAATTAAAATGTGTATTGGATTAAATATATTTCTTAAGAAATATCATTAAAAAAATGATGCTTTCAGGATCCGAATGTAGTTGCACACTTGTTCATGTAAATAGTAATAGGTAAAAAAAATTTACAAAAGTCAAAATATGTATATTGAAATACACAATTTTAATTTTTAACATACATATGTTATAAAAAGGACATTACAGTCAATTAATTTTCATGTTGTTTTAATTTCATGTGATATACATTTTTCATTTCACGTTTGTTCATTTGGCTTTTATTCATTCATTTTTTTTTTTTTTTTTTTTTTTTTTTTTTTTTTTTTTTTCAAATTTACATTTTGTATGTATTTTATGTAATTTCAATTTGTTAGAACTTTTTGAACTATTCACAACATACACATACACATTTCGTTTTTTGTCTAGAAAATATATTTATATGAAAAATATATAAAATTTTTGTATGAAAAATCACATTTTAAATTTATTATATATGCTAGTTAAAAAGTAAATAAATGTGGTTGAAAATTCACAATTATACATATGTCTGTACGTATTTATCTGCATGTATGCATATATGTACATATGTACATGTATGTTTAAGTGAAATTTGAATTTTTGATGATTCCAACTCTAACATTTTTTTGTTTGTTTGTTTGTTTTTTTGCTTATATTGAATGTTTGCTAAAAATGTATGAACTATGTATGTTTATTTTTGAAAAATTTTTAGTTTTTATATAGTAATCAAAATTTGTTATTACACGAATCTATAACCATTTACAGTTGTTAGAAATATTTTTTTATAAAAAAAAAAAATTACTTATAATCTTGAAAAAAAAAAAAAAAAAAAAAAAAAAAAATTCACAAGGATGTCAAATCGAAGGACGAAATGTACAAAAACAGAACGAATGGCATGGATGGATGGACAGAAGGGATACAAAATACTTAGTAGAAGATTATGTATTTGTTTTCATCAACTTTATTTTGAAATTCGAACTACTTATAATGAATAAGTTTTAACTGAGTAAAAATCTGTCTTAGCCAATAGTATAAATGATGCTGCCCAAATTTCAAAACGATCGTTTGTGCTTCTCAAAAACAATGTTTTCTTAAGTGGTAATTGTAAAAATTATCTGACGAGGATATAGTTCTTCTGTTTAAAAGAATATGTAGAAGGTACTCTAAAAAAAATGATATTTTTAAATGTGAACGGTTATTGAATTGGTGCTACAAAAAAAAAAAAAAGCCTTTTATTTTGGATAACCTAGTGGCAAATAATTGCCTTAAACTATATGAATGATGTATAAAAAATTTACTATATGTAAATACACTAGCTGTATGTAAATTTGAATATGAAAACTGTAAAAAAAAAAAAAACCATACATGAATAAAATTGTACCTTCGAAAACGAAAAAAAAAAAAAATGAAATGGTAAATATGTAATTTACCTATATGAAAACCAATTTTTAAATTTTTAACTTAATTTTCATCTACAACTTCACAGTTTTTTTTTGTTTTTTTTTTTTTTTTAGATATATGGTTTTTTATTATATATTCATATATGAGATTACATCTATGGTAAGTTAACTCAGTCAGTATAAAAAAAATAATTTAGTTAAATAATAGATTTAAAATTGAATAATAATCAACAGTGAAAAAATGTTATTTTAATTAAAAAATATGTGTGTCATAAAATGTTTAATTAAGAAATAAATGAAATCAATTTTATTATTTTATTAAGTTAATAACTATTTTTTTTTTTTTTTTTTTTTTTTTTTTTAAAGAAATTCAATAATGAAATATTCGTTAAATTAAAAATCAAAACAACCTAATGTTAAATTAAAATAACTGATAAATTGAATTACTAATTCGATTTATCTTATAGTATTTGAAATATTCATTTGAAGTTCTATTGTTTGAGTTTTTTTGTTTTCATATACATACTCGTATGTATGTTTTTTTCTTTATATATGATTTTTTTTGTATTTTGCTTGAATAATTATCATGCGTTCTCGCATTTTTCCAATATTTTACAACGAAATATGTATTAAAATTGAAAGAAAAAAAAAAGTACAATTATTCAATAGTCAAGGTATCTTAGAAGTCCTTATGAAATATCTACGGAAAAAATTTCGTTTGATTCACTGAATTTGACTTATTATTTAAGAATACCAATGAAGTAATGACGACCATGATTCAGCTTTTATCACCTGATCAAACTCAGGAAGTCATTGGAAAATGAAAATCGTGAAACACCAACATATGATATTAATGATGGTGATGATGAGCTTGCAATTAATAAGATGAAAGAAAATGGAGTAAGTGTTTTATGAGGTTAAATTGATGATATAGATATTAAAGTTCCTAAAAAAATAACTTCATGATCTGTATGTATGTATGCTTTTCAATTATTATTTAAGTATTTATAGAATTTAATTTCTCATTCTAATAGACAAAAATTCAAAAATAATATCTATTTATGTCTTTTATTGTTTAATTTTTACTACTGATAGAATTTTTTATGTCTTTCGAAATTCTAAATAAAATATTCAAAATGAAAATTATTACTTAATTGAATGACAAAAGATATTTTAGAAATTTACCTCAAAAATCTGTATTTAATTTATCATATATAATTTTCATAGAATATAATCGATTATTAATAGAAACATTGTGAAAGATAATTAAAATGTATTTGAGTGAAAAAATTCAAAATGAATTTATAAATAAAATTTTATAATGTCCTTAAGATCAGAATGTGTACATACATTCATGTATGTATGTGCATTTTATTATTTTCTTCAAAATTTTTGTTATGTATTTTTAATATCTTTTAACTTTTTTATATAATATAAAAATACTTTTAAAGAAAAATGTCACAGATATTTTTTGAAAATCAAAATTAACGCTCGTTTTCAATTTCAAACAATAAATACTAAAACTTTCAGATGGCCATAGAACATAGAATATATTAAAAATTTAATAGATTCAAGAGTTTTAAATACGGATTTTTTTTTTTTTTTTCAAACTCTAAAAGACATTAAGGTGATCAAAGGATATCAAATTAAACACTTCAAAAATTTCTTTTTCTATTAAATATGAATAATAGTATAATTATATATATATATATACTCGTATAATGTACCTATGTACACATATGTATACATATAATAATGTATTTGTATGTCTGCGATATACCAAAAATTTTTTTTCTATTATTCTCTTACATGAAAATAATATAATAATAAAAAAACAACAATATTTTGATATCCTGGATATCTATCGGTCTCAAGGTTATCCAGTCACATTACATATTCTGTCATATTGTGTATACTAAAAATATAGAAATTGATATCGATTTTCAGGGTTAAAATGATATGAATGCGAAATTGACCATGAATGTACACATAAAAAGTACCATTGACTGTAATAAGAGATAATGTTTTGGATATAAATATGTATATTTATGGATATATTATTGACTATTATTATACAGGGTGTCCGGGTTAAGGTGTTACAAAATTTAACCACAGATACATAGGTCTCGCCGAAACGAGCAAAAAATCGTTCGGTCTTTGGGGGGGGTGGGGGTGTTAATCTCCTGTATTATCCTGTATCTTCGTTGTCGTTTATTGTAAAGCACTTTGCACAGGGTGTGTTATTTTCAAAGTTTCAGAAAAAAAAAGCTTGTTTTTTGAAAATATTTTAAGTTTGTTTTTAAACAAAATAAACAAATGAATGAATTTTGCTTTAAGAATTTAAAAAAAATTCTTCAATGCCTTAAGTCTAAACGCAATGAAAAATATGCATACATAAATTATTAATTAAAATTAATCAAAAATGTAGATAAATTAAGTTTTATTGCAAAATCTAACATAAATAAGCTACGAAAACACCTTGTTTTATACAAAAAATTTCTAATAAAAGATATTTTTTGTATGTTCAGTCCATAATAATATCTATTACACATTCTTATTTCTAGACGTAAACATACTTTGTAAAACTTTTTTAAAGGTAAAAACCATTATAATAATACACTCTATAGAAAACAAAATAGCAAGAAAAAAAAAAAGGTAGAGATACATATATGTCGTTTATATTTTTCAGGATGATGTAATATAAAATTTTATATGAACATATATTGAATATTATTGCATTTTATGGACGAGGAAGAAAATATTATTTACGTGAAAAGGTGTATATACTGGTGAAAATACTTTAGAGAATTTCGAATGATTCTCTCTAGAATATTACTGGTAAATTCAATAATTTTAAGATTATATATCAATGAATGTGTGCATTACTGTCATGTAGAATACGTAAGTATAATCACATAGATACTACATATATATACATAGATACATTTTTATATACCATATGTAATATTTATATGTATAAGTCAATTTTACTAATATTTACAAAATTATATACAATTTTACATACATAAGTATGTATCTTTGTATCTTGTATAAGTGTATATCTTTTCCTGAATAAATTCAAATATTATATACATAAATGAAATATGCAATAAAGTTTGTTTTTTAATGATTATTGGAATGTTTACGATTTGATATTTGTTCCGGTCTAGTGTCATTTAACGCTAATTTTATTGCACAGTTTAATGTTTAACAAATGATATTCATGTGCACGTGTGTTTTAAGTAAATATTTAAATTTATTAGTATTTATTGATACGTTTTATATGTACATGTACATACATATGTATATCTATATTTTTTTTTTCTTTCACATTTCATGCATTTTATTTAATTCATTTTATTATTATTTTTTCTCTTTATTCTTATGGATTGTATTGTACATATGTATACATATGTATAACACGTATTTATTTGTGATGCATATTTTTTTCTAAGTATAAAAAATTCGTATTCCATTTAAATAATTTTATTTTATCATACTTCTTTTAAATAGAAAAAATCTTTAATTTTTTCATGTTTATCTTTTTTTTATGTTCATATATATGCAAAAAAAAACTATATATATTTTTATTTGATTTTATCATTTTTTTTCCAATATTTTATGTATGAATATTCAAATTCATCAATAATTTTAGTGTAAAGTAGATATAATATCATACTATTGAGAAAAAAAATGTACACAAAAATTGAAAAAAAAAAAAAAAAAAAATCCTAGTAGGTAATGAAAAAAATCAGTTCCTATTTAATACGAGATTGAAAATTACTTTTGTGCATTGTGCAAACCAAATCAAATTAAAATTATGGATTTTCATATAGAAAATGTGGGAAACATTTTTGAATAAATATTGGTAATTTCATGAATTGGATATTGCATAGTATATACATATATATACAACTTGTCTTTAACACTTTAATTTCAAAAGATGAAGAAAAAAAAAAAAAACAAAGATGGAAATTTTATGAAAATTTAAAAAAAAAAGTACTCAAGTTCTAATTTGATTATTTTTGTTTTTTTTTTTGTGTTTTTTTTTTACTTTATTTAAAATTGAAAATTCATGCAAAAAACATTGTGTTATTATACCGATGTAGATATACTGTAAGATGTTTAGAATTTTTC
Source organism: Bombylius discolor (assembly GCA_939192795.1). Lineage (NCBI taxonomy): Eukaryota > Metazoa > Arthropoda > Insecta > Diptera > Bombyliidae > Bombylius > Bombylius discolor. The sequence goes on along the minus strand of OW584243.1, from coordinate 30,611,363 downwards.
AAGACATGTAAGAAATACATATGTACATATGTGTACATATGTCATACATGTATGTATACATAGGTATATGTATTTCGCTATTTTTGATCTGATCATATTATTCAAAAATCAAAATCATAACTCCTACATTTGAGTTTTGGTATGTACATAGTTACAAAGAAAGTAATAGATATAATGAAACAGTGGTATCCTTTTCATGCTACAGATTGTTCCATTAAAAATTTATATACAATTTATAAGAAAGCTTGAATGTGGTGAAAATTTTAATAAATAAACAGAAAATATCAAATACTGATAAATTTTACGACATTCAAATGCTTTTACTATCCCTTCTTTTTTTCTACTTCGTCTTTGTTTGTTTTTTTTTTTTGTTTTTTTTTTTTCCTTTATTTTCTAGCTAATTTCAAATTTCTTAATAACCTAAGATTTAAAACACGTGTATCACTCATTTCAAGTATTAAAAGAAAAAAAAAAAAACTTTTATCTATTAATAGAAAATTTTTCATAAAAATTTCTAATTATTTGAAGAATAATTGATTACTTGAAATATTCGTACATTTACATTTTCTTTATAATTTATAATATACATACGTACATATGTTGTATATATATACATATATTTTTTGAAAATAATTTATTTATTTTTTTAGAAGCACGTTTTTTTATGTGGGATTATTGACCTTTTTTTTTTTAATCCTTGAAATATCACAATATACAATGTGCATAAATTATGTGTCAAAATTCATTATTGTATATTAAATTGCAAATGAAAAAGGGTTAAATTAAATATTTATAAATGTAATCCATGAGTAAAAGTATTAATAAAAAATATCTATATGATGTACAAGGTGTTTCTTTAAATCGGTAAGTATGTTAAGTAAAAATTAAGAAAACAAAAAAAAAAATACAAACAAAATAAAATTTGATATTGTCAAAATACCGGACGTATTATAATTTTTGATAATCACCCTCTAATTGACTTTCTATAATAAGACAAAAAAAAAAATCGGCCGAAATGATTTGTTATTTTTAACTTGTGTTCAAGGATTTTTATTATTTTTTTTTTTTTTGAATCAATAAAGTGTCCATTTTTAAGTATTTTATTGAAAATTTAAAAAAAAATAAATATAAAAATAAATAAAATTTGAAAAACCCTTGTTATTTGTGTATGTTATTTTTTGACAAAAATAATAAATATACTCGTACATACGTAATTAAATTTAAAAAAAAAAAAATTAAAAAAAATAGGTATATGATTTCTTTTAATAGAACAAAAGATTTCAATAATAAACTTTATGTGAGGGTCATATCATATAATCAAAAGATTAACATCAAAATTGTCCTGATAAATCTTTAGTTCAATAGAAAATTTTTTAATGAAAAAAGGAACATAATGAAAAAGGCAAAATTGACTTATTTTTTTTATTATTCTATATAAGTATTTTGTATATCTACTTGTTATTATGAAAATAAAAAAAAAAAAAAACAAAAAAAATCATTACTATACATATTACCATCACCATCATTACAATATAAATATAATAGCATCATTAAAGCAGTTTGTATATGATAATAACTTTTTAGAATTTTAAATTATTATAACTACTCTAAAAATATTTTACTTTAGTCATTCATTTATTTAATTATTTACTTATATAGTCGAATAAGTATTTTTTTTTTTAGGGAAATTCTGTAAAACGATAAGATACACCTGTTATAAAACTTAAATTTTCAAAATTGTTTTTTTTTTCTCTTCATAATTGTATTACTCTTACTTAATATCTAAGTTGCGAACTCATGTCACTATGTGATATTTCAAAACAAAATGAGAAGCAAAAATAAAGGATACAAAATTTAAAAAAAAATATAATAACAAGAAAATTTGTATCTTAAGGGTCCGGAACAAACTTAAAGTTTTAAATTAAATATTAAAATTGCGTCTGGTATCATAAAGGTGACATGAAATAACGTGGTGATTATAAAAAAAAAAAACAAAAGTGGGCAGTTTCATTTTGAAAGTTGGTAATTGACGATTATTGTCATTTATAAATTTATAAAAAGTAATTTGTAATGGCCCTTAATGTGAAGAGATTCAAAAACGTGTTCTTTATTTTATGTGTACAATACAAATTATATTAATAAGACAATAATTAAGTATTTGTTTTTGTTTTGGCTTTTTTTTTTTTTTTTTCAAATCTGATGAATCTTTAATTTATTTTTGGAAAAATTTAATTTTTTTTTTTAAAAGAAGAAAATTTAAATTAGAGGAAAAAAATTAATAAATAATTAAATTGAAAAATAAACATGATTTAGAAGAGAAAAAAAAAATACAATAAAATAAAACCAAGAAAAAGTGAAAAATTTCAAGTTCAATCAGCATCATTGAACAAGAAAATTAAAATCTTCATCAACTGTGAAAGGACTATTGGTTTTTTTTTTTTTGTATGTATATGTATGATGTATATAGATACACATACATCATGTTATATAGTACATATAAAAAGATAATATAAAAAAATCAAGAATACATAGGTATATGTAGATTTTATATAAAATAAGTAAAAAATAAGAAGTAAAACTTTTTTATAAGGACTTTTGTAATTATGCAAATTCATGAAAGAAACTTTACCTTCAAAAATTTCGATTTCTTAGATTGTGTAGCAAAACGTTGTCTACATAATACAAAAAAAAAAAAAAAAATAAAAAGAGGAAAAAAATGGAAAAAAAATACCAACAAAAAAAAAAAAAAAACTGTGAATAGATTTCACTTGTGTATTAAAACATAAGTCTGAGTTTGAAAATGAAACTTTGCTTTCGAATTATGATGAGTTTTATTTTATTTTTTATTGTTTTTTTTTCTTCCTTTTTTTGCTCCTTAGAACACAAACAGAAATAAAATTGAGTTTAAAATAATAATAATAATAATAATAAGAAGAAGAAGAAGAAAAATAAAATTTGACTGAAAGTAAATTTAAAATTATAAACTGAGGTCGAATTATATCATTATAGAGAAAACCATATATATTTTTTGTTTGTTTTTTGAGTACATATTATATCAAATAATGTAAATGCACCAGTCCTCGGTTATAATACCCTTTTTTTTTTTTGTAATTTAATTAAGAGCATGAAAATTTTTCTAACAATTGAATTTAAAAAATCAAAATGAAGCAAAAATTCATAACCATTCATAAAGTTCTATCGTAAATTTTTTTATTTCAGTAAAAACACATCATATTTGTTCCTAAATTTAAATATCTAATTAGCAAATTGTATACCACATTATTTATATGCAAATGGAAGTGAGAATAAAATTATTATACAAAAAATTCAATAGAAAAAAAAACAACACAAAAACAAACAATACATGATTTTAAAAACAAAAAAAACAAAAAAGCGGTAAATGATAAATTTATTCCGAAATAGGCTCATGTTGGAATCATTTACCTTATATTAACATTATTTTGATCAGATCAGTATTAAGCATAGTACTGTGCTCACACGGAATTCAGTTTCCTATTTAAAATACAGGTAAAAAAAAAAGTGACGGAATTCCGTCAAGACATTTTTCCGTTCACTTTTTGTTTTGTAGTACTGAATTCGAGACGGAAAATAAATATAAATTTTCATTGCTAACATTTCTAGAACTTTTCAAAAGACGATCAGTCTCCACTAATTTTCCGTGTGGTAAATTTGACAGTTGTTGTCACCAACAAATTTAAAAGTAACAGCTGCTTCTTTATTTTTGGATGCTTTTTGATTTAATCAACATATTCTATACCAAATTTTTTCGTGTAGAAATAAATAGTAAAAATAGGAAACTCAATTCCTCTGGAGCTGAGTACTATACTTTATAATGAATTTACAAAATTAATTTTTAAATTTTCGTTTTTGTTTTTTTTTTTTGTTTTTTTCTTCACTTGCCATAATTTTTCTTTTAGGAAATTTGAAAGAAAAGAAAAAGGGAAATAATTATAAGTTTTTCATGTAAAAAAAAAAACAAACAAAATGAGACAGAATGCAGAAAGAATACAGTTGTTGATGAGTTTTTTAAGAAAAAAAATTAAAATAGTCGAAGAAAAATTTAATCGATTTATTTGAAGAAAAAAAACACACACACACACATACATACAAAATACTAAAACAAAGAGCTTAAGACAATTTTTTTATGATAACTGTTTTTATTAATGGTGAAAAAATAAATCAACATAAACAAAAAATGTTTAATTTTTCATTTATAAATTTTTAATGAGAAAAAAGAACACGGCAAAAGAAAAAAAAATAATCATAAAAAAAAAAAGTATGTGTGTTTCAAGAGAAGGAAAAAAAAAATATAATTATTACCTGATTTATTATTAAAGATTGCAAAAATTGAAAGTTGAATGAGTTATGTCTTTGGAAAGTTTCTCATTTTGGTTACATAAAAAAATCTTTAGGTACTTACTTATTTTTGATGGCTTAAACTTAAACAATGGTAATTAAACATTCCTGTCATTTTTTTTTTTTTTTGTAAATACCTGACATTAATTACGTAGAAATTTTTAAAAAATAAATAATAATTAAGAAAAGAGAAATAGTGAAAGGTAAATAAGTTTAAAAAAAAATTGTTTGTTATCTTTTTTTTTTTGTTCAAGTTTAATTTTTTTTTAAATTTAAGAAAATTAAGATTAAAAATGAAACTGAGCTAAAAAAAAGTGAGTAACCTGTGAGATAAAATTATCTCTTAAAGGATTTTATTTTATTTTTTTCCTAACTGTATTTTATGTGAATATGTATATTTTCCTTTTAATATACTTTGTATCGAAAATAAGTACATATGTATGTATAACTCTTAAGTAAAATTCTATATACACATAAAAATGTGTCACAAAATCAAGAAGAAGAGTATTAAATAAAAGAGTTCTTTGTCACATAAACCAAATTCATGTGTTTGTTGTTGTTTTTTTTTTTATATACATACAAGTATGTACAAATATATATGTATGTATTTCACATTTTCTGCTTTCATTTTTCTTTTTCTTTTTAATTTTCCATTTAAAATCCTTACCGTTACTTTATTGCCTGAGAAGAAAAACATAAATATAGATTAGAATCTCTTTAGACCTTTAACACGCTTTGACTTAAATTTAATTTTCACATTCAAAGCTAAAAGTCGAAAGCTGATGGAATAAAAAAAAAAAAAAATAAAAAATATAAAAAAAAACCAAGAAGGAAAAAAAAAAAAATAAAAGGAAAATGTGAAGAAAAGTGTTCTTTTGAATATTTGTCGTCTTTAATCGTCATCTTCAAGATGTCATTCTCACTTTTATTCTTACATATATCCTTCATCGTATTATAATTTTTATATAATAATATATAAACATACATAAATACATACTAAAAATTGCGTACATCTATATACATAAATACCATTATCCCAGCAAATCATTCTATAACAATTTTTGATTCGTAAACGATTCATTTTCGTATCATTTTTCATGATATCGCTCAAATTTCGTTCATATGAGAAAATTTCGAAACACAAATTTTTTTTATTATCGTTCAAATATTGTTCTGGCGATATCGCAAGTGCATTGAAATACGATATTTCGCCGTCTGGTTTGCTGGGATGCTTCAATAAAAATTTTCTTTAATGATTTTTGGCATAATCTCTATTTTAGACGGATAGTAAACCATATAACACTTGACTCATCCATTTTTTCTTTTCTGTGTGTATAAAATTTATGTATGTCCTATGTACTTTTATATATGATGTATGTATTGCATCACGTTTTCAACAGAAAAAAAGAAGTGGGAAACAATTTTTTTTTTTTTTGATAGAAAATTTTGTATTAGGTACTTTCTTTGTTGATTTTCTTTTAATTTTCTTTGCTTTCGTTTATTTACTTTTTTTCAATGTTTTGTGACTTTCCTGTGATTTCTTTTCTTTTTGATGTTATGTAAACGTGCGGACTATTTCAAATAATTTTTGTGTAATTACTAAAGTTTATATTATATTTTGATGTAGGGAATATAATTATGTATTTATTTCTTTTGTTATAATTTTCATTTTCATTATTTTTTTTTTTTTTTTTTTGTCTTTCATTCATGTTCAGTTAATTTTTTCTCTTTCCATTATTTTTCATAGAAAAAATTTTGTTGAAAAATAATTTTATATTTACTTTATTATACTTTGTTTTTGTAAATTTTTATATAATTAAGTATGAAAATGAGGCAGAGAAAAAAAGCCAAGGATTTCTAAAAATATGTGTGTATAACTTTTTTTTTACAGAGCTTACTTGTGAAGGGGAAAACATAGGCACTCAAGTTATTTTGAGTTTTCTACACCGTTTTTCTGTTATACAGTTTAAAACGGAATGCGAACCACTAAATTTGTTGGTAGAGAACGAATTTATTCGTATGACAAGGCTGGACTGCTTATTGTCGGTACCGAGCACTTATACCCAACTTAAATGAATTGGTACTCATTCAAAGCTGAGTGAACTTAGGCAGATTCGAACTTGAGACCGTCAGCATCAGAAGCAAGTACTCTACCGCTCCGGCCATGTCCGAAGTGAATTACAATAGGAAATTTTTTTTTAAGTAGGGCATAGGTCTATAACTCAATTCATCCTGTTACTCTCACAATGTCCAATTTTTAAAAAAAAATATTCTGAATTACTACGAATTTTATAATTTATTTTTTTTTTGTTTTTAATTTTTATGTACGCATGAGATAACCTTTCCTTTATATGTTCATCTTTCTTTTCTGGCATAAATATTTCTAGCCAATTCTATGACTTTTTAATTTTAAATAACTTTTACAGATATAATATATTTGATGTATGTATCTTTTTATTTAAAAAAAAAAATCATCTAAATTTTTTTTTAATATATCATCACGTATTTGAAAAAAAAAAAAAGACAAAGTGAAATTGTACTCTCTGTGTTGTTGTGCATAAAAGAAATATACTAAGAAAAAAATTTATAACAAAAGGACGATAACTTAATGTAAAATGAGAAAAGAAAATGGAAAAAATTGGACAAAAAAAAAAGAGTTTTAGCGTAAAAAATCTGAAGCTGATAGTAGATAAAAATTGAAATGACAGTAGTATGTCTTAACAGACATTGAAAAGAAAAAGTGAACATAATACAAAAAAAAAAAAAAAAAAAAAAATGAAAGAAAATAAAAAGAAAAAATGATTTAAAAATTGGAAAATAAGGCATTACAAGTATGTAGTGTAAAACGGAAAATATACGACGATAAATTGTACATGTTCAATATTATTATACAATATACCTTTGTATGTATGTATGTAGTAAGTGATTTCTAAAGAACAAAAACAACAACAAAAAATATTATGTTTTTTATAAGTGAAAAAAGTATAAAATTTTGCAAAATTTTCAAAAGTAAAAGCAAGAAAAAAATAATAATAATAATAATAACGAATCCAGAATAATTGTAACGTCACCAGAAAAAGGATAACGTAGCAAAACGTCTACATACATATGGTCCTTTGGGAAAAGATTGCATTCTTGCAACTGTTTGAAGAATTAAATTTATTGCATTCGATTGTAAAGAGCTAGTCGATCGTTTTTTATTATTACAATTTTTGTTCATTCTACTTTATTTTCCAAAGAAAATGCAAAAAACAAAAAAAAAAGATATATATTGATGATAAGGAAGAAAAAAAGGAAAATAAAAAAAAAAAAACAACTTACTATATATTAAACTGGAAAATAAGATTTTAAATAGAGAATACAATGAGTATTTTGTAAATCTCAATATTTTCCAATAATACATAAAAAAAAATTATCCCATTATTAAATTGATTGGGTGGACTTCACACACATACATATGTATGAACATATATATTTCAACCAAATACGAAGCCACATCTTGAAGTAAGTATATAAGTATTTAAAAAAAAAGGAATATGCATTTTGATTATAAGAATAAGGGTATTCTCTTGTATGTGTATATATAATTTTGACATGTTTTAGGTGCTAACATAATCGTATTCCAAAAGAATGCAACGAAAATATCTATAACAATGCATTGACAAAACAAAATAGTAAAAAAAATAGCAAGAAATGTGCAAGATAGAACAAGAATACGTTTTTTTTCTGCGGAATAAACAGTGTATATACTTTTGTTATAGAAAATTTATAAAAATTCACACAAAAAATGTTCACATAAAAAAAGTCATGTTCGATTAGAAAATCCATTATTTTGTGAATATACATATATGTACATACATATATTATGTCGTAGAATTGTACATGAGTTCAAATGTAAAATTCATTTTGATTCTTTTCTTTGTATAAGTTATTTTATTATATTCATTGTTGTTTTTGGAAGGATATTTTTAAAAGAAAATTTGCGATATCTGAAGTTTTGTTAAAAGAGAATTAAGACGAACAAACTGATTTGAGAATGTAAGTAAAAAGGAAAGGAAACTCTTGTCTCATGTGAAAATCTAATTTCAAGAGTTGTTTTTTTTGTTTTTTTTTCTGATATTTGAATTTCTTTTTAATATTTATTTTTAAGAAAACGAGATAATATCTGTGGATTCAAAAAGTATGCAAGAATTAATTTCATAAATATTTTCTGAAGAAAATTTTAAAGAGTTGAATGAAAATTCTTTTCAATTTAGAATTTAATGTGAAATTAAACGTACATATATTAAATCTTGTTACTTTCGGTATTTAAAAACGTGAAAAAAAAAAGTCTTCCATGAAATTATTTCAGTGGAATCTAGAATCTGGAAAACATTCTAAATACTTGTATGTACCTTGAAAATTCATTTTTATCGCTATAGTGATATAGTTCACTATAGTGAACTCAAACAATAAATATTTTTTGAATTTATTTTTAGCATAAAAAATTTGCATTTTATTAACACAATTTACTAAATATTTTCTAAGGAAAACGAAAAGAGAAACATTATATTATTCATTGAGCAGATTTTTAAGATAATTGTGTATCTTTTATTTTCTAATATATCACACAGATAAACAAATAGGTATCTTTGTTATGTACGATATATTATTATAATAAAAAATCTAAAAATATGCAAAATAACGTTGTTTTTTTTTTTTCATTTTTGTTTTGTTTGGCTTTTCAAACAACTTTTCATTAAATAATTAAATAAGGAAATAAAAAAGAAGGTGAGAGAAAAAAAGCATAGTAGATTAATTGAAACACTTACCTGGTGACAATTCTTCAGTAATACCACGGATGGTTGGTACTAAAGTCATGATGAAAAAAAATAACAACAACAGCACTTGATTCAGAACCATTGTATCCTTCATGTAGGACAAGTACTCGATTTAATTCATAGATTTTAACATAGAAATGAAAGTATATCGTACAGCATACATTCAACAGAATGAATGAGAATATAAAAAGATGCTCCAATTGCAGTGTTGAATGGTTCCTATATTATACACTCTATATGGATATATCAAAGAGTTCGTTGAGTGCAGACAATTTTTACTTTATTTCCCTTAATTCGTTTTTTTTTGTTGTTGTTGTTTTTTTGTTATTTCGAAAAGATGCAGAAATAAAGAAAATATCTGAAAGTGAATGAAAAAATGCCCTGCGGAAGAAAAAAAGAATATAATGATAATAATAATAAAGAAAGCTTAAAAAAATACATATATAAATGAGAAGAAAAAAAAATCTTTACAGTCTTTTTAAGATTTTTTTTTTTCTGCAATTTTTTATTTTTTGTTGTTTAAAAGTATCTACCACAATACATAAAAAAAAATATATACAAATCTACATATAGAATAAGAAACGCAGAGAAATAATAAATGAGAATGCTAAGGGTGGTCGAAAAACAAAAAAATTTATACATATATGTATGTACATATCTGGATATAAAATTAAAAATAAACTTAGAAAAAAAAAATAATCACAAGAGACGGACAGTGCATTATGTAAGAGCTTTTTTTTAAGTTTTCGTGTATTATTTAAAATATATGTATGTAAATATGTAGTTGTTAATTGTTATGTACAACAGACACTGGTTATAATGTTCATATGACGATTAGTCCGTCTCTAGGATAACATTTTTATAACTTTTATGCATTTTAACCTCAATTTTCAAATTGTTTTTAATTAGAGTTCAGGTAATATTTTCTTTATATTTTTCATAATTAAAAATTAATTCTGGTGAAATTATGAAAAGTTAAAAAAAAAAAAAAATTGGTGTTAAATTTCCTTGTGACTTTTTCTTATGAATTTTTTGTAGTCCTGTGGTTCAAATTTGAAAAGAAAAGGATCCACATAACTTTATCCTTAATATCTTGAGATTTAGTGACTGAGGTAAAAAGTGTCAAAATTGTATCCAAATCAATTCGTTGTGAAAATAATAAAAAAAAATTGAAAACAGAAAAAAAAAAAAAGTAAACGAAAAGTTTAAAATTTTATTTTGGCCAAAATAATTGTACCCATCACAGGCTAAAATATTAAAAATCTTGCTGGCTGAATAAGCAAAAACAATATATTTTGTAAGTTGTACACGTTGTACGTACAATAAAGTTTTCATAAGGATAATGGAGCCAGTAGGATACACAATTTTTTTTATGTACATTTTTTCTTCAATATAATAAGAGTGTTAATTCTCTGCAGACATTTTATGTAAACGTACGTACATATGTATGTATGTATATGGAAGTGTGCACAACTGAACATGATATGAAAAAAAAAGTATATGTACATATGTATGTATGTACGATATTAGGTACATTTAGAATAGTATACACTTTTCCAATGTTTTGTTGGATTTGTGAAATGTGTCGTACAAAAGAAAAGGTAAAGAATGAACAAATAAGGTACAGACAAACTTTAATATATATGTATATGTATGTTTGTACATACATACAGTACATTACAGTTTTGCAGACTTAATGTCGAACAATAGAGAAAATTGCATTTTTTGAATTTTCAGTTAAATTTACGATCCACGCTTCGTGTCTAGTAACATAAATGGAAATAAACATTATGTATAACAGCATTTAAATACATGTAACTTATACATTGCAATAAACTTAAATACTCTGATAAAAAAAAGATGCTTGAAATGGAAAATAACAAAAAAAAAAATAATAAATAAATAAATAAATAAAAAAGAAATACCAAAAAAGGAAAAAAGTAAAATGAGAAAATTATAATGCACTTTTTTTTTTTTTTGCTTTGAATTTTTTATTTTATATTATTTTTTTGTATAATCCTTTTTTTTTTTAAACAGAAACAAAAACTAACTGTGAATAGATATACGTGAATGAGAAAAGAGTTCATTTAAAACTGATTCTGTTGTTGATTGTTGCAATGTAAATTTTTTTTTTTCCTTCTATATTTTAATTATTTTCTTTTTTCAGTTTTATTTTTTTTTTATTTTTTTATTTCTATGTTTTGAGAAAATTGAAACATAAATGTTGGCTGTCTAATTTGTAGAAGTAATTGTTCATCATCATCATCATCATCATCATCATCATTTTGTTTTAGTTTGATTTTAATTTTCAAATGAGCAACCCATGTTTTACAAAATTATATTGTTACCTACTGGAATTAATGAGTGACTGAAAGTTAGCACTTACCTATTTGGAATTTTTCTAATCGGTATTTAATGTTACTAATGAACAAATTAGAAGAAAAAATGGGAAATTTTACTAAATCAAATGACATAAGAAATACAATCATGCAGTAGAAATAATGAATTTTGAAATTATCAAATTATATCTAATTTAGATTTTATAAATTTTTTGTTTTAAATATCACACGTCATTCGGTCAATTAATTATTTTTTCCTTTAGGGACAACTAAATTTTTTTTTCCTATTCTATAATACAAAAAAAATGACTTTTAAACTTTGAAAGCGTTTAAAGTTTTTATTTTAAAATCACTTTGCTGCTTAGAAAAATATTCAAATTTCAAAATCATAATGAAAGTTTTCGAAATAAAAAAAAAAAAAACATAAAAGATTAAAACAAAAAAAACAAAAAAACATATGAATAGAAATTTAATAAAGTTTTATTATAAGAAATTTTCATCATAAACCACCTATCATATACATTCTTACACTATATGTACATTTATATATAACAATCAGTTTATTCCCTCTTTACTCCTCTATTCATGTATTAATTTCATTTCTTGAAAATTCGCATCCTTTTGCACCCTCTAATATTTTATCACGACCTCATGTTTTGTGGCTGTCAAGTTGTCACGGTTTATCAAGTATTTATTTTTATTTTTCTTTATTTATAACAAAAAAAAAAATTAAAAAAAATAAAAAATACGATTTTTTTCTTTTATACATTATTTTCTTATATTCGCTAGATCTGATGTTATTGCTATTTTTTGTTGTTGTTATAATTTTTTATATACTGTATGTATTTTGCAAAAGTTTGTTGCTATGTTATATATGAAAATTTTTGTTGTTGTTTTTTTCATTTATTTTATTTATTTATTTATTTTTTTTTTTAAATTTTATTATATTATTTTTATTCATTTTCTGTTTTAAAAAAATTTAAAATTGTTGAAAGTTTATAATAACCATGCAATATGTCATAAAAATGTCTGAAACAGTCAAAGTAAAGTGCTCTTATAATACCTTTATATACGAGTATATAAAAAAAAAAATGTTAAATATTATATTTATGTATATGTAAATGAAGCTTTTATATGAATATCATATACAAAAATAAAATCTAAATATATAAATATGTACCTAAATATAATAATTTACAATAATATAATACAATACATATTATTTACATATGTATATACTTTTTACAAAATAGATATGTGATTAAATAAATCCATTATAATACAAAAAATATGTGTAGTATATATTTTATAATAAATTTTTGCATAGACACAAAAGTTTTTTTTTTTTTTTAATTTAATTTTCAAATAATCTTTTTTTGAAAAAAAAAAAAAAAAAAAAAGGAAAAGATATGCGAGAAAAAGTACTTTAACATAAAATTGTATTAAATTCTCAAATTGGAATTTTTTAAAAAAATCTAAATATAGTGAAAATAATATCTATTTGATGTGTGAAAATACTGTAAGTTATATTTAATGCTCAAAAGAGTCCTTCAAATAACTCACAATAATTTACTGTGTTTTTTGAAAGTTTTTTTAAATTTAATTTTATTTTAAAAGTAACAAAAAGAATGTGAAAATTTTCATTGGAATTTTTAGAAGGTAAATGAATAAATTAATTTTTACAAATTTTTATTACCTTTTAATAATTTAATTTTTTCTTTCTAGATTTACTATAAAACAAGGTATGGTATGTCGAAATTATCGGTGAATATTATTGTATATTAGTATGTATGATGAAAATTAACATATATTTTTTAATTTTTTAAGAGGATTTCAACAATGTGAAATAAAAACTTAAACTGAAATAAAAAATAAGGAATAAAAAAAAAATAAATAAAATAAAAGGTTAATTAGAGCTATTAAGCACTGAAGTATTTTTCAAAAAAATATTTTCAAATATGTGAACACTTAGGTTTCTTTCTTTCCTAGATTAATAAAAGAAAGAAAACTGGTATTCTGCTAATCCAGAATTCAATCCTTCAAATTAAAAATCAGCTGTATATTGAATTTAAATAAGTGATTTTCTAGAAAATAAACATGCAATAATTAAAACTTTTTGGAAAAGTATCTGCGTTAAGGTTGAAACATTAATAAAAATATGAAGACCATACCTGTCGCTATATTATATAATTTTCAATTTAAAAAGCCTTGTAGGCTAGTCGCCACCCAAATCTATATTATCATTGAAAATAGAAAATAAATAAAAATGAAAAAATAAAAAAAATAACAAACATTTATGTAAAATAAAAATAGTTTTATTCGCATATTAAATATATACATATGTAATTTTGGTCGAAAAAAAAAACAGTAACAATAAAAAAGTAAAGGAAAAAACATAAAGAGCACTGCTTTTATTATTATAATTTATTTTCTTTTTTATTTTTTTGAGAACATTCTACATGTGTGTGAACAAAAAAATGTTTAGCGGCTAAAAAAATATTTTGATAAAGAGCAAAATAATTGAAAATAGTGGTAGTGACAGTGAATAATGGATAATTGTATTTTTTATTTATTTATTTTGTTTTTGTTATGCAGTTTTTTTTTCGAGTTATTATTTCATCAAATATCGCAGGTTTTATTCAGTATTTTTTTTTTTTTAAATTATGAAAAAGTAAAGTGGTACTTTATTTTATAATAGAAACGAGTTATTTATTGTTTATGACGTGTACGATAAGGTGACCTCTTATATCAAATACATTTTATTCGAATAACTGTTAAAAATAACGCTTTAACCCTAGGATTTCCTGATCGTATACAAAAATATATACATTCGGACTTTAAGCCTTAATTTATATATTATGATCCCTCTGAGCTTGAAACTTCATGAATTCCTCCATTGGAGGATCTACCTATACACCCAGTTTTCAAAGTCCTAGCTCAAAATCGGTAAGACAAAATATTCTTTTTTTGCAAAAACACAAAAACACAAAATTGACCATGATATACATTTTATATGAAAATTTTGAATTTTTTTTTTGTTTTTACAAAAAGCGAAATCTCAGAATCCAGTGGACCAAAAACCGTAATGTATGGTATACATTTGTATACGCACTGCTAAAAGTTTGATAATGTCGATCAGGCGATCCTAGGGTTAAAAAATAAATTGAAGAAAAAGCAACATAATTTCATAAAGAAAACTGATAATGTAATTGTAGTTTGAAATTTTTTCGCTGACATTGCCAATGGATTATTATTTTTGCAATGTTTAAATTTTCAAAATTTTGACAAGAGTCAATTTTAATAAAATCCAAATTAATTTGAACCTGCTTTGTTATTTAATGAGAAATCATGAAGTAAGACTCGACCCTACTATTTTTATGTGTACGTATGTACATACATATATTATTTTTCCACTTAAAATCAGTTTAATGTTTGTACATATCTCAAAAATACGATATCAAGATATTATTCTGTTATTGTTATTTTATTTTATTTTCACCCCTTGAATAGAACTGTCATATATTATTTTTTAGGCTAGGAAAAACATCATGTGATTTCTGTGAAATTTTCCTTTTCAACTGTACCGATAAGGAAATGAAGTTAAAAATAAAAGTGGTTAGGGGAATGGTTATATAAGGTAGATATACAAATACATACATACTTTCTTTTCTTTTTTTTTTTTTTTTACTGTTGATTTTTTCTTCAAAGTATGTTTAATGTAAATACTTCTATTTACTCTTCATAAATGAATGAAATAGAACAAAAAAAAAAAAATAAATAAACAAACAAACACTGCATGATTTTGATTTCAAATTAAATCACAGGAATGCCTACTTGAAGAATTCGAATATTTGTCTTTTTTTCTTTTTTTTTTTTTTTTTTGAAAATGAAAATGAACCTTATAAACACTTATATGTGTACCTTGATTTAGATAAAATTGAATAAAAAAACAAAAAAAAGTAAATAGTATACAATTACAAAATTGAATTTGTGTGGAAAGAAAAACACATATGACAATAAAAAAAGAAATTTGATTGAAAATAAACAATGACAAGGTAAATTTTTTCATTTTTTTCCATTTGTTTTTTTGGATTCATTTTTCCATTCTATTACGCAAAAATATCATAAATTAGATGAAAAAAATATTTTTACTCTATGTTATAAATTTTCATTGCTGTAATCAATGATTCTTTGATTTTTATTTTAAGTATAAAAATAATTTGTTGAAACAAAATATAAAAATTTAAAAAAAAAAAAATTTTTTTTTTTTGAAAATTGATTATAATGTTATTTCAAAAGAATGAACAGATGGCTTACAAAATAGATTTTAATCAAATCAAATATAATAACCCCTTTTTGAGTGTAAATCAGATGTATAACATTAAGTACAAGTGTTCGTAAACACAGTAGAAAAAAAAAACGACAATTTTTTTTGTTATATATACAATTTAGTAAAAAGCTACTATGTACTTGTTTTGCATTCTTTATAAAAATTTATAATTTCTAAGTATATATTATAACATATAAATAAATCACAAATGTATAAATGTTTTTTTTTTTTTTTTTTTTGTATTTTATTTTCAAGTATGATGTTTGATAGATAACAAAAAAAAAAAAGTTATAATAATAATAAAACTCAAATAAACTGATTTTGTGTAAACGTTTGTGTGCTTAACGGTGATGCATCTTTTGAAGAATATGATACCATTATAGGTTTTATTAAATCATGAATCCTTTGGGATCATAATGCAAAAGAGATTTTTAAATTTATGTATATTGAAGAACAAAACTAATTTTTTTTTTTTTTTTTTTTTTTTTTTTTTTGTGTTGCTCGGTAACTGAATCGCAAAATTGCATTTTTTATTCGTTTGATGATATAAATTTTAAATTTTTAACAGTAAATTTAAGTGTGTTTGTTCATTTTCGGTGTGTTTGAGGAAAATTGAAAATTATGAAATTTAAACAATAAACTTTCAAATAATAAACCACAGTAATATTGGTTTAATCAGTACTGTTTATGAATTCAAGAAAGTATTTCAATTATTTTGGTATTGAACAGACACAAAAAACGTTTGAACATCTAAAAAATATGGAGTATGCAGTTTTGGAAAACACTGAATTATGAATTTCTTGTTGGCTAGAAGAAAGTATAAGTATATTTTTCAGTTCTGGGATGATTGGTAGAGAGTGATGGATCAGTAAGGTGATTGTAGCAAATCTGTTCTTATTTCAGTAATTGCATTCCAATTGCATTTAATACTCAATACTCTCTTTTTATTGGGTAGACATTTTGAGCGATTGATTACCTAATTAAGTACATTAATTGTATTGATTAATAAATATATTTGGAATGCAATTACTGAAATCAGAACAGGATCGCTACAGTGACATTTGGTTAGAATTTCGCTTAAGGTTAATTATTTGGAATTATAATTCGGCAAAAACAAAAACAAAATCAGTATGAATTTTCTATATGATAGTATGGCATTTATTTGTATTTTATTTTTGCAGAACAGTATTTTGTAATACTTAACTATCAAAGTGAAAAAAAAATACATAATTAAAAAAATTTAATTTTATACAATCACTACATTCCATCATCCTAATAAAATATAAATATGAAATTCAATCAATATCACACTTCGTTGTATTCAACATAAATTTTGTATCTGACGGCAATATAATACCATTAGCAAAAAACATTTAAATTACATTTAAATTGATGTGATTGTCTAATAATACGGTTCATACAATGACAACTGTATTAATGATGATGGTGATGATGACGATGCGATGATGATAAAATATAATTTTGAATAAAACTAAAATTATAATATGTGTGGATAAGTTCAGACAAAAAAAAAAAAAAGATTACAAATCATAGAATTGTATGCAACAGTTTCACTTAAATTTTAATTATGTTCACTATTATGAAATAGTCAAAATTTCATTCTTCTCATTGGTTTTCTATTTAAAATAAAAAAAAAAAAAATAATAAAATATTGCTTTGTATAAAATTTAAAATGTGAATCTATATAAAATTTGTAAAATCACAATTTTGAGATAATTTTTTATTTTTTTATATTTTTATTCTATTTTATTTTTTTTTTTGTTATATGTATCTTTCTAAAAAATATATATATGTACATACACTTCGAGACAAAATGATAGCATATACTTCTAATTTTTTTGTTTGTTTAGGAAAACCCATTTAACATATGAAGTACATATTATATATAAAAACCATATGTTAAATGGGTTTTTCTAAACACAAAAAATTAGAGGTGTGCTAACATTTTGTCCCTTAGTGTACATATGTGAGTATATATGTATGTATATTCCATTGATAAATATTCACTTGAAAAACCCATCAAACCATTAAATTTCATGAGGCATGTTGTTTCAATTTTAGGCTACTAAATGATTCCCTTTTGATTTTAAGCTATATATTTATAATGTATTATTTTATTTGTAAAATATCTAGATAATATATATACATACCACATATAGTACTCGTATATGTAGAAGAATTCATGTTAAAAACGTTTTACAAAATTTTAATTTGAAAATGTTGTATCTTGTTTTGAATTACAATCAAATATAGGTATGTATATATATATACATACATATATGTACATATATGTATGTGTATTTGATACATATGTATATGAATTATATAAAGTATATGTATACTAATTTATATGTACGTACATATATAAGTATATATGTAATATTTATTCACATTCACCCAAAATCAGCCACAACATCCTTTTATAGTCAATTTATAGGCCAAATTTAGACCCATGTCATGATAAAAGACATCATATAGTAAATTTCTTTTGTTCGTTTATATTATACATACATATATGTATTTATATACAAGAAATCACTATATAGGTACATACATATTGTGTGCTCATCATTCATAAAAAAATTTTTGATGTACATACATGTTATAAACTCTCTATTTCAAAATTACTTTTCTAAATTTTTTTTTTCATATGATCTTTTTTCTTTAGCTTTTTTCACCAAATTGAATGTATGACGTTTGAAAAAAAAAAAAAATGAAAATAAAAATAAAAATAAAAGAGTACAAAAAAGAAATGAGATTGTTATGCGTACAGAATATCCTAACACAAAATAATAATGCCAAAATTGATTACATACATACAATATATCTTAGATATGAGAAAAAGTGAATATGAAAGAAGAAAAATAAAAAAAGAAGAAAAAGAACAGATTAAGATTTAAACTAGTAAGTAATTGATTTAAAATCTCAAAATATCAAGAAAAATATTAAACATGCTATGTGTCAGAAACATATGTGCGAATATAAGTCTGAGTGGCTATGGTTCTTTTAATACAATGAAAAAAAATTTTTATACGAACGTATACAGAAAATAAAAAAGAAAATTCTAAATCAAATTTTATAAACTTTTTTCAATTGTTTTGAAGTTAATATTAAAGTTAAATGGAAATTTAATCTTTAAATTGTAATTTTTTAGAATTAATAATAAAGAAATTTCAAGATTAGATTTTTAAATGTTTGAAGGACTTAAAGAGAAAGAGGTTAGACTGCGTTTACGTTTGTGTATACATAGATACATTGAGTAGTAATAAGCATGTTTTACATGGGAAGGATGAATTTTAATTTAAGAATTATTAAGTGAATTTTGTAATATTTTTTTTTTTTTTTTTTTTTTTATATATTTTCAATCTTGAAAAAAGGAATCCGTTTTGAAAATTACTCCACAAAAACTTTTTCTCTGTAATATCATTCATGCTTATTTTGAAATACTAAAAAATGTTCATATATTCTGTTTAAAGAAGAATTTTGTGTATACATAAAAATTTCATTTTTAATTTTCTTTTACGATGAAAATTAAAAATTGTGTAATTAAAAAAAAATAGAATAGCTTTTTATAAGGTATCTCTAGTATTCCAAAGTTGTAGTGTTGTTTGAAACTGAAAAAAAAAAAAAAAAATTATACCAATCAAAACCCTTTTGATCTTTTTTATTGTAATAATAGGTTCATACGAGACAAAAACATGTTTCAAAATTATCTTTATTGTTTGTGAAAAAGTTTTGAGCAATTTAATTTCTAAACTTTTTACGAAATTTTCACACAATATATATATAATGTCAAATGTGTATGGTCATCATATCATATGTTAAAGTACAAAAGATATAAAAACAACTTTTATCATCTATAAACAAAGGAAGTAAGGATAAAAATAGTTATGTATGTGTTTTTGAAAGAACACTTTTATTTTTTTTTTTTAAAATAGCATAAGTGCGAAATTTATGAAATTGAAATTAAACACGTTGTCAGAAAAGATAGGAAATGTAGGTGTGTCGATTCATGGTTAAAAAAAAAATATGTACAAAGGAAACAGTTTAGATGATAATAATAAATTTACCATTAGCTTTGATGTTTGTCTAATGAAATTCTATAAATTTTAGGATTCTGTTTTGATCTGCAATCAAAACAAAAACACTAATACTAAGAGAACATTTGACCACAATAATTGTGATTACTATTAGGGTTTCTCAAAGGAAATATGATGAAAATATAAGATTTTAAATATTTTATGGAAAAATTTACAATTTTTTGAGTTTAAATCTCTTTTGAACACCTAATAATTGCTTTTGTTTGTAATTTATTTTAAGGGATTCTATACTTTACATGATATATGTATTATATCGAAAGGATTATCTGTGTTTATTACAATAAAGTATTTAATTCAAAAATTTGTGAAAGAATTTTTTTTTTTTTTTTTTAATTCCTAAAAATTAATTAAGTAGAGGAAAGATTTGAAATTGATTTTTAGAAATCCGGAAAGTAAGTACTTAAAATTACGCATATAACATCCTGAATTAGAAAGTGGATAAAATTTGTGAACTGAAAAAAGAATTCCAAAGTATTAAATATGTACTGTATATAAAATATTATACATATACATATGGATGTATATATGTAGATAAAATGTATTGAATGAAATTCAGTCAGTATGTGTTTATAATACATAAAAAGTACATCATACTAAAATATATCTACTAAAATTAATTGAAGCGGACACGTGCGAACAAAGTGTTTGAAATATTTTCAATTTGTTGTGTTAGCCATATTCTATATGATGTACTTATTATACATATGTATATGGCTGTTTTATAAAAGATTGTTTTTTTTTTATATTTATTTTTATTTTGTTGTTGTTACGTTTATTATTATAGATTGAAAATGAAAATGGAAAAGATATGTACATGCATATAAATATACATATGTATATGTATTTGTTGACTGGTTTGTTCGTAAGATTTTTAATAACATAATCCTTCGAAACGATATTTCATGTAGGTACATGAAATTGTGAAACAAATTTTTATTACAGTTATTGGTATCAATACACAAAATATATGTGAGATATGTACATGATGATACATATACTACATATGTATATATCATATATTTATATAATCACAAAATGTAATATCCTGATCCTGTACAAATTTTAACAAAACTACACAAATACTTCATAATAAATACATGATGGACACTTATATTATAGGTACATACATATACATATGTATGTACACATATTTATATAAATATAGAAGAGTTTTAAACACGATTTAAAATCATTAAACAAACGACACATTGTATATAATATGAACAAAATTGAAAAATTGTTTTTATAAGTGAAAAATAGGAAAAATAAAAATTAAAATATATTTGTAATGTACATTTCATATATCCTTAAATATAAATGCACATTTTATTTATTTATTTATTTTTAAATTTATGTTTTTTAATTTTTCTTAAATTCTTTTCAAAAAATTTGTAATTTAAAATGTATTTTTCTTAAATTTAAAGGAATTTACTTAATTTTTTTTTAAAGTGTCTTTTAAGGCTCTCAAGTGCCAAAAAAATTGTTAAAAAAAATAAAAATCAAGGAAAATTTCTTTTTGGCGAGCGTGAGATATCAAAATTTTGACTTTAAGTCTCCATATCTCAAACTCCTATCGAAATAAAATAACATGTATTAGAAAGAAGAAGAAGTTTTTTTTAAAAGTTATTTTTAAGTGTTATCCTGGAATATCCTGAAACAGATAAATAACGGTTTTTGTAAAACATGTTAATTTTGTGACAAAATTTTTAATAGTACTTTTCGGCTATAAAATGAAATTTGCGCCAATAAGGACCTCTGTTATGTTAAAGAGAACCACTTCAAAGTACCGTTAGAAAAAAGTCCCGTTTTAATAGCTCACGTTCACTAATCGGAAATTTAGCCGAGACATTTTATTAGGTATAAGTATTAGTAATAAGAAATGACGAATTATTTATTGGAAAAAAAACTAGGTAAAAAATTGTATAAAATAATAATAAAACCTGTAAAACTACGATGTAGAATTTTTAATAAAAATTACAGTGTAAAAATTGTAAATCAATCAAATTAAATCGATTTTACGCTCAATTTCCTTTTTTAAATTCATTTTTTTTTTTACTTTAAATTAAAATAAATTATATGACAGGGTATTTGACATTCGATAAATAATTTTTTTTTTCTCATTTTAAAATACTTTTAATTTATTTTTTACAAAGAGCAATTGAAATTTCTATAAAATCGAATTATTCCATTAAACAAAAAATTTTTTTCTTCTTAATATTAATAAAATAGTCATCAGCAGACATTTTATAGACCATGCCTTTGACCATATAAATTTCTGTTTTTTATCATACCAATTAAATGTCTCATCTATGAATTCTACGAAATATGTATTCACTGCATTTATAGATCGTAAAACACCCTATTTATTTGTATATATGTTTTTTTTTTTTTTTTAAATCCTTTTTTTGTTTTTATTGAAATATTTTTATTTTTTTTTATTTTTTCAGTGGCGCCGTATTTATTAATTTATCAATACTCGAGAAATGATTTATAATTGTTATATTTAGTGTGATTGAGTATATTTATGGGGGAGTATTAAAGGCAATTTTTACCTACCATTTCATTGATTTTAGTTGCAATAATATTCTGTATGCAATACATACCAATAAAGAAAAAATTAATTAACAGTTGAACGTATTAAACGAACTGATAAATAGCTTACTTTAACGGTATTAAAAAAAAAAAAATTAAAAAAAAAAAAAAAAACACGAGTGTATGTATACACATATATGTATGTTCATATATATTTACGTAAATTAAATAAAAAAAATTTTCAATCTCAATATAACACCAGCATCATAATTTTAAAAATAACAACAGCAAAAAAAAAAAAAAAAATTTGTAATAATAAAAATTATTATAATTGAATGATAATCAAAATGAAATTGTATTTCTGTTTTTGATATTAAAAAAAAAAAAAAAAAAAAAAAGAGTAAAATAAATAAAATAAATGAATAACAAGAAATTTAAGTAATATCCAGAGTAATTTATTACATTCACAATTATTACTTTTTTTTATATATACGAGTACATACATATCTACATACATATTTATTGAGTATAATAAATATTTAAAAAAATTTTCTTCTGAGTATGTATTATATTTTCATATCATTTGAATACAGAATTTAAAATTCTAAAATTATTTATAGAAATTTTTTAAGTTCTACCCTATTTAGAGGGATACCAGAAAATGTATTAGAATTTATTATTTATCGTTAGTGTTAAAATTTTTATTAAAATTTATTTTAAAAATTGGAATAGGTACACTTATTTGTCTATGCTGTAATATTCGAATCAAATGATCATCTTAATGATGAAATTTAATCAAAAAAAAAAGTACATACATATACATAGATTTGTTTCTCCGAAAATTTGTCATTTTGTTATTAAAATTCTAAAATCTTTTTGGGCATTTACACTGAATGTTTTTTTTTTTTGTTTTTTTTTTGTTTTAATTTTTTTCAATACAAATTTTGAGTAAATAAACTTTAACAATGTAGATTCAAATTCAATCCTCCCTACTATATATTATTTTGTTTCGTCATCATTAGAGTATTTTATGTCTACAGAATTTTAACACATTATATATTATTCTAAAATTTACAAATAATATTATCCCAAAATCATTATCATCATCAACAACATCATTATCGCAAAAAAAAGAAGAAAATATAAAAAAAAAGAATGAAAGAACAGAAGAAAACCAAAAAAAAAAAACAAAAAAAAACTAAAATAAATCTAATAATTTTTTGCCTTTTATATTAAATTAAGAATTATTATGTTATAGATGTATACAAGAAAAGTAAAATATAGTATGTAATAACACAGAAAAAAAAAAATAAATAAAATGTGTTCCAACAAAGTGTCTTTTTTGTTTTTTTGTCGTTCACATAGAGGTCCTCTTCAAATAATTTTATTATATCCCCGTGAAAATTTAATTATCGAACCCAAGAACAAGCACAAGGAAATTTACGTTTTTTTTTTTTCTTCATTCACATAATTTATCTACTATACATATAATATATGTACATATATATATACTTAAATGCATAAGATGAATTTATATATGTACATATGTACATATATATAGACATGAAATATTCAAGAAAATAACACTTAGGTATTTGTGGATTATGTAAAATTAAATTTTTTGCACGTCTATAAAAGCACTATATGTACATACATAGTTATAGTTATATGTGAGCTTATATAATTATGTGAGAGATACAAAATTATATAGCATCATTTTAAATATAAATATCTCATAGGTATTTTATAAGTAATAAATGTTTGGTGATACACAAATATACATATGTATATACAATATATATATATATATATATATATATATATGTCTATAAAAATATATTTTATATAAATAAGTGTGTATGTATGTATAGATTTTACTTTTCGGTAAATATAAGTAGCACATTAAAATTCAAGTCTGTACACTCTAATACTATTATCCTTAAGGGGCAATTAAAATATTTTTTTTATGATTATTCCAAATAAGTCTAGTGAATTTTAATGTAATTTTTCGGGATGTACACACATACACATATCTAAATATAATATTCATACGTAAATATATTAAATAAAATAAACCTTTTAGTAAAAGAAAAGTGTTTTTTTTTTTTTTTTCCAAAAAACATTTACATACGAGTACACATATCATTTAAGTATTAAATTCAGAATTTTTTTTTTTTTTCGTAAATTGGTAATTTAATATATTTACATCCTACGCATAATAAAAAAAAAAAATAGAAAAAAATAGTATAAGGAAATAATTTTTATGAACAGAAATAAATTCACTATTTTTTTTTTTTGCGAATTAAAAAAAAAAAAACCATCGTAATAGCTTATGATAATGTATTATATAATTTTTATTTTTATTTATTTTTTATATAAAAGTTCTATTCTCACATTAGATTAAAATTCAAGATAAAATCAATCCTTTTATTTTCATGTAAATATGTACGTTTGTTCCTCATGATAAAATTAAAAATACTTATTTACTATAAGTAATTATAAAGTATGAGATTGTAAAAATTTGTTATTTTTACAATATAATATAAAATATCCTTTTACATTTTTTTCTTAAAGAAATCAAAATTTATATGAATATATTTTTACATATAAAAAATTTAGATTTTAGATTTATTTAAATGATTTTTTTTGTTACATATATGAATACATATACCTACATACATACATATATACGAATACCATATAATCCTCGAAAATAATACTTAGATGTATGTTATACTTTTTTATGCATTTTATTATTTGAAGTAATGGTTTATGATCATTTTTATGTGAAGGATTATCTGTTTAATATTTTGATATAATTTACATACAATTCGTACAAAATGTATAAAAGAAAATCTTATTTTACTGTATATTTGTACATTTTATTTGATGCGCTATATAGACATTAATGTACATATATAGAGAAGTAGTAGATTTTGAATGTATCTATATTTATTATATAAAATTAGATTATGATCACATTCTATAAAACAAGGGAAATCATTTTTTTTTTTTTTTAATATCCTTTGATATTTTTACTTTATTATTTTTCTTTATTCCTTTTCATTTTTATTATGTTGACATATGAAATGGACATGATTTATAAAATAATAATAATAATAAAAAAAAATAAAATAAAAAAAAACTTGAAATGTTAGACAGAAAGAAAAGAAGAAAAAACAAATAATAACATGTGAAGATTGATGTTGTAAAAATATGATACGATAGAATATGAAGTATCACCATTTGCACACTTGGTGGTTAAACCGGTTATTTTTGCGCTGGTTGTAACATAATGGTATAATTTTTTCCAACTTGGTATAGTAAGAAATCATCCAAAATAATTTCAGCTTCACGGTTGTAATACACTCATACTCTCGTTACAACTGATCGTGCCACCTTCAGATGTAGTTTGAGCAGTTGTAAAAACAGGTTTTATAACCGGTTTGCGTCGTTGTAACAACAACCTAATGTGTTCATGCTCTATGAAGGTATACTATATTTTTGTTTTCAGTGTCATGTAAAATATGTTTTTTTTTTTTTTTAGAAAAATATTCATTCCTAAAAATTTTATTTCATATTTAACTACTCACATAATGAGATAAACATAAAATAGAAAACAGGAAAATTTAAAATTTTAAATTGTTATAAAAATATTATCATTTTTCAGCAGATTTAATTTAAACGATTTCAAACCACGTAAAAAGGAGACTAACTTGGGCTCACAAACAAAACTATACAACCAATATATACCAATATACCTACTTCATGTAAATCAAGAAGAAGCATATCTGATATTTTATTTCTTAGTCCCCAAATAATAGAGGAGTAGTACATACATATTTTTATTTCATAACATTTTAGACCATTATAATTTCACTTCGAAAATTTTTTTTTTTTAACTTCGTATGTCTGGCAATACCTTAAGAATATTTTATGATTTTCAATTAACTTGCAAAACCAGGTGAGAAAAAGAAGAGTGAAAAAAAAAAAAAAATACAGGTATAAAATCCAATCGTATTATTGTTAAATAAGGAATACGCGTTGCTATGTTCTTTTACATAAATTAGCTCTGTTAAAACAACAATAAAAATTAATGAGAGAAACACACAATTTGTGATTTTTATAAAATACCGCACCTTAGCGAAATCAATACTTAAGACAATAAAGCTACATACATACATATGTACATATGTATGTATAAAAAAACTTTATGCATTATAAAATTGAGATTATGGGTGTTATGTTTAACATCATCACTTATGATTTGTAATTTTTACACTTCCTATAAAAGATTAAGTATTTTATAGGAAAAATAAAGTGGAATAATATCAATAATGGATAAGAATAAAAATTAACAAGAAAAAAAAAATTCGAATAAAAGTGAAATATAACACATAAAAGAAAGTACACTCACCTTTTCAGGAAAATATTTAATTATGTTTTGTAGTATGTTTTAGGTATATTATGATATGATTGTTTTTTGTTTTTATGTAGGAACTGCGCAAAGTTTTGTTTATATAATAATTGCTTTGTGAAATTTGTGTTCTAATGAATTTTATTCACGTGATATATTTATTTTTATTTTATATTTTAAATATATTTCTTAAATTGGATTTTTTGTTATTTGTTTTTTTTTTTTATTTTTTTTATGTTATTCTAACACTATTTTAATTTTTATATCAAACAGTAAAAGAGAAAAAAAATAAACAATATGATTTTCATATGAACATTGAACATATGTATGTATGTATGTACATACTATTAAATCATGTAAACACATAAACAAATCTATCAAATCATTAGATATACTTAGCATTATATATTATGATAAAATAAATTAAAAACAACAAAATTATTTTCACTTTATTTTTAATTTACATTCAAAATATTAATAAAAATTCTGAAATTTTAATTAGAATTTTGTCACACAAGACACGATTTCTTGTTCAGAAAATCATAAATTCCAATTTTTTTTTTTTTTCACTTATACAAAATTGTTTGCTTTTTTTTTCCTTACATTTTTTTTTTTTTTATATTTACTTAACTCAAATTAAAATCAATGAATTTTTTAGTTGTGCCTTTTTTATATTTACAACTGATTTTTAAAATCTTATTTATTTTGAATTAAGATTTTTGTTTTTGCAAAAAAAAAAAAAATTTTCTATAAAGTTAAATAAAATCGACGACCCTAAACACACCGACAGGGTAAAATCTGAGACTGGGAAGAACAACCCTGAATGATATTTCTTTTAACAGGGAAGTACAGTGATGGCGGTGAAATGAAAAATGTAATTTTTTTTTTTTTTTTTTAAAAAACATATGTACAATTCATGGAATAAAAAGTAGTTTTATTTTTTTTAAATTTTTATCGAAGACTTGAGATGACATAAAATGACTGCAAAAGAAAAAATTTTTTTTTCTCTTAAAATTTACATTAAGAACGTAAATTCACAAAAATAAATTATTACCCCACAAATAATATTATAAATTTTAATTGCAATTAAACAAAATATAAAATATTCGACGCTACTGCATTTGTTTTATTAATTTTGAAATTTTCGCGCATGTCCTATGAAATTGTGACGCGCCTTTGAAACTCTCTGTTCCTTAAATTTATCATATGTATTATAAATGTGTACATCGTGCATATGATAAAACAAGTTATATCCTTTTTTTACCATAGGTTGAATAAAGAAGAGAAAAAAAAAATTTGGTGAACTGTGTCAATTAGGATTTAGGAAGAGTTGTCAGTTCGAATTTTTTTTTTATATATTCCATTAGATATGTGAAATTTGTATTGAAAAGGATATTGAAATGGTATAAAAAAGTACTAAAAGGATCAGAAGAATTGGTCGTAATAACTGTTAGATTAACAATTAGAGAAATATGAATCAAAAATTACTATTCTTAATTTTAAATCAATTTGATTCAATTTATTATGAGAAAATATATACATACGTATATAAGGGATTCTTATAAAGGATGAAAGATAAAAGATCAAATTTAAATTGTCTTAATTTTTCATAGTGTTCCAGATTTATACACAACATAATTTACAAATACAAGATATTGATCTAGACAGTACTACTGTCAACTAGTAATCTACGTTTGATATAGGCAATCCTTGCTCAAGGAAACATTTGGAAAAAGCTTTTAAAATTCTTCATGACGGTAAACTTAATAATTTTTTAGCTAACCAAGAGGTTGGATTGTTCAACGGGTTTCTTTTATCCTTTTATTCTATACAGGAAGGTTAATAAAATTATAGAAAATAAAATATTTAGCATAATTTTAGAGTGAAACAATAAACGCTATGCTAAATTTCACTGAGTAATTATTGCAATTTTTTCGTATATTATACAAACTTTTTTCTGCTTCTAATTATAAATGTGAAAAAAAATATGGTTAATTTTTTTTTCCTTTTCACTATAAGCTATGTTGAAATTTTCACGGAAAAGGATAATGTTCAAAAACTAAAAATAAACTTGTAAAAAACTTATGTTTACCATCTTGATAGCAACTTAAAAATGTCTTTTTAATGTCTTTCGGCCCATATTGATGTTGAAAAAAAAACAAAATTTATATTAAAAGTGAAACAAGGGAAATGCTATATAACAGAAAAAGAAAACTTGTGGGTTTTTTAGGTACAATATCTTATAGATGTAAAAATATTCAAAAGAAGAAAAAAAAAAACAAGGAAATAAATTATAAAAAAAACAACATAGATTTTCACCCTTGAGGACATTAATAAATGTCATCATTCACCATTTTTAAAGCGCGTGAAAAGAGGAAACGCATGTGGGAAATTGAATTTCCTGAAGTCATGGAAACTAAAAAGTTTGTTTAAGTTTTCGTTTGTAATAACAAGTTTTCTTGTTGTTTTTTTTTTTCTTCTTTATTTGGTATTAATATTTTTATAGATATTATTAATAGCTTACTTCAAAAAGGGTTTCGTATACATACACCTTATGTACATAAATTTAAGTAAAGTTTTTAAGTAAATATTAGGAAAATAATCAACGTATTAATTTTGTTGTGTTTTGTTTTTATTTTAGGTAATTTTTAACTTTCAAATTTTACTTAATTAAGTATCTAATTACATTGGTTAGAAAATCCAAACTATGTACTATACAAATTTTTCAAAAGCATTCAAGATATTTATAATAAAGATTACTACTGAGCAATAAAAATCATATCATTCATATACATTTATGATAAAATTTCGATATGTTTTGTGTAGAGTACTGCTTCGAAATAATTAGGACTAAAAGATACATTTTTTTTTTTTAATTTTCAATGTGTTTATCATCTCACGTTTCTTTATTTATAATTTTTTTTGTTTTTCAAATTCAATTTTTTGAATTTTGCTTTTTCAAATTTTATTAAATTATCATCTAATTTGAACGCGTTATTTTCAAGATAAAGTAAATACATATAGATAGAAAATTTGAAAATTTCGTAACTGTTTTAACAATATAATTCAAAGATATTGTAAATTTAAATAAATTCATAATCCTAACACGTACATATGAACGACTTTTAGTCGTTCAATCGGTCAGGCCGATATTCTCTAATAGATTTTCAATAGAAATATTTATTTTCAAAGAAAAAAGAAAAAAAAAATAGATAGATTCGTAAATTATATAAAATCATTCATGATGAATGTCTAATTTGATAAATGTCAAAGTTGTTTATTTATTTTTTTTTTTTTTTATTCTTATAATCTGTATAACAACTTGAAAAAGAAAAATAAATTCCAAAATTTCTGTGATAAAATTAGAAAATTTTTGCACATGGATATAAAATCATAGAAAAGCAGCATAAAAAAGATAAAAAATGTATCTACATATATGAGTAGTAATATGATTGATCTGATTAACTTATTAAATATTATCACATAATATAATTATGTTGGAAGTTTGTTATACAGTTATTCCAATTTTTTTTTCTTTCTTCTTTTCATTTTTCCTTTAATCTTTTCTTCGCAAATTGGAAGAATATTATTTTTTTTGCAGATAGAAAAATTTTCTTTTCTGTTATTCTGTTATTTTTTTTTTTGTTCGTTTTTATTTAATATCATCATATTAACATTTTTGCAAATATGTATGTTGTATTGACTATTAAACGTAAGTATAAGGATATATAACTACAACAATATACTGTGTATAAATATACAGAGAAAAAAAAAAAAAATTTCAATCTCATCACACCTCATTAGTTTTCCATTAAACCGAAAGAATCGCCATTATTTTGTTTTCATTTCTGCAAATGACCTTTTCTATGTTGAAGACCTTATGGTGTTTTTTTTTTTTTTTTTTTTTTTTTTGTATCATAATTTTTATATATTTGTATATATAAAAATAACAAAATAATGCGTATACAATATATAGGTAGATATTACATATTATATTTTATATATGTACATATAAACATAAAAATCTGTTATATAGTATCTAATATACTTTAATATCTTACTTTTATAACATCGAATATTAACAACAATAATAAAAAAAAAGTTATATATTATTATATTTCTCTACATATTATATACATACTATAGCTGTCAATATCAATTCCAGACAATGAAGGTGAAAACTTTATCAAGTTAACAAACAGAAAGTGCTTATAGAATATTTTCCCTCTTAGATTTTTCTAATATTATCATCATTATAAGCTAATAAGTGAAATCAGTAAAAATATTTTTAGTACCATGATAATATCATTATTCACTATTTTTCCACACCTACATTATGTATAATCATATATTAATATATTCGTACATATTATATATATATGTATATTCTTGTGTTTAGTTTGGAAAATATAATAAACACATTACTTTTTTTTTTCTTTTCTTTCAATGTTTAAGTCCGTTTTTTCTTAAGATTTTTTTTTTTTTTCCATCTTAATAGTGCTGGTACAACTTACAGTTCTTATTATCATTATATTATGTGTAATATAAAATACAAAAAATAATCATAAATTGAGCGGATATAAAAGTATGTGATGTGTTATAAAATATACGAGTATGTGTATAACGCATTTTTTTTTTTTTTTTTTTTTTTTTTTCAACAAATCAAAGTGAAGGTTAAAGTTATATACATCAGATTTTAATTTTCCTTTTTTCTGCTAATAAGAATTTGTTGATTTTTTTTTTTTGTTTTTTTGTTTTTTGCTTTTTTCACTTTTTTGCGTTTTTATTCCTTAATTATATTATCTTTTTGAATTTCTTTTACTTTTGTTTCCTATACTTGTTAAAATTGCATTAAATCATAAATCTATGAATAGGGTGTCCTACAAAAAATTGGTCTCAATAATATGTTTTTTTTTTTTTTTTTTTTTTGTGTAGTTTAAGGAGTCAAAATGTTTTAGAAGTATTTTCTAATAAAATAATAAATTAAACATAAAAGAAGCAAAATGAGTTGTAAATGATGTTTGATGATTAAGAAAGCACATATGTACAATTTAATTGAAATTAAAATAAAGAAGACTTTGTGCACTGTGTTTAGATATATGTATGTATGTATAAATTTTATTCGAAGTAATGACCAGGAGCAGAATTCTGTTTCTGTGAAATGTAAACGTGTATAAAAAAACATTATACATAGAAATAGAATTCCGCCTCAGGATCAAATAAATAGTTTCGATATGATATAAATTGTAATCTGTTCTGGGGGAACATTTTAGAAGGATTTTTTTGAATTAGATTGTTGTAAATTTTTCAACATAAGTATTGAAACTTCAACATTAAGGAATTCCAATTTAATTGACACAAAAGATCCTTAAACTGTATCATCAAATAATGAAGATTTTAAAGGGCTTTTCTTGATTTAGTGCATTTTATGAATAAATATGAATACCCTGTATACATATGTTTTTATATAAAAATATAATTTTTTATCATGTGCGTGAAAAACTCTATACTGAAAAATTAAAGATAGTAAAAATGTAAATTGATAACTTTTGGGTATTGTTGGGTACTACACACACAGAGCATAAACTTCGAGCTGCTGCGTTATTGAAAAAAATATATGTACATATACACAACATTTTTTTCCCCTATAATATTTTGTACCTTTTATAGAGTATATTACGTGGTGTATATTATTCGTGCTAATATTTTTTTTATAGAAGGAGATTTACATGATATACAATGTTATATTTCGAAAACGAAAAGGAAAAGAAAAAAAAAAACGGTAAAAGGTATAGTACAGACATATACATATGTACAATGTACATAAAATATGAATTTTTTGTACATATATACTTATATACACAATGGCAGCCTGCCAATGCACACGCAATGTTGCGTTTTTCGCATAATTAGACAAATATTGGTAATAGGAAAACAAAAAAAAAAAAAACAAAAAGAAGGATATCACTGAAAAACAAAAAAAAAATTTAGGAAAATTAAAATGAATAAATGAAATAAAAGAGGAAAAAAAAATAGAATTTGAAAATAAACATGTTTGTGTGTAGGATGTATATGCATATTATATTTATTTATTAATTTTTTTTGTTTTTTTTTTTTGTTATTTATGTATAAAATGTTAGGTACTACATACATCCGCAAACATAACATAACATTATGTGATGAAGTGTTTTGTGAACATTGAATTTTTATATGAAAAAATAATATCGTGTTAAATCTAGTAACACATTGTTGTTAAAAAAAAAATTATATTCACAACGGAAGGTAGTTAACTTGTGTGTACTCATAGATCTTATGAGTTTTTTCCTATTTTAATAAAAAAAGGAAGTATTAATACCTAAATACAATGATATACGAGTATAAATTTTTGTTTTTTTTTTTTTTGTTTTTTCTATATAACACGTAAATGTATACATTACAATTAAAAAACAAAAAAAAAAAAAAAACAAAAACAAAAAAATTAATAATAAAAAGGAAAGGGGACAGTTACATAATAAAGAGGGTGAAATTGAGTAAATTATTGTCAAATAAAGAAAATGTCACAATACGTAAATACTTGAATTATGAGCAATTTAGAAAAGGAAATATTAAGGTTTTGTTTTCTTTTTCTTTTATTATTTTTAATATTTTCACATAAATTTATCACGCTTAATAAATTTCATACTGTTTTTAATTTAACATTTAATTTCAACATAATTAAAAAAAAAGTAGGGATATTTTGGAAAATTAGTAAATAAAATAATTTAAAAATATTTTTCAGTTTTAGATAGCATTCTAATAACAATATCATTTTTCAAATCAACATAAATAATACATTAAATAAAACAAATAGAAAAAGTCTTCAAAATAATTCAGATACAAAACAATTGATACCACCCACTTTTCTGCTATATAATTTTTTTCTAGCCTCTAATAATGTTCTATCTGTGGTCAAATATCCACTAATTCTCTAAAAATACCCTATAAAATGAAAATGTATTTTCTTGAAAATTAACCAACCATTTTACCATCAGACAAACCACATTTTTTACACACTATCACTATACCCAATAATGAGAAATACCAATGAGTATATAAACAATTTCATCCTTAGTGTTTTTGATTTTGCTTGATAGTTAATTGTTGAATAATAACAAAAATTTCACACCTAGTTGTGTGATTTGATGTTTTCCACACTTGACTGTTGATGACATATGTACATACATACATTCATAGAGTATCCTAGAAAGTACCTACATATATATGACATCGATTTGTACATGATAATCTAAAGTGTTTTATTTTCTGATGGTGTATATACCAAATGAAAGTGACAAATACGAGTATATTGACATCATATTAAAAATTATGCAAAAAACATAAAATTACATTCCATCGACATTATCCTTTTCATTTTTGCGAGAAAATTTTTAGTTTTTTGTTTTTCAATATAAAAGGAAATTTATTTTGAATTGCATTTACATAATCTTTTATGTACCACGTACAATTTAAATTTTCTTTTCACATATATGTACATATGTATGTACATGCATATTATATGGAGAAAAAAAAATTATATATCAATCTTTTTAATACTTCATTTTGAATATACCATTTTTTTTTCTCGGATGATCCTTTTACTAAAATTTATATACCACCCGCGAAGATATAAGATAGGTCTGGTGTCATAAAATTCATCATGTAAAGCAATTTCAAAGAAAAATATTGTATGCAATATTCATACATACATAAATATTTTTGGTTAGTATGATAAAGCTACTTGAATAGTAAAAAAAATGTACATATGTACATATGGTTTAATATCGTAGAGAGTAAGCTCAACATGAGATTATATGGCAATGTGATGCTTATATTATGATGCTGTTTTTTTTTTCTTTTATTTTTTTTTTTGGTTTTTTTTTCTTTATCCTGAATTAAGGATTGTGCAGACATTAACTAGTTACTTATTTACTATTATAAACTGTGTGTAGATGAGGAGGATAGTCTGTCTGCTGGCTTTGTTATTTTTCCCTTTCTTTGTGTTTTTTTTTTTTTTTAAACTTTTTTTTTTTTTAGTTATTTTCAAGATCTAAATTATAAATCATAACCTAGTTTTGTTTTATGTTCTTGACATTCTCAGAGATTTTCAATTTTGAGAATTTTACAAACAAAACAACTTTACAGAAAAAATGTTATTAAAATATCAAAATATATATATAAGTACATATGTATGTATGTAATCATACATATGTGGAAAATATTGTGGTTATAAAAAAATGAACATATTGTATGTTAGTTATATTTGTATTGGTGCTGATATCCTTATAAGGCATAAGAATATAATTTTCATTCATGCAACGATTTTCAAAAACACTTTTTGTATATAAATAACATACATATACCTATGTAAGTGTGTTTTTTTTTTCGCTTTCAAATAAAGACCGCTGAGTAATTGATTAATGGTGGTGGCTACTGTTTATTAGAATGTTTCATGTGACTGACCGGTATTTTTATATTTGGTCGAAAATTGATTTTTTAAAACAACAATATAACATTGATTTATAGCAGAATAACATCCATGCCTCTTCTGGTATTTTTTTTTTATTATTATTTTGTTTCTATTTTATTTGATCCTTGTTACTCCTTTTAATGTTTCTATATTTACAGTTTTTTTTTTTCGTTGTTTTGTTTTCTGCTACTATCATTTATTTTTTATTGTTGTTATTATAGTGTTATGGTCGCTTATAAATGGTGATCGCCCCGACGACTATTGATTCTCTATACTTTTATAATATGTTATGAATTTTTCACATTATTGACGTAATAATTTCCTAATGGATACTATATCGTTTGTCATTCTATTATGAGTGCTTATAGTAGAGATACACATATTGTGATCTATTGTGATTTAAACTATTTATAGATGTATATAACTATTTTATATATATTATGTATGTACATATATTAGGAAACACTTTATATAGTACATGTTTATAAGCTACATACGTCCTGTTGCATTGCTTTTTGAGGGGATGAGTTATATTATTATTAATGGTTTCTATGTCAAGGAGCGAATTGTCAAACAGTATCATTATAGATATACATAGGTATATATAAAGAAATGAATTGTAATTGTATAGACAATAGTACATAAATACATGTATAATAAATAAAATATATATATACATATATCTATTAGTTTATACTTTGATTAAATTTGTGGTAGCCAGACATCATACATACGAGTATATAAAAAATAAGAAATTTATCTATTGTATACAGGAAAATAGGCTATCAAAATCATTTAACAATATATTAGTTGTCATTTGTAATGAAAAGTTTAATGAAACAAGGAAATGACACTAAATATCTTGGCATCTAACATTGAAATAAAATTTTAGGTATAATATATTTTCA
Organism: Bombylius discolor; assembly: GCA_939192795.1. NCBI lineage: Eukaryota > Metazoa > Arthropoda > Insecta > Diptera > Bombyliidae > Bombylius > Bombylius discolor. The sequence goes on along the minus strand of OW584243.1, from coordinate 30,575,013 downwards.
AATTATTTTGCAATAATTCATAAAAGAATAATTTATAAAATGACCATTTTTTATTCATTTTTTTTTTCTCCTTAGAATATTCTTAATACAGTTCAAGTAATGGGAAATAAAAATTAAAAAAAAAGTATTTATCTCATGACTGCTACACATTTTTATTCTATTCTAATTTGTTAGATGAAAGATCTATTAATTAAATAGAAAATAAAAACTTATTAAAAGTGTTTAGATGGCATTTTTTTTTTCAATCGACTTCTAATGCACATATAAAATCAGTGTCCTACTTTTTTAATCTATTTTGATAAATAAATGAATTATTAATACATATATAAATATATATATTTTTTAAATATATTATATATAAATATCTATACAATTCTATACAGATACATTTAAAGTATGTACATACTTATACGTATATATTGTATTTAAATATATTATAAATTCAATAACTAAATAAATCAAATTTAAAATCTATCTAAGTTTTTAGATACATTGTATCTAACATCAAACATACATATACATACATATATATATTTTAATTTAATATGTTATACAAACAGATTGATTTAGAACTACTTTATTAATACAATTAGAATATGTAGAATATACATATATAGGTATATATATAAGGGATAGCTGTATGTTATAGTACATATTGATGGAAAATTTTGAATTTTGAAACATATAAACAACAGAATAATTTCTATAGTATAGCTACAGTTTCTTTTTTTTTTTTTTTTTTCCTTTCATGTTTTTCCAGATCTATTTTATGTTTAAATCTACAGTAACTTATGTACCTACATATATGTACATATAAAATATCTATATTAAGTCACTGAGTAAATTGAAAACATTCTGGTTTAATATGTATGTTCTCTTTTATTAAAAAGAAAAAAAACAAAAAAAAAAAAGCACAAATAGGAAAATAGCAAAATCAGTTCAAGTATTATTCATTTATACATATATCATTCAGTATTATATTCAAGGAAATAAGGTATATGTACATATATACGTAGTACATAGTTTGCATGTTATGTTAAACTATAATTGTCATTATTAGCCAAAAATTCATTCATATAACACAAAATATTTTTTAATAAAAGATTGTAATGTTTTAAGAAAACTAATATGATAATTCTTAATGATTTTTCATCTACAGCTGTTACGGTAAATTTACGTGTGTTGATGTATTTTTTTCTAATTATGTTTGAAATTTTTAACTTTAAGTACAGCTTAATTTAAAGTATGTATCATTTGACATAATTTTTATGTATGTCAGTCAGATCTTATGAGTATTTACTGAGCTCATGTTTTGCATAAATTTTGCAAAGTAATCTATTTTTAGAAATGGTATATTGTATTTGAAAATTTTGTGAACATTTATTATTCATACACAAGTACACTAATAAGATACTTAAGGTAATCTTACTATAACTAGTGTGTATTATAAAACTTAAAATTAAAAAAAAACTGTACCTCTAGCAACAAGATTCATATATGCATCATTTGAATTGTTTCTAAGATAAAATTGAAAAGACATTCTTGAAATCTTAATTGTAACATGGTAGATTTATTTTTGGCTATTATGGTAGCTACCATGATCAATTTCCGAATTTTCCCTACCATATATCAATCAGATATCTTTATGAATTGATCAATGTATTTCAAATTTTAAATTTTTGGTTTTTCTAAAAATGAATTTTAATTATTTTAACAAACATTGTTCGCGGGTAAGTTTTATATTAGGCCTTTTCACAGGATTTTTTTTAAAACATAACCTTCACTCAGCCACAGTCATCAGTAAAAAGATATGTCCCTACGATAAAGATCATCAATTAAAATTATTTAAAAAGATAAAATGTTAATATGTACACATATGTATTTTAATGCTTGTACCTAGAATTTCCATGTATTTTAGTCATGAAAGCCTATTTTTGCTTGTAACATGATATTGAATATAATTAGCACTTGGTTTGTTCATATCATTTCCTATAAATCTAATCATACTTCTGATGCATATGTGACATGCATCATTATCGAATGATAATAAAATTAATTATAATAGAACATGATGCTTAAAGATAAAACAATAATTTCAATAATATGAAGTTTATAGTATTGTTGTGTATTATTAAAGATTTTCGTAATATGACCATAATATTAATTATGAATTATTGAATATAATAATACATTGGTTTGGTTTTGAAAACTAATATCTAATTAATTTTGGATATTTCCACATATAATATTAAGAAATATCTGGAATATAATAAGAATTTGTGTATAATTATGATATAATTATGAGTGAAATCTAAAATCTTGATAAAAAAAAAAAAACAAAAAATTTCTTTTTTATGTGATATCTTTTTCAAAAGTAATAATATTATGTACGAGTATGTATGTGAATATTGAATATTTTTTTGAGGTTTATAATATAGTAAATACAGTAAATGAACATGATATATGTACATACATATTTTAAGGAAATTAATACAGTGTCATTTCATACAAAAGGTAGCTTGTGATATATCATCATAATCATCATCAAGAAAGAAAATATGATTTTATAGTATCTGACAATTATTATTATTATTATTCATCCTTAGGTTATATAATCTTGTTATACATACAATAATTCAAAAATAGATTTTCAAGAGTCTTGTATTCAAAAAACAAAAGATGAATAAAATTTTGAATTTTGAAAGATGTACTTATTTGATTGTAGTATCCTTATAATATATTATATATTGTATATATGTATGTATATAAATATTATATAAAAGTATAAATTATAATATCTTCTCTATTATAAAATTATAGCAGTATGAAGTGGTGTAGTTTAATAAGTATAGACATAAACCATTTTGTAATTATTATAAAATGCCAAAGGTAAAATTTATTGTTCAGATATTTATAATGTATTATATCAATGTAGGTATATATATGTAAAGGTATATATGTATGTATTTTAATATTATATAGATAATATTGATCATATTTTCTTTATTTTGTCGTTCATTATTGAATGAACATAAAATATGTATATATAACATATATATGTACATATTCGGTTCATTAAACTAATAAATGGGGTGGTATCCCGTCAAGTGATAATAATTGGAAGATTATGCTTTAAGCACTTTAGAGAAATTTCTTTTTTATTTTATTTTTTTTATTTTTTTGTATCTTTTTATTAATTATGTGTAAATTATCAGGATCTTACTAAAAAGAAGAAGTAGATACATAAGGAAATGATGAACGTGCTATTCAAAATTTTTGCTTTGAAACAATAAAATCATTTAATTTGATTTTAAAAATTTTTTTTAGTTTTATCTTTATTTTGAAATAGAATCAATTATTAACAAAATAAAAGTTAACATTTACAAATTTTATTGTTTTTGAATTTTATCATAAAATTATAACAATCTTTTAGATACTGATCCTGTAAATTTAATGCATGTTTATTTATTTATTTATTTTTTTGTTTTGTTGATATCTTAATTATTTCATGAGTTACATTTCTTGTGAAATATTTAAGGAAAATTTTTTTGTATTCCAAGTTAAAATTGTGCAAATTGATGATAAATATGATTTCTTCAAATCTTCAATGTTAATACTCATATATGTACATATTATATAAGATATATTTATTTCTTAAAAAAAAAAAAAAAACTTTTAATCTTTTAAATAAATAAAGTTTTTTTCTGAAGAAAAAAAAATATATATATTTTTTTCTTCCTTCAAATATCAAAGTTCCATGAAGAAATATTTTTTTATAATTTTTCCTTTATTTTACTATGGTACAAAGTTTATTCATGCATCATATTTCTGATATGTACACATAATTTATTCAAGAAAAAAAAAAACTATGTAAAGATAAAATAAGATTTTGCTCGAATTGAAACGAATGAATGAAAAATAAAACACTATATATCTAGAAAAAAAAAAAAAAAACTTAAACAATTTTCGGAATTTCACATAATTTTTAATACTATTTTTTTTTTTTTTTTTTAAATATCTTTACTTCTATATTCTTTATATTTGCAAGAAATATATATAAGTATTTACAATTTTAAAAATTTTAAGATAAAACTGAAAAAAAAAAAAAATATAGAAAAAAAAAAGATTTAAGAGAAAATATAAGAAAAATTAAGAAAATAGAAAAAAAAAAAAAACAGATTGAAATTTCCTTTTCATATCTTAAATAAACTGTGAACATAATTCTGAATTCAGATTTTAATTTTCATTTTTAGAGTTTTTCACATAGAAAAAAAAAAATATTCATATTAACATTTAAAAAGTGATACTACATATATAGTTAAATCTTATTTTAATTTGCATATACTTAAACAGGGTATTTACAAAAAATAATTTTTTTTTTAAAGTTTTATAATGAAAATTCAGTTTATATAAAAAAATATGAAAAAATTTAAATATACTTTAAGATGAAAGAGGATTGTTATTGATAAAAAAATTTAATGTTAGTTCGGAGGTATCTAGAAAATTTCCTTAAATATAACAGTAAGCTTTGATATCTTTATCAACAAGAATTAATGAATAAAATTAATGAAAATTTCAAAATTTAAATTCTAAATTTAAAAAAAAAAAAAAACGAAAAATCTATAATAGATTGAAAAAGAACACCCTTTCTATAAAAAAAAAAAAAAATTTAAAAGAATGAAGACCTTATCATATTGCAAATATAATCAAAGATAGGACACCTTTTATTTTTGTTTAATCTCCTTTCAGTGTTCAGCTAAATATATCTGGAATTCAATTCCTTGTGATTTCATTATTTGTTTCGTAAACATAAGAACGTAATCTTTAGACTTTTAGATAAGTACAATAACAATTTTTATATATATGTACTACACATGTACACATAGTATATATGTATATGTACATATATTATGTATTTTATGTATTCAGATATTCATGTTTTTTTATAATATTTATTTTACTGGAATTGAATGTACAGATATATATGTTATATATACACTAATGCTTAAAAAAAAAAAGCCGCACTTGAATGGACAAAAGTTATTTTCTCCGGGTCAGATGGGAAAGCCACAGTTCGCTGAAGAAAAAGTGAACGTTTAAAAGATAAAATCTTTTACTTACTTTTGATAACAAAACCAAAAGTAAAAAGCAAAACCTGTTGGAATAGACGCATACTAATTTGAAAAAAAATACGAGTGCGGTTTTTTTTTTTGAGCGTTAATGTAGAGTTAGTTAAAGAAGACCGAATAGACGGGAAAATTGCAATTAAAATAATTCCTTCTTCTATTTTCTATGCCTTTCATTTACATAAGAAAATGTCCAATTTGTATATGTTAATGTACATAGATACACGGAATCTGGCTACTACTCGTATATATACAGTATTCATACTTCTTTCTTTCACATAACTATACATATACCTTTATAATGTATAGATACATTTAAATATGTATTATGTATGAGTATATACCTACATATATATAAGAAAACATTATTTCAATTTTAAAGTTTTCTTTATTTCATATAACAATCTCTTATTTTCATTTTAACCCTTGGGTCAGCATAAAATATTTTTTTTTCCCATGAATTTTCATAAAAGGAAAAACTTTATACCAAATTTCTACAAAAATATATATATTTGAGGATCTGTAAGGATTTTTTTACCTTATAATTCAAAAAAAAAAAAGTCTCTAAAAAATTTTCTTAACTGAGTTTTGTTATGTACAGTTTCATTTAATCGGGTCATGAAAAGAAATGATTTTTATGTATAAATGTCAACTCTTTGGCTCATCATGGCTAATTTCAATGTAACAAAAAGTAATGATTGAATAATTAAAGAATATAAAAAGATGGTGGTTTATTTAATAATAGTAAGTTCTGAAATTTTTCATTGTTTAGAATACAATTTCTAACCGATTAAAAGTCAGACTCATAGGGTTAAGCTATGACTTCATGATGAAAATATATTTTAGTTACGGATTTTTTTTTTCAAAATAGATCCGTTTTAATTTAAATCGGCTCCGGAAAGATTAAGGAAAACAACATATTTACGGGTATCCTAAATATGAAACAGAAAGTGATTCGAATTACGATTTTTTCTGTCCAAGATGTAAATTTTCAAAAAAATATAAAATTATACAAAATATCCTCATACATAGTCTATGAAAAAATCTGGATAAAAGAAACACTTTACATCCACCTTCACCTTCTTCAATTCATGAGAAATGTTTGATTTTTCCTAATAGAAAAATATCTAAATTAAAATTTTAGTATCGCCTAAGAACTGAAGTTTAAAAATTCGGCAGTTGGGAATATAACATTTCCTTTTAAAAAACAGGATAATAGAAAAAAAATATATATATTGTCTTGAACATTGAATAACAAGGAAATAAATATTTTATCAGATGTAAAAAACCATAAAAAAAAAAAAATAAAAATTGAAATATGAAACTAAAATGATAAATTTTTGTTCTACCTATAACATACCTTTTGTTTATATTTTTTTTTTTTTTATAATTTTTGTTTTTAATGAAAATAATATGAATGATATATTGTTAAAATGCAGTGAGTCATAAAGGTAATTTAAATTTAAAAAAAAACAAAAGACTATGTAGTGATGAAATTTATTCAGTATTGTATTTAGTATTGGACACGTTTTTTTTTTTTTTTTTTTTGTAAACATTTTCATAGACTGTGAAAAGATATATCATTTCAATCACGAATTTTATTCGTAAAGTATTAAAAAAAAATGTTAACAGAAAATAAAATAAAAAGTAACAAGAACAAGAAACAAAGTACATAAAAGAATACGAAGAAGAAAAAAAAAATTCAAATCTTGAAAGGAAATAATAATATTGTACTATTGAAATTTCTGTTCAAAAAAAAAAATAAATATTGTTTTTGTTTTTTTTATTATCATATATACTTTTCTTTTACTCTACGATTTTTGTGTTAAAAGAAAGATATTTAAGTTTAAATATTTTCTAAGTTATATCAAAAAAAAATCCCCAGTACATACAATTTTCTTTTGTATTCTCGTAAAGTACAAAGTTTTTTATTAAACATTTGTGTACCACCCTTATTTTTATGTCTACATTCCTTTGCTTGGGTAATTTAAGACTTGCGTAAAGGAATAATATTATTATTTTACCTGTTTTTCAAAAAGCAACCAAACGAAAAAAAAAATAAAATTTAGATGTGTGTATGGATGATGATGATGATGATGGTATAAGCTAGAGTTCTAAATTTCCTGTGTACTTTTACCCATTCAGAAATATTACCCCCATCATCATCATATGTAGTCATCATCATCTGTATCATATTCAACTAACTACATATCACATTCGCTATGACTATTTTATGCCATATCGTTTTTGTATTTTTATTACATTGGGCTCTGTGTATATAATACGTAAATTTAATTCAACATACGTACATACATAAATATAGATACTACGAGTATATCATACTTTTTTACATTGCCATTTCTTGGATGATTAAGCTTTGCCATTTATCTAAAGACAAGAATGACGAATTGATGGTACAACAACAATTGCTACTAGACGCATAGATAAATGGTAAAATGGTTAGAGGACGATGGTGTTGGCAATACGGTGATAAGAAAAAAGCATTAAAAACGAGCTTTTAATAGATTTTGTTGATGCCAATGGTAAAAGTTAAAGGTGCCATAGCATGGAATGCATGTTAAGACGAAAAAAAATTGGTTACATATATACATATATGTACATATGTATAGATAATATACATTCAAATGTACATACCTAAATTGTATGAACTTAAGATGTATTCTACAAATATATATATGTATGTATGTAAATACATATAAACGGTCCCAGCGGCAAGTTTTAGGATTGATGAAATTTTCTTTAATGTTTTCATCAAGGAGCGTATAAAAATCTGAATTGATGAGAATAGCATTCAAATAATCATCCAGTCAGCGATTAAAATATTCTGAGCGAAAAATAGAGAATTATGAGTATTATATAAAAATACCTATATAATATGTTTGAACATGCTACATTAATTGAAAACGTTGAGGAGAATCTCATCAATCCTAAAAATCGCCGCTGGGATAACTTTGAATACTTTTGTAATACTTATGTTCATATAGGTGCTGTTCAACAATAGCAACTAAAACTTCCATATACTTACATATTGTATGTTTAGTATAAAAAGGATCTATTTAGTAAATATATGAATACAGATATTGTTCAATATATGTTTTTTTTGTGTGGGAGATGTGAATTATTAATAGGCAATCAGGAACTTGAACCGCGGAAATGGTCAACTCAAGTTGAAACGTGTCTAAATATTTACCAAACGTGTCAGACATTGTTTATAGGCATTTTTCTTGATAATTCAGGATTTATAATGTTTTATTATGTTTTTATTTTTTTCTTTTTTAGTAGGTGAATGTTTTATTTACAGAAAATGAAATTAAAACTTTTGTGATATATGACATTAATTTGTTCCTAGAAAATTAAATCATGGAATCAGTAACAATGGGTCGTCTATACGAAGAGGAGTTTCCTGATTGCAAGCTGTCAAAACTTTTTGTATGTTTGTACATATGTACAAAATTTGTTGTGGGCATTTTTTCGTCATGCAATCTTATTTGTGCGAAAAATATCGAAGAGTACAGTTCCAACAGCAATTTCTTTTTCTCACTCATTTTTGTTGATTATTTAAAATTTTCAAATTAAAAGTTTACATTAATTAAAAAAAGAAAATAAAAAATATATTACCTATATCATTTTCGAAGTCTATATTTTTTTTTTCCAAAAAATCTATTAGGTGAAATTTTTGTTCTTCTAAAGGTCTTTTCTCAACTTGTCTTCTTGCCTCCATTATTTCTACAAATTAAATTTTTAGACATACACCTATATTAATTACTTGATTGGTTTGTAAAAATAAAATTTTTGTCATTTTCTTATGAAATTAGAATCGGAACATTAGAAAATAAATTTGGAAATTTGTCATTCTCATTTTTTTGACGAAACAGAGTAGATCCTCAGTTCAAAATAAATGAAACTACACCTAGTAGAACAAAGGATAATTTTAAAAATAATTTTACATGAATTTTCTTTTTTTAATAGAACAAAAGTAGTACTTTAGTAAATGATAATATACCCCATGGCCGCAATTAATTTTTTTTTTTAAAACTTTTCGTTTGGATGTGGAAATATTTTTCTAAATTTATTATCAAAAAAAGAAAGATCAAATTTTCAGGAAACAAAAAGATAAAATTTACATATTTCAATTTCACAAAATTTTGTTTGAAAAAGTATATTAACAGACACAGAATATGTATACTTATGATTCATGAAATAAGTATGTACGAGTATATATATGTACATATAGCTATGTATATAATATTCCATTTATTCAATTACCACATATAAGTACATACATATGTATATGTATGTAGATCCGTGTTATATTCGTAGATGTGTGACCAAAAAAATTTGCATATTATTCAACACTTTTATTGAATATGTAAATCTTTGAGAATTCAATTTACGATCATAAAAGGACAGATGTACATTTGTAGAGTGTTATAATATATGGTATGTATGTATGTATTTATATCTATATACTAAAATGTTTAAAAAAATATATGTACATATGTGAAGATAATGATTGAAATTGTATACATATAAAATAATAAATTTATGTGAAATGATGATAATAATAACGGTAAGTTAAGTTATTTAAGGACTGATAATATTATAGAGTATGAAAATTTATTTGAAATCTTTAATTTCTTATTTTACAGTGTGACAGAAGTATTTGCTAAATGTAAATTTTCGAATTTTCTTTATTCTCAAATCTTTCTAAGTAAAAGAAAATTGTACCATATCAGCAAGAAATCCTATTGAGAACATTGAAGAAATAAAAAATTAAAATTAAAAACCAAAATAAAGGAGGAAAACAATAGAGAAAAAAAAAAGCAAAAATTGACATCGAACCGCTCTTGAACAAAAACTTCACAATTTTTTCCATTATCCAAAAAACATGATCCCTTGTGTCATTTGCAAATTGATATTATTATTTCTTCTTCTTTTTTTCTTCATTTTTCATCCATCGGCTTTTTTTTTTTCCCTCAAGAACTATCCGTTTAAGGCCCAGTTTCACAGTCAACACTTAAGTGTGATTTAAAGGACACTTAAGCTTATATGGTTGGTGACTTAAGCTTCCCTTAAGATTAAAGTTTTTTAAGATGCTTTTAAATTTAAAATGTCTAATAGCTGTGAAATTATAAAAATATTTTGAGTTGAGGCATAATTTGCAAGCATCCATTTCGAAGAAGATATTATTCTCATTAAGAAATCAGTGAATTTATAAATGTAATATGTATGTAGTTACGAGAAAAAAAAAAAACAAATTAACAAACAATTACTGTCATCCTATTTTGAAAAATGTTAGAAATCGTAAGAGAATTACGATATAAAAATGATAGAAATGTCAAATAATTGAGGAAAGCTTAAGTATTCACTGTAAAACGTTTCTAAAAAGCTATATTTAAGTGTAAAGTCTAACTAAAATTATCTTATACTTAAGTGTTGACTGTGAAACTGGGCCTAAGTATTTTGGGGATTATTTAAATTGCTTGGGTATTGACTTGAATTGTAAACGAAGTGTATTCGTATTATATGAATTTAACATTTTAACCATTACTACCGCAGAGTATATACCGAATACTATTATGAGCAATAAAAAGGATACTATTCAAAATATACTATATCCATGTATACCGTTATATCATATACAAATTTCTTCTTTTTTTTTTATTAGTTTTTTTTTTATACCAAATTTAAAGTGTAGTTGTAAATAATATGTATTTGTTGTTATAATAGAATTAGGAACGTCAAACCAACACGCAACGACCAAGTTCTTAGTATCTTTGGGGTATTATGTATTATAAATTGAAAGGATCTAAAACCCTACCGTATAAATATGTATTAAGAATTCGAATATATGCAAAACAACAACTGAGAAATGATTTTCTTTTTTTTTTTTTCTTTTTTTTTTTTAATACTATTGTATATCATTATACAAAAACCAAGTGTTACCCTTACATTTTCTAGAAGGCTCAAGTTTATATATCTTTTCTCTTTCAATTTGTTCAATTTACATCAAAAATTATGTAAATATATCTGACAGGACTTATATGTACATATATAAATATATTTAATAAAAAAAAGGCCACCTACAAAATACTATAAGAAAAAAACGTATCTAGAAACAACAACAATAAAAAAAATATATACAAACCATCAAGCATCACCACAATGACAAAAACTTTCAATTGCCAGAGGTAGAATGGATACAAAATAATCCCCTGTTAGAAAAAATAAAAGAAAAAAGGAAAATAGAAATCGAAAAAATACAAAGGACTCAAGTGATTTAACTTTTAGTTTAACAGAAAAAAAAAAGCAACCTTATTGCAAAAATAAAAACAACAAAAATAATAAAAATATTTTATTAAATCGCTGCGTTGATATTTTACAACTTACATAAATTTTAGATCCTTATACATTTAATTCTTGAATAAAATATACTTTTTGTGTATGTATACATTATTATTTTTTTTTTTTTTTCATATATTAAACATAGGATATGTTGAACAACAAAACAAGTGAAACAAGAATTGAAAGTGGCATAATAAAATCAATTTTCAATATACAAAAACATGAATTTTTTTATTTTGTTTTGAGCCCTTAGGATAAAAAGGAAATCGAAAAAAAAAGTTAAGGCTCATCTTTATTATTTATATTTTTTTTTCATAATATACTTCTTCCAAAGTTTCATCATTGTGTATATATTATCTACATACATATATGTATGTACAAATACAATATTTATTATTTTGCAGTCACTGCATACTATATGTATAAATTTCAAAATATACTCAAAATATGCCACTATACAGGGTGTTCCACGACTAGTGTGCCAATCTGAATAGAGTGGTAGATCTTGACGAGAAATGAAAAAAAAAAAAAAACTGTATGGCCATTCTCAATGGTTACTGAGATATTCAAGATCAAAGAAATTTTTTTTCGACAAGTGACTGATTCCACTTTTTGCAACGTAGTTCAAGTTTACGCAACGTAAAGGGCCAATTGATAATACGTTTGAAATAGAACCTTCAGACCTTTGTTTGTTACTAAGTTATGCGTCAATTAGTTCCAAATTTTTTCCAATACAAAATCAAAAAATTCCGCATTTTGATGTTCATTTTTCGTCGAGATCTACCAGCCTGCTCAATTTGACACCCTGTATAGATATTTATACATATATATATGTGCATTGTTCATATATCTGAAGCATGTAAACAAGTTACAATAATGTACATACATATGTACAAATATCTACATATATTTTATATATGACGTTTATGACGATGATGATTTGATATATGATGTCATCATTACATCCGCACCTATAATCAAACAAGGTAATTTATATTTTGCCCCGGCAAACCGAATAAATATCTATATCTATCAGAAAAAATAAAAAATACATATATTTATGTATAAGTATGTGTATAATACAAATGAGAATGTAGAAAAAAGGATGAAAAAAATGAACTGAGAAAATTTTTATTGATCGACAGTAATTTGTTTTTCTCTTCGTTATCATTTTTACCTTGAAGGTATTTTGTTTTAGCTGTAAAACGGTTTATGATGCTGTTTTGTTATTTATTTTTTTTTTTGTTTGTTTATGTATGCATGTTACATTTTCATCAAATCATTTTTTCAAATGAGTTTTTTTGTTTTTTTTTTGTTTTTAGTTGTTTGCTTGTGAAATTCTATATTTAGGTATGTACATACATGTATTTCATATAATAAATTTAAAACAAAAAAAAATTAATATTAGTACAGTAATTAAACTAAAATTCAGATTTTCCCCTAATTCAAATTTAAAAGGTGTGTGAATTTTTTTTTTAAATTTTTTTAATTTGCTATTGAATTTCGAATTAAAAGGTCAATTATTGTTTAAGGTCTAAAAAAAAAAAGAGTTATTATGTATGTTACGCATATTTAAAGTGTACGTAAAGTGTGCAATTTATAACATCCGAGAAAATAAAAAGTTTTTCTCTTTTGTCCTCTATTCACAAGATTTTATGAGATTAATTTTTTTTTTCTTTTATTTTATTTCTCTTTTTAGGACATTTAATTTAATATATATTACTTTTTTTTTTTTTTTACATCTTCTTAAAATAATTTATCTGTGCTAAAACTAACTTCATTTTATCCATAAATTAGACTTGGCATCACTAAATTATGTTCTTGAAAGACTAATTACAATAGTCAGTGGTAAAAGTTGGAAAACTTTTCATTTTGGTTAGTAAAGTTTTTGATACGTTTATGTGAAAAATATATGTATATAATAATACATATATGTATATATATATATTATATATATAATTTATAGATACACAAAAAGTAGATGACAAAGACAAAAAATATATTAAATGAATGTATATATGTACATACATAATTACTTATAATATATACTCATTTACATTATTTCTTTTAATAGACAAATACTACATAAATATACAATATATACCTATCCTATAAAAGTATATATTCGTATATATAAAAGATAAACTTGAATTAATGATAAACTTTTCAAACAAAAATATCAGAATAAAAGGATTTAGTTGAATTGTAAAATATTGAAAATATAAAGATTTGCAGTTGATCACCTTAAGTTTTGAATAATTAAAGAAAAAACAAACATATTTTTTATTTTTTTTTTTTTTGTTTTTAGATTATTTAAAAAATCTTATAATATTTTCTTTAAAATTGTTTGGAAAAATTTTCTTTAAATTTTTGAAAAAGAAATTTTTAAAAAAAAAAAAAAATAAATAAAAACTATTTTGCTTTAAAAAATCATAATTTCTTTCAAACTTGTGGAAAAATCTTCGAATTTTCATAATTTTTAAATAAAAAACACAATAATAATTTAAAATTTTTTATTTTTCCGATCATTTTAATTTGTAATCTTTTGTTTGTTTTTTTTTTGCGTTTTTAATTGCATTCCTTCTACAATTCAAACAACATTAAATGACCTTTATGCATGCCACAGTACCAATTTACGATAAAATAATCGTATGTAAAAAAAAACATAAATTGAAAATATTCAATTAAAAATTTACAGAATGATTGTCGAAAAATTGCATTGTAATTGAAATTGTTTTTTTTTTTTCATATGTGCATACTTAGGAAGACAAACAAAATTCAATGCAAAAAATGCACTTAAGTAATATGTAAAGTTTTTTTTTTTTTAATATTTCCGCATGTTTAATAAAATTAATATGTACATATATGTATGTATTTTCGTCACGAAATACTTAAATATATGTTTTGTTTATATTATATAATGTCTATTTAAAAGCAATTCATATATACTTCCTTGTATTGTAGTAAAAGAATATTTAATTAATCTTAACTTAAATAAGTATATATAGCTTCTTACTTAATATATATACTTATTATTCACATATACATGCCTTTTTAAACGATATTGTCTACATTAGTATAGCATGCTAATTTTTATCATGAATGAACATAACCAAAAGAAGTAGTACTTCAATTTTACTGCCATTAAAATTTAAAACAAACTAATAGAAAATATCATGTAAACATCTCTGTTTTTTTTTTGACAATCGAATTTTTCAAAAAGCAGAAAAAAATCACAAAATATGTATGTATTATGAAATAACAAAGTGTTAGTTTATGAATTATAATTATAGTTTGCTACAAACATAATTAAAACAAAGTATCGATATATTTGCAGGTTTAATTGAGTATTAAGTGTGAACAGCAGCTACAATAAAAGCAATAATACCAACATTTGTAATAAAATTATATAGTCTATTATTATTATTTAAGTTCTTTACTTTAACCGTAATTTTTTCAAGTCTATTTTAAATATGAAAAATATGTATATGTGTATGTATTGTATATAGTAGATACATATGTACATAATATAGAATAACTTTATAGACATCATGACACCAAAAAAAAAAAAAAATATAGAAATTGCTTTCATTTTACCCGCATAATTGCTATTCATTTACAGACAAAATTCAAAATGTGCACATAAAATATTCATTATTTCATTTTTTTTTTTTTCCTCTGTGGACTGTGTTGTTTTTTATTATTATTATTTTTTTTTTTTTGTAAATTCATTGTTTCCATTGAAAGTCATACAAATAATTTATTTAATCGAAATAACTACATTCTTTATAAAAAAAAAAAACACAAACATACATTATATATATTATTATCTATATTTTCACGTACATTTTTGTATTTAATCAAAAATGATCGTATCAAATTCAATTTAAAATTATTTTGTATATAAAATATTTAAATATTAGTATTTTCTTGATATTAAAGGATTTCTAAATTTTCAACTTAATACAATTAATATTCTTATACTACAAAATACAAAAAAAAAAAAAAAACTTTCAATACTTTCTTGAACTGAATTGTTTTAAAGTATCTATGTCTTCCATATGTCGCGTGGAAAAATTTTAGCAAAAGATAATTTTTTAAAAAAAAAAACAAAAAAAAAAACAATTCTTAACAAAAATAAAATAAAACTCAACACAAGAAAAAAAAAATGTATAATATATGTAGGTACATAAGATGTAAAATTTTTGAAAAAAAAAAAAATATATATTTAAGGATTCTTTGTAAATTATTATTTTTCATTTAACATTGCCTTTAGCGATGTCGTGTGCTACAAACTCAATATTCATACCAGACATAAACATGAATGATATTAAGAAAAATGGACGAATATATTTTCATTTACCCCACACACATAAAAAAAAACAACAAAAAAAAAAATAGCTAAATACAAAACAAATTTATTTTGTTCATAGATTCATTGTTTTTTTCTTTCTTGAAAATAAAAAGTATATACTCGTATTTTACGATTTTTAATATTAATTATTTATTAAAGAACTTTCTCAAATTTGAAAACTGAGTGTACAACGCGTACACTCACCTCTTACGTTGAACTTTTTAATTTTCTTGACAACGGATTATAATAATAATTTAACTTGTGCAACTTCCAGGAAAAATCCAGGAAAACGTAAGTATATTTTTCCAACTTGAAAAATTTCAATAAGTTTCCTGAAAAAAGAAACAAACAAAAAATATATATATGTACTTTCTGAAACTTTGGTATCGCGGTTTTTTTTTTAATGCCTTAGAAACTGATTTCCATTTGACTTAAATCCACCATCAAGATTTTCGGTTAATTAAAAAAAAAAATAAACATCTTTTTTTTTTTTTTTTTTTTTTTTTTTTGTATGATGTCCTCTCTAAACTAAATATTTAATTTTGTTTGTTTTGATGGAGATGACTTTCAGAAATTTTGATGGCTTCTAGCTAAACGGCTACATTTACATTATCAAACGAATAATCTCTCATAATTCGTTTTTAAGTACCTGTGTAATCGTTCAAAATGACACGTGTCTATTAGGAAAAAAAATTTTTTTTTTCTCTTTGAAAATTATATGAAAGATTATTTTTGTTATTTATATATACTAAATTTCGTCACATTCTATAGCCATAACCATACAATGATATAAAATCTAATATGTAGTATAGAAAACAAAAAATGAATGAAAAATAATTATATTTTAGTCTTTTTTTACTTAATTTAAAATTAATGTCTGAAATATTTGTCAATTTAATTTAAGCTTATCTTTTTTGTTTTTCAAAAATTTTTGTTTAGAAAACAATTATACAATTTACTTTTCTTAGATTTTATATGCTTTAATGAAGATTGATAAAGTCAAATCTATAAATATGTATCTATGTATTTATTCATAGATTTTCTAAGATTCTTTTCAAAAAAGTGTAATAATTTTATTTTATTTTGTATTTTTTTTTTCTTAAATTTTTTTACTGTAGCACGAAAATAAACAAAATATCTTTAAAAAGTAAGAAGCATAAAATAAGTATTGTATCTAAAAATATAAGTCTCCTATCTTGAATTTGACATTTATGCCCTTCTTTAAATGTAAATGTGGTGATCCCCAAATGTTGCTTTAAATATAAATCATAAAAGCTCAGTAGTATAAAAGAAATAACACAAACAAAAAAAAAAAAAAAAAATGAAGACATTTTACAAAATAATACAATATAAAAATATCTAAGCAAAAAAAATTAAAAGAATGATGAACCTTTCGCTCTTAATTTGTGATGTTCTGTTATCCTTTGACAACAAAAAAGCTTTATAACAAAAACTAATAATGTATACATTATATTTATATATACATATATACTTATAATCTAACAACCCACACATATACATACTTTCAGGAGCTCACCTCTTTCCCATGGGTTTCTGAAATGACACAGAATAACTTCTTAACTTTTCATCTTCATCAAAAAATTTGTCACATCTAATTGGCGGGTTGGGGCTCGGCATAAATTAACAACGACACAAGGACATGATGGATTTTCATGCATAAAAGTTAAATATACAATCATTTATACATATTACTTATATTTTCAAAATTATTTTCTAGGTATTTTATTTCTTTTCCTCTTTTTTTTTTTTTATACATAATATCATCTTTTCATATTGTTGTTTCTACTTGATAATGTTTATTGAGAGCTGTGTATTGCTATTTGGATTTTTTTTTTTTTTTGCTTATTCTTCTTAGTAGGTTCGTACAGTATATTTATTTATGTTTTTATATGAAAAATGAATTTTCTATTTTGATGGGAAGAAAAAAGAAATTATAAAGAAGGATATTACAAAAACAAAGAAGGAGAAAAAAAAAAAAACGCATGTAATATTTTACGCGTAAATTTCAGATTTTTTCTAATTTATTCAATCATTTTTTCGTACTATAGATCTATGTATATATTTTTTTGTTCTTCTTTCAAGTTTTAAAGGTAGGTACCTAAATAAAATAAATTTTTGAAGCGTGGATAACCACAATTTTAAGATTAATTTGTAAAAAGAAAGAAAAAAAAAAAAAAGTAAATTCAGGAGAAAAAATAAAATTTTTTTCATAATCCCATATTATACGCACACATGTTGGTTGGTATATACAGGGTGTTTACATTATTTTATTAAATAATGATGCTACAGATACATCTCATCAAGATAATGAGACAGATAAAAATTCTATTACAATTCAGGATTAAAGACGTAAATGTCATTTATCATTATTAAAACTTTGTGAAACATGTATGATCTTGTAAACCAAAAATATCCTTTTAAACTAAATCTAAATCAAATTAAACATCCTATATTCTATGTAAATAGAAAAAAGTTAAACTTAAAAAGGAAATAGCGAAAATATTTCCCTTCGTGTTAACTTTATTAAAATAAATGGAAAGGTCATTTATGTTAACGATTGGTGCTTTCCATTTTCATTATTTTATTTTATATTATTATTAATATTATTATTTTTATTTTTATTTTGTCTTCTTTTTTTTTTCTTTTTCTAAAAAATAAAATAATAATTTTTTCTGTGTGAAAAATGATAAATTTGATAATATTTATGAGACTTTATGAATTCGCTCTTTTCAAGTATTTTCATTTAGTTTGAAAAATTGAGAAAAGGAAGAAGACAAACGCACAGATTACTTATGATAAATGAATTGGAAACGAATGAAATTTGAAGTTGAGGGGTTAGAAAAAAAAAAATGAAAAGATGAAAAAAAAAAAAAAACAATGAACGACATAATTTTAAATTAGGGTAAAAAACATAAATTGTTATATTGGAAATATGATTAGTTTTTTTTTTATCTTTCAGTCATGGAATGAAAAGGAAATATGTTTTGGAAACTCAATTAAACTTGAAAAGAAAAAAAAAAAAACGAATTTTCACTTTGATTTTATCTAACTTTCACCATAGTCTGAATAAATAAACAAATGAACTTAAATATATAAAAAAAAAATGTAGAAAAAAAAAAAATAACATAAATGCTTTTTCATGTTTTTTAATTTTATATTCCATTCAAAAACAAAAAAAATAAAAAAAAATCTAAGAAAACTTTGAAATTGTATAAATCGAGAAAAAATGCTATGTAAATTATTCATTCAAACAATATAGTCTGCGGTTATTGATCTGTATATAGAAAGGATTCATTTAGCTAACACAAGACAATACTTGAACATTTGTCAATATAAATTTCAAATTCACTAAGTTGCGTATAATAAAATAGACATGTATGTATATTGATACATAAATTAAGGTACTATCTGTAATTTTTGTTTTTTCTTTCTTTTTTAAATCTCATGCCACAGATGAAAAAAAAAAAAAAAAATTCGTGTATTTTATTTTTTTTATGTAAATCTTCTTAGTGTGATCAGATTAGAATTTAAAGCTGACTTTTGACAACACTAAATTGGACAGGATTTTGATACAGCCGATTTCAGATTTTAAATACTTTTTTTCCTTCATTTTTTTTGTTGTTGTCATTATTAATTTTACGTAAAAGAAATATTGATTGTAATTGTACAAAAAACATATTTCAATATTCTTTTGCATTAGGCACAAACATTTTTAATATTAAATCATAAAATTTAATAATAAATGAATTTTTATATGACAGCATAAAGATTACTTTAAATCTTTAAAAATTTAAGGAAAAAAAAAAAAGTAGATTTTGTTACAAAATTTAAATTCAAATTTAAACTAAATACTTTAGATATTATTTTATAGATTTACATTACATGATTTTTAAATATACATATAGATAAATTAAATCCGAGTATCTATTCACATAAATTTTAAACATGTACATATATGAATGTAGTCATAAAAAACGATACAGTATATTAGATACTAAAAAAAAAAAATAATAAATTTAAAAAAAAAAAAAACTTTTCTACCAGGAAATTTAATTTCCCACACACATAAATTTTATTTTTAAATCTTTTTTTGGTGTTGATGTCTCATTTTTTATCCTATAGTCAAAAGCCCTATTTCAATGAGTTTTTTAGATTTTTGATTATATGACTTTTTCTTTGCATGCCCAAAACTTTGTATATACATATTGAATGTCCCCTTTCCCCTCCTCCCCCCCCCCCCAAAAAAAAAAAAACGATACATTATTTTGTCGCTATGCTTTTTATCTAATTTATATTATTACTCACAGTTTGGTTGTTCCTTTTTGTTCATCAACAGATTCAAAGATAAACCATATTCCAATTATCATCACAGAAATTATCTGAAATAGAATAACCTTAACTAGAAAAATAATTTTATTTGAATTTTTTTTTTTTTTTTCGTAGTTATCGAGACTTTAGATTAACCTTTTTAATAATTAATTAACAAAGTTTTAGGTGAAGGATAACATTTATTTTTTAAGTATTTTATATGAAATAGATACATACATACATATAAAAATATCATACATAGAAAAATATGGGATCAACAATTAAAAAAGTCTTTTAATGATTAAAAAAACAAGTAATAGATATAATACATATATGTATGTTCTGACTGAATTCTATAGAATTATAAAAAATATTCTACAGAATGTAAAATATTCATTCCATCGGATAACAATACTACAGTTGAATATAATTTCTTTGAAAAAGAAAAGCCCTCAACGTCATCACATATAAAAATTTGTCTTATTTATTATGAAATAAACAAACAAAAAAAAAATATTTTCATGAATTTTTATTTTAAAAAAACCAAAAAAAAAAAAAAGAAAAAAAAAATGAAACATATAATATGGGACTTACTATTTTCGAATCCATTATCATAATAATATCTGAATAAGAATATGATAAAAAAACAAAAGAAAAAAAAAAAAAAAACAAATTACCTTAGACGTTGAGTTAAGAAATTTTTGAAAGAATTTAAAAAAAAAAAAAAGAATCTAAAATAAAAAAAACAGAAGCATGTACATTGAAGGTGAAATGCTTTTTATATAATAAATTTCTATAAAAGTTGATTGTTTTGAGTGGTACGTTCTATAGTATCTATAGTATTTATTTTTTATTTTGTTTTTGGGAATAGTTTGAAAAAAAAAAAAAAAAACACTTAGCTTAAGTATATATTATTATAATACTTAATGATATATTTTTTAATTTAACATAAATTTAAAAGGATGTCAGAATTAATTTTAGTTTTTCTCCCCTTTTTTATATTCAGTATTTATCTATTACACTGAAAAGGAAAATTTTAAGATAAAAAGAAAGAAAAAAAAATTGTTAAGTTTTTATTTAAAATAAAAAAAAAACAAAATAATAATTTAAAAAAAAAAAAAAAGAACTCACGTTTATAGGGTTTTGTTTTTATTTTTTTTAAATTTCATTCGAAAAGATCATATTCGATAAAATTTCCAGCATAAAAATTACATTTGAGTTTATTGCTGAAAGATCAATATTTTTCGAATGGATTCATTTCCTAGATTATATTCAGAAATCGATTGATGATATAGGAAACAGTTTCCTTTCAAGATTTGTTACATTTTCACAGAAATTTCAAATTTTGTGCGCTCTTCAATAAAAACTATAATAGCAGATGTTTTCTATCTCGTGTTATTATTTTGGTTTACATTTTATATGAGTTTAAGAAAAGTTATCATTAACACTATTTACTGTTTTCCTCTAATCTTTTACCTAACTTTTTTTCTATATCGCATTCAAATGATTTTCTCAAGATTTAAAGCATTGATTTTAATATAATCACGTAAAACACTTTCATTTAACTATCATAACTTTGCTCAAGTTTACGTTTTATACATAGTTTATGGTTTTTTTTTTCTTTTAATCTGAAATCAGCATGTTGTTTCCATAGTTAAAAATCCTTCTCCTCCGTAAATTCAAATTTAAATAAAGAATACCTTAAAACCCTCAAATGAATGGAAATACTCTTATGAATTAATGAACAAATTTAAAATCATTTTTAAAGAAGGATTTATCCTCACAAATTCTAGTTAATCAAATGAATCTTCATCTATTTTTTTTTTTTAGAACATACATACATACTTACTTATATATTTAAAATAAAGAATATCAATGCTAATTTTATTTATTAATTTATTCGTTGTTACACAGAAAATATTTATAAAATCAAGAAGAAGAAGAAAATTCCACGTGTATTCTATGCTCTTTTAATTTTAATTAGAATTTTTATATAATATCTAAATTTCAAGAAATCTTATAAATTCGATATTGACAAATAAGTACAAATTATTTAGATTTTTCGATTATAGATAAGTTTTGAAAGATGTCACATACAAAATACACACTTTTAAAATCAATATTGAACTTGTAATACCTATTGTACCAAAATACAAAATACATAAATACATTTTTTTCTCTGTTTTTTTTTTCCTCTATGAAAAACAGTACAAAAAGGAACAAAAAAAACAAAAAAGAATTAAAATAACATGCATTACAAAGTTCATTTTAAGAATTAAGTAGAAGTGTATACAATCTAAAAGGTTAAAAAGATTTACTTTTATTGTATTTTTTTTTAAATTTTTTTATTTTTTTTTTAAATTCAGGGTGGCTGATGACAGAATCAAAATAGCAAAAAAATAATCAATTGTATAAAAGGGATTTTAGAAAAAAAAAAAAAGGAGAAATTATGTAAACATTTGCCTTGATTAATGCTATACTTGAATTTTTAATGAAATGCTCTTTAGATACATTTACCATTCTATGAAGGTTATTTTCAAATATAGTGTATTCAATCAATAAATTTTTCAAGTTATATACATATATACTTACATACATATAGATATGATTGTATGTACCTATGTATGTATTGTTAAATTTAAAATAATAATACTTAACTATATGTATAATTCGCTATAGAAACGTATCTAACATCAATTTATGTACATATAAGTATTTTATTGTACCAAATATTTATAAATCTGTATCTCTATATATACATATGTATATGTATGTATAAAATTGCATATATTATATTTAAGTTTACTTTTCACTTCTACCAAATTCTTATCTTTTAGTATTTAATCTCAAAGACTTTTGATTTCTAAAAATAACTAAAATATAAGTATGTCATTTATATTCTAATTTTATTCTCTTTATTATTTCTACCTACACTTCTATTTTGATTTTATATTTAAATTTTGTACGTACATATATATATTTTGCATACATACATAATATATAAGGTATATTTACATCTATGTATATGTATTTACAATATATGTATTTTAAAATGCATATATTATAATGTACTATGTTTGCTGTAAGTGACTTTTCATGAGTTATCCGCTCGTATCAAATTGGATTTAAATCAATCAAATGCTTCAACAAAGACTTAATAATACGGTAATCTTGGTTCTTGTAGTCCTCGAGAAGGACCAAATCATGTGCATACACAATGTCTGCACCAGATGTAGAAAATGATGATGAAAACGTCCTTCCTATCTATGTACATATACTTATATATACGATATAAAATGTATGTAAAAATCTCGCTATTATTGTACATACATACATATCTATCAGTATATCAAGTTAAAATGTTTAAATGCGATATCTGTACATATACATACATATATACATAAAAAAAATATACATATACACATCCATTTTAACATTATAGTACATTTATAACAATAGTCCTGACTGGTGATTTGGTTGATTCATTGGTTGGCTGAGTTTGACTTGAGTTTGCAGCTAAAACTTTCTAGTGATAGGCAAACAGACAAAACCCAGTAGCCAACATATTGATGAGAACATCGATGTTTTCGTCGATGATTATAACTTATCATAACTACGTTTTCGATGAATGAAAACAAAGCAAATGAGAACATTGATGATTTTTTCATTTTTTTCATTTTTGGTCATTCACAAAAATGTACAAAATAATTATTTAAATAAAAATATTTTTTAATATTGGTACCACGTTTTTAAGACGGACTAAAAAGTATAAAATAATTTTTCTTAGTCCCATACAGATTCTTAACCTCATATAGATAATCCTGAAAATTTGTGATTACGAAAAATCAATTCCGTTTTTCATACGTTATTTGATGAAAACATTGAGAAAAATCTCATCAATCCTAAAAGTCACCGCTGGGAATATATACGAGTATTTCATGTATTTATACACTTCAATCCATATAGTATATATGATATATTTACTTATACATATGTCTATCTATATACATATATTTAGATTTATATACATGTATGAAGAATATAAAATTTAGTAAAGTAGTTAAGGCTTGGAGAATTATGAACAATCGTTATAATGAATTCATCTCGATTTGCATGTTACTCAAAGTTTTGATTGAATATGCAAAAGCATTTTGATTTTAAACTTTTAGCTGTTTAAATTACACACATTTTAAATTTTATTGAATATGTTTAAAACATATAAAATAATTTTTTAATAGTGTATATAATAAATTGATTTTATATTGTTTATGGTATTTTAATTTTTTTTTTTTTTTTTTTTTTTTAAATTTTTCAATGCATAAAATTTATGTATTTAATATAATGAATACATTATTTTATTATTTTGTACATGTCCCTTTTGAAATTAACTTTGTTTATTATTGAATTGAAACAATATGAATGAATTTATCAATTTAAAGATACATTTTTATATAATTACCAATTAAAGAAAAAAAAATTCTTTTGACGTAAAAACGAATTTATTATATTTTCAGTTAGTCATAATTTTTTCTGATCTCATTTTTTTTTTTTTCAATTTTTTCCCTTTCCTTACTCTATTATCCTGCTCCCAAAAAAAAAAAAAAAAAAAAAAAGAGTAAAATATCTTCTATCAAGCTTTTTAATTGTCTCTAATTTGTGTTTCTTGTCGATTAAAAATTTTCCAAAAGTACTTTTTATTTTCAAACTAAAAATGTGATAGAACTTTGTTTATTGAGCTTATTCCAAACTATCCAATTTACTAAAATATATTCCATACCTAATATTACCAAAAAATATTTTTAGATATTAATTTGAATAATAATTTAATTAAAGATGAGCCAAATGCTTAAATTTCATTTTTTTTCTTCTTATTTTCTTTTCGAAAATTTGAAAATTTCTTATAATAAATTAATTTTTCTCATAAAAAAAAAAAAAAAATAATAAAAAAAACAAAATGAAAAGTTCACAAAGTAATTTTAATTATTTAGTTCTGAATTTTTGGTTTGAGCTTTTATAACTTCAAAACATTTTTTGAATTATTTTTTTTAAATATTTTTCGATATTTGCATTTAAAAAAAAACGAAAATGTCATGTAAAAGAACGAAAT
This sequence comes from Bombylius discolor, assembly GCA_939192795.1. NCBI lineage: Eukaryota > Metazoa > Arthropoda > Insecta > Diptera > Bombyliidae > Bombylius > Bombylius discolor. Next base: position 30,549,731 of record OW584243.1, on the reverse strand, counting down.
AAAAAGAATTTTAAAAGAATTAAAAAATAAAAAAAAAAAAAAAAACATTATTTTTAAACTATGGACAAATTATAGATAATTACTCATTGAAAGAATAAAAAAAAAGAAAAAAAAAATGAATTTGATAGTTCGGTTAACTTTCATGTTATAAATTTACTAACTACAATTACCTTTTAAAAATTGGTTTGATTAGTTGAACATATGTACATATATAAAATAGAAATTTATTTCAGTTATATTGTAATAGTTCTTACAATTTACATTGTTTGGTCTAGTTAGATATAGTCTAATGGAATTTGTGATGAGAAGTAATCACCTGCATGCAATGTTCCCATTAACACACTCAATTATACTTTTATTTTATCAAATTATGTTTTTTTTTTTTTTTTTTTACTATCCTTTATTTTTTGTTCACTTTTTACTTTATTTTTTATTTTTGTTTTTGTTTGAGTTTAATTAGGATCATATAAAATGCATTTCATTGTATTTATTTTAACTATAAGACTGCAGTTAACGCGCTTAATAATAATTTTATTTTTTTATTGACTATATAACCTTTTTTTTCTTGTTCCTTTTTTTTTTTTTTCTTGTTTCAACGACATTCATAATATCAATAAATATGAAAATACCTGAATGATAGAAAGAAAAAAAAAAAAAACAATAAAATTTTATGTTTGTAATCTTCTCTAATAATATGAGAATAAGTCGATGAAAATTTATTATTGTGAATTTTTAATGGCAACATTTCAATTTTATACAAGAAAAGTTTGTCGTACCGAAGTATATACATTGTATTGTACTTAAAAAAAAAAAAAAAAAAAAAAAATTAGAAGAAATTATTTTCACTTAAAAGGGTAAATGGATTTTCTTATATAGAATTTGTAGTAATTTCTCATTGCATGAATAACAATAAATTATTAATTATAACTAATTTTTTTTTTTTTTTTTTTCAAAAGTATATTTTAAATTATCTATAATAATTTATGAAAATTTAATTATTTCATATGTATGTATATGTATGATTTGTATATATATATGTATGTACTTATAATGATATTTGATTGTAATTATTTTTCAATAATTTATCTTTTAGTTGATTTTTAAGATTTTATTTATGCAGATAAAATATTATTTAAAAAAACATTCTACTAAATAATGCAAATCATTCAATTTTTAATATTTTTAAGATATTTAATTTTTAATTATATTGAATTGAAACAAAAATGAAATTTTTAAATTATTTTATTTTTTTTTTTTGGTGTCAAATATTTTGTACACGATTCTATTTATTTTTTTATTTTTTATTTTTTTTTTTCTATTTTGTTTTTCAATTTAGATTTTTATACAGAATGACTAAATAGTGTTACTTTATTAATTTTCATTATTTTCATAATATATAATTAACTGAAAAAAAGTTTTTTTTTTTTTTTTTTTTGTGGAAAAACCTATATACACAGATATGTAAATAGGAATATTTCTGTCTACATATATGTATATAGTATATTCGCTGGTATGCATATTATATCATTTTGATTTACATTTTTAATTGCGCGAAAGTAATCAAAAACCCAAAAAAATTACACTACTGCAAATAATTTCGAATGATTGCACATGATTATTATCATTTTCATGGAACTGTTATGTATATGCATGAATTCATTAATTTATAACTGTGCCCTTCGTCATTTTCAAAAAAAAAAAAAAATAATAATAATATTTGTATTCATGTATACATGTATGTATATTTCGTATAGTTAGTTACCTTTATATACATATATATACTATGTCAATTCATACATGTAAAAACAAGAATATTTTAAAATTCATTTGTGTTTTATTATAGCTGCATTTACATTTTTTTTTTTTGTTCAAGTACATAAGGGGCGAAGAATTAAAATTACAACAATTTCAAATAAATTTTTTTAAAAAAAAAAAAAAAAAAAAAAAAGATAATACACCATTGAAATAGAAATTTTAATTAAAATATGGAAAAATTAAAAAAAAAAATAAATAAATAGAAAACCGTGTAACCTTACAAGAATTTTTGAAATAAATTTAAATTAGATTCGCCAATTTTTATTTTAATTAAAGTTCTTGTTTATAAATATTTTTTTTTGGCTTTACACTTCTCAATGGAAATAACTTTTACGTATCATGAATTTTATATTTTAACAAATAAAATTCATATGTAATTAAAAATAAAAATACAAAAAAAAAAAAAAAAAAAAAAAACAAAAACAAAACAACAGCAATAATAATGAATCTGTGTACGCACCTTCAACATTTTAACACGTTGCGAATTTTTGGTTTTTTTTTGTTTTTTTTTTTTTTTTGCATATTTTTAATGACAATTGCAAAAAAAGGACAAAAAAACACTGATGTGATATTACATAAATATGCATATTATTTTGATCCCAAGAATCATTATTAAACGAATAATGCATAATTGTGTCCGCAAATAGCTATAACTATGGTCAGATTTTATATATCCTTAATGACTGTAATTTTAGTTTTTGGCTTCAACATTTTTTTATGCTGTCCTTTTAATTTAAATTTGATTTAAACTTTATTTTTTATTTTTTATTTTATTTTTTCCTGTTCATATTATAAAGACATTTAAAAAAAAAAAAAACAAAAAATCAATTAATATTTAATTTTTGTCAAATTAATTTTATTAAAAATATAAAAATAAAATATTTTAAAAATATTAAATATATGTATGTATACATATGTACACATGTATATTTTATTTACATACATTTTTTACTCCAGAAAAAATATAATAATGTAAAATGTTTTTGAGACTTTATTGACTACCAGTTAATTTAATTTACTTCATAAAGCAGGTCATGTTTGAAAATGTCAGAGTAAAAAAACAACTACAAGTGAAATGATTTTTTCATATCTTTAAAACAAACAAAGAAAAGTAATTAATTTTTAATTAAAAAAAAAAAAAAAAAAAGCTTAAAATGTAAACTAGAGTTTAAGGACATGGAAGTTGTTTTTTAAAATTGACATAGGCGTGCACCACTCACCATTGACCACGTGACCCACACCTGTATATCTGACAAGTTCGTACCAAATATAAATCGATTACTCAAAATTTATTAAAAATTTCAAAAATAGTGATCTACACTTTTTCTCAGTTTTTGGAACTGTGACGCATTCTGACGTTTTTGAAAATGTCAAAAAATGCTTTCAACGGTGTGTTTTTTTTTTATTTTCTACTCTTTTCAGGATATTTCTCATTTAAGATATATTTTTCATTTAGACACTAGGGGGTCTATTCTTGAAATCACTCGTAACTTTACGTATACGTAAGCTCACTATTGATGTATGGTTTATTCTCGAGATTTGCATACATACATACATATGTGAATATTCAATCAGTATTCAAATTTGAATATCTTGACCCTGTGATCCAAATAACTTGAAATTTCTGCAGGATATTATTATCCTCATCATTCTCTACAAAATTTTATTTTAAACAAAAAAGATCCCTGCAACAGGGAGAGAGTTACAGGGTGAGTTAAAAAAAAAAAACTAAGTAAAATTTAACATAAACATACATATGTAGATCGGAAAGATAAAGCAATTTATGTAATTTACGTACATACATACATATATACGTACATAGGTTAAATTATATATAAATGTGAATCTGTATATTATTGAATATTATATACATACTATACGAGTATATAAACATGTGTGTATATTTTTATAAATATGTATGTATAACGATTCACAAATAAACATAGATGTTTATATATTTATGTATACATATATGTACATAAGATAATATATAAAAGTTTATAAAACAAAAGCAGTTTCGTAAACAATCATTTGCATGCGATACTACTATTAACACGTAATCAATATAATATAGAATACGAGAAAATGATAACAATGAAGCATGTTCGATTAGTCTTGTATAATGTAACCTGGCTAGGCTATTGTTGGTTTTTGTGTTTCAAGCTGATTACCTTTAAATTTTGTTTTAAATTTATTATGTTAAATATATGTACATATTCGTAAGTATATATATACAGATATCGTACATATATTTTATATGAAAAAACAATCTAGATATTGTATAAAATGTAGGTAAATATATATTTCTTTTATAATAGTTTATCTTTTACCCTTAAATTTTTTACATGAGAAATAATTATGTATTGTACATTTTATATACTTTATATTAAAACATATATTATTATTACATACATATAATATGTATATGTACTCGAACAGAATATACATAGGTAAATAAAAATTAAATATTATTATTTTTATTACACAATAGCTATATAAATGTATATATAAGTATTTTGTCATTACATATAGTATATATCTATATATAGTATCTACATATACATATATGTATATTATGTATAATTATATATTGAAAGTAAATTTATAATTTTATTTAAACACGTGTATTCATCTGTACATTATTATGTATAGATGGTTGTATACTTATACATACATATATATAATATATATCTATATTGATTTTAATATGTTATGCTTGACCTGGATTACTAAATAATGATAAAATCTATCGACTATAAAATGATAAAATCAAAAATTAAAATATCAATTTTTCCGAATTAAAAAAACTTAACTTTTATTATACATACATAGATAATACTTATGTACATATGTGTTACACATTCATATTAAATTAGTTTTGATTAAGTAATAACAACAACAACAACAACAAAAAAAAAAAAGATTTATCAAGGGTAGCTATGTTATTAATAAAAATAAAAAAAATATTAATAATTACTTTCAATGTTAATTATTTCAATTGATATATATTATATATACAAAATATACATACATAGTTCCATAGAAATACTTTTTCAAAATCATACTCGTATTGAACTCATAATTTCACTTTTATATAATAGGAACACTACTTGTTCCATTTTTTTTTTTTTTTTTCTAAATTAGTTTTTATATATGAAATGAAAAACCTTTTATACGGGTCTGTACATGTGTGTATTAAGTATCGAAGGTATTTTCAAAAGCTTATTAATTAGTTGGTTATATTAATTTTTTTTCATTTTTCTTTTGTACATTTGAAGTTTTGATTTATGTCAATACTTGAAATTATTGAAAAAAGTACAAAAAAGGATAGTTTGTACTTAAAAAAATATAAAAAAAAAAAAATTTCTCTGATAATAATTTTAAAAACTACCTTTGTATGTATAAGATAGCTTGTCCTGATTAAATACAAAGAATCAAAAAAATTAGCAAATATAAGGAAACACAATTTCAGCTATATCGTGGAATGTAATGTACATATGTACATAGTATATGTATGTACATACATATATGTATAATTAAGACGTACGATAACCTAAAAATTTTGCTTATCTAATATCCTAATCATATAGAAGATATTTTAACCCTTAGGTAGGTTTTACTTGGCCTATTAGTTTTTTTTTGCCTTTCAATTACATTCAATCCATATATTGTATTGAAATACAATCTCATTGCAATGGATAATTCACAATATTTTAATTGATTTTAACGCATTATAATACTCGTTTATTATATCTACTGATTTTAAAAAATTAAAAATTATAAATAAAATGAATTCATTTTTTTTTTTTGTATCCCTTTTATATGAGATCATTTTTAATGAAAAACATATACATACCTCTGATATATCGATAACATATTTTCTTTTTCAATTATTATCATTTAAATTTGATAGTTGAATACAAGAATCGAATTGTAAAAAAATTTATTTTTTTAAATTAAAATTTATTATTATTATTATTATTTTTTTAATTCCATAAAAATACATAAGTATAAGATTTTTTGAATTTGATATTTGTTAATGATATTCTCATGAATCTTCTTTACACGCTTTCATTTTTTTTATATTTTTTTTATTTTTTGAAAATTTTTAAAATTTTATATTCTCAGTTTTCAATTATTATCAATAAAAGCTCAACCGACTGCAAATAACTTGTCTGATGAAAATTCCTGTGAAAATTTTCACGTGTTTTGTTGCAAAACAGGTGCGGTTATATAGTGAATATCTGTATACATTTAATATACTACATTTATAAAATATTTGTAAGGTAATGGTAACAATAATGAGTCCTTTAAGTTTAAAAATTATATATTATATATTATATAAGTAAATCTTGAAATAAGTTGTTATGTAATCCATTTTGATTAAGTTTTCTCTAGCTCTTTTTATTTATCAAATAACTTTATCATTATAATACATAAATTCTATCATTCATAATAATCTAACAAATTCATATTATACCAAGCATCTTCAAGGATAGCTCATTGGTATCGTTCCCTATATTAAATGTTAAATAAAATAAAGATAAAATATTATCTTGTATACTTGTGTACAAGGGTTTGTATGTTTTGGTTTATCCTGAAAATTTTATGAAGTGTATACCAGTTTAGTAAAAGTATATTATGTATGGTATATATTATATGTACATACAAACCTACTATATACTATATGTATATATTGTGTCTCAATAACACATTCTTTCATCTCACAATATATGTATGTACATATGTACAAAATAATATTATTCACTTATAGTATGTAGTAAAAATGTACTTGGTATTCGCCAGATTATATTAACAAGCATTTTACGTGAAGTGGATGACATGCATTTACAGGTAAAAAAAAAAAAAAAAAAAAAAAAAAATTATTATGAATCGATTTTTCGGTGTTATTATTATAAATATTTTTTATTTTACTCATTTAATTATTTTTTATAAAGATATTTTCGTTTTTATTCTATTTTTTTTTATTTTTATTTTTCTTTTTAACACAGAAAAAAATATTATAGTAGAGACAAAAAATTAATAATACATATATGAAAAAGTTTGAAGAGAAAAAAAAAAGATAATTTTTTTTTTTTCAGTAATGAAATTATTATGTTAAATGAAATTCTTAATAATAAATTTATCCTATGGCAAAGTGTAAATTAAAAATAAACTTAAATAAATGAGATATAAAATTAAATCAACATGAAAAATCCACGTTAAAAATGAATAAATCAACTTGTAACCAAATTAAAATTTTTATAAAATACATAAGCTTTTTAAAAAGGTTTAAAAAGTGTATAAATGTTTCTTAAATTAAAAAAAAAAAATGAAAAAATAAAAATTTTAAATTTTCAATGGACGTTTCATAAAACTTCACATTTTTTCCGTAAATTTAATAAATTCACATTCAAAATAATTTGAAATTACGAAAAGAAAATTAAAAAGACTTTTGAAAAATTTATACATCTATTACTATCAGCTTATTTTGTTTGTTTTTTTTTTTTTTAGAAGAAAGGATATATAAAAAAGCATAAAACTTTTTTAAATCAAACGAAATTTTAATTTTACAAAATCTCGACACTACTTGGTTATTCAAAACCAAACATACAAGTTTACCAAAATAAAAGGTAATTTTTTTTTTTTTCTTTCAAATAAGCGTAATTTGATAATCCTATGACATCCTGAAACTTGAAGGAAAAATAAACAAGATAACATTTTTTTTTTTTTTTTTAATTTAAATTATTTGATGACCTATGGGCTATGCTATACAAAAATGTTAATCTCTTATATGTGTCCTTAATTTTTAATAAGGAATTAATTTTTTTTTGTATACACAAGAAAAAAAAAATAAAATAACAATCCTAAAAAGCTGTATTTATTTTACAAAAATTAAATTTACATTAAAATATAATACATATTTAAAAAAAAAAAAAAAAAAAAAAAAACAGAGTAGAAAAACAATTAAGATATTAAGCTTATAATCCAATAATCCCTCATGTTTGAGTAGTAAGCATAACAAATGAACAAAATTTTATTATTTCTATAGAGAACTCATATTCATCACATACATATATAATATTAATATATAATTATAGCTACATATATGTAAATTTTATGTGAGTTATTAAATATCTCATATATAAAATATTATAGCACATACATGTACATACATAAAGAGCTTTAAAGTTAGTTAAAATATACTTTTATATGCTAACATAAAAATTATTGTAAGTGCATTTCATATCATTATAAATGTTAGTTAAAAATTTATGATTAAAATAAAAACCGGAAAAAAAAAAGAGTCTAATATAAAATATAAAGGATAAAAGGAATTAATGAAAGATTTAAATTTACTTTTTTTTTTTTTTTTTTAAATTTTATTTTAATGATAAAATTTACAAAATATTCATTTTATTGTATAAAACATATAAGATTTTTTTTTTTTTTTTTAAATATAAAATGAGTAGGTATACGTTTTTAAAATTTATATCCTTTTATAATTTTGAATATGACCAAAATCATAAAATTACTTACATTATATCATATATGATGTTTCAAATGAAAACTAAAAGGACTACTGTAAATGAATATTAATTAAATTTTTTTTTTTTTTTTTTTTTTTTTTAAATCAGTACTCTATACTGGAATTTCCAATTAAAAAAGATAATTTCGAAATTTAAATACACATACTTGATATCGCACATTATTTCTCTATTTTAAAATGAATAGAAGATCTTTCACACATAATTTTCATATTATTTTCATTTATTATAAGGATATGAATATTTTAAACATAAATGAAAAAAAAAAAAAAATCTAAAAAAAAAAATATATATACATATATAATATACATATTATTTAATATAGTAAAATGACTTTATGTATACAATGTGTGATTATATACATAAAAACAGAATTATATGCAGGTATAAGTATATTTTATAATTTTTAATGCCTAAACATCACAGAAATGCATTAAAATAATTTAACTACAATATTAGATGAAAAATCATATATCAAAATATACCTACGTATGTCTATTTTTTTTTTATATATTTTTATTTATTTGCCTTATTTTATGTAATGTAAATTTTAATAATAAACTTATAATAAACTCAAATTTATGAAATGTTGCTCATAAAATTGTATATATTATGTATAAGTATAATAAACGCGCTCATTATATATATTTTACAACTTAAAGTTTTTATCTAAATATAAATACAAAATCTTATTATATTATACATACTTGTGTTTTTTAGCATCGACAAAGTTTCAATTCCATTTTTATTTTTTTTTTTTTTAACATGAATAACATAGTAGTCTATTTACAATATACTTAATAACAAAACACTATATAATGTACTTTATTATCATTTCAACCCTTTTTAAGAAGTTTATACATATAGTAAATTTTCAAATAATAATAATTACTTACCTTTACATATTTAAATTAAAGTAAAAGTGATTAAAATAGATGTGATATGTTATCATATCAAATATTTTATATACGAGTATGTATGAGGACATAAGACAATATAGAAGGAAAATATGCAAAAAAAAAAAAAAAAAAAAACAAAAAAAAAAAAAAAATTTATGAAAATATTATTCATTAGCGATAATTTATGACTGTTCATGAATTATTTTGTGTTTTTTTTTTTTTTTGTTTTTTCTTCACATGATTCTCCTTAGATTTACATATAATATGTAATAATATTAAGTTTTTGAAAATATGTATATCTGATAATTGTCATGATATTACAAAATACTTTTAAAGGCATTCATATCATACATATACATGTATATTATATATTAAACATATACCTATATATTTAATATTATATATTGTGTATATCCATATATACATATGTATGTATGTATATATGTATACGTTAAAGATAACACACAACGTTTACAACATTATAAATTTTTGAGTGTAAAAACTTTTTTTTTTTTTTTTATTATTTTTATATATTTTTCTTGTGATTTTTAAATATACGAATATTAATAATAAAATGTATCTAATATATGTAATTGAAAACGTTTTCTTTTTCTTATTGTTATTACATATATGTGAGGTAATTTTTTTTTTTTTTTTTGTGCTTTATCTATCGTATACATAAAATATACATACATATGTATATGTAATTTAAAAAATTAAAATTCATTTTCACTTTATTATGGAAACATTTAAAAATATAAGTATATAAATATAATATAATAAAAATGACGACAAGTCGAACTTCAAGAAAATTTACAATAATAATATTCGTACATATACGAATTCACATAATATGTATGTACACATATGTATGTATGTATGCATATGAATATAATATTTAAGATTAGATAATGATAATTCAGCATGAAATTAATTATTAAGGGGTTATTGTATGATAAATTATGGTAT